>OX940860.1:58665837-60064032 GCA_954871525.1 Parietaria judaica
TACCACACTCCGCCCGTCAGTAAATGGTCGCAAGAAACTCCCTGGGAATGTCGAATGGATGTTCTCCCGCTGTTCTAGCAATGGAAGGCGGAATTCCTCAATCCCAACTTCCTCTGCAACTTGGAAGAGACCGTGATACCCCCGTACCTCAGTCTTGTGAAGTTGCTTGCCCGTTAGCATCTTCCTCATGTACGATGTAATCTTCACCAACAAGTTGGTCTTGATACCCCCGTACCACCCCTGCATCTATGGTCTTGATTTTTCTCGAGTCCTTTGTCACTGAGAGCCCAAGTTTGTCCACCAAACCATGGTGATACACAGTTGTCCGTAGCTCCCGTATCCGCCATTGCTAACACTTCCTTGTTCCCCAGTGTGACTTCCATAAACATAAGGCGCCACTGTGGTGCCTCGACACTAATGTCATTCACCCGTTATAGTGTGTTCATTTGCGGGGTATCCTCCTCGTCCGCGTCTCGGTCTACGTCATCGGCGATGAGAGCCGAAAGCTTCTTCCTCCTGGGACAGTCTCGAACCATGTGAGGGCCTTGGCATATGAAACAACTCAGCCCCTGCTTGTTGTAATCTGAAGGTGATTTTGCCTTCGATGCTCCTCGTCTCGTCTCTTTTCCCACTTCAAAGATTTTTCTTTCATCCGTGGGCTCCCGTCCCGAACCTCCATTTTTTCCTTCGGATTTGGATTGGCACCGTACTGAAAGTCGGAAAGTTTGTCGGCCTCAGCCATTACCCCTTGCGAATCTTGGAAGTTTTGCCACCTTAGTTCCTTTTACGCCCAATTTCATAGCCCTGCAAGAAAATTGAACAGCTTGTCCTCCTCGAACATGCTTTTCATCGTTCGTCTAACAGTGCCACTATCGTCACCATATGTACGCCAATGGATTTTTTTCTCTGATACCATTTGTCACAGGGTTAAATTCTTTCGTTAACTTTTTTAAACGAAATTCCCTGTGCAGCATCGAATTCCCCCGAATCCGACAAGCCTTAACAACCGAAGCCCTTCTTCAACTGGATTCACTCAGTCTCACCGAATTATAATCTCTCTCGATTACAATCGCATACAGGGCACACCCTAACCTTAAGTCTATTAATATTCAAAAGGATTACAGACTCTGATGACTCGGCACCTTAACTCGTGCACAACCCGTACTCGAATCTATAAGACTCTAAACCTAACTCTAGACTAATCTCTAAACGAATGAGAATAATGGATGGTGAATTGAATGAGAAACTCGGACAACGTGGCTCATATAAATAGGCAAAGCTACGGAAATCCTAATCCTAATCGAAATCTAACTCTAGGGGCGAATTTAGCTAAAATCCTATCTTGAAGTCGTTATCCTATCTTCAAGCATTATCATCGTGCGCCTATCGTGTACATATCCCCTTATCTTCGCGAATCTGGTTGCACGCGTTTTCCCCTTGGCCGCAATCTTCCCTTAATGCGTTTCCCTTGCTTGAGCCACAATCTTTGTCCACGCGTGAAGGCTGTACAAACCGCGTGGGTGATGCGTGTCTTCCTTGGTCCGCAAGTCTCTCGCGTGTGCGTAGGCACTGTCCAAAAATGCGTAGCCTGTGCGCGTGTTTCTTGGCGTGCACGCTACCTCGGCATTGCGCTGCCCGTGCCCGCTGCGTGCATGGTCGTGGCAGCCCACACACTTGGCCCACCGAACATTTCACCTAGCGTTCCCTTGTGCGCATCCGTGCTTTGTCTTTTCTTTTAGAGTTCTTCACTTGATTTCTTCCTTTCCTGTGTGCACGCCTAGGCCCCTCTGTGGCCCGGGTATCCGTCGTGCACCTATGGTGTGTTTCCATCCGTTAGGTCACCTGCGTAAAACTCCAGCAAGTGTGCTCGGCCCACCGAGACATCTGGTTGGCCCAACAAAACTTACGGCCTTATGCATTTTTCACTAAATGCAAACCTTTATTTATTGTTTATTCATTTCCTATTTACTAGATTAGTAATAATGAATTATGAAAATTAAATTAGTAATAAATTTATCAGATCTTGCCATTGTAATTATCCAATAGTCGATCAGTTGCACGGTATAACAAGTTTTCAGTTTTAAAATATTTTTTCAATGTTACCCAGACGGATTGACGGCTCATATCGTGATAAATACACGAGAATCTATAAAAAGAATCACAACAATAACATTTTAAATAAAACCAAAATGTTGTTCAGAATGAAATAAAATCATTAATTTTTTATTTTATTTTAAATTGTTTTAATATATCGTTTTATAAAATGTACAATAACTTGTATAGTTTTCTTCTCTTTTTATTTTTATTGTAGCTACATATAAATATTAAAAATATCATAATAGGCGCCTACGGGCCGTACACACCTACAGGAATGTACACTTTGTTGGAAATCACGTCTCGGATTCCTTGAAAATTATCACGAATTGAACCTCCGAACCGTCCGGGTAACATTTAAAAAATTAATTTAAAGCGGAATAACTTGTTATCCGTCCAACGGTCCGGATATCGGATAATAACCATTTCACAAGATCTGATAAATATTATGTAATTTAATATTCATATTCATATATCATTATTAATAATCTAGTCATAATAGGAAATAAATAGAAAGCAGTAAATGGTTGCATTTATTAACCCAATGCATAAGGCCGTACCTCTATTGACGACTTCCGGCTGCGCTTTCTGAATCGGGCAGGGCTCCGCCGGTGCTGAGGGAAACTCCTGTGATCTTCCGAGATATTCTCCTGGAATCCTCGTACCGAAGCGTGGGCTTCGCCGGCAGGACTCCGTCGCAAAATTTTAACTGATGGTTCTTTTTAAGCTTCCGGAGAAATAGTCTCCTAAGCCGAACCAGAAAAGAGAGATCAGAGAGAAAATTCGCAGACCCTGAGGGAGAGGGAGAGTTCGAATTTTTCTCTGGGGAAAGGTGTGAAAAATGTGTAAAATGAGCCTCCTATTTATAGGCTCAAACCGTAACCTAATTGGAGAAATTCCCTCCCTAAAATTCGAATTCTATATATTAAATATAATTAATTATCTTAATCCAATGGTCCAGATTTAATCTCATCTAAATCCAATGGACATAATTAATTAGGGATTTAATTAAATAAGAAAGATTAGGATAAAATCAAAAATCCAAACTTATCTTATTATCTTTATAAAATTCGAATTATCCTATAAATTTATAATAAAATTCGAATTTATTATCATCTAGATCCAACGGTTGAGATAAATCTTTAAACCGATCTAATGGACCAAATTAATTTAGGATAAAATCAAATATAAAAAGATTTAAAGAAAACAATTTTGATTTTATCCTTAAATTATAATTCGAAAATTATATAAATATATATAATTAATTAATTTTCAATCCGACGGTAAAGATTAAATCTTAGACCGATCTAACGGATATAATTAATTAACCAAATTCAAAAATTTAAACTTGGTCACCAAGTTATCAAATTCGAATTTATCAATATCCTAATCGAACAGTTGATATTAAATCATTACCGATCTAATGGATAATATTGATTTTAAGGATTTGCTAAAATACCAATACATTTGGTACTTATGCCGCAAATTTGGAAAGACCAAATCATACCAAATCATACCAAATCATACCATTCATATGAAACCCTAATTCGAATTTACACACATATATATATATATACAAATATATATTTTATTTATTAATATAAATCTATTAATTATTAATTAATTATTAATAACATATTAATAATTAAATCGAAATAATTAAATTATATTAATATTTCCTGATCTCAATATCACACATTAAAATGTCATGGTGACACACCATCATTTAAATTCGTGACATGTGATTTAATTTCAAAGTTCATCGAACCGATCACAAACTTAGAAAATCCATAAATCACTAACCGTAAGTCGAAATGCCTTGGTTAAAAAAGCAAAGTTGCTTAGAATTTAATTTAAAACAACATGGTGCTGATAGAAAATATAAATTCTAACTTTCTTTTATCAGTTAATTTCGTGTACCAAAATATGGTACTTTTGCCACGCTAACGATAAAACTATCTGACGTCTGCCACATACCTTTCAGTTTTATAAGTCAAGCCAAATGATTAAACATTATCCAGAATGTATTTTAATCACGTACGTATCATCCGTTACGGAGCTATTCTGGGGACCATGGACCCGTATCACTTAAGCTCCAACGAACTGCTAGTTGTTCGTCAAACCTCGAAGTGATTCCACTATAGACCCGAGGATGCACTCTTTAGTGATACGGTATATATTATTCCCTTTATAACAGCAGGGTGTCCATTGATACAATGAAATTCGGGTTATTGATCTTTCACTTGATGATCCACACACGAGCAGGCGGTTTCTACCGTTATACCCCTCATTGCATTTTCATCCTTGAATCAGTCAGTAATATTATGAGTAACCCACTTATGGTTTCGATTCATAAGTTGCGCACGGGTACCTCTCACTTCTCACCACCGACAATCAAGGGAATCATCATCACTCTTAAGAGAGCTGTGTGATGCCCATGTCTATGACCAAGCTACCCTTACTGCTGACTATCTTGTTCCCAAAATAATAGTGTTGGGAACAGCGGTAATATTTCGTGTTCTTTAACGGTTAAATCAAAGAACAATCAAGCCAGCAGCTTGGACTCAAGATCACTCAGGACTTAGATCGAATATCCATTTGATCATCTACTAGTGACTCAATTCCAAGTTATCAGTGACGGTCTTATATGATAACTTTCGGAGTTTAAATCAGGTCCAGTCCAGTCCAGTATGAAGACACTTCATACTTAATGCACTTCTAAAGAGTGTGACACACACAAAATCCAGAATAGGATTGTCACTTAGTCACATTAATGACCTTATACGATTAATGGGCTCCCATCCAGTTAATCAGGTCACGGACATTTTAAGTTCATTTATTATGATTATTAATTCTTCTTCACATTGACTCTGTTGTGATAATAATTCATAATTGCATCCTTTATGAACTAAGGATCAAACATTCTATTTTACTCTACCAGAAACTATAATAAGATTATCATAATAAGTATCATCTTTATCCAACGACTTGTCATAATCTTTTACAAATGGATAAAATATCTTGTTTAAGGACACATATGTCCAACACACTTACGGTGTACGCAGATACGGCCATGCGCACCGTCGAGCTATGCGCACCATCTCGGGCCGTGCACACCTTTAGGGCATGCGCATCTTCAGGTGTGCGCACCTTTAGGCTATGCGCATCTAACCTTCAGGCATGACAACTTACCTTCAGGCATGCACACATGTGGACTATGCACATATTCGGGTTAACTCACGGTACACTTTTACCCGTATTTTTGGTGATCCAAAAACCACACTTAAAAAAAAGGATGAGATTAATCCTACGTTTTGCATGATCACACATCATAAAAATATTTATAAAACATAAAAAATATTTGTCATGCAAAAAATATTTCGTGCTAGTTTTCATTTCCAAGAAAAGGTTAGGCATAACATTTATTTCCCCTTGACAAATGTGTTAAATTAGGTTTTTAAAAAAAAAAAAAAAAGGTTTCATGCAAGACAGCATGCGTGCATGTGTAATACATGTATAAATGAATGCTTTTAACAAGATATATACATCCTTAGACCAACGAGCTTCCGCATAAATATATGCATCAATTAAATGAAACTTCTCACTTCATTCTTTTCTTTCAAAACCAACGAGCTTCTTCTAACAAATCCTGTGAATCCCATAATTGTAGAGCAACTATTATGGTTCCCCTCGGTCCCGGCAAGTTCTGCGGCAAGATCCTTACAATGTTGGCCTTGATATCATGTTTTTTTTTTTCTCCAGCGATATGTCAGGGAGACGTTCGTTAAGTTTGATAAAGTTCTTAAATTTATATATATATATATATATAATGGTTATGTTTTATCTTCTTCAATTTATTTCTTACGATAATTATGTTTCATAATTATAGGTCATTGTACATCTGGACACGGTCTTACAAGGCAAGATATGGCGTGACACTATGGCAACTCTTTCCGAAGGATTAGACATCTGCACAATTATATTGGTGATGTCGACCAAGTAATTACCTAGTAATTATGTCGTATTAGTGGCAGGAGTTTATAGTATACTTTTAGCAAGTGTCGTTATGTTTTGTTAGGTAAGGCATTGTAAAAATAGATTTCAAAGAGGAGCTACACAATTCACCAAATAATGTTCTATTAAATCTGTTTATCATGCGCGCATCACACGTGGTGATGATCCTTGTACAAGGTATTGTACCACTAGTTATCCCAGTGAAATTTGCTAAGGAACATGTGATCAGATTACTCTCACGGCCTAAAGCATTTGCAACGTAGGATTCCAGTGATTTCCAATGTTGTAGAGTTTTTATTAAATACTTGAATTGTTTTGATCACAATACATTTTATTTCACACATATATCTCAACTGGAACACTTGCTTACGCATTGCTAAGCTAGTGGGGGCGTTTATGCTATATATTTTATTAAAAAGTTTAGATGGATTATCCTATTATTATATCTCTGTTTTTATGTGGATTCTGTTTGTGTTACTCGTTTATTCCTTTAAATGTATCGAGTTTATTAATTGTCATATTTAGTAAAAAAAATATCTCTATTTTTGTGTTTATTCCTTTAAATGTATAGAGTATATTAATTGTCATATTTAATAAAAAAAATATCTCTATTTTTGTGTGGATTCTCTTTGTGTATTACTCGTTTATTGAAAAACTTAGATGGATGATATCTCTATTTTTATTGAAAATTTTAGATAGTTTATTACTCGTTTATTCCTTAAAATGTATAGAATATATTAGTTCTCATATTTAATAAAGAATAAGAAATAACATTATTAATAGAACTCAAATATTGTTGAAAATAAAATGAAATCATTGAATTTCTTTTTATTTTTTTTGAAATTGTTTTATTATAGAGTTTATATAGTTTTCAAAAATGTATCACTTAAATAATTTTTTTCTCTTTTTTTTTGTTGTAGCTACCTAGAATTATAAGAACTTTCATAATGAGCACCTAAGGGCCATTCCCACGTCCGGGCATGCGCACCTATGCCAATGCGTATCTTTTGGCCATATACCTTCTCGGGCCGTGCACACCTTCGGGCCATGCGAATCTGTCTTCGGGCATGCGAACCTTCAGATCATGCACACCTTTGGGCCATGTCTCAGTATGCTTTTTCCCGTCTTTAAGGTGATCATAGAGCTGTTTTTTTAGGTTGGGTAATAATTTTACACGGTCCAAAATCACACTTTACAAAAGGCGTGCGATTAATCCTTTCCAATACAAGGTAAGGCATGATCACACATCACGAAAAACATTTACAAAAAGTAAAAAAAAAGTTTTATTGCGAAAAATGATTAATGCCGGTTTTACTTTTCAAGAAAAGGTAAGGCATAACATGTATTTCGTCCTGACAAAGGTGTGTAATGAGGGTTTTTTTTTTTTATAGAAATGTGTCATGTAAGTCAGCTTGCGTGCAAGTGTAATACATGCATAAATGAGTGCTTTTAACCAGAGATATCAATATTTATACCAACGAGCTTCCTCATAAATATATGCATTAGTTAAATGAAATTTCTCACTTAATTCGTTTCTTTCAAACCAACCAACTTCTTCTCACAATTCCTCTGAATCCTACAGTTGCAGAGCAGCTATTGTGATTCCCCTCGGTCCCGACAAGTTCTACTGAAAGAACCTTACCATCTAGGCCTTGATATCATGTCTTTTATTCTCCAACGGTAGATATGGGTGACATTCGGTAAGTTTGATGAAGTGCTTATATATATATATATATGTTATGTTTCATATTTCTTCAGTTTAATTCTTACGGTAATTACGTTTAATAATTATAGGTCACTGTACCATTGGACACGGTCCTACAAGGAAAGATATGG
The DNA here is from genome assembly GCA_954871525.1 of Parietaria judaica. Classification (NCBI taxonomy): domain Eukaryota; kingdom Viridiplantae; phylum Streptophyta; class Magnoliopsida; order Rosales; family Urticaceae; genus Parietaria; species Parietaria judaica. The sequence goes on from OX940860.1 coordinate 58,673,782, forward strand.
CGTGACACTACGGCAACTCTCTCTAATGGATTACACGTTGACACAATTATATTCGTGTTATTGACCGAGTTATTACCTAGTAATTATGTTGTACTAGTGGCATAAGTTTATAGTATACTTTTAGCTAGTCTCATAATGTTTGGTTCAAAGTAAAACATTGCAAAAATGGATTACAATGAGGAGCTACTGAATGACAATCCAACAAAGAATGTGCTACTGAACCTGTTTTTCGTGCCAGCATCACACATGGTGATGATCCTTGTACCAAGTATTGTACCGGTGATAAAATTACTATTCACAGCTTTTAGCGTTGCAACGTAGGATTCTAGTGATTTCGAATGTAGTGTAATTTTTATTAAATACTTGAATCATTACGATAACATTACATTTTATTGCATATAATATCTCAATCGAACACTTGCTTAAGCATTGCTAAGCTATTGGTGGCGTTTATGTTATATATTTTGTTGAAATATTTAGATTTATTATTTTATTATTATATCTCAATTTTTGGTGTGGATTATGTTTGTGTTACTCGTTTATTCTTTAAAATGTATAGAATATATTAATTTTTATAAAGAATAGGAGATAATATTATAAATAAAACTAAAATGTTGTTGAGAATGAAATAAAGTCAATAATTTTTTTTATTAGATAGTTTATATAATTTTCTAGAATGTAGAACCACTTATATAGTTTTTATTGTTTTTATTTTAGCTGCCCAGAAATATATAAACTTTTACAATGGGCACCTTTGTGCGCACCTTCTCGGGCCATACGCACCCTCTGGCCATGCGCACCTTTAGGCACTGCGCATATACCTTTGGGCGTGACAACCTACCTTCGAGCATGCGCACCTTCAGACCATGTGTCAGTACACTATTACCCGTGTTTTGGATGATCATAGAGCCGTTTTTTGGGTTGGGGTCATAATTTTATACTGTTCAAAAATCACAATTTACAAATGCCATGAGATTAATCCTACGTTTTGCATGATCAGTTATCACGTTTTGCATGATCACACATCACGAAAACATTTATAAAAAGAAAAAAAGTAATTTCATGCAAAAAATAATTATTGTTGGTTTTCCTTTCCAAGAAAAGGTAAGGAATAACATGTATTTTCTCCTAATAAATGTGTGAAATGTTGGTTTTTTTGAAAAATGTATCATGCAAGACAGCACGTGTGGAGGTGTAATACATGCATAGATGAATGCTTTTACTAAGAGATGTTAATCTTTATACCAACGAGTTTCCTAATAAATATATGCATCCTATTGACATTCCCTAAGGAACCAGTGATCAGATTACGCTTGACGGCTTTTAGCGTTCCAACGTAGGATTCCTGTGATTTCCAATGCAGAACATTTTTTATTATATACTTGGATCATTACAATCACAATATATTTTATTGCATACAATATCTCAACGAGAATATTTGCTTACGCATTGCAAAGCTAGTGGCCGCGTTTGTGTGATATATTTTGTTGAAATAATTAGAGGGATTATACTAGTATTTTATCTCTATTTTTGTCTGAATTTTGTTTGTGTTACTCGTGTATTCTTTAAAATGTATAAAATATATTAAATTCTAATATTTAATAAAAAAAAATAGACATTAACATCATAAATAAAACTCACATGTTGCTGAGAATGAAAAAAAATCACTAATTTTTTTTTTTATAGTTTCTTAAATGTACAAACGCTTTATGTTGTTGGTGATTTTTTGTCACGGGAAACGTTAACGCTCAATAGCTCGAAAGCCATCGAGGAAACACTGTGAGGTCGAAGGAAGCACTCAAGAAGCGCTCTAAAAGGCGACCGGGAGGAAAATGAGTTTTCCCAGACAAAGTTATGTCCTCCAGCCGCAGCCAAGGCAAGCCCCTGCGGCGGAGTAGCCCCCAGCCAAGGCAAGTCTCTACGGCAGAGCAGCTCCCAGCCGCGGCCAAGGCCAGTCCCTGCGGCAGAAAACTTCCCAGCTACGGCCAGGGCAAACACCTGCGGCAAAACACCTCTAAGCCGCAGTCAGGGCAAGTCCCCACCGTAAAAAACCTCCCCGCGCGTCAGCTTTAGCCGAGACGCACACAACCTATGCAAAAACCCTCCAAAAACCTCTTCATGCTTCTGTCACCTCCAAGAAAGATAAGGAATACACAAGTACATCCGTGAACACACTCCTTAACACACCCCCAGGTGTTCCAGACCATAAAAGGCACGACTCCAAGGATGTTCCTGATGGACCCCCGTGCACGCCCAAGCACACCACCCGGGATGCCCGGACGTAGCACGACACCCAACGGTGCTCCCGACACTTAAGAACTACACAAGTGTGCTCCCAAACACACCCTCAGGTGTTCTTAAGCACGCCACAAGTTGGTCTGGAAACATCCTAATACATGCACCCGCGGCACCCGAAGAATACACGCAGCTCACCCTGAACCAATCTATGACACGAAGCAATCCCCGCGGGGAAGCCGACCAACCTGCCGTAGCCACGGCAAAAAAGCATCCAGCCGCAGCCGCGGCAGCCAAGAATCTATCTCAACCACAGCTAGGTCCCATTTCGTAGCCTCCAGTCGCAGCCAGGCTCCCTGGTGCAGCCCCAGCTGCAGGAGGACCCCAGTCCCAGCCTCCAGTCGCAACCAATGGGGCCACCTGTGGCAGAACGCCTCCCAGCTTCATCCAGGATGCATTTTACCCACACAAAAGCCATACAAACACCTCTTCATGCTTCCTTCATCTCTAAGGAAGACAAGGAAAACCATAGAAATGTCCCTTATACCCCTAATTACATGGCTTATCATGTGAAGGTGTCTTCACCACTCCAAATGAAAAGATGCACTTAAATCCATTCATACTCACATGAATCACACCTAAACTTCTTATTAACCCCCAAACTACCCCCCAAGCACTCTCCTACATGGAAAAGACATCATATGCCCTTACATATGGACCATTATACCTTCGTCGGATGTATTTACACCTACAAAGACTATCCTACCCCCAAGCCTCCCTAAAGGCTATCAATACACCCTCATTCGCCATGAAACCCATGTCCAAGTTCTCCTACCATTACTATGCTAAAATCTATCTCGATCTTAGCATAAACTTTCACTCACCATACCATTACTATGCTAAAATATTTTGTCTTCTCTTAAAAACTTTCATTTCTTCTCTTCATCTTATCATTACTATGCTAAATTCTCTCTAGAATTCTAGCTAGAAAGAAGTTCTTAGATCCTAGACTTAACTTGCTCCATTCTCTTTAGAATCCGAGGAAGGTAGATCCAAAGCCAAGCGATTTTGGCAACCATAAGCCACCCTTCCACCACTGAAAATGCCTTCCCATCACCTCCACAAACTGATTCCTCACCATCTCCTCCAAAGTCCGATTTCAAGGCGAGATCTCGATCTCTATTTAGACTAGTGCCACGCGCCTTCGTGGATGGTGGCGGAAACCCTCCCAACCGGTGAGGCCGAGTTTTCCTTAGCCACATAAAGGAGGAACTCGCAAGGCCCTAGTCAATACGATGGGGTAGACGAAAAGTGCAACTTTGCCTCGCCGAAGCTCTGCCCAGACTCTATGAAAGCGCAACTTCGCCCCGCTGAAGCTCTGGCAACATTCCGCAAACAAAGATGGTGACTCTTCTCGTAACCTCTCCCACCTCAATAATCATCCTTAAGATGATCTAAGAATCGCACCTTTGTCTTAGCGAAGTTATGCCCACATAAATAGTCGGTCCCCTAGACGGTTAAGGCGGCACACCGTCGTCTTACCCAAGTTTTTCCCATCTCGCAAGTCGGTCTCCGCGATCACTTAGGCAACGCACATTCGGTCCTCCGAAGCTCTACTCCACATCCAAGTTATTATCTTAGAATATATTGCCCCCGGCGCTTTCGTATATTACCCAAAGTATCGCTTAAAACCTTCGGGGACTATTAGCGGACCTAGACACGTATATCCGCTAATCCCCATTTATCACCTAAAAGCAAACTACTTAACGGCTTGACCCCTAAGGTAGGGTACGTACCCATAATTAACTAGGCGGTCACAGCCATAATAATAAATAAAAGTCCCACGCCTTCTCAGGTTAGGGGTTGGGTCCACACCCCAACGCTCTAGGGCACGCCGAGCCGAGAATCCTATTCCCATCGGTGCTTGGGTGCTTAGCAACAATCCAAGGCAAGGATTCTAGTGTACACCGAGTCGGGAATTGTATTCCTACCAGAGCTTACGTACCTAGCTACCGTCAAAGGCGACAATTCTAGTGTACGTCGAGCCGAGAATCTTATTCGTGCCAACGCTCACGTACCTAGCCACAATAGAAGTGAAGGCTCTAGGGTGTGTCGGACCGGGAATCTTATCCATATCAACGTCCGCACACTTGGAAACACCGAATACCACGGCGTAACGAGCCAAGAATCTTATTCCCATTAAAGCCCTAAGAGCTTAGCCTCTCCGCTAGGGAGAGGAGGAATCGTGAATAGGAGCTCGGCACTGTGAAATCTTATTCTAGGTGCGGGAGCAGCAAACACTCGAGGAACTTCCTAGTCACTACCCACCGCGCGGTCACTGTTGGGGTGAAAAAAAACACCTCTGCAACCACGGAGTTACGATTGGTGTAAACCCATTTTCAGTTTACGTTAGAGCTCGGGTCTTTCCGTTTAAACTAGATTACGTTGAATGAGATGTGCTTTTAGAGACGAGTCGGGTGGTTTTTCGTAGTGTAATTGGCTTCACTGTCAAAGACTTTGTATAGTTTGATGGTGAAAAATGAGATCCGTTGTACATGGGCTTTAGGTCTCTATTCATACAGGGTTAATCATTTGAACCAGTTATCACAAATAGGTTGTTACAAAAATGCGTTTGATTCCCTCATAATGGCCATAATGGTAATGTTCTAATTGTCGTCGTCAATTTCCTGAAGCGTCGCTTGCGCTGCACTGATTGCTCCATGCTCGTCTCTATCTTCGTCATCTTTTTTCTGGCCTCGTCGCGAGATTATTTCTCGTCGTTGACTCGGCCTACTATTCCTTTTGCTTTGGTGATAGGTTTGACGATGAAACTTCGTCAAAAAATTTTATGCCAAGGCACTTCTAGTGGGTTTCTGTATGATTTTTCAGATAAAAATCAAATTCAGTGGGATGGCAGTGCTCGGAATTCTGATAGAATTCAAACTCAAACGGGTGGATTAGAGCTTGTTTTTGAAGAAACCCGAGCTCTCCTTTTTGGGGATATTCCCATTTAACATGGTCGTAATGATCTTGTTCAGACGCTTCTGCCGACGAGTTCATTGCCGATTATGGCGGCTTCCTCCCGTCCTGCCCACGTTGACGGGGGTAGTGTTCTATAGTTTGTTTCTCAGAAGAGCACCAAGGATAAGCCTTCACCATACTGATCGTCTCCTCGACTGCTGCGATAACCATCTTCACTGAGGCCCTTAGCGATGGCGTTGATAAGGGCAAAGCCCTTTTTACCAATGACGTTTCTACACGTCTGCGTGCTTCATTCCTTCCTCCTTCAGTGACAGGCTTTTTTAAGGTTGAAACTTCCTCAGGGGTTCCCCCGATGTTCGTCCCTCTTTGCAAAAATCCCAATTTTTTAGGTCTTGCAAAGCTATTTGAGGCAGACGCTCCGATGGCTTCCTTCTCCGATGATGAGTGGAAGAGTCTCGTCATTGAAGCTTTGAAAGATCTTACACTGGGAGATTACACTGATGATGGAGTCGTGGTGTATAACCCGGAAGATCTTGACGATGTTAAGTATGCCCTTTTTGCCGCTGACGCGTTCCGAGGTATTCCCAGCTTGAACGATAATGTCGCCGCGTTCAGCGTTCTGTGGACACGAAACATGAGGAGGCCAACCTTTTTTGTCGTCAGGTATTATTTCTTTGTTGTTGAGAGTTTTCCTTTTGTTATCTATGCATTTCTAGGTCCTTCTCTATTATAGATTTCGCAACCTAAAGAGGAACTTAAGACGGTTTCCCTTGTCGAGAAGGGTTTCCGAAAGGAGAGTAAGGATCGCCTGTAACACGGCGGCTGCTCAATGGAATCGGCGATTGTCCCTATAAACCAACACTAGTCTTTTCACTATGCTTTGTCCTTACTCGCACGCTTTCTGAGAAAGGAGGTCACCCTCCAAGCCAAGCACGTTTAACTTTGGAGTTCCTATGAACGAGCTACCGAAAAGAATATGCATCTTATTGACATAAATAGTACCAATAAATTCTTTTAAGCCCCTTCAACCATACAGTCCCATACTTGTATGATCTCCGATTACTGTACAGTCCCATACCTGCATTGTCTCGGGAACGTCCAATCAATACATCCCATTGCCCAGACGATATGGGACCGCACAACTTACCCGTTATTGCGCTCTCGACTCACGGGATCGATGACTGTCACATCACCTCTAGGTGTTAAATGATGTGAGGGCTTTGATAGCTGAGCTGAAGAGAGAGCTTGCCCAACAGTGGGTCTGGAGTGCTCAGACTGTAGAAGCATTATCTGACAAGCTGTCTGGGCAAGAGGAACGAGATCGGGAAAGAGAAGCCAAGGTGGAGACTCTTTCTCAATAATGCTCCTCACTCTCTAGCGACAATGCTCTGCTGTTTGCTTGGCTGAAATGGCTGAGTCTACTCTGAATCTCAACGGTGGTGATCTTAAGGATGCCCAAAGCAAGGTTGCTGAAGAGAGGGGTGTTAGGAGGGATCTATTGGACATGTTTTATTATATGCCATCTATTCAGATGCTAAGCCCAGTTCACTGAGATTATGGATGTCTTTCCTTTTAAAGAGAGTGTAACTTAATAATGATGATCTTTTATAGTTATATCTTAGATATTATAAAATTAAATGTTTTGTCCCAAAGTTCTATATACAAATTACAATTATGCTACGTCATCAGACAGAGTCTAGGTGTGAGGAGGTTTGACCTGCAAATTTGAGAACTTAAAGTAATGTTCATGGTTATATTAGAAAGTGGGAGCTTCTAATTGGTAAACAACATTAGTGAACGCAAAACACCTTCGGTGATGATCTATTACCGGATCTGGTGATGGTCTCGCACTTTTGAGAGTCACTAGGTATTGGAGTGTCTCCATACCGAATGGACAGACTTAACACCTGAAATCATCAAGTAAGACCGTCACTGATGAAAGTATGATTAAGCCACAAAGATGACAAGATGGAATTGGTTGAAGTCTTGAGCATCATGGACTTGTACGGTTCAACTCACATGATCATTGATTTGATTGTTACAGAATACATTAGTATTCCTAATCACTTCAATTTTTGGATCAAAAGGTTGCCCGGGACAAGTTGCATGGATGCGGATATGGATAACAAGTTTATGATTTCTTTATTATGACTCGTGGGAAACAAATAAGTACTCATGTACAACTCATTGATTTAATAACCCAATGAGTGAGTAGTTTGTAAGATTCATAGAATAAAGAGACTGTCATCAAAGGGCAGTACGGTAGCTAGTACCCTTTGATGAAAATCATAATTAATACGAAAACCATGATTACCAGAATCTGATTATATAAATGGACTTCTGGAATGTAATCGAAGTTGGTGAAATTTCTTCATTTGACCTAAGCTTGAGTAATATGTCAGTTAGTCCCCTTTGTAACTTCAAAAGAGTGACGCCGCATTAAATATTTATTTGCTGAATATGGAATAGAGGCGATTAGACTAGATTCGAGACCTAAGTAACGAAATGTCTATTTACCTTAAGCGGCAAAAGTACCAAAGTTTTGGTACAGCCTGGGAAAGTAAAAATTGATAGTTAAAATTTGACCCCTTTACAATCACAGTATTTTGGGAAATCAAATTCTAGAAAGTTAAATTTGAATCACATCATTCTGATGAACGGAGCGAGAGTTATGCTCAAAAGAGTAATCCGAGTAAAAGCCGGATTAGGGTCTGTACAGAGCTGCGAATTTAAAACAAAATTAAATATTGGATTTATTTCCTAGAATATTTAATTTATAATATAATTTTAATTATTGGATTTAATTATTGATATTTACTGTTAATAATTAATTATAATTAAATAGATTTATATTAGATTTAAAATAACCCTAATTCGAATGCTATTAGGATTCGAATTATCATTAATTTTTAATTCAATTTAATATATATTGGTTATATATAAATTAAAAAATATGGAGATATGAATCTTGGAAGATTTGATTCCAGGAAGATTCGTTATCTTATCTTTAGAGTTAAACCTTTTTGGATAAATATTTAATAAGATATGATATTATCCATAATCTTTATTATTTAAATATAGATAATGAGTGAATATCTCCAGGTGGTTAAGATTTATTTTTTCCTATAAATAGGGAAGGTCTGAAATCAGAAATCATAACTTTAGAATTCAGAAAATTCGCATTCTCTATCTCCTTCTCTCTCTAGGAATTCGAAATTCAGAGAAACTCAGAGTTCCGATCCCGGTTCGTGCTTGAAGGTTTCGCGGTCATCCTTGGAGCCCACATATCCTGGCTGTCTAACTCCAGAGTATACATCAAAAGGCTTTCGGGAGAAATCGACAGACAGAAATTCGCAAAAGCCGTTTCAGAAATCAGAGAACGCAGCTGGAATAACGCAAATAAGGTTAGTATTATTTATTGTTTAGATAATTATCTAATTGCTCAAACCCTAAATCGATATCATATTAGATAATGAATTGTTTTTTTATGATAAAAATTGAATAAGAATGATCACGACCACTTAATTAATTTTTGGATTTCGTAAACTAGATAGAATAATGGGAGTCGGGGTATGGGACACGATTTCAGGTTTATCTATTACTGAACAAAGTTTATTCTACGCGTTTACCTAATTAGACAAACATTAATCATTCTGCAGAAAATTTTAATGAGCTAATTCCAAGGATCGGTGTCACAACGATGTCGATCCTACGAACAATTGGTATCAGAGCCCTGTAATCAATAAAATTAATTTTGATTTTTTCGATTATGGATAATGTTAAATTAATTTGGAAATTGATTTTTGGGAAAATATTTATTATTATTTTTAAGTGAAATAATATTTTTGTATTTTCTGTAATTTTATTTTATTTTTTAAAATTGCATTAAAACGATTCGAGTTTGACCGAGTCAAACCCAAAATTACGAATTTGGTTTTTGGCCGAGTTGTGGGGCTCGGCAAAGGGCTGTTTGGCGTGGATTAGCGCTGGCCGAAGGCCTAGCTACCCAAGGAACTCGAGCCAGTCACCCATAAAATGCATGGGACGAGGAAACTTTGCCCGGGACTCCCTCGCACAACGTAGCGCACGCGGGCTGAGGCAGAGTCTGCCCTGGAAGCCCTGCCAGCACCAGGGTAAAATCAGAGCGGGCAACGAAGCTACCGGAGCTCTGGTGAAGTTGGTGGACTGAGGTGCGCCTTGCCGAGGAGGTTCTGAAGCCGCGCGCGCGGTGACAGTGGTCGTCGAAGCTGCGGTCTGACCTCTAGAGGCGCTGAATGCGCGGTGGCCCAAACAGGCTGCTGCCATTTTTGCGTGGGTCTGGCCTAAAAGCCCTAATGGGCTTTGCCCTAATTTCAAATTGCCTTTTGGCCCAATAATTTTTTGGTGATGAACGGGCCGAGTTGGATTGCTTAATGGACCGACTAGGAAGCCCCATGCCCAATTGAAATTAATTTAAGTTTTAAACAAGTATAATTTTTATTTTGTTAATATAGTTCTTGAGATTGTGTTCTTGTCTTACAAAGAGGGAATCAAAAGTGGAGCCAGTTCACTATCCACTACTGGGTGACTGGTTAGGGACCCCTCCCATCTCACTGGAGAAAACAACTCGGTCTATCACTACCGTAGTTATCTTGTGATTTTATTCTAGGTTCTTAGTATACTTGAAATATGTTAACAACCTAGGATTTAAGCTTATTAAGAAATTAATGGGAAGCTAATGATGAGCTTAATAAAACGATAGGATTTCCTTTTAATTCTGGATAATTAAAATATAAGTTCCTAGTTTAGAGCTCGGTTAGATAACGATCATTATCTTAGAAACCAGAAAAAAAAAATTAATGACAAATAGCAAGAGTTAGCGTAAGAAGGTATCCACTAGTTGCCGGTACAACAACAGGTTGCATAACACCTCGTGTCAGCTAGATCTGGCCTCCTACGGAAAGGTTTCAGTTATGCAATTGATAAGTCACCGTACTGGTCTGATTATAGATAAGGTGAGCATATGTATTTCAATGGCCATGTGTCAGCTAGATATGGCCCCCTAAGGGCGGTGACTGATTGAGTTAAGTCTGCAAACCGAAAACCAGTGGGTTACTCTTGCATGTGGCGATTTTACATTGCTGCATGGCCGTTCTAAAGTTAGTTAGTTAATTCACAAGGAACTCAGTTTTGATTTCAGTGAATTAATTGAGTTGAGACTAACTCAGTTTAGCTAGTGCGTGGTTAGTATACTGGCAAAGCTGCAACCACATATCAGTTGCTAAATTACCTCGTGAATAGAGATGTAAGCTTTTACTATGTTTACCTTATTAGAACACTGTAAAGTTTTATATTCCCAAATCTTAGGAAAAATTTCATCTATATAGGATATTAATAATTTTTCTTTTATGAATGCCTAATTAGAATGATAGAGCCTAGTTACATATCGTCCGAAGACAAAGGTTTTGAAAGAAGTCTTATTTCATACTTTGATTCATACTTCAAGAGTGTGTTTAGAATACCGAGTACAAACCAAATAAACTTAGCTCCAGCTCTTCAGACGATTCCAGTGACTCAAATTACGTTCATCATGACACACCTCTGGAGAACCTTGATGTTCTTCTAGATGATCGAATCAGAGATGACGAACCGTATGACATAACTCTGGAGAACTTAAACGTACCCTAGACAAGCAGGTCAGATATGCAGATCAACATGACAAACCTCTTGAGAACTTTGAACTTCCCCTAGATGAGCAAGTCAAATATACTCGCGAGATTCCTGATGCTCGATATCTTGCTTATAATGATGATTTTTCATACATTTACAGGATGTTTAGTCATTATCATAACTGTGATAACAAGTTCAAACGGGTTCTCATTAACATAACATGATATGAACTTGATAATATTATCAAGAGGGCTGTCACGATGGAAAACTTGATTATTCAAGTTACGAATGAAGATAATCCGAGAGAAGCACGCAAGAAGATCTAAGTGAACGTACCTCGTTGTTTTCACTGTTCAAGGCATCGACATAGAAAGAGGACCTGTCCATTGTTGATTCGCACATAAACGGAAAAAAAGGTGATGATCACTTTTCTTCGAGTAATTTTATTGGAGGGATTTAACAATCCTAAGTCCATAGATCAAAATCTGACTAGAACGTTATTTGTAATCTTGCAGGTAGCAGTCAACACTTTTTTTGAGTGTCTCGAAAATGGATCGTGAAGACTATAGCTAGCATAGGATTGTTTTAAGTTTATTTAATTTTAAGTTTATATTATTTTATTTTGGATCTGAATTTAAAACTTTATGAAATTAAGAATGAAAGTTTAAATTTCTAGTTACAAAGTTGTTAGATAATTTTGGATTAAATAAAACTGGATTATAACTTAAAGATATTACGAATGAATTAATTTAGTGAAATCGATGAATTATTAATAATTAAATATTTGAATGTGTTTAAATGATTAAATTTTTATTCTGAATTAGATTAAATGTACTGAAAAAGAATCTAATCAATTATTTGTACATTTAATGACACTAATTTAGTAGGTATAATAAACAAGGTAATGTTCTTATTCAAAAGGTCGAGTTCGAGTTTGATTGATCGATAAGAACAATTAAACATTGTATTAATAGTTTAGAAAAACATTTAATTATTGAATCACATCGTCTGTGATATAAAATTCATACTATTAAGAAGTCATTAAATGAACATTCTTAATGAATGGCTTTCCAAGCAACATTAATGATGAACATGAGTTGAAGTAATGATGAGATAAAAGTTGAGTTTGTCAACAAAGTTAGATAAGAAATAGGAAACCACAATGGAATTAGTAATCTGAAGTACTCAGACATAGTTGGAGACTGGAGACTGTGTTAGTCAAACAGAAACTATGGGCACCTAGATTGAACAACATGTTTTGAATAAACAAGACATTGAATTTTTCTTCTAATTTACAAAATTGGAAGAAATCTAATTCTGAAATAATGCAAAATAAATATGAAAGTTTATAATCATAATTGTTACTAGTAAATTTAACATATGGATTTCGATCCGCGATATGTCAAGAAACTTATGATAGTTGAAAAGAGGAATAGACAGGAAGGATAAAGCCTTCATAGCTAGAGTAGTAATCAAGGGTTATTCACTAGAAATAGGAGCAGAGAGACCAAAAACAAATCTCTTACTCTAGTCACTAAGCTATTTGTCCAGAGTCTTTGTTTCATAGCCTGTTAATCTCGATTAAGAGTAATGGCGGTAAGTTATCAACTAAGTCTTTATGAATAACTAGTTGAATAATTCCTATATGAATTAACAAGACGTAACACTAATTTGTAGATTAATGTTTCAAGGCATTAAAACAAATATTTAAGTCTAAAACATGAGATAAGTTTGATGATGTTCATCGGAAACTTAAGTATTTCATAACCATGTCCCTGAGTCACGCATTAACTCGTTGACATGAGAATTGGGGAAACTTCAGTAGTTTGAGATATTATTGATCGTTTGCGACCAATAACTAACACACGGTATGTAAGATACCAATAACTAAGACACGGTATGTAAGATAAGATAAACGAATTCCAATATGGAAAAAGAATAAATGTTATTAGAATATTTTATATTCGAGATAATGACATTTATGGTCTCGCTTAAGTAAATACGATTCTTTCGATAAGATTACTTAAAAGCTATCTTAGGAGTTAAAAATTTTAAATGCGAATTTTAATAAGGACGCAAACTCCGAATGCTCCAGCTTAAGGTTACGTAGCGGAAGCGTGGAACTTCTTCCTAGAATATTCCGTAATGTTTATGTTAGGCTTTTGCCCTTAAACAATGTTTTATTTACCCATTGTAAAAGATTCTGACATCACTCTTAATAAATAAGGCACTTATCATCACACCAGAGCCAATCTAAGGAAGAATTGATGGATGCAATAAATGAACTAAAATGTATCTGTGATAAAGTAGGTGGGTGCCTCTTAATTGATAAAGTCATTAATGCGACTAAAAGGAGAAAATCCTATTCTAGATAGATATGCGTGTCATGCCCATTGAGTGCATTAAGTACGAAGTGTTTTTGTACTGGATAGAACTTGACTAAATTCTGAAAGTTGCTCAACTAAGACCGTCACTGATAACTTTGAATTAAGTCGTAAAAGATGAGCAAATGGTAATTAATCTAAATCGTGAAGTGATCTTGAACCCTGACTGTTGGCTTGATTGTTCTTTGATTTGTAAGTTAAAGAACACAAAAAGAGTGTGGTTCCCAACGCTGCGATATTGGGAACATGATAGTCGATAGGGAAGAGTAGCTTGATCACAGATATGGATTTCACATAGCTTTTTACTAAGTCAAGATGATTCCTCGAATTATCGGTCATGAGAAGTAGTACGGGACTGATGCGCATCTTACGACTCGTAATCGTAAGTGACTCGTCTACAATACCACCGATGGAATTCAGGAAGAAAAGCACTAAGGGGCTAAACGGTAAAAGGCATGCTCAAGTGTGAATCATCAAGTAAAAGATTAATCACTAGAATTTGATTATATCACTCGACACCTTTAAGATAAAAAAGGAATATATCATTCGCATCACTAAAGAGTACAACTTTGGGTTTTTAGTGGAATAAAACTGGAGTTAACGAACTATCCGTTGGAGCTTAAGTGATGTGGGTCCATGGTCCCCATAATAGCTATATAAAGAACGAATCGTACAATTAGGATATTTTTTATTCTAATTTATGATAGAAAATTTGAAACTCGAGCTTTTGTCAAGTTTTGGAAAGTTTCAAAAAGTTACGGCAAAAGTACTGAAAGTTTGCCCGGAAAATAGCTGATCGTAAAAACTCAAAAATGTAATAAATTGTCAACATCAATGTTGTACGAAATTTAATTCTAAGAGTTTTTTCTTTTTTGATTTTATGTGTAAGAGCTATAGAGAAAATGTTATGAATTATAGATCATAACATAATGTTATGTTAATTCATGAAAAACTACTTGGAGATTAAATTAATGGGCTAGGTCCATTAATATTTAATCTTAGGTAATAATGAGAGATGAAATTCGACCAAGCCTTGGTGGAGAAGCCCATTAGGTATTTTCCTTATCATATTTTGGTAAATAATTAATTAAGTTAATTATCATGAAAAAATATTAGGTAATATTTGAATCATGGAAATTACCAAGCTTGATTACCAAACACGAGGTGGCAATTTTGAGCATGAGGAATTCGATATTTATATGTTAAGATAATTAAACATACTAATTGATTATATGTACAAATATGGTATTAACTTAAATCAAATAAATCATGTCATGAATATAAATTATGCATAAATCATGAAACTTGATTTACAAGTTTTAAATAAAGATTCATATTGCATGAGAATTTAATATTGATTGAATCATGATCTTATTTGATTGATAAGTTAATTACAAATAAGGAAAGTATTAGTTTATCACATGCAATCTTAATTGATTTAATTAGAATAAATTTTTGGTTAAAAATAATGAAGAAATTCGACATCTTCTATTCATGAAAGGGAATAGAATTTCTTGGTATTTATTTTAATTGAAGAAAATATATTCCATTGATTAAATAATGAAGAAATCGAATTCTACGTATCATGGTAAGTATTTTTTTTTCTTGGTATTTATGTTAAACACATAAAATTAAATCTTTGGTATTTTAATCATCATATTTTTTATTTCTACCAGTCATGGAAGGTTTGAAAAGGTCTTTGATTGACTTGTGAATAATACTAATTAAGATTGATTGATTCACTTATCTATAGAAATTTGTGTGCATGGTTTTTTCTATAAATACCAAGCTGATACCGGACCGGTAACAACCAGGTCTAGTATATTGACAAAGCAAGACGAAAAGTAACGATAACGACGGCGCCACTCGGAATCCACCAAGATACGCCTAGGGTAGAAGAAACGCCACTCCCGGAATCCACCGAAAGATAAGTTTCTGGTACAAGAAACGCCACTCCTGGAATCCACCGAAAGATAAGTTTCTACACTCGCCACTCAAGGAATCCCCCAAGAGATAAGAGGTTTTTCACAAAGATAGCTTTGAGAGGGTTTTTTTTATCAAACATAATCTGCTTTTTCTCATTGTATTCTTGCTCTTTAAATAGAGTTGATGGGTTACAAATTCGTACATCCCCTCCAGCCTAATTCTAAGACTTTCCAACTTCACCACAAAGACCCAAAACAGCTCCATAAAGAGAGCACCAAGTCCCCACGACCATAAATGCCTTTTAAGGCTATTACAAGACTCAAAACACTAATTAATACCGTACTTAACACTTGGACTACTCAGAAAATAAATACATCCCACTAACATAATTAATACTAACATAATTACCAAGGGCTTTACTTAGACCACGAATTCTGATGTGGAAACCAAGTAAATACAATTCCCGTTATGCTCACGAGCTCCATTACCACTAGTTAGTCCAATACCGCTAGTTACTCCAATACCGCTAGTTGCTCCATTACCGCTAGTTACTTCGCTCCAGCTAGTCAAAGTAATCCCGCTATGCTTGATAAGGCTCGACAGTCCTATACCGCTATCAGGATCCGCATCATTCTCCCCCGGTTGAAAAAGACTCGACCTAGAGTCTAGCGGTTCATCATCGACGAACGGTGATAGATCGGCAACGTTGAAAGTTGCTGAAACACCATAGTGATCAGAAAGCTCCACCTTGTATGCGTTGTCATTGACTTTTTCCACAATGGTGAAAGGCCCATCTGCTCTCGGTTGTAGCTTAGGATACTTCCGATTTGGAAATCGTTCCTTCCGTAGCTGAATCCATACCTTATCACCAACATGAAAAGTTACCTTCCGCCTATGCTTATTGGCTTGTTGAGCATACTTCTCTGTTTGCTTCAAGATCTTGTCTCTGACCTGAGCGTGCAATTGCTTGATAAACTTGGCTCGCTCATCCGCTGCTCCACTAAAGTTCGTCTCCTTCTTCAAGGGAACCAAATCCAAAGGGGAATTCGGATTCTTGCCATAGACAACTTCGAATGGGCTGGACTTCGTGGCTGAATGACTGGACCGGTTGTAAGCAAATTCAGCATGTGCAAGAGACAAATCCCACCCCTTTGTGTTCTTCTTGACAAGGCTTCTCAACAATGCTCCCAATGATCGGTTGACCACCTCGGTTTGTCCGTCGGTTTGCGGATGGTGTGAAGTACTATATTGCAGCCTCGTGCCAATCTTTTGCCAAATAGTTCTCCAAAAATGACTAAGGAACTTGGCATCCCGATCAGACGTGATTGTCTTTGGAATCCCATGTAGCTTCACAATCTCTTGAAAATAGAGATCGGCAATGTTGGTGGCATCCGCTGTTTTTCCGCACGAAACAAAATGAGCAATCTTCGAGAATCGATCAACCACCACCATGATTGAATCCTTGTGATGCTGGGTCCTGGGAAGTCCCAAACCAAAATCCATACTCACATCTTCCCACGGAGGATTAGGGATTGGATGTGGCATGTATAATCCAGCGTTGCTCCCATGCATCTTCGCGTGCCGACAAGTCTCACACTGCTCAACGATCCGCCTTACATCCCGCGTTAACTTTGGCCAAAAGAAGTTTTCTTCCACAAGCGCGACGGTTGTATCGCGACCAAAATGACCAGCTATTCCACCCGCATAAGCTTCCCTTATGATCGCCTCCCATAATGAACATTGGGGAACACAAAGCTGCACACCCCTGTAGAGAAATCCATCTTGCACAAGGAATTGCCTAAAAGGCTCCTTTTCACATCGCTTCCACACTTGGCCAAAATCAGGGTCATCCACATATAGATCTTTAACGACTTCAAATCCAAGCACTTTAGCATGCATCGTATGAAGAAGTAAATGGCGTCTACTCAAAGCATCCGCTACCTGATTGGATTTTCCCGATTTGTGCTTGATGACGAAGTTGAAACACTGCAAGAATTCAACCCACTTCGCATGGTGAGAGTTTAGCTTGTGCTGTGCATTCATATACTTCAAGGCTTTATAATCTGTAAAAAGAACAAAATCGTTAGGATAAAGGTAGTAACTCCAGTTCGCCAATGCTCGGATGATGGCATAGAACTCCTTGTCGTATGTCGAGTAGTTCCTCTTCACTTCATTTTGCTTCTCACTGAAAAATGAAATAGCTCAGCCCTCTTGGCTAAGGACAGCCCCGATGCCCACTCTGGAAGCGTCACACTCCACTTTGAACATTTTGGAGAAATCCGGTAAGGCAAGAACCGGTGCCTCTGTCATCTTTTTCTTTATTAGCTCAAAACTCTCTTGGGCTTCTTTTGTCCACTTGAAAACTCCACCCTTCATGCACTCAGTGATTGGTGAAACGACAGTACTGAAATCTCTAATGAACCGGCAGTAGAAAGAAGCCATGCCATGAAAACTTCGGATGTCAAAAAGAGACTTCGGAATTGGCCACGTTGACATTGCTTTGATCTTCGACTCATCCACCTTGATTCCATCCTTGGACACCACATATCTAAGAAAAATGAGGCTCGCCACCAGAAACTCGCACTTCTTTAAGTTGACATACAAGCTTTCACTCCTCAAGATTTCGAAGACCTGCCTCAAATGCTTCAAGTGATGATGTGTGCTCTTACTATACACCAAAATATTGTCAAAATAGAAAACCACACATATTCCTATCAATGGCTTGAAAACATGAGTCATGAGGCGCATAAACGTGCTAGGAGCGTTAGACAATCCAAACGGCATAACAAGCCATTCGTACAAACCTCTCCCGATCTTGAAAGTTGTCTTCCATTCATCTCCCGGTTGCATACGAATCTGATGATAACCACTGCGCAAATCGATCTTGGAGAATATTTTGCTACCATGCAACTGATCAAGAAGGTCATCTAACATTGGAATGGGAAAACGATACTTGACCGTTATCATGTTGATGGCTCGGCTATCCACGCACATTCTCCATGTTTCATCCTTCTTTGGAACTAAGAGCGCAGGAACCGTACAAGGGCTCAAGCTCTCTCGAATCAGCCATTTTTCCATCAGCTCCTCGACTTGTCGTTGCAACTCGGCTTGTTGCTTCGGGTTGAGCCGGCACGCTGCTTTGTTGGGTATAGAAGATCCCGGTACTAAATCAATACGGTGCTGAATTCCTCGCAATGGCGGTAGGCCACTCAGTATCTCCTCTGGTACACAATCTTGAAACTCCTTTAAAAGGATTTGAACCGCTTCGGGCAGCTTCTTCTTGTTGTCCGATGTTTCCTTAACATAGAGAATAAAAACAGCTTCACAATTGGATAAAGATTGTGTAACCTGTGAACCGGTGAGCAAAAAGTGCTTCTTCGATTCGGAGGTTGCTGTGATCTTATCCGGCTTCAAGGGTGCCAACACGATCCGCCGACCATCCTTGGTAAAGGAATGAGTGTTGTTGAATCCGTCATGAATCGCTCTTCTATAATATTGCCACGGTCTTCCCAATAACACATGACAAGCATCCATGGGAACAACATCACACCAGACTTCATCGTTGTAGTTCTTTCCAATGGAAAACGCTATCAAGCACCTCTTTGTTACTTTCTGCCCATTTCCCTTTTGGAACCATTGAATGCGATAAGGATGAGGGTGAGGCTCCGTCTTCAAGCCAAGCTTTTGCACCATTTCTTCGGCAACAACATTAGTGCAGTTTCCTCCATCAATGATGATGTTGCACACACGCACCTTTGACGTACACCGGGTGTGGAAGATATTGTCTCTCTACCATGGGTCTTCGTTCACGTGGTTGGAGTTAAGGAGTCCTCGGATGACCAGAACATCTGCTTCATTGGGTTCTTCAACGCATTATTTCTCGTCTTAGATTGGTTCCCGTTCTTCATCTTCATTATCGGCTATGGCAGCTTCTACCATGGTAATTACCCTTCGATTCGGGCAATCTGCAAAAATATTACCAAAACCTTGACATTTGAAACATTTCCTCGAAGCAGTGGAATTGATCGGTGGGGAAGTCTTCTCGGATCTGACTTTGGTTTTCGAGGAAGTTGATGCCTTGTCCAAGGTCGTCTTTGATGAAGATGCCCCGCCGGTATTCCTTACTCCATATCCCGTGCTCTTCAGTGTGTACTTCTTTGCCTCTTTGTGCTGCCTTTTAATATTCTCCTCTAGCTTCCGAACGTCATTAAACGTCCAATATGATTGAAGTCGAATAGCTTCGGCAATATCTCTTTTGAGACCGCCAAGGTAACGAGCCACCGTTTGTTCTTAAGGTTCCACCATGTCGCATTTAAGCATAAGATACTCAAACTCGCGAGTATAATCTTCATTAGAAAGATCGAGCTGTTTGAAGTTGTGAAACTTCAAATAGTTGTCTTGCTTGTAACTATCTGAAATGAACCTCTTCTTGAGCTCTTTCTTCATCTTTTCCCATGTTCGAATCGCTCGTCTTCTTGTAGTCGTTCTCTTCTCAGATTCTCCCACCAAAAGGATGCATAGCCCTTTAGCTTGATAGCCACTAGTTTGACTCGCTTCTCGTCAGAATAATCCTTGAACCCAAAGATCCTTTCCACCGTATACAGCCAATCGAGAAATGCGCCGCCATGAGATCTTCCGTCAAATTCAGGTACGTCAACCTTTACGTCACTTTCGGAACGTTGGGGCTGATTTCTCCTTTGAGGCCCATCGTCTTCATCGCTGGAGACTTCAACATGAAAAGGATTCACGTCAACGCCATGGTTACGCTGTTGTTGACGGTGATGCTGTTGTCCTTCTACTTGGGCTAAGCATTGCTGAAGATCAGCCATCGCTTCCCTCATGGTAGCCATCTCCATCTTTCTTTCATACTCCGCACCCGTCTGAAAGTAAGGAGGAATAGGGTTTCCACGCCTTGCCATGTGAATGATGATAAGAAACCGTGAACAAGCAACTTGAGCTCTAATACCAGCTGATACCGGACCGGTAACAACCAGGTCTAGTATATTAACAAAGCAAGACGAAAAGTAACGATAACGACGGCGCCACTCGGAATCCACCAAGATAAGCCTAGGGTAGAAGAAACGCCACTCCTGGAATCCATCGAAAGATAAGTTTCTGGAACAAGAAACGCCACTCAAAAAATCCACCGAAAGATAAGTTTCTACGCTCGCCACTCAAGGAATCCACCAAGAGATAAGAGGTTTTTCACAAAGATAACTTTGAGAGGGTTTTTTTTATCAAACATAATCTGCCTTTTCTCATTGCATTCTTGGTCATTAAATAGAGCTGATGGGTTACAAATTCTTACATCTCCTCCAGCCTAATTCTAAGACTTTCCAACTTCACCACAAAGACCCAAAACAGCTCCATAAAGAGAGCACCAAGTCCACACGACCATAAATTCCTTTTAAGGCTATTACAAGACTCAAAACACTAATTAATACCGTACTTAACCCTTGGACTACTCATAAAATATATACATCCCACTAACATAATTAATACTAACATAATTACCAAGGGCTTTACTTAGACCACGAATTCTGATGTGGAAACCAAGTAAATACCATTCCCGTTATGCTCACGAGCTCCATTACCGCTAGTTAGTCCAATACCGCTAGTTACTCCAATACCGCTAGTTGCTCCATTACCGCTAGTAACTCCACTCCCGCTAGTCAAAGTAATCCCGCTATGCTCGATAAGGCTCGACAGTCCAATACCGCTATCAGAATCCGCATCACAAGCTAGTTTAACATTTCCAACATCACTTTCGTATTACAAAATTCGAGCTCTCTCTCTCAAAGAAGCTCTCGAAATTCTCTCTCTCTAGAAAGTTTTAGCTTAGGGATACTCTATTCCTAATAGCTCAGAAGTCGTATAGGCTAGAAAGCAACGAAGTTCTGTCGAAAAAGCACACGCTTTGGGTACGACGAGTTCAAGAGAATATGCCGGAAGGATTTGGGAGTTTCCTTTGGCGTAAAGAAAGTCTTGCGGAAGTTCTGCTCAACCTTCTTAGGTGCATTCTCAAGTCCGGCGGAAGCTCTGGCCAAATTCAGAAACCGCAGTGGAAGTCATCGTAAGAAACGAGGTACGACCTTATGCATTGGGTTAATAAATGAAAACCATTTTATTGCTTTATTTATTTTCGTGACTATAATTAATAATTGTGTGTGTTTGTTAAATAACTAATTATTTATCCGGTCGGATCTCCGTTATCTTGGTGCTCGGTTCTAGTAAAGGAAGTAACATAGGAAAGTGTAAAATGGGCCTTTCCGTGAAAATAATTTTAAAAGGTTACCCCGATAGATCGAGGGCCCATCCCGAGATATGACAGAGGGGAAGATAATATAATTCCCTTCAATTGGTATCAGAGCAACGTTTGCGGATAAATAATTACGTAATTTAAATAGTTTTCTTGTTTGTAAATATTTTGGTGAAATTAATTTAATTTTGAAAATTAAAATATATAATTTTGGGTTTTTAAAATTAATATTAAAAGTGGAAAATACCCGACCCACATTTTTGCAGATCGGATATTGGGTCGGGCTAATGTAAGCCCAACCCGTGGCTAAATAAGGCGAGTCCTAGGGCTAGCCCTTCCCGTAGAATACTGGGCTAGCGAGCCCACAGGCTCGGCGCTGGGCTCACGTACCGCGGGAACTGGGCAGCAGCCTAGGGGCCTGCCCGTGCGCATGTGCAGCCCACAGTACGTGGGCTGCGCGCGGTCCCTCGGTCATGGGCCCGAGCTTTGGCTCGATTGTCCCTCAGTTTTTTTAACCGGGTCAGATATTTTTTATCCGACCCAAACCCGTTGAATAAATAATTAATTATATTTATTTTTGGAATAGAATTCTATTTTCTTTTATGAATTGAATTGATTAATTTATATTAATTATTTAGAATGAAAATATGGATGATTTTTATTTTCGAATAAATTTCATGGTCTTATTTTATTTTTCATGAATCAATAAAATTAAAAATATGAATAATAATTCTTCTTGAATAAGTATCATTGACATGTTTTTGTTCTTTCATAAATAATAAAAATTTAAAATATGAATGATATGTATTTTATCATTGACATGTTTTTTATTTTTATAATATAATTAGTTTGCATTATGTGTGATAATTCTTTGAGAATAAGTATCATGAGCATAATTAGTTTTCCACAATTAAAGAGTATAAATGATAATTCTTTTTGAATAAGTATCATTAACTTGGTTTATTTTTCATCATGGAAATAATTATATTGGAACCTATTTTCATAACACGCTTTTTTGGCATATAGTGGCTATACGTAAAAAGGGTTATTATTAATATGTCTAAAACAGATAGATATAAATGATGAGCAATAATTTGGATTTGTTTTATAAATGTCGGAAAAATCTCGGTTGTACGTTTCTTGTCTTAGGAAGAGGGAACCAAAAGTGGGGCCGGTTCACCATCCACTTCTGGAGAGCGTACTTCTCGACCTATCACTACCGATGTTTATTGAGCAAATAAATTAGGCTTTATTAGATATTACACTAGTATTTATATCGCCTAAAGATAAGCAAATTTAATGGGTTATTAAATGGGTGCTTATAAGATGTTTTTATAACTTGTAATAAAACATTTTTTTGAAAAACAATGGCAAGAATAGTATATTGAATGGTCTTAATTATTGTTGTCACAACGTCTGCTTCACACACCGTCTTTGGTTGTCTTCGTATGGCCGTCTAAAAGGACAGGTGTGCACCTGTGTGAGGTTTGACACTGTGAAAGCTCAAAAAGTATAAGGGGGTTGAATGGTTCGTGAAAGTGATACCGCTAGATGTCTTCGTATGTTTGTTCTATAAGGACGACACTGTCACGACGAATCTGAGAACTAAAAATAATGGGTTAATCTTGCAAGGAAGTTAGTCTTTCTGACCTTTCTATTGTGGTAGTTAATACTCGTAGAGATTTCTTGGATTTCTTGTTTTGATTATTAATTGAATTTTAGACTGAAACTTATTTTAACCAAACTACACGGTTGATCCCACTGCGTCATCTTCGTAAGACCATTCCATAAGGATGGCAACGACATGTACAGTTGGTTAAATTATCACGAAATAGTATCATGGGTTTTGTATATGTTTTTCCTTGATATGTTTGCATCATATTACTATTTCATAATATTTATGTTACATTCGCCTATATTAAAGTTTAATAAGCTTCTTTATTGATGAATAAGATAATGTTGACTCTAAAATGACACATCTGTCATAAAAATCCAAAAGGTACGATATTCTGGTAGAAAAGTCAAAGACCTATGAAAAACTGGCCGTGAGTGGTTCTTCAGATAAACTCAATAAGGCAGATCAGTTGCATCTAAAACCGTCGAATAAGAGAAAGAGATGCAAGAGAAACCAAGGAACTAAGTTCCAGATTGGAAGCATTCCTGACACCGAAGAATTGGAAACCAATCTTGCAGAGCACTCATCGTACAACTGGATCTTGGATTCAGGTGCAAACGACCATGCTTCTAATTCTCTTGAATCTCTAAATTCATTTGTCTAAGGTAACTAGCGGACCAACTTTAAAAGTGGGGAACGGAGAGTTCCTAGAAGCTGAAGCTGTGGGAAATCTGCGACTAACCTTTGGTAATAAATTTTTGTTTGTTAACAATGTATTTTATTATCAAAACATTTGTAGAAACATTCTCTCCGCATTTCTATTGTACAAACAAGGGTACACCCTAAACTTTCGTGGCTGTGAATGGGTTATCATAAATGATGGAGTGTACATTTGTACTGCAATGGTAGAAAATGGATTGTATGTACTACGGCTAGACGATCGACACTGCATGAATGCAGAAATGTTTAAAGTAGCAGTTCCAAGGTCAATAAAGAAACCGAAAGTTGATAATGATTTTCAAACATATATGTGGCATCTTAGATTGGTTCATATAAATCTAGACAGCATAAACAGGCTGGTAAAGGATGGACCCTTAAAGAACTCACAATCGGTTCTACGCCTGTTTGTGAATCCTGTATAGAAGGTAAAATGACCAAGAGACCTTTTTGGCAAAAGGAAAAAGAGCCACTTAACCATTAGAACTTGTCCATGCATATATATGTGGTTCTTTAAACATACAATCTCAAGGAGGGTTCGACTACTTCGTCACTTTTATTGACGATTATTCAAGATATGGATATGTTTACCTCATGGCCTCGAAATCTGATACTCTCGGTAAGTTCAAAGAATTTCTAGCCGAGGCCGAGAACCAATTGGGCTATCATTGAAATGTATTCGATCGGATAGAGGAGGAGAATACTTGGACTATGAGTTCAGTGACCTTTTAGTCAAAAAAGAATTCTCTCACAATTGATTGCTCCTGGTACATCGGAACAAAATGGTGTTGCAAAAAGAAAAACAGGACCTTACTAGAAATGGTAAGATCAATGCTAAGCTAATCCTCATTACCCAAAACCTTTTGCGGACATACTTTAATGACGGCCGCCAACATTTTAAATGTGGTGCCATCAAAATCTGTTTACAAGACACCCTGTGAATTATGGAATGGTAGAATACCAAATCTACGACATTACAGAATATGGGGATGTCCCGCACATGTGCGAACAGGAAACAAAAATAAGCTGGAATCACAAAGAGATTTTGTCTATTCGTAGGTTATTCCAAAGAGACAAAGGGAGTTATGTTTTATAGTCCAGAAAGTAAAAAAGTGATTATCTCAACAAACGCTACCTTTCTGGAAGAAGACTATAAAACAAACTTCAAACCTCGAAGTAAAGTAATACTAGAGGAAATGTCAGGTGACAAAATAACCACTTCACCAACAGTGACTGTTGATGAAGAGAGTGCAGAAACCACGGTCCCAAATAAGAACTCTGGGTTACTCAGACGTAGTGGGAGGTTAAAGAAACAATTTGAATGCTACGAGCACCGACTGGAAAAAAAACTTAGTTGTCAAGGACACTAGTGTTGATGACCCATCATCCTATAAGGAAGCAATGATGGATTCTGATAAAATTGAATGGCAGGAAGCCATGAACAAGGAGATAGAATCAATGGATTCTAATCAAGTCTGGGAATTTGTAGACCTGCCGGATGGGTTTAGACCTACTGGCTATAAATGGGTCTATAATAGAAAAAGAGTAGGGGATGGAAAGGTTCAAACCTTCAAAGCTAGATTAGTGGGAAATGGTTTAACCGAGAGAGAAGGTATTGATTATGAGAAAAATTTCTCTCCTATCGCTATGCTTAAGACCATCGGATACTCCTAGCCATAGCCTGTTGTCTCAATTATGAGATATGGCATATAGACGTCAAAACTGTCTTCCTGAATGGGTATCTTGACCAAAACAACTATATGGAACAACCAGAAAGGTTCATGCAACAAGGTCAATAAAAGAAAGTTTGCAGACTTCACAAATCCATTTACGGATTGAAGCAAGCTTCCAGATCTTGGAATCTAAGGTTTGACAAGACTGTCAAGACCTTCGGATTCCCCCAAAATATCAACGAAACCAGCGTTTACGAACTCGTTGATGGAAAAGCAGTGGTTTTTCTTGTTCTATACGTCGAGGACATACTTTTGATCGAAAACGATGTGAAGAAGTTGTCGGACGTAAATGTTTGGTCATTGAATCAATTCCAAGTAAAACATTTGGGATAAGCCAGTTATGTTCCTGGGATCTAGATTTTCAGGGATCACAATAACAGTCTTCTAGCTTTATCTCAAGCGGCTTGTATAGATAAGGTACTTGATCATTTTGCAATGGAAAACTTTAAAGGAGGTAACTTACCTACTAGACATGGAGTCGTCCTTCATAAAGGACAGTGCCCTACTTCTCCGGAAGAGCAAGACGCGATGAGGCGCATTCCCTATTCTTCAGCCGTAGGAAGTATGGTGTACGCTATGCAATGTACAAGACCAGACATCTGCTACGCAGTGGGAGTTGTATGTAGATACCAAACTAACCCTCGTATGAATCACTGGACTATAGTGAAGAACATTCTCAAGTATCTTAGGAGAACAAGAAACCATAAGCAAGTATATTCCTGTAACGAAATGAATCCACTAGGCTACACTGACTCGGACTTAATGTCTGACCGGGACGCTAGGAAATCGACGTCTAGTGCAGTGTACACCCTAACCGGTGGAGCGGTATTCTAGATAAGCGTAAAGCAGACCTGTATCACATATTCCACATTGGAAGTTCATTACGTAGCAGCCTGTGAGGCCGCTAAGGAATCAGTCTGGCTTAAGAACCTCTACATGGAACTGGGAGTAGTTCTAGATGTAGACGGACCTATGACACTTTACTGTGATAACAGTGGTGCAGTGGCTAATTCTAAAGAACCTAGAAATAATTCCAAAGGGAAACATATAAAAAGAAAGTACCATCTCATCAGAGCGATAGTACATCGCGGTGATGTTTGGGTTATGAAAATAGCATCAGCGGACAATCTGACGGATCCATTTACCAAGACAGTGCCGGAGAAAATATTCACGAGGCATTTGGATAGTATGGGTCTTAGAGATATGAGTCATCTTCTTTAAGTGCAAGTGGGAGATTGTTAGGCATTTTCCCTTAAACAATGTTTTATTTACCCATTGTAAAAGATTCTGACGTCACTATTAATAAAGAAGACACTTATTATGATAATCTTTCCTATAGTTCTTTATGTATAATCTAATGTTTATCCATAGTTCATAATGGAATGCAATTGCAATCTATCATCACACCAGAGTCAATGTGAGGAAGAATTGAGAGATGCAATAAATGAACTAAAATGTATCCGTGACTTAATTAAGTAGGTGGGAGCCTCTTAATTGATAAAGTCATTAATGCGACTAAATAGAGAAAATCCTATTCTGGATAGATATGCGCGTCATACCCATTAAGTGTATTAAGTACGAAGTGTGTTTGTACTGGATAGGACTTGACTAAATTCTGAAAGTTGCTCAACTAAGACCGTCACTGACAACTTTGAATTAAGTCGTAAAAGATGATCAAATGGTAATTAATCTAAATCCTGAAGTGATCTTGAACCCTGACTGTTGGCTTGATTGTTCTTTGATTTGTAAGTTAAAGAACAAAAAAATAATATGGTTTCCAACGCTGCTATATTGGGAACATGATAGTCGACAGGGAAGAGTAGCTTGATCACAGATATGGATATCACAGAGCTTTTTACTAAGTCAAGATGATTCCCCGAATTATTTGTCGTGAGAAGTAGTACGGGACTCATGCGCAGCATACGACTCGTAATCGTAAGTGAGTCGTCTACAAATATGGTATTAACTTAAATCAAATAAATCATGTCATGAATATAAATTATGCATGAATCATGAATAAAGATTCATATTGCATGAGAATTTAATAATGATTGAATCATGATATTATTTGATTGATAAGTTAATTACAAATAAGGAAAAGATTAGTTAATCACATGCAATCTTAATTGATTTAATTGAAATTAATTTTTGGTTAAAAATAATGAAGAAATTCGACATCTCCTATTCATTGTAGGGAATGGAATTTCTTGGTATTTATTTTAATTGAATAAAATATATTCTATTGATTAAATAATGAAGAATCTAATTCTATTTATCATGGTAAGTAATTGATTTTCTTATTATTTATTTTAATCACATAAAATTAAATCTTTGGTATTTTAATCATCATATTTTCGATTTCTACCTATCATGGAAGGTTGGAAAAAGTTTTGATTGATTTGTAAATAATACTAATCAAGATTGATTGATTCACTTATCTATGGAAATTTGTGTGCATGGTTTTTTCTATAAATACCAAGCTAGTTTCACATTTCCAACATCACTCTCACATTACAAAAAAATTCGAGCTCTCTCTCTCTCTCTCTCAAAGAAGCTCTCGAAATTCTCTCTCTCTCTCTAGAAAGTTTCTGCTCAACCTCCTTAGGTGCATTCTCAAGTCCGGCGGAAGCTCTGCCCAAATTCAGAAAGCGCAGTGGAAGTCATCGTAAGAAACAAGGTACAGCCTTATTGTGAGATCCCGTATTTTTAGAGCCCTCAAATAGAATATAGATAAGTATTTATTCTATTTTTATTCCTAATTAATTTAGGATTTTTATATAAGATAATGGGAAATATCTTTGATATTTTAATAAAAAAATAATTTTTTTATGCTTTATAATTAGCTGCGAAAATTATAATTAATTAGGGTTATATTTAAACTCAATTAGGCTTGGGTTTCATCATATTCTCTTCCTCTCTCCATACCTTTATTCTCTCTTAAAATTTGAAATTTCTCTAGAGAGAAAGAGAGAAAAAACTCATTGAGTTTTAAATCTCATCGGCCAGAAAATTTCTTCTTCTTCTTCCGTAATCAAGGTATGAGTTTGCTTATCTTATTAAATCCAATTTTATTTTCGTAATCCTGAATGGCAGAATTTTGTCGAATTTTTATCTCCAACAAATCGCAGAGGTTTTGGCTGAAATTTTAACCACAACTTTGATTAGGTTCATAGAAATCCCAGATTTAATTTCAGAATTTTTGGAGCTCTAAATCGCTCGAAATCGTATTTTCAATTTTCAAAATTTATGGAAAAATGATAACATTCTGCCGATCAATTTTTTTGTTTTTATTTTTAAAATTGATAGAGTCCGAATTAGAGACTTTATGTAGAGATAAGTTTTATAGAGAATCGAATTTCTAGAATGTTTTGTGTTTTAAGAAATTTGAAATTTGTTCGGGGTCAAGGCCGAAATCGTGTTATAAGAATCTGGCTGAACAGAAAAATCGATATATCTCATAGTTACAGTTCTTTTTTGAAAATTTCCAAAAGTCCTTTTTTATATCGGAATCCACCAAGATAAGCCTAGGATAGAAGAAACGCCACTCGGAATCCACCAAGATAAGCCTAGGATAGAAGAAACGCCACTCCCGGAATCCACCGAAAGATAAGTTTCTGATAAAAGAAATGCCACTCCCGAAATCCACTGAAAGATAAGTTTCTGCACTCGCCACTCAAGGAATCCACCAAGAGATAAGAGGTTTTTCACAAAGATAACTTTGAGAGGGTTTTTTTTATCAAACATAATCTGCCTTTTCTCATTGCATTCTTGCTCTTTAAATAGAGCTGATGGGTTACAAATTCGTACATTCCCTCCAGCCTAATTCTAAGACTTTCCAACTTCACCACAAAGACCCAAAACAGCTCCATAAAGAGAGCACCAAGTCCCCACGACCATAAATGCCTTTTAAGGCTATTACAAGACTCAAAACACTAATTAATACCGTACTTAACCCTTGGACTACTCAGAAAATAAATACATCCCACTAACATAATTAATATTAACATAATTACCAAGGGCTTTACTTAGACTACGAATTCTGATGTGGAAACCAAGTAAATATCATTCCCGTTATGCTCACAAGCTCCATTACCGCTAGTTACTCCAATACCGCTAGTTGCTCCATTACCGCTAGTTACTTCGCTTCCGCTAGTCAAAGTAATCCCGCTATGCTCGATAAGGCTCGACAGTCCAATACCGCTATCAGGATCCGCTTCAGTTTTTCATAAATTGTACTCGTCGCCTAAGCTCGTCGTACTTTTTGTACTTGTAGTATCAAGTAATTTATGCTCGTTGCATGATGCTTGTTGCACAACTTGCTCTTTTCTTAAAATAAAAATTTTGCAAACTCTGTGGTGTAGCAAGATGCTCGCCATATAGTCTGTTCTTCAGTAGGACTTTCTTTTTTACTTTGGGAGTGAGAAAGAGTGTATTGTTGACCAGAATGTACACCTATTCTCCTCCATCTTTTTTTTTTGGGTCGCGGAAAAGCTTCTGGTCGACTGAGTATTGTTGTGAAGCAAGGGTCGGCTTAGTATGACGAATCCCCCATTTCAAGTTTTCGTGATCAAGGCATAACTAAGCAGCCATGAGAGGCAAACTTGCGACCAAGGGGCCAACTTTTGCAATGAGCGGTGAGTACGTACTCAGGGTCAGGTGCCTGAATACCCACCGTAGTCTGGGGATGGGAGAAGTCCGTTCCCATATATAAGAGGGATAGAGACCTTAGCTCATAGACCTTCTGGTCTGAATCTTGGTTTCACTCATCCCGAGTTCCAAGACCTTTCCAGGTGATTGTGTAATAGGAATCATGTCCCTCGTCAGTATCAATTTCCAGTAGTTTCGTGATTAAGAGATCACTGTATATTGTCGATGTAGATAATGTGACCCTCCTCGGTATCACAAAATCCCCACCATTCAAATGTGCAATAGGTATGAGCCATGACCCTCTTCGGTGTCACAACCCTCCCTTATTTGAATGTAATTCGTGATTAATGGACCACTAAGCAGCCGTGAGAGGCGTACTTGCGACCAAGGGGTCGACTTTTTGTATTTTTTTTTGTATATGGATAAGCAATATGTCGCTTCCCTTGATTTATCCGTAGATGTTATGATCCTCGTCGGCATCACAAATCTCCGTATCCAAATGTGAAATAGGTAAGAGCCATCACCCTCCTCGGTATCACAAGCCTCCTTTGCTTGGATAGTTAGGGTAAGCTAGTTGGTGACCTACTCGATATGTAATGAGTGTTGTGACCCTCGTAGGTATTGCAAACTCCCATAGGTATCAAGACCCTCGTCGGTATCAAGACCCCATGTTTGGGAAGAAAGATTCGTCGATAGTTGTTAGTATGTGTCAGCATATGTTATATTATGAGGTGAACTTGTTCGTGAAACACAAGCTGCCTACATACCCTATTTTTAGGGATCAAGCCCGAACGTAGTTCAATTATTTGATCTTTTTCTTTAAGCATAGAATTTCCTCAAATATATTCCAGCTTCTGACTATCTTGTCTCCATTGGCATTCTGAAGCTCATAGACTCCAGTTCTAGCTATCTTCGAGACGATGTAACGTCTCTCCCAGTTATTGCTGAAATTTTCCTTCATTGATCTCTGCTGTGTTCTGGATGACCTTTCGAAGCATTAGGTAACCTACTCAGAATCTCTATAGTCGCACCTTTATGTTGTAACTCCGAGCAACCGACCTTCGATAATTTATGACTTTTATCAAGGCCTGTGCTCGTCGTTCCTCGATGTGGTAAAGGTACTCCCCTAGATTTTCCTTTGGCTTCCTCGTTATCTGGCACTATTTCTTGTCGCAGGCTCGAGACATTTACTTCAGCTGGAATGATTGACTCTATCCCATTTGCCAAAGAAAATGGGGATTCTCCAATCACCGTGTGCCAGGATATGTGATAAGCTCATAGATATCCTGGAAGTTCTTCTGCCTATCTCCCTTTCTTTTCGCCAAGGCGCTTATTGATACCGTCAACGATCGTCCTGTTGATGGCTTTTGCATTCCCATTCCTTTGAGGGTATTGAGGTGTCGATGAGTTGAGCTTCACCTTCAATCCTTTGCAAAATCCTTTGAACCGTTTAGAGATGAACTACGGACCATTGTCAGCGATTATCTGTCGTGGCAGTCCAAATATTGTGAAGATATTCCTCCGGGCATAGCTCTCCACATCAGAGTCTTTAATATTCGCAAAAGACTCAACCTCAACCCACTTGGTGAAGAAATTTGTCACCACCAGCATGAACCTCTTCTTATTTTTGCCACTGGAAGCGGTCCAACAATGTCCATCTACCATTTCACTAAGGGCAATGGGACGGATATTGCTGAAATTTTTTCTGCCGGACAGTTGATTGTTGGCGCATGCTTCTGGCATCTTTCACATCTCCGGGCGTAACTGTTGCAGTCTGCCTTCATTGTCTCCCAGAAGTAGCCTTGCTGCTTGACTTTTAAGAGGAGAGATCTTCCGCCGGTATGGTAACCGCACTCGCCTTCATGAATTTCCCTCATGACATAGTTGGCCTCACTGGCTCGAAAGCGTCGCAAATATGGTCCCGTGAATCTCCTTTTATAAAAATATGGATTTAAGATTGTATATTTGGAACTCTTGGACTTGATTTTCCTTGCTTCCTGTGTTAGACATGTGTCCTTACACAAGCTGTCTTTGCCCTAATTGTAAATTTTTTTTACCAAAGTCGTTCAATAAAAGATGGTAGTTATTATGTTAATCTTATTATAGTTTCTGGTAGAGTAAAATAGAATGTTCGATCCATAGTTCATCAAGGATGCAATTATGTTATTATTATCACAACCGAGTCAATGTGAGGAAGAATTAATAATCATGATAAATGAACTTAAAATGTCCGTGACTTGATTAACTGCGTGGGAGCTCATTAATCGGATAAAATCATTAATGTGACTAAGTGATATAATCCTATTATGGATTAAGTGTGTGTGTCACACTCACTAGAAGTGCATTAAGTGTGAAGCGACTTAATACTGGACTGGACCTGACTTAAACTCCGGAAGTTGTCATATAAGACCGTCACTGACAACTTGGAGTTGAGTCACTAGTAGATGATCAAATGGATATTTGATCTAAGTCTTGAGTGACCTCGAGCCTGGACTGTTGAATTGATTGTTCTTTGATTTATCTGTTAAAGAACATATTTACTGTCATTCCCAATGCTTCTATTTTGGGAACATGATAGTCAACAGATAAGGGTAGCTTGGTCATTGAAACGGACATTACATAGCTCTCTTCAGAGTCAAGATGATTCCCTTGATTGTTAGTGGTGAGAAGTGAGAGGTACCCGTGTGCAAATTATGAATCTAAACCATAAGTGGGTTACTCACAATATTACTTACTGAGTTGATGATGAAAATGTATTGAGAGGAAAAACGGTAAAAATTGCCTGCTCGTGTGTGGATCATCAAATGAAAGATCAATAACCTGAATTTCATTGTATCAATAGACACCTTGCTATAAAGAGAATAATATATACTGTATCACTAGAGAGTGCGGCCTTGGGTTTATAGTGGAATAACACCGAGGTTTGACGAACCACTAGCAGTTCGTTGGAGCTTCAGTGATACGGGTCCATGGTCCCCAGGATAGCTCCGTAACGGATGATACGTATGTGATAAAAATATTTTGAGATGTTTTAGATCATTTGATACGTAAAAGATTATGACAAGTCGTTGAATAAAGATGGTGCTTATTATGATAATCTAATTATAGTTTCTGGTAGAATAAAATAGAATGTTTGATCCTTAGTTCATAAAGGATGCAATTATGTTATTATTATCAAAACAGAGTCAATGTGAGGAAGAATTAATAATCATAATAAATGAACTTAAAATGTCCGTGACCTAAATAACTGGGTGTGAGCCCATTAATCGTATAAGGTCATTAATGTGACTAAGTAACAATCCTATTCTGGATTTTGGGTATGTCACACTCACTAGAAGTGCATTACGTATGAAGTGTCTTAATACTGGACTGGACCTGACTTAAACTCCGGAAGTTATCATATAAGACCGTCACTGATAACTAGGGGTTGAGTCACTAGTAGATGATCAAATTGATATTCGATCTAAGTCCTGAGTGATCTTGAGTCCGAGCTGCTGGCTTGATTGTTCTTTGATTTAACCGTTAAAGAACACAATATATTACCTTTGTTCCCAACACTATTATTTTGGGAACATGATAGTCAGCAGTAAGGGTAGCTTGGTCATAGACATGGGCATCACACAGCTCTCTTCAGAGTCATGATGATTCCCTTGATTGTCGGTGGTGAGAGGTACCCGTGCCCAACTTATGAATCGAAACCATAAGTGGGTTACTCATGATATTATAGACGGTAGAAACCGCCTGCTCATGTGTGGATCATCAAGTGAAAGATCAATAACCCGAATTTGATTGTATCAATGGACACCCTGCTGTAATTAAGCGAATAATATATAATGTATCACTAAAGAGTGCAGCCTCGGGTTTATAGTGGAATAACGCCGAGGTTTGACGAACACCCTAGCAGTTCGTTCGAACTTAAGTGATACGGGTTCATGGTCCCCAAGATAGCTCCGTAACGGATGATACGAACATGATAAAAACATTTTGAGATGTTTTTTTGCTCATTTGGTAAGACTTATAGAACTGAAGTCTGTAACAGACATCAGATAGTTTTATCAGTAGCGTGGTAAAAGTACCATATCTTGGTAACCAAAATTAACTGACAAAATAAAGAAGAATTTGGATTTTCTGTCAACATGAAAATTGTTGGAAATTAAATTCTAAAAACTTTGCTTTTGGAACCGAGTCGTTTCAACGTACGGTTTGGGATTTAGAGAATTTATAAGTTTGTGATCGTTTTGGTAAACTATGAAATTAAATCACATGTCATGAATTTAAATTTTTATTTATATTTTTATTTTAGGATTTTTCTTGCAAATAATATATCAGTTTTGATATATAGAAAAAAAAATTAAGGCTAAAAAGGGAGCTGCGAAAATTAGATATTTAGGGTTTTATATTAGACTTAGGGTTTAATATTTTTCACAAAGTCTCCCGTAGCCTCATTCTCTCCGAAACCTAGAAATTCTCTAGAGAGGATATAGTGAAAACTCACTGAATCTTCAATCTCATAAGCAAGAAAATTTTGTTTTCTTCTTCCATAATCAAGGTATGAGTTTGCTTATCATATTAAATCCAATTTTATTTTCGTAATCCCATGTGGCAGAATTTAGTCGAATTCTTATATCCTAAACTATGCATCGGTTTTGGCTAAAATTTTAACCAAAACTTAGATTAAGGTCATAGAAGTCCCAGATTTAATTTCAGAATTTTTGGAGCTCTAAATCGCTCGAAATCGTATTTTCAATTTTTAAAATTTCTGGAAAAAACGATAAAATTCTGCAGATCAGATTTTCGTTTTTCATTTTTAAAATTCATAGAGTCCGAATTTGAGATTTTATGTAGAGATAGGTTTTATAGAGAATCCAATTTCTAGAATGTTTTGTGTTTTAAGAAATTTGAAAATCTTTCGGGATCTAGCCCGAAATCGAGTTTATAAGAATCTAGCCAGAAATTTGAGTTTTGTGTTTTGTGTTTTGAAAATTTACAAAACATGAAAGTTCTTCGTTTTCAAAAAATAATGGCAGTTTTTTAGGAACGTTATTTCCAGTTCCTTACCTATTTTATTATATCGAGAAAAACTCAAATCTCCTTTAATCTTTATGTCATGTTCTAGGAATGTTTTTGTTAGTGATCAAACCTAATTTTTAGTTGGGTAATTATTATTTAGGAATATCGCTCGTAGAGGTATCTTTGTCGGAGTCGCGAGAAGGATTTTCGTAGCGATTCAGGTGAGTTCAACCTCACTGCAGTACGAATTTGTTTGAAAATAAAAGTACATTTGAACATGTTCTTTGTGTGTTTTGTTTGAATATGTTGGATGTGTGAAAAATATTTGCTTGTTATATTGTTTCGTGAATGACTGCATTAGATATGTTATGAGGATTCAACGACGTTGAAACGTCGTGAAAGATTTATTATTGTGTGATGATCGATGTGATTGTCGAAATATGAAGAATGACATTCATGATGAATGGTGATATATGATGTGAAATTGCGAAAATGATTATTATGATTATGGATGAATCTTCTTGTCATTTATGCATGTTAACAATAAAAACAATTATAACATAGGAATAAAGTGTCGTGCCCCCTCTATCGAACGAGTCGTGTGAGGCTTATGATGTTTTAAAAAGATCCCCAAAAAAAGAGAGAATGGGACGATGATTAGATTTCTCCCCGAGTTGAAAGGAACGAAGAAGCGATTAATATGACGGTATCATGAACCGTCCAATATATTGACCTTAGGCTTCGGGACATGTGCACCCCCGTCGATCTATTGAGTCTCGCGCGAATGAAGTGGTACGTACACAACGGTAATCACCTAGGACAAGATTAGTAATAGATCCTAAAACGTAAAATGAAGCATAATTGGACATTTGCATGTTATGTTTTCTTAAGTTATTTTTGTGAGAAAATAGTTGTATCTCACTGAGCTTTTAGCTCACACAAAATATTTTTCGTTCGTACTGTAGGTAAGAAACCTATGATATGATTTTGTGGTGGATTGGACGGTGACAGTGGAGGATGTGCGAGGGATTGGGTGAATGGGTAATCACTGTGAAGACGTTTTCCGCATATTTATTCCGTACATGTTCTTAGTTTTAAAAAGGGAATCCCTGATAAATAGTTTTACTATTTTATTTATTTACTTACTTTTAAGTTATTCGAAGAAAAAAAATTGCCAAGTATTTTCAAAGAATTTTAAAGTAGTCAGTAAGTGACGGCTTCGAAAAAGTCGGGTCGTTACAGTTGGTATCAGAGCAGTGATCTTGCCATCCTACCTCGCATGTCATCTTTAAGGTCATCCGTCACAATCCATGTGAGTTAACAATTAATCATATTGATTAGTTCATATTACTTGTATAGTTATATTTTTTACAATAAGCGATAATATTGCAAGCAACTTGATTGCAATAGAATTAAAGGATTTCGATGTCATCTTAGGCATGGATTTCCTAGGAAAGTATAATGCAGTTATAGATTACCACTGATGAAGAGTGACCTTTCGGCCACCCGATGGAAAGAAGTTTACGTTTGAAAGGAGGTTACTAAAAAGGCCCAAGATGATGATTTCGCCAATGCGAGCCAAAAAGATGTTAACAGCAGGATGCACAGGTTTTCTAGCTACGGCGATCGATAAGTCAAGGGAAGACAAGACCCAATTGGCCGATGTTCCTATTGTACGGGATTTCGAAGAAGTTTTTCCAAAAGAACTCCTTGGTATACAACCTCAGCGAGAAATATCTTTAGGAATAGAAGTCTCGCCAGGGACAAAACCTATTTCAAAGACACCATATCGAATGGCGCTAGCTGAGTTGAAAGAGCTCTAAGATAAGTTGAAGGAACTTTTAGAAAAAGGGTTTCATACGTCCTAGCCATTCTCCTTGGGGCGCACCAGTGTTATTCGTGAAGAAGAAGGACGGATCTTTTCGGATGTATATCGATTATCGGGAACTCAACAAGGTGATGATTAAAAACCGATATCCACTTTCAAGGATTGACAATTTATTTGATCAACTTAAGGGTGCCACAGTGTTTTCTAAGATCGACCTTCGGTCGGGATATCACTAGTTGAAGGTGTTAGAGGAAGACGTGGCCAAAACGGCTTTCGGACTCGATACAGTCATTATGAATTCTCAGTCATGCTTTTTGGACTTACAAATGCACCAACAGCCTTCATGGATCTAATGAATCGGGTATTTAAGGAATTCTTGGATAAGTTTGTTATTTTTTTCATTGACGACATTATTACATACTCAAAGAATCGTGAAGAATATGAAGAGCATTTTACCATCATCTTACAGACATTGAAGAAGCACCAAGTATTTGCTAAGTTTTCCATATGTGAATTTTGGCTGGACAAAATTCATTTTCTCAGACACGTAGTTTCAGCGGAAGGGGTTTCAGTGGACCCAGCAAAGGTCGAAGTAGTTAATGATTGGAAGGCACCAAAGAGTGTCACGGAGGTTAGAAGTTTTCTCGGTCTAGCGGGTTATTATCGAATATTTTTGGAAGGATTCTCCAAGATTGCAGCTCCACTTTCATCTCTTACTCGTAACGGAAAGAAGTACGAATGGTGCCAGAAGTGCGAAGAGAGTTTTCAAGAGCTGAAGAGAAGACTGATGACTGTCCCATGTGCTCACTATTTCTTCAAGCAATGAACTGTTAGTGATCTTTAGCGATGCTTCTAAAACAGGGTTGGGAGCTGTACTCATGCAAAATGGAAAAGTTGTTGCTTACGCTTCTCGGCAATTGAAAGTGCACGAGAAAAACTACCCCGCTCATGATTTGGAGTTAGCGACTGTGGTTTTTGCATTGAAGATATGGAGACATTACTTATATGGAGTTAAATGTGAAATCTACACCGATCATAAAAGCCTCAAGTACATCTTCACCCAAAAGGAGCTTAATATGAGGCAAAGAAGGTGGCTTGAACTAGTCAAGGACTACGAATGCGAGATACACTATCACCATGGGAAGGCGAACAAGGTGGCACATGCACTGAATAGGAAAGAGAATGCGAGCCCGCTGCCCATTCAAGGACTTCCTCAACAACTCCAAGACGAGTTAAGAAACCACGAGATCGAGCTCATTACGGGAAGTTTGGCTAGTTTGACGATGCAACCAACCATATTTAAAGACATAGGCAATGCTCAGAGCAACGACCCAAAGCTAAAAGAATTCATAGACAGAGGTCGAGAAGGGATGGAGACGCGTTTTACCCTTTCGGATAAGGAGGTACTCTTCTACGAGGACAGATTATGTGTGCCTAACGATAATGCCATCCGAAGTCAGATACTTTTAGAAGCACACAAGATGCCGTATTCTGTCCACCCAGAAGTTACAAATATGTACCAAGGGTTGAAAGAACACTTTTGGTGGTCGGGTATGAAGAAATACGTGGTTGACTTTGTGAGTAAGTGTTTAACTTATCAAAGGTTTAAAGCCGAGCATCGGTTTCCAGCTGGTGAATTGCAGCCGATTGAAATCCCGGAATGGAAATGGGATCAGATTGCCATGGATTTTGTAGTAGGATTACTTAAGACCAAGGAAGGGTATGATGCAATATGGGTAGTGGTAGACCGACTAACAAAATCTACCCACTTTCTATCGATTAAGATTTCCTTTTCGGTAGAGATACTGGCGGAGATCTATGTTGCCCACATTGTCCGACTACATGGAGTACCCCCTCTCAATTATTTCAGACAAAGATGCACGATTTACTTCACAATTTTGGAAGTCTGTACAAAAAGAATTGAGCACCCAGCTCAAGTTTAGTACAACATTTCATCCACAGACTGACGGACAATCAAAAAGAACCATCCAGACATTAGAAGGCATGTTGAGAGCTTGCATTTTGGATTTTGGTGGCGGGTGGAATAAGAAACTGCCTTTGATAGAATTCTCGTACAACAATAGTTTCCAAGCTTCTGTCGGGATGGCACCATACGAAGCTTTATATGGTAGAAAGTGCAGATCACCAATCCATTGGTTTTAGAGTGGAGGAAACCAACTAGAGAAGACTGATCTCATAAGGGAATCGATAGAAGCAATCAAAGTGATTCGACAAAGAATGGAGACAGACCAAAGCCGACAAAAGAGTTACGGTACAAGCATAGGAGGCCTCTTGAGTTTCAAGTGGGTGATGCGGTGTTTTTAAAGATTTCCCCTCTCAAGAGCGTGATGCGGTTTGGGAAGAAGGGAAAGTTGAGCCCTAGATACATTGGGCCATACGAGATCTTAGAAAGGATTGGAAAAGTTGCTTAACGAATAGCTCTTAGTCCGGATTTAGCAAAGGTGCACAACGTGTTTCATGTATCGATTCTTAAAAAGTATATCGTGGACCAGTCACACATATTAGAGCATGAACCGCTCGAGATGCACAAAGATCTTACTTATGAAGAAGTCCCTATCAAGATCATCGACAGTGAAGAACGATTGTTACGCAATAAAGTGATCCCATTAGTCAAAGTCATGTGGAGAAACCAAAAGCGAGAAAAAGCAACATGGGAACGAGAAGACGACATGAGAACTAGATTCCCACACCTATTCTAATTTTCGGGACGAAAATTCCAAAAGGAGGAGTGATTGTGATAACCCTAATTAATTAGGTGAGTTGTCATCTTTTTTATTTATATTTTTATTTTAGGATTTTTCTTGCAAATAATATATCAGTTTTGATATATAGAAGAAAAAAAAAATTAAGGCTAAAAAGGGAGCTGCGAAAATTAGATATTTAGGGTTTTATATTAGACTTAGGGTTTCATATTTTTCACAAAGTCTCCCGTAGCCTCATTCTCTCCAAAACCTAGAAATTCTCTAGAGAGGATATAGTGAAAACTCACTGAATCTTCAATCTAATCAGCAAGAAAATTTATTTTTCTTTTTCCATAATCAAGGTATGAGTTTGCTTATCATATTAAATCCAATTTTATTTTCGTAATCCCATGTGGCAGAATTTTGTCGAATTCTTATCTCCTAAACTACGCATCGGTTTTTGCTAAAATTTTAACCAAAACTTCGATTAAGGTCATAGAAGTCTCAGATTTAATTTCAGAATTTTTGGAGCTCTAAATCGCTCGAAATCGTATTTTCAAGTTTTAAAATTTCTGGAAAAAACGATAAAATTCTGCAGATCAGATTTTCGTTTTTAATTTTTAAAATTCATAGAGTCCGAATTTGAGATTTTATGTGGAGATAGGTTTTATAGAGAATCCAATTTCTAGAATGTTTTGTGTTTTAAGAAATTTGAAAATCTTTCGGGATCTAGCCCGAAATCGAGCTATAAGAATCTGGCCGAACAAAAAAATCGATATATCTCATAGTTAAATTTCTCTTTTGAAAATTTACAAAACACGAAAGTTCTTCGTTTTCAAAAAATAATGGCAGTTTGTTAAGAACGTTTTTTCCAGTTCTTTACCTATTTTATTATATCGAGAAAAACTCAAATCTCCTTTAGTCTTTATGTCATGTTCTAGGAATGTTTTTGTTAGTGATCAAACCTAATTTTTAGTTGGGTAATTATTATCTAGGAATATCGCTCGTAGAGGTATCTTTGTCGGAGTCGCGAGAAGGATTTTCGTAGCGATTCAGGTGAGTTCAACCTCACTGCAGTACGAATTTGTTTGAAAATAAAAGTACATTTGAACATGTTCGTTGTGTGTTTTGTTTGAATATGTTGGTTGTGTGAAAAATATTTACTTGTTATATTGTTTCATGAATGACTGCATTAGATATGTTATGAGGATTCAACGATGTTGAAACGTCGTGAAAGATTTATTATTGTGTGACGATCGATGTGATTGGCGAAATATGAAGAATGACATTCACGATGAATGGTGATATACGATGTGAAATTGTGAAAATGATTATTATGATTATGGATGAATCTTCTTGTCATTTATGCATGTTAACAATATAAACCAGTATAACATAGGAATAAAGTGTCGTGCCCCCTCTATCGAACGAGTCGTGTGAGGCTTATGATGTTTTAAAAAGATCCCCAAAAAAAGAGAGAATGGGACGATGATTAGATATCTCCCCGAGTTGAAAGGAACGAAGAAGGGATTAATGTGACGGTATCATGAACCGTCCAATATATTGACCTTAGGCTTCGGGACATGTGCACCCCCGTCGATCTATTGAGTCTCGCGCGAATGAATTGGTACGTACACAACGGTAATCACCTAGGACAAGATTAGTAATATATCCTAAAACTTAAAATGAAGCATAATTGGACATTTGCATGTTATGTTTTCTTAAGTTATTTTTGTGAGAAAATAGTTGTATCTCACTGAGCTTTTAGCTCACACAAAATGTTTTTCGTTCGTACTGTAGGTAAAAAACCTATGATATGATTTCGTGGTGGATTAGACGGTGACAGTGGAGGATGTGCGAGGGATTGGGTGAATGGGTAATCACTGTGAAGACGTTTTCCCCATATTTATTACGTACATGTTCTTAGTTTTAAAAAGGGAATCCCTGATAAATAGTTTTACTATTTTATTTATTTATTTACTTTTAAGTTATTCGAAGAAAAAAAATGGCCAAGAATTTTCAAAGAAATTTAAAGTAGTCAGTAAGTGACGGCTTCGAAAAAGTCGGGTCGTTACATAAACTCTCTTTTTGATTCGGCTTAAGAGACTTAGTTCTTTGGAAGCTTAAAAAGAACCATCGGGTTAAATTTTGCGACGGAGTCCTGCCAGCAAAGCCCACGCTTCGGTATGAGGAATCCAGGAGAATATCTCAGAAGATCACGGGAGTTTCCGTCAGCACCGGCGGAGCCCTGCCCGATTCAGAACGCGCAGCCGGAAATCGACAATAGAGGTACGGCCTTATGCATTGGGCTAATAAATGCGACCATTTACTGCTTTCTATTTATTTCCTATAAAGACTAGATTATTAGTAATGATTTATGAATATTAAATTGCATAATATTTATCGGATCTTATAATATGGTTATTATCCGATATTCGGACCGTTGGTCTGATAATATGTTTTTCCGCTTAAAATAATTTTTTAAATGTTACCCGGACGGTCCGATGGCACAAATCGTGATAATTAACGGGGATCATTCCCAGCAATTGGTATAAGAGCCATGGTTCAAGGATAAATAATTACGCAATTTAATTTGACGGTTTAAAGAACAAATTATTTGATGAATAAAATTAATTATTTAAAATTGAAATTTTGAATTTCTAGATATTTTAAATATTAATTCAAAATAAAAATATTACCCGACCCAAAAATTTGAACCGGGTAATGGGCCGGGCTCCTAAAAACAGCCCAACCCATGGGCTAGGGTTCGCTCGCAGCGAACCCAGTGGGAGGCCGGGCTGGTTACCCAGCCAGTGGGCCTTATGCCCAGCCCGTAGGGGGGGCGCTGGGGCTGCTGGCAGCAGCCCGTGGGCCGCGCCTAGGCCTGGCCCAAAGCCCCTGCTCGGGTGAGCTGGGGGCGCTGCCTGGCAGCGAACCGGGCCTTGTGGCCCTGCCCGAGTACTTGGCCCAGCCCAATTCGCTAAGGGCTGGGCACGTGCTTAGATCCGAGTGCACGTGGACCCGGGTTTTAACCCGGATAGCCCACGTGTAATTTTTAAATCGGATTATTAATTATTTTTATTGAAATAAAATATTTATGAATTAAAATTAATTATGTTTGATTAATTAATTAAATTAAAATATGGATGTTATTTCTGGATAAATACCATTGTCTTATTTTAATAATTCATAAAATTA
This sequence comes from Parietaria judaica, assembly GCA_954871525.1. NCBI lineage: Eukaryota > Viridiplantae > Streptophyta > Magnoliopsida > Rosales > Urticaceae > Parietaria > Parietaria judaica. The sequence goes on from OX940860.1 coordinate 58,716,667, forward strand.
AATATGGATGTTATTTAATGATTAAATAACATTGTCTTATTTAAAGTTAAAATGTGGATGATAATTCTAAGAGAATAATATCATTGTCTTATTTTAATGTTACATATATAATTATTAATGGGCATGGAAAATGATTAATGATAATTCTTACAGAATAAGTATCATTAACATAAAATTATAAATATTCATCATAGATATAATTTGTTATAACTTTTTTTCATAACCCTTAAACATGGTGTCTATGTTTAGATCATTATTAATATGTCAATATGGGATAGATATAAATAATAAAGAGTAAAAGTAAAAGTGTTTATTCTTAGTCGGAAAAATTTCAACCGTACAATCTTGCCTAAGGAAGAGGGAATCAAAAGTGGGGCCGGTTCACCATCCACTTATAGGTGACCGGTTAGGACCCCTCCCATTGACCTGGAGAGCGTACGGATTGATCTATCACTACCGACGAAATAATAAACATATATCATAGGCTTATTTAAAATTACGTATCGTAATGATTAAAGCCAAAATATAAACTTCAAATATATCATAGGCTTATTTAAAATTACGGAAGTTGGCGCTTCCCGGCCTTCTATGGTGATAGTTAATAATCATAGAGAACTTTGGTGGTTCTTGTTGTGAATATTAATTAAGTTTATGACTAAAACTTAGTTTAAACAAACTACACGGTTGATACCGCGAGTCACCCTAGAGTGACCATGCCACTAAGGACAGCAACGACGTGTACAGTCGGTTAAATTATCACGAAATAGTTAAAGGGTTTATTTAACGTTTTTCCCAGAACATGTTTGCATCATGTAACTATTTCGAACAACTATTTTTCAAAAACATTCTACCTATAATAAAGTTTAATAAGTTTCTTTTTCAATGTCAGTTAATATGTCTAAACCTATTAACATCACGGATGATGAACAAGAATCCGTCAACTCTGGTCCTCCATCTGAGTTTGAGCTACCAATATTTGAAGAAGGCACTGCTTGGTTCAAGTCTGATAACGAATATGAGTTACTCAATTTCCTATTAGACCAGTATCCAAATAAGAGTCAATCCTTCAAAGATTCGGTACTCAAAGCCTTAATGGGTGAAATAGAGAGACTGATGAAAAAGGTGAACAAAGTAACGACTCTTGTCACTCAAGAAATGGCAAAAGATAACAAACAAAAGATTGAATCGAAAGCTGAACCCGGAAGAAAAGAAAGAAAAGTTGGTTTATCTGCAATGTATTTCCAATGTGGGACAAGGAAGAGAATGCCAGGTCAGCTACGATGCAGACTGCACATCAGTTCACCAAAGGGTAAAACGTTTTCTAAATGATACATTAGTTTTTTATTGGAGAGATCACATCTCAGATCCATAGACTAAAATTATTAACATTGCCAACGTTTTTTATTACAAAAGTTGCTCCTGCTAAAAAGAAAAACCGAAATGGAGCTTTATGCATTGAATGCTGGCTCAAACTAAGAGCAAACGGGCACACGATGTGCCGATAACATCTGCGGGCTTCGATAGGTAATGACTCTTCTGTTAGCCGCAAAATTAATATTTTTTTGGAGAGATTCAAATCTCAGATCCATAGATTAAAATACTAACGTTTTTTTGTTTCTTTTCAGGAGGCAGCGGAAGCTCTGTCGATGAAAGCACATCAGAGAACGAAGACGGCTCGAGTGTCTTGAAGAAGGAAGCCTGCTTTAAGTTTACATTCGATTTATGTTTATTGTTATCATTAATTTTGCATTGTTAGGACCTCAATTTATTTTTGGATATTTATTGCATGGAATAATTCCTTATCAATAAAAGTCTTATTTTTTCGAATTATTTTTCAATATCCAGATAAATATAGTGACATGTTACTTTTGATCTATAGTCTCTAATTGCTCTAATTGATTTAAATAAATCAAATGTCATTTTTAATCATGATGGTTAATAGAGAATGAAATTAGAGATATTATTCACATAAAGGATCTTGTGACAAAGTCACAGCACCGACAATAGTGCATGTTGTCGAAGAAGCCAGCTATATTCTTGGGATCCGTAACTTTAGGGATCGCAACAACAGGCTTCTAGCCTTATCGCAAGCGGCCAACATTGATAAGGTGCTTGATCGTCCAATGACAAACTCCAAGGGAGGTAATTTACCAACCAGACATGGAGTGTTCCTTAACAGGAAACAATGCCCTACTTCTCTGGAAGAGCAAGATGAAATGAGGCGAATACCCTATGCTTCAAAAGTGGGAAGTCTGATGTACGTTATGCATTGTACTAGGCCAGACATCTGTTACACTGTTGGAATTGTAAGCAGATACCAACCCAACCCAGGTATGGCTCACTGGACTGCAGTGAAAAACATTCTCAAGTATCTTCGGAGAACGAGAGACTATATGTTGGTGTTTTCAGGATCAGAACTGAATCCACTAGGTTATACTGACTCGGACTTTATGTCTGATAGAGACGCGAGAAAATTGACATCGGGAGCAGTGTTCACCCTTGCTGGTGGAGCGATATTCTAGAGAAGCGTAAAGCAATCTTGTATCTTAGATTCCACAATGGAAGCTGAATACGTGGCAGCCTGTGAGGCAGCCAAAATCAGTTTGGATCAAGAATTTCTACATAGAGCTGGGAGTTGTTCCAGATGTAGATGGGCCCCAAACACTATAATGTGACAACAGTGGTGTGGTGGAAAATTCTAAAGAGCCCAGAGAACATAACAAGGCAAAACATATAGAATGCAAATACCATCTCATAAGAGAAATAATATGTCGGGGCGACGTGAGGGTTGTGAAAATAGCTTCGAAAGACAATCTGACTGATCCATTCACCAAGATGTTGCCAGAGAAAATATTCAGGAGGCATCTGGAGAACATGGGTCTGAAAGACATTGGTCATCTTCTTTAAGTACAAGTGGGAGATTGTTGGACATGTGTGTCCTTAAAAAAGATATTTTTCCATTTGTATAAGATTATGACAAGTCGTTGAATAAAGATGATGCTTATTATGATAATTTTATTATAGTTTCTGGTAGACTAAAATAGAATGTTTGATCCTTAGTTCATATTGGATGCAATTATGTTATTATTATTACAACAGAGTCAATGTGAGGAAGAATTAATAATCATAATAAATGAACTTAAAATGTTTGTGACCAGATTAACTGGGTGGGAGCCCATTAATTGTATAAGGTCATTAATGTGACTAAGTGATAATCCTAATCTAGATTAAGTGTGTGTGTCACACTCACTAAAGTGCATTAAGTATGAAGCAACTTCATACTGGACTAGCCCTGACTTAAAATCCGGAAGTTGTTATATAAGACCGTCACTATCAACTTGGAGTTGAGTCACTAGTAGATGATCAAATGGATATTCGATCTAAGTCCTGAGTGACCTCGAGCCTGGACTGTTGATTTGATTGTTCTTTGATTTAACTGTTAAAGAACACATTTTACTGTCGTTCCCAATGCTGATATTTTGGGAACATGATAGTCATTAGATAAGGGTAGCTTGGTCATAGACACGTACATCACATAGCTCTCTTCAGAGTCAAGATGATTCCCTTGATTGTTAGTGGTGAGAAGTGAGAGGTACCCTTGATTGTTAATGCTGATATTTTGGGAACATGATATTCTTGATTTTGTGTGTGTCACACTCACTTGAAGTGCATTAAGTATGAAGTGTCTTCATACTGGAGTGGACCTGACTTAAACTCCGGAAGTTATCATATAAGACCGTCACTGATAACTTGGAGTTGAGTCACTAGTAGATGATCAAATGGATATTCGATCTAATTCCTGAGTGGTCTTGAGTCCGAGCTGCTGGCTTGATTGTTCTTTGATTTAACCGTTAAAGAACACAATATATTACTGTTATTCCCAACACTATTATTTTGGGAATATGATAGTCAGCTTTACCTTGGTTATAGACATGTGCATCAAACAGCTCTCTTCAGAGTCATGATGATTCCTTTGATTGTCGGTGGTGAGAAGTGAGAGGTACCCGTGCGCAACTTATGAAACGAAACCATAAGTGGGTTACTCATGATATTACTGACTGAGTCAAGGATGAAAATGCAATGAGGGGCATAACGGTAGAAACCGCCTGCTCATGTGTGGATCATCAAGTGAAAGATCAATAACCCAAATTTGATTGTATCAATGGACACCCTGCTGTAATTAAGGGAATAATATATATTGTATCACTAATATAGGGAATAATTAAGGGAATAACACCGAGGTTTGACGAACAACCTAGCAGTTCGTTGGAGCTTAAGTGATACGGGTCCATGGTCCCTAGGATAGCTCCGTAACGGATGATACGTATGTGATAAAAATATTTTGAGATGTTTTAGATCATTTGGCAAGACTTATAAAACTGAAGTCTGTGACAGGCATCAGATAGTTTTATCAGTAGCGTGGCAAAAGTACCATATCTTGGTAACCGAAATTAACTGAAAAAATAAAGTAGAATTTGGATTTTCTGTCAACATGAAAGTTGTTGGAGATTAAATTCTAAGAAACTTTTCTTTTGGAACCGAGTTGTTTCGACGTACGGTTTGTGATTTAGAGAATTTCTAAGTTTGTGATCGTTTCGGTAAACTATGAAATTTAATCACATGTCACGAATTTATGATGGTGTGACACCATGACATTTGAATGTGTGACATTGAGATCAGAGGATATTAATATGATTTAATTATTCGAATTTAAATATTAATATATTAATCATAATTAATCAATAATTAATATATTTATATTAATATGTAAATAATATATATTTATATATATTACATGTGTAAAAATCGAATTATGCCTTAGAATGTGGAACCATATACATTCTAATAGATAGGCTATGGTCTTTTCATAGTTGCGCCAAAAGTACCAAATATTTTGGTATTTGAGAAAAACCCTAAAATCAATTTAATCCATTGGATCGGTTATGATTTAATATCAACCGTTGGATTAGGATAATTGATATATTCGAAATTTATAACATGGTGACAAAGTTTTTATTTTCGAATTTAAATAATTAATTGTATCCGTTAGATCGGTCTAAGATTTAATCTTTACAGTCGGATTGGAAATTAATTAATTATATATATAATATATTAATTTTGAATTATGTATTTGGATAAATTCGAATTTGAATTTTATTAAATATTTTAATTTTGATTTTATCCTAAACTAATTTGATCCATTATATCGGTTGAAAGATTTATCTCAACCGTTGGATCTAGATAATTAGAATTCGAATTTTATATATATATATATATATATATATATATATATATATATATATAAAAATTCGAATCTTGATAAGATAAGAGGATAAGATTGATTTTTGATTTTATCCAAGTATTTCCTATTTAATTAAATCTCTAATTAATTATATCCCTTGGATTTAGATAAGATTAAATCTAGACCATTGGACGAGAAATCTCAGATCAGCATTATCCTTAATTCGCTGTCACCTGACCAGCAACTACATTATGAACAACATGAAATATGGTTTGACACGGTTGATTAATGAGTTACAGACCTTTGAGCACATCTCGGGATTCATTAAGAAGAAATCCAAATTGAACATTGCGTTCAAAGGAGGGTCTTCTTCCAAGAATCCCAAGATGAAGAAAAAGCCTGGTCCCAAGAGGAAATGGGGGAAGAATTTCCAGCCGAAAACTAGTGACAAAAAAGCCGCTGACAAAGGAAGATGCTTCCTTTGGAAAGGAAAAGGGACAGTTGAAAAGAGATTGTCCCAAGTTTCAGAATGAAAAGAAGAATGAAACTGGTGAGTGTCTCACCCGATAAACTTCGAAAGCACATTTGTTTTAGAAGATACTTTTCTCCAAAGATCTAAAACTAACATATGTGATATTCTTCGTTTTTCAGCAACACCTAAGGAGTAATTGTCTATGGTCGTCCGAGGGACTCGGAAGCGACAGATGGAATGGCTCAAGTTGAAGAATTTATTTTCTTTTATGTTTTTTTACTCTCATGTTATTTCATTAAGGATCAACTTTTTGAAGGGCGATTTGAAAACCCTTCAATCTTTTTATGACAATAATTAACTTTTTCTTCAATAAAAGATTGTTAATTTTACAATTGTGATCCTATGAAATATTGACTAAATTCGAGCCATTCATTGATAGATAAACCTTCGTGACTTGACATCCATTTCATGCTAATATAAGTTTAAGGTTTTAGAAACTATCAATAGTAAAAATATTTACTATACTGGAAATATACGACAATTGGAATTATATTCCTGGTTGAGCCATGTGACTCAGTCACAGCTTCGCCAATAGTGCCTATTGTCGAAGAGAGTGCAGAAACCACGGTCCCAAATTAGAACTCAGGGGTACTCAGACGCAGTGGGAGGTTCGAAAGATTGGTTGAACGCTACGAGCACCCCCAGTTAGAGTTTCACCTAGCTGTTACTAACACTAGTGTTGAAGATTCCATAGGCTTTAAGCAAGCTATGGTTGATACTGATAGAAGGGAATGGCAGGAAGCCATGAACCAAGAAATAGAATCAATGGATTCTAACCAAGTCTAGGAACTTGTAAACTTACCAGATGGCTTCAAAACGATTGGATGTAAGTGGATCTACAAGAGAAAGAGAGGAGTGGACAAGAAGGTTGAAACCTTCAAGGCTTGACTAGTGGCAAATGGTTTTACCCAGAGAGAAGGTATTGATTTCGATGAGACCTTCACTCCAGTCGCTAAGTACAAGTCCATCCGGATTCTCATGGCCATAGCCTGTAGTCTCAATTATGAGATTTGGCAGATGGACGTCAAAACCGCTTTCCTGAACGGGTATATTGATGAAAACAACTATATGGACCAACCAGAAGGGTTCGTGCAAAAAGGTCAAGAAGGGAAAGTTTGCAGATTACTCAAGTCCATTTATGGATTGAAGCAAGCTTCCCGATCCTGGAATCTAAGGTTTGATGAGACCATCAAGACCTATGGATTCATGCAAAACATCACTGAGGCCTGCATTTATAAGCTCAATGATGATACCGTGGAGATTTTCCTTGTTCTGTACATCGACGATATTCTTCTTATTGATAATAATGTGAAGAAGTTATCGAACGTGAAAGCGTGATTAGCTACGCAATTCCAAATGAAGGATATGGGATAAGCCAGCTATGTTCTTGGGATCCGTATCTTTAAGAATCACAACAATAGGCTTCTGGCCTTATCGCAAGCAGCCTAGATTGATAATGTACTTGAACGTTTTGCAATGGCAAATTCCAAGGGAGGTAATTTACCGACCAGACATGGAGTATTCCTCTATAGGAAACAGTGCCCAACTTCTCCTGAAGAGCAAGACGCGATGAGGCACATACCCTATCCTTCAGCAGTGGGAAGTCTGATGTACGCTATGCAGTGTACTAGGCTAGACATCTGTTACGCTGAGGAAATTGTTAGCAGGTACCAATCCAACCCTTGTATGGCTCACTAGACAGCGGTGAAGAACATTCTCAAGTATCTTCTGATGCGGATCCAGTGGCGACTAGCGGCAACCTGCCTATTGGGTTTGGAAATACTAGTGGGAATAGCAAGACCACGCTGCATGGCGGTAAAAAAGCTAGCGGGAGTTTTGTGCATAGCGGTAATGGGGCAAGCGAGCATAGCGGAGTTAACGGTTATAGCGGGAATGATATTTACTTGGTATCACTATCTGATTTCGTGGTCTAAGTATGCTCATGGGTAATAATGTTAGTCTTAATTATGGGATGTATTTATTTTCTGAGTAGTCCAAGGGTTAAGTATAGTATTAATTAGTGTTTTGAGTCTTGTAATAGCCTTAAAAGGCATTTATGGTCGTGGGGACTTGCTGCTCTCTTTATGGGGCTGTTTTGGGTCTTTGTGTTGAAGTTGGAAAGCCTTAGAATCTGGCTGGAGGGGATGTACGAATTTGTAACCCATCAGCTCTATTTAAAGAGCAAGAATGCAATGAGAAAAGCCAGATTGTGTGTGATAAAAAAACCTCTCAAAGTTAGCTTTGTGAAAACCCTCTTATCTCTTGGTGGATTCCTTGAGTGGCGAGTGCAGAAACTTATCTTTCGGTGGATTCCGAGAGTGGCGTTTCTTCTATCAGAAACTTATCTTTCGGTGGATTCCGGGAGTGGCGTTTCTTCTATCCTAGGCTTATCTTGGTGGATTCCGAGTGGCGCCGTTGTTACCTTTACCTTTCGTCTTGCTTTGTCAATATACTAGACCTGGGTGTCACCGGTCCGGTATCAGTTGGTATCAGAGCTCAAGTTGCTTGTTCACGTTCCCGAAACCATCATCAACATGGCAAGGCGTGGAAATTCTATTTCTCCTACGTTCAAGAATGCAAGAGTGTATGACGACATCCTGGAGCGGAAGTCCATGAAAAAAGAGATTGCCGAACTTGAACAACGGATGCGGCAACTTGAAGAGGACCAGCAATTTCAACGTTGGCAGAAAGACCGTAACAAGAGTCCATATCATGTTCAAGAGCAGGGAGCGGAAGATGATAATCATGAGATGGTTGAAAATTCGGAATTCGAAGAATCCAACTACGATGAACCTGTGGACGATGAGGAAGATTACCGGGAAGTTTTTCATGATGGTACTTTATCTGATTATATGGAGTTTGATGAAGATGTCAACAGCGAACCACGATATGATGAGGCGGAATACGATGAATCACTTTACGACGAGGATATCGATGAAAACTCTAGCGAATAGGAGTTGCATGATGAAGTCTATTCAGAGGCAGAGTGCGACGAAATTGTGTCCGATGACGAGGCGAATATGTCAGAAAACGATGATGGAGAAGTTCTTATGATCCGGTGCTTCCACAACTCCAATCACAATGATGGCGACCCATGGTTACGAAAGAACATTTTTCAAACACGTTGTACATCGCAAGAGCGTGTATTCAATGTAATCATCGATAGCGGGAGTTGCACCAATATTGTTTCCGAGGAAATGGTACAGAAGCTTGAATTAAAGACAGAACCTCATCCTCATCATTACACCATTCATTGGTTCCAGCAAGGAAGAGGGCAGAAAGTGTCAAAGCGAAGTTTGGTATCTTTCTCGATTGGAAAAAGGTACAAGGATGATGTGTGGTGCGATGTTATTCCAATGGATATGTATCACTTGTTGTTAGGAAGACCATGGCAGTATGATAGAAAAGAAATTCATGATGGATTCAACAACACATACTCATTCGTGAAGGGTGGCGTTCAGATTGTCTTGGTACCTATGAAGACCGATAAAGCCAAATCAATCAACGAAGTGATGAACGACGAGACTCGAGGTCAAGTCTTTTTCAACCAGGGGAGAATGATGCGGATCCTGTGGCGACTAGCGGCAACCTGCCTATTGGGTTTTGAAATACTAGTGGGAATAGCAAGACCACGCTGCATAGCGGTAAAAGAGCTAGCGAGAGTTTTGTGCATAGCGGGAATGGGGCAAGCAAGCATAGCGGAGTTAACGGTTATAGCGGGAATGATATTTACTTGGTATCACTATCTGATTTCGTGGTCTAAGTATGCTCATGGGTAATAGTGTTAGTCTTAATTATGGGATGTATTTATTTTCTGAGTAGTCCAAGGGTTAAGTATAGTATTAATTAGTGTTTTGAGTCTTGTAATAGCCTTAAAAGGCATTTATGGTCGTGGGGACTTAGTGCTCTCTTTATGGGGTTGTTTTGGGTCTTTGTGTTGAAGTTGGAAAGCATTAGAATCTGGCTGGAGGGGATGTACGAATTTGTAACTCATCAGCTCTATTTAAAGAGCAAGAATGCAATGAGAAAAGGCAGATTGTGTGTGATAAAAAAAAAAAAAACTCTCAAAGTTAGCTTTCTGAAAACCCTCTTTCTCTTGGTGGATTCCTTGAGTGGCGAGTGCAGAAACTTATCTTTCGGTGGATTCCGAGAGTGGCGTTTCTTCTATCAGAAACTTATCTTTCGGTGGATTCCGCGAGTGGCGTTTCTTCTATCCTAGGCTTATCTTGGTGGATTCCGAGTGGCGCCGTTGTTACCTTTACCTTTCGTCTTGCTTTGTCAATATACTAGACCTGGGTGTCACCGGTCCGGTATCAGTTGGTATCAGAGCTCAAGTTGCTTGTTCACGTTCCCGAAACCATCATAAACATGGCAAGGCGTGGAAATTCTATTTCTCCTACGTTCAAGAATGCAAGAGTGTATGACGACATCCTGGAGCTGAAGTCCATGAAAAAAGAGATTGCCGAACTTGAACAACGGATGCGGCAACTTGAAGAGGACCAGCAATTTCAACGTTGCCAGAAAGACCGCAACAAGAGTCCATATCATCTTTAAGAGCAGGGAGCGGAAGATGATAATCATGAGATGGTTGAAAATCCGGAATTCGAAGAATCCAACTACGATGAACCTGTGGACGATGAGGAAGAGTACCGGGAAGTTTTTCATGATGGTCCTTTATCTGATTATACGGAGTTTGATGAAGATGTCAACAGCGAACCACGATATGATGAGGCGGAATACGATGAATCACTTTACGACGAGGATATCGATGAAAACTCTAGCGAAGATGAGTTGCATGATGAAGTCTATTCAGAGGCAGAGTGCGACGAAATTGTGTCCGATGACGAGGCGAATATGTCAGAAAACGATGATGGAGAAGTTCTTATGATCCGGTGCTTCCACAACTCCAATCACAATGATGGCGACCTATGGTTACGAAAGAACGTTTTTCAAACACGTTGTACATCGCAAGAGCGTGTATTTAATGTAATCATCGATAGCGGGAGTTGCACCAATATTGTTTCCGAGGAAATGGTACAGAAGCTTGAATTAAAGACAGAACCTCATCCTCATCATTACACCATTCATTGGTTCCAGCAAGGAAGAGGGCAGAAAGTGTCAAAGCGAAGTTTGGTATCTTTCTCGATTGGAAAAAGGTACAAGGATGATGTGTGGTGCGATGCTATTCCAATGGATATGTATCACTTGTTGTTAGGAAGACCATGGCAGTATGATAGAAAAGAAATTCATGATGGATTCAACAACACATACTCATTCGCGAAGGGTGGCGTTCAGATTGTCTTGGTACCTATGAAGACCGATAAAGCCAAATCAATCCACGAAGTGATGAACGACGAGACTCGAGGTCGAGTCTTTTTCAACCAGGGGAGAATGATGCGGATCCTGTGGCGACTAGCGGCAACCTGCCTATTGGGTTTTGAAATACTAGTGGGAATAGCAAGACCACGCTGCATAGCGGTAAAAGAGCTAGCGAGAGTTTTGTGCATAGCGGGAACGGGGCAAGCGAGCATAGCGGAGTTAACGGTTATAGCGGGAATGATATTTACTTGGTATCACTATCTGATTTCGTGGTCTAAGTATGCTCATGGGTAATAGTGTTAGTCTTAATTATGGGATGTATTTATTTTCTGAGTAGTCCAAGGGTTAAGTATAGTATTAATTAGTGTTTTGAGTCTTGTAATAGCCTTAAAAGGCATTTATGGTCGTGGGGACTTAGTGCTCTCTTTATGGGGTTATTTTGGGTCTTTGTGTTGAAGTTGGAAAGCCTTAGAATCTGGCTGGAGGGGATGTACGAATTTGTAACCCATCAGCTCTATTTAAAGAGCAACAATGCAATGAGAAAAGGCAGATTGTGTGTGATAAAAAAAAAAACTCTCAAAGTTAGCTTTGTGAAAACCCTCTTATCTCTTGGTGGATTCCTTGAGTGGCGAGTGCAGAAACTTATCTTTCGGTGGATTCCGAGAGTGGCGTTTCTTCTATCAGAAACTTATCTTTCGGTGGATTCCGCGAGTGGCGTTTCTTCTATCCTAGGCTTATCTTGGTGGATTCCGAGTGGCGTCGTTGTTACCTTTACCTTTCGTCTTGCTTTGTCAATATACTAGACCTGGGTGTCACCGGTCCGGTATCAGTTGGTATCAGAGCTCAAGTTGCTTGTTCACGTTCCCGAAACCATCATCAACATGGCAAGGCGTGGAAATTCTATTTCTCATACGTTCAAGAATGCAAGAGTGTATGACGACATCCTGGAGCTGAAGTCCATGAAAAAAGAGATTGCCGAACTTGAACAACGGATGCGTTAACTTGAAGAGGACCAGCAATTTCAACGTTGGCAGAAAGACCGCAACAAGAGTCCATATCATGTTCAAGAGCAGGGAGCGGAAGATGATAATCATGAGATGGTTGAAAATTTGGAATTCGAAGAATCCAACTACGATGAACCTGTGGACGATGAGCAAGAGTACCGGGAAGTTTTTCATGATGGTCCTTTATCTGATTATACGGAGTTTGATGAAGATGTCAACAGCGATCCACGATATGATGAGGCGGAATACGATGAATCACTTTACGACGAGGATATCGATGAAAACTCTAGCGAAGATGAGTTGCATGATGAAGTCTATTCAGAGGCAGAGTGCGACGAAATTGTGTCCGATGACGAGGCGAATATGTCAGAAAACGATGATGGAGAAGTTCTTATGATCCGGTGCTTCCACAACTCCAATCACAGTGATGGCGACCCATGGTTACGAAAGAACGTTTTTCAAACACGTTGTACATCGCAAGAGCGTGTATTCAATGTAATCATCGATAGCGGGAGTTGCGCCAATATTGTTTCCGAGGAAATGGTACAGAAGCTTGAATTAAAGACAGAACCTCATCCTCATCATTACACCATTCATTGGTTCCAGCAAGGAAGGGGGCAGAAAGTGTCAAAGCGAAGTTTGGTATCTTTCTCGATTGGAAAAAGGTACAAGGATGATGTGTGGTGCGATGTTATTCCAATGGATATGTATCACTTATTGTTAGGAAGACCATGGCAGTATGACAGAAAAGAAATTCATGATGGATTCAACAACACATACTCATTCGTGAAGGGTGGCGTTCAGATTGTCTTGGTACCTATGAAGACCGATAAAGCCAAATCAATCCACGAAGTGATGAACGACGAGACTCGAGGTCGAGTCTTTTTCAACCAGGGGAGAATGATGCGGATCCTGTGGCGACTAGCGGCAACCTGCCTATTGGGTTTTGAAATACTAGTGGGAATAGCAAGACCACGCTGCATAGCGGTAAAAGAGCTAGCGAGAGTTTTGTGCATAGCGGGAATGGGGCAAACGAGCATAGCGGAGTTAACGGTTATAGCGGGAATGATATTTACTTGGTATCACTATCTGATTTCGTGGTCTAAGTATGCTCATGGGTAATAGTGTTAGTCTTAATTATGGGATGTATTTATTTTCTGAGTAGTCCAAGGGTTAAGTATAGTATTAATTAGTGTTTTGAGTCTTGTAATAGCCTTAAAAGGCATTTATGGTCGTGGGGACTTAGTGCTCTCTTTATGGGGTTGTTTTGGGTCTTTGTGTTGAAGTTGGAAAGCCTTAGAATCTGGCTGGAGGGGATGTACGAATTTGTAACCCATCAGCTCTATTTAAAGAGCAAGAATGCAATGAGAAAAGGAAGATTGTGTGTGATAAAAAAAAACCTCTCAAAGTTAGCTTTGTGAAAACCCTCTTATGTCTTGGTGGATTCCTTGAGTGGCGAGTGCAGAAACTTATCTTTCGGTGGATTCCGAGAGTGGCGTTTCTTCTATCAGAAACTTATCTTTCGGTGGATTCCGCGAGTGGCGTTTCTTCTATCCTAGGCTTATCTTGGTGGATTCCGAGTGGCGCCGTTGTTACCTTTACCTTTCGTCTTGCTTTGTCAATATACTAGACCTGGGTGTCACCGGTCCGGTATCAGTTGGTATCAGAGCTCAAGTTGCTTGTTCACGTTCCCGAAACCATCATCAACATGGCAAGGCGTGGAAATTCTATTTCTCCTACGTTCAAGAATGCAAGAGTGTATGACGACATCCTGGAGCTGAAGTCCATGAAAAAAGAGATTGCCGAACTTGAACAACGGATGCGGCAACTTGAAGAGGACCAGCAATTTCAACGTTGGCAGAAAGACCGCAACAAGAGTCCATATCATGTTCAAGAGCAGGGAGCGGAAGATGATAATCATGAGATGGTTGAAAATTCGGAATTCGAAGAATCCAACTACGATGAACCTGTGGACGATGAGGAAGAGTACCGGGAAGTTTTTCATGATGGTCCTTTATCTGATTATACGGAGTTTGATGAAGGGCGAACCACGATATGATGAGGCGGAATACGATGAATCATTTTACGACGAGGATATCAATGAAAACTCTAGCGAAGAGGAGTTGCATGATGAAGTCTATTCAGAGGCAGAGTGCGACGAAATTGTGTCCGATGACGAGGCGAATATGTCAGAAAACGATGATGGAGAAGTTCTTATGATCCGGTGCTTCCACAACTCCAATCACAATGATGGCGACCCATGGTTACGAAAGAACGTTTTTCAAACACGTTGTACATCGCAAGAGCGTGTATTCAATGTAATCATCGATAGCGGGAGTTGCACCAATATTGTTTCCGAGGAAATGGTACAGAAGCTTGAATTAAAGACAGAACCTCATCCTCATCATTACACCATTCATTGGTTCCAGCAAGGAAGGGGGCAGAAAGTGTCAAAGCGAAGTTTGGTATCTTTCTCGATTGGAAAAAGGTACAAGGATGATGTGTGGTGCGATGTTATTCCAATGGATATGTATCACTTGTTGTTAGGAAGACCATGGCAGTATGACAGAAAAGAAATTCATGATGGATTCAACAACACATACTCATTCGTGAAGGGTGGCGTTCAGATTGTCTTGGTACCTATGAAGACCGATAAAGCCAAATCAATCCACGAAGTGATGAACGACGAGACTCGAGGTCGAGTCTTTTTCAACCAGGGGAGAATGATGCGGATCCTGTGGCGACTAGCGGCAACCTGCCTATTGGGTTTTGAAATACTAGTGGGAATAGCAAGACCACGCTGCATAGCGGTAAAAGAGCTAGCGAGAGTTTTGTGCATAGCGGGAATGGGGCAAGCGAGCATAGCGGAGTTAACGGTTATAGCGGGAATGATATTTACTTGGTATCACTATATGATTTCGTGGTCTAAGTACGCTCATGGGTAATAGTGTTAGTCTTAATTATGGGATGTATTTATTTTCTGAGTAGTCCAAGGGTTAAGTATAGTATTAATTAGTGTTTTGAGTCTTGTAATAGCCTTAAAAGGCATTTATGGTCGTGGGGACTTAGTGCTCTCTTTATGGGGTTGTTTTGGGTCTTTGTGTTGAAGTTGGAAAGCCTTAGAATCTGGCTGGAGGGGATGTACGAATTTGTAACCCATCAGCTCTATTTAAAGAGCAAGAATGCAATGAGAAAAGGCAGATTGTGTGTGATAAAAAAAAAAAAACCTCTCAAAGTTAGGTTTGTGAAAACCCTCTTATCTCTTGGTGGATTCCTTGAGTGGCGAGTGCAGAAACTTATCTTTCGGTGGATTCCGAGAGTGGCGTTTCTTCTATCAGAAACTTATCTTTCGGTGGATTCCGCGAGTGGCGTTTCTTCTATCCTAGGCTTATCTTGGTGGATTCCGAGTGGCGCCGTTGTTACCTTTGCCTTTCGTCTTGCTTTGTCAATATACTAGACCTGGGTGTCACCGGTCCGGTATCAGTTGGTATCAGAGCTCAAGTTGCTTGTTCACGTTCCCGAAACCATCATCAACATGGCAAGGCGTGGAAATTCTATTTCTCCTACGTTCAAGAATGCAAGAGTGTATGACGACATCCTGGAGCTGAAGTCCATGAAAAAAGAGATTGCCGAACTTGAACAACGGATGCGGCAACTTGAAGAGGACCAGCAATTTCAACGTTGGCAGAAAGACCGCAACAAGAGTCCATATCATGTTCAAGAGCAGGGAGCAGAAGATGATAATCATGAGATGGTTGAAAATTCGGAATTCGAAGAATCCAACTACGATGAACCTGTGGACGATGAGGAAGAGTACCGGGAAGTTTTTCATGATGGTCCTTTATCTGATTATACGGAGTTTGATGAAGGGCGAACCACGATATGATGAGGCGGAATACGATGAATCACTTTACGACGAGGATATCGATGAAAACTCTAGCGAAGAGGAGTTGCATGATGAAGTCTATTCAGAGGCAGAGTGCGACGAAATTGTGTCCGATGACGAGGCGAATATGTCAGAAAACGATGATGGAGAAGTTCTTATGATCCGGTGCTTCCACAACTCCAATCACAATGATGGCGACCCATGGTTACGAAAGAACGTTTTTCAAACACGTTGTACATCGCAAGAGCGTGTATTCAATGTAATCATCGATAGCGGGAGTTGCACCAATATTGTTTCCGAGGAAATGGTACAGAAGCTTGAATTAAAGACAGAACCTCATCCTCATCATTACACCATTCATTGGTTCCAGCAAGGAAGAGGGCAGAAAGTGTCAAAGCGAAGTTTGGTATCTTTCTCGATTGGAAAAAGGTACAAGGATGATGTGTGGTGCGATGTTATTCCAATGGATATGTATCACTTGTTGTTAGGAAGACCATGGCAGTATGACAGAAAAGAAATTCATGATGGATTCAACAACACATACTCATTCGTGAAGGGTGGCGTTCAGATTGTCTTGGTACCTATGAAGACCGATAAAGCCAAATCAATCCACGAAGTGATGAACGACGAGACTCGAGGTCGAGTCTTTTTCAACCAGGGGAGAATGATGCGGATCCTGTGGCGACTAGCGGCAACCTGCCTATTGGGTTTTGAAATACTAGTGGGAATAGCAAGACCACGCTGCATAGCGGTAAAAGAGCTAGCGAGAGTTTTGTGCATAGCGGGAATGGGGCAAACGAGCATAGCGGAGTTAACGGTTATAGCGGGAATGATATTTACTTGGTATCACTATCTGATTTCGTGGTCTAAGTATGCTCATGGGTAATAGTGTTAGTCTTAATTATGGGATGTATTTATTTTCTGAGTAGTCCAAGGGTTAAGTATAGTATTAATTACTGTTTTGAGTCTTGTAATAGCCTTAAAAGGCATTTATGGTCGTGGGGACTTAGTGCTCTCTTTATGGGGTTGTTTTGGGTCTTTGTGTTGAAGTTGGAAAGCCTTAGAATCTGGCTGGAGGGGATGTACGAATTTGTAACCCATCAGCTCTATTTAAAGAGCAAGAATGCAATGAGAAAAGGCAGATTGTGTGTGATAAAAAAAAAACCTCTCAAAGTTAGCTTTGTGAAAACCCTCTTATGTCTTGGTGGATTCCTTGAGTGGCGAGTGCAGAAACTTATCTTTCGGTGGATTCCGAGAGTGGCGTTTCTTCTATCAGAAACTTATCTTTCGGTGGATTCCGCGAGTGGCGTTTCTTCTATCCTAGGCTTATCTTGGTGGATTCCGAGTGGCGCCGTTGTTACCTTTACCTTTCGTCTTGCTTTGTCAATATACTAGACCTGGGTGTCACCGGTCCGGTATCAGTTGGTATCAGAGCTCAAGTTGCTTGTTCACGTTCCCGAAACCATCATCAACATGGCAAGGCGTGGAAATTCTATTTCTCCTACGTTCAAGAATGCAAGAGTGTATGACGACATCCTGGAGCTGAAGTCCATGAAAAAAGAGATTGCCGAACTTGAACAACGGATGCGGCAACTTGAAGAGGACCAGCAATTTCAACGTTGGCAGAAAGACCGCAACAAGAGTCCATATCATGTTCAAGAGCAGGGAGCGGAAGATGATAATCATGAGATGGTTGAAAATTCGGAATTCGAAGAATCCAACTACGATGAACCTGTGGACGATGAGGAAGAGTACCGGGAAGTTTTTCATGATGGTCCTTTATCTGATTATACGGAGTTTGATGAAGGGCGAACCACGATATGATGAGGCGGAATACGATGAATCACTTTACGACGAGGATATCAATGAAAACTCTAGCGAAGAGGAGTTGCATGATGAAGTCTATTCAGAGGCAGAGTGCGACGAAATTGTGTCCGATGACGAGGCGAATATGTCAGAAAACGATGATGGAGAAGTTCTTATGATCCGGTGCTTCCACAACTCCAATCACAATGATGGCGACCCATGGTTACGAAAGAACGTTTTTCAAACACGTTGTACATCGCAAGAGCGTGTATTCAATGTAATCATCGATAGCGGGAGTTGCACCAATATTGTTTCCGAGGAAATGGTACAGAAGCTTGAATTAAAGACAGAACCTCATCCTCATCATTACACCATTCATTGGTTCCAGCAAGGAAGGGGGCAGAAAGTGTCAAAGCGAAGTTTGGTATCTTTCTCGATTGGAAAAAGGTACAAGGATGATGTGTGGTGCGATGTTATTCCAATGGATATGTATCACTTGTTGTTAGGAAGACCATGGCAGTATGACAGAAAAGAAATTCATGATGGATTCAACAACACATACTCATTCGTGAAGGGTGGCGTTCAGATTGTCTTGGTACCTATGAAGACCGATAAAGCCAAATCAATCCACGAAGTGATGAACGACGAGACTCGAGGTCGAGTCTTTTTCAACCAGGGGAGAATGATGCGGATCCTGTGGCGACTAGCGGCAACCTGCCTATTGGGTTTTGAAATACTAGTGGGAATAGCAAGACCACGCTGCATAGCGGTAAAAGAGCTAGCGAGAGTTTTGTGCATAGCGGGAATGGGGCAAGCGAGCATAGCGGAGTTAACGGTTATAGCGGGAATGATATTTACTTGGTATCACTATCTGATTTCGTGGTCTAAGTACGCTCATGGGTAATAGTGTTAGTCTTAATTATGGGATGTATTTATTTTCTGAGTAGTCCAAGGGTTAAGTATAGTATTAATTAGTGTTTTGAGTCTTGTAATAGCCTTAAAAGGCATTTATGGTCGTGGGGACTTAGTGCTCTCTTTATGGGGTTGTTTTGGGTCTTTGTGTTGAAGTTGGAAAGCCTTAGAATCTGGCTGGAGGGGATGTACGAATTTGTAACCCATCAGCTCTATTTAAAGAGCAAGAATGCAATGAGAAAAGGCAGATTGTGTGTGATAAAAAAAAAAAAAACCTCTCAAAGTTAGGTTTGTGAAAACCCTCTTATCTCTTGGTGGATTCCTTGAGTGGCGAGTGCAGAAACTTATCTTTCGGTGGATTCCGAGAGTGGCGTTTCTTCTATCAGAAACTTATCTTTCGGTGGATTCCGCGAGTGGCGTTTCTTCTATCCTAGGCTTATCTTGGTGGATTCCGAGTGGCGCCGTTGTTACCTTTGCCTTTCGTCTTGCTTTGTCAATATACTAGACCTGGGTGTCACCGGTCCGGTATCAGTTGGTATCAGAGCTCAAGTTGCTTGTTCACGTTCCCGAAACCATCATCAACATGGCAAGGCGTGGAAATTCTATTTCTCCTACGTTCAAGAATGCAAGAGTGTATGACGACATCCTGGAGCTGAAGTCCATGAAAAAAGAGATTGCCGAACTTGAACAACGGATGCGGCAACTTGAAGAGGACCAGCAATTTCAACGTTGGCAGAAAGACCGCAACAAGAGTCCATATCATGTTCAAGAGCAGGGAGCAGAAGATGATAATCATGAGATGGTTGAAAATTCGGAATTCGAAGAATCCAACTACGATGAACCTGTGGACGATGAGGAAGAGTACCGGGAAGTTTTTCATGATGGTCCTTTATCTGATTATACGGAGTTTGATGAAGGGCGAACCACGATATGATGAGGCGGAATACGATGAATCACTTTACGACGAGGATATCGATGAAAACTCTAGCGAAGAGGAGTTGCATGATGAAGTCTATTCAGAGGCAGAGTGCGACGAAATTGTGTCCGATGACGAGGCGAATATGTCAGAAAACGATGATGGAGAAGTTCTTATGATCCGGTGCTTCCACAACTCCAATCACAATGATGGCGACCCATGGTTACGAAAGAACGTTTTTCAAACACGTTGTACATCGCAAGAGCGTGTATTCAATGTAATCATCGATAGCGGGAGTTGCACCAATATTGTTTCCGAGGAAATGGTACAGAAGCTTGAATTAAAGACAGAACCTCATCCTCATCATTACACCATTCATTGGTTCCAGCAAGGAAGAGGGCAGAAAGTGTCAAAGCGAAGTTTGGTATCTTTCTCGATTGGAAAAAGGTACAAGGATGATGTGTGGTGCGATGTTATTCCAATGGATATGTATCACTTGTTGTTAGGAAGACCATGGCAGTATGACAGAAAAGAAATTCATGATGGATTCAACAACACATACTCATTCGTGAAGGGTGGCGTTCAGATTGTCTTGGTACCTATGAAGACCGATAAAGCCAAATCAATCCACGAAGTGATGAACGACGAGACTCGAGGTCGAGTCTTTTTCAACCAGGGGAGAATGATGCGGATCCTGTGGCGACTAGCGGCAACCTGCCTATTGGGTTTTGAAATACTAGTGGGAATAGCAAGACCACGCTGCATAGCGGTAAAAGAGCTAGCGAGAGTTTTGTGCATAGCGGGAATGGGGCAAGCGAGCATAGCGGAGTTAACGGATATAGCGGGAATGATATTTACTTGGTATCACTATCTGATTTCGTGGTCTAAGTACGCTCATGGGTAATAGTGTTAGTCTTAATTATGGGATGTATTTATTTTCTGAGTAGTCCAAGGGTTAAGTATAGTATTAATTAGTGTTTTGAGTCTTGTAATAGCCTTAAAAGGCATTTATGGTCGTGGGGACTTAGTTCTCTCTTTATGGGGTTGTTTTGGGTCTTTGTGTTGAAGTTGGAAAGCCTTAGAATCTGGCTGGAGGGGATGTACGAATTTGTAACCCATCAGCTCTATTTAAAGAGCAAGAATGCAATGAGAAAAGGCAGATTGTGTGTGATAAAAAAAAAAAAAACCTCTCAAAGTTAGGTTTGTGAAAACCCTCTTATCTCTTGGTGGATTCCTTGAGTGGCGAGTGCAGAAACTTATCTTTCGGTGGATTCCGAGAGTGGCGTTTCTTCTATCAGAAACTTATCTTTCGGTGGATTCCGCGAGTGGCGTTTCTTCTATCCTAGGCTTATCTTGGTGGATTCCGAGTGGCGCCGTTGTTACCTTTGCCTTTCGTCTTGCTTTGTCAATATACTAGACCTGTGTGTCACCGGTCCGGTATCAGTTGGTATCAGAGCTCAAGTTGCTTGTTCACGTTCCCAAAACCATCATCAACATGGCAAGGCGTGGAAATTCTATTTCTCCTACGTTCAAGAATGCAAGAGTGTATGACGACATCCTGGAGCTGAAGTCCATGAAAAAAGAGATTGCCGAACTTGAACAACGGATGCGGCAACTTGAAGAGGACCAGCAATTTCAACGTTGGCAGAAAGACCGCAACAAGAGTCCATATCATGTTCAAGAGCAGGGAGCGGAAGATGATAATCATGAGATGGTTGAAAATTCGGAATTCGAAGAATCCAACTACGATGAACCTGTGGACGATGAGGAAGAGTACCGGGAAGTTTTTCATGATGGTCCTTTATCTGATTATACGGAGTTTGATGAAGGGCGAACCACGATATGATGAGGCGGAATACGATGAATCACTTTACGACGAGGATATCGATGAAAACTCTAGCGAAGAGGAGTTGCATGATGAAGTCTATTCAGAGGCAGAGTGCGACGAAATTGTGTCCGATGACGAGGCGAATATGTCAGAAAACGATGATGGAGAAGTTCTTATGATCCGGTGCTTCCACAACTCCAATCACAATGATGGCGACCCATGGTTACGAAAGAACGTTTTTCAAACACGTTGTACATCGCAAGAGCGTGTATTCAATGTAATCATCGATAGCGGGAGTTGCACCAATATTGTTTCCGAGGAAATGGTACAGAAGCTTGAATTAAAGACAGAACCTCATCCTCATCATTACACCATTCATTGGTTCCAGCAAGGAAGAGGGCAGAAAGTGTCAAAGCGAAGTTTGGTATCTTTCTCGATTGGAAAAAGGTACAAGGATGATGTGTGGTGCGATGTTATTCCAATGGATATGTATCACTTGTTGTTAGGAAGACCATGGCAGTATGACAGAAAAGAAATTCATGATGGATTCAACAACACATACTCATTCGTGAAGGGTGGCGTTCAGATTGTCTTGGTACCTATGAAGACCGATAAAGCCAAATCAATCCACGAAGTGATGAACGACGAGACTCTGAGGTCGAGTCTTTTTCAACCAGGGGAGAATGATGCGGATCCTGTGGCGACTAGCGGCAACCTGCCTATTGGGTTTTGAAATACTAGTGGGAATAGCAAGACCACGCTGCATAGCGGTAAAAGAGCTAGCGAGAGTTTTGTGCATAGCGGGAATGGGGCAAACGAGCATAGCGGAGTTAACGGTTATAGCGGGAATGATATTTACTTGGTATCACTATCTGATTTCGTGGTCTAAGTATGCTCATGGGTAATAGTGTTAGTCTTAATTATGGGATGTATTTATTTTCTGAGTAGTCCAAGGGTTAAGTATAGTATTAATTACTGTTTTGAGTCTTGTAATAGCCTTAAAAGGCATTTATGGTCGTGGGGACTTAGTGCTCTCTTTATGGGGTTGTTTTGGGTCTTTGTGTTGAAGTTGGAAAGCCTTAGAATCTGGCTGGAGGGGATGTACGAATTTGTAACCCATCAGCTCTATTTAAAGAGCAAGAATGCAATGAGAAAAGGCAGATTGTGTGTGATAAAAAAAAAAACTCTCAAAGTTAGCTTTGTGAAAACCCTCTTATGTCTTGGTGGATTCCTTGAGTGGCGAGTGCAGAAACTTATCTTTCGGTGGATTCCGAGAGTGGCGTTTCTTCTATCAGAAACTTATCTTTCGGTGGATTCCGCGAGTGGCGTTTCTTCTATCCTAGGCTTATCTTGGTGGATTCCGAGTGGCGCCGTTGTTACCTTTACCTTTCGTCTTGCTTTGTCAATATACTAGACCTGGGTGTCACCGGTCCGGTATCAGTTGGTATCAGAGCTCAAGTTGCTTGTTCACGTTCCCGAAACCATCATCAACATGGCAAGGCGTGGAAATTCTATTTCTCCTACGTTCAAGAATGCAAGAGTGTATGACGACATCCTGGAGCTGAAGTCCATGAAAAAAGAGATTGCCGAACTTGAACAACGGATGCGGCAACTTGAAGAGGACCAGCAATTTCAACGTTGGCAGAAAGACCGCAACAAGAGTCCATATCATGTTCAAGAGCAGGGAGCAGAAGATGATAATCATGAGATGGTTGAAAATTCGGAATTCGAAGAATCCAACTACGATGAACCTGTGGACGATGAGGAAGAGTACCGGGAAGTTTTTCATGATGGTCCTTTATCTGATTATACGGAGTTTGATGAAGGGCGAACCACGATATGATGAGGCGGAATACGATGAATCACTTTACGACGAGGATATCGATGAAAACTCTAGCGAAGAGGAGTTGCATGATGAAGTCTATTCAGAGGCAGAGTGCGACGAAATTGTGTCCGATGACGAGGCGAATATGTCAGAAAACGATGATGGAGAAGTTCTTATGATCCGGTGCTTCCACAACTCCAATCACAATGATGGCGACCCATGGTTACGAAAGAACGTTTTTCAAACACGTTGTACATCGCAAGAGCGTGTATTCAATGTAATCATCAATAGCGGGAGTTGCACCAATATTGTTTCCGAGGAAATGGTACAGAAGCTTGAATTAAAGACAGAACCTCATCCTCATCATTACACCATTCATTGGTTCCAGCAAGGAAGAGGGCAGAAAGTGTCAAAGCGAAGTTTGGTATCTTTCTCGATTGGAAAAAGGTACAAGGATGATGTGTGGTGCGATGTTATTCCAATGGATATGTATCACTTGTTGTTAGGAAGACCATGGCAGTATGACAGAAAAGAAATTCATGATGGATTCAACAACACATACTCATTCGTGAAGGGTGGCGTTCAGATTGTCTTGGTACCTATGAAGACCGATAAAGCCAAATCAATCCACGAAGTGATGAACGACGAGACTCGAGGTCGAGTCTTTTTCAACCAGGGGAGAATGATGCGGATCCTGTGGCGACTAGCGGCAACCTGCCTATTGGGTTTTGAAATACTAGTGGGAATAGCAAGACCACGCTGCATAGCGGTAAAAGAGCTAGCGAGAGTTTTGTGCATAGCGGGAATGGGGCAAACGAGCATAGCGGAGTTAACGGTTATAGCGGGAATGATATTTACTTGGTATCACTATCTGATTTCGTGGTCTAAGTATGCTCATGGGTAATAGTGTTAGTCTTAATTATGGGATGTATTTATTTTTTGAGTAGTCCAAGGGTTAAGTATAGTATTAATTAGTGTTTTGAGTCTTGTAATAGCCTTAAAAGGCATTTATGGTCGTGGGGACTTGGTGCTCTCTTTATGGGGCTGTTTTGGGTCTTTGTGTTGAAGTTGGAAAGCCTTAGAATCTGGCTGGAGGGGATGTACGAATTTGTAACCCATCAGCTCTATTTAAAGAGCAAGAATGCAATGAGAAAAGGCAGATTGTGTGTGATAAAAAAACCTCTCAAAGTTAGCTTTGTGAAAACCCTCTTATCTCTTGGTGGATTCTTTGAGTGGCGAGTGCAGAAACTTATCTTTCGGTGGATTCCGAGAGTAGCGTTTCTTCTATCGGAAACTTATCTTTCGGTGGATTCCGGGAGTGGCGTTTCTTCTATCCTAGGCTTATCTTGGTGGATTCCGAGTGGCGCCGTTGTTACCTTTACTTTTCGTCTTTCTTTGTCAATATACTAGACATGGGTGTCACTGGTCCGGTATCATCTTCGGAGAATGAGAGACTATATGTTAGTGTTTTCAGGATCAAAACTGTATCTACTAGGATACACTAACTCGGACTTTATGTCTGACAGAGACGCGAGAAAATCGACGTCGGGAGCAGTGTTCACCCTTGCTAGTGGAGCGATATTCTAGAGAAGCGTTAATAAATCATGTATCGCAGATTCCACAATGGAAGCTGAATATATAGAGCTAGGAGTAGTTCCAGATGTAGATGGGCCTCTAACGTTGTACTGTGACAACAGTGGCGCGGTGGCAAATTCTAAAGAGCCCAGAGACCATAACAAGGCGAAACATGTAGAACGCAAATACCATCTCATTATAGAGATAGTACGTCATGACGACGTAAGGGTTGTGAAAATAGCTTCGGGAGTTAATCTGGCTAATCCATTCACCAAGACGTTGCCAGAGAAAATATTTACGAGGCATCTGGAGAGTATGGGTCAGAAAGACATGGGTCATCTTCTTTAAGTACAAGTGGGAGATTGTTGGACTAGTGTCCTTAAACAAGCTGTCTATCCCTAATTGTAAAAGATTTTGACCAAAGTCGTTGAATAAAAGATGATACTTATTATGTTAATCTTATTATAGTTTCTGGTAGAGTAAAATTGAATGTTTGTTCCATAATTTATCAAGGATGCTATTATGTTATTATTATCACAACCGAGTCAATGTGAGGAAAAATTAATAATCATAATAAATGAATATAAAATGTCTGTGACTTGATTAGCTGAGTGGGAGCTCATTAATCGGATAAAGTTATTTATGTGAGAAAGTGATATAATAATATTCAGGATTAAGTGTGTGTGTATCACACTCACTAGAAGTTCATTAAGTGTGAAGCGACTTCATACTAGACCTGACTTAAACTTCATACTAAAGCGACTTCATACTAGACTAGACCTGACTTAAACTCCGAAAGTTGTCATATAAGACCGTCACTGACAATTTGGAGTTGAGTCACTAGTAGATGATCAAATGGATATTCGATCTAAGTTCTGAGTGACCTCAAGCCTAGACTATTGACTTGATTTTTCTTTGATTTAACTGTTAAATAACACATTTATCGTCGTTGCCAATGCTGCTATTTTGGGAACATGATAGTCAACAGATAAGGGTAGCTTGGTCATAGATACAGACATCACATAGCTCTCTTCAAAGTCAAGATGATTCCCTTCATTGTTAGTGGTGAGAAGTGAGAGATACCCGTGCACAACTTATGAATCGAAACCATAAGTGGGTTACTCACAATATTACTAACTGAGTTGAGGATGAAAAATGCATTGAGAGGCAAAACGGTAAAAACCTAGAGTCTGTGTCAGACTTTTGAAGTTTTATTTTTGACGTGGCAAAAGTATCAAAGTTTGGTGCTGGAAATTTAACTGATAAGAGAAAGTTGAATTTGGATTTTTCATCAACTGGAAAGTTGTTGGAAATAAAATTCTAAGAGAGACTTTGCTTTTGGAACCGAGTCGTTTCGACGAACGGTTTGTGATTTAGAGAATTTCCAAGTTTACGATCATTTTTTAATCACATGTCACGAATTTAAATGGTGGTGTTGCACCACGACATTTAATTTGTGATATTAAGATCAAAGGTGAATAATATAATTTAATTATTTATATTTAATTATTAATATTCTTATTAATAATTAATTAATAATTAATAGATTTATGTTATTTAAATAAAAATATATATTTTGTATATATATGAATGTGTAGAAATAATGTGGCCCAAGTAAATGTGTGAGTTGGGCTTACACGAATTTGATTGGATTTGGACTTACCAAATATGCGGCATAAGTACCTATGTTTAGCTATTAATGGAAAACCTGGATAAAAAAAAAAAAAAAAAAAAGCTATTAATGGAAAACCTTGAAATTAATTTGGTTCATTAGATTGGTCAAGTTTAATCTTAATCGTAGGATAATGATAATTAATTTGGAAAGCTAAATTCAAAAAAAAAATGACTTGGTGACTAAGCATGGATTTCGAAATTACTTAATTAATTATATCCATTGGATTAATTTAAGATCTAATCTTAACCATTGGATTGGAAATTAATTAATGGTATATATGGAAATGCAAAATTCAAGTTTAATATGATGGAGGTCGAATTCTATTACTTGGTAATCAAGTTGGAGAGTTGATTTTGTCCTAAATCAATATGGTCTATTAGATTGGTTATGGAATTAATTCCAACCTTTGGATCAAGCTTATTGATTTCGAAATTTCCATATACATGCATAAGAAATTCGAATTCTATCATATAAGGAAGCGAATGGATGCTTGATTTATTCATGGTTTCCTTATTTTGTTTAATCCGTAATTAATTATAACCATTGGATCATTGGTAATTCAATCTTGGCCATTGGTTTGGAGTGATTAATTATATTTGCCCATTATAGATTTTGAAATTCATGCATGGAAGCTTCCCTTATTGGCTTCTCCATGAGCCTATAAATACAAGGCTCATTCTACACATTTCACACACCTTCCCCATAGCAAGAATTCGATCTCTCTCTCTCTCTCTCTCTCTCTCTCTCTCTCTCTCTCTCTCTCTCTCTCTCTCTCTCTCTCTCTCTCTAGAGTCTGTGAATTTCTTAGCCTCTGATCTCTCTTTTCTGGTTCGGCTTAGTGAGACGTTGTTCTCCGGAAGCTTTAAAAGAACCATCAGTTAAAGTTTTACGATAGAGTCCTGCCGGCGAAGCCCACGCTTCATTACGAGGAGTCCAGGAGAATATCTCGGAAGATCACGGGAGTTTCCCTCAGTATCGGCGAAGCCCTGCCCAGTTCAGAACGTGCAGCCGGAATCGTCATCACCTGAGCTACGGCCTTATGCATTGGGTCAATAAATGCAAATACTTATTTACAGTTTATTTATTTCCTATAGACTAGATTATTAATAATGAATTTATAAAAAGATAAATTAGTAATAATTTATCAGATCTTGATTTTGGTTATTATCCAATGTTCAAATCGTTGTACGGGTAACAAGTTTTTCCGCTTTAAATATTTTTTTAAATGTTACCCGGACGGCTTGACGGCATAAATCGTGATAATATTATCGGGAAACGTAATGAACTTCCCAACATCCTGCTTCTCCTCCGGTAGGATCTCGTCGCTAATGAACTCGAAAATCGGTTTGCGCTAATCATCCGCCCCGGAATCATCGTCCATTCTTTCATCCTACAATGCTCATTCCTCGTCGATTTCCATAACTGCGACGCCTTCAACCGAGTCAGCTTCTTCCATCTCCTTGTCATAGGCCGCTTTTCTTTTCTTTTCTTCGTCAACTGCTTCCTTAGGGTCACTTGGGTTAGGGGTGAAAATAATACCAGCAAACCGGGTAATTATCCGAATCTGAATCCGTATACGGATTTAAAATCCGAATCCGAATTAAAACCGGATACGGGTACCGGGTATTAAAAGTTAAAAAACTGGGTGCCCGGTACACAGTTTAATTACCCTGTTTATTTTAGATTTTAGATTTTTTATGTTAATTTCTTAGGGTTTCTTTAGGGTTTCCAATACTTAAGTGATAATATTATTTTTTTATGCATTTTTATTTTAAGATGAATGTATGTTTTTATTTTTAGATAATTTATTTTATAAAAAAAAAAAAACCCGGATCCGGGTAAAAATCCGGATACCAAGATCCGGTTTCCAAAACCGGGTACCGGGTATGAAATCCGGATATCAAAAATAGATACCCGGATTTTGGGTACCGGATCCGGGTATCGATTTTTGGATACCCGGATTCCGGATCCGGGTACCGAGTACCACGTACCTCAAAAAAACCGGATGCCCTACCCGGTTTCACCCCTAACTTTGGTTATCTACCATTGTCACATTGGACCATTCCACTGTTTATTGCTATTTGATATTTTTGGCTTTATCGGACTCATCCTTCTTCAAAGTCATCCGATAGTTATTCATATAACAGGTGCGGCATGCCTCCATGCTTCCATTTACCTCCATGATCTTCCCCTTTGGTCATGGGAACTTGATGCATTGGTGGTATGTCGACGGGACTTTCTTCATCATATGGATCCATGGTCGCCCTATGATAATATTGAAAATCAACGGGCAATCCATGACGGTGAACTTCACCATCCTATTCACTCTTTTCACGTATACTGCAAGCCTGGTCGATCCCATAAAATAGGCGTCCTCTTTATTGAAACTGGTGCGACCTATAGGGGCTCCATGTATCTCCTCTTCGTCGACATCCATCTGTTTTAGGGCGTCTAGGAAGATGATGTCCACGAGCTCCCGTTGTCGATGAGAATTTGGTCGAGGAGGTGATTATGCACGTTAAAAAAATATTACCAGCGCATCGTCATGGGCGCCGGGAAGTACGCCTTCCTTGGAGAATACGATTGCGGCGTCGTTTCTTTGAACCCCTTCATTTCTAATCTCTAAATCCTCGTCGCAGTGCTTAGTTCGTCGCTGATAGGCTTTGATGTTGTTCACCGTGTCCTCACAGAACGATGAACCTCCCATGATTATATGAATTCGCTTCTTTGTCGTCGGTGGCTCCTCATCAGATTCTTCTTGTTCTATCTGGTGGACTTTTTCCTAGAACGTAGGCTCTTTTCGCCATTAGCCTCTCCAGGATCCTCCTCTTCCTCGTTGTTGGCCACCTCCTCGGCCGTTTCCTTCGGATTTCCTTGATAAGGAGTATCATAAGGATCTCCAAGGTCCACATTCTTCATTTCTCCTTGCGCCCACTTCTCTATGAGACGGCTATTCAGAGAGTAACATTCTTCCGTCGAGTGTCCCTTGTTCTTATGAAAGTCACAGTATTTGTTCATATCCTTCGGCGTACGAACAAATCTGTGGGGCCTTTCATGTTCTGTTCGTCGCTCCATCTTTGCGCTGCCAACATTATAAGTCAGCGCTCTCCATTTTCCTTGGTCAACGGGTGTCGTCGGATAAAGTCCCCTATGTGGAAAGCCTTCACGATAAAGTCCGCTCTTGTCCGTACACGTTCACTCATTCCATCATTATGTGAAAGCCTTCACGTGCGCCTTTGGATCTGTCACCCCTTTCTAATACGTGACCTTGACTTTCGAGATGTCATGCACATGGACGCTGGTGATCATCGGCGAGAAAGGGGTGCTCCTCATCTCCTCCACGAGTTGGTCGATATATGGAGTCGCGCTCGTTACCTTGTGCATGTGGGATGTAACGTAACCAATCTTAGAATTTAGCTCCATGATGGCCCTGTTTATCTGCTCATGGCCGTCCATGTGCTGGTTCGTCAGCATGGCCATCGGTGGTGGTTGCGGTATTCCAGTGCTCTGCTCCCGTCGCGGTGGTAAGTTGAATGGAGGAAAGTTGATTCCTCGCTCCAAGAATTTTCAGGCAGTCTCACTCATGTTCCCATTATGAAATGATTTCCATTGGAAGATGGGAAACGTGGCGAGAGATTGCCATGACCTTCGTGCATGGGAGAAGGAATCGCGCTTCTTCCATTCGTCGTTGCTTCTGCTCCTATGGATTCGCCTTCTGTTGATCCATTTTCGTCGTTCGTCGCCTGCCCTGCTGTTGTCCAGCGTTGAGGCTCAACGAAGTTGCTGGTTCCTCTGCTCCAAAGCTGCAATCCTCCGCAGGTATTCTTCCACCGTTGGGAACGTTGCTGGTAATGAGGATGAACTCCCTGGTTGCTGGGTTGATGGTGGATTCTCCATGTATTGGCATCCCAGGGCCGCCAACTCCATCTTTCGTTGCTCTTCTTCTTGTATGTGCGTCTCCGAATCGTTCTCCGTTACCATTTTCTCAGAAAACTTGTGCTTTAGCTATGCGTGGAAAAATACCTCTGCCCCTCGGTGGGCGGCAAAAAGTTGAGGTGAAAAAATTACCTCCGCAGTCACGGAGTTACAATTGGTGTAATCTCGTTTTTAGTTTACCTTAAAGCTCGGTCTTTCCATTAAAACTAGATCACGTTGAATGAGATGCATTTTTAGAGACGAGTCGGGTGGTTGCACGTAGCGTAATGGGCTTCAATGTCAAAGCCTTTGTATATTTTTATGGTGAAAAATGCAATCTTATGTACATGGGCTTTAGCTATCTATTTATAGAGGCTTAATAATTTGAATCACTCGTCATAAATGGGTTGTTACAAATGTGGGCGTAATCGTCGTCGTAAATTTCCTGGAGCGTCGCTTGCGCTGCGTTGATTGCTCCATGCCATCTCTATCTTCGTTGTCTGTTTTCCAGCCTCGTTGCGAGATTATGTCTCGTCTCTGATTCGGCCTACTATTCCTTTTGTCTTGGCGATAGGCTTTTTCGATGAGACTTCGTTGACAAAGTTTATGCCAAGGCATGTCTCATCGCTAGTGAAGACCTTCGTCCCGTACATTTCGTTCCTTCCCTTTGACTTGTTGACCTTCTTTAGTAAGACTTATTCTGGTGTTGGGCTTTTGTGATTGTAATCCAAATGATGAACGATAGAGATAGATTTCATCGTATCAATGTAAATTGTCTTAGACGAAATCGTACCTCGACAGTCACCGGGTTTGACCCGGGATCGGTCACGCGACCGGGACTCTTGTCGTCCTTACAAAAGCAGACAACAACTTATATAATTTTTTTTTAGGTACCTAGGAATATAAAAACTTTCCTAATAAGCAATTCCTTATATTTAATATTATTCGATATATTGTAGCTACCCTAAATATATAATTTTTCTATATATTAAAAAAAATTAATATGAATTTTCATAATGGGTAATTTCTTATATTGTAGCTACCGTAAATATATATAAAAAAAAATTCATTACATTTAAAATTATTCTATATATTAAATAATGTTATTTCCTATCTTCTATTTTCTACTAATTGACAATGGGCCATAAAAAATGCACCATAGAACCGTGGCAATCTTTAGGGGAAAATGATTACACACCAAGTCATAATACCCCTCCGGAAATAAAAAAATCATGAATCAAATTTATGCTAGAATAAGAAAAATAGGATTTATCTGGTGATAGGTAAGAGAAAGAAAAATAATAATATTAAAAATAAGTCTATGATCAGTAGAGTCATGAGTAGGGGTGAAACCAGGTCGGGTACTTGGTTTTTTAGATACCCGCTACCCGGATCCAAAAACCGGGTATCTAAAAATTGATACCCGGTACCCGAAAACCGGGTACCCGAAATCCGGGTATCTAATTTTTGATACCCGGTACCCGGTTTTGAAATCGGATTCGGGTTTTCAACCGGATCCGGGTTTATACCCGGATCTGTTTGTTTTTTTAATTTTTTTTTAAATATATTATCTCAAAATAAACATTGTCTCATAAATAAAAACATTTATCCATTGTCTTAAAATTAAAATGCATAAAAAAAACATACTCTTGCGGTTTTTTTTTTCCGTTTCCGCCATCATTTTTTCGTTCCGCGCATCAAGCATCATCAACATCAACTGTAAAGATATGATATGACAATAATAAAAAAAAGTATTACAAGTCAAATAAACATGAGATAAAAATAATTAAATAAAATTAAAGGAAAATAAGATAATTAAAAAAAACCGGGTATTAAACCGGGTACCGGGTACCCGGTTTCTATGATTTCAATACCCGGTACCCGAACCCGGTTTTAAAACCGGGTACGGGTATCCGGATCCGGAATCTTGATCCGGATTCGGATTCGGATTCAGATTTTTACCCGGTTTTCGGGTTTTATTTTCACCCCTAGTCATGAGAGTTTATTCAATCGACATTAAAGTAGAGTTAGAAAATAACAGGAAAGAAATAAGTCTATGTTTGTATATAAGTTCATTTCATCAAGATTTAGGTTTGGTGGGCCATGGCCCAAGCTGAGTTTATTTCTTCAAACGGACATAGTTAGCATCTCAAATGACCGTAATGCAAGTGTAACAAAATTTCCTTCCTTTTAAAGTCAAAACCTTCAATTGCTTGATGAAGTTGCCTCCGCCAGCTGTTCTATCCGTTCGGCGATCAAGTTGATTGCGGCGTTGGCCGACGAGAACGCGCCGTGGAAGCTCTCTTGATACGAAATGCTCTCCAATTCCCGGAGCATCTTCAACAGCATCTCGCCCAGATCTGTTCGCCTCTCCGTCAAACTTTTGTGGTACGAGTAGGCGGCAACCTTGCTTATTTCGACGTTGGTGGATTCCGGGCAGTACTCGTCGTCCAGCCATTTATTCAGAGTCACTCTCAGCCACTCCGACTCCTGAACAAACGTTAATTAAGCACGTCGAACTTGCAAGAACGACATCGAAATCGATATGAAAAGTACACTTTATTCATACTGAAAAGCTCGGCGGATGGACTTCAAAAGTGGTTCCAAGTCACGATTTTCATGACCCGAATCCGTGTTTTTTTTTTTGCCCCGGCCCTTTTCGTTACTTTGCGGTACGGCATAGTTTTATTGAAAATTCTGGACGCGCTATGGTGGAAGCGGAGGGATCGGATCGATAGGCTCGATCGGATTAGGGCTTTTACGCAAAATTCCCGTGTCTAATTAATTCAAACCTATGCTTAACCTAAAATCAGATCACTAACACGTGAAAAGCTAATCCTAATCCTTTGTAACAAGTCCGAATTCTCCAACATATTTGGCATGATCTCAAACAAGAGCAAGAAAGCGAAAAGCGAGTATACCTCTAAGGCCTTGGAAGGTTCCGACCACTCGTCCGGAACCCTGAGATCCTCCACCTGAGCAGCTCCTTGGTCTTCTTCATCGCGCTCAGAGCTTTGGGAATTCAACCGGGACAGAAATCTCCGAAGAGATTGGGAGCCGAGGATTCCGTTCGGATACCGGATCGCCGGGGACGAGACGGCGGAGCGAGACAGGCCGATGGAGTGGCAGGTTGGAATGGCGGGTATCGAAGGAGTGAAGAGCAAGGAGTTCATGGTGATTTGATTGGAGAGCTCGAAGATGGCGGGAATGAAACCCAGTAACCAAGGAGTTCATGGCGAGGATAAAGGAGAGAGAGAGAGGGACGACAACTACTTTATATGTCGTTTAGGCCTCCTTGGCCATGCCGTTTAGAGAAAGAAAAAAAACGACAACCATTCTCCATTTTGTATTTTCATACAAACACGTGGTCCGACTCCTTCCGGATCTAAAACGAAGCTGGGACCAAAATTTAATATCAAATAATAGAGGTTTTAAACCGCACATGTGTGGTTTTTGGTTTTCTTGCAGGCCACAATAGCCCTTTGGTAAATAAAGATATACAAAAGGGTCATTTTTGTACATTCATCTTAACTTATTTCTAATATGACAAAATAATAGTCGTATTCATATATTAAATATTTATCGTTAACCATGTAAACTGTAAAAGAAAGAAATAAATTATCTTACCTTAATAAGACGAACGTTCCTAAAATTTATTAGTAAACGACAAATAACCAGGCAGGCACACTATCTCATTTACAACCAAGCCCCCTTCCGAACACATAGTCCGACTCCTTCCGTATCGAAACCGAAGCTGGGACCAAACTTTAATATCAAATAATATAGGTTTTGAACCGCACATATGTGGGTTTCGATTTTCTTGTAGGCTACAGATAGCCCTTTGGTAAATAATTATATACAAAAGGGTCATTTCTGTACATTCATCTTAACTTATTTCTAATATGACAAAATAGTAGTCGTATTCATATATTAAATATTCATCGTTGATGTAAACTGTAAAAGAAAGAAATAAATAAATTATCTTACCTTAATAAAACGAACGTTCCTAAAATTCATTAGTAAACGACAAATAACCAGGCAGGCACACTGATCTCCTTTACCACCAAGCCCCCTTACCAAACACATGGTCCGACTCCTTCCGTATCGAAACCGAAGCTGGGAACAAACTTTAATATCAAATAATAGAGGTTTTGAACCGCACATCTATGCGTTTCGATTTTCTTGCAGGCTATAGATAGCCCTTTGGTAAATAAGGATATACAAAAAGGTCATTTCTGTACATTCATCTTAACTTATTTCTAATATGACAAAAGAGTAGTGGTATTCATATATTAAATATTTATGGTTGACCATGTAAACTATAAAAGAAAGAAAGAAAGAAATTATCTTATCTCATTAAAACAAACGTTCCCAAAATTTATTCGTAAACAACAAATAACCAGGCAGGCACACTAATCTCGTTTACCACGAAGCCCCCTCACAATTAGCCTAATTAGTCTTTGATCATTGATGATCCCACCATAATAAAACATAAGCTCCTAAAATTTATTAGTAAACGACAAATAACCAGGCACGCACATTAATCTCGTTTACCACCAACCCCTCACAATTAGCCTAATTAAGCTTTGATCGTTGATAATACCACCTTAATTGCTTTGCTAAAGCCTTAAGAATGTATCAACGGTGGTGATTTAACCATCATAATAAGAACTGTATCAGTAATAAACATATTATTATACCAGTAATTTCTCTTGTATATCAGTATTAATCATATTATTACACCAGTATTTTTTCTTATATAATTGTCTAAAAAAAGAATTTTTATCAAAGAATAAACGCACACCCATAACACAGCATAAATATATATAATAACATATTACATCGAGAACTTTAACCGAAAAAAAAAAAGATTAAATTTTTACTATTATAAAAATAAAAACATTAGGTAGCTACACCGCTTTTAACCCATTACTGTGTAAAATATTTAGCCACAAAACCAATCTCATACCAGATATAAATACCAAAACCATATAAAGAAATTCAAATTTATTTATGACAATCAAAGTCAAGCAAGCAGAGAGATCATTTTCTCCATTGTCATCATCCATCAAAAGCTTTAAAAAGGTCTTAAGCAGCAAAAACGACATGAAACCTCCAGACAAAAACATGTTCTGCTTATTCATTATTGCACTAAATAAAAGGAACTCACTGTCTCTCACTCGTCACAAGAAAAGATTCCGGACTTGAGAAACTCGGGCGTCATCTCGTTCATCTCCTCGGGACAGATGAAGATCTTCCGAGCAGCGATGCAGAATGCCCTGCCACGTAAATATATTAATTCGAGTTGTCAAATAAATATGAACGTCGTCAAAGCGTATTATAGGTACGAAAATGTTATTTCAGTGCAATATGGGGAGCGGGAAAAACCGGAAAGGACCAAGTATTCTCAAATCCCCATTTTTTTTAAAATTTATTTATTAACATACTTATTTTTTAAAATAAAATCCAGCATATAGCGGTTTTGCTGTTATTTTTACCTGAGCCGGTTAAAAACAAGTAAAACTCTAATTTTACGAAACCGATACTGGGAATGGAAGGTGCTTTTGAAGTTCCCGGAAAACACAATTTTTTTTATTGTACTTACTGCCACTCATGGTCTCCGACGAGCATCAAGTCGCCTTCATCGTCGGTGTAGGTCAGTTTCCAGCCACTAGTTCCTCCAACCAAGCATCCATTGAATTCGAACATCTGATCGAGCTTGGCGACGAGTTGCTCATACCCGTCAAACTGCGCAAGGTCCACAGATCGTCCCAGGAGGGTCCCGTATTTGAGTACCTGGGAAATTTTGATATCAGAATCCTGTACATTAGGGTTCTTAATGACGAATGGCGTGATTAAGCGAGCGACATGTAACTTTCAGCCTAAGCAACACGGTCGTTAGTAGCGTATATGTGGATTAGGTTCTTCAAGAAGCTCAAGCATTACTAAGAATATAACTAAGAGAGCGTTGTTAACTTGTTTCTCAAGCAACAAGTTTGCACGACGCATTAGGTATCAATCTGTAAGTTAATATGTCGATTAAGTTCAATGATAAACTCGAGCTTTGCAAAGGGTATTATGATCAAGAGTGTCATGTAACTTGTTGCTGAAGCAGAAAAAAATCAATGTAAAGAATTTCTAGAAAATTAACCAAGATAAGTAAGTGATATGTAACTTGCAGCCTAAGCAACATGTTAGGTCGTTTACGCAAGTTTCTAAGAAACGAAGATTAAGTACGTTCGTGCAACCGGTTTTTCATATTATTTTGAATAATTGTCATGATAATAATACCTTGCATAACAAGATATGTTACCTTTATGCAGCTTTTGGTTTTGGCTGTGCAGTGCGCACAATCATTCCTAGAAACAATACCCAAAGCACCCCCGGGAGATCTTGGCTGCGCTGATGTTGGACGGCCGGAACGAGAATTTGTCATCTCACTCTTCACTGAAGGGAGCTCCGGGTTAGGGCTGCACAAGTTGACCCCGAAAAGCCTCAACTTGTTACCTCTGTTCTGCTCCTCATCCGAAGAGCCCTCGTTGCTAGTTTCTTGACCTTGCAAGACCTCATTTCGTCCTTCATTGAAAAATCAAATGAGTTGTCATATGATACAAACATAACACCCTATTGAGGTTTAGGTTTTAAAGTTTACCCTGACCTCCGGACGATTTGGGGTCGATTCGGCGTCCCCTCTTCAAGGGGGATTGGACGAAATTGACATTTCTCTCAGGAGGTATCAATTCGATCTCCCATGGAGAGAGTCTTTTAGGAAGAGAAGACGTGTCTGAACCTCCGTCCCATATCACCTAAAAGCCGACGTAGTTTGAGAAGAAAAGGAACAAGTCTCTGCTTAATGGTATGAATATAGTATCCCGGATTTCGGATATATAAGTTGTTGTTTTTTTTTTCTTTCAAATAATAGCTAGCTAACCAGTGGCGTCGAACTGAAATCTAACTGTTTAGATTAATTAATCAGAACCTGAAATTCCCTCCGAAAAATTCAGAACCGGAATTTTATGATCAGTTTTTGTCGGATTAAAAAAATACAAATTAAGTAAGCTGAGTTTATTTACCAAGTAATGTGCCATAAAGAGCTTTGGAATCACTACCTTGAGACATCTCCACTCTGAGTTTGGCCACCTTAGGCCGTCGTAGTCTTCCACAGCTATGATAGTGCCGGTGTGCCTGATTCCACAAACGGGATTCGTCAAAAGGGTTGACTTTTACAACGGATTCGCAATTTGGGAATAGGGTTGACTTTCATTACCTCTTCTCTTCAAGCTCCTTGCTTTCGTAGCTGAATCCGAATCGCATACCCGGCAAGTACTCCTTCTCAGTAGCCTCCTTGTACTTGTTGTAGCTTATAATAAACGGAGCCGGGCCCGTCCTGCAAAACATATCCCCGGTGTATCGTAGATGCAAAGATATAGTAGAAACTAATATGAAATT
Source organism: Parietaria judaica (assembly GCA_954871525.1). NCBI lineage: Eukaryota > Viridiplantae > Streptophyta > Magnoliopsida > Rosales > Urticaceae > Parietaria > Parietaria judaica. The sequence continues at coordinate 58,754,551 of OX940860.1, forward strand.
TTACCGAGCATAATCTCGTAGGAAAGATTAGTTACCAGGGACGGTAGAACGCGACAAACATGGATATGGACGAGAGGGCATTGTGAGCGCTGGCGAATATGCCGTGCTCCATGCTGTTTTGAGGCATCACCGACGTCGCTGAGCTGACTTCTCCATGCCTTTGACCAGCATGGCGGACCCCAATGCGAAGCTCCCCGTCAGCTCCCCTGCAAGTTTCATAAATCCTTAGTATCATCATGTACATGTCTATACATTTATAATATATACGTGTATATATATATATATATGTGTGTGTATGTAGAGAGAGAGAGACCTAAGAAAGATGCAAGTATCTCCGGCAACGAGCTTCTTTGAAGAGACAAATGCGCTCCAATTACTGGTAAGCAAGTGTCGCTTCGGCTGGCCTGTAAGAGAGCACGGGTTCGCGATTCCGCAAGTTTCAATTTTCCCTCATAGCTCAGTTGTAAATGAGTATGAATCAAACTCAGTAGAGTGTTTTTTCCGAAGAAAGAAGATACTGTACCACGATATATGTGGCGGAAGCGCCATTCGAATCCATTCATGTCCTTCGCTACGAGCTCCTGAGCCGGCGGCTGCAGCGACATGTCCTGCAACAGGACGACAATGGGCTCCTAAGCAAACACAGCGTTTTTATCATTGAAAACTTCATGAAAGTTCAGGCGTACCAATGGAGAAAAGCACTGATCGGCGAAACGCTTGGGAACAGAAAACCCGCCGTGAGTGCTCGTATCCGAAGCAGTGAGAATCTTGCTGAAGACATACACGTTTTTCGCTTGATAAAGCGGGATACGAGGATTATCATCAACCACCGGAAGTGCACTTTGCTGCTGCGAAAACAAAAAGTAAACGGTCATTTTAATAAAAGTCAAATACATCAGCGTTGCAATAAGAAGAGTTTACGACGATTTTTTCCAGATTTTCGACCATTTGCCAGAGATCACGCGAGCTGATTAGCTAACCTTGTCTGACGGAAACAGCGTAATCTCGGAGAAGACCTCGTCTGCAGGAGCCTCAGCCTGCAAAATTAGAGCAAACAAATCACTTTCAAGATGCTATAAACAAAATCTTCAGCGGAAAAACCGAATCCGAAAACCATAGACCTTGAAGATTCTAATCCATAGAACAAGGTCCATGCTCCAATAACTCCACATTGAGTTTTTGATGTGATGTTTGCATTTTGATGGCCGGAGCCGAAGATTCATTTGTACTGATGTGTTTTATTAATTCAATTTTAGCTTGAAGTATTAACTTCATGACTTATTTATTTAATATTTTATGTTTTATTCTATATTAAAATAGAACTCATTTTATATATTTTCAACAGGGTCCAAAATGATCCAAAGCCAAATTTAAATAAGAGATGGAATATATGATACAAAACAAAAGGTATTCGATTTATTGTTTAAAAAAAAAAAGCTATAGGTCTTCTTAACGGTAAAATTGGTACCTTCAGTCGTACGTTAACGACTTCACAAAGCATTTTCGGCGGCAAGTTATAGACCGGCATGTTCAATCTCATGCCGGAGCACAGAGCCTGAACCTGAACGAATCAATCCAGATTAAAGAAATTTCCATTGAATTTGATTCAACAAAAGATCCGATTTATGGTTTAAAGTTTAGGGTCAAACCTGCTCGGCATGACCTTGAGCGAAGTAGTAAACTACGTCGCCGAGGCGGGGGATATGGGCGCATGGACCGGCGCAGGCGAGCCAAAGCGCGTCATAAAGCTTGTCCTTCTCCTCTGTCACAAACAATCCATGAACACGTCAGAGAAGAATGAAAAGAAAACGTATAATTGCATGGAATTCCATAAGAACAATGACTGAAAAAAGCCGTAAATTGGTCCCGAACTTAACAAAACGTGCAAATTCGGTAGTAAAATTGAAAATTTTGCGCATATATATATGTGTGTGTATATAAGTAGAAAAAGAAAACGTATGCATGTAATTTCATAAGAACAATGAGTGAAAAAAGGCGTAAATTGGTCCCGAACTTAACAAAATGTGCACATTCGTAGTAAAATTGAAATTTTTGCGCATATATATATATATATATATATATATATATATACTCCGGCAAAACAAATTTTGATTGAACCAGGGTTAATGATGGCAAAAATACTTAAATTTTTGTGAAAGAACCCCTCGTGTACCTAAGTTTAAAAGTGGTGGTAAAAATACCCAAAGTCGCAGTTGGGGAGTTGACCACTCCATTCTCGTAATGCCGTTAACTTACCCGTTAACTCTAGCCACGTGGACAAATCTGTTTTGTTAAGTGTAATCATTAGGGTTTCAATTAGTTGTATTAAATAGTATTGATAGGGGTTTAATTCGTTCTTTTGTCATAAACGAGGCTGATGTGGGCTCGTCCACGTGGAAAAAATTGTTATGTCCGCAACCCATATTTGTCCGCGTGGCCAAAGTTAACTAGTAAGTTAACGGCGTTAGGAGAATGGAGTGGTCAACTCCCCAAATGCGACTTTGGGTATTTTTACCATCACTTTTAAACTTTGTGTACACGAGGGGTTCTTTGACCAAATTTTAGATATTTTCGCCTTCATTAACCCTATATATATGTATATATAAGACGAAAAAGAAAATGTATGCATGGAATTTATAAGAATAATGAGAGAACAAAAGGCGTAAATTGGTCCCGAACTTAACAAAACGTGCACACTCGGCAGTAAAATTGAAAATTTTGTATATATATATATATATATATATATATATATATGTATGTATAAATACGCTGTTCATATGAAATTCCAATGTAGAAACTTATAAGAACAATTAATAATTAAGCAAAAAATAAATGATGTAATTTGATTCAAACTAAACTAAACAAACAAAAAAATTGATGTATTATTAGAAGGTTAATCACAGTTCAAACATTAAAAAAAACGGAAAAAAGAAAAAAGAAAAAGAAAAAAATTTCTTCCATATTTTCATTGACGAGTAAAATTTATAAAATTAAAAAAAGCAATTGCACAAACACCTGAAGAAAACAGAAATTGCATATTGTCACTCACTCAGACACATTTATTTATATTTTTATCATTATCATTATTATTTACGGATGGACATATAAGTATAAATAACTCAGCAATCAGTAATTCAGTATCAATCAAATGTTCTTCAAACAGTAAATTAATTCAACATTAATATTTGAGACAGTAGGTAATATGTATATATATAATCGCAAGAAAGATATTCAAATTTTGACATTGAGGCAATAAGTGTTTAAGGTAAAAGATTATTGTCAAAATAATGAAAGTCAACAAATATGGGATTACACATTTGTTTTTCATTTTTTTTATCGTCCATTTCAAATCAGAAAATATATAAAATAATTAGATGAGGACATAAATATATATCTTATTGGTGATTTAATATAGTACAATGATAAAAAATAAAATGACCAACGTTCTTAAAAAAAATTGGACGGAAAAATATGGTACTACAAGTACAAACCCAATTTTATGCTGGTGCAAACCCAATTTTTTTAATAACCGAAGTTATCGGTACTAATCATTTTGTTTTTTTTTTACTAAAATGTTGTCCACTTATTCAATTGATCTACATAATTTTTGATATCCCGGCAACAAAATTTCCCTTTTCTTTATCGAAAGTAAATGTGTCCATGACTTAACCACATACTGATGTTTTGTTGAATCAATTGAAATATTGGAAGAAGTTTTTAGAAGAAGAAAAAAAGTGAGCATCGAAATATTAAATAGTTACATCAATGTGTCCGTGAGTTAACATCATTTATATCCAAATTAATTTCTATTAAATCAATTGAAAAAGTAAACCAAGTTTCGGAAAAGAAAAGAAAGTGAACATCGAAAACTTCGCCTTTGAAAAAAAATTAAACCAATACAAATATATTAGATAGTTACGCCACAATTGACAGAAATGTAAATGAGATTGTATCTTATATATGAATCACCTTTGTTGTTCACTGGAATACTAGAAGCCAGATTTCCTCCACTGAACCCAAAGAATCCTTCTCCTTCCATCGTCATTTCCTGAAAGACCCACAAAACTATAACGAAGAACAAAGAGAAAGGTGTGTATATATATGTATATATATATATGTATAAGCTGTAATGATCTGAACACGCAGAGTATACCAGTCTCCTCACGAACTCTCACTGTATGCTTGTGTTTGTGGTGTGACTATGATAGAGAGAGCATGCATTATATAGAAAAGAGGAAGAAGAGAGAGAGTGTATATATGTAACGGTTGATATAGTATAATATATTATATTATACAAACGAAATAAGGTGAGGTTGGGTTTAGTTTCGTGGGGTGTACTGTAGTTACTGTGTAACTCACAGTCACAGTTCTGATCGTACTCTTTTTTATTTTATCTGTTTTTTCTTTTTGTTATTAATACATGTGATATATTATTGTATATATTTATTATTTATAGTGTGTTGTTTGTGTGTGTTTTCTTGCATAAAAATGATTTTTCATGCAATTTTACACCAGAAAATACTGGTATAATTATATGTTTATTACTGATATGATTCTTATTATGATGGTTTAATCACCACCGTTTATATATTCTTAAGGCTTAAGCAAAGCAATTAAGGTGGGATTATCAATTATCAAAACCTAAATAGGCTAATTGTGAAGGGGTTGGTGGTAAACGAGATTAATGTGCCTGCCTGGCTATTTGTCGTTTACAAATAAATTTTTAGAACGTTCGTTTTTATTAAGGTAAGATAATTTATTTCTTTCTCTTACTGTATGGTCAACGATTAATATTTAATATATCAATACGACTACTATTTTGTCATATTAGAAACAGGTTAAGATGAATGTACATAAATGACCATTTTCTAGCGAAAGGTTAAGATGAATATATAGAATTGACCCTTTTGTATATCCTTAATTGCCAAAGGGCCATTGTAGCCTGCAAGATAACCGAAAACCGCAAATATGCGGTTTAAAAGAGACGCACTCAGTTGTCATTTTAATTGAAAAACCCCCCAAGAGCCACATAAAATCTTGTAAAAATCGCATAATATATATATATATATATATATATATATATATTTCATAAAACTGCATCAAAACCCATAAACTCTAAAATTCAAATACTTTTAATTGAATATATTTGTAAAAAATTATAATTCTAACTAATATTTTTAAATACTATTATTTCACGAAATTCTCATTGGTAAACCCTCGGTATACCCATAGATCGGACTTGGAATCGATTTGCGATTTGTAGACTTGTAAACTATTCTTTCATTATATAATAAGGGAACTTGATAAAATAACATTCAATTTTTCGTCAATTGGTAAAATGACAATGAACTTCTCATATTTTATAAAATAACATTTTTAATCATTTTTTTCGACAAAAATACCTTTAATGAACGTTCAGTCCGAAGATAACCAATTTTTCAGCTATCTTGGACAAAGATGACCAAATATTTTGGCTATATTGATCTACGATAACAATTTTTTGGCTATCTTCGAACAAGATAGACGATCTCATTGTGAATATATTTGCCGAAGATAATTAAAAAATTCGGACATCTTGGTATAAGATGGCCAAAAAATTCTGCTATCTTCTACCAAGATAGCCTCTAATTTTTCAACTATCTTTTTTTAAAATAGTTGGAAATTTTGGCCTTTCTTCAACCCACACCCAAAAAAGTTTTTTTGTTTTTTTTTTCTCTGTAGTTTTAAATTTACCTAAATCAAAAGTGTATTATTGAAACTTAACAAAAATATATAATAAAATGAGAAAACAAATTATCCAACTCATAACTCATAATTTTGGTGCGATATGAGTAATCCGAAAATCCAAGTATCAACAAATACACAAATTTGTAGATGCAAACCAAATAAATTTGCAAAAAGGAGAGAAACTTAATGAAAATAAGTACATAGAGAAGCAAGAGAGTGAAGACATTGATTGTGTATGAAATGCGCTAAAGTTGTAAATCAAAATTTGAAAATGCTATTTTATCATATATGAAAACTTTAGTGTTATTTTTAACAAATTTCTCTATTATAAATGGTTTACCATTACATATTAATGACTACATTTTTTTATGAAGCCAATAGTAATTTTATTACACTTTATTAGTGTACCGTATTAACTTAATTACTTCTATATATATAAAATAAACTGATCTATTTAGAGATAATATTAAAAGCTCAATCATACAATTGTCACTAAAATTTATCTCCCTATATAGCTAACCATGGTAAGATTATTATAACTCAAGTCTAACCATGGTAAAATTGTCATCATAGTTTAGTATAATACAAAACACAAATTTTCAGAATATAGGATTTACACGAGTATTAATTTGTCTTATTAGAATCGTACATAGTTTCTGACTGAAATAGGGCATTAGTAATGAACACGGTTTAAAAATTCATGGTATACTCACGATATACTCGCGGTAACTCTTTTTTGACATGATTACAGACGAAATCGTACTAATTAGTAGGGACCTTTCTCCCGAAATTGTCTCCAGACCCTCACCTTTGATTCTACCAAGAAAATCCAAACTTCATTTTTTTTTTACAATAACTCTTAGATGAATCCCTCAAAAATCAAAATCTCTTAAAGACTATTATGATAGAATAAAATAAAAATCAATTTTTTTTAATCTACAATAATATTTTTAAATTTTGAGTAATACTAATTAATTTACTTATGAAAATTTCATTGGTATACCCATAAGTTTTGCGGGATACCCGTAAAATCAATTGACACACATTTACGGCCCTCGGTATATATCCGTAAGTTAGGCTTGCCAGCAATATGCAGTCAGCGGTCTCTTAAGCATCGATATGGCCCTTCACATGGAGGGCCAACCTATGGTTCAGCATGCACATTCCATTTTGGTTGTGCATGTGCAACTCGTGTTTGCGGTTGGACTAGAGCACGAGTTGTCCATCTCGCAACTAAAATTGGACAGCGAAACCGGCTTGCCCGATATGGAGACGGAGAACTTGTCTCATTTTTTTTTTCTTTCAAACATCTATTAATTTTAATAAAAATAATATTTTCAGGTGAGCGAATAAAACATACACGGGTCATGTCCCGGGCGCGAGCAACTCAAACCCGCAGTGGTTGATGGGCGCGAGCTACCTCGCTCACCTGTGTTGGAGATAGTGGTAATCCAGAATGTGAATGAGTGACACTTATGCATCTCACTTAAATATGGTCCTTTGGAGTAAATATTTTTTTATTAATACAGAACAATGTAATTAATTAAATCAAATATTTATAAATCAATATAATTGGGATTCTGACGATACAATCAAATATCATAATTCAAGTCTTTTTTTTTTTTTTAAGGAATAATTCAAGTCTAACCATGGTAAAGTTGTCATCATAGTTTACTGTATTACAAATTAAAAAGTAAACTTGTTTCTTATTTATTGTAATACAATTTTAAAATTAATAATATCAGGATTTTCACTGAGTATTAATTTGTCTTCGCATAGAGTAACCGACTCAATTGGCCCATAACTAAAGAATGTGCATGAATGACATGTCTCTGCATCCCACTCAATTGAAACACCTTTCATGTAATTATTTATTCCGGCTGCTTTATCGAATCGATGATTATTCCTACACGTCAATACGAGTCCTTTCACGCTCTCTAAAAACTTCTCGAGAGATCACCCATCCTAAGATTGCTCAAGGCCCAAGCACTTCTAAATTTGAAGTTTCTATGAATGAGCTACCAAAAAAAAGATACATCTTGTTGACATAAGTAATACCAATCAATTTTTTAAGCCTCTTCGACCATTCAATCTCATAACTTTATGATCTCAAATAACCTGTAGTCTCATCATACATGCACAGTCTCGGGAACGTCCCGTCAGCACATCCCCTTGTTTAGGCGATGCGGGATTGCACAATTCACCTCTTTTTCGCCCTCTCGGCTCACGAAATTGCACATCTTACCTTTTTATTGCCCATATTTGGTGGGTTGGTTGTGACAGTCATCAATCCCTACAAGAACGGGTCGAAACGGGTGTTGGGCACGGAAACCCTCGCTCAACTTTGTTGGAGAATAGTGGTTATGCGGAATGTGCACGAGTGACTTATGTGCATCTCACTAAAATGAGTCCTCATGAGTAAATATCTCATTAATTCATAAGACTGTTACTAATACAATACAATAAATTATGTACCAATTAATATAATTGGATTGTGACGATATAATTATCATATTAATTCAAGTCTATCCATGGTAAAGTTGTCATCGTAGTTTAGTAAAGTACAAGTTAAAAGTAAACTTGTTTAATAGTTTAGTATACAAAAAATGTTTTTAATATCAGGATTTACACGAGTATTGATTTGTCTTATTAGAATCGTATTGAGTAACCGATTCAATTGACCAACTAGTTATGAAGAATATGCATGCGTGACATTTTTGTGCATTCCACGTTGGAATAAATGCATCAATAAATAAATGCATGTCCAATAATGTTCTAATAAAGACTTAGTTGTTGAAGAGTGTGGGAATGTGAAGAGTCCCACATTGATTAAACACAAATAGTTGGTGGTGTTTAAATAGAGTGGTATTCATGACAAGCTCAACAAGTGGTTGAGCTAGTGATATATCATATGGAGTATGATGCGGAGGCGGGGTGGCGAGATCATGCCACTTTGTTCTCTCACAACGCCAACCCCGCCGGTGTTGCCACCGGCTCGGGATCGTGGGCGTAGAGGCGCTAGGGGTGCCTTGTAGGCGCACTTGAGGCACTTGAGCACGTCGCATTGGGGCGAGCAGCTTAGGCTCGGGTCCTCGGGCTCTCTCGCGGCAATTCTCGCCTAGCGGTAGCAGTTACTTGGCTAGCGGTAACGGCTACAGGGCGGTTTTCGTCGGTTACTGTCTTTTCAAAAGGGTCGCTACCTTTAGAAATGACAGTTACTTTTGCCTATAAAACACTCTCCATATTTCGAGTTTCATAATTACAACGAACATACGTTACAGAAATCGATATACAAAATACCAAAATCTCTCTCAACAATTTCTGGAAATTGTTCTTGCCTATTTCGTGCTTCACAAGCGTCTTGTGCAATACGATTTAAGGCTTGTCGTATCCTCGGGTATTCTTGCGTTGTAGACCTCTAGACGTTCTCGGAGGTGCTCGAAATACTATAAGGAAAGCGTGTTCATGCGTGATTCAAGCCCGAAATTCTTCGATCTCCAATAATTATCCAATAATCTTATAGTATTTGTTTATGGCGACCGAAACATCCGTTTCAAGCATCAAAGTCATGAATCAGGATCTCGTGAAGTTGGACCGCTTTGACGGTACAAACTTTACCCGATGGCAAGGCAAGATGATCTTCCTCCTCACGGCGTTGAAGATCTACTACGTCTTGGACCCGGAGATATGGAAGACTCTCGAGTACAAATTCAAAGCCGAGGAAGAAGGTACCAAAAAATTCTTAATCTCGAGGTATTTGGATTTCAAAATGAATGACGGCAAGTCGATACTTTCACAAGTACACGAATTGCAAGTCATCGTCAACAAATAAAGGGCTGTGAAAGTTGATATTCCGGAAGCTTTTCAAGTTCGTGCAATTGTTGCGAAATTGCCGTCATCATGGAAAAGTTATCGGAAGAAACTTCTTCACAATTCCGAGGACTTCTCTTTAGAGCAAATCCAAAAACATCTTCGAATCGAGGAGGAATCGAAAGATAGAGAACGTTCCGAGGATGCCGGGACTTCGAAAGCCAACGCGGTGAGCGCGAAAGGCAAAAATAAGTTCGAAGCGAAAAAGAACTCTCTTGGTCCGAAAAAGACAAATGAGAAGTTCAAAAGTTCTGGTGCTCCCAAAGGACCGAACTCGGGCTGCTTTGTGTGCGGCAAGCCCGGGCATTATGATCGAGATTATAGGAACAAGAAGGTTCCCAACAACGAGGCAAATGCAACCACGACCGAAGAAAAAATCATCGCTACGGTGAGCGAGATTATGTTGGTCAAGAGCAAGGCTAAAGGGTGGTGGTACGACACTTGTGCTACCGTTCATGGCTCCTACGACAAGGCTGCCTTTAAGAATTACAACGAAGTCAATGGACAAGAGGTTCAAATGGGCAACGAAGGTCGTTCAAAGGTCGTCGGAATAGGCTCCGTTGATCTTGAATTCACTTCCGGGAAGAAGGTCACTTTGACCAATGTGCTTCACGTGCCGGATATGAGTAGGAACCTTGTTAGTGGGGATCTTTTGGGAAAACCGGGAATTAAGACCGTGTATGAGTCAGGCAAATTAATTTTGACCCGCAACGGTGTGTTTGTTGGCAAGGGCTATTCTAGCGAGGGAATGGTCAAACTTTGTATTGTTGGTGATGTTATTAATGCAATTTCTTCTTCCGCTTATATGCTTCCGTTTCTTTATGGCATAATAGATTAGCTCACATTGGAATTAGCACTATGAAAAGATTAATTAAATGTGGTTTGATTTCGTGCAACGTTAATGAGTTTAACAAATGTGAAATATGTGTGAAATCGAAAATGATTAAAAAACTTTTTTTTAGTGTTGAGAGAAATTCCAATTTTCTAGATCTTATACATTCGGATATATGTGAATTTAATGGTATGAAAACCCGTGGTGGTAATAGATATTTTATCACGTTCATTGATGATTGCTCTAGATTCACATATGTTTATTTGTTAAAGCATAAAGACGAAGCTTTGAACGCTTTTAAGAGATATAAAGCGGAAGTAGAGAACCAATTAGGAAATAAAATCAAAGTCCTTAGAAGTGATAGGGGCGGAGAATATTTTCCTAACGAGTTTAATGCATTTTGCGAAGAAAATGGCATTATTCATGAATGTTCCGCACCTCGTACACCGCAACAAAATGGTTTAGCCGAACGCAAAAATAGGACTTATCAAGAGATGATAAATGCTATGTTAATGCATTCGGATTTACAATTTAATTTGTGGGGTGAAGCTTTTCTTTCCGCTTGTCATATTGTTAACCGTATTCCTTTAAAAAAAACCCGTATTTCTCCGTATGAAGTATGGAAAGGCCGAGCGCCGAATATCTGGTATTTTTCGTGTATGGGGCTGTGTAGCATACTACAAAAACATGGATCCTAAGAGAACCAAGTTGGGTCCTCGTGGGATAAGAAGTGCTTTTGTCGGTTACGCTACAAACAGTAAAGCATATAGACTTCTAGATTTAGAGTCTAATGTTATTATAGAATCTAGAGACGTGGAATTTTTTGAGAACCTTATCGCGAAGGATAAAGAACCTTAAATTCCCGTACAAGAAGAATCTCGCGAGGAGAGTTCTTCAAGGGTAGTTGAAAAACAACCCGAGCTTCGGATAAGCAAGAGAGTACGAAAGGCAAAGGATCTAGGACCTAACGAAATAGATTCTCAACTCATTTCCTTTTATTTAGTAGAAGGAAATAGTGAGAATATAATTCGTAAGATTCCTATAATTCTTCTAGTGGAAGATGATCCGAAGACCTATAAAGAAGCCGTGGCTTCTCGGAACTCCGCCTTTTGGAAAGATGCTATCCAAGATGAAATGGATTCTATAATGTCTAACCATACTTGGGAAATTGTCGAATTACCTAAAGGGTCGAGACCTATTGGGTGCAAGTGGGTGTTTAGAAGAAAGTACAATTCTGATGGTACTCTAAACACTTAAAAGGCTAGATTAGTAGCCAAAGGATTTCGACAAAAGGAAGGAATCGATTATTTTGACACTTATGCACCGGTAACAAGAATAACAACAATTAGAGTGTTGTTTGCCTTAGCTTCTTTGCATAATCTTTTTGTTCACCAAATGGATGTCAAGACGGCATTCCTTAATGGAGATCTCGACGAGGAGATTTACATGGAACAACCCGAAGGGTATGTGCTTCCGGGAAATGAACAAAAAGTTTGCAAACTTGTTAAATCCTTGTATGGATTGAAACAAGCACCTAAATAGTGGCATCAAAAGTTTGATTCAGTCATACTTTCTGATGGTTTTGTGCACAATGTGTGTGATAAGTGTTTATACACAAAGGTGCGAGGTGATCTTGTGATATTCCTATGTCTCTATGTTGATGATATGTTGATCATTAGCAATGACATGAAAGGAATTTTGGAAACGAAGAGGTTTCTAACTTCCACATTCAAGATGAAAGATCTTGGAGAAGTTGACACTATTTTGGGGATCAAAGTGAAACGAAACAGTGGGGGTTATGAACTTAGTCAAAAGCACTATGTTGAGAAAGTGCTTGAAAAGTTCAACCATCTCAAGTTCAAAGAAGTGAACACCCCATTTGATCCAAGTGTCAAACTTGATAAAAATGTTGGAAGAGCCGTGGCTCAATTAGAGTTCGCAAGTTCTATTGGTTGCTTAATGTACTTGATGCAATGTACAAGACCCGACATAGCATTCGCGGTTAGTAAAATGAGTAGATTTACTAGCAATCCAAGCAATGAGCATTGGAAGGCAATCGGGAGAATTTTTGGCTTTCTTTTAAAAACCACAAATCTTGGTCTCCAATATGGTAGGTTTCCTGCCATACTCGAAGGATATACCGACGCTAGTTGGATATTGAGTGTCGGAGATAACAAATCTACGACGGGATGGGTATTTACACTTGCCGGAGGTATTACTCATTCGACCATGGAGTCGGATTTTGTAGCTCTTTCGTCCGCTGGTCAAGAAGCCGAATGGTTGAGGGATCATCTTTTAGAAGTTCCGTTGGCTAAAGATAATGTATCGAAAGTGTCGATACATTGTGATAGTCTAGCCACTTTGGCTAGAGCATACAGTGAAGTGTATAATGGGAAGTCTAGACACATTAGTCTTAGACATGACTACGTGAGAAAATTGATTAAAGATGGGATCATTTCTCTTACGTATGTGCGTTCCAGCTATAATTTAGCTGATCCGATTACTAAACCTCTAGCGAGAGACTTAGTAAAGACGACCTCGAGAGGTATGGGTCTAAAACTCCTTGAATAAGAGTTCCGACAACGATGGCAACCCAATCTAAAGTTAGGAAATGACTAACAATAGATTCAATGGGTAACAACAAGTCGTTGAATTGGAAATTTGCAACATTACACGATGATGTTGGCTGTTACAATTAGAGGGTTGAGTTTTACTCTTAATGAAGTTCAGTTGCGAGGACAAGTATCTGTTAGTAATAGAGATACTGTAAGAACTTCACCTATGTGAATTTTGAGATGGTGCCGTCTCAAATTGAGAGTTAGGAGTTCTCTCAATAAAAAATTCACGAGACAGGATTAGCACATGGCCATTAACGGTGGTAAGCGAAAGATATAGGCAAAGAACCCTAAAGAGTGTGTGGGGCTTCACTGATCTTATCACAAGGAATAACAGGTTCAAAGCCTAACTACCTGGAATTCCGATAAGATCTTGTGTTGTCTTCTCTAAGGATAGGTTCAAATCGAAAGATACCTAACTGTATTAACACTTTTTGTTTTCTCTTCTGGAAAGTTTGTCATTATTAGAACAGTGGGGGATTGTTGGAATAAATGCATCAATAAATGTATGTCCAATAATGTTCTAAGAAAGACTTAGTTGTTGAAGAGTGTGGGAATGTGAAGAGTCCCACATTGATTAAACACAAAGAGTTGGTGGTGTTTAAATATAGTGGTATTCATGACAAGCTCAACAAGTGGTTGAGCTAGTGATATATCATATGGAGTGTGATGCGGAGGCGGGGTGGCGAGATCATGCCACTTTGTTCTCTCACAATGCCAACCCCGCTGGTGTTGCCACCGGCGACACCGGCTCCGGCTCCGACTCGGGCTCGGGATCGGGGGCGTGGGCGTAGAGGCGCTAGTGGCGCCTTGTAGGCGCACTTGAGGCACTTAAGCACGTCGCATCGGGTCCTCGGGCTCTCTCGCGGCGATTCTCGCCTAGCGGTAGCAGTTACTTGGCTAGCGGTAACGACTTCCGTATAGCGGTAGAGGTAACGGCTACAGGGCGGTTTTCGTCGGTTACTGTCTTTTCAAAAGGGTCGCTACCTTTAGAAATGACAGTTACTTTTGCCTATAAAACACTCTCCATATTTCGAGTTTCATAATTACAATGAACATACGATACAGAAATCGATATACAGAATACCAAAATCTCTCTCAACAATTTCTTGAAATTGTTCTTGCCTATTTCGTGCTTCACAAGCGTCTTGTGCAGTACGATTTAAGGCTTGTCGTATCCTGCGGTATTCTTGCGTTGTAGACCTCTAGACGTTCTCGGAGGTGCTTGAAATACTATAAGGAAAGCGTGTTCATGCGTGATTCAAGCCCGGAATTCTTCGATCTCCAATAATTATCCAATATTCCACTCGCTCGAAAGACCATTCATGTAATTATTTTTATTATAGTACAAAATATTATAATTAAAACAATAATATAAATATATATAATTATTAGTGTTAGGATTGTTAATGCACGAATTTTGATTAACTTAGAACTTGGTCTACGGTTCAAGCCCAGGACCAAATCTTGTAGTCGTGTGGCAGTCGGGGGTGGAGTTAACGAGGGTTTACTATCGTCTCGACTTTGATGAAGGTGAATCGTTGTCTCCAGCGATGCATGAGCTGTCCCGTCGATGTATTTCCTTCCTCGGTGACGTCTTAGGCGGCGAGGGAGGGCCTGCAATAAAGAAAAGATTGATCATGCACCCCGTTACTATAGCAAGGCTGCCTACATACCTACTTGTGGTCAAGACAGATCATGTCGTCACGTAATTCAAAGGTTACTGAAATTAGAGGAATAAGGTCCCTGACTAGGGTATGATTCCTCGTGGATGAGATCTTAAGCGGATGGCGTCGCCTTAGAATATCGAAGGTGAGCCAATCTTGATGATCTGGAAAGTTCCGATGGAGGTGGTCATCAAGGGCAAGGCTTGCAACGAGCTCCGATGTAAAATTGTGCTTCCTGGCGAGCTCCGAGGCGATGGCGGTGCACTAAGAAAGCTTTGAGGATGAATTGGCCGTTACTGGCAAGCTTTCGTGGCGAGGACAATCTTCTTGGCAAGCCTTGGTCCCTTTCGACAAGTCTCAGCTCGAATTCAGACCTTCTTGGTGATCTTCGGGGGTGACGTTGCCCGAGTTGAAGGTGGCATAGAGAGAGGGGGCGAATTACAGAGAGAGGAGCTCTGGACAAAGTTGTATGAAAAA
Source organism: Parietaria judaica (assembly GCA_954871525.1). Lineage (NCBI taxonomy): Eukaryota > Viridiplantae > Streptophyta > Magnoliopsida > Rosales > Urticaceae > Parietaria > Parietaria judaica. Next base: position 58,769,739 of record OX940860.1, read on the forward strand.
GTGAAGAATGAGGCTCTTATTTATAGGAAAAAAATGTAACAACTTTTTCTACTTTTAGGGGCTTCTAAAAGGAATTTTTCTTCAAGATGCCTTGGAGGGAAATTCGTGGGGCCTTTCCGGGGAGGAGGTCGCCAATTTTCCTTGCCGGGCGCAGGGGGTTGCCGAATGTGCTTGCCAAGCGCAAGGGTCGTCAGGCGTCCGGATCATCGTCTTGAGCCCCTCCGGGCGTCCTGCGAGCTTGTCAGTCAGATCGTAAGGCATCTATGGAGCATCCTTGATGATTGTTGAGTTTTTTGGTGATGTGTCGCACGTCGTCCTAGGAGTTTGTCGTTGCCAATAAAGCTTGTTTTTGTTGGAACGTCGCCCAGGGAGCTTGTCTCGATCGGGGCATCGTCGGGAAGCCTACGAGGTGTTTGTATTCGCACCATAGATTTTCTAAGGTATTTATTTCCTCGCCGAGGAGCCTCTAAGGTCGCCATAACCTCATGAGGTTGTGAGGAGCCTTTCGAGATCGTCGCCGGGGGTACCTTTAGGTTGTCAGAAGATAGTATTTGGTCTTCGGGCTCCGTTTCTTGGGAATTTTCTTCCGTTTTTATTCTAACGAGCTTCGAATCGGGCCATTAGGCCTTGAATTTTCTTCGTGGGCTTTGACTTTTACCTTTTGGGCCCATATTTTCAATAGTTCAAAAAAAACGTACGCATAACAAGGACTATGAGATTTTATTTTTTTAATGAGTTATTACAGATCGCATAATTCAATATATAAAGCATATTTTTAAATTGTTCGGCATGTTGGGAAGTTCGTTACATTTCCCGTTAATAGTATCACGAAATATGCCGTCGAACCGTCTGGGTAACATTTAAAAATTATTTAAAGCGGAAAACAAATATTAAGTAATTTAATTTTAAGATAATAACCGTCTGGGTAACATTTCCCGTACAACGAATCGAACATCGGATAATAACCAAAAATCAAGATATGATAAATATTAAGTAATTTAATTTTCATAAATCTATATTAATAATCTAGTCTATAGGAAATAAATAAAAACAGTAAATGGTCGAATTTATTAATCCAATGCATATGGTCGTACCTCAATGTGTTGACTTCCGGCTAGGCGTTCTAAACTTGGCAGGGCTCCGCCGGTGCTGAGGGAAACTCCCGCGATCTTCCGGAAAATTTTCTCATGGATTCCTCGTACCGAAGCGTAGGCTTCGCCGGCAAGACTTCGTCGCAAACTTTAACTGATGGTTCTTTTAAAGCTTCCGGAGAACGACGTCTCACTAAGCCGAACAAGAAAAACGGGAGATCAGTAGCAAAAAAATTGCAAACTCTAAGGGAGAGAGAGAGAGAGAGGGGTTGAATTTCTCTTTTAGGAAAGGTGTGAAAAATGTGTATAATGAGCTTACTATTTATAGGCTCAGACTGTAAACGAATTGGAGAAATTCCCTCGCCTATTTTCGATTTCAATTTATTAAATATAATTAATTATTTCAATCCAATGGTTGTTGACGTGGTTCTGCACACCAACAGTCACGAAAATGTGTATGGAATTTTGATTTGAATTTGCTAAGAGATTGTGGATCTTGACCTCCGCGTCGTCAATACTATGACGGTGACAAAAAAAAAAAGCGAATTTGAGTACGTCCCAATGCGGTAGTTGACTACGTCCTCTGTAAGTTTATTGAATTTGAAAAGAAGACCAACCAGAACCACAAGACGATTCCAAGTTGATCGAAAAGAAAGAATAAACACTCTGAAAAAGTACAAATCTCACAGACTCTTTTCTCTCAGGGTGAATGATTGCGTGCGTGATATGGTGCTACTCTTCTCCTTTTATAAACCTTCAAATTATGCCCGTTGGTGGTCTTAGTGGACGTTGGTAGTGGCTCCGAGTTTGGGGCTTGACCTACTACCGAGTTGACATGTGGGCCACTTCTCGAGAGAAATGTGTGATGGTGGACTTTGACTCAACGTTGTGGAAGTATGAACCTTGGTCGTGGCAATTTTCATGGTCGGGCTTCGGAGGATTTGAATAGAGGTGTTGACTTGTTCTGCTCGGGTTTTCTTGTTGATGTGGCATTCTTGCTCGGGCTTCTTTGTTAGAGCTTTGTTTTTGCTCGGGTCCCTCTTTGGCAATATCTGCCCGGGGCAAGCTTTTGGGTTTTGGGCTGATGGGCCTGGTCGGGCTTAGGCCTTGTCCGAATTTCTCTTGGGCTTTTGTTTGAATATTTCAAGAGCCAATTTCGTGTGTGAATATTTAATTACATTCATAACTTTGGTCTTAAATTACTTCGACCGTAAATTTAATGTATGACCTTATCGTTCCAATTTCGGGACGAATTTACAAATCAAAAGTTAGCCCCCTACTATAAAAAAAATAAGAAGTATTATTTATAGTATTAAAGTTGATATAATCATATAAAAATTCGTGATGAAAATTAATTAAATTTGCGATTTCAAAAACTTTAGTAACTTATGCCGCAAAATCAAATTAATTGGGGGACATCAGAACTTTTTTTATTGTAATTTCGCATACTTCAGGGACCGAGCTAAAAAAAATTCAAAATCGAAATGATTATGAATCTTTTGGAGGGAACAGTTGCGACACGTGTCGCTCTGTCCGAGTTTCGAAGAGGAGATCAACCTCTTTAACTTCTGCTGACCTGGTCAGCTTGTTGACCTGGTGACGTGGCTCTGGTCAGCTTGAAGATCGAGGGAACCCTAGCCGCTTGATTCGGATGGGATTTCGAGTATAAATACTGGAGTGTTGTCATTGATGATGTCCAATCAGCATCTTTCACTCTGCTCGGAGCGTCTCTTCAGTTTCAGGTTACCGTTCCTTCCTTCTTCTATTTAAGTTTTTCTTCTCTTTCTTTCTTTATTTTCATAATTTGAGAGAGAGAGAGAGAGAGAGAGAGAGAGAGAGAGAGTGTTTTCGCTATTGTTGACCTATGCAACCCTATTCTTCAAGCCTACTCGCCTTAGGTTTCCAGGATCTTTTCTTGCATTTTCTCCTTTATTCTGGGTTCTGCTTGGGTTTTCGACCAGGATAGGGTGGTTTAGGCTTTCGTGCTAGGTTTTGTTTGTGTTGAGTTTCTAGGTTTGTGCTTGAAGCTTTCTCGGTTTTTCTCTTCGATAGTCTAGAAAATGGCATAGAGTAGTAAGAAAAATAGGGTTAAAAGCCCGGTTTTGGTTTCGGAGTTCTTACGAACCGAGTCCCCGAGGTCTAGGTTGAAAGAAAAGGATATCCCTAGGCTTAGATCTCAGTATGATATCCTAGAATCTATCCCGCTTAGGGTTCTGGATTCTGATGAGTTTGCAGATTCGATCAAGGACGATTGGATCTTCAGTTATGAGCGGTTCTTCAAGGACTGCAGGTTCAGGTTTCCCATCCCGAAGCCCATACTCAGGCTCGTGCAGCAGATGGAAATTTCTCTGGCTCAATTGAGCCCGAATTCCTATAGGATTATCCTAGCTTATCTAGTCTGGTGTCGTGAAGTGAGTCATCACTTGTCACTTCTCAATATACGTCGGGGTTTTACGGTCAAGAAAAATTCTCGGGCAGAGGAAGGTTCTACATTTCGGTCAAGGGTCATAAAAGGGATTTTATTAAGGGTATTTCGAGCAAGGATGACGGGTGGCAAGATAAGTATTTTTTTCTTTAATCCTTGCCCGGGGGCTTTCGGTACCTGGACCGAATATGAGAATGTGTGGGCTCATGAGATTGGTAAATTTCTAATTTTTTCTTGCTCGTGTATGTGTCTGATTGGATTTTCACTATTTGTTTTTCTTTTTGACTTTCAGATGGGAAATGGAAGAAAGTGAAATCATTGCCTCTCACTGGCGATTGGGTGGCGAGGAACGAAGTTCTGGTCCCAAGGGGGGGGGGGCATAGAGTGGAAAGATCTGACCGAGGATAGGTTCACTGCTACTGAGGATAGGTTACACTTTTGAGGAGTACGACCAGGACGAGGCCGAAGAAGTTGACGAGGAGCAAATCGAGGGCGAAGGTATGGTTTTCGGGAAGGGCCTATTTTGAGCTCGGGTTATATTTTTTCTTTTGATTGGGAGCTTAAATTTCTAATTTGATTTTCCTTGCAGATATGAATTCCGAGCCATCGTATCGGGAGTTAAGGGCACAGCGGGCAGCTGCTAAGGCGTCTGCCTCCAAGGGGAAGGAAATTGGGCCTCAAGGGCATGAGAGCTCTTCTAGTCCCGACCATCCTGGTCGGGGTGGAGAGACTCCCGGGGTGAATTAGTCCTAGATGGTGGTTCCTGACTGGCCCAGTCGGGAGTGACGAGTCACTCCTCTGTCAGAGGTTCCACCCGAGCAGACCCCGAAGGGAACTGCTTAGACTGAAGCTGAGCGAGAGGCGGCTAGAGCCGTCTCCGAGAGGGACTTCGTCATTATTTCCGACAAGGAACCTGTGCTTCTCGTGACGGGAACTCCTGAGCCGATGATATCATCTGCCCCTGCGGCAGTTGAGATCCTTGATTCTTCCTGGAAGGGAAAAATGGCTCGCTTCGCTGAGGAGGAGGCTGCTCGCAAGAGGCCGAAGGGGAAAAGCATGCTCCGAAAGGGGTCAAGCCTGTTTTTGAGGTGGCTCATCTCGGCAACACCAAGTCCTCCAGCAAGGGCTACGGTTCTGGGAAGTCTGGAGCTTCCCACAAGAAGACTGCGAGTCGGAACCACAATTCGGCCAAGGATTCTTCCGACCAGCGGGTGGAGAATCCTGCTCGTGCGGTTGTCGCTGCCAAGGCCGGCGGCTCGAGTCCCCACAACGAAATCAGGAGGACTGCCAAAGTGGCCTGATACGGGGAGAATGGTCTTCACGAGGCTCCCACAAATGCTGGGAACCTGATGAAGCAGCTGACAAAAAAGGGGCTGCCAGTCATGCAGGATGACGTTGTCTCCCATCCTGAATTCTTTGCAGGCTAAGGTAAACCAGGTGCCGCATTTTTTGCTTCTTCTTTGTGTTTGCTTAATTTGCAATTGTCTTCACTTGGAAATTGCTAAGTGATTTCTAGTTTTGCGTTTTGACAATTGAGGGCGTGCGCCAATGACTTGGTGCTCAAATATGAAGGCAAGATCAACGATCTCAAGAAGAAGCTGGCCGCTGGTTAGGGTAAAGGGGTGAAGGCCAAGCTGGCGGAGAAGAAGTAGGAGCTTGCTTGGGTCAACGCCGAGCTTGAGAAGAGCTATCGGAAGCTGGTCGCGCAGAAGAGAGAGGTCACCGAACTGAAGCGCCAGGTGAGCAAGAAGGATTCCAGGGTCAAGGCACTGGAGATCACCGAGTAGGATCTTCGTGAAAAACTCGCCAATGCCTCCAACATTGTATCCGAGGCTCAAGCTAATGAGAACAGGGCCATCGGGATGCTCACTGCTTCGGACGCCGCATTGAGCCGAGCCAAAAACAGCCTGAAGGAGGCGCCTGATGAGCTGACTGTGCTGAAGGTGGAGCACCACCACACTCTCAAAGCGTTGTCCGAGGCCAGGGAGGAAGTTTCTACCGAGTAGGCGGTGACAAGGGCTGTCCGGCACAAGTACCGAAAGCGCGTGACCGAGAGGGACGCCGTGATTGCCCATCACAAGAAGGTCGCTTATGACACCAAGATCCTTAAACAGGTTCAAGGTAACATGGCGATCATCGGTGGGATCCTCGACGGCAAGCTCACCGACTTCCAGGGTGAGCTGGATATCCTCACAGACGACAAGTCCACTTACGAGGGTGTCTTGGCCGGGCAACCGGCGCCTGTGGTGGATTCTCCAGCTCTCTCCCCCAAACAGGATCTGACGGAAGGTGCTGATGTTGCAGATCAGAAACTCCTCCAGGTAGACCACCCGACCAGCGCCATTTCCTCAGAGCCTCAGGGGTTTGATGTGATCCTCTTCGAGCTGACCCTAGTTGAGCCGACCCCGACCGTGTTGACCCCAGATGAAACTGACCCCGACCGAGAAGACCCTGACCGAGCCGACCCCGAACGAGACCAACCCCACCGAACCGACCGCGATCGAGAAGACCCTGACCGAGCCGACCCCGCGAGATGGGACCCAACCAACGCCGTTTAGAGTGAAGGCGTACAACTCTGAGCTCTTTGCTCCTGTTTTATAAAAATAATTTTCAGACAATTTTCTGCCCGTGGTTAGGGCTTTCTACTGCTTTGAGCAGGTCGTCGGACCTGAACCCTGTTTTTGTAATGCTTTTTCCTTTTTTTATTCTGACAATATTTCTGCCCGTGGTTAGGGTTCCTTTCGCTTAAAACATATATATATATTATATACATGTTGCCTTGCTTTATTTCTTGGAAATTTTTTTCTTTTGCTCATTATGATGATACGCGCTGAAACTGTTGTTTGATGACTTAGTATAAAAATAGGTAATCAGCCACGGATTAGAATCCTTTGCTGAAAGTAAAAAAAAATCAATTTTTTGGAAATAATACTTGCGAGGGGTTCGATACCCCGGGCCAAAAATCTGAAGAAAATAAATAGAGTTAAGTCTGGTACCTATTTAGGTAAGGCTTGGGCCTAGCAGTGGAGAGTCGCTTGTTGCGTGAGAATTGGGTATAGTACCCGAACAGAGTATGTAACTCGTAAAGAGAGAGTTTGATACCCGAGTAGAGTATGTTACTCTTAGAGATAGGGTCTGGTACCAGGTCAGAGTATGTAACTCGTAAAAGGTAGGGTTTGATATCCGAGTAGAGTATGTTACTCTTAACGATAGGGTTTGATACCCGGACAGAGTGTTACTCTTGAGAATAGGGTCTAGTACCCAGACAGCTACCAGGACTAGTGTTCTGGACTTAGGCGAATAAATTCGATGCTGATAAATGTAACTTGTTCTGCTCGCGGAGATTGCCATTACTAGATTTTATGCGAGCAGGATATAACTAAATTGCGGTTGAATTGTTTAAACTATATGTGTGATTCAACTGAGCTTTCAAAACTATAGATGATGTGCTTTTATATTGTTAATAGTAAAACGTTTCCGTGGTGAATAAAGTTACTTACCTGTATCAGGGCGTCCGTTGGATAGGGCTCTGATGGTTTGTTGAAGCTGAGATCGTTCCTTGGTCGGGGTCTAGTCTCCTTTTTCCTCGTATGAAATATATTAGTTGTAGGTCCATTGGGGCTGCGTCTGACCTTTTTAGTCGGACGGCCTACGTACCCCTATTCTTGGGATCAAGCCATTACGTAGTTCATGGGAGGTCATTTGTGACCTATTATGTGTAGTATTTTCTTAGGTGCATTGTATTCCAGCTCCGCAGGACTCTCGATCCGTCCGGGGTAGAGTTTGTAGACACCAGGTTTTACGACTTTAGTGACGATGTATGGTCCTTCTCAGTTAGCCCCCAATTTACCCGCGTTGGGTTCGGCGGTGTTCTAGAAAATCCGTCTGAGGACCAGTTCCCCGGTGATGAACTTGCGATGCCTAACCTTAGAATTGTAGTACCTAGCTATCGAATTTAGATAGTTCACTATCCGAATTAGGGCTTGTTCGCGTCGTTTATCTTCATGGTCAAGCTGGTCTTACCTCATTTCATCGTTGATTTCTGTGTTGAGGGGAGAATATCCTCTTCTGAGACTGGGAGCCTCTATCTCGGCTGGTATGACTACTTCAGTGCCATATACCATCGAGAAAGGGGTTTATCCTATTGCTCTTCGCGACGTGGTCCTGTATGACCATAGAACGTCGATGAGCTCATCAGCCTTATCGTTCGTTTTTGGTATCGAGCCTCTTCGCCATCCACAATGGTCCGATTATAAACTTTCGCTTGGCCGTTCCCTTGTGGATATCTTAGGGTGGATGTGTTTAGGGAAATCTTTCAGTTAAAGCAAAAATTCTGGAATCTGTTTGACACGAATTCAGGTCCGTTGTCAGCAATGATCTCCTTAGGCAATCCAAAATGACATATGATGTTTTTCCACACGTAGTGTTCCACATCTGAGTCTTTAATGTTGGCGTAGGACTCAGCTTCAACCCATTTCGAGAAATATTTTGTCACGACTAATAGGAATCTCTTCCCAGCTGGTGCCAGAAGAAAAGGTCCTACTATGTCCATAGACCATTTCATGAATGGGTAGGGTACCAAGACTGATGACAACTTCTCTGCTGGGCAATAAATGGCCGGTGAATGTCGTTGACATTTGTCACATCGTTCCGCGTGAGCTTCCGCGTCCGTCAACATAGTTAGCCAGAACAAGCCCTGCCTTTTTGCTTTGTTGGAGAGTGATCTCCCGCCGGAATGATTTCTGCATTCTCCATTATGGATTTCCTGTAATACGATCTTGGCTTCGGTATTCCCTAAACATCTTAGGTAGGGGCCAGAGTAACTTCGTTTGTATATTTTTCCATTTATTAGGCAAAATCTGACGCTCTGGATACGGAGTTTCCGAGCCTTCTGCTTATTATGAGGCTTCTCCCCTGTCAGGATATAATTCAGGATGGGGATTCTCCAGTCCTTTATGCCTTTCTTGATAGTGTGGACGCGTAGACTTACGCTTGATTCGTCTATCACTTCCATCGGTATTATCCGCTTTATCTTGGGGTCTAAAGTGGATGCCAGTCCCGCCAGAGCATCGGCCGAAGAGTTTCACTTCATGGTATCTGAATTACTTTGACATGGTTGAATTGGGTAATTAGATCCTTGACTACTGCCAGATATTTTTCCATGCGATCGTCCCTTGTGGTATACTCGCCATTGATTTGGTTGGTTACAAGTTTTGAGTCCGAATGGGTTCTAACTTTCTTGGCCCCTACTGTCTTTGCCAGTTTTAACCCTGCTATCAGTGCCTTGTATTCCGTCTCGTTGTTTGTAGCATGGAATCTTAATCTGAAAGATTGTTCTATGACCTCTCCGGTCGGGGATATCAGGCGTATTCCTATTCCGCATCCGCCCATATTTTATGCCCCGTCTACTTCGAGGCACCACTCTTCGTTCCATTTCTCTCCCGTTGGGAACATGGTTCCTGGGGCCCGTGTATGGGGACGGCTGGCCACTCCTCTATTGGAATGGGTGCGTCCCGGGCCTTGGTACATTCGGAGACGACCCAAATTTCCTGTTTAGAGCCTCATGCTCTTCAACGTGCTTGATCCAGTTGGAGGCACGGTGAATCACATCCTCTATTGAGGTATAACGGTTGACCAGAATATCGGTCTTGAATCTGAAGTCGTACCATAGTCCGCTGGTTAAGGCGCCGATGGCCGTTTCATCCGCTAGTCCGTTAATTCGGACCACTTTAGATTTGAACCTCATCATGAACTCCATGAGAGGCTCATTCGCCCTTTGCTGTAGGGTATACAAGTTTACCACAGTATTCTCGGTTTCCATGAACATGGAAAAGTGCTTGAGAAACACCATTGTCAGTTGCTTGAAACTTTCGATTGATTTTGGTTCCAGCTTAAAGAACCATTCGATTGCTGCCCTGGTGAGGTTTTCAGCAAAGTACTGGCAACGCTTTGTGTCCAGCTCGTGGACATCCAGGTTTGCCCATCCTATAGCGATTTTGAAAAATCTCAGGTGCACCTTTGGGTCGGTGGTACCGTCGTACTTAGGCAAGTTGATCTGCCCGCCATATCTCAGGCGCATGTTCGTAATTTCCAATGAGGGGCGGCAGACACTGCACTGTGTACCCGGGAATCCACTTGGGAAAGTTTCTAACCCATCTAGCTCATAGTACGTTTGAGATCGTCCAGTCCAGAGCTGTTTTGGGAAGAAGGCTCAGCTTGGGAGTGTTGAGGATACGGGCCGGTCTTCCTATCCTCTTATTGGTTAAGAAAGTTGTTCAGCCCGTAGAGGGTGGTATAGTTTAGATCTTCTGTCCGTAACGGGCTTGAGATCCGGACTCCAAGAGGACGAGTACGAGATTGCTGGTAGAGTGTTCCCTGCCCGTAATCAAGCTGGTTCGTTCTGGACATGGGAGTCTGAAACTGGGGAATGGCGGTGGTCGGCGGTAGAGGTGGTGTGCGAGGAGGCATGCCTCTTGGAAGAGGCGGTTGATTTACTCTCCGGGCTCGGGGATCGTTGGGATCCTGGAAGTCAAAGTGGACCGCATTGACCCGCTCGTGATTCTTTTGCTCAAAGGTCTGCCCGGGCCGGACCTGGCCGCTCATGAGGAACTCAATTTGTCTCTGGAGCTCTTAATTTTCGGCCGCCCTTTCTTGTAGCTGGGTTCTCAAAGCCAGCCTCTCGGCGTCCCGATCAGGAGTTTCCTCTATGGGAGCGTCAACAACAGGATTTTCTTCCGAACTCATGGTGTGTCAAGTGTGACAGAGTTAGTGAGATCAAAGTTTCCCACAGACGACACCAAACTGTTGACGTTGTTTCGCACACCAACAGTCACAAAAATGTGTATGGGATTTCGATTTGAATTTTCTAAGAGATTTTGGATCCTGACATCCGCATCGTCATTACTATGACGGTGATAAATAAAAGAAAGCGATAAAAACACAAAGGATTTTTTAGAGAGGCTCATCCCAATGCGGTAGTTGACTACGTGGTTTCTCAGGGTGAATGCTTGCATGTGTGATATGGTGCTACTCTTCTCCTTTTATAAACCTTCAAATTCTGCCTGTTGGTCGTCTTAGTGGACGTTGGTAGTGGCTCCGATTTTGGGGCTTGACCTACTGCCGAGTTGACACGTGGGCCACTTCTCGAGAGAAACGCGTGATGGTGGACTTTGACTCAACGTTGTGGGAGTTTGAACCTTGGTTGTGGTGATTTTCCTGGTCGGGCTTCGGATGATTTGAATAGAGGTGTTGACTTGTTCTGCTCGGGTTTTCTTGTTGATGTCGCATTCTTGCTCGGGCTTCTTTGTTAGAGCTTTGTTTCTGCTCGGGTCCCTCTTTTGCAATATCTACCCGAGGCAAACTTTTGGGTTTTGGGCTGATGGGCCTGGTCGGGCTTAGGCCTTGTCCGAATTTCTCTTGGGCTTTTGTTTGAATATTTCGAGAGCCCATTTCGTGTGTGAATATTTAATTACATTCATAACTTTGGTCTTAAATTACTTCGACCGTAAATGTAATTTATGACCTTATCGTTCCAATTTCGGGACGAATTTACACATCAACAATGGTCTAGATTAAATCTTATCTTAATCCAAGGGATATAATTAATTAGAGATTTAATTAAATAATAAATACTTGGTAAAATAAAAAATCAATCTTATCCACTTATTTATTCAAAATCGAAAATCTATATATATAATTAATTTCGAAACTCAATATCCGGATCCAACGGTTGAAATAAATCTTAAACCGATTTAATGGACCAAATTGATTTAGGATAAAATCAAATACTGTAAGACTTAGTAAAAGCCCTAATTCGATTTTATCCAAACCTTTAATTCAAAAATTATACATTATATATATTATTAATTAGTTTCCAATCCGACGGTAAAGATTAAATCTTAAACTGATCCAACGGATACAATTAATTAGGCTAATTCGAAAACCCTAAGCTTGGTCACCAAGCTATCAATTTTGAATTAGGGTTAGGGTTAAAATCAATTAACTCAATCCAACGGTTGATATTAAATTCTAACCGATCCAAGGGATTAAATTGATTTTAGTATTCTTCTTAAATACCTAAACATTAGGTATTTATGCCGGAAATATGAAAAGACCAAATCTAATCATTCGAATGTAATACTACTCCACATTCCTTGGCATCATTCGATTTTACACATGTAAATATATATAAATATATATTTTTATTATTAATATAAATCTATTAATTATTAATTAATTATTAATAAATATATTAATAATTAAATCCAAATAATTAAATTATATTAATATCGACTGATCTCAATATCACACATTTAAATGTCATGGTGCAGCACCGTCATTTAAATTCGTGACACGTGATTTAATTTCATAGTTTAGCGAAACGATCACAAACTTAGAAATTCTCTAAATCACAAACCCTGCGACGAAACGACTTGGTTCCGAAAGGAAAGTTTCTTAGTATTTAATTTCCAACAACTTTCCTGTTGAGAGAAAATCCAAATTCTACTTTATTTTTTCAGTTAATATCGGTTACCAAGATATGGTACTTTTGCAACGCTACTGATAGAACTATCTGATGTCTGACACAGACTTCAGTCTTATTAATCTTGCCAAATGATTAAAAATCTCAAAATGTTCCTATCACGTACGTATCATCCGTTACGAAGCTATCCTGGGATCATGGACCCGTATCACTTAAGCTCCAACAAACTGCCAGGGTATTCGTCAAACCTCGGTGTAATTCCACTATAAACCCGAGGCTACACTCTTTAGTGATACTATATATATTATTCCTGTATAATAACAAGGTCTCCATTGATACAATCAAATTCGGTTTATTGATATTTCTCTTGATGATCCACACATGAGCGGACAGTTTTTACCGTTTTGCGAATCATTGCATTTTCGTCCTTGACTCAGTCAGTAATATTATGAGTAACCCACTTATGGTTTCAATTCATAAGTTGCGCACGAGTACCTTTCACTTCTCACCACCGATAACCAGGGGAATCATCTGTTGAGAAATTCATTATGTTTCCCGATAATATTATCACGATTTATGCTGTCAAGCCGTCCAGGTAACATTTAAAAAATATTTTAAAGCGGAAAACTTGTTACCCATTCAACGATTTGATCATCGTATAATAACCAAAATCAAGATCTGATAAATTATTACTAATTTAAATTTTCATAAATTCATTATTAATAATCTAGTCTATAGGAAATAAATAAACTGTAAATAAATGGTTTGCATTTATTGACCCAATGCATAAGGCCGTACCTCAGGTGATGACGTTTCCGGCTGCGCATTCTGAACTAGGCAGGGCTTCGCCGATGCTGAGGGAAACTCCCGTGATCTTCCGGGATATTCTCCTGGACATCTCGTACCGAAGCGTGGGCTTCGCCGGCAGGACTCCATCGCAAAAACTTTAAATGGTGGTTCGTTTAAAGCTTTCGGAGAACAACGTCTCACTAAGCCGAACCAGAAAACAGAGGTCAGAGGCTAAGAAATTTGCAGACTCTAGAGAGAGAGAGATCGAATTCTTGCTCTGGGGAGGTGTGTGAAATGTGTAGAATGAGACTTGTATATATAGGCTCATGGAGAAGCCAATAAGGGAAGCTTCCATGCATGAATTTCGAATTCTATAATGGACGAATATAATTAATCCAAACCAATGGCCAAGATTGAATCACCAATGATCTAATAGTTATGATTAATTAGGGATTTAACCAAATAAGGAAACCATGAATAAATAAATGATCCAATCACCTCCTTATATAAGAGAATTCGAATTTCCCTATGCATGTATATGGAAATTTCGAAATCAATAAGCTTGATCCAATGGTTGGAATTAATTCCTTAACCAATCTAATGGACCATATTGATTTAGTATAAAGTCAACTCTCCAAACTTGATTACCAAGTAATAGAATTCGACCTCCATCATATTAAACTCGAATTTTGCATTTCCATATATCCCATTAATTTATTTCCAATCCAATGGTTAAGATTAAATCTTAAACTAATCCAATGGATATAATTAATTAACCATATTCGAAATCCATGCTTGGTCACCAAGTCATTTTCGAATTTAGCTTTCCAAATTAATTATGATGATCCAACAGTTAAGATGAAACTTCACCGATCTAATGAACCAAATTAATTTCAAGGCTTTCCATTAATACCTAAACATAGGTACTTATGCCGCATATTTGGAAAGTCCAAATCCAAGCAAATTCGTGTAAGCCCAACTTACACAGATACTTGGGCCGCATTATTTCTACACATTCATATATATATATATACCAAATGTATATTTTTATTTAAATAACAAAAATCTATTAATTATTAATAAAAATATTAATAATTAAATCCAAATAATTAAATTATATTATTAACCTCTGATCTCAATATCACACATTAAATGTCGTGGTGCAACACCTCCATTTAAATTCGTGACATGTGATTAAATTTCACATATTTACGAAAACGATCGTAAACTTGGAAATTTTATAAATAACAAACCGTACATTGAAAGGACTTGGTTCCAAAAGCAAAGTCTCTTAGAATTTAATTTCCAATAACTTTACATTTGATGAAAATCTAAATTCAACTTTCTCTTATCAGTTAAATTTCCAACACCAAACTTTGGTACTTTTGCCACGTAAAAAATAATTCCAAGGTCTGACACAGGCTATAGTTTTATGAATCTTGACAAATGATAAAACATACCGAATGTTTAAATCACGTACATATCATCCGTTCCGGAGCTATCCTGGGGACCATGGACCCGTATCACTGAAGCTCCAACAAACTGCAAGTGGTTCGCCAAACCTCGGTGTTATTCCACTATAAACTCGAGGCTGCACTCTTTAGCGATACAATATATATTATTCCATTTATAGCAAAGTGTCCATTGATACATTCAAATTTGGGTTATTGATCTTTCACTTTATGATCCACACACGAGCAGGCGGTTTTTACCGTTTTGCCTCTCATTGCATTTTCATCCCCAAATCAGTTGGTAATATTGTGAGTAACCCACTTATGGTTTCGATTCATAAGTTGCGCACGGGTACCTCTCACTTCTCACCACTAAAAATCAAGGGAATCATCTTGACTCTAAAGAGAGCTATGTGATGTCCGTGTCTATGACCAAGCTACCCTTATTTGTTGACTATCATGTTCCCAAAATAGCAGCATTGGGAACGACAGTAAAATGTGTTCTTTAAAAGCTAAATCAAAGAACAATCAAGTCAACAGTCCAGGCTCGAGGTCATTCAGGACTTAGATCGAATATCCATTTGATCATCTACTAGTGACTCAACTCCAAGTTGTTAGTGACGGTCTTATATAACAACTTCCGGAGTTTAAGTCAGGTCCAGTCCAGTATGAAGGCGTTTCATACTTAATCCACTTTTAGTGAGTGTGACACACATACTTAATCCACAATAGGATTATCACTTAGTCCCCCAGTTAATCAGGTCACAGACATTTTAAGTTCATTTATTGTGATTATTAATTCTTCCTCACATTGACTCGGTTGTGATAATAATAAAATAAATGCATCCTTTATGAACTATGGAACAAACATTCTATAATAAGATTAACATAATAAGTAACATTTTTTATTCAACGACTTTGGTCAAAATCTTTTACAATTAGAGAAATGATAGCTTGTTTAAGGACATATGTCCAACATCATCATGACTCTGAAGAGAGTTGTGTTATGCACATGTCTGTGACCAAGCTACCTTTACTGTTGACTATCATGTTCCCAAAATAATAATGTTGGGTACAACAGCAACAATGTGTTCTTGAACGGTTAAATCCAAGAATAATCAAGTCAATAGATCAGACTCAAGATCACTCAGGACTTAGATCGAAGATCCATTTGATCATCTACTAGTGACTCAACTCCAAGTTGTCAGTGACGGTCTTATATGATAACTTCTAGAATTTAAGTCAGGTCCAGTCCAATATAAAGACACTTCATACTTAATGCACTTCTAGTGAGTATGACACACACTTAATTCATTATAAGATTATATCACTTAGTCAAATTAATGACCTTATTTGATTAATGGGCTCCCACCTAGTTAATCAGGTCACGGACATTTTAAGTTCATTTATTATGCTTATTAATTCTCCTTCACATTGCTTCGGTTGTGATAATAATAACATAATTGCATCCTTTATGAACTAAGGAACTAACATTCTATATTATTATACCAGAAACTATAATAACATTAACATAATATGCACCATCTTTTATTCAACAACTTGTCATAATCTTTTATAAATAGGACAAAACAGCTTGTTTAAGGACACATGTCCAACACGGCATGCCTTCGGCATGGTTTTGGCATGCCCGTTTTTCAGCGGTTCTGCATGCCTTTTGCATGAGGCATTGCATGTGAACAACTATAAAATATCGAGAAATGGCTCTTAATAGCCAAATTGAAACGTTTAATTAACCAAATAGCCAACCTTTCTTTTTTCTTTGCAAAATATCCAAATTGATGAGGTGGCTATTTAATAACAGATTTTATACCTATAATACCCTTTTAATTAACTTATTATTATTATTTTCGTAATTAATTAAAAAGGAAATTAATTAATCGTGCCTAATTACAGCTAATCACTATTTATTTTTAAAAAATTAAAATTTTCAAAAATCAAAATGGAAAATTATAGTTTATACGATTTGTTTTCAAAAATTATTTTATGGAAAATCAACGATACAACATATTAACGTGTATTAACAAAGTTCATTTTTCTTAAAAATAAGAACATTTACTTGTTTTACAGAAAAAAAAAACTATATTAACGTGTATTAATTAAGTTAATTTGTTTAAAAATAAAAAATCGTGATTAAAAATTTTAACAAAAATTATACGCGTGGTTGATATATATTTGTTATAAGCGTAGAAGCGCACTTGAGGCACTTGAGCATGTGGCATCGAGGCGAGTGGCATAGGCTTAGGTCTCGGGCTATCTCCCGGGGATTCTCATATATTCGATAAACATAGTTCTTATTTACGGTTGTAATTTCGCTTTGCTTTGTGATTTTTTGACTAAAGGCTTGTCTGATCCTGGGTGTTCTTACAAGCAGACTCGAAGACATTTTTGACTGCTTGAAAACCTAATAGGAAAGTAATCTTATACGCGATTCAAGCCCTGACGTTTTTTACCTAGAAGATATTTCTAACAACTTTTATAAAATAATATAATTTTTTTATATACTTATGAATATGAGATAATACATGCAAAGTACCTCGAAGTACTACAAAGTTCATGACATAGTTTAATTCTTATTTTTTAGAGATAAAATAACTAAATTATTAAAAATTGTTTATGCAATTAGTACCAAAGTGTTAACTTCCACAAAATACAAATATTTATCGCGGCATAAGTTCTAAAGTTATTATTAATGACTTAATTACTTAAGTTATTATCATTTACTAACGACATAAGTGCTTAAGTTACTATCTTATACGTAAAACATGTAGAATTGGTCAATAAAATTAGAAAAATATCATAAGTTCTTAAGTTATTATTGACGACATAAATACCTACGTTATTATCATTTATGTTATTTTTGTAATTTTATCTACCAATTCTATATAATTTACGCAAAATAAAACCTCTATACATTAATAATGTTGGGACCGACAAAATTTATTATATTATCGAAATATTAATTTGTAAAATATTAGTTATATAATATTTATAATTAAAAAAATCCCCATATAACTTATTAAGTATATTTTTATCATAATACATAGTTTGAAGATGATAATACTGAAATTGAGCTTGTTTCATGCAGCGGTGCAATTGTAGCGACAATCACTTTGAATAATTTTTTTTTTACATCACGAAATACAACAACAAAACTTTTTAATGTTATACGGAAGCTTAATGTTGTAGTTAAAGAAGATATAAATTTCAAAAATAGGAAACAAAAAAAAAACTTCATAATAATGTTATCAAAACACTACGTGATTAATAATTGCTGGGAATATGCCCTTAAACAATATGATTTAACCCGTTTGTAAAATATTAAAATTTAGTAATGAATAACGTTGGTACTTATTATGATAATCTTATTATAGTTTCTCGTTGAGTAATAGAATGCGAAACCATAATTCATAACGGAATGCAATTATAATTCATCATCAGAACCGAGTCAATGTCAAGAAGAAATGATGAATCTAAATAATGAACATAAATAAATCTATGATTTAATTAATCGGGTGGAAGCCCACTAATTCTCTAAAGTCATTAATGTGACTAAGTGGTGTAATCCTATTTTGAATGAAAGTGGTGTCACACTCTGTATAAGTGCATTATATGTGAAGTGACTTCATTTTCGATATGACCTGACTAAATTCCGGAAGATACTCAACTAAGAACGTCACTGATAATTTACAGTTAAGTCACATTATGATCAAATGGAAATTAATAAGTCGTGGGTGATCTTGAACTCGGACTGTTGACTTGATTATTCTGTGTTTTAATTGTTAAATAACACATGCTATGTAGTTCCTAACACTGTTGTTTTGGGAACATTATAGTCGACACAGAAGGTAGCTCGATCATAGATACGGACATGACATAGCCCTCTTTAGAGTCATGATGATTCCCTTAATTATCGATCACGAGAAGTAAAACGAGACTCGTGTGCGGCTTTCCACTCGTAATCGTAAGTTGGTCGTTTACAATATCACTGATGGAATTAAGGAGGAAACGGAATTAAGGGGAAAATGGTAAATTATCAGCTTATTTGTGAATCATCAAGTGAAAGATTAATGAACCGAATTTGATTGTATCAATGGAAACCATGTAGAAAATGAATAATATGTCACTTCACTAAAGAGTTGAATAACACCGAAGTTAACGAACTTGTTTTTAGTTTGTTGGAGCTTAGGTGAGTGGATCTATGGTACCCTAGATAAGTCTGGAACGGACGAGTCATACATAATTATATATGTTTTTTTTAACATATGACAGAGTAATGAAAAGTGAAGTTTGTGTTTGACAACGGAAATAGTTTTAAGTTTTGCGGTAAGAGTACGAGTGTTTAGTACAAAAAATATATTTGTCAAAAGATGATGGAATTGAATTAGGAGTCAACTAAAAAGTTGTAGATAATTTTATTCTGGTGAATTTATCTTTTCAAACCGAGTCAATTAGAGTGACATTTTGTGATTTATGAATTTACTGATTTAAACGTATAATTTGGGGTTGAATTAATTAAATCACATAACAAACATTAAATGATTGAATATTAATACAAACATTTTAATGAGTGGTATGCGAGAGAGAAGATAATTATAATATAATTTAGTTATTGGGTTTAATTAATAGAAATTAATTCCAAATTATTAATACTTAAAATAATTAAGAGGTTTATAGTAAAAATAATATATATTCAAAAAATTACTTGCTGCCAATTTCATGGGAGTTTGTTTTGGCTTTTTTTAAAATCACGGCATAAGTATCTAATATTTAGGTGATTTAAAAAAATCGTCAAATTAATTTAATCCATTGGATTGGTCAAGATTTAATCTAGACCGTTGGATTAGGAATTAATTTATTATAGATGAATATGGATATATTCAAATTTAGACATGATGACCAAGTATTGATATTTGAATTATTACTTGATTAATTTAATCCATTAGATGTATTTAAGGTTCAATCCAAATCAATGGATTTGAAATTAATGATTATATATATTTTTTTGTAATAATAAGGATTATATAAACAAATATTCGGGTTTTACTAACTTAATTGTAATTTTTATTTTTTTCCTCCATTAATTTGATCATTTGACCAGTCAAGATTTAATTTGGACTGTTAGATTGAAAATTAATTATATATATATATAATTCAAAATTAGTGGAGGGTATTTCTCCCAGGTGGTTGGAGCTGGACTCTATGAATAGAGAGTTCATTCTACATATTTTCTCAAAGAAAAATTACCTTCCTCACTCTAGTGTCTGCGGATTTCTGTTCTCTCCCTCCCTCGGTTCGGATTAGTGAGATTTTTTCATTGATAGCTTCAATAGTATAATTAGTTTATTTTTGGTGTCGAGGTTCTACCAGTGAAGCCCACGCTTTGGTACGAAGAGCCCAAAAGTTAATCCCAAAAGATCACGGAGAAACTCTGTTGAAGTTTGGAAAGCGCAACCGGAATCTTCAATTGAGATACGACCTTATGCCATTGGTCAATAAATCCAAACCATATTTATTACTGTATTTTTATCATTTGATTAGTTTATTAATAACAACATTGTTATTGGAAATAATATTAATAATAAATATTTATCCGGTCGTTACATTCCCGTATCCCCGTGCTCGGTCCTTGTTTTAGGTTGCAACACAAAAAGTATATATGGGCCATTCTGTAGAAAATTAATTAGGTTACCCCAATGGATCGAGGGGCCCATCCCGAGATATGACGGAGGGACATTAATATATATCCTAACATTAATTAGTGTAATTTATTTTGATTTTAAGATGATTTAATAACTAGTTATGTAATGTTATATTTTATCTATAGTGTTATTGTTAGGGATGTGCCCTTAAATTAGAAGTATTCACCCCTTGTATAAGCACTTTGTCATTTCCGAAGAAATAAAATAAATTCTTATTAGCTAAAATCTTATTATACTACTAAAGATTAAATGAATGTTATCCATAGTTCATCAATGTTGCAATTGTATTTTACTATCACACAAGAGTCAATGTGAGAGAGGATTCATAAATACAATAAATGAACTAAAAGATAGTCTGTGGTTTAATTAAGAAGGTGGGAGCCTCTTAATTGTCAACCATTAGTATGACTCAAATATAGTAATCCGATCCGGATTGCAGTATTGGTGTAATACTGAATGAGTGCACTAAGTGTGAAGCGACTTCACACTAGAATGGACCTGACTGCTTCGTGAAAGTTACTCAACTAAGACTGTCCCTGATAACTTTAGAATTAAGTCGCAATTATGATCAAATGGTAATTAATCTAAATCCTGAGGTGATCTTGAACCCCGACTGTTGGCTTGATTGTTCTTTGATTTGTAAGTTAAAGAATACAAAACACTGTGGTTCCCAACACTGCTATATTGGTAACATGAGATATTCAAATATTTATGTGTTTTGATAATTAAAGATACTAATTGATTATATACATATATGGTATTAACTTAATCATTTAATAAGGAATCATGTCATGAATTTAATTATAAGATTCATATTGCATCATAATTTAATGTTTGGTTAAGCTTCATACATGTCATCTTAATTGATTTAATTGGATTTAATGTTTAGTTAAAATAATAAAGATATTTCGACATCTCCTATTCATGGAAGGGAATTGAAATTCTTGGTATTTATTTTAATTGAATAAAATTGATTCAATTATTAAAATAATAAAGAAATTCAATAAATTCCTTACATGGTAGGTATTTGATTTTCTTGGTATTTATTTTAATTACATGAAATTATATCTTTGGTATATTAATCATAAAGAATTCGAAATCTACCTTACCTGGAAGGTTAGAAAGTCTTTGATTGATTTGTAATTATACTCATTACGGTGATTGATTCATTTATACATGGAAGTTGTGAGTATGAGTTTTCCTATAAATAGCAAGCTCATTTCACACTTTAAACAGACAATTCTCACACTATTTCTCTCACAAATTTCGTGCTCCCTCTCATGGTGAAGCTCTCAAAAAATTCTCTCCCTCTCTAGAAAGTTTGGCTTAAGGAAATTCTATTCCCGAAAGCTTAGAAATCGCATATGTTATAATGCAACGAAGTTCTGTCAACGAAAGTCCACACTTTGGGTACGACGAGTTCAGGAGAATATCCAGGAAGACTGTGGGAGTTTCCTTTGGCGTGAATAAGTTTCAAGAGTGGCGGAAGCCCTGTTCAAATTCCAGAGGCACAATCTCAAGTCCGGCGGAAGCTCTGCCAAAATTCAGAAAGCACAGTAGAAGTCATCATCGCCAATGAGGTACGGCCTTATGCATTGGGTTAATAAATGAAAACATTTATCGCTTTGTTTATTTCCGTGACTAGATTTAATAATCTCGTGTTTATTAAATAACTAATTATTTATCCGATCGGATCTCCGGTATCCCGATGCTTGATCCTAGTAACGAAAGTAACATCGGAAAGTGTAAAATAGGTCTTTCCGTGAAAATAATTTTAAAGGTTCCCCCATGGATTGAGGGCCCATCCCAAGATATGACAGAGGGGACAATAATATTCGCAACAATTGGTATCAGAGCATGGTTCGCAGATAAATAATTACGTAATTGGTTATCTTGTTTGTAATTATTCTGGTGAAATTAATTGAATTTTGAAAATTGAAATATATGATTTTGGGTTTTTAAAATTAAGTTTAAAAGTAGAACATACCCAACCCGCAATTGTTGCGGGTCGGATATCGGGTCGGGCTGCAAATTGCAGCCCCACCCGTGGCTACAGTGGGCGGGCCCTGAGGCCAACCCTTCGCGCGGACAACGGGCCAGCAAGCCCACGGGCTGGGCGTTGCACTAGGGTCGTGTGGGTGCAGGACAGCGGCCTGGACTAGCCTGCGCGCACAAGCAGCCCACAGCGCGAGGGCTGCGCGCGGCCCTTCGGTTGTGGGCCTGGGCTTCGGCTCGATTGGCCCACAGTTTTTTTTAAACCAGGTCGAATATTTTTTATCCGACACAAACCCGTTGGATAAATAATTAATTATATTTATTTTTGAAATAAAATTTTATTTGCTTTTATGAATTGAATTGACTAATTTCTATTAATCGATTAGAATTAAAATATGGATGATTTTTATTTTAGAATAAACATCATTGTCTTTTCATAAATCAATAAAATTAAAATATGGATGATAGTTCTTTATGAATAAGTATCATTGACATATTTTATTTTTCATAAATAACAAATTTAAAATATGAATGATAATTATTTTTGGAATAAGTATTATTGACATATTTTATATTTTCCTATGATATAATTTGTTTTAAATATGGATGATAATTCTTTTTGGAAAGAATAGATATCATTGACATATTTACACAATCATGGACAATTATTAATTGTTTGATTAATTAATTTAGATATGGATGATAATTCTAATTGAATGATATCATTGGCGTAATATTAATTTATCAAGAAACAATTTATTGTAATATGGATGATAATTTTTTCTTTGGAAAGAATAGATATCATTGACATATTTATACAATCATTAATAATTATTAATTTTTTGTTCATTAATTTAGATATGGATGATAATTCCTTATGAATAAGTATCATTGACATATTATTAATTTATCACGAAACAATTGTTCATAATATGAATGATAATTCTTCTAGGATGAATATCATTGACATAATAATTTTTCACAATATAAAATATGAATGATAATTCTTTATGAATAAGTATCATTGACATATTTTGTTTTTATCGTGCAATAATTAATTGGAACCTATTTTCATAACACGATATGATGTATAGCGTCTATACATCATTGGATTTATTTATATGTCTGTAACGGATAGATATAAATAATGAACGATAAATGGATTTATTTTTTGAATATCGGAAAAATCTTGGTTATGCGTTCTTGCCTAAGGAAGAGTGAATCAAAAGTGGGGCCGGTTCACCATCCACTTCAGGGTGACCGGTTAGGACTCCTCCCATCGACCTGGAATGCGTGTTTCTCGACCTATCACTATCGGTATTTATTAAATAAATTTTCTAGGCTAAATATAATTACTCCGTAATCATTATGCCTATAGATAAGCTAGTTTAATGTCTCATTGAACGAGTGCTTATAATAAGCTATAAATAAAATTGGGATGTTTTAATTCTGGATAATTAAAATTTGGATCCTAGTTAATAGCTTATTTAAGTTTTATAACTTAGTAATAAAGCATTTTTTCAAAAACAATGGCAAGAATAATATATATATTAATGGTCTCCATTATTGCTGTCACAACGTCTGCTTCACACACCGACTTCGGCTGTCTTCGTATGGCCATCCACAAGGAGAGGTGTGCCCCTGTGTGAGTTTTGGCACCGTGAAATTTCCAAAAGTATAAGGGTATCGGATACGTCTGGAAAGTGATACCGCTAGATATCTTCGTATGTCTGTTCCATAAGGACGACACTTTCGAGACAAATCCGAAAACTGAAAATAATGGGTTAATCTTGCAAGGAAGCTTGGCTTTCTGACCGTTCTACGGTTGTAAGAGATTTCTTGGATTTCTTATTTTGAATATTAATTGAGTTTTTTTTTTACTAAACTTAGTTTAACCAAACTACACGGTTCATCCCGCTGCGTTATCTTTGTATGACCATTCCCGAAGGACGGCAACGACGTGTACAGCCGGTTAAATTATCAAGAAATAGTATCACGGGTTTTATCTATGTTT
This sequence comes from Parietaria judaica, assembly GCA_954871525.1. Taxonomy (NCBI): domain Eukaryota; kingdom Viridiplantae; phylum Streptophyta; class Magnoliopsida; order Rosales; family Urticaceae; genus Parietaria; species Parietaria judaica. The sequence goes on from OX940860.1 coordinate 58,793,706, forward strand.
CTCCCTGATATGATTGCATCATAATACTATTTCGAAAAATATTAAGCGTTCATCTATAATTAAGGTTAATATGTTTCTTTATTAAATATAATTAGTTTGTAAAACCCTTTATTTCCTTGTTGTCAAATATAATATTTTGAAGTGTATTTGTTAGATATTAAAAGTCCAAATAAGTGATCTTGTTCACTTATAGAAATATCTTTTGTATCTAGTAGTATTTCCACTCGATGTTACAAAAGAGTACATCGAATGTTTTGAACTAGGTTCATTACTAGGGAAATTGCTAAAGATGAACATAGACAAGATAATGACCACACCTGATGTCATGAATATTCTTCTGAAATATATTTATAACGTTGACTGGGTCAGTCAAACAATGGGGTGTTTATTTCAATAAAGGTACTGGAAGCAGGTCGTTTAAAAATAATAAATTTGTTTTCAAAAACAGCATATATTATATCCCAGACTTACGTGGAAAATTCAAACGTCCACTTATGTAAACATGATTATATCATTTTAGATAATAATTTTATTATTTATTAGAGAAATGATTTAAAAGCTTACATTGACCATCGGGACAAAAGAAATAAACGAGCTCAAGCTTTTTGAAATAATAAATGAATATTGAATTGATTTGAAATCTATAAAGGTTAATTTATAGTGATGTAAAGTCATACCTAATGCATCTATAAAATAAATTATTCTAAGCTAGATGAGATAAACAGGATGGACCAATGTTTGAATTGTTTATCAATTCTGATCTGTTTTGTAAATCTCGTCTGAAGGTTAGAGTAACTAATAAAGACCATTTATTGTAAAAGGTCTTAGAGCCACGGTTCCTATAGAGCTTGAACATACTTGGTGTATGTGGTCCTTTAATACAAGCTTGAGGAGGATTTGAATACTTCATCTAAATATTAAAAGTGTTCAAATTAATGGTATGTACACTTAAGTGCAAAATAAATTAGAACTTTAGAAAGTTCTAGGAATATATTGCAGGAATCGAGTTTAGACTCGATGAATCACTAATAACTATTCACTTGAACAGTTAACGGTTCCGGCACACCGGCATAAATATGGTGTCGCAGAATGGAAGAACGAAACCTTATAAGAAATGGTTCAATCTATGATGAGTTATTCATCTTCGCAATATTCATTTACTGGTTATGAAAGATGGACGAAAATAGTTTATAGTCATCTAGAAAGTGTTCGTTTTCTAACGAATGGACTTTTCTTGGAATATGAATATTGGATAAACTACAAAGCTCAAAGTAAAAATAATACTTGACGATTGTCAAACGACAAAATGTCTACACAATCAACAGTGACTGTTGATAATCAGATTGAAGGAAACATTGTTCCTGATCACGGCTTGGGGGTGCTCAGATGTAGTGGGAGGTCCCAGGATCTAAAACTACGAGCATGGACAAGAAAAATCAACGATAATGTCTTGGACACTGATGTTCAAAGATATTGTTAGGCATATTGCCCTTAAACAATATTTTATTTACCCATTGTAAAAGTTTATGACATCACTCTTAATAAAGAAGGCACTTATTATGATAATCTTTTTTATAGTTCTTTTTGTATAATCGGATGTTTATCCATAGTTCATAATGGAATGCAATTGTAATCTATCCATCACACAAGAGTCAATGTGAGGAAGAATTGATAGATGCAATAAATGAACTTAAATGTATCCGTGACTTAATTAAGCGGGTGGGAGCCTCTTAATTGATAAAGTCATTAATGCGACTAAATGGAGAAAATCCTATTCTGGATAGATATGTGTGTCATACCCATTAAGTGCACTAAGTACGAAGTGTCTTTGTACTGGATAGGACTTCACTAAGTTCTGAAAGTTGCTCAACTAAGACTGTCACTGACAACTTTGAACTAAGTCGTAAAAGATGATTAAATAGTAATTAATCTAAATCCTAAAGTGATCTTGAACCCTGACTGTTAGCTTGATTGTTCATTGATTTGCTAGTTAAAGAACACAACATAACGATGTTCCCAAAGCCGCTATATTGGGAACATGATAGTCGACAGAGAGGGGTAGCTCGATCACAGATATGGATATCACATAGCTTTTTACTAACTCAAGATGATTCCCGGAATTGTCGGTCGTGAGAAGTAGTACAGGACTCATGCGCAAATTACGTCTCGAAATCGTAAGTGAGTCGTCTACAATACCACCGATGGAATTCAGGAAGAAAAACACTAAGGGGCTAAACGCTAAAACACCTGCCCAAGTGTGAATCATCAGGTAAAAGATTAATCACTGGGATTTAATTTTATCACTGGACACCTTAAGATATAAGGAATATATTATTCGCATCACTAAAGAATACAACTTCGGGTTTTTAGTGGAATAACACCGGAGTTAACGGATTAATCCGTTGGAGCTTAAGTGATGTGGGTCCATGGTCCCTAGGATAGCTCTGTAAAGGACTAATCGTACAATTAGGATATTTGTTATTATAATTTATGATAGAACTATTGAAACTGAAGCTTGTGTCAAGTTTTGGAAAGTTTCAAAAAGTTACGGCAAAAGTACCTAAAGTTTTGCCAGAGAAATAGCTGATCAGAAAAAGTCAAAACTGGAATAAATTAACAACATCAATGTTGTAGTAAATTTAATTCTAAGAGTTTTTTTCTTCTATGATTTTATGTGTAAAAGCTACGGAGAAAAAAATATGAATTATATATCATAACAAGAGGTTATGTTAATTTATGAGAATTACTTAAAGATAAGATTAATGGGCTAGGTCCATTGGGTTTAATCTTAGCTAATTGATAGAGAGGAAATTCGACCAAGCCTTGGTGGATAAGCCCACTAGGTATTTTCCTTATCATATTTTAATAAAAGACTAATTATGTTAATTATCATGATAAACATAAAAGGTAAGATTTTGAATCATGGAAATTGCCAAGCTTGGTTACCAAGCATGAGTTGGCGATTTTGAGCATGAGTAGAAATCGAAATTTATATGTTATGGTAATTTAAGATACTAATTAATCATATTCAAATATGGTATTAATCTAAATTAAATAAATAAGAATCATATCATGAATATTAATTATGCATGAATCATAAGAACTTGATTTGCAAGTTTTAAATAAAGATTTATAATGCATGAGAATTAATATTGATTGATTCATGACATTATTTAATTGATAGGTTATTTACAAATAAGGAAAAGATTGATAAATCATGTGTCACCTAAATTGATTTAATTGGAATTAATTTTTTATTAAAAATAATGTTAGAAATCGACAACACCTATTCATGGAATGGGATTGGATTTCTTGGTATTTATTTTAATTAAAGAAAATGTATTCCCTTCATTAAAATATGATGAAATCGAATTTTACCTAATATGGTAGGTATTTGATTTTCATGATACATATTTAAATCATATGAAATTAAATTTTTTGGTACTTTAATCATCACATTTTCGATTCCTATACTAAATGGGAAAGGTTGGAATTGTTTCTTAATTGATTTGTAATTGACACTAATTAAGGTTGATTAATTTGTAATTGACACTAATTAAGCTTGATTGATTTATCTATTCTTGGAAGTTATGTGTGCATGCCTTTTACTATAAATACAAGGCTTAAGCATTACATTTACACACCACCGTCATATGCAAAACTCGAGTTCTCTCTCTAAGAAGCGCTCGAAATTCTCACTCTCTCTCTAGAAATCGGCTAGGCTAGAAGCAACGAAGTTCAGTCAAACGAAGCCCACGCTTTGTGTACGAGGAAGTTCTAGAGAATATCCCGGAAGGCTTTGGGAGTTTCCTTGTCGTTTTAGAAGACGTGCGGAAGCTCTGCTCAACCTCCCTAGGCGCATTCTCAAAGGCCGGCGGAAGCTCTGCCCAAATTCAGAAAGCGCAATGGAAGTCATCATGAGAAATAGGTACGGCCTTATGCATTAGGTAAATAAATGCAAAACCATTTTATTGCTTTATTTATTTCCTTGACTAGAATTAATAATTACGTGTTTGAATAAATAACTAATTACTTAACCGATCGGATCTCTGTTATCTTGGTGCTCGGTTCTAGAAAAAGGAAGTAACTCCGGAAAGTGTAAAATGGGCCTTTTCGTGTAAAACAAAATTTTAAAGGTTACCCCGATGGATCGATGGCCCATCCCGAGATATGACGGAGGGGACGTTACTTTTTTTCCCCAACAATTGGTATCAGAGCACGAGTTCGTGGTTAAATAATTAGGTTATTTTATATGGTTTTCATGTTTGCAATTATTTTGGTGAATTATATTTATTTTTTAAAATTGAAATTTATAATTTCGGGTTTTTAAAAATAATATTAAAAGTGGAAAATACCCGACCCACAAGATTGTGGATCGGATGTTTGGTTGGGTCGCATAAAGCAACCCAACCCGTGTAGGCAAAATCGGGTAACCCTAGGGTTTACCCTAGCCACGGTCTGCCAGGGCCGAAATGCCCACTGGTGGGCTTCGGGCTCGGGCTCCGTGGGGACAGGGCTGGCCCACTGGTGGGCTGCCCACTGTGCCACGGTAAAGGGCCCGGGTCGGATATTATTTTATCCGACCCAAACCCGTTAGATAAATAATTAATTATATTTATTTTTGAAATTGAATTTTATTTTATGAATTGAATTAATTAATATTAATTAATTAGAATTAAAATATGGATGATTTTTATTTTAGAACAAATTTCATTATCTTATTTTATTTTTCATAAATAATGGTTTTAAAATATGAATGATAATTATTTTTGAATATTTATCATTGACATGTTTTATTTTATAATTAATTTGTTTTATGTATGATAATTCTTTTGTGAATATGTATCATGAACATAATTTGCTTTCCACTAAATTAAAAAGTAAATGATAATTCCTTTTGAATAAGTATCATTAACTTGGTTTATTTTTCATTATGGAAATAATTATATTGGAACCTATTTTCATAACACGCCTTTTTGGCGTGTAATGGTTATACGTAAAAAGTGTTTTTATTAATATGTCTGAAAAGGATAGATATAAATAATGAACAATAATTTGGATTTTCTTTATAAATGTCGGAAAAATCTCAGTTGTACGTTCTTGTCTTAGGAAGAGGGAACCAAAAGCGGGGCCGGATCACCATCTATTTCTGGGTGACCGGTTAGGACCCCTCCCATCGACCTGGAGAGCGTGCTTCTTGACCTATCACTACCGATGCTTATTAAGCAAATAAACTAGGCTATATTAGATATTACACTAGTAATTATATCGCCTAAAGATAAGCTTTTTAATGGGTCATTAAATGGGAGCTTATAATGAATTTTTATAACTTAGTAATAAAACACTTTTCTAAAAAGAATGGCAGGAATAGTATATTAAAATGGTCTTCATTATTGCTGTCACAATGTCTGCTTCACACACCGCCTTTGGTTGTCTTCGTATGGCCGTCCACAAGGAGAGGTGTGCCCCCGTGTGAGGTTTGACAATGTGAAAGCTCCAAAAGTATAAGGGGATTGGATGGTTCGTGGAAGTGATACCGCTAGATGTCTTCGTATGTCTGTTCCATAAGGACGACACTTTCACGACAAGTCCGAAAACCGAAAATAATGGATTAAACTTGCAAGGAAGTTTGTCTTTCTGACCGTTCTATGGTGGTAGTTAATTTTCATAGAGATTTCTTGGATTTCTTGATATGATTATTAATTGAGTTTTAGACTGAAACTTAGTTTAACCAAACTACACGGTTCATCCCGCTGAGTCATCTTCGTAAGACCATTCCATAAGGACGGCAACGACGTGTACAGTCGGTTGAATTATCACGAAATAGTAAAATAAGTTTTTGTATGTGTTTTGCTTGGTATGTTTGCATCATATTACTATTTCATAATATTTATGTAACATTCGCCTATATTAAAGTTTAATAAGCTTCTTTATTAATGTCAGTCGAAAATGTCCAACCCTATCATGTCTTTGCTATCAAACAACACTCTGGCGGGAAGTAACTTTCCCAAACGGAAAAGCAACATTAACGTGGTCTTGATCGGAGAGAACATTCATTTTGTTCTCAATGAAGAATTTCCGCCCGTTCCTGCAGCTAATAGTGCCAAGGGCGCTAAAGAGACTTATGACACTTGGGTTCATGCGAACAACTGTGCTAAGGCTTACATGCTGGCTAGCATGTCTGATTCGCTAAGAACTAAGATGGAGCATATTGAAACTGCTTTCCAGATCATGGATTCACTCCAGCAAATGTATGGAAAGCAGTCTGAACAAGCCCAACATGAAGCGACACGTCGCTACATGAATGCTAAAATGAAGCCTGGTACTTATGTACATGATCATGTCATGGACATGACCAATTGCTTCAATGAGGCAGAGTTGCATGGGACCCAGGTGGACGAAATATCTCAGGTCAGCATAATCTTGAATTCGCTGTCGCCGGAGTTCGTGCCGTTCACCAGCAACTACATAATGAACAAGCTAAGTTATGGTATGACCCAGCTCATCAATGAGTTGCAAACCTTTGAAGACATCTCTGGTCTTGTGAAGAAGAAATCTGAGATGCATATCGCATTTAAGAAAGGGTCTTCTTCCAAGAACCATAAGATGAAGAAAAGGTCAGGACCCAAGAAAAAGGTGACTAAGGAATCTCAGCCAAAAGCTGGAGACAAAAAGGCGGCTGAAGGCACTGTGGGAAGATGCTTCCTGTGCAAGGAAAATGGACATTGAAAGAACAAGTGTCCCAAGTTCCACGCTGAAAAGAAGAAAGAAACTGGTCAGTATCTCACAGATAAGTTTCAAATACATATGTTTTCAAGATCTTATTTACATAAGTTCTAGAACTGACATATGTAATTCTCATTCTGTTTTTCAACACCACCTGCCAAGGAGTAATTGTCAAAGGCTAGAACCCGAGAGTCTCGGTGAAGTGGGCAACGAGAATGGAATGAAGTTTTTACTTTTTCAGTTTATTTACTTTTGGTTATTTCGTTTTGGATCATAATAATGAAAGGGCGACTTAAAAACCCTTTCTGTTTTATTTTTTAAGACAATTTGCATCAATAATATTTCTATTTTTGAGTATATTGATTGTCCTAAATGATCTCATGAAATAATTAGAGTAAATATGTCATTCTTAAGAGATTCATTAAATAAGAAGACTTTAATGGTTAGTTTAAATACTACACCATTTGGGAGTCTATTATCTTGACCAATATAGAGTCATATCGATAGAATTAAATCTATCTTAGACTCAAAGGAAAATTGTTCTCTTGTGACGAAAGTCACCACTATCACCAACAGTGATTGTTGATGAAGAGAGTGTAGAAACCACAGTCCCAAATCAGAACTCTGGGGTACTCAGACGTAGTGGGAGGTTCAAAAGACAAATTGAACGCTACGAGCACCGACTGGAACTCAACCTAGCTGTCAATGATGACAGTGTTGATGACCCATCATCCTATACGGAAGCTATGATGGATTCTGATAAAGGGGAATGGCAGGAGGATATGAACCAAGTGATGGAATCAATGGATTTCAACCAAGTCTGGGAACTTGTAGACCTGCCAGAAGGTTTTAGAACCATCCGCAATAAATTGGTCTATAAGAGAAAGAGAGGAGGAGACGGAAAGGTTCAAACCTTTAAAGCTAGATTGGTGGCAAAGGGTTTCACCCAGAGAGATGGCATAGATTTCGAGGAAACTTTCTCTCCTGTCGCTATGTTTAAGACCGTTCGGATACTCCTCGCCATAGCCTGTAGTTTCAATTATGAGATATGGCAGATGGACGTCAAAACCGCCTTCCTGAATGGCTATCTTGACGAAAACATCTACATGGCTCAACCAGAAGGGTTCGTGCAAAAAGGTCAAGAGAACAAAGTTTGCAGACTTCTCAAATCCAATTACAGATTGAAGCAAGCTTCTAGATCTAGGAATCTAAGGTTCGAAGAGACTGTCAAATCCTTCGGATTCACACAAAACTTCAACGAAGCCTGCGTTTACCAACTCATTGATGGAAAAGCAGTGGTTTTTCTTGTTCTATACGTCGACGACATACTTCTAATCGGAAACGATGCGAAGAAGTTATAGGACGTAAAAGTTTGGCTATCAAATCAATTCCAAGTAAATGATTTGGGAGAAGCCAGCTATGTTCTTGGGATCCAACTTTTCAAGGATCGCAACAACAGGCTTCTAGAATTATCTCAAGCGGCCTATATAGATAAGGTGCTTGATCGTTTGGCAATGGCAAATTCTAAGGGAGGTAATTTACCTACCAGACATGGAGTCATCCTTCATAAAGGACAATGTCCTACTTCTCCGGAAGAGCAAGACGCGATGAGGCGCATTCCCTATGCTTCAGCCGTTGACAATCTGATGTACGCTATGCAGTGTACTAGACCAGATATCTGCTACGCAGTGGGAGTTGTAAGTAGATACCAATCCAACCCAGGTATGGATCACTGGACTGCAGTGAAGAATATTCTCAAGTATCTTCGGAGAACGAGAAACTACATGTTAGTGTATTCAGGTAATGAAATGAATCCACTAGGCTACACTGACTCAGACTTTATGTCTGACCGGGACGCGAGAAAGTCGACGTCTGGTGCAGTGTACACCCTTACTGGTGGAGCGGTATTCTGGAGAAGCGTAAAGCAAACCTGTATCGCAGATTCCACCATGGAAGCTGAGTACGTAGCAGCCTGTGAGGCAGCTAGAGAATCAGTTTGGCTTAAGAACCTCTACATGGAACTGGGAGTAGTTCCTGATGTAGACGGACCTATGACACTGTACTGTGATAACAGTAGAGCAGTGGCTAACGCTAAAGAGCCAAGAAACCATTCTAAAGGGAAACATATAAAAAGGAAATACCATCTCATCAGAGCGATAGTACATCGCGGTGATGTTCGGGTTATGAAAATAGCATCAGCGGACAATCTGGCAGATCCATTTACCAAGACATTGCCAGAGAAAGTTTTCAGGAGGCATTTGGAAAATATGGGTCTTAGAGATATGAGTCATTTACTTTAAGTGCAAGTGAGAGATTGTTAGGCATATTGCCCTTAAACAATGTTTTATTTACCCATTGTAAAAGTTTATGACATCACTCTTAATAAAGAAGGCACTTATTATGATAATCTCTTTTATAATTCTTTATGTATAATCGAATGTTTATCCATAGTTCATAATGGAATGCAATTGTAATCTATCCATCACACAAGAGTCAATGTGAGGAAGAATTGATAGATGCAATAAATGAACTTAAATGTATCTGTGACTTAATTAAGCGGGTGGGAGCCTCTTAATTGATAAAGTCATTAATGCTACTAAATGCAGAAAATCTTATTCTGGATAGATATGTGTGTCATACCCATTAAGTGCATTAAGTACGAAGTGTCTTTGTACTGGATAGGACTTGCCTAATTCTGAAAGTTTCTCAACTAAGACCGTCACTGACAACTTTGAACTAAGTCGTAAAAGATTATCAAATGGTAATTAATCTAAATCCTGAAGTGATCTTGAACCCTGACTGTTAGCTTGATTTTTCTTTTATTTTCTAGTTAAAGAACACAACATAACGTTGTTCCCAAAGCCGCTATATTGGGAACATGATAGTCGACAGAGAAGGGTAGCTCGATCACAGATATGGATATCACATAGCTTTTTACTAAGTCAAGATGATTCCCGGAATTGTCGGTCGTGAGAAGTAGTACGGGACTCATGCGTAGCTTACGTCTCGTAATCGTAAGTGAGTCGTCTACAATACCACCGATGGAATTCAGGAAGAAAAACACTAAGGGGCTAAACGCTAAAACGCCTGCTCAAGTGTGAATCATCAAGTGAAAGATTAATCACTGGGATTTGATTATATCACTGGACACCTTAAGATATAAGGAATATATTATTCGCATCACTAAAGAGTACAGCTTCGGGTTTTTGGTGGAGTAACGTCGGAGTTAACGGATTAATCCGTTGGAGCTTAAGTGATGTGGCTCCATGGTCCCCAGGATAGCTCTGTAAAGGATTAATTGTACAATTAGGATATTTGTTATTCTAATTTATGATAGAACAATTGAAACTGAAGCTTGTGTCAAGTTTTGGAAAGTTTCAAAAAGTTGCGGCAAAAGTACCTAAAGTTTTGCCAGAGAAATAGCTGATCGGAAAAATTCGAAACTGGAATAAATTGTCAACATCAATGTTGTATTAAATTTAATTCTAAGAGTTTTTTCTTCTATGATTTTATGTGTAAAAGTTACGTAACAAAAGATATAAATTATATATCATAACAAGAGGTTATGTTAATTCATGAGAATTACTTAAAGATAAAATTAATGGGCTAGGTCCATTGGGTTTAATCTTAGCTAATTGATAGAGAGGAAATTCGACCAAGCCTTGGTGGATAAGCCCACTAGGTATTTTCCTTATCATATTTTAATAAAAGATTAATTATGTTAATTATCATGATAAACATATAAGGTAAGATTTTGAATCATGGAAATTGCCAAGCTTGGTTACCAAGCATGAGTTGGCGATTTTGAGCATGAGTAGAAATCGAAATTTATATGTTATGGTAATTTAAGATACTAATTAATCATATTCAAATATGGTATTAATCTAAATTAAATAAATAGGAATCATATCATGAATATTAATTATGCATGAATCATAAGAACTTGATTTGCAAGTTTTAAATAAAGATTTATAATGCATGAGAATTAATATTGATTGATTCATGACATTATTTAATTGATAGGTTATTTACAAATAAGGAAAAGATTGATAAATCATGTGTCACCTAAATTGATTTAATTGGAATTAATTTTTTATTAAAAATAATGTTAGAAATCGACAACACCTATTCTGTTGGACATATGTGTCCTTAAACATGATATTTTATCCATTTGTAAAATATTATGACAAGTCGTTGAATAAAGATGATGCTTATTATGATAATCTTATTATAGTTTCTGGTAGAGTAAAATAGAATGTTTGATTCCTTAGTTCATAAAGGATGCAATTATGTTATTATTATCACAACAGAGTCAATGTGAGGAAGAATTAATAATCATAATAAATGAACTTAAAAATGTCCGTGACCTGATCAACTGGGTGGGAGCCCATTAATCGTATAAGGTCATTAATGTGACTAAGTGACAATCCTATTCTGGATTTTGTGTGTGTCACACTCACTAGAAGTGCATTAAGTATGAAGTGTCTTCATACTGGACTGGACCTGACTTAAACTCCGGAAGTTATCATATAAGACCGTCACTGATAACTTGGAGTTGAGTCACTAGTAGATGATCAAATGGATATTCGATCTAAGTCCTGAGTGATCTTGAGTCCAAGCTGCTGGCTTGATTGTTCTTTGATTTAACCGTTAAAGAACACGAAATATTACCGCTGTTCCCAACACTATTATTTTGGGAACATGATATTCAGCAGTAAGGGTAGCTTGGTAATAGACATGGGCATCACACAGCTCTCTTTAGAGTGATGATGATTCCCTTGATTGTCGGTGGTGAGAAGTGAGAGGTACCCGTGCGCAACTTATGAATCGAAACCATAAGTGGGTTGCTCATATTATTACTGACTGAGTCAAGGATGAAAATGCAATGAGAGGCATAACGGTAGAAACCGCCTGCTCGTGTATGGATCATCAAGTGAAAGATCAATAACCCGAATTTGATTGTATCAATGGACACCCTGCTGTTATAAAGGGAATAATATATACCGTATCACTAAAGAGTGCAGCCTCGGATCTATAGTGGAATCACTTCGAGGTTTGACGAACAACTAGCAGTTCGTTGGAGCTTAAGTGATACGGGTCCATGGTCCCTAGGATAGCTCCGTAACGGATGATACGTGCGTGATTAAAATACATTCTCGATAATGTTTAATCATTTGGATTGACTTATAAAACTGAAAGGTCTGTTGCAGACGTCAGATAGTTTTATCGTTAGCGTGGCAAAAGTACCATATTTTGGTACACAAAATTAATTGATAAAAGAAAGTTAGAATTTAGAATTTCTATCAGCACCATGTTGTTGGAAATTAAATTCTAAGCAACTTTTCTTTTTGAACCGAGTCATTTCGACTTACGGTTAGTGATTTATGGATTTTCTAAGTTTATGATCGGTTCGATAAACTTTGAAATTAAATCACATGTCACGAATTTAAATGATGGTGTGGCACCATGACATTTTAATGTGTGATATTGAGATCAGGAAATATTAATATAATATAATTATTTGGATATAATTATTAATATGTTATTAATAATTAATTAATAATTAATAGATTTATATTAATAAATAAAAATATATATATTTATATGTGTAAATTCGAATTAGGGTTTCATAGTATGAAACCCTAGCCAATTCGAATAACATGATTTGGTCTTTTCATATTTGCGGCATAAGTACCAAATGTTTTGGTATCTTGGCAAATCCCTAAAATCAATTTAATCCATTGGATCGGTTATGATTTAATATCAACCGTTGGATTAGGATATTGATAAGTTTGAATTTAATAACTTGGTGACCAAGTTTCATTTTTCGAATTTGGTTAATTAATTATATCCGTTGGATCGGTCTAAGATTTAATCTTTACCGTCGGATTGAAAATTAATTAATTATATATATTTATATAATTTTCGAATTATAAGTTAAGGATAAAATCGAAATTATTTTTAATAAATCTTTTTATATTTTATTTTATCCTAAACTAATTTGATCCATTAGATCGGTTTAAAGATTTTTCTCAACCGTTGGATCTAGATAATAATAATTCGAATTTTATTATAAATATATAAGATAATTCGAATTTTATAAAGATAAGAAGATAAGATTGGATTTTTTATTTATCCAAATCTTTCTTATTTAATTAAATCCTAATTAATTATATCCATTGGATTTAGATGAGATTAAATCTGGACCATTTGATTAAGATAATTAATTATATTTAATTATATGAAATTCGAAATTAGGGAGGGAAATTCTCCAATTCGGTTACGGTTTGAGCCTATAAATAGGAGGCTCATTCTACACATTTTTCACACCTTTCCCCAGAGAAAAATTCGAACTCTCCCTCTCCCTCAAGGTCTGCGAATTTTCTCTCTGATCTCTCTTTTCTGGTTCGGCTTAGGAGACTATTTCTCCGGAAGCTTAAAAAGAACCATCAGTTAAAATTTTGCGACGGAGTCCTGCCGGCGAAGCCCACGCTTCGGTACGAGGATTTCAGGAGAATATCCCGGAAGATCACGGGAGTTTCCCCCAGAACCGGCGGAGCCCAGCCCGATTCAGAACGCGCAGCCGGAAGTCATCAATAGAGGTACGGCCTTATTCATTGGGTTAATAAATGCAACCATTTACTGCTTTCTAATTATTTCCTATTATGACTAGATTATTAATAATGATATATGAATATGAATATTAAATTACATAATATTTATCAGATCTTGTGAAATGGTTATTATCCGATATCCGGACCGTTGGACGGATAACAAGTTATTCCGCTTTAAAAATAATTTTTAAATGTTACCCGGACGGTTTGGAGGCTCAATTCGTGATAATTTTCAAGGATCCGAGACGTGATTCCCAACAATTGGTATCAGAGCCAGGTTCAAGGAAAAATAATTACGTAATTTAATTAATGGGTTTAAGAACGAATTATTTGATGCATAAAATTAATTATTTAAAATTGAAATTTTAAATTTCTAGATATTTTAAATATTAATTTAAAATAAGAAAATTACCCGACCCGAAAAATCGGACCGGGTATTTGGACTGGGCTGGCCTTAGCAGCCCAGCCCGAGAATGACGCGAACAGGGGCTGCCGCTGCAGCCCCAGGTTGTTTGCCAGGGGCAAAGCCCACGGGCCAGGCCCACGGGCAGGGCCCTCGCCAAGGCCACTCGGCCAGGGCAGGGGCACCCGAGTGGGCCTAGCGGGCTGCCCAGCCCGAAGTGCCAGGGCAATGCCCTGGCCTACCCGAGGGCTGTCCCTGCCCATTCCACGGGCACGTGGGCCCGGGCTTAAGCCCGGAGGGCCCACGTACAAATATTTTTTATGGGTCGGATTTTTATTCCGACCCGGATCCCGTGGATTAATTATTAATTATTATTAATGAAATTAATATTTATGAATTAAAATTAATTATGATTAATTAATATGAATTAAAATATGGATGTTATTTCTGGATAAATAACATTGTCTTATTTTAATTAATTCATAAAATTAAATATGGATGTTATTTAATAATTAAATAACATTGTCTTATTTAATAAATTAAAATATGGATGATAATATTCGAAGAATAATATCATTGTCTTATTTTAATATTTCATAAATAATTATTAAAGGGCATTAAAATGTTTAATGATAATTCTTAGAGAATAAATATCATTAATTATGAATATTCATCATAGATATAATTTGATATAACCCATTTTCATAACCCTCAAACATAGTGTCTATTATTAGATCATTATTAATATGTCTATATAGGATAGATATAAATAATAAAGAGTAAATGTAAAAGTGTTAATTATTAGTCGGAAAAATTTCAAACGTACAATCTTGCCTAAGGAAGAGGGAATCAAAAGTGGGGCCGGTTCACCATCCACTTCTGGGTGACCGGTTAGGACCCCTCCCATCGACCTGGAGAGCGTACGTTTTGATCTATCACTACCGACGAAATAATAAACACATTTTTAGGGCTTATTTAAAATTACGTGTCGTAATAAATAAAGCAAAAATATAAACTTTTAATGTGTCATTAATAGACAGTTTATATAATAAGTTTTTTATAACTTAGAAATTAAAAACGTTATTTCCCAAAAACAATGGCAAGTATAGAATAAAACAAACGTCTCCATTATTACTGTCACAAGGTCTGCTAACCACACCGCCTCGAGTCACCCTAGTGTGTCCATTCCCTAAGGAAGGTGTGCTTGTGGAAGGTTTGACACCGTGATAGTTCCAAAAGAATATGGGGACATAGGAATCTTGGAAATGGACCGCGAGTCACCCTAGAATGACCATTCCCTAAGGACGACGTTTCCAAGAGGATCCCGAGAACCGAAAATAATGGATTAAGCTTGCACGGAAGTTGGTGCTTCCCGACCATCTATGGTGATAGTTAATAATCATAGAGAACTTGGTGGTTCTTGTTATGAATATTAATTAAGTTTATGACTAAAACTTACTTTAACCAAACTACACGGTTGATACCGCGAGTCACCCTAGAGTGACCATGCCACTAAGGACGGCAACGACGTGTACAGTCGGTTAAATTATCACGAAATAGTTAAAGGGTTTATTTAACGTTTTCCCAGAACATGTTTGCATCATGTAACTATTTCAAATAAAATATTTTTCTAAACATTCTACCTATAATAAAGTTTAATAAGTTTCTTTTTCAATGCCAGTCTAAAAATGTCGAATCCTATCATGTCACTGCTTTCGAACAACACTCTCGCCGGAAGTAACTTTCCAAAATGGAAGAGCAACATAAATATTGTCTTGAGCAGGGAAAACATACGTTTTGTTCTCACCGATGAATGTCCCCCTGCACCGGCTGCTAACAGCACCAGAGGTGTAAAGGAACTCTATGACTCTTGGATTCATGTAAAGAATCGTGCTAAGGCATATATGCTAGCTAGCATGTCTGATTCACTGAGAGTCAAGCTAGAGGGAAAGGACGCTGCTTATGATATCATGGAATCTCTCCAATGTATGTATGGAAAGTAGTCTGAGCAAGCTCAACATGAAGCGACTCGTCGCTACATGAATGCCAAAATGAAACCAGGGACATATGTTCGTGACCATGTCATGAGTATGACCAATTGGTTTAATGAGGCTGAGCTGCATGGGGCCGTGGTGGATGAGAAATCTCAAATCAGCATCATTCTTAACTCGCTGTCACCTGAGTTCGTTCCATTCACCAGCAACTACATTATGAACAAACTGAAATATGGTTTGACACAGTTGATTAATGAGTTGCAAACCTTTGAGGACATCTCGGGTTTGGTCAAGAAGAAATCTGAATTGAATGTGATGTTCAAGAAAGGATCTTCTTCCAAAAACTCGAAGATGAAGAAAAGGCCCTGTCCTAAGAAGAAATGGGGGAAGAATTTCCAGCCAAAGACAGAAAGCAAGAAAGCTGCTGAGAAAGGAAGATGCTTCCTTTGCAAGGAAAAGGGACATTGGAAAAGAGATTGTCCCAAGTTCCATAATGAAAAGAATAATGAAACCGGTGAGTGTCTCACCTGATAAGTTACTTATCACACATTTGTTTTAGAAAGTCTTTTCTCCAAAGATCTAAAACTGTAACATGTGACATTCTTTGTTTTTCAGCAGCAGCTAAGGAGTGATTGCCGGAAGTCGTCCGAGAGCTCGGAGATACATAATGGCGCAATAAAGAGGCTCATTTTTATTTATTTACTCAATTTTTTTTGTAAGGATCTCATGAAAGGCGATTTGAAAACCTTTCAATTTTATTTTTAACAATCTTCATTATTCTTAAATAAAATTTATTTTTGATCCTATGCAATATTGAGTAAATATCTGGGTTCTTTAAAAGGGATGATCATAGTGATGATAACACTATGATGGAAATTAAAGACAATACTTAAGTAATTGCTGAACCAAGTGACATGATGTCACAAGTATTTGTCAACAGCGTCTGTTGACGAAGAGAGTGTAGAAACCACGGTCCCAAATCAGAACCAAGGGGTACTCAGACGTAGTGGGAGGTTCAAAAGACCTGTTGAACGCTACGAGCACACCCAGTTGGAATTTCACCTAGCTGTCACAGACACTAGTGTGTTGAAGATCCCATAGGCTACAAGCAAGCTATGGATGATCCTGATAAGGGAGAATGGTAGGAAGCCATGAACCAAGAAATATAATCAATGGATTCTAATGAAGTCTGGGAACTTGTAGATTTACCGGATGGTTTCAAAACCATTGGCTGTAAGTGGGTATACAAGCGAAAGAGAGGAGTGGACGGGAAGGTTGAACCTTCAAGGCTAGACTAGTGGCAAAGGGTTTTACCCAAAGGGAAGGTATTGATTTCGATGAGACCTTCGCTCCAGTCGCTAAGTACAAGTCCATCCGGATTCTCATGGCCATAGCCTGTAGTCTCAATTATGAGATTTGGCAGATGGACGTCAAAACCGCCTTCCTGAACGGGTACATTGACGAAAACATCTATATGGACCAACCAGAAGGGTTCGTGCAACAGGGTCAAGAAGGGAAGGTTTGCAGATTACTGAAATCCATCTATGGATTGAAGCAAGCTTCCAGATCCTGGAATCTAAGGTTCGATGAAACCATCAAAACCTATGGATTCATTCAAAACGTCACTGAGGCCTGCATCTATAAACTCAATGACAAAACCGTGGAAATTTTTCTTGTTCTGTACGTCGACGATATTCTTCTCATTGGAAACAGTGTAAAGAAATTATCGGACGTAAAGGCGTGGCTATCTACGCAGTTCCAAATGAAGGACATGGGAGAAGCTAGTTATGTTCTTGGGATCCGTATTTTTAGGGATCGCAACAACAGGCTTTTGGCCTTATCTCAAGCAGCTTACATTGATAAGGTGCTTGAACGTTTTGCAATGGAAAACTCCAAGGGAGGTAATTTACCGACCAGACATGGAGTGTTCCTCAGCAGGAAACAATGCCCAACTTCTCCGGAAGAGCAAGATGTGATGAGGCGAATACCCTATGCTTCAGCAGTGGGAAGTCTGATGTACGCTATGCAGTGTACTAGGCCAGACATGTGTTACGCTGTGGGAATTGTTAGCAGATACCAATCCAACCCTGGTATGGCTCACTGGACAACAGTGAAGAACATTCTCAAGTATCTTCGGAGAACGAGAGACTATATGTTAGTGTTTTCAGGATCAGAACTGAATCCACTAGGATACACTGATTTAGACTTTATATCTGATAGAGACGCGAGAAAATCGACGTCAGGAGCAGTGTACACCCTTGCTGGTGGAGCGATATTCTGGAGAAGCGTAAAGCAATCCTGTATCGCAGATTCCACAATGGAAGCTGAATACGTGGCAGCTTGTGAGGCAGCCAAAGAATCAGTTTGGCTCAAGAATTTCTGCATAGAGCTGGGAGTTGTTCCAGATGTAGATGGGCCCCAAACACTATACTGTGACAACAGTGGTGCGGTGGCAAATTCTAAAGAGCCCAGAGACCATAACAAGGCAAAACATATAGAACATAAATACCA
The DNA here is from genome assembly GCA_954871525.1 of Parietaria judaica. Taxonomy (NCBI): domain Eukaryota; kingdom Viridiplantae; phylum Streptophyta; class Magnoliopsida; order Rosales; family Urticaceae; genus Parietaria; species Parietaria judaica. Next base: position 58,811,954 of record OX940860.1, read on the forward strand.
TCTCATAAGAGAAATAGTGCGTCGTGGCGACGTGAGGGTTGTGAAAATAGCTTCGGAAGACAATCTGGCTGATCCATTCACCAAGACGTTGCCAGAGAAAATATTCAGGAGGCATCTGGAAAGTATGGGTCTGAAAGACATGGGTCATCTTCTTTAAGTACAAGTGGGAGATTGTTGGACATATGTGTCTTTAAATAAGATATTTTATCCATTTGTAAAAGATTATGACAAGTCGTTGAATAAAGATGATGCTTATTATAATAATCTTATTATAGTTTCTGGTAGAGTAAAATAGAATGTTTGATTCCTTAGTTCATAAAGGATGCAATTATGTTATTATTATCACAACAGAGTCAATGTGAGGAAGAATTAATAATCATAATAAATGAACTTAAAAATGTCCGTGACCTGATCAACTGGGTGGGAGCCCATTAATCGTATAAGGTCATTAATGTGACTAAGTGACAATCCTATTCTGGATTTTGTGTGTGTCACACTCACTAGAAGTGCATTAAGTATGAAGTGTCTTCATACTGGACTGGACCTGACTTAAGCTCTGAAAGTTATCATATAAGACCGTCACTGATAACTTGGAGTTGAGTCACTAGTAGATGATCAAATGGATATTCGATCTAAGTCCTGAGTGATCTTGAGTCCAAGCTGCTGGCTTGATTGTTCTTTGATTTAACCGTTAAAGAACACGAAATATTACCGCTGTTCCCAACACTATTATTTTGGGAACATGATAGTCAGCAGTAAGGGTAGCTTGGTCATAGACATGGGCATCACACAGCTCTCTTCAGAGTGATGATGATTCCCTTGATTATCGGTGGTGAGAAGTGAGAGGTACCCGTGCGCAACTTATGAATCGAAACCATAAGTGGGTTGCTCATAATATTACTAACTGAGTCAAGGATAAAAATGCAATGAGGGGCATAACGGTAGAAACCGCCTGCTCGTGTGTGGATCATCAAGTGAAAGATCAATAACCCGAATTTGATTGTATCAATGGACACCCTGCTGTTATAAAAGGAATAATATATATCGTATCACTAAAGAGTGCAGCCTCGGGTCTATAGTGGAATCACTTCGAGGTTTGACGAACAACTAGCAGTTCGTTGGAGCTTAAGTGATACAGGTCCATGGTCCCCAGGATAGCTCCGTAACGGATGATACGTGCGTTATTAAAATACATTCTGGATAATGTTTAATCATTTGGCTTGACTTATAAAACTGAAAGGTCTGTTGCAGACGTCAGATAGTTTTATCATTAGCGTGGCAAAAGTACCATATTTTGGTACACGAAATTAACTGATAAAAGAAAGTTAGAATTTAGATTTTCTATCAGCACCATGTTGTTGGAAATTAAATTTTAAGCAACTTTGCTTTTTGAACCGAGTCATTTCGACTTACGGTTAGTGATTTATGGATTTTCTAAGTTTATGATCGGTTCGATAAACATTGAAATTAAATCACATGTCACGAATTTAAATGATGGTGTGGTACCATGACATTTTAATGTGTGATATTGAGATCAGGAAATATTAATATAATTTAATTATTTGGATTTAATTATTAATAATTAATTAATAATTAATAGATTTATATTAATAAATAAAAATATATATTTATATATGTAAATTCGAATTAGGGTTTCATAGTATGAAACCCTAGCCAATTCGAATAACATGATTTGGTCTTTCCATATTTGCGGCATAAGTACCAACTGTTTTGGTATCTTGGCAAATCCCTAAAATCAATTTAATCCATTGGATCGGTTATGATTTAATATCAACCGTTGGATTAGGATATTGATAAGTTCGAATTTAATAACTTGGTAACCAAGTTTCATTTTTCGAATTTGGTTAATTAATTATATCCGTTGGATCGGTCTAAGATTTAATCTTTACCGTCGGATTGAAAATTAATTAATTATATATATTTATATAATTTTCGAATTATAAGTTAAGGATAAAATCGAAATTATTTTTAATAAATCTTTTTATATTTTATTTTATCCTAAACTAATTTGATCCATTAGATCGGTTTAAAGATTTTTCTCAACCGTTGGATCTAGATAATAATAATTCGAATTTTATTATAAATATATAAGATAATTCGAATTTTATAAAGATAAGAAGATAAGATTGGATTTTTGATTTATCCAAATCTTTCTTATTTAATTAAATCCTAATTAATTATATCCATTGGATTTAGATGAGATTAAATCTGGACCATTGGATTAAGATAATTAATTATATTTAATTATATGAAATTCGAAATTAGGGAGGGAAATTCTCCAATTCGGTTACGGTTTGAGCCTATAAAAAGGAGGTTCATTCTACACATTTTTCACACCTTTCCCCAGAGAAAAATTCGAACTCTCCCTCTCCCTCAGGGTCTGCGAATTTTCTCTCTGATCTCTCTTTTCTGGTTCGGCTTAGGAGACTATTTCTCCGGAAGTTTAAAAAGAACCATCAGTTAAAATTTTGCGACGGAGTCCTGCCGGCGAAGCCCACGCTTCGGTACGAGGATTCCAGGAGAATATCCCGGAAGATCACGGGAGTTTCCCCCAGCACCGGCGGAGCCCTGCCCGATTCAGAACGCGCAGCCGGAAGTCATCAATAGAGGTACGGCCTTATGCATTGGGTTAATAAATGCAACCATTTACTGCTTTCTAATTATTTCCTATTATGACTAGATTATTAATAATGATATATGAATATGAATATTAAATTACATAATATTTATCAGATCTTGTGAAATGGTTATTATCCGATATCCGGACCGTTGGACGGATAACAAGTTATTCCGCTTTAAAATTAATTTTTAAATGTTACCCGGACGGTTCGGAGGCTCAATTCGGGATAATTTTCAAGGAATCCGAGACGTGATTCCCAACATATTCATGGAATGGGATTGGATTTCTTGGTATTTATTTTAATTAAAGAAAATGTATTCCCTTCATTAAAATATGATAAAATCGAATTTTACCTAATATGGTAGGTATTTGATTTTCATGATACATATTTAAATCATATAAAATTAAATCTTTTGGTACTTTAATCATCACATTTTCGATTCCTATACTAAATGGGAAAGGTTGGAATTGATTCTTGATTGATTTGTAATTGACACTAATTAAGGTTGATTAATTTGTAATTGACACTAATTAAGGTTGATTGATTTATCTATTCTTGGAAGTTATGTGTGCATGCCTTTTACTATAAATACAAGGTTTAAGCATCACATTTCCACACCACTCCCATATGCAAAACTCGAGTTCTCTCTCTAAGAAGCTCTCAAAATTCTCTTTCTCTCTCTCTCTCTAGAAATCGGCTAGGCTACTAGCAATGAAGTTTCGTCAAACGAAGCCCACGCTTTGTGTACGAGGAAGTTCTAGAGAATATCCCGGAAGGATTTGGGAGTTTCCTTGTCGCTTTAGAAAACGTGCAGAAGCTCTGCTCAACCTCCCTAGGTGCATTGTCAAAGGCAGGCGGAAGCTCTGCCCAAATTCAGAAAGCGCAGTGGAAGTCATCGTGAGATATAGGTACGACCTTATGCATTGGGTAAATAAATGCAAAACCATTTTATTGCTTTATTTATTTCCTTGACTAGAATTAATAATTACGTGTCTGAATAAATAACTAATTACTTAACCGATCGGATCTCCGTTATCTTGGTGCTCGGTTCTAGAAAAAGGAAGTAACTCCGGAAAGTGTAAAATGGGCCTTTCCGTGTAAATTTTTTTTAAAGGTTACCCCGATGGATCGAGGGCCCATCCAGAGATATGACGGAGGGGACGTTCATATTTTTCCCCAACAGATCTATCACTTGTGAGAAAGTGATGATGGATTATGAGCAAAGAAAAATGGCATGAAGCCATATATTGAGAATTTGAATCTGCAAATCAAATCTGGGAACTTGTAGAGTTACAAGATGGATTTAGATCTATAGGTTGTAAAGAGCTCTACAAACGAAAGGAGAAAAAGACCGAAAATCTTATAACTTTAAAGTTAGACTAGTGATGAAGGTTCACACCTTGATTGGAGAGAAACATTCTCAATTACTTCTACCTCCACGCGGCATTGCTCCGTCAAGCTTTCGCCCATTGCGGAAAATTCCCCACTGCTGCCTCTCGTAGGAGTCTGGGCCGTGTCTCAGTCCCAGTGTGGCTGATCATCCTCTCGGACCAGCTACTGATCATCGCCTTGGTAAGCTATTGCCTCACCAACTAGCTAATCAGACGCAAGCCCCTCCTCGGGCGGATTCCTCCTTTTGCTCCTCAGCCTACGGGGTATCACTAAGCTTAGAAGTTATCTCTTATCCATAGCCTGATATCTAAATTACGAGAATTGGAGGATGATCATATTAAAATAATCCATGTGGAACACCCAGAGAGGCTCAAGAATTCGTCGATGGGAACTGGTGTATATCCTTGTGCTTTACGATACGTTTAATCGAAAAAGCAAAAGACTAGCAAACCGAGCTCCATACAAATAAATATTTGTAAAAAGCTTATAATGTTCTTATGATCAAGGATCATAAAGATAAGCTTCTAGCAACTTTCATAAGCATTGCACATGATGTTTAAATTGTTTACGATGGTGACTCCATGAGAGGTATGTTACCTGTTACTCAGATATGGAGTGTTTCTTTCTAAGAAGTACAATTTCTTTATCGCCAGTAAAGCAATACCAAACGTAGCTTGTTTACATTGGAAGAGAGAAGTCTGATGAACATTGTATTGTGTACTAAGCCAGACATCTTTAATGCAGTGGGAGTGGTTAGCAAGTGTAAATCCAGTTTTGGATTTAGTGACAACAACAACAACTATATGTTAAATCACACTGATTGTGACTCAAATGTTTCGACGTCTGGCTGAGTGTTTACTCTTGAAAGTGGAGCGATTGAGTAATCTAGTATCGTAGATTCCACGATGGAAACCGATTATAGCAAGCTTCTAAAAGTAGCTAAGTAATCTGTTCCGCTCATAAATTTCTAAACGGATTTGGAAATTTGTTCCAGATGTAGATAAAGCGCGCACATTGTACTGTAATAACAGTGATGCAGTGAGTAATAAAAGAAGCGAACCATTAAAGAGGAAAGAAATATAAAGTGGAAATAGAATCTCTATTAAAAGATTGTAATTGGGAACCTCGAGGTTATGAAAATAACATTGGAGGGCAATCTAATTGATCTATACCAAGATAGTGCCAGGGAGAATACTCCGTAGGCATTTGGAGACTATGGGTCTGCAGGTCAAAACATTTCTGCTTTAGAGTGCAAGTGGGAGATTTATAGGGATGTGCCCTTAAATCAGAAGTATTCACCCCTTGTATAAGTGTTGGACATGCGTCCTTAAACAAGCTGTCATTTCCCTAATTGTAAAAGATTTTGACCAAAGTCGTTGAATAAAAGATGTTACTTATTTTGTTAATCTTATTATAGTTTCTGGTAGAGTAAAATAGAATGTTTGTTCCATAGTTCATAAAGGATGCAATTATGTTATTATTATCACAACCGAGTCAATGTGAGGAAGAATTAATAATCATAATAAATGAACTTAAAATGTCCGTGACCTGATTAACTTGGTGGGAGCCCATTAATTGTATAAGGTCATTAATGTGACTAAGTGATAATTCTATTCTGGATTAAGTGTGTGTGTCACACTCACTAGAAGTGCATTAAGTATGAAGTGGTGTCATAAGGGTAGCTTGGTCATAGACACGGACATCACATAGCTCTCTTCAGAGTCAAGATGATTCCCTTGATTGTTAGTGGTGAGAAGTGAGAGGTACCCGTCCACAACTTATGAATCGAAACCATAAGTGGGTTACTCACAATATTACTAACTGAGTTGAGGATGAAAATGCAATGAGAGGCAAAATGGTAAAAACCGCCTGCTCGTGTGTGGATCATCAAGTGAAATATCAATAACCCGAATTTGATTCTATCAATGAAAACCTTGCTATAAAAGGAATAATATATAATGTATCACTAAAGAGTGCAGCCTCGGGTTTATAGTGAAATAACACCGAGGTTTGACGGACCACTAGCAGTTCGTTGGAGCTTTAGTGATACGGGTCCATGGTCCCCATGATAGCTCCGGAACGGATGATACGTACGTGATTTAAACATTCGGTATGTTTTATCATTTGTCAGGATTCATAAAACTAGAGTCTGTGTCAGACGTTGGAAGTTTTATTTTTGAATGTGGCAAAAGTACCAAAGTTTAGTGTTGGAAATTTAGCTGATAAAATAAATTTGAATTTAGATTTTCCATCAACTGTAAAGTTGTTGGAAATTAAATTCTAAGACACTTTGCTTTTGGAACCGAGTCATTTCGACGTACGGTTTGTGATTTAGAGAATTTCCAAGTTTACGATCGTTTTCGTAAATATTTGAAATTTAATCACATGTCACGAATTTAAATGGTGGTGTTGCACCATGACATTTAATGTGTGATATTGAGATCAGAGGTTAATAATATAATTTAATTATTTGGATTTAATTATTAATATTCTTATTAATAATTAATTAATAATTAATAGATTTATGTTATTTAAATAAAAATATACATTTGGTATATATATGAATGTGTAGAAATAATGCGGCCCAAGTAAATGAGTAAGTCGGGCTTACACGAATTTGCTTGGATTTGGACTTTCCAAATATGCGGCATAAGTACCTATGTTTAGGTATTAATGGAAAGCCTTGAAATTAATTTGGTTCATTAGATCGGTGAAGTTTCATCTTAACCGTTGGATCATGATAATTAATTTGGAAAGTTAAATTTGAAAATGACTTGGTGACCAAGCATGGATTTTGAATATGGTTAATTAATTATATCCATTGGATTAGTTAAAGATTTAATCTTAACCATTGGATTGGAAATAAATTAATGGTATATATGGAAATGCAAAATTCGAGTTTAATATGATGGAGATCGAATTATATTACTTGGTAATCAAGTTTGGAGAGTTGACTTTATACTAAATCAATATGGTCCATTAGATTGGTTATCGAATTAATTCCAACTATTGGATCAAGCTTATTGATTTCGAAATTTCCATATACATGCATAGGGAAATTCGAATTCTCTTATATAAGGAAGTGATTGGATAATTAATTTATTCATGGTTTCCTTATTTCGTTAAATCCCAAATTAATCATCACCATTAGATCATTGGTGATTCAATCTTTGCCATTGGTTTGGAATGATTAATTATATTTGCCCATTATAGAATTCGAAATTCATGCATGGAAGCTTCCCTTATTGGCTTCTCCATGAGCCTATAAATACAAGGCTCATTCTACACATTTCACACACCTCCCCAGAGCAAGAATTCAATATCTCCCTCTCTAGAGTCTTCGAATTTCTTAGCCTCTCACCTCTGTTTTCTGGTTCGGCTTAGTGAGACGTTGTTCTCCGAAAACTTTAAAAGAACCACCAGTTAATGTTTTTGCGACGGAGTCCTGCCGGCGAAGCCCACGCTTGGGTACGAGAAGTCCAGGAGAATATACCGGAAGATCACGGGAGTTTCCCTCAGCATCGGCGAAGCCCGCCCAGTTCAGAACGCGCAGCCAGAAACGTCATCACCTGAGGTACAGCCTTATGCATTGGGTCAATAAATGCAAACCATTTATTTACAGTTTATATATTTCCTATAGACTAGATTATTAATAATGAATTTATGAAAAGTTAAATTAGTTATCATTTATCAGATCTTGATTTTGGTTATTATACGATGTTCAAATCGTTGAACGGGTAACAAGTATTTCCGCTTTAAAATATTTTTTAAATGTTACCCAGACGGCTTGACGGCATAAATCGTGATAATATTATCCGGAAACGTAATGAACTTCCCAACAATTAGTATCAGAGCCATGGTTCAAGGATAAATAATTACGTAATTTATTTAAGGTTTTAAAAATGAACGAATTATTTGATGAATAAATTGATTTTAAAATTGAAATTTAATTTCTAGATATTATAAAATTAATTTAATATTGTGTAATTACCCGACCCGAATTTTTTTCGGATCGGGTATTGGGCCGGGCTGCACTAAGCAGCCCAACCCGTGGGAGTCACGAAGTGGGGCTGCACAGCAACCTCGGGTACTTCGGCCAGACCCAGCGCACGGGCAGCCCACGTAAAGCGTGGCCCAGCCAAGCATGCGGTCCCTGGCAGCGACGTGGGCCTGCGGGCCCATGCCAAGGGCACGCTGCCCTAGATGCCCTGTGGGCCTTCGTGGCCCAGCCCGTGGGGAATCCGTGGGCATATGGATCCAGGCTTAAGCCCGATTAGCCCACGTGCTTAATTTTATGTTATGGGTCGAATTTCTAAACCCGACCCAAATATCCATGGATTAATTAATTAATTTTATTTTTGAATTAATATTTATGAATTAAATTAATTATGTTTGATTAATTAATTAATTAATTAAAATATGGATGTTATTTTTGGTAAATAACATTGTCTTATTTTAAATAAAATATGGATTTTATTTTTGATAAATAACATTGTCTTATTTTTCGAATTCATAATTAAAAAATATGGATGATAATTCTTTGAAGAAAATATCATTGTCTTATTTTTAATTTTCATAAATAATTATTAATGGGGTAATTATATGAATGATAATTATAAATTCATCATAGATATAATATGTTAAACCTATTTTCATAACCCTTGAAACATAGTGTCTATGTTAAGGTAATTATTAATATGTCGGTATAGGATAGATATAAATAATGAACCGTAAATAAGATTTATTAGTTATTAGTCAGAAAAAATTCAAACGTACAATCTTGCCTAAGGAAGAATGAATCAAAAGTGGGGCCGGTTCACCATCCACTTCTGGGTGACCGGTTAGGACCCCTCCTATCGACCTGGAGAGCGTACGATTTGATCTATCACTACCGATGAAGTAATAAATAAATGACTGGGCTTATTAGATTTTATCCCGGTAATTATAACGCCTTAAGATAAACGTTTTTAATGTATGCCATTAAATGGAGTTTATAATAAGTTTTTATAACTTAGGAGTTAAAAACGTTATTTCTAAAACAATGGCAAGTATAGAATATCTTAAAAGGTCTCCATTATTACTGTCACACGGTCTGCTAACCACACCGTCTCGAGTCACCTTAGTGTGTTCATTCCCCAAGGAAGGTGTGCTTATGGAAGGTTTGACACCGTGATAGTTCCAAAAGAATATGGGGACGAAGGAATCTTGGAAATGGACCGTGAGTCACCCTATTGTGACCATTCCTTAAGGACGACGTTTCCAAGAGTAATCCGAGAACAAAAAATAATGGGTTAAGCTTGCACGGAAGTTGGTGCTTCACGACTGTCTATGGTGATAGTTAATAATCATAGGGAACTTTGGTGGTTCTTGTTTTGAATATTAATTTAGTTTACGACTAAAAACTTAGTTTAACCAAACTACACGGTTAATCCCGCTGAGTCACCCTAGAGTGACCATTCCCTAAGGACGGCAACGACGTGTAGAGTCGGTTAAATTATAACAAAATTGTTAATAGATTTAATTAACGTTTTCCCGGAACATGTTTGCATCATGTAACTATTTCAAACCAATTTTTCCTAAAACATTCTACCTATAAGAAAGTTTAATAAGTTTCTTTTTCAATGCTAGTCTAAAATGTCAAATCCCAATTATATTGAATAATCTGATGTGTATTTAATGTCAAGACAATAAAAGTCCGAATAAGTGATTTTGTTCACTTATTGATTATCTTTTGTGTCTGGCTGGTATTTCCACTCGAAATTAGAAGGGAGTAATTCGAAAGTTCTTGAACTTGGGATATGGCTGAAAGATCAACAAAGGTAAGATAATCATCCAACCCAATGATTGGTTAAGGTTGGAACCTTTGACTGAATCCAAGATTCGGAAGACAATCATAAGTTGAGTATGTTAGTCAAAGTATTGAGATAATTATTTCAGTGGGAGCAAGTCGTTTAAATATAATAAATTTGTTGTTTTCAAGAACAATATTTATTATACTCGTGACTTACGTGGAAATTCAAAAGTCCACCTATATAACCAAAGTTTTATCATTATAGATAATAATGAAATTATTATTTATGAGATGATCTAGTTGTTTGTATTGATTGTCCGGTGAGGTGAAATAAACGAGCTCAAAACATTATGAAGTAATTAATGAATAATATGGATATGACATCCAGAAAAAGGTTAACTATGAAAGTGATCGATCATACCTAAGGCTTCTAAAATATAGTCATATTAATTTGGATGAGATAAACAGGATGGACCAATGTTTGGACTGTTCGTTAGTTCCTTGCCTATTTGAGAATCTTGTCCAAAGATTAAAATGATTAAAAGACCATTTTATGAGAAAAGGTCTAAAGAGCCACAGTTCCTATAAAGCTTGTGCATACTTTGTGTATGTGGTCCATTATACAAGCTCAAGAAGGATATGAATACTTTATCTAATGACTGGAAAGTATTCAAGGTAATGGTATGAATGCAAAGTAAATTAGAACTTTTGTGAGTTCAAGTAATTTATTGCATGAACCGAATTTTTAATTCGAAAAATCACTAACACTACTACAAATATGGGATTATACTACGGAGATTCCACTACGCAAGACAAAAAGCGTAGTTGGAAGTCAAGTTTCGACGATGGAAGTTATTATGCGTAGTCGGATTTAAAAAAAATAGACTTACGACTACACATTTTTTTATGTGTCGTCAGAAGCATATATTCGCCGCGGCGAACTAATATTCGCCGCGGCGAGTAGTGTTCCAACTACGCATATATTAGTGTCGTCAGAATGGAAAACGACATTCATTTCCAACGACACTTATTAGTGTCGTTCGAATGACTCGCCGCGGCAAACTTAAGCTAGCCGCGGCGAGAGTCGTGGATCACATAATATTGAAAAAGTACATATTTTTTTTGGAATTGTGACTTTATTGCAGCAAAATTGCATATTTTTTTGAAATTGGTTACATTGAGTTTTTTGTTCGATTTTTTAGATGTAATTTCATTTTATAACACTTTGAATGATTTTAGAACTGTTATTTTGATATTATTTGTTTTTAAATTTATGTTTTTCCAATTATTGCGATGAAATTACATTTATTAATATATGTTATCAACGATCAATTACTAAATTTTGATTGAGAATATATATTTTTGTACTCTTGAATTAATTTTTGTTTAAATAAAAATGGTTATTTAGGATTTTAATAAATTGGTTAAACCCTAACCCTAACCCTAACCCTAAGCCCTAACCCTAAACCATAAACTCTAACCCCTAAACCTTTGTTGGAAAAATTTTACTTGGGAAATCAATGCATTAGCTGCGGCGAACAAGTGATCCAACTACACTATTAAGTGTACTTGAAAGTTTCGCCGCGGCTACTACTAAATAGGCCGCGGCGTATTGTTATAAACAATTTAAATTATATCATTTTACGATATCAATAATTATAAGGTAAGAGTAGTGTGCTATCTTAGTAAGAAAAAAATAAGTTTTTTATATCTATTATAATATTCTTTTCTTAATCGCGGAATCACATTTCTCGGTATGTTATTCTCCTCTCTTAGTTGTCGTTCGATTTTTTCATTTGAAAAGCAAACCACTTATCTATATTTTTAAGTAGATCTTAAGTGCTTTGAAATTTAGATGTTGGATATATATAAAATCATTCAAATTTTCATAATTTTATTTTATATTTGAAGTCGTTACTTAGAAAGCTATAATAAGGTTGAATGAAAGTTAAACTTTGCGTTTCGTATAATTAGTTTAATTGTAAATTTTATGTTTTGAAGCAAATGTCGTTGTGTGACTTGTGTTATTTTTATTTTTTCCATATTGGGGTTATATTTTAGGGTTAATCCAAATTTTATTAGAATAGCGGCAAAAGTACTTATTTCCCGGAAAGTGGTGAATTTGAGATATATTTTCACATTTTTTTATTTAGTTTAATTTTGTAACATTGTATATAATTAGTAAACAGCAAGTTTGACATAATTATTTTTGTAAGTTGACGTTTTCTCGAATTGTGACTTTATTGCGGCAAAAGTACATATTTTTTTTAAATGGTTAAATTGAGTTTTTTGTTCGATTTTTTAGATGTAATTTCATTTTATAACACTTTGAATGATTTTAGAACTGTTATTTTAACATTATTTGTTTTTAAATTTATGTTTTTCCAATTATTGCGATGAAATTACATTTATTAATATATGTTATCAACGATCAATTACTAAATTTTGATTGAGAATATATATTTTTGTACTCTTGAATTAATTTTTGTTTAAATAAAAATGGTTTTTTAGGATTTTAATAAATTGGTTAAACCCTAACCCTAATCCCTAACCCTAAACCATAAACTCTAACCCTAAACCATTGTTGGCCAAATTTTACTTGGGAAATCAATGTATTAGTGGTGTTCATTGTACGCGCACCCAAAAAAGCACAAAGATAGAGATGTTCTTAATCGAAAACTTTAAAATATGTAATTGAATGAGATAATAATTTTTGTAATAAAAACTTATATTGATCAATTCTAGTTTTCAACGGCTTCATGAGTTTTTTTTTAATTTAAACATTTATTACTATTTGTTTATAAATTATATAATATAATTTAAGTATAATAATATAAACCAAGAGTAGTAGAAGAGATTTTTTATTTTTTGAAGTGTAAAATATTGAAAAATTAGAAATTTATCTTTCAACGACACTTTTAAGTGTCGTTGGATCACAGTTAGCCGCGGCTAATATATATTAGCCGCGGTGGATAAGTGATCCAACTACACTTTTAAGTGTAGTTGAAAGTTTCGCCGCGGCTACTACTAAATAGGCCGCGGCGTATTGTTATAAACAATTTAAATTATATCATTTTACGATATTAATAATTATATGGTAAGAGTAGTGTGCTATCTTAGTAAGAAAAAAATAAGTTTTTTTTATATCTATTATAATATTCTTTTATTAATCGCGGAATCACATTTCTCGGTATGTTATTCTCCTCTCTTAGTTGTCGTTCGATTTTTTCATTTGAAAAGCAAACCACTTATCTATATTTTTAAGTAGATCTTAAGTGCTTTGAAATTTAGATGTTGGATATATATAAAATCATTCAAATTTTCATAATTTTATTTTATATTTGAAGTCGTTACTTAGAAAGCAATAATAAGGTTGAATGAAAGTTAAACTTTGAGTTTCGTATAATTAGTTTAATTGTAAATTTTATGTTTTGAAACAAATGTCGTAGTGTGACTTGTGTGATTTTTTTTTCCATATTGAGGTTATATTTTAGGGTTAATCCGAATTTTATTAGAATAGCGGCAAATGTATTTATTTCCCGGAAAGTGGTGAATTTGAGATATATTTTCACATTTTTTTATTTAGTTTAATTTTCTAACATTGTATATAATTAGTAAACAGCAAGTTTGACATAATTATTTTTGTAAGTTAACGTTTTCCCGAATTGTGACTTTATTGCGGCAAAAGTACATATTTTTTTTGAAAATGGTGAAATTGAGTTTTTTGTTCGATTTTTTAGATGTAATTTCATTTTATAACTCTTTGAATGATTTTAGAACTGTTATTTTAACATTATTTGTTTTTAAATTTAAGTTTTTCCAATTATTGCGACAAAATTACATTTATTAATATATGTTATCAACGATCGATTACTAAATTTTGATTGAGAATATATATTTTTGTATTCTTGAATTAATTTTTGTTTAAATAAAAATTGTTGTATAGGATTTTAATAAATTGGTTATGTCAAACCCTTAAACCATAAACCTAACCCTAAACAATAAACTATAACCCTTAAACCCTTTGTTGGCCAAATTTTACTCGGGAAATCAATGCATTAATGGTGTTCATCGTACGCGCACCCAAAAAAGCATAAATATAGAGATGTTTTTAATCGAAAACTTTAGAATATGTAATTGAATGTAGTAATAATTTTTGTAATAAAAACTTATATTGATCAATTCTAGTTTTCAACGACTTCATGAGTTTTTTTTTTAATTTAAACATTTTTTTACTATTTGTTTATAAATTATATAATATAATTTAAGTATAATAATATAAACCAAGAGTAGTAGAAGAGATTATTTATTTTTTGAAGTGTAAAATATTGAAAAATTAGAAATTTATCTTTCAACGACACTTGTAAGTGTAGTTGAAAGTTTCGCCGCGGCGAACTGAAGTTCGCCGCGGCGAGTGTCGGGTTTTTACACAACACATCTCAACTTGTGTCATTGAAACCCCAAATTTTCGAATTTTTTTCACTTTTTTTCGTTTCCCTCCCCTTTTCTCTCTTATTTCAGGCTTTCCCTCTCTCCTTCCCTTCGTCGTTGCCGTCGCCATGGAGCAGAACGTCGGCCACCAACAAGTCTACTCCCTAACCGAGTTTCTACCTTGAGCAAGGTTAGAATCCAAGCCCTAAATTAATATTATATTTTTAATGCATTTTTGTGTTAAAATAGTATTGTTTATAGTTTATGTGATGTTATTTTGATGATTTAGTGAATATCTCTTAGCGTGTTAATGAATTTGTTGATGCTATTTAGTTTTTGTTGATTTGTGTTTTGGTATGTTGGTGGGTTTATATTTTTCGAAATATGTTGATAAATTTTGTGGGTTTATGAACTTTCTTTGATGTTTTTTTGTAGGCTCGGGGAAAAGTTCATGTTACACAATACAACCGGCTTGAATTTTCAATGTTCATGTTCATGATGAAGAATATAATATTATGTATATGGACGGTTTTACATTCTTAGATATAGGGACGACGGTATTATTTGTAAGTATGAATGATACTTTTTGTAGGTACGGAATATTATTTGTAATAAATCGATTAATTTTCAAATTTATTATATAAAATATATATTATTTATTATTTACAGGTGATACCAAAGCATCCGGGCGATTTTAATCGCCCGCTTTTTTTAATTTTATATCGGCATATTCGTTGACACTTTTAAGTGTAGTTGGAAGTAATGTTCGCCGCGGCTAACATTATAACTGTCGCGGCGAACATTACTTCCAACTACACTTAAAAGTGTAGTTGGAAAGAATATTTGCCGCGGCAAATATAATTTGTGCCGCGGCGAATATTATTTCCGACTACACTTTTTAAGTGTAGTCCATGGACACTTCCGACGACACTTAAATAAGTGTAGTCGGATATCATACGACGGAGGATCCGACGACACATTGACGGAGGATCCGACGACACATTAAAAGTGTAGTTGGAACACTCCAACTACACTTTTTGAGTGTAGTCCAATCCCCTTTTTGTAGTAGTGTAATGACTTTTCAGTTATACTGAAGGGATGAGTATGAACGTTTAATTCAGTGATCACCTAAAAGAGAAACTAATTCTCTGTTAGTCAACGGTTCCTCGCACACCAGCACAATGAGGTGTTCTAGAAAGAAGGAACAAGAACCTTTTAGAAATGATTAAGGGGAGATAATCATTTAATATTATTCATTAAATGGGATTTGGACAAGATATAGTTTATGATCATATAAGAGAGTAATTGTTTTTCAACAATAGTAACTCTTTTGGAATATGACTCTATGATAAACTATGAACCTAAAAGAAAAATATTACTAGAGGAATTGTTAAAAGAAAAAGTAATTACACAATCAATAG
The DNA here is from genome assembly GCA_954871525.1 of Parietaria judaica. Classification (NCBI taxonomy): domain Eukaryota; kingdom Viridiplantae; phylum Streptophyta; class Magnoliopsida; order Rosales; family Urticaceae; genus Parietaria; species Parietaria judaica. Next base: position 58,827,631 of record OX940860.1, read on the forward strand.
TGTTTGTTGATAATCAGATAGAGGAAACCACATGTTCCAAATAAGAACTCTGGGTACTTAGATGTAGTGGGAGGTTCACTCTTTAGATTAAACACTACGAGCACGGGCAAGAGAACAACGTTGCGTGTCGACAGTAATGTTGATAATCCTTCGACCTTTAACGAGGTCATAGGATACTGATCATGGGAAATGGCAGGATGTCATGAACTAAGAAAAACAAAATCTATGGATTCTAACTAAGTCTGGGAGCTTATAGACTTACTAGATGGAATCAAACCCATTGGCTGTCAGTGGATCTACAAAAAGATGAGTGGACAGGAAGGTTGAAACCTTAAGAGCTAGTTTAGTGGACAAGGGTGAAACCCAGAGAGAAAGTATTTGTTTCGAGGAAACTTTCTCTCCTATCACTAAAGTCCATTCTAACCATAGCCTAAAGTCTCAACTATAAGATTTAGCAGAGGGACGTCAAAACCGCTTTCCTGAACGGGTACATTGACGAGAATATCTATATGGAATAACAAGAAGGGTTCGTACAAAAGGGTCAAGAAGGGAAAGTTTACAGATTACTCAAGTCAAATTTATGGATTGAAGCAAGCTTCCAAATCCTGGAATCTAAGGTTTGATGAGACCATCAAGACCTATGGATTCGTGCAAAAACATCACTGAGGCATGCATCTATAAGCTCAATGATGATACCGTGGAGATTTTCCTTGTTCTGTACGTCGTCGATATTCTTCTCATTGGTAATAATGTGAAAAAGTTATCGGACGTGAAAGCATGGTTAGCTACACAATTCCAAATGAAGGATATGGGAGAAGCCATCTATGTTCTTGGGATCCGTATCTTTACGGATCACAACAGCAGGCTTCTGGCCTTATCATAAGAAGCCTACATAGATAAGGTGCTAGAACGTTTGGCAATGGCAAACTCCAAGGGAGGTAATTTATCGACCAAGCATGGAGTATTCCTTGATAGGAAACAATGCCTTACTTCTCCGGAAGAGCAAGACGCGATGAGGCGCATACCCTATGCTTCAGCAATGGGAAATCTGATGTACACTATGCAGTGTACTAGGCCAGACATCTGTTACGCTATGGGAATCGTTAGCAAGTACCAATCCAACCCTGGTATGGCTCACTGGACAACAGTGAAGAACATTCTCAAGTATCTTCGGAGAACGAAAGACTGAATGTTAGTGTTTTCAGGATCAGAACTGAATCCACTAGGAAACACTGACTCGGACTTTATGTCTGACAGAGACGCGAGAAAATCGATGTCAGGAGCAATGTTCACCCTTGCTGGTGGAGCGATATTCTAGAGAAGCGTTAAGCAATCATGTATAGCAGATTCCACAATGGAAGCTGAATATGTGGCAGCCTGTGAGGCAACCAAAGAATCAGTTTGGCTAATGAATTTCTACATAGAGATGGGAGTAGTTCCAGATGTAGATGGGCCACTAACGCTCTACTGTGAAAAAAGTGGCGTGGTGGCAAATTCTAAAGAGCCCGAAGACCATAACAAGGCAAAGCATATAGAACACAAATGCCATTTCATCAGAGAGATTGTACGTCGTGGCTACGTAAGAGTTGTGAAAATAGCTTCAGGAGACAAACTGGCCGATCCATTCACCAAGACGTTGCTAGAGAAAATATTCAGAAGGCATCTGGTAAGCATTGGTCTGAAAGACATGGGTCATCTTCTTTAAGTACAAGTAGGAGATTGTTGGACATATATCCTTAAATAAGCTGTCATTTCCCTAATTGTAAAAGATTTTGACCAAAGTCGTTGAATAAAAGATGTTACTTATTATGTTAATCTTATTATAGTTTCTGGTAGAGTAAAATAGAATGTTTGTTCCATAGTTCCTAAAGGATACAATTATGTTATTATTATCACAACCGAGTCAATGTGAGGAAGAATTAATAATCAAAATAAATAAACTTAAAATGTCCGAGACCTGATTAACTGGGTGGGAGCCCATTAATCGTATAAGGTCATTAATGTGACTAAGTGATAATCCTATTCTGGATTAAGTGTGTGTGTCACACTCACTAGAAGTGCATTACGTATGAAGCGGCTTCATACTAGAATGGACCTGACTTAAACTCTGGAATTTGTTATATAAGACCGTCACTGACAACTTGGAGTTGAGTCACTAGTAGATGCTCAAATGGATATTCGATCTAAGTCCTGAGTGACCTCGAGCCTGGACTGTTGACTTTATTGTTCTTTGATTTAACTGTTAAAGAACACATTTTACTATCGTTCCCAATGCTGCTATTTTGGGAACATGATAGTCATTACTCTACTTGTATCTTGGATCAAGAATAGTCGCTATGGAAACAATATCATTAATATTACCCGGAAGACCCTAATACTTATCAAACTTCACATTCATCTTTGCAAGAATAGATTTGAAGACCTTGCACGGCGAGCTAGCCTAATATGTGAGCTTCGCTTTCACGTCACATATATCTGTAAAACAAAGATTCGATTTCGCATAAGAAGTCCCACTTAATTTCATGGTTAGATGAAAGAAAGTCTCGAGAAAATTAAAAAAATACGGTGGAATTTTCCCAATCCGAGTTAATAGGTAGATTGACGGTTTTATCATCCTCGAAGTAATCGTGGAAAAATATATCAATCTCTCTCATCCGATCAAAAGCTTTGCAAAACTTAAGAGCAAATTCTAACATGAGATAAGTAGAACTCCATCTACTGCACACGTCCATGCACAAATGGTACTCATTGAACCGCTTCGAGTGTGCCGAAAATGTTCTTGCTAATCTAAAAAAGTTTTGTATAGACGCGATAGAAGCACCCAAGGATGTAAATCCATCTCCCACAATTAAGTTAAGATATGACAAGCGCCACGGACATGGAGAAGTCTACCATCTTCGACTAAATTCCAGTTCTCCTCTTGCCTCCATCTCTTCAATCTGGATATACAAACATCATTTGTTGTAGTGTTATCCATTGTAACCAACTGAACTTTTATGGTTCCCTAATCTTTAAAGCAATCCATCAGTTCTTAAGCAAGTGTTTTGTTGGACATGTGTCTTTAAACAAGCTGTCTTTTCCCTAATTGTAAAAGATTTTGACCAAAGTCGTTGAATAAAAGATGTTACTTATTATGTTAATCTTATTATAGTTTCTGGTAGAGTAAAATAGAATGTTTGTTCCATAGTTCATCAAGGATGCAATTATGTTATTATTATCACAACTGAGTCAATGTGACGAATAATTAATAATCATAATAAATGAACTTAAAATGTCTGTGAATTGGTTAACTGAGTGGGAGCTCATTAATTAGATAAAGTCATTAATCCGACGATTAGCAAAGGATCCGATCCGCTAGACTTCACGAGAATAGTAAATCAAGCCTCTAACCCAGGAAACTTATCAAACGTTAATGGGCCCGACCCAATATCCAAGTTTGGGCAGCTACAATGTTTGATCCATTTTTGTCATCAACATTTTGGCGGTAGAAGGAGGGGATCACGACAAATTCAAGCATCGAGTTCGTACCAACACATACAACAACATCGAAATCGTCTCGGTCCATCAACGACCTCGGCGCAGTCATGGTCGCTCCACATCAAGTACAAGACACGCACGCCGCCGACGAGATCTCTGCCACGCCAGTGCAAAGACACCGCAGAGTCTCTCAATGTGTGAACCCCCCACCTCGGCTCGGCACCACCGGGCCGCGGGTTCAGATCGACCTCGGCTGAGTATCACTAAGACGGCGCAAGCTTTATCTCGATTGCCTCAACGACCTCATCACCTATGACCTCGATCTTTGTCTTGGTCACCTCGAAATCTATATTGGTCACCGCAACGATCTTAAGTTTCATCCTGGTCGCCGCAACAACCTCAAATTTCAAGTCACAACAATGACCTCAAGTTTCATATCGGTTACGTCACTGATATCGAGATCTGCATCAATCGCATCAATGATCTCGAGCCTCGTCTCGGTCACATCAACCTACTACGGTCCTCTCAAAGTGACGCGACATTGACGAACGCTGCAACATCATTGCTCACCAAAAGCACCTTCATCGAGAGCACGCGCTAAAAACCAAGCGAATCACTCCATCATCACGAAAAAAAATGGTGGAACTCTTTCATGCCGGAGATAGCCCGATCTGGGTACGACGATGATCAAATTCATAAACCCAACGACTACGCTGAAAGCCCATCAGGATAGACAACGATCGAAGTCTGATACCCGACGATGACGCCGAACGCCCATCAGGAAAGGCAACGATCGAAGTCCTATACCCGACGATGACGCCGAAGGCCCATCAGGGAAGGCGACAATCATAGTCTGATACCTGAAGACGGCGTTGGAGGCTCATCAGGGAAAAGGTGACGATCGAAGTCCGACACTTGAAGACGGCACCGGAAGCTCATCAGGGAAATGAGGACAATCGAAGTTCGATACCTGACGAATGCGCCGAAGGATCATCGGGGAAAGACGGTGATCGAAGTCCGAAACTCGGACGCAAAGCCGAAAATCTCATCGAAAAAGACGACGGTCAACATCTGGGAACAACAACCAACAAAACTCCAAGTAAACTCATGTTTTCACTCAGCTATTTTGCAGCATTCTCAATATATAGTTTTAAAAGCATTTTTAAGCTCACCGCTTTCTCCAAAAGAAAATATGGAAGTTTATCTCTTAGGAAAACACCCATAGACGTGCAAGGTTACTCCAAAGGACAGGAACTCCACACACGCGAACATGGGTGGAGGGTTATCTCTGGAACGCCCTTGTAAACATACGGTAAGGTGATATCTGGGGAAAACCCCACAATCGTAAAGCATAATACGGCAAGGTGTCTGGCAGAACGCCCCCATAAAATTAAGCGGAATGTTTTCCCCGAGGACACCCGCATATATCTCTTAAAAGCGAAGGCTAAAAATCTCTCCTCAAGCCAAAGTAGTTTTCCGGAGGGAAAAACCATCAAAAAACTCGGGGGGGGGGGGGGGTATAATGTTACAAGTTATTTTTCCCAATTCAATTTCGGCCCAACAACGCCCCCGGAGGCTCATATATCAAAATTAAGAAGTACAAATATTGCGGAAACAACGCCCCATTATTATAATAAATATTAATTGATAAAACGCGTCGTAATGGGGCGTCAAGGCACGCTGTGCACCCAGCCATGGCGTATCACACAGGGTGCCGGGGTGCATCACTGCGGCGTTGCGCCGCGGAGGACAAAAATGACAATATTTGTATTGCAATTAGGCCCCCGGCCCCTCCTATAAATAGGAGCTTCATTTCAACAAAACAGTAACTCGATACAACTCAGAGAAATGTTCTATATAGTTATATAACTCTGTTATCTCTCTTATATATATTTTTTGATTTAAATACCCGACTAACGTCGGAGCGGAGGAGCTAGCTAAAGCAGAAACGCCAGAGGAATCCCTGGATCACCGGAGGAATCTCCGACTCCCCAAAGGAAGGTACAAGCGTTGTCCGACTCCCGTATCCGCCATCAACCCTGCTCGCCTAGGAAAGCCCAGGTACGCACTCTTTAATCGCCCACATTGAACTACGTGATGACCTGATCCTACTTGAATATAAGTGGGTATGTAAGAAGTCTTGCTATATGTGACGAGGTGCGGCATCATATATCATCACCCCCTGGCATTCCCAGTCATCGACTACTCCTAGTCTGTTCGCCGACCTGCCCTACGAGGTTCCGGTTCTTTGCGGTCACCGACCTACATCCCGAGTCTTACGACTTAGCGGTAACGGGTCGGAGGAGCCGATTCCAGTCCGACGGCAAGCAGAGGGTCCAATCGTCGACCTGCCATATAGAGGTTCTGGTTTTAAGCGGTCACCAACCTATATCTCGAGACCTAGGACTTTACGGTAATAGGTCGGAGGGCCCAGTTCCCGTCCGACGGTTAGTGGAGGGTCCGATCCGCCAGACTCCACGATAACATTGAATCAAGCCTCTAGCGTAGGAAAGTAAAAAACGGCGATGGGCCCGACCCAATATCCAACTTTAGGCCCCTACAGTGTTTGATCCATTTTTCGGCATCAACACAGACATTAGTGAAGGTGATGAAGATGACAAAGAAGGGGTCTAGTGAACTACTTTGTGGCGTTTACATGCTCTCTCAGAAGCTATTCTTCTATGTTGAACGATGAAATGATGATGTTCCAACCCTCTGTCAAACTATATTCGAGAAATAGATGTTAATTTGTTACTAGCCCGCATGTTAAAGAATACGTGATGAAAAGTGGATGTCAAAAAGTAAAAAAATTCAATTTTGGTTATTTTTCGCAACCTATAAGGTAGGGCTGTAACTAATCGGTTAACCTGTTTATTTTTTACTATATGGTATTCTTAACCTTTCTTTGGTTAGTAATGTTTTAATAACCTTAACATGTTTTAAACCGGTTAACCTAATTTTCGGTTATCAAAATCTGATTAATCTGTTTAATAAACTTAACCTGTTTTTTTTATTATAGCATTTAACAAAGTTTATCTCAATGATAAAACATATCGGTCCAAAATAAATCGCAACAAAACAATCGAGTCCAAAAAGAAATATACCGGTCCAAAACATAAATCCAAAAAGTACAACAATTATAAAAAAAATATCCAGTTCAGCAACTCGAAGGCGCTTTGACTGAAAGAGAGAAAACCCTACTTAATTTAATTTTAAAATATTTAAATAAATAAATATTAAAACCGGTTACAAAAATAACCTACTTTGAAAAATAAATAACCTGTAAGCTTATCCTGTTTGAAACCAGATACGATTAACCTTAACCTGTTTTCAAAAGAATTCAGTTACGGTTAAATTTTAAACCGAATAATTTTTTGTTACGATTTTAAAATACTATTACCGGTTATTTTGCACACCCATGTACAAAAGAGATGGCAAATTCATCGTTTGGAAGGAAGGGACCAATGACGTTCAAATTAATTTGGTAAATAAATAAGATTAATGTAAAAAAGAAAAAAAAAATAGTCAAATAAAACAAGTACATATGGAGGCGCCAAAATAAGAAGTCGACCTAAAGGAGAGAGAGAGAGAGAGTAGATAAGGCGAGCGACACTTCCATTTCATCCATTTCAGCATCCATGGCCGTCGCTGTGGCAGTCAGCAACTGCTGCTTCTCCGTCCTCACCTCCACCGCCAAGCTCCGCCGCTCTCTCTCCACTCATCGCCGCTTCTCCACCATCCACGCCTCTCTCCGGCGACCCAGAAATCCCGACCCAGAGGTACTACTCACTTCGCCCTAGCTACCTCCCTCCATTTGAATGACTGAGTTTGTTTCGGTGTGTTCGCCGAGAAGAGAGATGAGAGGCCGTGCCTGTTCTCCGAAGCCAGAGGAGATGCCAGGAAAGCAGCTCAACCGGCGGCGTATAAGCCCTTCGGAATGCAGAAAAAGGAGAAGAAAGAGTTCGTTTTCGATTCCAAGGAGCAACAGGTTTGTTCCGATTTTCGGAAACTCGCAGCATTTTTTCTCAGATTCTGATAGCTGAGCTGAATGATTTTAGGTCGAGCCTGGGAATCTTCAGGATACTGCTTTTCTCAATGCCGTTGTCAAGGTAACAGCTTCCATGGCGCAACTTCACTTCTTCATTTGAAGAGCTCTAACGGACTTCCTGAATTTCCGTTTTCGATGTTACGAGAGATTTTATGTATCCCGGCTATTCGATGGGGAAAGTGATTGAGCAACTTCGTGGCGTTTCAATTTTTATTTTCGTAATGCAATCAAATGTGGTAGAAATTATGTTTCCGGTAATTCAATGGAAAAATAAATGATCTAAGAACTTTGTGCCTCTGCGCCTTCTCGATTTTTATTTTTCTAATGCATTCTTATCCGGTAGAGAACATGTATCCTGGGCGATCCGATTAAGAAAACGCTTGAAGAACTTGCTGTGGCTTTTCAATTTTTATATTTCTGAATTCTAATGCATTCTAATGTGGTAGAAATCATGTATTCTGGCAATTTGATGGAAAAAACGATTGAAGAACATCGTGGTGTTGCGATTATTATTTTGCTTATGCATTCTCAACTTTTGATGAATTCTAATGTTTATTTTACGCACTCGGTTGAAGAACTCACAACATTTCGATTTTGATTTCCTAATGCGATTTCTCAGGTTTACTGTACTCATACTGCGCCTGACTATTCGCTTCCTTGGCAAAAGCAAAGACAATTTACAAGTACCGGAAGGCAAGTTTGTAGTGTTCTCCGTTTGTCTAGCTGTAAAAGTTCGCTCGTTCGTCAAAAAAATGATTATTTGATTCATCTATTTCGTTTCACAGTGCTTTTATGATTGGAGATGGTAAACTCCTGACAAACGCTCATTGTGTTGAGCACGAGACGCAGGTAATCTTTGTACTTTTAGTTCATCGTGTTTCTTTGTCACGCATATGACTCATGAAGGTCATATGTTGTGAAGTTAGGTATATATCTGCCTTTATTTAGTATTTGTTAGGATTAAGCAATACCGTCCACGTCCATCATAATGCGGGTCTGAGAATTTCTCAGTTTGTTGTCTGCATTCCAAATTCTGGTTATTTGATAGACGTGTGAAACGAGCTTGTAGAAACTGAAATATTTTTTGCTCGTCTTTGAAACGGTCCAGGTGAAGGTGAAGAGAAGGGGAGATGATACCAAATATGTTGCGAAGGTAAACTTCGTTAATATAGCTTCTAAATTATCTATCTATGATTGGCTTATTGAAATTGATATCTTAGAAATTCGAAGAAACACGTATATGTAGATTGGTTGCCTCTTTCTCATGAGAATATGAGATTAAAAGGATATCGGTGGCTGGTTTTATAGTTGATCACTGCATATATCAAAGCAAAGTAACATAAAATAATTTCTGCATTTTATTGCAGGTTTTGGCGAGAGGTGTTGATTGTGATATAGCTTTGCTATCAGTAGAAAGCAAGGAATTTTGGGAAGGAGTGGAGCCGCTCAATTTGGGACGGTTGCCACATCTTCAGGTTTTTTCTTGGTTGAATTATTCAATCTATATTTTCATTAAAATCTATGATTTGGAGTTTGAATCAATAATCTATATTTTCATTAAAATCTATGATTTGGAGTTTGAATTCAATCATCTATATTTTCATTAAAATCTATGATTTGGAGTTTGAATTCAATAATTACAAGTTTGTTTTGAGAAATTTATTACATTAGGATATTTGGATCTTATGTAATCATATATGATTTGCCTTTTGAGCAGGATTCAGTAACTGTTGTGGGATATCCCCTTGGAGGAGACACTATTTCGGTAACAAAGGGTGTTGTGTCACGCATAGAGGTATAATAAAACATTTATATTTTCTATAATTTATATCGTTACTTCTGAATTCATACACAAATCATATATTCGATTATAGCTTTTTGGATCAACATAATTTAATGAAAACGTCTCGAATTATCCTACAGATTAGGATAAATTCTTTGTTAATCATGTTACAATTTTACACGTGTTTAGTTTTTACATGTTTTTTCGGTTATCAGGTCACATCATATGCTCACGGATCATCTGACTTATTAGGCATTCAAATCGATGCAGCAATAAATCCCGGTTTGTTATCTGAGTACACAAAGTTCCCATTTTTCTTTCGATTATTAGTTTGTCCAGTTTATCAATATTTACAGTACATGTTTTTTTATTCTTAATTCTAGGGTTAACTTATACTGCTTTAGATATTAGGTAATAGCGGTGGTCCTGCGTTCAATGACCAAGGGGAGTGCATCGGTGTGGCATTTCAGGTAAATTTCTGGCATGCTATCTGTGTATTCATTTACATGTATATATTATTATGGTTTTGAGTAGTCTTTTCGTATGTTTACGAGACATTTCCTTTAGGTCTACAGATCTGAAGAAGCTGAGAATATTGGATATGTAATTCCAACTACAGTAGTATCTCATTTTCTGAATGACTTTGAGAGGAATGGAAAGTACACTGGTGAGAGCTCTTCTAGATTTAGTCTTTTTATAGTTTTAGTTTCATTAAGGGTAGACTAGTAATTTCTTACCTAGCTAGACTATATAACGGTATTTGCCCTATCAATAAAATACTTGAGTTATCCCCATTATGATGTTTGTAATAAACTTGAATTTTACTGGACTTGTATATCCAATGCTAATTAATAATACTGGATTGAACTTTGAAGTTAAGGCATTAATTTTCATGCATCGGGCATTTTTTTCCGCAATATGTATCAATAACGATACGTTGTCGTTTTGAATTAAAATCTAAAATTTGCTTGAAGCAAGATTATTTCCTTTTTTGCATTTTTCAATTCAAGCTCGGTGCTTATCTACCTGTGACCGGAATATTTCCAAAGCAATTATATGTACTTTTGAATTTCAGGTTTCCCTTCCCTCGGCGTGTTGTTGCAAAAGCTGGAGAATCCAGCCCTACGTGAATGCTTAAAAGTCAAGTCTAGTGAAGTACGTTACAATGCCAAATCATTAGTTTATTCTTAAAGCGGGTCCCTATTAATCCTTACGGACTTTCGGTGCTTTCCGATCAGGAATCAACATTTCTATTGGTTTCCAGTTCAAATTAAGCAGAACTGTGATACGGCCCGGGATTGAAATCTCACAAACCCTAATCTCACCATATCTCTAAAAATAAATTGTAACCTCTCAGGTTTTAACTTGTTCGCATCTTCTGCAGGGTGTATTGGTCCGTAGAATCGAACCCACTTCCGACGCTCATAAAGTCTTGAAAGAGGTAAAAATGCCATATGTGTAGCTTCCAAGAAATACTTATATGAATCCACTTTCTTTAGATCTTTTGTTCCATTACATGATCATTAACCGCATCTCTTTGGTTCTCTAAATACTACTTCATTGGGTTCGTAGAAAAGTAATAATACACTTATTCCGCCAGAATTATAAAAGTCCAAAAAAAGAACAGTGCAGAGAAAGCACATCAGAAAGTACTTGATAATATTATAATTTGAGGTTTGAGTTTACAAAAGGATATATCGATATATTTCTTGAATTTTTCGGCAAAGATCTTTCGTGGTTTTGTAGTTCAAAAGTGTCAAATTTTAGTTACTGCCAGATTTTTTTTGAAATTCCTATATTATTTTTAATGCATCATTGACATAATTGAGTTTTCCTTTTTCAGGGGGATGTTATTGTGAGCTTTGACGGTGTTCATGTAGGGTGTGAAGGGACAGTTCCATTCCGTTCGAGTGAGCGTATCGCATTCCGATATCTCATTAGTCAAAAGTAATATATCCTAATCACTATGTCGAATATGATATAAATAGAGCTTATGCTGTATTTTACTAGCATATTGTATAGTTTAGCCTTACTAAGAGTAGTTTTGAACTCTTACTTATCTCGACTAGAATGTATATAGTATTTTTTTACTTCATCTATAATTTGTAAATATCATTCCCGAGTCTTAAATGTGAGAATTGAGGAATCCTCTAATTCGCACTCATAAGGCTAATATGCAAACAAATTGGCCGATATTTGAAAATAGGAGTTATTTGGTGGCGCAATTACACACACACACACGCACACATATATACATATATATATATATATATACATATATATATATATATATATATTTCCGCTTCTTGAAGCACGTCGCTTGCATTTTTATTAGTTTTTGTCCATCAGATTAATTTTTCTTTAACAGATTTGCCGGTGATGTTACGGAGCTCGGTATTATTAGGGCCGGGGAATATATGGAAGTCAATGCAGTTTTGCACCCACGTGTGCATTTGGTAAGCCAGTCGCACCAAGAACATTTGCATAAGTTAAACCACATAAATATTCCCGTCGCAATGACGGTTGTTTTGACTTGTTTTGCAAGGTTCCTTATCACATCGATGGAGGTCAACCTTCATACTTGATCATTGCTGGTTTGGTGTTTACCCCTCTATCAGAGCCATTGATTGAGTACGTGAACACTGATTTATTATAGAGTAATAAGCACTGTTGCAGTGGTTTAGATTTCCCCCAATTTTTATCTTGGTGCATTTTGTATCCTGAAAATTAAATTTGCTACTCTTTGCTCTGAAATGTCATTTGGATACATTTGCCACCTGAACTTTTTGGTGTATTTTTAGTTTCCCTCTCTGTCATTACATTAAAAATCATTCGATACATGATTTATCAAGGGAAAAATCATTATTAAAAAATAAAAATATTCTGAACATAAGAATAGTTTTTTTTTTCCCTCTCAGTACCACGCGTACAGTGTTTTAAAAATATTATGAAAGTTTAGGGGAGGCGAAGTGTGCCGAACTAAATTTTCAGTAGGCAATGCGCACCAAATTTTATATCAGGTGGCAAAGTGAACCAAAATATAGTTTTTACACTTCCATGACAGTTTCGGGGGGCAAAGTGTACCAAAATAAATTTTAAATAGACAAAATGCACCCATTTGATATATCAGGTGTCAAAGTGCACCAAAATATATTCTTGCTAATAGCTTATGTGTTACTATTTTTTTTTTTCGGTTGACAGAGAGGAGTGTGAAGATTCTATAGGGGTATGTTCTGCAGTACATAAGATTTTTTCTTTCTTTCAAGTATTACCAAAACACAAACAAAAACTTATGTCCGAATCCATGATATTTTTGCTAGAAATTTAATTACCGGGTCTTTTCTCTTTTCAGTTAAAGTTATTGACAAAGGCACGCTACTCCTCGGCTCGGTTCAAAGGGGAACAAATTGTTATCTTATCCCAGGTTGGTTTTATTTATGTGCTTTATTATTTAGATTCATTTTTGCTGTTCGATTTCGTTAATAAATTCTTCAGCTATTTTTATTTCTTTGGTTTATGAAGGTTTTAGCAAATGAAGTGAACATTGGGTATGAGGATATGGGCAATCAGCAGGCAAGCTGTTACACACTAGTTTCGCAGCTTCGAGCATTTTGATACAAAATTATCGGAATATTCTCGTATTAAATTGTTGAATTTGCAGGTTTTAAAGCTAAATGGAAGGCGAATAAAAAACATTCATCACTTGGCACATCTTGTAGATTGTAAGTGTTTCCCGCTTTATCCTTCTCAATTTTAGTAATTATCAGTTGTACACTTGTCGCCCCCTGAACTTGTCAATTGGTTTTTGTGTACTCCCTAAACTTCTTTCTTTGTATCAATCTTCTCCCTGAACTTGTCATATTTTCTCCGTCTTTGACAGTTTCAGTTGTACACTAGTCGCATTGTCTCGGTTTTTGCCCCCTGAACTTATCGAATCGTCCTTATGTACTCCCTAAACTTTTTTCTTTGTATCAATCATCTCCCTGAAGTTGTCATATTTTCTCCCCCTTTGACAGTGTTCTCAGTTTTCGTCATGGTTATACTTTAAATCGTTTGTGTCCTTAAACTTGTGACTTGAAACTTGACAAAAACTGCCAGATATTTAAAGGTAGGGGAGTAAACTGCTACAATTTTCAAGCTCGTGGGGGAAATTGATAAAAATTGTTTATACCGAAATAAAATGACAAGTTTAGGATAAGTCAAAGGGGAAACTTCTGGGGAGACAACGGAGGGGGTTAAACGCATCAAATTTTAGTTCAAGGGGCAAAATAAGAAATGTGACAAATCCAGAGGGGGCAACTAATAATTACACTTTTTGTAACTTCCAGTATTTACTTATATTTTTCTTATTTTTATCATTATTTTTTTTCTTGGTCTGAATCAGCTTGCAAAGACAAGTACCTTGTGTTCGAATTCGAAGACAAGTACATAGCGGTGTTGGAGAGGGAAGCCTCAATCTCCGCTTCAGCTTGCATTCTCAAAGATTATGGAATCCCGGCCGAGAGATCTTCTGATCTCTCCGAACCATATTCAGATTCCCTCGAAGATAATGAAGCATCGGATCTCGAATTCGGTGACAGCCCGGTTTCAAATTACGAAATCGGCTTCGACGGGCTTATTTGGGCGTAAATTGCGCTATGGTATGTTTTACTTGATAATTTATCTCGTTTCATTAATAATGGTAGGCCGGGTTGGTTTCGAGTAAAACGGGGTACCGGAAACGTAAAATGGATTTCACATTTTTTTTAGGTTGAGTTTTTAGTAGTATCGATTGTTAGGTTAGGTAGTGTTTTTGACTGAAACGAGTCATGTAATAATATTTGTAATATGACATAACTATTGAATTATTTTATTTTTTATCGTATTACTTTCTTATCTTGTTCATCAAGCAGTTCCGACGCCATGCATTATAACGTTTGGTGCATAGCGGCGGTAAAAGTATTTAAATTATAGTCAATTACATTAGTAATGTAGTTAAGTTATTTTTGAGAAAAAAGTATTTAAAAATAGCAAATATACTAAAACAGTAATTAGGTCGAATTTCTTTAACGAAATATTGATAAAGAAGGGATTTAAAGTTTAAACATTTAAAATGAAATGTTAAAAAATCAAACTAAATAAAATTATGTAGAAATAACACATGTTTTTTTATTATCAATTTTCTTTGTATTTTTTTTAGATGAGACGGTCTATAACATTTAATCCCCAAAATCCAACACAAAAATCGATCCGGGTTTAATTTTTTTTTTTTTAAAAAACCCGGATACGGATCAGTCCGGGTCCGGGAAAAAAATCCTGGACTGATCCGGATCTGGGTTATTATAATTTTTTAATTAAATTTGTTTTATTTATTGTTTAGTCCCTAATTTAATTTAATTGTTCAAATCTAATATTTTGGTACTTAAGTTCGGTTTTGAAAAAAAAAATGTTTAAATTCTTAAATTATTTTGTGCGTTTTAAATATTTAAAAATAAATATGAAATAAATAAAAACATACAACAACAAAAGAAAGTAAATATGCATTTTTTATTCAACAAACTCGAAGGTCGGATACGAGAAAGTACAAATACAACCAAATGTCGAAAGGCAAACGAAGTTACAAATTCAAAGTACAATAAGAAAACGAACAATTGAAAACGAATTACATTTGAATATGTGAAAAGTAATTTGCCAATTCTCGGTCGAATATATCGTTTTCTTGTTGTCGCTTGTTGGCCATAATCCAATCTCTCGAAAGCATAAGGATCTCGACCATCAATGACCTCGTAGACTTGCGGCGAGGCTCTAACATCCTTCCGGCCATTGAGAATGCCGCCACCATTGAGAATGCCGCCTCCGATGATACCGTTGAGACCGGGATTGTGAGAATGTCACGAACCAACAACGATAAAACCGGATACTCCGATCGATTTGCGTGCCACCATTGAAGGATGTCGAGGCCTTCGTTAGGGCACGGTGTCGAAGGAAGGTTGCAGAATCGGGCATACTAGTCGACAGTGTTGCGCCGTTGACGTCGACCAAGAACACGAGATCCCGAATTGCCACTTCCTTGTGAACCCGGTGAAGAAGTCGATGCCGTATTGCCACTACCGCGCTCAATAGCCGTAAGGTTGTAGAATAACCGGTGATTGTACACGTATGGTGAACCACCGGCCCCGCGTTCGCCCTATATTGAAGAAAAAAAATATTAACATTTAGAGTAATGTTAGGAAATTAGAACAAATTAATCTTAAGAAATAAAGTTAAAACATTACCTGAGTTTGTTGTTGAGGATTCGTATCCTCCATCTGATCCTCCAAGTCGTTATATTTTTGCTCGTACTCTCGGTAAAGGGCCTTCATCTTCTGATCCACATCGAAGTAATTGTGCATCATATAGGGCTCCCCCGTCATAGCTTCCATGGCATGTAAGACATCGTGCAGTTTGGAAAGCTTAAGTGTCGGATCCACGATTACAGCGGCACAATATAAAAATGGGAGCTTATCAGAATCCCGATAATACTCGAACTTTGCAATTATCGGGGTTAGTACATCGGTAAATAAAGTATTACTTTTTGCGTTTTCAAAATGACAAAGTATATCGAAAATAGCGGGCAAAGCTCTCTAAGACGTGGGTGAGTAAACATGAGATAAATCAATAGTAATTTGATTAAAAAGGTGAAGCAAAGCCTGGAATTGGATAGCGGTTATCCAATCGTTCGGAGTGAGGTCTTCGCGGTCGTCGTGCTCCGGGCCGTTGATCCAGTTTGTAAGAAGCTCCTTGTATGGTATGACAACATCTAGCATCATGTAAGTCGAGTTCCAGCGGATCGGCATATCCGGTTGAAACGTTCTGACCTGGTAACCGTGAGCCCTGCAATAATCTTCCCAAGAAACTATACGCATAGTAGATGATCGTATATATAAAATCGTGTTCCTAATTTTGGCGATACTATCGGAAATAACGCCAATACCGGATTGAACTATCAAGTTTATAATATGACATGCACACCTTTGATGAAAACAATCCTCCCTAAAATTGGTCAAACTTTCCTTCATTATTTCTACGGCATTGGCGTGGGCACTAGCGTTATCTAACATAATGGAAACTACTTTATCCAAAAGGTTCCAATCCGACAAAACTTCTAGTGTAGCCTCGGCTAGGTTTACTGCTGTGTGCCTAACCCTCATCGTCTTAAAACCTATGATACGGTTTTCCATATGCCAATTATCGTTAATAAAATGAGCTACGACCGTAATATAATCATCATTAGCATGGCCTTTACAACAATCCAACGTTAAAGACACTTTGTAAGAAGATTGTTAGAACATTTCGTGTAAAGCGGCCCTTTGCCTGTTATAAAATTTGGTTATGGTCTCGTGGTTTATATAATACGAGATTTCCCTATAGTTTATCGGCGCCAACTTCATCATCATTTCGTTAAAACCTTCTCCCTCGGGCGCCGATATAGGCAACCCATAGTCCAATGAGCAATAATCATTCTATATACATCATCGGGTAAGCGACTTACCTCCTCCGCCCGCTTTTTCTTTTTGCATTTCTTGGCGTGTTGTTCTAGGTGGTTGTTGCCGTTGTTCTTTGGATGGGCCGGAAATTCCTTCCCGCAGTATCGGCAAATCCCGAACCTATCTTCCAAGCCGGTCTCGTAGTTGTATCTGTACTCGGGTAGGGAGTCGTGCTGCCAAACCGCTCCCGTTAATTTCTTTCGCTTCATCGCCGTCGGATGTGGGGGCAGACCGCCCACACCCGGAACTAAGCGTTGTTCATCACGTCCACGTCCAGCTCGCGGTGCTGGTAGAACTTCCTCAACTTCTTCGACTTCCCCCTCCTCGCCTTGAATGTAGTTCGGGTCCTCCGCATCATAGTTCTCATCATCATCATCATCATCATCATCATCATCATCATCATCATCATCATCATCATCATCATCATCATCATCATCATCATCGGGGTCGTTTGATTGGTTCCTCGACCTCGTTTCCTAAAAAAACGAAGGAATATTACAAGGGTTACATAAAAAACGAAGGAATATTACAGGGTTACATAATTAATTAAATTTCATATAGTTAATTAAAAAAGTTAATAAAATTAAAAATGGTATTTTCTATGTATGCAAATGATTATCAAGCTCTTTTAAACGGAACTCCCCGAGGTTCCACGGCCAGATCGACTGGAAAGGATGCTATGATCTCACTTTAGGCTCAATCTTTTCTAGACAGAGCTCCCCGAAGTTCCAAGGCTAGCTTGGAGGAGATTGCAAAGCAAACCTTATTTAAAAATCAATCTTTCTAAGACACCATAATCCTTAAAAACTTTATAATTATCACCACACATAAAAATTACAATTTTTATTTTTTTAACTTATTTAATTAACTATTTAAAATTTAACTAAACTAATATGACTAATGACTATTTAGTTATTAATTTAACTTACTAGTTATTAATTATTAATTAACTTATTAGTTCTTAGTTATTAATTAACTTATTAAATATTAAGTAACTTAATAGTTATTAATTATTAACTTATTTAACCTTTTATTAATTATTATTAATTAACTTTTTATTAAGTAACTTTTTATTTAACTTATTAACTAATTTATTATCTATATGACTAATGACTATTTATTAAGTAAGTAACTATTTTTTAACCAACAATTTATTAAGTAAGTAACTATTTTTAACAAACTAATATTTATTTATCATCTAACAATTTCAAATATAATAATATAATAATTTAATTAATTAACTACTTAAATTAAACTCGATTTACCTCGACGTCGGGGGAAACGTAATGTTGTTGGACTTGGTGTTGTTGCTCGTGATGGCGGACTTGTTGTGCTTGGTATTGTTGTTTGTTGCTAAGGCTTTGCCAATCCGGAATATTTGTACCTTGATAATTAAGTAAGTTCGTAAAACCACCGACGTGACCTTGAGAAAATAATAATTGTTGGTTCGGCCCGACGCCACCGGTACCATATTGACCATGAACCGGTAACGGTTGGCTAGAAGAACCGGGAACATTGTATTGATTCATAACTCCGACATTATAATTATGTTGACTAAAAGCCGTCCCACTATTAATCGACCGCGGCGATGGAATAGTCGATCGTCCTTTTTCTCGGACTTCGGTACGTCCTCGAGAAAGGTTGTTGCAACTCGCCATAGTAACGATAAATTAAACCGATGAAAGAAACTAAATTAAACAATTAATGACGATAAAATAAAACTAAGTTAAACTAAATAATAACACTAAATTAAAATAATAACAATAAAATAAACTAAATTAAACTAAATAATAACACTTAATTAAACTAACAATAACACTAAATTAAACTAGTATTTGAGAGTATTTATATAACTATAAAGTAACTAAACTATAGCCTAAAATCGCACACTTGAGAGCTTGAGAGAGTTTGAGAAAGTTGGAGATGAAGAGAGTGAGAGGTGTGAAAAAAATGAGAGTGAAGTGGAGTATTTATAGGGAAAATTGTGTAGGAATTCGAGAAAGAGGGGTATTAAAGAACCAACCAGATTTTCAGGGACCTGACAGCAATATTACCGTTGGAAACCAACGGCTAATTTTTTTTTAAATCCCGGAACCGGACTAATCTGGGTCCGGATTTTTAAAGAATGAAATTGATATCCGGGTATATACCCGGTTAAGGCATTTTGGGGACCAATAACATTCTTTTAAAGGAAATTGAATAGAGTTATTGCTTTATTGAACTTACCAATTTTTCAATATAAAATAATTTAAGTATTCATAGCATTTAATTAGCTTCGTTTTTTTTTTCTTTCAAAATCACAAATGATGCCATACATTATAAAAGTGCAACAATTTTTCACTATGAATTTAAGTATTCATAGCATTTAATTAGCTTTTAAAGAAAGCCGTTTTTTTTCTAATATAAATCGATTGTCGTTTTCGACGAATCTATTGTTTGGTTACCGATTTATCGACAGGTAAGCGATAAAATTGTAGATTATCGTTACCGACAGTTAGCGATAGAAAATGTATAAATATTTCTATATACTCAATATACATATATGTTATGTGCATTATTCGGAACATATAAAAATTGGGCCCTCTGTGGCAAAAGTCAAAGCACATTAGTAAAAGTCAAAGCCCACCAATGAAGTAGAAGACCAGAGGCCCACAACCCAACGTATTTGGCGAGGCCTGGAGCTAACAAGGCAAAGACGAAGACCAAAGACCCACGAACCTAGACATTGGCGAGGTTCGGAGCCAAGAAGACGAAGAAGACAAAGCCCTTGATAAGAAAGGCACCTCCTGGCTAGGTACCGTGGTGAGTTACCCTTCCCTGACGAACACCTCGCCATGGCGAGCTTCCTGGCGAGGTCCCCCCGACGAGCCCCTGGGGAAGTACCTTGCTCTAGCGAGCCCCTCGCCCGGCGAAGTACCTTGCCCTGGCGAGCCCCTCGCCCTGGCAAGACTCTGGCCTGGCAAGCCCCTCGTCCTGGCGAGACATTGGCCTGGCAAGCCGCTGGCCCTAGCAAGCCCCGGCGAAGTACCTTGCCCTGGCGAGCCCCTCGCCCTAGAAAGACTCTGGCCTGGCAAGCCCCACTTCCTGGCGAGACATTGGCCTGGCAAGCCGCTCGCCCTAGCAAGCCCTTCGCCGTGGCAAGCACCTCGCCACAGCTTGACGAAGGGATAACTCACACTTATTCCACAAGACGAGGAGATCCGAGATTACGAAGATCCCCGGGAAATCCCCCAGATTCTCCCAGACTCAACATACAAACTCGCGGAAGACACCAAAGACGAGCCAAAGAGCACTGGCAAACCCCTCGACAATTCAAGGAGCCGCGGCCAGGCCCCTAAGGCAGTGGAGAAATTCGCAGGCCCCCCTCAGTGCAATTACAGGGAATTGGTTTTCCTATAAATAGGAGCTTTCCCCTCCTCATTTCGACACTCACTCACAACTTCCTCCAGAGCTTCTCTCTCTAGCTTTCTCTCTCTATGAATTCGCCCTCTTTCCTTGTGAAGCCCTGGGAGCTCGCCACAAGAGGCTCATCTGAGAAGAGATCAAGCATTGAGAGTTACCCTCGCCAGGAAGGTTGTTCGACGAGTCGACGAAGGCGTCCCTCGTCAGGTCAACGCGTGGACACGGCCACCTCGAGGTCAACAAAGAAGGAGCATCCCTCGCCAGGTTAAGGCCCTCGCCACAACGAGCTCGCTAAAACCTTCAAGGTCGATAAGGAGCATCTCTCGCCGGTAATACCATCGCCATTCGGCTAAGGGTCACGCCCGCACTGTCAACATCGGCACTTCCGATGAGTTAAACCACATCGTCATTCAGCCGCCGTTTATAACTAACCCTGAACTACGTGGGACCTTATTCTTTTAAATTGAGATACATAGGCAGCCTCACCCAACCATAAGCGATGGGGCATGGGCCCGATCTACCCTTTTTTGCAGGTCTTCCCTTGCCATAAGAATCTCGCCAAGGAAGGGAAATCACGAAGAATCATCAAGAACATGTCGGAGCTTCATCAAGACAAGAGTTCGCCTAGAGGAGGACTTCACCAAGACGAGGAGCTTCGCCAAGACATGGACTTCGCTTCGACGAGGAGCTCGCCAAGGAAGGAAGTTCGCCAAGGATCGCCAAGAACAGCCCGGAGTCTCATCCAAGACGACTGACTCGCCTCCAACTTTGACGATCATTAGTCTCAATAATCCATGTGTACAACGGGTCTAACTCGGGACCCGAACCTTGGATCCGACTCTAAGTTAAAGCCATTTTTACGCATAAACAGTTTGGCGCTAGAAGGAGGGGAGCCGAGTATCAGCCTCGAAGATCCTACCAGCATTAATCGGAAGAACTCGTAGCACGACAATCGCCATTCGACATGACGAGTCGCGCTAGTGTTTCGCAACGGGCGACGCCACAACCGACGACCAGCATTACGCTCAACACAAGGGCCCAAACCCTCGCCAGGCGGACTCAGACGCCTTGCCTAGTTTCACCAGCTCAGATCAGGAATGAAGACGGTGTCAACGACGTTTTGCAGAGGTCTGTCCCCGCTCATGACGAGGAAAGCACAGGAGATTGTAAAGTAAACGGAGCTCGCCAGAACGACCCGGACCCTCTCCAGGATCGCCCGGGGGGTCACCAAGAAGATCGCCAGAACGACCCCGACCCTCGCCAGTCGCCCGGGGTCGCCAGGACAAAGACCTAGAAGACGTCGAAGATCACCGGAACTACCCAGAACCTCGCCAGGGGGTTCGCAAGGCCGAAGACCTAGAAGACGTCAAAGATCGCCGGGACTACCCGGACCCTCGCCAGGCTCAGCCGGGGGATCCCTGGGGGTTCGCCAGACCGAAGACCTAGAAGACGTCGAAGATCTTCGGGACTACCCGGACCCTCGCTAGGCTTAGCCGGGGGGTCGCCAAGGGGTTTGCTAGGCCGAAGATCTAGAAGATGCCAAAGATCGCCGGGACTACCCGGACCCTCGCTAGGCTCAACCGGGGGGTCGCCAGGGGGTTCGCCAGGCCGAAGATCCCGAAGACGCCGAAGACCGCCGAAACTACCCGGACCCTCGCCAGGCTCAGCTGGGGGGTCGCCAAGGGGTTCGCCAGGTTGAAGACTTCGACTATATGGAATACCGACGGAACGCTCCGGACCTTCGCTATGCTCGCCTGGAGGGTCGACAAGGGAACCGCCGTGATAAAGACCGCAACCTTGCAGGAGCATACCAGGAGCCCTCAGCCCTCGACACGATCTTCTGGGGGGTCGTTAACCCTCACCAAGACGAGCAGAAGTAATCAACCTCAAAGACTACAGTGAAGACCGTCAACGCGGCCGCCGGGCCTCGCCCGACCGCCGCATAGGTCACTAGGAGAGTCGCCAACCACAGCGCAACGACGTGTTCGACCTCCTCCAATAGATGCAGAAGGAAATCCAAGACTTACGCTATACCCAGGACCGTGGCGCGAGAAGCCGTGCTGTGCTTGACGGAATCTATCCCCACACACACCACACCTGCTCTACGGAGAAGCCATAGGGGACCTACGCTTCGCAAGCAACCTCATCTACGACGGGAAATGAGATCATGTCTACCACCTCGTCCAGTACCAGACGATCATGCAGATGAAGAAATGCTCAGCCTCAACAATAAGCCAGCCATTCTGCCTAACCCTCACAGGAACGACGTTCAAGTTGTACCAGCGACTATCCAAGGCGAGCATCTACTCTTTCAACCAGCTGAAGGACCTCTTCCTCTCGCGCTTCGCCGGCGCAGTGACTAAAGAAAAAGGGAGAAATCCTACCTCTAGTCGATCAAGCAGAAGAGCGACGAATCCCTGCAGAAGTTCATCAACCGCTTCATCGAAGAATCCAACAAGGTAAACGACTGCACCGACAGTGACACCGTCATCACCCTCATCGACGGACTACGGACCGGGGAGTTCTTAATCTCCCTCGTGAAGGAAAGGCCGTCAACCATGACGGAGCTCATGACGAGAGCAGCTCAGCACATCTCTGTGGAAGAATACCTCGCCAATAGGAAGTCAATAGAGCCAGGGAGCCATCGAAGAAGCAACGACCGCTCATCCGATGAACCGAAAGGGAAGAAAAGCTGCATCGATGACAACCGAAACCGAATGGCGAAGCCGCAAGGAGGTTAGAAGACGAGGAAACCATTCTGCTTCGACAGGAGGGATTACACGCCGCTGATGTCTACTCCAGAAAAAATATTTGCCATGCACGGCGACAAGTTCAAGGAACCTCGCCCGCTGAACAGACCAGCGATGGACAAGAGTCGATACTGCCAATTCCATCGTGACTACGGTCACCTGACGTCGCAATTCTACCAGCTAAGGAGTCAACTTTAAGATCTGATCAAGGAAGGACAGCTAAAGGAGTTCTTCAAGAACCTCATGGCCAACAACGAAGGCGTGAAAACCCCACTCTTGACAATGGCACAACCGACGATTCAAGACGACGACCGAGGAAAAGCCATAACAGCAACCCTGCTGAACGTCGTATTAACAATAATCAAAGGACCACGAACTAGAGACTCAGGCCAAAGCAGACGAAGCTACGCACGCACAACGAAGGAAGGATGGTTGCCTAATCAGTTTAACCTGATAAGCACAACACCTCTAGTCCACATCGGCGAAGCCACAACCGAGGACGAAGCTCTCGCCATCCACTACCCGCACAAGGACGCCATCGACGCGGAGCAAGGAGTTAACTCGACTATCGTAGCCAACATCAACCAAGAGGACGACAACGAGTTAATCACTGACGAAGACATCTTGATGTTCAACAAGCTCGACCCCCTGGAGGCGCACTGGAAGCCAGCGGTCGAAGCTTCCTCGGACCTGATAACCGTGACGCTGGACGACACCAAACTAGAGAGGACAGTGAAGATCGAAGCCAATCACCCGACGATGGTCAAGACCCAGCTTTCCGTATTCCTACGCGAATACTGTGACATGTTATCCTGGATGCATGCAGACATGCCTGGCATAGACCCGAAGATCATGGTCCACCGCCTCAACATAGAAAAGATGATGACGTCAAAGGTCCAGAAGAAATGAGCATTCAATGAAGAATGATACGTCGCCATCAACGAAGAAGTCGACAAGCTCATCAAAGCGGACTTTTTCTGAGAAACCGTATACCTTGAATAGGTCTCCAACGTCGTCATGGTCAAGAAGCCGAATGGGAATTAGAGAATATGCATCGACTACTCAGATTTTAAAAAGGCGTGCCCGAAGGACTGTTTCCCTCTGGAAAGAATCGACTAGCTCGTCGACGCCACCGCCGGTCACTAGCTGATGAGCTTCATGGATGCATACTCTGGATACAACCAAATTCAGTTGCACAAGCCCGACCAGATCCACACAATGTTCACAACGAACCAAGGACTCTAGTGCTACAAAGTCATGCCATTCGTACTGAAGAACGCCGGCGCGACGTACCAGTGACTCGTCAACAGGATGTTCGCCAAGCTCATAGGGAAAACCATGGACGTCTACGTCTACAACATGCTTGTCAAAAGTTTGAAGAACAACGACCACGTCGCCAACCTCAGGGAGATGTTCGATCTCCTCCGCCGATAAAACATGATGTTGAACCCCGCCAAGTGCGCATTCGGAGTGGAGTCAGGAAAATTCCTCGGATACACGATACACCAGTGAGGAATAGAAGCAAACCCCGAGAAGATCCGGGAACTAATGGAGATGAAGAGCCCACGACAAGTAAAAGAAGTACAGAGTATGGCAGGATGCCTCGGAGCCCTAAACTAATTCATCTCCAAGCCGAACGACAGGAGCCAACCCTTCTTCCAAGCGCTCAAAGGAGGAAAGAACTACCAATGGGACGAGAAGTGCGAACTCGCATTCCAGGAGTTGGAGACCTATCTGGGCATGCCGCTGATGCTCGCCAAGCCACGAGACGAAGAAACACTGTACCTCTACAAGTGGGAGATTGTTGGACATGTGTCCTTAAACAAGCTGTCTTTTCCCTAATTGTAAAATATTTTGACCAAAGTCCTTGAATAAAAGATGTTACTTATTATGTTAATCTTATTATAGTTTCTGGTAGAGTAAAATAGTGTTGGACATATGTGTCCTTAAACAAGATATTTTATCCATTTGTAAAAGATTATGATATGTCATTGAATAAAGATAATACTTATTATGTTAATCTTATTATAGTTTCTGGTAGAGTAAAATAGAATGTTTGTTTCCTTAGTTCATAAAGGATGCAATTATGTTATTATTATCACAACAGAGTCAATGTGAGGAAGAATTAATAATCATAATAAATGAACTTAAAATGTCCGTGACTTGATTAACTAGGTGGGAGCCCATTAATCGTATAAGGTCATTAATGTGACTAAGTGACAATCCTATTCTGGATTTTGTGTGTGTCACACTCACTAGAAGTGCATTAAGTATGAGGTGTCTTCATACTGGACTGGACCTGACTTAAACTCCGGAAGTTATCATATAAGACCATCATTGATAACTTGGAGTTGAGTCACTAGTAGATGATCAAATGGATATTTGATCTAAGTCCTGAGTGATCTTGAGTCCAAGCTGCTGACTTGATTGTTCTTTGATTTAACCGTTAAAGAACACGAAATATTACTGCTGTTCCCAACACTATTATTTTGGGAACATGATAGTCAGCAGTAAGGGTAGCTTGGTCATAGACATGGGCATCACACAGCTCTCTTCAGAGTGATGATGATTCCCTTGATTGTCAGTGGTGAGAAGTGAGAGGTACCCGTGCGCAACTTATGAATCGAAACCATAAGTGGGTTACTCATAATATTACTGACTGAGTCAAGGTTGAAAATGCAATGAGGGGCATAACGGTAGAAACCGCCTGCTCGTGTGTGGATCATCAAGTGAAAGATCAATAACTCGAATTTGATTGTATCAATGGACACCCTGCTGTTATAAAGGGAATAATATATACCGTATCACTAAAGAGTGCAGCCTCGGGTCTATAGTGGAATCACTTCGAGGTTTGACGAACAACTAGCAGTTCGTTGGAGCTTAAGTGATACGGGTCCATGGTCCCAAGGATAGCTCCGTAACGGATGATACGTACGTGATTAAAATACATTCTGGATAATGTTTAATCATTTGGCTTGACTTATAAAACTGAAAGGTCTGTGGCAGACGTCAGATAGTTTTATCATCAGCGTGGCAAAAGTACCATATCTTGCCACGCTGATGATACAAGATATGGTACTTTTGCCACGAAATTAACTGATAACAAGATATGGTACCATCAGCTTGGTACACGAAATTAACTGATAAA
The DNA here is from genome assembly GCA_954871525.1 of Parietaria judaica. Classification (NCBI taxonomy): domain Eukaryota; kingdom Viridiplantae; phylum Streptophyta; class Magnoliopsida; order Rosales; family Urticaceae; genus Parietaria; species Parietaria judaica. Next base: position 58,853,744 of record OX940860.1, read on the forward strand.
AGAAAGTTATAATTTAGATTTTCTATCAGCACCATGTTGTTGGAAATTAAATTCTAAGCAACTTTGCTTTTTGAACCAAGTCATTTCGACTTACGGTTAGTGATTTATGGATTTTCTAAAGTTTGTGCTCGGTTCGATAAACTATGAAATTAAATCACATGTCACGAATTTAAATGATGGTGTGGCACCATGACATTTTAATGTGTGATATTGAGATCAGGAATTATTAATATAATTTAATTATTTGGATTTAATTATTAATATCTTATTAATAATTAATTAATAATTAATAGATTTATATTAATAACAATAATAATATATATTTAATTATATATTATATGTGTAAATCGATGTGGGCTTGCATGACCTAGCCCACACGAGTTTGACCTAGCTAAGGGTTTGAAATTTGCGGCATAAGTACCTAAAGTTTGGTACTTTGGCAAAAACCCTAAAATCAATCTTATCCTTTAGATCGGAGATGATTTAATATCAACCGTATGATTAAGATGATTGATTTTTGACCTAACCCTAATTCGAAAATAGTAGCTTGGTGACCAAGCTTAGGGTTTTTGAATTTGACCTAATTAATTGTATCCGTTAGATCGGTTTAAGATTTAATCTTTACCGTCGGATTGGAAATTAATTAATATATATATTTCGAAGATAATGATGGAGATAAAATTGAATTAGGCTTTTACCAAGTCTAAGAATATTTGATTTTTATCCCAAATTAATTTGATCCATTAGATCGGTCTAAGATTAATCTAAGCCATTGGATCTAGATAATTAATTTCGAAATTATCATTATTATATATATATATATATATATATATATCGAAATTAATATAAGTAGATAAGATTGGTTTACCAAATCTTTCTTATTTAATTAAATCCCTAATTAATTATATCCATTGGATTTAGATAAGATTAAATCTAAGCCTTTGGATTAGGATAATTAATTATATTTAATAATAATTTTTGAAATTAGATATATATATATATATAAATATTCGAATTATATTTAAATAAGAAGATAAGATTGATTTTTTGTATTTATCAAGTCTTTCTTATTTAATTAAATACAAGTTTAATTATAACCATTGGATCTTGATGAGATTAAATCTCAACCATTGGATTGAAATAATTAAAGTATTTAAATATATATGAAATTCGAATTTTGGAGAGAAAATCTCTAATTCGGTTACGGGCCAAGTCTATAAATAGGGAGCTCATTTACAACATTTTACACACCTTCCCCAGAGCAAAAACTCGAGCTCTCCCTCTCTCTCTAGGGTCTGCGAGTTTTCTGCTTCTGATCTGTTTTCTGGTTCGGCTTAGGAGACTATTTCTCCGGAAGCTTCAAAAGAACCCTAGTTAAATTTTGCGACGGAGTCCTGCCGGCGAAGCCCACGCTTCGGTACGAGGAATCCAGGAGAATATCCCGGAAGATCACCGGTGTTTCCCTCAGCACCGGCCGAGCCCTGCCAAACTTCAGAATCCGCAGTCAGAAACGTCAGTTGAGGTACGACCTTATGCATTGGGTTAATAAATGCAAACATTTACTGCTTTCTATTTATTTCTTATATTTCGACTATGATATTAATAATGGGTTGTGAATATTAAATATGTAACATTTATCAGATCTTGTTAAAATGGTTATTACCCGATATCCGTGCCGTTACGATAACAAGTTTTCCGCTTTAAAATAATTTTTAAATATTACCGGGACGGCTCGAAGGCTTATTTTGTGGTAATGAAGTCGGGAATCAATTCCCGATTTCCAACAAATAGAACGTTTGTTCTATAGTTCATCAAGGATGCAATTATGTTATTATTATCAGAACCGATTCAATGTGAGGAAGAATTAATAATCATAATAAATGAACTTAAAATATCCGTGACTTGATTAACTGAGTGGGAGCTCATTAATTGGATAAAGTCATTAATGTGACTAAGTGATGTAATCCTATTCTGGATTAAGTGTGTGTGTGTCACACTCACTAGAAGTGCATTAAGTATGAAGCAGATTCATACTGGACTGAACCATACTTAAATTCTTGAAGTTTTTATATAAGACCGTCACTAACAACTTGGAGTTGAGTAACTAGTAGATGATCAAATGGATATTCGATCTAAGTCCTGAGTGACCTCGAGCTTGGACTGTTGACTTGATTATTCTTTGATTTAAATGTTAAAGAACACATTTACCGTCGTTCTCAATGCTGCTATTTTGGGAACATGATAGTCAACAGATAAAGGTAGGTTGGTCATGGAAACGGACATCACATAGCTCTCTTCAAACTCAAGATGATTCCCTTGATTGTTAGTGGTGAGAAGTGAGAGGTACCCGTGCGCAACTTATGAATCGGAACTATAAGTGGGTTACTCATAATATTACTAACTGAGTTGAGGATGAAAATGCAATGAGAGGCAAAACGATAAAAATCGCTTACTCGTGTGTGAATCATCAAGTGAAAGATCAATAACCCGAATTTGATTGTATCAATGGACACCTTGCTATAAGGGGAATAATATATATTGTATCCCTAGAGAGTGTAGCCTCTGGTTTATAGTTGAATAACACCGAGGTTCGACGAACCACTAGCAGTTCGTTGGAGCTTCAGTGATACAGGTTCATGGTCCCCAGGATAGCTCCGGAACGAATGATACGTACGTGATGTAAACATTCGATATGTTTTATCATTTGTCAGGATTCATAAAAATAAAGCCTGTATCAGATTTCGGAAGTTTTATTTTTGACGTGGAAAAAGTACCAAAGTTTGGAGCTGGAAATTTAACTGATAAAAGAAAGTTGAATTTGGATTTTTTATCAGCTGGAAAGTTGTTGGAAATTAAATTGTAAAATACTTTTCTTTTGGAACCGAGTCATTTCGATGTACGATTTGTGATTTAGAGAATTTCAAAGTTTGCGATCATTTTCGTACATATAAGAAATTTAATCACATGTCACGAATTTAAATGGTGGTATTGCACCACGACATTTAATGTGTGATATTGCGATCAGAGGTTAATAATATAATTTAATTATTTGGATTTAATTATTAATATTATAATTAATAATTAATAGCTTTATGTTATTTAAATAAAATATATATTTGGAATATATATATGTATAGAAATAATGCGGCCCAAGTAAATGTGTGAGTTGGGCGTACACGAATTTGCTTGGATTTGGACTTTTCAAATATGCGGCATAAATATCTAAGTTTAGGTATTAATGGAGAAACCTTGAAATTAATTTGGTTCATTAGATCGGTCAAGTTTAATCTTAACCGTTGGATCATGATAATTAATTTGGAAACACTAGTGAATATGACTTAGTGACCAAGCATTGATTTCAAACTTGCTTGATTGATAATATCCATTGGATTAGTTTAAGATTTAATCTTAACCATTGGATTGAAAATTAATTAACATGTAAATATGGAATGCAAAATTCAAATTTATTATAAGGGAGGTTGAACCATTAGATTGGTTATGGAATTAATTCCAACCATTGGATCAAGCTTATTGATTTCGAATTTTCCATATTGGTGTATAAGAGAATTCGAATTCTAATAATAAGGAAGTGAATGGATAATTGATTTATTAATGGTTTCCCTATTTGGTTTAATCTCTAATTAATTATAACAATTGGATATTTGGTGATTCAATGTTGGCCATTGGTTTGGAGTAATTAATTAAATTAACCCATGATAGAATTCAAAATTCAAGGATGGAAACTTCCCTTATTGGTTTTTCCATGAGCCTATAAATACAATGCTCATTATACACATTTCACACACCTCTCCCAGAGCAAGAATTCGATCTCTCTCTCTCTAGAGTCTGCGAATTTCTAAGCCTCTGACATCTCGTTTCAGGTTCGGCTTAGTAAGATGTCGTTCTCCGAAAGCTTTAAAAGAATTATCAGTTAAAGTTTTGCGACGAAGTCATGCCGGCAAAGCCTACTTCGGTACGAGGAGTCTAGAAGAATATCCTAGAAGATCACGGGAGTTTCCCTTAGCATCGGCGAAGCCCTGCCCAGTTCAAATGCAAACCTTTATTTACAGTTTATTTATTTCCTATAGACTAGATTATTAATAATTAATTTATGAAAAGTTAAATCGCTAATAATTTATTAGATCTTAATTTTGGTTATTATCCGATAGTCGAATCGTTGTACAGATAACAAGTTTTCTGCTTTAAATATTTTTTTAAATGTTACTGGGAAACGTAATGAACTTCCCTACAATTGGTATCAGAGCCCTTGTTCAAGGATAAATAATTATGTAATTTACTAAAGGTTGTAAATTGAATGAATTATTTGATGAATAAAATTGATTTTAAAATTGAAATTTATATTTCTCGATATTTTAAAGTTAATTTAATATTGGGTAAATTCCCGACCCGAACGTTTCGGACGGGGTAGTAGGCCGAGCTACACTAGGCAGCAAAACCCGTGGGGCCACGAACTGGGGCTATTGAAACTGCCTCAGGGTACTTTGTCTAGGCCCAGGCCACGGGAAACCCGAGCCCAGGCCATTCGGCCAGCGCACAAGGTCACGCCCAGGGCGTGTTGCCAAAGCCCAGCGCACGGGCTATCCGTGTGCAGCAAGGGCCCGGCAAGGGCACGCTGCCCTGGCAGCTCCGTGGGCCTTCGTGGCCCAGCCCGTGGGAATCCGTGGGAACGAGGGCCCGGGCTTAATGCCCGGTAAGCCCACGTGCTTAATTTTATGTATTGGGTAAAATTACTAAACCCGACCCAAATATCCATGGATTAATGAATTAATTTTATTTTTGAATTAATATTTATAAATTAAATTAATTATGTTTGATTTTTTTAATTAATTAAAATATGGATGTTATTTTTGGTAAATAACATTGTCTTATTTTAAATAAAATATGGATGTTATTTTTGGTAAATAACATTGTATTATTTTTAAATTTATAATTTAAAATATGGATGATAATTCTTTAAAGAATAATATCATTGTATTATTTTAATTTTTATAGATAATTATTAATGGGGTAATTACGTGAATGATAATTCTTAGAGAATAAGTATCATTGACATGTAATTATAAATTCATCATAGATATAATTTGCTAAACCTATTTTCATAACCCTTGAAACATAGTGTCTATATTAAGGTCGTCATTAATATGTCTGTATAGGATAGATATAAATAATGAACTGTAAATAAGATTTATTTGTTATTAGTCGAAAAAATTTCAAACGTACAATCTTGCCTAAGGAAGAAGGAATCAAAAGTGGGGCCGGTTCACCATCCACTTCTGGGTGACCGGTTAGGACCCCTCATATTGACCTGGAGAGCATACGATTTGATCTATCACTACTGATGAAGTAATAAATAAATTACTAGGCTTATTAGATGTTACCTCGGTAATTATAAAGCCTTAAGATAAACGTTTTTAATGTGTGTCATTGAATGGAGTTTATAATGCGTTTTAAGAACTTATGAATTAAAAAATTTATTTCTTAAAACAACGGCAAGTATAGAATATTTTAAAAGGTCTCCATTATTACTATCACACGGTCTGCTGACCACAGCGCCTCAAGTCACCTTAGTGTGTCCATTACCCAAGGAAGGTGTGCTTGTGGAAGGTTTGACACCGTGATAGTTCCAAAAGAATATGGGGACGGAGGAATCTTGGAAATGGACCGCGAGTCACCCTAGTGTGACCATTCCCTAAGGACGACGTTTCCAAAACTAATCCGAGAACCAAAAATAACGGGTTAAGCTTGCACAGAAGTTCGTGCTTCCCGACTGTCTATGGTGATAGTTAATAATCATAGGGAACTTTGGTAGTTCTTGTTTTGAATATTAATTAAGTTTATGACTAAAACTTAGTTTAACCAAACTACACGGTTGATCCCGCTGAGTCACCCTAGAGTGACCATTTCCTAAGGACGGCAACGACGTGTACAGCCAGTTAAATTATCACGAAATAGTTAATCGGTTTAATTAACGTTTTTTTGAAACATGTTTGAATCATGTAACTATTTCAAACCTATAATTTCCTAAAACATTCTACCTATAATAAAGTTTAATAAGTTTCTTTTTCAATGCCAGTTAATATGTCTGATCCTATTTACATTTCGGATGGGGAACAAGATTCCGTGAACTCTAATTCGCCATTTGAAGTTGAGCCAAAAGCGATTTTTGACGATGACTCTGACTGGTTTAGGTATGACTTTGAGTACAAGTTACTCAGTCATTACCTTGAACAATATCCAGATAGAAGTCACTCGTTCAAAGATTCGTTGCTCACGGCTTCAATGAGTGAAATAAAGAGGCTTATGGGAAAGGTGAATATAGTAACAAGCTTGTCACTGAGGCAATGACTAAAGATAACAAAAGAAAGAGTGAATTAGTCGCTGAACCAGGAAGAAAGGAAAGAAAAGTTGGGTCATTGGCAATGTGTTTCAAATGTGGAACAAGGAAGAGAATGCATGGTCAGCTACTTTGTAATAGGCACATTAGTCCATCAAAGGGAAAAACCTTGCGTGAACTTCTCTTTAGATTTTATTGGAGAGATTCAATCTCATATCCATAGATTAAAATTCTAATCATTGCAAGTGTTTTCTCTCTCAGAAGTGGCTTATGCGAAGGAGAAAAACGGACATGGAGCCTTATGCATTTAGTGATGGCTTAAACCAAGGGTAAACAGGCATACAATGTGCCAAGAACATCTGAGAGCTTGGAGAGGTAAAAACTCTTCTGATAAACCCCATTAATTTTTTAATGGAGAGATTGTATCTCAGATCCATAGATTAAAATACTAACGTTTGTTTACTACTTTTCCTTTCACGGGGCAGCGGGAGCTCTATGGATGGGAGATCTGCAGAGAACGACAGTGACTAGTACTCGAGCGTCTCGAAGAAGAATTCATATTTATTTAGGCTTTTTTTTTATTTTGTTATTGTTATATCTTTCTAGGTATGTAAAGACCTCAATTTATTTTTGGATAGGTTAATTCCATGGAATAATTCTTAAGCCAATAAAGTCTTATCTTTGTTTTTGAGTTACGTGCAATATCCAGATAAAAGTAAAAAGTGACATGTTGTATTTAACCTATAATCTCTGCTTACGCTAATTTTGACATGTCAAATACATCATTTTTGATCCTCATGGATTAAAAGATAATGATTTCTTTTAGAGTTTGCTATTATTTCATAAGGAAAGAATTATATGACTTAGTCACAGCTTCGCCAACAGTGCCTGTTGTCGAAGAGAGTGTGGAAACCACGGTCCCAAATCAAACATCAGGGGTACTTAGACGTAGTGGGAGGTTCAAAAGACCGGGTGAACGCTACGAGCACACCCAGTTAGAGTTTCACCTAATTGTTACTAACACTAGTGTTGAAGATCCCATAGGCTTTAAACAAGCTATGGTTGATACTGATAGAAGGGAATGGCAGGAAGCCATGAACTAAGAAATAGAATCAATGGATTCTAACAAAGTCTGGGAACTTGTAGACTTATCGGATGAGTTCAAAATTATTGGCTGTAAGTGGATCTACAAGTGAAAGAGAGGAGTGGACGGGAAGGTTGAAACCTTCAAGGCTAGACTAGTGGCAAAGGGTTTTAGCCAGAGCGAAGGTATTGATTTCTATGAGACCTTTGCTCCAGTCGCTAAGTACAAGTCCATCCAGATTCTCATGGCCATAGCCTGCAGTCTCTATTATGAGATTCGGCAGATGGAAATCAAAACCGCTTTTCTGAACGGGTACATTGACGAGAACATCTATATGGACCAACCAGAAGAGTTCGTGCAAAAGAGTCAAGAAGGGAAAGTTTTCAGATTACTCAAGTCCATTTATGGATTGAAGCAAGCTTCCAGATCCTGGATTCTAAGGTTTGATGAGACTATCAAGACCTATAGATTCGTGCAAAACATCACTGAGGCCTGCATTTATAAGCTCAATGATGATACCGTGGAGATTTTCCTTGTTCTATATGTCGACGTTATTCTTCTCATTGGTAATAATGTAAAGAAGTTATCGGACGTCAAAGCGTGGTTAGCTACACAATTCCAAATAAAGGATATAGGAGAAGCCAACTATGTTCTTGGGATCTGTATCTTTAGGGATCGCAACAACAGGCTTTAGGCCTTATCGCAAGAAGCCTACATTGATAAGGTACTTGAACGTTTTGCAATGGCAAACTCCAAGGGAGGTAATTTACCGACCAAATATGGAGTATTCCTTTATTGGAAATAGTGCCCAACTTCTTTGGAAGAGCAAGACGCTATGAGGCACATACCCTATGCTTCAGTAGTGGGAAGTCTAATGTACGCTATGTAGTGTACTAGGCCAGACATATGTTACGCTGTGGGAATTGATAGCAGGTACCAATCTAACCCTGGTATGGCTCACTAGGCAGCAGTGAAGAACATTCTCAAGTATCTTCGGAGAACGAGAGTATATATGTTAGTGTTTTGAGGATCAAAAGTAAATCCACTAGGCAGCAGTGTTTTGAGGATCATAACCTCGAAGTTCATGTCTGATAGAGACGCGACAAAATCAACGTCGGGAGCAGTGTTCACCCTTGCTGGTAGAGCAATATTCTGGAGAAGCGTTAAGAAATCTTGTATCGTAGATTCCACAATGGAAGCTGAATATGTGCCAGCCTGTGAGGCAGCCAAGGAATCAGTTTTGCTGAAGAATTTCTACATAGAACTGGGAGTAGTTCCAGATGTAGATGGGCCCCTAACGTTGTACTCTGACAACAGTGGCGCTGTGGCAAATTCTAAAGAGCCCAGAGACCGTAACAAAGCGAAACATATAGAACGCAAATACCATCTCATTAGAGAGATACTACGTCGTGGCGACATAAGGGTTTTGAAAATAGCTTCGGGAGACAATCTGGCTGATCCATTCACCAAGACGTTGCCAGAGAAAATATTCAGGAGGCATCTGGAGAGTATGGGTCTGAAAGACACGGGTCATCTTCTTGAAGTACAAGTAGGAGATTGTTGGACATGTGTCCTTAAACAAACTGTCTTTTCCCTAATTGTCAAAGATTTTGACCAAAGTCGTTAAATAAAGCATGTTACTTATTATATTAATCTTATTATAGTTTCTGGTAGAGTAAAATAGAATGTTTGCTCCATAGTTCATCAAGGATTCAATTATGTTATTATTATCACATCCGAGTTAATGCGAGGAAGAATTTATAATCATAATAAATGAACTTAAAATGTCTGTGACTTGATTAATTGAGTGGGAGATCATTAATTTTATAGAGTCATTAATGTGACTAGGTGATGTAATCCTATTCTGGATTAAGTGTGTGTGTCACACTCACCAGAAGTGCATTAAGTATGAAGCGGTTTCATACTGGACTGGACCTTACTTAAATGGTGGTGTTGCACCACGACATTTAATGTGTGCTATTGAGATCAGAGGTTAATAATATAATTTAATTATTTGGATTTAATAATTATTATTCTTATTGATAATTAATTAATAATTAATAGATTTATGTTATTTAAATAAAATATATATTTGGAATATATATATGTATAGAAATAATGAGGCCCAAGCAAATGTGTGAGTTGCGCTTACACGAATTTGCTTGGATGTGGACTTTCCAAATATACGGCATAAATACCTAAGTTTAGGTAATAATGAAAAAACCTTGAAAAAACCTTGGAAACACTAATTCGAATATGACTTAGTGACCAAGAATGGATTTCGAAATTGCTTAATTGATTATATCCATTGGATTAATTTAAGATTTAATCTTAACCATTGGATTGGAAATTAATTAACATGTAAATATGGAATGCAAAGTTCGTATTTATTATAAGGGAGGTCGAATTCTGTTGCTTGGTAATCAAGTATGGAGAGTTGACTTTGTCTTAAATCAATATGGTCCATTAGATTGGTTATGGAATTAATTTGAACCATAGGATCAAGGTTATTGATTTTGAATTTTCCATATTGGTATATAAGGGAATTCAAATTCTATTAATAAGGAAGTGAATGGATGATTGATTTATTCATGGTTTCCCTATTTGGTTTAATCCTTAACTAATTATAACCATTGGATATTTGTTGATTCAATGGTTAAAACTCATTCTACACATTTTACACACTTTTTCCCAGAGTTAGAATCCGATCTCTCTCTCTAGAGTCTGCGAATTTCTTAGCCTCTGACCTCTCTTTTCTGGTTCAGCTTAGTGAGACGTTGTTCTCTGAAAGCTTTAAACGAACTATCAGTTAAAGTTTTGCGACGAATCCCACTTCGGTACGAGGAGTCTAGGAGAATATCCCGAAAGATCACGTGAGTTTCCCTCAGCATCGGCGAAGCCTTGCCCAGTTCAGGCCGCGCAGGCGAAATCGTCATCACCTGAGGTACGGCCTTATGCATTGGGTCAATAAATGCAAGCCTTTATTTACAGTTTATTTATTTCCTATAGACTAGATTATTAATAATGATTTTGTGAAAAGTTAAATTCGTAATAATTTATCAGATCTTGATTTTGGTTATTATCCGATAGTCGAACCGTTGTACGAATACCAAGTTTTTCACTTTGAATATTTTTTTAAATGTTACCCCGACGGTTGGATGGCATAAATCGTTATAATATTATCGAGAAACGTAATGAACTTCCCAACAAGCACTCAATTTCTCACGACCGCGAGAAAGCTACGCCCTTACTTCCAAGCCCACCAAACCGTGTTTAGGACAGAGCAACCACTGAAGAAGGCACTCGAGAAGGCGACGTCAACCCGCATAACTATTTGGTCACAAGATCTAGGAGAATATAGAGTCAAATTCCAGCCATGGGTCGCCATCAAAGATCAAGTCATTGCCGACTTTGTCGCCGAGTTTACCTATGATGTCGCTGCCTCCGACGCTGATGAAAAGAAGGAAGCAGCGCCACCACAACCAAAGAGGAAGGCCACCCTCGAAGGACCGACATGGAGCATGTATGTGGACGAAGCATCAAACACCCAAGGAGCAGGAACAAGAATCTTCATCACCAACCCGCAAGGAGAGAAGTTGAAGTACACCATCAGATACAGATTCAAGGCCTCCAACAACGAAGCGGAGTACAACGCTATCCTCACCAAACTCAACATCGCGAAGAAGCTTGTTGTGGAGAATTTGAAGATACACTGTTACTCGCAGCTGGTCACCAACCAGATAAACGACGAATACCAAGCTAAGGAAGACAACATGCTGGCGTACCTCCAAGAAGCTCAAAGCCGTCTAAAACCATTTTCATGGTACGAAGTCGTCCAGATACCCCGATGAGCTAACACGGAGATAGACACACTAGCACACATGGCGTCCAGCGCAATTGACGAAGGACTCGAAAATGTGCCCGTTGAGCTAATCGAATGACGTTTGATCGACTGAGACGACGTATACGCAATTGAAGAAGTCGAAGATCAAGAAGAACCAGATTGGATGATCAGCTTGAAGGACTACCTCCAACAAGGCAAGCTACCGGACGACGCGCCAAAAGTAAGACGATTGAAGAACCGCGCCACCCGCTACATCATGCACGACGACACTCTCTACAAAAGAGGATTTTCACAACCGCTACTTCGCTTCCTTGGGCCAGACGACGCCAACCGAATCCTCAAAGAAATCCACGAAGGGATATGCGGCAACCACTCCGCCGGACATTCACTCGCATTCAACTCTCCGAAAAGGATACTTTTGGCCAACACTTAAGAAGGACGCGAGCCACCTCTCCCGCCGATGCGGCAAATGTCAGCGCTACGCTCACGTGTCCCGTCAGCCACCGGCGACGCTCAAGTCCATACTGGTCCCGCGACCATTCACGATGTGGGGAGTCGACCTTATAGGAAAGCTCCCAAAGGCCGCCCCCAATAAGGAATACGCCATCGTCACCATCGACTACTTCACAAAATGGGTCGAAGCAGAGCACCTAAGCTCAATCACCGAAGCCAGCATGACGGACTTCATCTGGAAGAACATCATCTACGGAATACCGGAATCGATTGTGACCGACAATGGCCTCCAGTTTGACAACGATAAATTCAGATCGTTCTGTGAGGAGCTCGGAATCACCAACTTCTACTCTGCACCAAAGCACCTGCAGGTGAACGGTCAAGTAGAAGCCGCCAAGAAGATCATCAAGGAGAACCTCAAGAAGAAGCTAGAAGAGAAGAAAGGCAAATGGGCCGAGGAGCTACCATCCATACTTTGGGCCTACCGCACTACCAGCCGGACAGCCACCGGGGAAACCCCCTTTGCCCTCACATACGGTGCCGAAGCAGTCATATCCGCTGAGATCGCGGTGCCATCATCGAGGTTCGAATTATTCAATCCCGAAGTCAACGATAACCTACCCTGTGGCAAACTCAACCTGATTGAAGAAAGAAGAGACGACTCCTTCGCACGCATTGCAGTACAAAAGAGGATCATCGAGAGGCATTGCAACACGAAGGTGAAAGCTCGCCAGTTCGCCTAAGGTAGCCTGGTTTTGAGGAAGGTCATGCAGAACACACAGGAGCTTAACGCAGGAGTGTTGGGCCCTACATAGGAAGGACCATATGCCATCAAACAAGTGTTACGCGACGGGACATACCGCTTATGGATGACGGAAGGAGAACCGATCAGGCACTCGTGGAACGCCGAACACTTAAGGCACTACTATCAATGAAGACCGACTCAACGAGCGGAGAAAAAGAAAACGAACAACACAAGATCCACGACAAAGAAACAGAGGTGGAGTCAACCGCCTACACCGAAGACGAGCCCAAGTGGATGAACGCGATTGTCGACTGTCTCCACCAAGGCGAGCTACCAATTCTACCAGTCAACCCGCACTAGTGAAGTCACGGTGAAGACCTTATATCCTTTTTAATAATGTGCAATGCGCGAGGCCAAGTCTACTTTGTAGGCCAACCTTACTCATGAATAAATTCGTCTTTAAGAAATACTCTGAATGTTTTCCCGAAACTGCAAGGCAGATTACGCCAAAACTCGGGGGTACTACGGTATATACCGTCCTATAAAAAAAATTACCGGCTATGCGCCGAGGACCTTGCCGGGTACATAACAGGCAAACCTTTCCAGGAACATAATAGGCATTTCTGGCTACGCGCCAGCCGAAGATCATTCGCCAGGTACCCATACGGCTACTGTCTACGGACAACCCACTCGTGGTTACGCGCCAACCACAAACCCTCGCTAGGTCCCAATACGGCTACACTCATTTTAGCTACGCACCAGCCAAAAAACATTGGCCAGGTACCCATACGACTTATGTCTACGGACAACCCACTCGTGGTTACACGCCAACCACATTCGTCGGATTAGCTACCCAGCGAGAACACACACTATCTACGGATAACCTATTGTCTATGGACAAACTACTGTCTACAGAAAATACTGTCTACGGACAACCGATACTATTTGCTGGTCAAAAACGGGTGACGACCATATAATCGCAACGGAGTGCACTCCCAAGACCGCTACAACGCGCCACGACGCGCATACTCAACAAGCAAAGGTATGAACTAACTTAGAGTTCAAATTATACTATATGCTTAAATATCTTCAACAAGTACGCAAAAGGCTAAACAAAGCTCAAAAATGCCCGGAAACCACAAAAGGCAATGGAAAGAAAAACTAATCTCAAGGAAGCACCAAGCCTAACGGCTCCAAACTGCAAATGGAATCCGGAGCGCTAAAGACTTTAAGAAACCCCTCAAAGTTTTACACAGGGCAGAGTAAGCAGAAATGCAAAAAAGTACGTACCCCTGCCAGACGAAAAGAGTCCTCAACAACGGGCGCTTCACCAACATCTTGCACCTCGGCGACATCGACCGTATCGACCGAAAGCTCTGAGCCATGCTCGCCAGGAGATCCGCCACAAGCCGTCAAGACACCTCTAAATTTTTCAGCACACCAAGAAGACTAAGACGACGAAACGTTATCCATCGGAGCCGACGACAAAAGACGAATCAACAACGAGAGATCCTTACCGGACCAGAAGATCGACACACTTGGCCCATGAACTCAAATTTCCTCGGCAAATGATAGCCCTGGTCCCGACAAGTCCAACGCCAAAATTGGATCATCAATCGGAGTCTCAAAGCCCTCAAAATCAAAGTTTCTGTCGAAATTGGGTTCCGCCACCACTTTTGGCGGCCCAAGCGCCGGAGCGAGTTTGCTGGAGTTCAAGACGACCTTACCACCACCGACAGACATCACCATTGTAATCGCGCCTCTCCCCAAAGAACCTCCGAAGCCGCTGCCTGCCTCAAGGACGCGCCACTCGCACCAAAACCCGCGCCGGCGATCCCGCCATTCACCACGCCAGAGACCACACCATCACCGTATGTTTGTTCCCAAATCACGGATCTGCGAAGAAACACAAACAACACCAAATAAATTGAACAGAAAATTGAAGAACACGAACTTTTGGGAGAAGAAATTCTCTATTGATAATCGAAGGCAAAAATATAAGAAAATAAAACTCGAACTCTAATGGACTCAGCACTTTACAAAGTGTACAATGCTAGGTTTATATAGCCAATCTCAAAGTAAAATCCTAGCTAACAGAATCGCATAAAATAGGGAAACTACCCTAAATAATCTCGTCAAATCTTTGACTCGATCTTTGCTTGCTCCTCAAGCTATGCGCTTTCCTTGCTGGGTAGTTGCTGACTTTCCCTTTCCTGCCCGGACAGCTTCTCTATCCCCGAGCTGGCCTGCTCGTCTGTCCCGGGCTGGGCTTGCCTTCTATCACGAAATTCAGCTCGTGTTCACGCGAGCTGGGATGAACTCTTGTCCGTCCTTGGTTCTGGTCGGTACCCGGGTTGACTTCCTCTGTGTGACGGACTAAGTCAAGCTTAAGCTCACATTCTCCCCTGTAAGCTTGACTCGCTTCTACTTTCTTCACTCCGAGCAGCTCTCTCATCTCTGCGAACTTAACTCTCGCCAGAGCCTTGGTAAGTATGTCTGCTCGTTGCTCCCTTGTGTTGACAAACTCCACGATGATCTCTCGCTTCTCCACACACTCACGAATATAGTGAAATTTCATGTCAATGTGTTTGCTCCGTCTATGGAACACTGGATTCTTCATCAACGCAATTGCTGACTTGTTGTCCACGTAGAGAGTAACTGGTCTCTGCTCGGATCCGGTTACTTCATTTAGTAGCCCCTTCAACCACATAGCCTGACATGTTGCTGCGGTTGCCGCCATGAACTCTGCTTCACATGAGGAAAGAGCTATTGTCTGCTGCTTTTTAGACTGCCAGGTGATCAGATTTCCGTTGAGGTAGAACACCATCCCTCAGGTACTCTTCATGTCATCAATATCACCGGCTAGATCACTATCTATAAAGCCGACTTGTACTTCTGCTCCGCTTCCTCTGCTGTACTGGATCCCGTAGTCCGTCGTGCCTTTCATGTATCGCAAGATGTGCTTCACCGCCTGCTGGTGTGCACTTATTGGCTTCTCCATGTATCGACTTACTATTCCGACGGTGTGTGCAATGTCTGGTCTGGTGTGAGTGAGGTATCTCAGACACCCAATCACGCGTCTGTACTCCGTGGGATCCACTTCTCTTCCTTCATCCCGAGCTGCAGCTTCGCCTCCATTGAATATTTTCTCGGGTTTCAATCCACCATCTCGAACTGCATAAGGATCTTCTTCGCGTAGGCCGACTGCTTCATCGTGATGTAGTCCTTCTTCTGTTCCACCTCGAGACCATGGTAGTAAGAAAGTAATCCGAGGTCACTCGCCTCGAATTCGGCCATCATCTGCTGCTTGAATCCATCTACACCTCCTGTGCTGGATCCAGTGACGATCAGGTCGTCCACATATACTCCCACGATTAGGATCTCCTGCCCGGTACTCCTGGTGTAGAGTGCCTGCCTGATACTCCTGTTGTAGACTACCTGCTCCCACGCTCTTGGTGCTTGTCTCAACCCGTATAGGGCCTTGGATAGTTTGTACATCTTTTGCTCCATGCCCGTGACACCGAACCCCTCTGGTTGCTTGACGTACAGTTCTTCTTAGAGGTCACCATTTAGGAATGCCGATTTGACATCCAGATGGTGAATTTCCCATCCTCGATGAGCTGCTAGGGCTAGGATGAGTCTGATCGTGTCCAGTCTAGCTACTAGAGCAAAGACTTCCTCAAAGTCTATGCCTTTCTTCTGCACGTAGCCTTTTACTACCATCCTTGCCTTGTGCTTAAGGACGTTCCCCTCAGTGTCCTTCTTCAGCTTATACACCCACGTCAGGTCGATGGGTTTATGACCTTTGGGCAGGTCAGTGAGTTCCCATGTCATTTTCTTCTCAATGGACTCCACCTCATTCTTCATTGCTTTCTGCCACTCCTGCTCGGCTGCTGCCTCCTGGTAGTTAGCCGGCTCCTCTGCGCACAATAAAGAAAGTTCATCCAAGCTCATCTCCATTTCTTGAGTCTGGTCGTAGACGTCTTCTTGGGGTCGGAATCCCCTTGGGCCATCTTTGATGGAGGAATCTCCTGAGCTGGACGCACTGGTCCTGGTCGTAGTTGGTGTCCGTGGTGTATCTTGGCTACTCTCTTCCGGGTTGGATTCTCTCGTGCTTGGCAAGGCTGTTACCGAGCTGGGTGTTCCGGGCTGATCCTGCTCGGCAACGCCTTTATCATCTTCGACTGTGAACTCTACTGAGTTCTGCTCGGGTTCTCCTTTGTCGTTGCGCCAATCCCACCTCATCTCTTCTTGGAACACAGCATCTCTGCTGACTTGGAGTCTGCCGCGTCGTGGATCGTAGAGTCTATGTGCCTTGCTTCCGTCTTCAACGCCAAGGTAAACCATCTTCTGAATCCGGTCATCCAGCTTCTTGAGATGTGGCCCCGCAATCTTCACATGTTCGGTGCACCCGAACACACTCAAATGTTCTAAGTGGGGTTTCTTCCCATTCCACGCCTAGTAGGGAGTGCGCTCTTCTAGTGCCTTGTTCGGCAATCGATTAAGCAGATAGACCGCATGTCTTACTGCTTCTGCCAAAAACCTGGCTGGAACTTGCATGCTCTTGAGCAAGCTCATCGATGTGTTCATCACAGTTCGGTTTCGTCTTTTCACTTCTCTATTCTGCTGGGGCGTGTGGGGTGCAGACAGGTGACGCTGAACTCCTTCCTAGTCGCAGAATTCTCCGAACTGCTAGGAAGTGAATTCTCTTCCTCGGACTGTACGCAAGACCTTTAACCTGTGCACTGAGCCATTCTCCACGATCTTCTTAAAATTCTTGAAGACCTCAAAGTCTTCGCTCTTCTCCTTAAGCATATAGACCCACATCCAGCGACTGTAATCATCAACAAGTAAAAGAAAGTAGTTGTTACCTGCCAATGTTGTTGGGGTGACTAGACCGCGTAGATCTGCATGCACCAACTGTAAGGGTCTTTCTGCTTGGAATTTGGCCTTGATCGGAAGAGGTATCCTCACCTGCTTCGCGATCATGCAGCAGTCAGATAGCTGATCGGGGTGTTTTATGTTGGGAACCCCGAAGGCCATCTGCTTCTCGCTCATCATCTTGAGCGCGTGAAAATTCACATGTCCGAGCCGTGCGTGCCATAGCCAAGCTAGGTCTGCCATTGAAGCCATGAGACAGACGGGCTGGCACGTCTTCAGGAGAATCTTGTAGAGTCTGTTGGGTGTCCGCTCCACCTTCATCAAAAGCTCTCCTTCCTTGGTCCACATCTTCAGGTAGGACCCTGATAGCACCACCGTGTTCCCGATCTCAGTCATTTGCCCTAGACTGATGATGTTGCTCGTCAACTTCGGGATAAAATACACCTGGGTCATCAGACGTTGGTCGCCATTCTTGCACTCAAACAGGATTGACCCTCTTGTTAGGCATATTGCCCTTAAACAATGTCTTATTTACCCATTGTAAAAGTTTATGACATCACTCTTAATAAAGAAGGCACTTATTATGATAATCTTTTTTATAGTTCTTTATGTATAATCGAATGTTTATCCATAGTTCATAATGGAATGCAATTGTAATCTATCTATCACACAAAAGTCAATGTGAGGAAGAATTGATAGATGCAATAAATGAACTTAAATGTATCCGTGACTTAATTAAGCGGGTGGGAGCCTCTTAATTGATAAAGTCATTAATACGACTAAATGGAGAAAATCCTATTCTGGATAGATATGTGTGTCATACCCATTAAGTGTATTAAGTACGAAGTGTCTTTGTACTGGATAGGACTTGACTAAGTTCTGAAAGTTGCTCAACTAAGACCGTCACTGACAACTTTGAACTAAGTCGTAAAAGATGATCAAATGGTAATTAATCTAAACCCTGAAGTGATCTTGAACCCTGACTGTTAGCTTGATTATTCTTTGATTTGCTAGCTAAAGAACACAACATAACGTTGTTCCCAAAGCCGCTATATTGGGAACATGATAGTCGACAGGGAAGGGTAGCTCGATCACAGATATGGATATCACATAGCTTTTTACTAAGTCAAGATGATTCCCGGAATTGTCGGTCGTGAGAAGTAGTACGGAACTCATGCGCAGATTACGTCTCGAAATCGTAAGTGAGTCATCTACAATACCACCGATGGAATTCAGGAAGAAAAGCACTAAGGGGCTAAACGGTAAAACGCCTGCTCAAGTGTGAATCATCAAGTGAAAGATTAATCACTGGAATTTGATTATATCACTGGACACCTTAAGATATAAGGAATATATTATTCACATCACTAAAGACTACATCTTCTGGTTTTTAGTGGAGTAACACCGGAGTTAACGGATTAATCCGTTGGAGCTTAAGTGATGTGGGTCCATGGTCCCCAGGATAGCTCTGTAAAAGACTAATCATACAATTAGAATATTTGTTATTCTAATTTATGATAGAACAATTGAAACTGAAGCTTGTGTAATGTTTTTTAAAGTTTCAAAAAGTTGCGGCAAAAGTACCTAAAGTTTTGCCCGAAAAAGAGCTGATCGGAATAAGTCAAAACTGGAATAAATTATCAACATCAATGTTGTAGTAAATTTAATTCTAAGAGTTTTTTCTTCTATGATTTATGTGTAAAAGCTACGGAGAAAAAGATATGAATTATATATCATAACAAGAGGTTATGTTAATTCATGAGAATTACTTAAAGATAAAATTAATGGGCTAGGTCCATTGGGTTTAATCTTAGCTTATTATTAGAGAGGAAATTCGACCAAGCCTTAGTGGATAAGTCCACTAGGTATTTTCCTTATCATATTTTAATAAAAGATTAATTATGTTAATTATCATGATAAACATATAAGGTAAGATTTTGAATCATGGAAATTGCCAAGCTTGGTTATCAAGCATGAGATTGCGATTTTGAGCATGAGTAGAAATCGAAATTTATGTGTTATGATAATTTGTGATACTAATTAATTATATACAAATATGGTATTAATCTAAATTAAATAAGTAAGAATCATATCATGAATATTAATTATGCATGAATCATAAGAACTTGATTTGCAATTTTTAAATAAATACTTATAATGCACGAGAATTAATATTGATTGATTCATGACATTATTTAATTGATAGGTTATTTACGAATAAGGAAAAGATTGATAAATCATGTGTCACCTAAATTGATTTAATTGGAATTAATTTTTGATTAAAAATAATGTTAGAAATCGCATATACCTATTCATGGAATGGGATTGGATTTCTTGGTATTTATTTTAATTAAAGAAAATATATTCCCTTTATTAAAATATGATGAAATCGATTTTTACCTAATAAGGTAGGTATTTGATTTTCATGATACATATTTAAATCATATGAAGTTAAATCTTTTGGTACTTTAATCATCACATTTTCGATTCCTATACTAAATGGGAAGGTTGGAATTTTTCTTGATTGATTTGTAATTGACACTAATTAAGGTTGATTAATTTATCTAAAATTGGAAGTTATGTGTGCATGCCTTTTACTATAAATACAAGGCTTAAGCATCACATTTCCACACCACTCTCATATGCAAAACTCGAGTTCTCTCTCAAGAAGTTCTCAAAATTCTCTCTCTCTCTCTCTAGAAATCGGCTAGGCTAGAAGCAACAAAGTTCCGTCAAACGAAGCCCACGCTTTGTGTACGAGGAAGTTCAAGAGAATATCCCGGAAGTTTTTGGGAGTTTCCTTCTCGTTTTAGAAGTCGTGCGGAAGCTCTGCTCAACCTCCCTAGGCGCATTCTCAAAGGCCGGCGGAAGCTTTGCCCAAATTCAGAAAGCGCAGTGGAAGTCATCGTGAGAAATAGGTACGGCCTTATGCATTGGGTAAATAAATGCAAAACCATTTTATTGCTTTATTTATTTCCTTGACTAGAATTAATAATTACGTGTTTGAATAAATAACTAATTACTTAACCGATCGAATCTTTGTTATCTTGGTGCTCGGTTCTAGAAAAAAGGAAGTAACTTCGGAAAGTGTAAAATGGGCTTTTCCGTGTAAAACAATTTTTTAAAGGTTACCCTGATGGATCGAGGGCCCATCCCGGGATATTACGGAGGGGACTATAATATTTTTCCCAACACCTCTGCCTCTGATCTCTACGACTGATCCGTCGCCGAATTTCATGTTTCCCGTGATCTTCTCATCTAGCTCTTCAAACTTAGCTCGGTCCCCAGTCATGTAGTTGCTAGCTCCATTGTCTAAGTACCATATGTCGGTACTGACTTTCTTCTCTCCATCTACGAGGAGATTGACAATAACTTTATCCTCAATAAGGAAGACCTTCTCGCTGGTTCCGGACAGGTCCGCTCGGCCTCTAGGCTGATCGGCAAACTAATCATTTCTGCTCGGTCCTTGGCGTTACTCTCCCTATTCTGTTCGTCTAGGTGCGTTTCCTGCTTGGCAAATAACAATGTCGGCTGGTCGTCTAAGAATCTCGCTAGATTCGCCTCTTCGCCCTGGTTCCTGCTCCGGCACTCAGATGCAAAGTGCCCAAGCTTCTGACAGTTGTAGCACTTCACTGTGCTCTTGTCTCTTCTGCTCGTTCTTCCCTGACGGGGTGCACCATTGCCGTGACCTCGACCTCATCCACGACGTTGTCCGCGTCCTCGGAATTCTCCACCAAAGCTGCTCCGACCTGAGGAATTTGAAGGAAACTCGGCTCCCCCGGGTTTCCGCTGTCTGGCCGTCCACTCATCATGCGTGAGCAGGAGATGCTTCTCCTCTTCTCTGTCACCGTAACCCCGAAGTCTTTCCTCGTGGGCTTTGAGGCGACCAACAACCTCCTCGACCATCATGGTCTTGAGGTCGCCGAACTGCTCAATTGATGTCACGATATGCATGTACTTGTGAGCCACTTCTCGGAGAAACTTCTTGACGATGGTGGTCTCCTCCACCTTGTCTCCCAGCGAGCGTATGCCTGACACAATGGACGCGAGCCGCATAGCAAAGTCATCAATCGATTCGCTCTCCCTCATCCTCATAACCTCGAACTTACTCTTCAAGGTCTGGACCTTTGCTTCCTTGACGCGATCTGCGCCCATGTGCATGGTCTGAAGTATTTTCCATGCTTCCTTCACGGAATCCTTCTCGGCGAGCATGAGAAGAACATCTTCTGGAACTGCTTGGTAGATTGCAGTTAGAGCCATTCCTTCCTTGCGCCCTTCCACACCGCCTTTCTCTACGGCCTCCCACACTACCTGCGCCTATAGATTTACCCTCATCTTCAACGCCCACACGGCGTAATTGCTCTTCATGAGCATGGGGTAGTGGAGCGTAACTGTGCCTTCTCTGGATTCTGGTTTCTACGCGACCAGAGCTCCTTCAATCGATGACTCTGATGAAGACATGTTCTTTGATTGAAGCTCTGATACCACTTGTTGGTTCCCAAATCACGGATCTGCGAAGAAACACGAACAACACCAAAGAAATCGAATAGAAAATTGAAGAACACGAACTTTTGGGAGAAGAAATTCTCTATTGATAATCGAAGGAAAAAATACAAGAAAATAAACCTCGAACTCTAATGGACTCAGCACTTTACTAACTGTACAATGCTAGGTTTATATAGCCACTCTCAAAGTGAAACCCTTGCTAACAGAATCGCACAAATTGGGAAACTACCCTATATAATCTCGTCAAATCTTTGACTCGATCTTTGCTTGCTCCTCAAGCTACGCGCTTTCCTTGCTAGGTAGTTGCTGACTTTCCCTTTCCTGTCTGGACAGCTTCTCTATCCCTGAGCTGGCCTACTCGTCTGCCCTGGGCTGGGCTTGCCTTCTATCCAGACATTCAGCTCGTGTTCACCCGAGCTGGGCTGAACTCTTGTCTGTCCTTGGTACCCGGGCTGACTTCCTCTGTGTGACGGACTAAGTAAAGCTTAAGCTCACACCGTAGACCGCAACAGACAGCGCCGACTGGCCCTCCTCGGTCAAACCCGCCTCGATGTGGGTCCCGCTGACCACGCCATCACCCGCCGCGCCGAAGGCCTCGCTCGCGCCCACGCCAATCATGCACGCCATCACTCCACGCGCCTCGCTGTGCGCCCCTGCTGAACTGGACCACACCGAGAAGCCTCAACCAGTCGCCTCCAGCGTGCCGCGAGGCACCATACAGCCTTCTACCTCACCGAAGCCCGTGCACGCGCGAAGACAGATTTCGTTAGCCACCACGCCGTGCGCCCTACACATCACCTCGAGGAGCCCTGACACCAATGACTTGTCTCCATCAGCCACCTCCGCCTTGCCACTCACCATATTACAGCCGTCACGCTCGCCGGAGAAGGAGAAAATCGCCAAAGTGGAGGAAGAGAGAGAAAAACTCAAACCCTAAAAGGTATCTATGAGGTATTATTTTACCCTACCTCTATTTCTATCTCATTAAAATTCGAATTATGCAAGCCCATATTACCCAAAATTCGCACAAACTAAGCCCACAAAGCTAATGTTTGATTTATAAACGGTAAAAAACCATAAAAAAATGGGTTTTTATACATTTTTAAGTGAAAATGGCTATTTTCAAAGGTTATTAAAAAAGCCTTGGAAATTAAACTTTGGAACTTTATAAAGTCTCATTTTTAATTTTTAAACATGAAAACAAAATTAAAATTATTTTTCCGGGTTTTCATGAATTATTTACTTAGTCACAGTCTTTATTACGATTAAAAAATTGCGCATTAATTAAGGAACTTTATAAAGTTTTAAAATTAATGCGTAATTATTATTTTCAAGTTACTCATTTACTTTCACACTTATCATGTCACTTGATTCTATTTATTTATTTATTTTTTGGTTTATTTTCGGAGTTCAAAATTAATTCAAAAGGCCTTTATTTAACAAAGTGCGCCTTTGAACATCCGAAAGTCCAAAAATCGTATAAATCATAAAAAAAATTACCTTTGATTTATTTAATCATTCGCTTATGTGTTTGACTATGCTCGAAATATTTCACGCTTATTTAGGCAAGCATTTTTCAAAAATATTTTACGAAATCCCAGTCAAAGGAAATTTTCAGTTCATTGGGAGGACAGAGAGGAGACTAACATCTCTGACAACCCGGATCCTCGCCAAATAACACAAGTTACCTTAAGTTTAAAAGAAAAGTATCTCGCGCAATACAATTACCCAAGAAACTGGGGGGTTAATGTAATGTTCATTATTCAGAACATATAAAAATTGGGCCCTCTCTGGCAAAAGTCAAAACCCATTAGTAAAAGTCAAAGACCACCAATGAAGTAGAAGACCAGAGGCCCACAACCCAGCGCATTTGGCGAGGCCTGGAGCTAAGAAGGCGAAGATGAAGACCAAAGGCCCACGAACCAAGACATTGGCGAGGCCCAGAGCAGAGAAGATGAAGAAGACAAAGCCCTTGATCAAAAAGGCACCTCCTGGCGAGGTACCTTGCCCCGACGAACACCTCGCCATGACGAGCTTCCTAGCGAGGTCCCCCCGACGAGCCCGTGGGGAAGTACCTTGCCCTGGTGAGGCCCTCGCCCGGCGAATTACCTTGCTCTGGCGAGCCCCTCGCCCTCGCGAGACCCTGGCCTAGGAAGACCCTCGCCAGGAGGTGCATTATTTGTAATAATATGATATAATTATTGAATTTTTTTTTTAATCGTATTACTTTCTATCTTGTTCATCAAGTGGTTCCGACGCCATGCATTATAACGTTTGGTGCATAGCGGCGGTAAAAGTATTTAAATTATAGTCAATTACATTAGTATTGTAGTTAAGTTATTTTTGAGAAAAAAGTATTTATAAATACCAAACATACTAAAACAGTAATTAGGTCGAATTTCTTTAACGAAATATTGATAAAGAAGGGATTTAAAGTTTAAACATTTAAAATGAAATGTTAAAAAATAAAATTAAATAAAATTGTGTAGAAATAACACATGTTTTTTTATTATCAATTTACTTTTGTACCTTTTTTTTTAGATGAGACAGTCTATAACACTCATTTAAAGGAAATTGAATAGAGTTATTGCTTTATTGAACTTACCAATTTTTCACTATATAAGAATTTAAGAATTCATAGCATTTTTTCGTCAAAAAAAAAAAAAAAGTATTCATAGCATTTAATTAGATTTTTTTTTTTTTCAAAATCACAAATGTTGCCATACATTATTGAACTTACCATTTACTATAAAAGAATTTAAGTATTCATAGCATTTAATTAGCTTCATTTTTTTTTTTTTTAAATCAAAAATGTTGCCATACATTATAAAAGTGCTACATTTTTTTTTCGAACATCTTTGTCACTCGATCTACGTTCGTGGTTTATATATATATCATTATTATTAACGCAGTACATTGAAATCATTATAGCATCTCATTCCCTTTTATAAAGTCATATGTGGTTATGATGCTCCATAAGATTTTAGGCTTTAGCTGAATAAGGATCAAAATAAGGTTTCAGAAAGAAAGCCGTTTTTTTTTTCTAATATAAATCGATTGTCGGTTTTGACAAATCTATTGTTTGGTTACCGATTTATCGACAGGTAAGCGATAAAACTGTAGATTATCGTTACCGACACTTAGCGATAGAAAAGGTATAAATATTTCTATATACTCAATATACATATATGTTATGTGCATTATTCGGAACATATAAAAATTGGGCCCTCTGTGGCAAAAGTCAAAGCCCACCAATGAAGTCGAAGATCAGAGGCCCACAACCCAACGCATTTGGCGATCCCAGGAGCTAAGAAGGTGAAGACGAAGACCAAAGGCCCACGAACCAAGACATTGGCAAGGCCCGGAGCCAAGAAGACGAAGAAGACAAAGCCCTTGATAAAAAAGGCACATCCTGGCGAGGTATCTTACCCTGACAAACACCTCGCCATGGCGAGCTTCCTGGCGAGGTCTTCCCGACGAACCCCTAGGGGAAGTACCTTGCCCTAGCGAGCCCCTCGCCCGGCGAAATACCTTGCCCTGGCGAGCACCTCGCCCTGGCAAGACCCTGGCTAGGCAAGCCCCTCGCCCTGGCGAGCCCCTTGCCCTGGCAAGCACCTCGCCACAGCTTGACGAAGGGATAACTCACTATTATTCCACAAGACGAGGAGATCTGAGCTTACGAAGATCCCCGAGAAATCCCCCAGGTTCCCCCGGACTCAACATACAAACTCGCGGACAACCAGAAGACACCAAAGACAAGCCAAGGAGCACCGGCGAACCCCTCGACAAGTCAATGAGCTGCGGCAAGACCTCTAAGGCAGTGGAGAAATTCGCAGGCCCCCCTGTAGAGGGCGATTTTCACCGCCCTTTTCCAGTCACAAAGATAATCACCAAATAACAAATAAATAACAATAATCAGTGAATATCTCCGTTTTATTATATTTTCCGAAATGAGCTCGGTTTTCTTCCAGTGACTAGCTGGACAGATGAAGGATCATGAGCAGAAAGTTTTCTCTATTTCCTTAGCCTTTCTATTACAAGATCTCTATCTCCCTTTTTCGGGCCTTTTTTCTCTATTTTTCCGAACCTTTACAAATGTGGCTTATCTTGCCTTTTATAGAGTCTACATTACATTCCCCTCGCGGCTTTCCCGCCTTTTTCCCTCTTTAATCATTCGCTTCCTGGCGTGATTTGAGGGAAGCATGGTTAATCCCTGCTTTATGTCACTTCCGAGCAGACTGTCCTTATGGGTAGGTGAGCCTCATTAAATGCGCATCCCGTCAGCCGTCATTCGGCCCTGCAAGCCTCGTCGCTGGTGCTTCTCATCAAGTGAGTAGGTCGGCTTCATTAAATGCACGTCTCGTCAATCGTCATTTGGCTCTGCACAAACCATCATGACAAAATTCCTCGTCGAGTGTGATGGGACACTTCATCGCAGTCTGTTTTTGTGTGGCTGCGTCTCCTCGCGGTCGAACCTCCTCGGGGATAATCCCTCTAGGGTGAGAACTTCCTCGCCTCCCCTCATGTCGTTTATGGACAAAACGACACGAGTTGTGTTGAGGATGGATTTGACCAAATCCGACCTTAACAGTTAGTCCCCGATTTTATCAAGTGTATACACTTGGTAAAATAAAGTATAATTGTTTCGGAGATCGGCCTTAGCCAATATTTATTGGTTTCCAGGTTGGTGATTGCTTCTTTGGCTCATCGCGTGGCTATATTGCTAAACCACTTCTTTTCCTCGCCATGCCTCCTTTGCTTCTCTACCCATTTTGCTTCCGCTCGCTCCTTTCGGGCTTGCTTGCCTGTATACACTATATATATATATATTTTTCTTTATATTTTTCTCGGCATTTTCGCCGGATCAGGCTTGCTTGGCACCCTTAGTCGTATATATATATTTTCTTTTTGCTCGGCACTCTCGCCGGCTCGGGCTTGCTCGGCGCCCTTAGCCGTATATATACATCTCGGCATTCTTACCGGATCGGGCTTCCTCGGCACCCTTAGCCGTATATATATTGTTATATATTTTTATTTATTTATATAATCTTCTCGGCACACTCGCCGGTGCGTACGTATACATATATATATATATATATATATTACCTTCTCCTTGAGTCTGAGATAAAGAAAGAGGGTCATGCATAACAGAAAACTTCAGATTAGTTCAACAAAAGTCGAGGCCATGCAAAAATAGCCCCGAACAAGAAAGGGTCGGGACTTCCCCAACTGGTAAAAGGAAAAAGATAAGATATATGATCATGAAAAGAGAGAGGAACAGAGAGATGAGGCTACTGGTAGAACTTTTTCAAGTGTTTCACGTTCCAAATCCGTATTACTTTAGCTCCCTCTGTATTCTTGAGCTCATAGACTCCCGGCTTGACGACGTTGGTAACTATGTAAGGGCCTTCCCAGGTCTGCCCTAGCTTTCCAGCATTTGCCTCGGCGGTGTTCTGGAAGACTCGTCAGAGGACCATCTCTCCGACTCTGAACCTCCTCAAGCGCACTTTCTTGTTGTAGAAACGTGCGACTGTGTTCTGATAGTTGGCAATGTACGCGCTCGCTTGCTCGCGCCTCTCGTCGATGTGGTCGAGCTGATGGAGGAGATTATGTTTGTTATCCTCCTCGCCGCTGGGGGCTAGAGTCCGACGAAGGCTCGGGATGTCAACCTCTGCTGGGATCACAGCCTCCACTCCGAAGGCCAAAGCGAAGGGGGTCTCGCCGGTTGCGGAATGAGGGGTTGTCCGATAAGCCCATAGTACTCCTGGCAACTCGTCCGCCCACAACTCTTTCTTTTCGCCGAGCCTCCTCTTGATGTTGTCGACGATGGTTCGGTTAACCGCCTCGGCAATCCCGTTGCCTTGGGGATATCGTGGCATTGACGTATTGAGCTTTATCCTCCATCGTTTGCAGAAATCTCCGAACCTCTTTGAGATGAACTGAGATCCGTTATCGGCGATTATCTCCCTAGGCAATCCGAAGCAAGTAATCACGTTCTTCCAAACGTAGCTTTCGACGTCGAAATCCTTGATGTTGGCGTACGCCTCAGCCTCTGTCCATTCGGTACTCTAGCGGATCTTTGGGCAGCATTCCTTCAAGGATGTACCTTCGGAGGGGCGTCCTCCAATCTTCTGCTTCATCGTCGTCTACAACTCCCCGCTCCTCGTCTCCGTCCTTGTCGTCTTCGATCTCGTTCATGTTGGCCTCGCCCGCATCTACCTCCTCGGCTTCTTCTTTCCTTCTAGCTTTCTTCCTCGCTGGGCCTTCTTCTCTCCGAATGCTCGGCTTCTCCACCGTCTCCACCGTGACCGACCTCAGTTCACCGACTTCAGTCGTCGAGCCCAGGCCTGCCAGTGCGTCGGCATGGGTGTTGTCGCCTCGCGTAACCTGCGTCAGGCTGAAGTAGTCGAACTTCCTTGAGAGAGCATCGACCACTCCTGCGTAAGCCTCCATTCATTCGTCGTTCTTCTCGTATTCCCCGTTCACTTTCTTTACCATTAGCTGTGAATCTAAGAAAGCGTGCAAGTTCTTTGCTCCGATCGCTAAGGATGATTGCATCCCGATGATGAGCGCTTCATACTCTGACTCATTGTTCGTGGAGCGAAAGGCGAGGCGACAAGCTTTTTCTATCACGTCTCCCATAGGGGAGACGATTCTGATCCCCACTCCAGATCCTTGTGTTGTCGCGGATCCATCGACTTGTAGCTTCCAGATGGCGGCTTCGTTTCTCGGGTCCACCGGCTCCTTTGGCAACTCGATGAGGAAATCAGCGAGCACTTGAGATTTGAGGCTTGTCCGAAGCTTGTACTCAATATCGTATGCTCCCAGTTTTATGGACCACTTCGTGATCCTCACCGACTGGCTCGGGCCGTGGATGATAGTACGGATTGGTCTGTCGGTCATGACAACGATGGTGTGGGCTTGGAAGTGATGCTTCAATCTCTCCGACGCGTCGTATACTGCCAAAGCGAGCTTCTCGGGTTGAGGGTATCTTGTCTCAGCATCGAGGAGCTTCCTGCTGATGTAGGAAACCGGCTTCTGCTCCCCATCCTCTTCTCGTACAAGCACCTGGCTGATTGCGGGGTCGGACACGGCGATGTATAAGTACAAAGGTTCCCCCGGCTTTGGCTTTGTCATGATGGGCGGCGACGATAGATAGGATTTCAATGCCTGGAAAGCCTCCTCGCATTTCTCGGTCCACTCAAACTTCTTGTTCTTTCTTAGTAGTTCGTAGAAAAGGAGAGTCTTGTCGGCCGATCGTGAGATAAATCGGTTCAGAGCAGCGATCTTCCCGGTCAATCTCTGAATCTCTCGTTGATTTCGGGGCGAGGGCATGCTCTTGATTGCCTCAATCTGCTCGGGGTCGGCTTTGACCCCTCACCGAGTGACCATGTGGCCCAAGAACTTTCCCGAGGACATACCAAAAGTGCACTTGGTGGGGTTCAGCTTCATCCCGTGCTGATTAAGAATCTTGAAACACTCCTCCAAGTGCTCGATGTTCGCCGCCGCCTTCAGGGATTTAACGACCATATCGTCGATGTATACCTCCATGCTTTTGCCAATCAGCTTGTGGAACATCATTGTCACCAGTCTCTGGTAAGTTGCTCCGGCGTTCTTCAATCCGAAGGGCATGACTCTGTAGTAGTACGTGCCCCTCTCGCTGATGAAGGCGGTCTTCTCTTCGTCTTCCGGGTGCATCCTTATTTGGTGGTACCCGGAGTAAGCGTCCATAAAGCTGAGAAGTTCGTAGCCGTGAGTGGCCTCGACGAGGCGATCTATATGCGGCATGGGGAAACTGTCCTTCGGGCAGGCTCGGTTGAGGTCGGTGAAGTCCACACACACTCGCCATTTGCCGTTCTTCTTTTTTACGACGACTGTGTTGGCCAACCACTCGGGATATTTTACCTCTCGAATGGTCCCTATCGAGAGCAGCTTATCTACCTCATCGTTGATGATCTTGTTCCTGTCGGGGGCCATTTTACTCCTCTTTTGTACGACGGGCTTGTGCCTCGGATCGGTGTTGAGGCGATGAGCTGTCACCGAAGGGTCGATCCCCGGCATGTCTTCATAAGACCAAGCGAAACTTCCACGATTCCTCTTTAGGAACTCGAATAGTCGTGCTTTGATATCCGGGTCGAGCTCCGCGCCTATACCGACGGTCCGAGTAGGGTCGGACTCGTCGATGCAGACTCGCTCTACCTCTTCAATCTGCGCTCCCCCTTTTCTTTCCTCGGCATTCTGTGCCTCAACGTCTTCCGTACTAAGTACCCTGGCTGTCCCGTCGGCGCTTTTCCTCCACCCCTTCCTTCGCCCTGGAATTCTTGGGGCAGGCGCCGCTAATTGCTATAAACCGGCCGGTTCACCTTTCTCCGTCTGCTTGATTCCCTTCTCGGCAGCCATCGACTTTTGGTGCATCATGTAGCAGATTCGGTACACGTCCCTGCTCCCTTTGAGTTCCTCGATTTCTCCTTCTCTTTTCCCTGGGAATTTTATGTTTTGATGGTAAGTCGATGGCACGGCTCTCATGGAGTGGATCCAAGGTCTCCCAAGGATAATGTTGAAGTGTGACGGGACATTTAGCACCATAAACTCCGTCATCCGGTTGACACTCCCTGCGCAGACCGGGAGGTGGACTGTCCCCATCGAGATGGCGACGTCCCCGTTGAAACCCGATACCTTGCAGGGGCGTCCCCCTATCGCGAGTCCCTCGATACCTATCTTCATCAAGCACTCATAGAAAATGACGTCGACCGAGCTTCCGTTGTCAACGAGGATGCGACAAACCTCGCAATCACCAATGTTGAGTTCGAGGACCAGAGCGTCGTCGTGCATATCAGTACAGTCCTCGTTCTCCACGAACTCTATCCTCGCGCCTGTGGCGCCCATCTTCACGTCTCCTTGGCCGTGCTGCTTCTCCCTTCGCTGATAAGCTTTGATGCTGTTGACCGAATCTTCGCAGAACCGCGATCCGCCCATGATCACCTCAATTCTCGTTCTCGAGGCTGGTCGGTCTCCCTCGTCGTGCCTTTCCGGTGGCGGCTCGTTCGCCAGGTTTCTCTTTGCCCCGTCTCGATCGTTTCCCTCATTGTGCGTAGGTCCTTCTTGCCGGCTTTGCCATGCCCTGTTACCGTTATTCCAAGGCACGGAAGGTTTGTACGTGAGGTCTTTGATCTCCCCCAGCGCGTGTCTTCTCTAAAGCTCCTTCTTCAGCATGGCGCAATCTTTAGTGGCATGGCTATAATAGTTATGGTAAGTGCAAAACTTACTCATATCCTTCGGCCAAAACTTCGTTCCGAAGCCTCCTCGGCCTCCCGAGAAGCCCTCTCAGCTTCCAGACCCCGAGAATCCCCCTCGGTTTCCAGAAAATCCTCCTCGGTCTTCGGAGAATCCTCCTCGGTTCCCCGAGTACCCTCCTCGATCATCAGAGAATCTTCCTCGGTCCTCTGAGAATCCTCCTCGATCATCAGAGAATCTTCCTCGGTCCTCCGAGGATCCTCCTCGGTGCTGGTTTCCCCAATTATAGTCGCGGTCCTTGTGCTCGTCCACTTGATATACTTCTTGCCTCGGAGCTTCCCGACCTCGTCGCTTGTTGGAATTACTTCGATCTTCTTCTCCCTTCCTCGCTCTGGATGACGGGGCGTCTCCTCCGTCCCCGTTCTCCCTTTTTCCGTGCTGCTTTCCTTTGCTTCCACCTTCGTGGATCTTCTTCTCGGCTAGAGTCTCTTTCTCTATTTCCATGAAGAGCATCGCCCTGTGGAGCGCGTCCTCGATCGTCGACGGGCGGATTTTTATTAACTCTTCGCGGAAAGGAGCCAAATACAACAGTCCATGCTTCAGCGCCTGGATTGCGACGACGCTATAGAGCCCCTGGATTCTGACCATGACATCTTTGAATTTTCCGACGTACTGTCGGAGAGTTTCTTCTCGCCCCTGCTAGAGGTTCCACAGGGTCGTGACGGTCGCCTTATTCTGCACATACATTGAGTAGTGCCGCAGAAAGCACGCGACAAGCTCGTCGGAGTCGCTGATGGATTGCGATGGTAGCTTTGCGAACCAATCGCTCGCCGGGCCTTGTAAGCTCTCGGCAAAGAGATGACACAGGATAGCCTCTAGCTTTGCCTCCTCGCCGCCTATACGCTCCGTAGGGATCCGTAATGAATTCACGTGGGTGTTTGGATCCAAAGTTCCTTTTTACTACGAGAGCCAGACCTTCGGCAACTCTCCCTGACCAACCTGTCGATTTCGGGCGCCGCGCTCGTGGCTTTATGCACCTGTGAGGCCACGTGCCCCATTTTTGCCTCCATGCTTGAGGATATTTCCCTCATCGCTCTCCGGACCTCCTCTTGGATTGTTTCTGCTATGGTGGTTGCCAAGCCACCAGGCGGGTTCGTCGTATTCACTGGTGTCATGCCGGCGGCGTTGAAGAGATCCCTAATGACCGGCGGCGCTTGAGGTGTAAGGTTACCTTGCTCTCCCTTGGCTATAATTCCACCCTCTCCTCGAGCTGAAGATCCCGCGATTGTGCTCTCCGGGCCTTCCCTTCTTTAACTCGCGCGCTTCAGAAGGGCGGTAAGTCGTCCGTTCCGCTCCTCCTGCTCTTCCGCCTTCCTGGCCGCCTCCTTGGCCATCCTTGTTGCCTCCATCACTCTCGCGTTGGCCTTGGCCAGCTGCCGTTGGAGTCTCTCCATGGCTGGGACTTCGTCCCCTTCTACACTGATGATGGTGTCGCTTGACGATATCTCCCTCCCTTCAAATTCCTGGCTGTGAGTTAGAAAGAAAACAAAGCCCCTCGGTGGGCGCCAAACTGTAGAGGCGATTTTCACCGCCCTTTTCCAGTCACAAAGATAATCACCAAATAACAAATAATTAACAATAATCAGTGAATATCTCTGTTTTATTATATTTTTCGAAATGAGCTCGGTTTTCTTCCGTTGAATAGCTAGACAGATGAAGGATCATGAGCAGAAAGTTTTCTCTATTTCCTTAGCCTTTCTATTACAAGATCTCTCTCTCCCTTTTTCGGGCCTTTTTTCTCTATTTTTCTAAACCTTTACAAATGTGGCTTATCTTGCCTTTTATAGAGTCTACATTACATTCCCCTCGCGTCTTTCCCGCCTTTTTCCCTCTTTAATCATTCGCTTCCTGGCGTGATTTGAGGGAAGCATGGTTAATCCCTACTTTATGTCACTTCCGAGCAGACTGCCCTTATGGGTAGGTGAGCCTCATTAAATGCGCATCCCGTCAGCCTTCATTCAGCCTTGTAAGCCTCGTCGCTGGTGCTTCTCATCGAGTGAGTAGGTCGGCTTCATTAAATGCACGTCTCGTCAATCGTCATTCGGCTCTGCACAAACCATCATGATAAAATTCCTCGTCGAGTGTGATGGGACACTTCATCACAGTCTGCTTTTGTGTGGCTGCGTCTCCTCGCGGTCGAACCTCCTCGGGGATAATCCTCCTCGGGGATAATCCCCCTCGGGTGATGAACTTCCTCGCCTCCCCTCATGTCGTTTATGGAAAAAACGACATGAGTTGTGTTGATGATGAATTTGACCAAATTCGACCTTAACACCCCCCTTAGTGCAATTACAGGGAATTGGTTTTCCTATTAATAGGAGCCTTCCCCTCCTCATTTCGACACTCACTCACAGCTTCCTCCAGAGCTTCTCTCTCTAGTTTTCCCTCTCTATAAATTCGCCCTCTTTCCTAGTGAAGCCCTAGGAGCTCGCCACAAGAGGCTCGTCTGAGAAGAGATCAAGCATTGAGACTTAGCCTTGCCAGGAAGATTGTTCGACTAGTTAATGAAGGCGTCCCTCGCCAGGTCAACGCGTGGACGCGGACACCTCGAGGTCGACAAAGAAGGAGTATCCCTCGCCAGGTTAAGGCCCTCGCCACAACGAGCTTGCCAACACCTACGATGTCGACAAGGATCATCTCTCGGTCGTAATACCCTCGCCATTCGGCCAAGTGTCACCCCCGCACCGCCAACATCGACACTTCCGACTAGTCAAACCACATCGTCATTCACCCGCCATTTATCACTAATCCTGAACTGCGTGGGACCTGATTCTCTTAAACTGAGATACGTAGGCAGCCTCGTCCAACCATAAGCGACGGGGCACGGGCCCGATCTACCCTTTTTTGGAGGTCTTCCTTCGCCATAAGAAGCTCGCCAAGGAAGGGAAATCACGAAGAATCATCAAGAACATCTCGGAGCTTCATCAAGACAGGACTTCGCCAAGACAAGGACTTCACTCAGACGAGGAGCTCGCCAAGGAAGGAAGTTCGCCATGGATCGCCAAGAACAGCCCGGAGACTCATCCAAGACGACTGATTCGCCTCCAGCTTTGACGATCATCAGTCAACCCACGTTGGCTCAGCATTAAATTATCCACGTGTTCAGTGGGTCTAACTCGGACCCGAACCTTGGAACCGACTCTAAGTTAAAGCCATTTTTACGCATTAATAATATATATATATATATACTCAATTTTTAAGAATATATATACTCATCTTTTTTATAATGTGTTTAAAATATCAAAAATAAAATCATATCATAATGAGTACGCAATAAATAATATCATGCACGAACATATACAAATAAAGTCATACACCAACACATAAATAAAGATTCAAGTCGAAACACAACCATAATAAAACAAATATAATCGTAATACAAAGTCTCATATCTAAAGATAATTTACAAAATCACTAATTATAACTCTTAAAATCATATTTCATGAGTTTTAAGAGTTTTGAATGTGATAAAAGAATAGAAAGAAAAAAAAAACTTACGATTTTTAAATTGTATTTCCTTAAAGCTTAAAAATTCTAGGGTTAATCTAGGCAAAAGTTCTAATACTTTCAAAAAATGGATCATTAAGTTTTAATTCTTTTTTTTTTTTTTGCCCGGACAAAATTCCAATTCTTTGATTTTGTATCCTATTGATACCTCCACCAAAAAAATAAAAATTCCTCCAGCGTTACTCATGGCACGTCCAAATCTTTGTCCTCATTTCCGGGGAAATTAGCCATCAGAAAGTTGGACGATCAAAGACAATAGTGAGATATGTACTTAAACGGGAGTACAATTTCTTTTTCAAGCCCCAAAAAGGCATATTTCATGGTTCAGAAATTTTCACGGAAGTGAAATGAAGAGATAAAACTAGAAAATTGGAACTTTGTCCAGGTAATAAGAAAGAAATGAAATACAAAACCAAAAATTTGACATCGGGTAGACAGTGGAGGACGAAACTTTTGACGGATGTATCAATAGGGATACAAAACCAAAGAATCGGAGAGAAAAAAAGAATTAGAACTTACTGGTCCATTTTCTGAAAGTATTAAAACTTTTGCCGGAATTAACCCAAAATTCTAAAATTGATGGGCTTCTATTATTTATTTATTGGGATTTAATTTATTCTATTTTAATATTTAACCTCTAAATAAGCCCACTTCAAAAACCTTGATTTCAGTTTCCTACACTCCCTCCCTCTTCATCACACACCGATACCTCTCTCACTCGTCAAATATCTCGCAGACTTACTCTCTTACTCACTTCATTACTCTTTCTCTTACTCACTTCGTTACTTGTTAGAAAAAAAATTCAAAAATTACTCTAAAAGTACCTAATTTTATAACTCTTTTTATTTGCACTACGCTCAGTTATTATCGACGATGAAAAATGAGCGATAATCGATCGAAAAGTACAAACGACAATGAATACTACGGAAAAGTTCCGATGATCTCCGGCAAGCAAAAATTTCTACGATTTCCGTCAAAATTTTAAAACCTGATCAAAATTACTAAAAAATAGCATTTTGGCTCTGAAGTTCGGTTTTACCAGCTCGATTTTGGCAGAGGCCTTCCAATAAGGTCTGATAAAAATAAGGATATTAGTTGACTCTTGATATCCAATTTTAAAGGGGTATATTCTCATTTTTATGAGAAAAGAAAAATAATAAACGTCAACAAATTTAACCGCGAACAAAAAAAAAAAGATTATGCTTATGCCACCACAAAAATCAAACACATTACTTTATAAACCAAAAATAACAATATAAAGTCACAAAAGCATTCCTCAAACAAGATTCTCGACATAAGAAATATGGAAACAAAAGCAAGATAACAACTCTCGCACTATCAATATCTTGAAATTTGTGGTGATAAGAGTTTCGAGGGATAGTAGCGATACAAATATTAAAATTACTTGAAAAATAAACGATAAATAGTTATTTTTTGTTTTAGCCGGATAAAATATCAATATTTTTCTCCTTTGTTGTAGACATGTATCAAACAACTCCGAAAAAGATACATGTCTATAACATCGGAGAAAAATATTAGTATTTTGTCTGACTAAAATAAAAAATAAATATTTAACAATGATTTTTCAAACACTTTCGGAATTTGTATCGCAAATCACTTGAATTTTGATATGACTGGCTATGTTTTGGGCATCAAAGTTGGCTCCATAGAAGCCTCTTCTGGACAAACCCACGCAATACAAGCCATTGTTTCCCTTCCAATGATTTGGGTAATTTTGCTTCGGAATCCCGTCTTCCTTTAGCAGATAATTATCACCCTAACCATGCATGCAACAAAAAGATGAAGAAAACTAAACATTGACCAACTAACTAAGCCGGAATCGAATTACGAAAACGACCGAGTCACCAAATCCGAATTTCGGTTTCGATGGTTCCAGAGAAAAGACAGAATCGAAATTTCAGAATTGTTTAGAAAAAAAAAAAAGGAATATGTAAACGGATAATGAATCTTGATCAGACTGTTAAAATTAATTAATTTTAAATTAATTTTAATGAAAATGAATAAAGAACTTGTGATTTAATGCCTTCTTAGTACACATTATGTGATTAATTTGTAATCAGTTACTCCTTATCATTCTTTACGTAGAAATATATAAATACTAAACTTTAAATTATACCTTAAGCCACAAATGCGTTGACCTCTTGAAACCAGTGCAAAAGATAATAGAGTCAAAGTGGTATGACTTCCCATTCTTCAACGTCACAATCTTCTTATTTATACTTTCTATTTCAGCTGGCAACACCTGATTTTTTTTTAAAAAAAATATACCCAATAATCTCAACTTCTCAATATATAGTTTTGTTTGGCAAGAACTGATTTAAAAAAATAAAAAACCCCTAAACTTCTCAATATGTAGTAATGTTTGTGCATACGAAGTAGTAATTTATTGCATTAAATCACACTTTGTAATAACTTGACATTTTCATCACTCTAGCTTATCGAAAAGGTATTAACAAATATTAGCTCTACATTTTTTAATTTAAATTTATAACCCAAGTCCGCCTCTATTGAGTCTCGCGACATAAAAAATAAAAATAAAGTTTGATAAAATATTGCGAGATAATCATATTAATTGATAGGGTTAATGACGGCAAAAATACTCAAAGTTTGGTCAAAGAACCTCTCGTATATCTAAAGTTTAAAGTAGTGGCAAAAGTACCTAAACTCGCATTTGGGGCGTTGACCAACGCAGTTAACTTACCCGTTAACTCTGGCCATGTGGACAAACGTGGGTTGCTGACCTAGTAATATTTTGCCACGTGGACGAGCCCAATTAGGGGTTTAATTCGTTGTTTTATCGTAAACGAGGCTGATCAGGGCTCGTCCGCGTTGCAAAAATTGCTATGTCAGCAACCCACATTTTTTCATGTTGCCAGAGTTAACTGGTAAGCTAACTGCATTACGAGAATAGAGTGGTCAACACCCCAAATGTGACTTTGGGTACTTTTGCCAGCACTTTTAGACTTAGGGTACACGAGGAGTTCTTTGACTAAACTTTAGGTATTTTCACCGTCATTAACCCTTATTTAATATATAATGGGAAATCTCTTTATTTATTTATTTTTTTCCAATTTTTAATGCACTTCTCTCTTTTCTCTTTTCTATTTTTTTTTTTAATATGTCTGCAATCTCAACATAATGGCGAATCTCTTTAATTATTTTCCTTTTTCTTTATTCAAAAGCAAGAGGTTGATTTTATAGATATATAAAGCATCCTTTTTTTCACACTTTTTTCTCTCTCTCTCATACCTGAATTTGGCCGTTCTTGATCTTGTGGTAAGTGCCAACATCAATTATAGGGTATTTTCCATACGTGAGCTTCATCAAGAAAGGACCTTGTTGAGGCCTTGTAATGCCATATTTGGTCAAATCTCCATACACAATCTTGCTCAACATCACCATTAAAGAGTCAACTAATCTGTATGAGAAGTAGCTCAACATCACCAAACCTAAATGCATTGTTCTCCTTGACAGAATATGAACCTACACAACTCAACCACATTAACGTTTTGGTGCTCAGAAATCAAATCACATTAATAGTATTCATATTCGGATTTCACTTCATCTTTGGTAAATAATTATGTGTTTGAGAGAAAACTTTAAGTTGAGCTAATTCTTTCTTCTTTCGAATTTGTACATAAATTCTAATATTTTTTTTTATTAATATTACTATGATCACCATTTTCTTATTTTTATTTCTTGTGTGTCGGTTTACTTTGCAAGATTTTGAACTTTTTTTTTTTACTCAGAAAAACACATTGAACATGTTTCTTTTAGAGCAAATACAATTGTTCTTTGTGAATACTATTAATATAATGATTTTCACTATTTCACGTACTGTAATTAGCGTAATCATTATTATGGATGAACAAACATATATAAATATAGATATATAGCTTTATTTATAATAATATCAGCATCATAACAATTTGCTTAACTAAATAAAATCAGATAATTAACATGTTATTCAATTTTATGTTAAATGAAATGCACTAAAATGAAATTTCTGAACTAAAAAGTCATTATGAAAATAAATAAAATTAATTAGAATGATAATTATAGAACTCATGGTTAGTCAAGTAACACAAGCAATATATATATATATATATATATATATATTATGATAAAATAATGTAATTGATTAATAGTGGTACTTACGGGACTCCGAACGATTATCGATGTTTCAGCGCCGTGCTCCGCCAAATCCAGCGCTATTTCCATACCGGAATTCCCCGCTCCCACAACCAAAACCCTCTTCCCGCCATAACCCCTTCCCGTCTTAAAACCTGTCGAATGAACTACCTCGCCGGGAAATCCCCTCAGCCCAGAGATCTCCGGCACAAAAGGATCCGCCGCCTCTCCGGTCGCCACCACCAAAAACCTCCCAAAATACTCCTCACCACCACCGCTCTCTCCGTTGATCTTCGCCCTCACCACCCACCTCTGCGACGCCTCGTTGAAACTTGCCGACTCGACATCACGTTGGAAGCGTGGGGCGATGCAGAAATGGGATGCGTAGGCGGTCAGGAAGCTAGTAAAGAGCGGGGCGGGGATGTAGCGCGGGAAGTGTGGCGAAGGGCATATTGGGCATTTCACAGAAGCGGCTCGGGAGGTGGTGGTGGAGGCGGTCGTAGGAGCGGTTGGTCCACGTGGCGGCCACGTGGTCGTGTCGATCGAGGATGACGAAGGGGATCGAGAGGCGGGTCAGGCAGGACCCGACTGCAAGACCCAAAGGCCCGGCTCCGATGATGATCACCGTGTGATCGTTCTTCATTGGTTTGGTTCGGTTTCTTCTCGTTTTGTAGGTGCTTCCAAACTACACAGGTGATACGGTTAGTGTTACGTGACTTATGTCACCCCAAATGGTGCGGGTCAAATATTTAGGTCCCAGATATTCATATATGTACGTCCCAGATACTACCAAAACAGTGTTTCTGGCTCAATGGACCAAGGATAGAGCAAAATCACTTTTCTCAATAACTCTTTTATTTATTTTTAATAGTGGACAGCACCGCGCGGCAATAATTTTTTTTTTGTTTAAATTTATTTAAAAATATTAGATAAATTAATTTAAAAATTGTGCGTTGTAATCGAATAGACTATATCCATAGCCAACCCAACAATCTTGATTTATTTAGGTCGGTCATTTTCGTCAAATATTTCTTAAATATATGAGTAGATAATGCAAATTTTATTAAATAAATACATAATCAAAATATTATTGACAAAAATGACTATGTAAGCACAAAAAGTCCATCTAAATTTGATTAATTAAATTAGTTAAAAGGTTGTATATTCTTACTAAAACATTGTGCATATGTGAAGACTAAAAATAAAATAAAAATGACAAATTTTAAGAATATAGTGCAGTTTTATGGAGCAATCTCTATCTATTAAGAAAAATACAAATACTAAATAATTTGAGTAACTAATGGAAAAGAAGTTTTATTTACGCATACAAAATTTGTAGAAAATCTTCAATGACGACTTCAATAAAGAAAAAAATAAACAATTAAAAGATACAACAAATTGCAAGTGTGTATACT
The DNA here is from genome assembly GCA_954871525.1 of Parietaria judaica. Classification (NCBI taxonomy): domain Eukaryota; kingdom Viridiplantae; phylum Streptophyta; class Magnoliopsida; order Rosales; family Urticaceae; genus Parietaria; species Parietaria judaica. Next base: position 58,893,980 of record OX940860.1, read on the forward strand.
ATAAAAAGATAAACATTTATAATTTTATGTCTTTTTGAAGATGCTCTGATTACTTCTGTTTTATTGTTTAACTCTCAATTGATTAAAAAAAAAAATCAACCGTTTATTTAATTAGAATAACAAAAAATATTTTAAAATAAAATTAGTGACCTCCCACCAAATATATATATATATATATATATATATTTGTAATTAGACATTTATAACTGTAGTTTATAATAAAGCTTAGCAATCCACGTTTATCAATAAATCACGACTCATAAGAGAGTGGTACGCTAGTTTTTATTAAGTGGAAAATAAAGGAGAAACATGATAGGCAATTTTCCCCCCAATAATAATAAAGAATAACATCAATAGTTTTTCAAACCAATTTTCTATGTCTTCGATTTCCAGAATTTACATTTCATGCTAATTTTGATAATTTTTGTTTTCCAGCTTATTTCTTAACCTTGAGGGAAAATGGCAAAGATTCTACACCAACATCGGCAAAAAAGCAATAAGCAATTCTCTTCTCTTTTTCTTTTTCCCAAAATATTTGAGTCAAATATTTTGAATGTTTAAATTCGTTTTACTTAATTCTTTAGTATTATTCTAACCCGTAGATGTAGTTTATGTCTATTTTTCAGGCTAGCAAGTTAGTGGCTGTATATTTGGTGCATCGCAGTTGTAGAGGGCGATTTTCACTGCCTTTTTCCAGTCACAAAAATAATCACAAATAACAAGTTAACAACAATGATCAGTGAATATCTTTGTTTTATTACATTTCCGATATGAGCTCGGTTTCCTTTCGTTGAATAGCTGGACAGTTGAAGGATCAAGAACAATGACTTTCTCTATTTTTTCAGCCTTTCTATTACAGGATAGTCTCTCTTTCTCTCTGGTTTTTCTCCCTCTTTTTCCGAACCCCTTCAACGAGGCTTAACTAGCCTTTTATAGAGTTTACATTATGCCCCCTCGCATCTTTCCTGCCTTTTTTCTCTTTTTAATCATTCGCTTCCCAGAGTGATTTGAGGGAAGCATGGTTAATCCGTGCTTTATGTCACTTCCGAGCCGACTGTCATTATGGGTAGGTGAGCTTCATTAAATGCGCATCCCGTCAGCCATCATTCGGTCCTGCTAGCTTCGTCGCTGATGCCTCTCATCGAGTGAGTAGGTGGGCTTCATTAAATGCGCATCCCGTCAGCCGTCATTCGGCTCTGCATAAATCATCATGACGAAATTCCTCGTCGAGCGTGATGGGACACTTCATCGTAGTCTGCTTTTGTGCTGGCCATACCTCCTCGCGGTTAAACCTCCTTGGAGATAATCCTCCTCGAGGATACGCCTTATTTGACCCTCGGGCAACGAACTTCCTCGCCTTCCCTTATGTCGTTTATGGGATAAAACGACACGAGTTGTGTTGAGGATGGATTTGACCAAATCCGACCTTAACAGTTAGTCCCCCATTTTATCAAGTGTATAAACTTGGTAAAATAAAGAACGAGTACAGCAGTAAACTTCTTCCAGCTGGCTAGATGCTCCTTGCGACGACGGGCTCGCTTTGAGCGTTCTAGTCGTATACTTTTCTCTTCTTTTTCTTTCTTTTCGGCACTCTCACCGGGCAGTTTCTCTTAGGCACTCTCGCCTTTATGTATATATACATATATATGTTTTCTTAGTTTTCTCGGCACTCTCGCCGGTATGGGCTTGCTCGGCGCCCTAGCCATAAATATTTTTAATTTTCTCGGCACTCTCGCTGGTATGGGCTTGCTCGGCGCCCTAGCCGTATATATATTTCTTTTCTTTTTCTTCCTGCTCGGCACTCTCACCGAGCAGTTTCTCTTAGGCACTCTCGCCTTTATGTATGTATACCTATATATATCTTCTTAGTTTTCTCGGCACTCTCGCCGGTATGGGCTTGCTCGGCGCCCTAGCCGTAAATATTTTTAATTTTCTCGGCACTCTCGCCGGTATGGGCTTGCTCGGCGCCCTAGCCATATATATATTTCTTTTCTTTTTCTTCCTGCTCGGCACTCTCACCGAGCAGTTTCTCTTAGGCACTCTCGCCTTTATATATGTATCATATATATGTCTTCTTTACCTTCTCCTCGAGTCTGAGACAAAGAAAAAGGTTATGCATGACAGAAAACTCCAAATCAGTTCAATAAAAGTCGAGGCCATGCAAAAATAGCCCCGAACAAGAGGGGTCGGGACTTCCCCCAATGGTAAAAAAGGAAAGATGTAGATCATTGACCGTTGATCCTCCCGTTGACGTTCCGAGTTGGCAGGAGATCGAGTCGTAGCTCAATCTCGATCCTGGGTTTTGCGTGGGACTGAAGAGTGGGCCTTTTGTTTGGGAGGCATACGTCTTATCGGAGGAAAATATAAGTACGAAACGAAAGAAAAGAAAAAAAAAAACAACCCGCGGGGTTACTGGTAGAACTTTTTTAGGTGCTTCACGTTCCAACTTCGTATCACTTTTGCTCCCTCCGTATTCTTGATATCGTAGACCCCCGGCTTGACGACGTTGGTAACTATGTAAGGGCCTTCCCAAGTCTGCCCTAGCTTTCCAGCATTTTCCACGGAGGTGTTCTGGAAAACTCGTCGGAGGACCATCTCTCCGACTCTGAACCTCCTCGAGCGCACTTTCTTGTTGTAGAAACGCGCGATCGTGTTCTAGTAGTTGGCAATGTGCGTGCTCGCTTGCTCACACCTTTCGTCGATGTGATCGAGCTGATGGAGGAGGTTCTGTTCGTTGTCCTTCTCGCTGCTGGGGGCTAGAGTCCGACGAAGGCTCGGGATGTCAACCTCTGCTGGGATCACAGCCTCCACTCCGAAGGCCAAAGCGAAGGGGGTCTCGCCGGTTGCGGAATGAGGGGTTGTCCGATAAGCCCATAGTACTCCTGGCAACTCGTCCGCCCACAACTCTTTCTTTTCGCCGAGCCTCCTCTTGATGTTGTCGACGATGGTTCGGTTAACCACCTCGGCAATCCCGTTGCCTTGGGGATATCGTGGCATTGACGTATTGAGCTTTATCCTCCATCGTTTGCAGAAATCTCCGAACCTCTTTGAGATGAACTGAGATCCGTTATCGGCGATTATCTCCCTAGGCAATCCGAAGCGAGTAATCACGTTCTTCCAAACGTAGCTTTCGACGTCGAAATACTTGATGTTGGCGTACGCCTCAGCCTCTGTCCATTTGGTGAAGAAATCCGTGACGACGAGCATGAACCTTTTCTGCCGCGTGCCGATGGGCATGGGGCCGACGATGTCCATTGGCCACTTCATGAACGGGTAAGGCACCGAGACCACGGAGAGTTCCTCCGCCGGACAATTGATCGCTGGCGCGTGTCGCTGACATTTCTCGCATCTCTTGGCGTGGCCGATGCAATCGGCGACCATGGTTTCCCAAAAGAAACCTTGCCGCTTAGTCTTTCTAAGCAAGGATCGTCCGCCAGAGTGATTTCCGCAATCCCCGCTATGGATCTCCCGCATGACGTACTCAGCCTCTTTCTTGCCAAGGCATCTTAAGTAGGGACCCGCGAAGATCTTTAGATAAAGTATGTTATCAAGGACGGTGTACTTGGAGCTTTTTGACTTGATCTTTCTGGATTCTTGCGGATTCTAGGGCAGCATTCCTTCAAGGATGTACCTTTGGAGGGGTGTCCACCAATATTCTGCTTCATCGTCGTCTATGACTCCCCGCTCCTCATCTTCGTCCCCGTCGTCCTCGATCTCGTTCATGTTGGCCTCGCCAGCCTTTACCTCCTCGGCCTCTTCCTTCCCCTTAGCCCTATTCCTCGCTGAGCCTTCTTCTCTCTAGATGCTTGGCTTCTCCACCGTGACCGACCTCAGTTCACCAACTTCAGTCGTCGAACCCAGGCTTGCCAGTGCGTCGGCGTGGGTGTTGTCTCCTCGCGTCACCTGCGTCAGGCTGAAGTAGTCAAACTTTCTCGAGAGAGCATCGACCACTCCTGCGTAAGCCTCCATTCATTCGTCGTTCTTCTCGTATTCCTCGTTGACTTGCTTTACCACCAACTGCGAATCTGAGAAAGCGTGCAAGTTCCTTGCTCCGATCGCTAAGGATGATTGCATCCCGATGATGAGCGCTTCATACTCTGACTCGTTGTTGGTGGAACGATAGGCGAGGCGACAAGCTTTTTCTATCAGGTCTCCCATCGGGGAGACGATTCTGATCCCCACTCCAGATCCTTGTGCTGTCGCGGATCCGTCGAGTTGTAACTTCCAGATGCCGGCTTCGTTTCTGGGGTCCACCGGCTCCTTTGGTAGCTCGATGAGGAAATCAGCGAGCACTTGAGATTGGAGGCTCGTCCGAAGCTTGTACTCAATATCGTATGCTCCCAGCTTTATCGACCACTTCGTGATCCTTCCTGACTGGCTCGAGCCATGGATGATAGAATGATCGGTCTGTCGGTCATGACGACGATGGTGTGGGCTTGGAAGTGATGCTTCAATCTCTCCGACGCGTCGTATACTGCCAAGGTGAGCTTCTCGGGTTGAGGGTACCTTGTCTCGGCATCGAGGAGCTTCCTGCTGATGTAGGAAACCGGCTTCTGCTCCCCATTCTCCTCTCGTACAAGCACCTGGCTGATTGCGTGGTCGGACACGGCAATGTATAAATACAAAGGTGTTGGACATGTGTCCTTAAACAAGCTGTTTTAACCCATTTGTAAAAGATTATGACTTGTCGTTGAATAAAGATGATACTTATTATGTTAATCTTATTATAGTTTCTGGTAGAGTAAAATAGAATGTTTGATCCATAGTTCATAATGGAATGCAATTATGTTATTATCATCACACCCGAGTCAATGTGAGGAAGAATTGATAATCATAATAAATAAACTTAAAATGTCCGTGACCTGATTAACTGGGTGGGAGCCCATTAATCGGATAAGGTCATTAATGTGACTAAGTGATATAATCCTATTCTGGATTAAGTGTGTGTCACACTCACTAGAAGTGCATTAAGTATGAAGCGTCTTCATACTGGATTGGACCTGACTTAAACTCCGGAAGTTATCATATAAGACCGTCACTGATAACTTAGAGTTGAGTCACTAGTAGATGATCAAATGGATATTCGATCTAAGTCTTGAGTGATCTTGAGTCTGAGCTGCTGGCTTGATTGTTCTTTGATTTAACTGTTAAAGAACACGAAATATTACCGCTGTTCCCAACACTAATATTTTGGGAACATGATAGTTAGTAGTAAAGGTAGCTTGATCATAGATATGGGCATCACACAGCTCTCTTCAGAGTCAAGATGATTCCCTTAATTGTCGATGGTGAGAAGTGAGAAAGACCCATGGCCAGCTTATGACTCGTAATCATAAGTGGGTCGGTAATACAATATTACCGACTGAGTTAAGGATGAAAATGCATTGAGGGGCAATACGGTAATACCGACTGCTCATGTGTGAATCATCAAGTGAAAGATCAATAACCCGAATTTGATTGTACCAATGGACACCTTGCTATAAAAGGGAATAATATATACTGTATCACTAAAGAGTGCAGCCTCGGGTTTATAGTGGAATTACACAAGGTTAACGAACTTCTAGCAGTTCGTTGGAGCTTAAGTGATATGGGTCGATGGTCCCCAGGATAGCTCCGGAACGGATGATACGTACGTGATTAAATATACGTTTGTTTAATCATTTGACAGGATTTATAAAACTGAAGTCTGTGTCAGATTTCGGATAGTTTTACCGCGGCAAAAGTACGAAAGTTTGGTACCGGAAATCTAACTGTCAAAAGATGAATGAACTGAACTTTGTCATCAACTGAAAAGTTGTAGAAAATTTAATTATGTGCGATTTATCTTTTGGAACCGAGTCAATCCGACTGACGGTTTGTGATTTATAGATTTAATGAGTTTAACCTAAAGTTTCGGGTTGCATTAATTAAATCACGTGTCAAAAATAAATGGTGGGTTTGTCCCACGACATTTTAATGTGTGATATGAGAGAGAAGAAATTATAATATAATATAATTATTTGGATTTAATTATTAATAGGATTTATTCCGGATTATTAATAATTAATTAATAATTAATAGATTTATATTATATATAATTAATATATATTTGAGAGGTCGCACGCAACGTTCGAGCATGACCGAAAAATATATAGAGATTGTTTTTTAAACAATCAGATTCATATATATCTTTTTATATATTAATATATATATATATATAAAGAAAAGTGATGCTGCATAGGAGTGCGTGCCAAGAATGGTACGCGTGAATCTGTTATGCAAGTTTTGCATATTTGCAGCATAAGTACCTATTGTTTGGGTACTTGAGATAAAACCCTGAAATTAATTTAATCCATTGGATCGGTCTAGATTTAATCTTCACCGTTGGATTAGGAATTAATTTATTAAATAAATAAAAAGGGATTTCGAATTTTAGACTTGTTTACCAAGTCTTGGTATTTGAATTTTCCCTAATTAATTTAATCCATTGGATCGGTCTAAGATTTAATCTTAACCGTTGGATTGGAAATTAATATTTTATTTATTTAAAAGGGGATTTCGAAATTAATAAATAATGATAAGCTTGGAGACCAAGTTTGGTGGTTGAGAGAATATCTCAGTCAATCTTATCCATTGGATCAATCTAGATTTAATCTGGACTGTTGGATTAGATTTAATTTATTATTTAATTTCAAAATAATTCCCTGGATTAATCTGAGCCATTGGTTTTCGACCAATCAGATGATCCGGATGGAGGGAATTTCTCTCAGGTGGTTGAAATTGAACTCTATAAATAGGGAGCTCATTTCACACTTTTCTACACACCTTCAGAGCTCAAAATTTCGTGACCCTTATTAGGGGATGCGAAAATTGACTCTTCTCCCCCCCCCCCCCCCCCCCCGGTTCGGCTTTGTGAGATCTTTTCTCCGGTAGCTTCAAAAGAACCATCAGTTAAATATTTGTCAGAGTTCTGTCATCGAAGCCCACGCTTCGGTACGAGGATTCCAGGAGAATATCCCGGAAGATCACGGGAGTTTCTCTAGCACCGGCGGAGCCCTGCCAAACTCAGAACGCGCAGCCGGAAGTCGTCAATGAGGTACGGCCTTATGCATTGGGTCAATAAATGCAAAATTTCTTTTATTGTATTTATTTATTTTCATAGACATTAGATTTAATAATGTTGTTATGAAATTAATTGTGATAATTAAATTGCCAATTATTTATCCGATCGGTTTATCCAAATTACTCGATGTCAGTGCGTTGTTACGGAGTAACTATTCCGACTTAAAATTATTTTTAAAAGTTACCCAGACGAACTGATGAGAACGGAATATTCGAGGTAATTTGGACGGGACGTTAAAAGTATTTTTTTATGACTTTGCAATCAAAGCTATTTCGTTATTTTTCAAGAAAAATTGGCATATTAGCAGATCCGATTTCCAATAAATGGTATCGGAGCTAGATCAAATTCCCAACAATTGGTATCAGAGCCCGTGTTCGTGGATAAATAATTATGTAATTTAATTTAGGGTTTTAAATGATCGAATTATTTGATGAATCATTAATTTAAAATTGAAATTTTGAATTTCTGGATTTTTGAAATTAATTTAAAATATCCGATCCAAAATATTTGGACCGGATATGTATTAGGGTTACTTTTTCGTAACCCTAACCAATCGGCCAGGGCCGAATGGACAAAGCCCAGGGCTGTTTGTACAGCCCTGATGGGCCGAAAAACATGCTGGGCCATTGGTCCCAGCCAGCCCGCAAGCCACCAGCCCAAGGCATGACCGAGAGGTGTTGAGCGCGTGCCAGCCACTCGCTGACAGTGCGTTTGGGCGAAGCACATGCGCTGGGCTTTGGGCGTGGCCTCGGTGGTGGGCCTGGGCTCATCACTGAGCCTGGACGCCCCTGGCTGGTGCTGTCCCAGCCCATTCCAATGGCTGGGAATGACCTAATCCGCGGACACATGGGCCCGGGTTTTAACCCGGATGGCCCACGTGTTTATTTTTAAATAAAGGTCGGAATTTTAATCCGACCCAAAAACCCGTGGATTAATTAATTTTATTTTTGAAATTGAGATTTATGAATTAAAATGAATTATGTTTGATTAATTAATTAAATTAAAATATGGATGTTATTTTTGATAAATAACATTGTCTTATTTTAATAAATTAAAATATGGATGTTATTTTTTGATAAATAACATTGTCTTATTTTAATAAATAAATAAATTAAAATATGGATGTTATATTTGATAAATAACATTGTCTTATTTTAATAAATTAAAATATGGATGTTATTTCTTGATAAATAACATTGTCTTATTTTATATTATTCATAAATTAAAATACGGATGATAATTCTTTTTAGAATGATATCATTGGCTTATTTTATATTTCATAAATAATTATTAATGGCTTCAATATGAATGATAATTCTTTGAGAATAAGTATCATTGACATATTATAAAGATTCATCATAGATATAATTTGTTAGAACCTATTTTCATAACATTGCAAACATAGTGTCTATATTCGCTGAACATTATTAATATGTCGGAATTGGAATAGATATAAATAATGAGCAATAAAGAAGATTTATTTATTATTAGTCGGAAAAATCTCAACCGTACAATCTTGCCTAAGGAAGAGGGAATCAAAAGTGGGGCTGGTTCACCATCCATTTCTGGGTGACCGGTTGGAACCCCTCCCATCGACCTGGAGAGCGTACGTGTTGACCTATCACTACTGATGAAGTAATAAATAAATAACTAGGCTTATTAGATATTACCTCGGTAATTATAATGCCTTAATATAAACCTTTTAATGTGTCATCATATAGAGTTTATAATAAGTTTTAAATAACTTAGAAATAAAAACGTTATTTTCTAAAAAACAATAGCAAGTATAGAATAAAGTATAAAAGGTCTCCATTATACTGTCACAAGGTCTGCTGACCACACCGCCTCGAGTCACCCTAGTGTGTCCATTCCCCAAGGAAGGTGTGCTTGTGGAATGTTTGACACCGTAATAGTTCCAAAAGAATATGGGGACGGAGGAATCTTGGAAATGGACCGCGAGTCACCCAAGTGTGACCATTCCCCAAGGACGACGTTTCCAAGAGGATCCCGAGAACCGAAAATAATGGGTTAAGCTTGCACGGAAGTTGGTGCTTCCCGACCGTCTATGGTGATAGTTAATAATCATGAGGAACTTTGGTAGTTCTTTGAATATTAATTGAGTTTATGACTAAAACTCAGTTTAACCAAACTACACGGTTGATATCGCGAGTCACTTAGAGTGACCACGCCATTAAGAACGGCAACGACATGTACAGTCGGTTAAATTATCACAAAATAGTTATTGGGTTTATTTAACGTTTTCCCAGAACATGTTTGCATCATGTAACTATTCCAAACCTATAATTTAAAACATTCTATCTATAATAAAGTTTAATAAGTTTCTTATTCAATGCCAGTCTAAAATGTCGATCTCTAAAATATCATTGCTATCTAAGAATCTGATGTGTATTTTGTCAAGACAATATAAGTCTAAATAAGTGATTTAGTTCGCTTATTGATTATCTTTTGTTCCTAGCCGGTATTCCCACTCGAAATTACAAGGGAGTAATTCGAAAGTTCTTTAACTTGGGAAATCGCTGAAAGGTAAACAATGATAAGATAATCACCCTACCCAAAGTCAATGATTGGTTCAGGTTGAAACCTTTGACTGAATCCAGGATTCAGAAGACAATCATTAATGTAAGTTTGACTATGTTAGTCAAAACATATTGGGATGATTATTTGAATTAAGGTAGTGGGAGCAAGTCATTTATAAATAAAGCAAGTCGTTTATATATATAATAAAATGTTGTTTTCAAGAACAATATTTATTATACATGTGACTTACGTGGAAATTCAAGTGTCCACTTATGTAAACAAAGTTTTATCATTTTAGATAATAATAATTATCTTAAGAAATGATCTAGTTGTTTACATTGATTGTCCGGTGAAATGAAATAAACGAGCTTTAAATGTCAACGTATATAAACAAGGATCTATCATTTTAGATAATAATTATCTTAAGAAATGATTTAATTGTTTATATGGAACGTTATGACAAATAAACGAGCTGAAACCCTTATAAAGTAATAATGAATATTATGGATATGAAATCCATAATATAGTCATATTAATTTAGATAAGATAAACATGATGGACCAATGCGTGAATTGTTTGTCAATTCCCTGCCTGTTTGAGAATCTTATCTAAAGGTTAAAGTGACTAAAAGACCATTTTTCTGTAAAAAGGTCTAAGAGCCACAGTTCCTATAAAGCTTGTTCATACTTGGTGTATGTGGTCCATTAAACAAGCTCGAGGAGGAAATGAATACTTTATCTAACGATTAGCAAGTATTCAAAGTAATGGTATGAATGCAAAATAAATTAGAACTTTTGTAAGTTCGAGAAAATTTATTGCTTGAACCGAGTTTTAATTCGGTAATCACTATTGGCTCTTCAGTTATTCTGAAAGGAATGAGTATGAACTTTTAGTTCTATAATCTCGTAAAGGAGAAGTAAACGGTTCCTAGCACACCAGCACAATGAGGTGTTGCAGAAAATGGGAACTCGAACTTTTTAGAAATGATTAAACTGAAGGTAATCATTTTACAATATTCATTTAGTGGGTACTTAGACAAGACATAGTTTATGATCATATAAGAGAGTAGTCGTTTTACCAACGATAGTAGCTCTTTTGGAATATGATTATATAATAAACTATGAACCTCAAAGTAAAATAGTACTAGAGGAATTGTGAAAAGACATAGCAATTACATGATCAACAGCGACTGTTGAAAAATCATATTGAGGAAACCACAGGTCCCAAATCAGAACTCTGGGTACTCAGACGTAGTGAGAGGTTCAATCATTAGATTGGACGCTACGAAAACCAGAAAGAGATAAACGTTGTCATGTCTGCAGTAACGTAATGATCCTTTGACCTTTAACAAGGCAATAAAGGATATTGATCATGGGAAACGGCAGGATGCCATGAACCAAGAAATAGAATCTATGGATTCTAACCAAGTCTGGAAACTTGTAGACTTACTGGATGGATTCAAACCCATTGACTGTAGGTGGATCTACAATTGCAAAAAGATGAATGGACGGGAAGGTTAAAACCTTCAAAGCTAGTTTAGTGGACAAGGGTTGAACCCAGAGAGAAAGTATTTATTACGAGGTAACTTTCTCTTAAGTCGCTATAGTCCATTCTGTCCATAACCTAAAGTCTCATATATGAGATTTGGCAGATGGAAGTCAAAACCGCTTCTTGAACGGGTACTTTGACTAGAACATCTATATGGTGCAACCAGAAGGTTCATGCATAAATATCAAGAAAGGAAGGTTTGCAGATTACTCAAATCCATTTATGGATTGAAGCAAACTTCCAAGATCTAGGAATCGAAAAGTTTGATGAGATATCAAGACTTACGGATTCGGTGAAATATCATTGAGGGCCTGCAGTTATAAACTCAATAATGATAAACATGGTGGTTTTCCATGTGATATACGTCGACATACTTTTTGATCGAAAACGATTGAAAAAGTTGTTGGACGTGAAAGCGTAATTAGCTAGTCAATTCCAAATATGGGAATTGTTAGCAGATCCCAATATAACCCAGGTATGGTTCACTAAACAGCAGTGAATAACGTTCTCAAATATCTTCGGAGATTGAGAGACTATATGCTAGTGTTCAGAATATTATCTGAATCCACTAAGCTACACTGACTTCACGTGGGTGTTTGGATCTAAAGTCCCTCTATATTGTGAGAGCCTGACCTTTGGCAATTCTCCTAGCTCCACGCTGCGGATTTTTGCCGAGAAAGGAGTTACTCTGGCCTCCCTGACCAATCTGTCGATCTCGGGTGCCGCGCTCGTGGCCTTATGCACATGTGAGGCCACGTGCCCCATCTTTGCCTCCATGCTTGAGGACATTTCCCTCATCGCTCTCCGGACCTCCTCCTGGACTGTCTCAGCTATGGTGGTTGCCAAGCCTCCTGGCGGGTTCGTCGTATTCACCGGTGTCATGCCAGCGGCGTTGAAACGATCCCTATTGATCGGTGGCGCTTGAGGCGTCAGGTTCCCCTGCTCTCCCTCGGTTATGATTCTCCCCTCTCCCCGAGCCGAAGATCCCGCGATTGTGCTCTCCGGGCCTTCCCTTCTTTGACTCGCGCGCTCCAGAAGGGCAGTAAGTTGTCCGTTCCGCTCCTCCTGCTCTTCCGCTTTCCTGGCCACCTCCTCGGCCGTCCTCGTTGCCTCCATCGCTCTCGCGTTGGCTTCGGCCAACTGCCGTTGGAGTCTCTCCTTGGCCGTGACCTTCGTCCCTTCATCGCCGGCTATGGTGTCACTTGATGACATCTCGTTCCTTCAAATTCCTAGCTGTAAGTTAGAAAGAAAACAAAGCCCCACGGTGGGCGCCAAACTGTAGAGGGCGATTTTCACCGCCCTTTTCCAGTAACAAAAATAATCACAAATAACAAGTTAACAACAATGATCAGTGAATATCTTTGTTTTATTATATTTCCGATATGAGCTCGGTTTCCTTTCGTTGAATAGCTGGACAGTTGAAGGATCAAGAACAATGACTTTCTCTATTTCTTCAGCCTTTCTATTACAGGATAGTCTCTTTTTCTCTATGGTTTTTCTCCCTCTTTTTCCGAACCCCCTTCAACGAGGCTTAACTAGCCTTTTATAGAGTTTAAATTATGCCCCCTCGCATCTTTCCCGCCTTTTTTCTCTTTTTAATCATTCGCTTCCCAGAGTGATTTGAGGGAAGCATGGTTAATCCGTGCTTTATGTCACTTCCGAGCCGACTGTCATTATGGGTAGGTGAGCTTCATTAAATGCGCATCCCGTCAGCCGTCGTTCGGTCCTGGAAGCTTCGTCGCTGATGCCTCTCATCGAGTGAGTAGGTGGGCTTCATTAAATGCGCATCCCGTTAGCCGTCATTCGGCTCTGCATAAATCATCATGACGAAATTCCTCGTCGAGCGTGATGGGACACTTCATCTTAGTCTGCTTTTGTGCTGGCCATACCTCCTCGCGGTTAAACCTCCTCGGAGATAATCCTCCTCGAGGATACGCCTTATTTGACCCTCGGGCGACGAACTTCCTTGCCTTCCCTTATGTCATTTATGAGACAAAACGACACGAGTTGTGTTGAGGATGAATTTGACCAAATCCGACCTTAACAACAGTGTACATTAAAGACATAGTGTTTTATATATTTATATATATAGATGATTATATATAAATACATAACAAGAAAAAAAATGACGAAAAACAATACAGAAAACGTGCAAGGAGAAGTTTAACAATCTGCAATAAATCCATACATTTTTGGAAGATAAAAAATCACGTCAGGTTAACATGGTAATCTTGTTTATTAGAAGAAAAAAAATTAAGAAAAAGAAATAATAGTATTTAATATGGAAGAGGAATAATTTAAAACTGAATGCATTTATAAGAAATAACTTATCACCTTAATGTCTGCTGTGTCATACCATTCATTTAGTCATGAATGCATTTATAAGAAATAACTTATCACCTTAATGTCTGCTGTGTCATACCATTCATTTAGTCATGATCTTTTACACTTACTGTTTGATATATATATATATATATATATATATATATATATAAGAAAATTGATAAAATATCAACAGACGTAATTAGTGGATATAATGGTTAACCAAATTCTTGAACCCGTTAGGAACATGGTAATTAATAATAGGGTGTTAGATTGATATTTTTTAATAAAAAATGATAATTTCTGAAAAATAGGAATGTTTACATTGTAGCTTTCTTATTTTGCCATGTCATCACCCGAAAATTGTCCTTTTATATATATATATTATGCTCTCAGTGCATGTGACATACGGACCACCGAGGCGGCCAAGCCAGTGTATGATGGGCTTAAGGGTTAATCATGAGATTTTGAAAAAATAGAAAAGCCTTGTTAGTTGTTTCATCCTTGAGCCCCGAACAGGTGCGACTCGAGCGAGGAAAAAGCACCCAAAGATTATTATTTAATTTCGCTAAAATAAGCTTCTCGAACAGAGGCCGGAGAATCCTCAAATGAGCTAATTATTATTAATATGTATAAAATTAGGTAGTCACTGGATTTTAAATCTATATATATAAAAGGGCAATGACTTCGGGAACCGTTTCGGCAAAAAAATATCAAATTTTGCCTCATTCTTTTTTATCCTTTTTTCGAATTATTTTTAAAATACAAAAATACACGTACTTTTGTTGTTAGAAAAAAAATCTCGAAAAAATTTAAGGTCTCTCTACTATTTTCTGAATTATTTATCTAAAAATAATAAACCATCATCGATGACAACTCTCTCCGGAGTTGTCACAATTCCCAAGATAAACCATCTCTCAAATCTCAACCTTTTAAGCGTTTCTTCCATCCTCTTCGATCCTTTCCTGGAAACTTTCAGACTCATCGCCCATGGGGAAGCGCCAAAAAACGGAGTTTCATCGATGAGCCAAACACTTCCCCTCTCTCTCTCTCTTCGTTCTTGCTATTCCCTTTTCTCCATCTTCCTCTCCCACTTCTCATCCATTGCCTACCGTCTTCCATTGCTTTCCAGGTAATATCATCCAATCTTCTATTTCAATCTTTTATTGATTTATGAGTTCGATTTTGTAATTTTATTGTAGTTTCGATTTTCATGAGTTTTACTTAATTTAATCGATAAAAAAAAAGTACGATAAAAACTTAATTTAGTTTCTAAATAAGTACGATAAAAAAAAGTTTAGGTAGAACTAAAACTGTTTTTGGCTAAATCAAATACAAGTTTTGACATTACGCTAAAAAAAGTTTTAGGTAGAACTGCAACTGTTTGATAAATTGCCTCAATCAAATACAAGTTCTGATTTAATTTTTTATTTCGAAATTGGAATTTTTTTCTCGGCTTCGATTTCCAATGTTTCTCTGATTGATTGGAATTGAAACTGTGATCATAAATTAACTCACTGAAATTCAATTTTTTAAGTTCGGTTTTGCAATGTTTTTTTGGAGCTCTTAATAGTGTTAGAGTGATATATAAGATTTTGTATATATTTGTTCAAGCTTATATCCTTAAATTTGAAATTTGATGTTTTTTATTTAGAGTTTTATTAGTTTTAAACAACACTTCAAATAAAACCATTTAGCATTCGATTGGGTAGAAGATTTCAGTTTCTCTGGTCATTACTATGATACAATATAAAATTTATACTAACTTATCTATTCTTACTTTTCTATTTTTATTTATATTTTTTTCTGTGGATTTTTTCTACTTACGATAGCCATAGTCTAAAAAGAAAGTAACACTATTTTATTTGATATAACACTATTTTATTTTATAAGGAATTGACTGATCTTTACCTACTTCTTACTCGCGTAGAATGTTAAATCCAAGGAACATTTCCGCAATGACAGCCAGTCTATTTGGATGTATATATCTGCTTTTACTATCCTCGGTATTTGTGGTTGTTGTTGTTGGGAATCACGTCTCGGATTCCTTGAAAATTATCACGAATTGAACCTCCGAACCGTCCGGGTAACATTTAAAAATTAATTTAAAGCGGAATAACTTGTTATCCGTCCAACGGTCCGGATATCGGATAATAACCATTTCACAAGATCTGATAAATATTATGTAATTTAATATTCATATATCATTATTAATAATCTAGTCATAATAGGAAATAAATAGATAGCAGTAAATGGTTGCATTTATTAACCCAATGCATAAGGCCGTACCTCTATTGACGACTTCCGGCTGCGCGTTCTGAGTCGGGCAGGGCTCCGCCGGTGCTGAGGGAAACTCCCGTGATCTTCCGGGATATTCTCCTGGAATCCTCGTACCGAAGCGTGGGCTTCGCCGGCACGACGCCGTCGCAAAATTTTAACTGATGGTTCTTTTTAAGCTTCCGGAGAAATAGTCTCCTAAGCCGAACCAGAAAAGAGAGATCAGAGAGAAAATTCGCAGACCCTGAGGGAGAGGGAGAGTTCGAATTTTTCTCTGGGGAAAGGTGTGAAAAATGTGTAGAATGAGCCTCCTATTTATAGGCTCAAACCGTAACCGAATTGGAGAAATTTCCTCCCTAAAATTCGAATTCTATATATTAAATATAATTAATTATCTTAATCCAATGGTCCAGATTTAATCTCATATAAATCCAATGGACATAATTAATTAGGGATTTAATTAAATAAGAAAGATTAGGATAAAATTAAAAATCCAATCTTATCTTCTTATCTTTATAAAATTCGAATTATCCTATATATTTATAATAAAATTCGAATTTATTATCATCTAGATCCAACGGTTGAGATAAATCTTTAAACCGATCTAATGGACCAAATTAATTTAGGATAAAATCAAATATAAAAAGATTTAAAGAAAACAATTTCGATTTTATCCTTAAATTATAATTCAAAAATTATATAAATATATATGATTAATTAATTTTCAATCCGACGGTAAAGATTAAATCGTAGACCGATCTAACGGATATAATTAATTAACCAAATTCGAAAATTTAAACTTGGTCACCAAGTTATCAAATTCGAATTTATCAATATCCTAATCCAACGGTTGATATTAAATCATAACCGATCCAATGGATAATATTGATTTTAGGGATTTGCTAAAATACCAATACATTTGGCTTATGCCGCAAATTTGAAAAGACCAAATCATACCATTCGAATTTGGCTAGGGTTTCATATATGAAACCCTAATTCGAATTTACACATATATATATATATATACAAATATATATTTTATTTATTAATATAAATCTATTAATTATTAATTAATTATTAATAACATATTAATAATTAAATCCAAATAATTAAATTATATTAATATTTCCTGATCTCAATATCACACATTAAAATGTCATGGTGCCACACCATCATTTAAATTCGTGACATGTGATTTAATTTCAAAGTTTATCGAATCGATCATAAACTTAGAAAATTCATAAATCACTAACCGTAAGTCGAAATGACTCGGTTCAAAAAGAAAAGTTGCTTAGAATTTAATTTCCAACAACATGGTGCTGATAGAAAATCTAAATTCTAACTTTCTTTTATCAGTTAAATTCGTGTACCAAAATATGGTACTTTTGCCACGCTAACGATAAAACTATCTGACGTCTGCCACAGACCTTTCAGTTTTATAAGTCAAGCCAAATGATTAAACATTATCCAGAATGTATTTTAATCACGTACGTATCATCCGTTACGGAGCTATCCTGGGGACCATGGACCCGTATCACTTAAGCTCTAACGAACTGCTAGTTGTTCGTCAAACCTCGAAGTGATTCCACTATAGACCCGAGGCTGGACTCTTTAGTGATACGGTATATATTATTCCCTTTATAACAGCAGGGTGTCCATTGATACAATGAAATTCGGGTTATTGATCTTTCACTTGATGATCCACACACGAGCAGGCGGTTTCTACCGTTATGCCCCTCATTGCATTTTCATCCTTGACTCAGTCAGTAA
Source organism: Parietaria judaica (assembly GCA_954871525.1). NCBI lineage: Eukaryota > Viridiplantae > Streptophyta > Magnoliopsida > Rosales > Urticaceae > Parietaria > Parietaria judaica. The sequence goes on from OX940860.1 coordinate 58,911,537, forward strand.
TATTATGAGTAACTCACTTATGGTTTCGATTCATAAGTTGCGCACGGGTACCTCTCACTTCTCACCACCGACAATCAAGGGAATCATCATCACTCTGAAGAGAGCTGTGTGATGCCCATGTCTATGACCAAGCTACCCTTACTGCTGACTATCATGTTCCCAAAATAATAGTGTTGGGAACAGCGGTAATATTTCGTGTTCTTTAACGGTTAAATCAAAGAACAATCAAGCCAGCAGCTTGGACTCAAGATCACTCAGGACTTAGATCGAATATCCATTTGATCATCTACTCGTGACTCAACTCCAAGTTATCAGTGACGGTCTTATATGATAACTTCCGGAGTTTAAGTCAGGTCCAGTCCAGTATGAAGACACTTCATACTTAATGCACTTCTAGTGAGTGTGACACACACAAAATCCAGAATAGGATTGTCACTTAGTCACATTAATGACCTTATACGATTAATGGGCTCCCACCCAATTAATCAGGTCACGGACATTTTAAGTTCATTTATTATGATTATTAATTCTTCTTCACATTGACTCTGTTGTGATAATAATTCATAATTGCATCCTTTATGAACTAAGGATCAAACATTCTATTTTACTCTACCAGAAACTATAATAAGATTATCATAATAAGCATCATCTTTATTCAATGACTTGTCATAATCTTTTACATATGGATAAAATATCTTGTTTAAGGACACATATGTCCAACAGTTGTTGCAATTGATAGTATCTTATGGAAGTTAAAACTCTTACTAGAAAACATGGATTATGTAATTACTTTTTTAACTGTACAGGAGGAAGTTGTTTTGTTACGATCAAAAGTTTCAGTCCTTGAAGAGGACTTCCGTAAATCCCATCAAGAGGCATCTGAGTATCAGAATCTATATCGACAATTAGAGAATGTGGTATTTTCATGTCTGAGTTTGGTATGTATGTTACATTATTATATCTTTTGGCTAGGTAACATGTAAGCTATATACGGTTCTTTTGGAGATTAGTGTTTTCCTTTGTATATTTTTACTCTATTCTTTTTAGCATGCCTTTATATTATTACGTAAACATAATTTTCTCAGAGAAAACTACTAGAAACACGAGAAGCCGTTGAGCGAAAACAAAAATAATTGAAGAAAAGACAATCGGGTATGTTTGTTTTGTTACCATTCTATCTCTGTGATCAGTTACCCCTTTTTTATTCGTGTTTGGTTATAGTAACTCGGGCAAATTTTCTTAACATATTTTTTATTTCAATTCATAATACTATGGTACAAAATTCATGCTTAATTTTTGGTAGCATTCTTAAATTCTTTTCATGGGAGTAATGTATTCAATTTCCTTCCTTAAAAAAATGTATTCAATTTCCGTTTCTTTTTTATTTTTAATTCTATCCATAGTATTAGTACTAATATGACTTCGTTTCTTCTTCAAATAAGGGTGACAGAGCCGAATCAGAAACAGGAATACAGGAAGAAGATAATCTATGAATCCCTCTTAGCTAGCATTGAACGTGTTAGTTCACTGGATCAAAATTCTGCTATGCGCATTCAATATATCTTTACTATCATTTGGATCTTCTAATAGTGTTATCGTGATCTATACGATTTTGTATTTATTTGTTCAAGCTAATATTGTTTTTTTTATTCTTCAAGGAATAAAGATCAGTATTGTAGTCAAAGAAAATAACTCCCGTTCAAAAAAGCCTATCTTTTATTAGTTTACTCCAAAAAAAAAAAATTTGTTCAACAGATTTTCATTTAGTTTTTGGTTAATGACTACAGTGTCACTTTGTTCGAAGGATACCAATCTTCAGTCAGAAAGTTGAAAGTTCTTCATGTACAACCAGGTTAGTCAATGGTGATTTTGTATTGTGTTTGTTGGGGACGATTATTAATATTACGAACGAGCTTTCTTTGACATATACAATTCACATGAGAAGGTTAATGAAATTAGCTTAAATAAACCGAAAAATAATATGTGCTAAAAAAAGATTTCATGCAGCATTTAAATTGTTTGTTAAAAGACCTCAACGGAATTCAAGCAAAAGAAAATAATTCAATACGAGAATTTATTTCATAGGGGTTTGGTTTGTTTTCCGGTGAGATTCTTATATCTCGGAGTTTTTCAATCATAGTCATGAGTTGTAAGTAATAAAGTTTGGCTGTGTGTGCAGATATGTTTATTTATTTATTTATTAATAGACTATTAATTTATGGATTTCAGTTACACTTTTTGTCCAAATATGTTAGAGACTTAATATTTAACAATTTTTCTTATTTTCGATGATTTGTTGAATCTATTTATTATCGTACATTCTTATTCAATTTTAGTCAAAAAATGTTAAAACCAAGAATAATGACATTGTTTAGTGTCTCAAAGATTTTCCATAGATTTGTTCAATTTGATATCTTATTTTATTACTTCTTAAACAATACCAGGAACACGGTACGAACCTGAAGTAGCAGTTATGTATTTGGACTAATTTTGCAATTTATTTCAGTTGTAGACAGGAAATATAGTCAACATATATTCCCGTAAAGTTCATTTCAAGAAAACAACCACATCCTCATATTTAAAGATAAACCAGGTTAGTTTTTGTTATCTTTTAGGATTAGATTTTATTCAAAGAATCCTAAAGCTAGCCATAATAATTTTAAATGAAATGTCGAATTCAAGTATATTGAGTAACATATTACCTTTCGCAGTTGTCTTCCCATTTAACTACATTTTTTGGGCATAATAATTTTTTTTCCTTTCTAGGAAAGGCCATAATAATCATCTAAAATGATTATACATTAATGTTTAGGATTAAGGGGAGCATATCTTATAACAATGCTACTCAAACGAAGATTTTTCTCGAAACTAGAATATCCAATCATGTTGTCATCTCTCTCCCTCAGTTGCATTTGTTCATTTGTTTTATCTCATGATGCAGAACTCACACTCGCCTCATTGTCTACGACGGCAATAGCCCTTTCACTCTATCATCAAGGCCATATAGGTTTGCATGAATATAATCTTACTTTGATGCTTTTGTCTTTTGAGTCATGATGTCGCCTACAAATCTTACTCTTAGAATATCATTATATTGTAGTCGCCTCACAAAGGTGTGTTTTCATATACATTATTTATGTATAATTATATATGTGTTTTCATATATATTATTTATATATAATTATATATATGTATATATATCGTGTTTTACATTTTTTTTTCTGGACTTAATTTATTAATTTTTGGGATCACTAACACAAATGTATTAGTCTTTAAATTATTTTTCGGATCACTAACACAAATGTATTAGTTTTTTTTAAAGATAATCTTAAAATTGTTTCTATTAGAGAGAAATAGCCTCTATATCACAATTAGTGTTCCCGTTGTATGTCACATAACAATTTAACTGTGGCCATTCCTGGGATAAGGTCACGCGGACCTTTTCAATGCAAATTTTGGATTTGTTACTTTTTCCTTCAAGTTCTTGAAGAAATGTTAAAAAATAATGCCGATGATTACTGTGGCGTGTTCATATACATAAAACATCACCAATGAGAAGATTAAGAAGGTACCATCTCTATTTATCTTGAGCAATTCATTATTCTCTCTTCCCTAAACTATCTCTTTCCTCACTCAATATGTAAAATAGAATATCAAAATATATTCAAACACTAATTTTGTTATATACCAGTTCTCTACGTGTTGTAATCATTCCTTCATTTATAGATATAACTTTTGAATATAGATATAACTTTCTTTGTTTATTTATAGATATATCATGTTTAGCTTTGGTCAAGGATGAAGTAAACATTATCATTTATTTGATCACTTTGATGATATAATACGAACATATTTGACATTGTATGCCTTTTTATTGTTCATCATTGATAAAGAAAAAAAAAATATCAGTTTTTTAACTACGTTCAAAGAAATTTGAGCCTTTTATTTGATTATTTACTTTTTAGTTTACTCCAGTGGATTATTCTGTTTTTCTTTAGTTGCTTGCAGTTTTCAATTGGTGTTAGCTTTGGCTTGCTTCGGTTGCTAGCAGATTTCAAATGGTGCTTTTGTTAGGCGTTGTTTATGTTGTAAGTTGCTTATCTTAACGGTCTATGATTCAGAAATATTATTTTAGTAGACATTTGTCTCTAATTTGGTTTGACGGTTTACGTTTTTTTAGCTACATTTTGTTTCCCTCTTCAGTATGTCAACATCCACTTCTTCATCGAGCATCCTCGGCTCTTCCCGTATGTCGGCCCACTCTTCTCTTTTGTCGGTGCTGGACTCTTCCCCATCAATGAATATTTCTCAACCTCGGACCATGTCCGACCATCTTTGGAATCTCTCTGGTGAGTCTGTGGTTCAATCTTTCGGTTCTTAGCTTATTATCTGATGTGGGCCCAACACGGACTGAGAAACGCCCGTGCAAGCCCAAAAACGCGGGCCTAAAATGTTCCGGGAAAAGTCTCAACTTTGACGGGCCGTATCTTTTGACTCGAGCGTCCGATTTGCACGTTCCGCCTATCAAATCGAAGCTCGGGATGTCGGCTACATTGCTAAGCAAAGATTTATGCCAAAACTGGACCGGAAGAGGCCGGAAATTCTGACGTAATATTTTTAGCAAAAATTCTATAATATTTTAAGTTTTATGTCATTTTCTTTATTTTGTTGTCGTTTTAATTTTTAAGAAACTACATGTCATTTTGTATTAGGTTTTCTTGATGCACTATATAAACATCACTTGTGTCTTGTAAGAGATAGATGTTGATGAAATGAAAAATTGAAGCTTGAGAGTTTCCCCCAAATCCGAGCGTCGTGAGCGAGCTCCGTGTTTGATGCCTTCGATCCGGTATCCGTGCGCGGATCAACGGTTCTTGGATGCCCAAGCCTAGCTATTCGTCCGCGAATCAATAGGCGAAGAAGGTTCTTCGATAGGGTATTCGTGCGCCGAATCAACGGTCAAGATCATCTATCCGGTAAACATTTATCTTTTTATTTGGGTTCTTAGATCGACCCTCGATCTTTGTATTTTCCGCTGCGTCAGTTGGTATCAGAGCCAATGCCGCCGCAATGCGATTCCCGACGGCGTCACTACGAGGAAGAATATAACCTTGAAAGGTTGGACGCATCGATCGAGCGTCTAGCCAAAAAAATCGTCGAGGTTGTGCAAAGGAGGATTGATGAGCGTTGTTCCCGGCGAAGCCGAGACAGAAGCGACGAAATTTGGGCAAAGAGAGCTTCAAATTCATCCAAAACCAATTTTTCTTCTCTGTGCACACCAAGTGTTGGACAAAATTCTGCAATGGCCGAATCAGCTCCCAAGCGTGCCCAAACAGCCCCGAAGCGTGCCCAGGCAGTATATGAGTGCCCCATTACTCTCGGCACAGCTCCCCACAGCCAACCCATGCCCCACTTCGTGTCACAATGCCCTAGCAAGCCCAACGATAGGCACAACGTGGACAACACGCGCCGAACAGCCCCTACACCACCCTATTGCATGCTTAGCATGCCCTATAGCCCAACAACAACTCTCCACAGAGCCCGAACAGCCCGGAACATCTCAACACACGACAAGTGCTTGGGAGAAGACGGTGGTGACCCTCCGAGTCACTTTTGGCTAATTTTTTAGGAGGCGAAGTTCGAATACCCCTTATACGATGAGCCGAAGTATGACGTCTATGACGAGCCCGTTTATGATGTCTATCCCGAAACCGCATATGACGAAGTGGAGGACGGCGAGGAGAATGTCAAAAGTGATGAGAGCAAGTATATTGTTGTTTGCGAGCCGTGTGCGGACCCAACGGAAAGGGTTGAAATTGCTTTGATGTTTAGCAAGGTCTCCGAGGCAACCGCACCTAGAGAGGCAAATCAACCCTTAACGAGATCAAGTTTCCTAACTCGACCCGAAGACGAGTTAACGAAAGCCAAAGTGGATTTTTTGTTGGTCCTTGACAAGCTATCCAATGAGCTACCCGGCGAGGCATATTGCGAGCGACGCGGAGAGCCGACCAAGAAGCTTGCGGATGGGCTTCACGATGAGCCACCCGATAAGCTACACAATGTTGTCATCAATAAAATCAGCCCCGATGAGCAGCCGGAACCACCCAACAAAGCGCGATTGAATTCGAGGACGAGTTCTTTCCGTCCGGGAGAGAATGATGCGGGCCCGAAGCGTCCCGTGAAAGTACCGTCAAAACTGAACGACGCGCCCCTGAATTCGAGGACGAATTCTTTCCATCCTAGAGAGAATGATGTGGGCCCAACACGGACTGAGAAACGCCCGTGCAAGCCCAAAAACGCGGGCCTAAAATGTTCCGGGAAAAGTCTCAACTTTGACATGCCGTATCTTTTGACTCGAGCGTCCGATTTGCACATTCCGCCTATCAAATCGAAGCTCAGGATGTCGGCTACAATGCTAAGCAAAGATTTATGCCAAAACTGGACCAAAAGAGGCCGGAAATTCTGACGTAATATTTTTAGCAAAAATTCTATAATATTTTAAGTTTTATGTCATTTTCTTTATTTTGTTGTCGTTTTAATTTTTAAGAAACTACATGTCATTTGTATTAGGTTTTCTTGATGCACTATATAAGCATCACTTGTGTCTTGTAAGAGATAGATGTTGATGAAATGAAAAATTGAAGCTTGAGAGTTTCCCCCAAATCCGAGCGTCGTGAGCGAGCTCCGTGTTTCATGCCTTCGATCCGGTATCCGTGCGCGGATCAACGGTTCTTGGATGCCCAAGCCTAGCTATTCGTGCGCGAATCAATAGGCGAGGAAGGTTCTTCGATCGGGTATTCATGCGCCAAATCAACAGTCAAGATCATCTATCCGGTAACATTTATCTTTTTATTTCGGTTCTTAGATCGACCCTCGATCTTTGTATTTTCCGCTGCGTCGTTGATTTTTCTCAAGGTGTTTGTTTGCAACTTTTGGTTGATTGGTTGGTAGTTTCTGTTCCTATTCAACAACATGCCACTACTCTACATCTTTTGGAAGAGGCTGAAGCGATATGGTATTACCTCATGAACTTTTTAATACCAAACTTCACACATTTCCAAATTCAATGAAGTTTTTAATAATCATGTCTGTTGTGTCTATATTTATTTAAAATATTATGTAAAATCTTATTTGTTGTATTATTCCTCCAAGAATTTTTTTACAAACCATGTTGAATGTCTATGGTTTATTTGGTTATTTTGAAGATTTATTCATCGTCCTTTTTACCTATATGCCAATAGTGACGCTAACACGATCTGATATTAACTTAGTATTTTCATTCTCATCGTGTTATTTTACCGGAAGGAACTAAAATTTGTTGTTTTTTTATTATTTTATTTTTATGTATATAAATGCCAAATATCTTCATTTGCATTCGTAGGGCTATTTATGGTCCAAAGATTTGGAACTGACAAAGTTGGAACCACTTTTGCTCCGATGATCTGTCTCTGGTTCCTTTTCAACGCCGGCGTCGGAATCTACAACATCATCAAGTACGATCCGGCGGTCTTTAAAGCCCTGAACTCTAAGTACATCGTTGACTATTTCAGCCGGAACAAGAAGCAAGCGTGGATCTCCCTTGGCGGGGTTGTCTTGTGCACCACAGGTAAATAGATCGATTGTAAGGCGAAATATTTGATTTGAACATGGATCATTCGGATACTGAAACGGTAAATAGATCGATTTTCATAACTCGATCGTCGATCCAAAAAAATTTCAATTACCTATTTGAATATTATCAGTTTCAAAATATTTGAAATCAACATAAAATTTGGGATTAATTTGAATATTGGTGTTTACCTGTGCCGGTATTGAGAACTAGGATCAATTCTTAACATTAATTTTAAACAATAGTTCTAGAAACCGGTATATACCTGTTCAAACAATAATTTTTTTTTTTTTTTATGGGTAATTGATTAAAAACAAGTGAAGACCAGCTTTTTTTTATTATTATTACCAATCTCATTTATAGTTATAAAAAAGGAAGTAAAAAAAAAAAAAAAAAAACCGGTTGGATTTGTGAATTCGGAAAAGTCGAGATCGGAAATAAATATACTAATTTTCGGTCCCAGTTTTTTCGTTACTTTAATGAATATAAGGTCTCGAGATTTTAAGTCATTAAAATCTCTTAAAATTTGGGCCGTATATATATTGAAATTAATCTTAGACTCGATCAAACAATGTAATGTCATTACTTTATCTCTTTATATATAACATATTGTAAAGACCACAAAATCAATTTAATCCTCTTGAATTTCTTATTTTTGCAGGATCTGAGACTCTATTCGCCGACGTCGGGCACTTCACAGTGAGGTCAATCAAGATAAGCATGTGCACGTTGACCTACCCGGCCCTGGTCCTGGCTTACAGCGGCCAAGCCGCATTCCTCCGTGAGAACAGCTCGATGGTGGCCGAGACATTCTACCGGTCGATTCCGCAGACCATGTACTGGCCCATGTTCGTGGTAGCCGTGGCCTCATCGATGATCGCCAGCCAGGCCATGATTTCCGGCACGTTCTCCATAATCCAGCAGTCCGTTGCGCTCGGTTGCTTTCCGAGAGTGAAGGTTGTTCACACGTCGAAGGAACATGTCGGACAAGTTTACGTACCGGAAGCTAACTACTTTCTGATGATCGCGTGCGTCGTTGTCACTTTGATTTTCAGGGATACAATCAAGATCGGCAATGCATACGGTAACCCCAATCACATATCTCTTATATCTATATATATTAATATATATTTAAAGCAATTTGTGCACGTATTATACGTCGGCGTGACAATTCGTGTTTTTTTTGCATGTTTTTGCCATGTCTTAATTGTTTTTAAAATTTTATATAGACCCAAAACTTGACTTGTTTCATTTGATGCTCACTTAGTAATCACATTTATTGTATTTACATGTTTACCACCCGATTCTGACTAGTATTATTAAATGATAAATTAATTCATGTTCGAAAAATTTAAGACTTGTCACCAATTCTAGATGTTCATCAATCGGATAACGTAATTTGTAAAGGAAAACTTCATAAAATAACCCTTAATACATCACAAATTCTATTACTAATCTTCAAGTTTTTATAATTTTCAAAACAACTTTTTCAAATTTCATGTACCAAAATACCCCTGCAAAATGGACATATCGCGTCCTGAAAAATAGACATATAGCATCTTGAAAAATGGACATATCGCGTCCTGAAAAATAGACAAGTTAGAGGTATTTTGGTACATAAAATTTGAAAATGTTATTTTGAAAATTATGAAAACTTGGAGGTTAATAATAAAATTTGTGGTGTATTAAGGGTTATTTTATAAAGTTTCCTTTACAAAATAAAAACATAAATTTGATAAGTACTCACTATCAAACACTTGATAACATACTATGCATGAAAAGATTAGTTTATGATTTTTTTTTTCTTTAATCTTTAATCGTGTCTAATATAAGTCATAAACTGTTGTCATGTTCGTGCCAAATATTTCACTTATTAATTGTTTAAACCTGTGTTCGACAAAGTCATACGATAAGACCTAGATCTATTTACACCGTGTTGTCTTGTATCTCTTCATAATAGAAATACTTCCTTTATATAGTTGTTATTCAATGTCTATTAAAGTATATTAATCAAGTGTTTATGCAGGTATCGCTGTGGTGTTCGTGATGACACTAACATCGTCTTTCCTAGTTCTGATCATGGTGATGATATGGAAGACAAACATGTTGATAATCATCTCCTTCGTCCTCACCATAGGCTCCGTGGAGCTTTTGTACCTGAGCTCAGTCCTCTACAAGTTCGACCAAGGCGGCTATCTCCCCCTCGCCTTCGCCGCCCTCCTCATGTCTGTCATGTTCGTCTGGAACGACGTCTACCGGAGAAAGTACGACTACGAGCTCCGCAACTGCATCTCCCCCTCGCAGTTCCGAAAAATACCGGCTGTTGAAACGCGCATGTGTCGCATCCCCGGCCTTTCCATCGTCTACTCCGAGCTCGTCCATGGAATTCCCCCGATCTTCGAGCACTACGTGGCCAATGTCCCTGCCGTGCACTCCGTGGTCATCTTTGCCTCCATGAAGTCTCTCCCCGTGAGCAAGGTCTCGGCCGAGGAGCGCTTCCTCTTCCGGCGCGTCAAGCCAACGGCGCTCAATGTCTTCCGCTGCGTCGTTCGGTACGGCTACAACGACGCACGCAAGGAGAGCGAGCCCTTCGAGAAGCTCTTAGTTGATAGGCTAAAGGAGTTCGTGAAGGAGGACTTCTTATTAGCGCAAGCCGAAGGAACCGAGGGCTCCCTCGACGAGGAGATCGGGGCGATCGACAAGGCATGGGGCGACGGGGTCGTCCATTTGATCGGCGATACCGAAGAGGTGGCGGAGGAAGGATCCGGGATCGGGAAGCGAATCTTGATTAACTATGCGTATAGTTTCTTAAAGAACAACGTGAGGAAGACCGATAAGGTGTTTGATATTCCTAACAAGAGGATGCTCAAAGTTGGTATGACTTATGAGCTTTAAGGTTTTTCAATTTGTCGATGAATTATTTAATTAGGTTATATATAACAAAAACATATTTTCTTTTTGTTTTAGTACTAGTTATTAATTTTATTAGATATATGTCTCGTTTCTTTATATAAAATTTACCTATCTTTTTATTCCCTTTAACTTAAAGAATACTTATTGTAAATTCTATAATTCATTGGCAAAGTAATTTGATCATATCTACACACAGAGATTAACTTGCACATCATGGTAATTGACGAATATTTGGAAATTTCATATTTGGATAAGTTAGCCCCTCTCAAATCCTTTATGAGGTGATTCTTTTTTCTTTTCTTATTTGACTAATTCCCGGTAAGGATTTGGGTGTTCGTCAAGTCAAAATTCGTGACTAAAATCTATTTTAGATATGTCGGTTGAGATCTGGTTACACCTGGCTCCATTGTAATCTCACGTACATGAACACACAAAACCTAATTTCATTATTCTCTATAGTTTAGTACCCTCAACTTTGTTTCCAGTACAAGGACACATTAACAAAATAACTCTCAGTAAAATTGGTTGGGAACTTCTTAATTATGTTTAGGTAACGGCGTGAAATGCACGAGAATGCGATATTTCGAGCAATTCCTTGATCATCTTGAGGTACACTTACAACATAATAAATTCACACACAATATGGCGAACCTCATCTGAAAACAAACTTCCGCGTCCACGACTATTATTTTCTAGACTGTTATGCGTAATTTTCAGATCATGTAAAATATGGGCCGTATATGGTAAAGTCCCATTAGCAGAGTCAAATCCCATAAACCCGATTTAGCGAAGCTCGGATCCATAGAAATCAAGACGGCAAGGCCTAAGACCTAAGCCCGCATCCGAGAAGACAAGTCGGACAACCCGGAAACGCTACGATAGCCTCAGAAGACTCGCCGAGTAAACAGTAAGACGACGAAGACCCGCCGGCAAACCTTCGGTAACCTCACGAGACCTTTAGCGAGGTAACGACAGCCCTAGGGAGTTCCCTTTTACTTTTGCTGACAAAGTCCATCGTCGGCAGCAAACCCCTTTGCTCGCGGAGAACCCATCGACGAAGAGTTATCCCTCGCCGATGAAATAAAAGGAGCATAATCTCTTAGCAATTACAAGTGACGAGACAATCAAGTTTACGAAGACCCTCAGGACATCCCCGGGACTTAATTCGCAAGCTCGTGCAACACCCGCAAACGCTACGGACACCATGAAGCGGCCAACGACCCACACGCCGACCAACAAGCCGCGGACAAGCCCACTCGTAGGCTAGCTTGGGCGAATTTCCTTTGGGAAATAATTGAAACAAATCTTCCATTAAATCCCCCAAATCAAGGGATTTAGTCCCCCTTTTTTCTATGAATAGGAGGCTCCTCCTTATTTTACACACAATTTTCTCTAGAGATTCTCTCTCTAGACTCAGAATGTCTCTTTCTAGAATTCGAGAAGGCTTGTTCGCCCTCCTTAGGCGCATTCCTCTTGCCCAGAAGGTGACTTTCTTGCTCCCAGGGAGTCGTTAATCATGGCCCGCTAGGAAATCCCTTTGGTCAGCCAGTTTTCTGTCCAACACGAGTTTCAGTCTTACTCTGGGTGACATGTTCACCGAGGCTAGTTAGGACAGCCGGTAATACCCTCGTCATACGCGACGGTCACGTCCACACCGCCATTATCGACTCCAAAAACGATATAAACCACCTGTCATTCCTCTATTTATCACTAACCCTGAGATACGTAGGCAACATTGCTATAAGTGACAGTGTGCGGCATCATTCTTTCTTTTTTGCAGGGACTCCCCACCGCCGATACATACATCGTCGGGGACAGGGAGACATCGGGAACAGCTCGAAGCCTCGCCAAAGACAAAGATTTCGCCTTCAGCAAAGTCGAAATACTAGTCAGCATCGTTGACTCCACCTTTGTCCGCCCACGTGACTATAGGGTCGAGCTCTGGGTCGAACCGTGGACCGGGTACTACCATTAGTTGAATTTCGCACATTAACATGGACAATTAACACACAAATCTTTGGTATGTAAAAAAGGTTAAAGATGTTGTATTATATAAATGATCTAGTTAGCATATGATAGATGATGAATGTTCTATGAATCGATGGTGTCATGAGAGAACAATGATGGGACAATGATGGGATCTAAAATTTAAACTCAAAAGTATAATGCACATGACATTTGTAACATGTAACAATCGCATGACATTTTTTTAACGAAGTGCAAGTTTAAAAAACGATGACACACCATTATTTACCAATATAATACCGTTAAATTAATATTTCAATTTAATTTGAATGATAAGGTTAAGAAGGCTCTCATGCATGTGTTAAGAAAATATATATTGATGCTAAGATCATAAAAGATAGATATATGATCATCACCAATTAATGTGTGAAAATGCTGGAAAAAAAATCAGTGAATTATAATACAACTAGTGGAATGCCCGCGCAAAAGCGTGACTAAAAAAATATAGTTGAAAAATATAAATTAATACATGAAATAAATGATCATTTATAATTTTTAATAAATATAAAATTGTGATATTATGATCAAAATATAATAAAAATAAAACATGGTTGATATCTTGAATCTGGTTTTCTGTTTGTCCTCCTAATGCAGCCGTTCGAATGCTACACTATTTTTCAACGTAGATACTTATTACGATATAATATTGATAGGGTTATGATAAGAATTTGTTATTGTGTAATCTTTATAAAAGTATTTTGGGTAGATAAATCTTGGTAATCAGGAGGATTTGGTGGAGATAATTGAGGCTTGATAGCGAAAGTTCTCGGCAATATCTTTGTAATATATATACTGTGTTATGATGAATGAAGAAAAGGAGAGAAAATTGAGTGGAGAATTTGTCATGGTATCAGAGCGACGTGTGAGATTCTAGGGCAATTTCAATTTTCTCTTTTTCTCTCTAGCCTCCACGAGAGATCATGGCTGGCAAAGATGGTGACAAAAAGGTGGATATTACTTATCATCTTGGATCGAGTGATGGTCCAGGAAACATCATTACACCAATTCAATTGCGTGGTGAGAACTACGACGAATGGGCGAGGGCGATTCGAACTTCACTGCGAGCGAAGAGGAAATTTGGCTTTGTGGAAGGGACAATTCCGAAACCAAAGACGGAGGAGAAGCTTGAAGACTGGATAGTTGTGCAATCCACGTTGGTATCATGGCTGACCAACACCATCGATCCATCGGTTCGATCGACGCTTCGAGAATATGAAGATGCACAACTCTTGTGGAACAATCTCAAAAACAGGTTTTGTGTGGTAAGCGGTACTCGGGTATGTCAGTTGAAGACGTCTTTGGGGGAGTGCAAGCAAGGAAAAACCGAGAGCGTGGCAATTTATTTTGGTCGTTTGTCAAAAATCTGGGACGAACTGACGACATATGTGAAGGTGCCGGTTTGCAAGTGCGGCAGCTGCAAATGTAACATTGTCACGCAAGTGGAAAAGCTTAGAGAAGAAGATTGTCTTCATCACTTCCTTATCGGCCTTGATGGAGCGTATGCTTTTGTTCGAACAAATTTGCTTAGTCAAGAGCCATTGCCAACTCTTGATAGAGCATATCAGCAAGTGGTTCAAGCAGAGAGACTACGCGTCGAAGAATTCTCTTCATCGAAGGGAGAGCGAGATAACTTCATGGCTTTCGCGGTTCATTCTGATTTGCGCGGTAAAACTCGTTTTACAGATAATTCAGAGAAGTTCTGCAATCATTGTAATAGAGAAGGTCACGACGAGTCCTCTTGTTTTCAATTGCACGGTTTTCCCGAATGGTGGGGGGACCGACCTCGTAGAGGAAAAGGACTGGGTCGTGGTGGAGGAAGAACCGGAAAAGGCGGCGGACGAGCTAGCTTTGGTCGTGGGAAAGTGTATACCACACCAGTTGTACGTGCAAATAAAGTTGACGGGGCAGTGAGCGCGTCTGAATCTGTGGGAATTGCGGGGATTTCTGCATCACAACTTCAACAACTTCTTGACTTGTTGAACATCGCCAAAACAAAAGATCGGTTGAATGGTAAGAAGTACAGTGATTTAATTAGTTGGATTATTGATTCGGGAGCAACGAACCATGTGACGAATGACGCGACTGTTTTGAGAAATATTAGAGAGGTGCAACCATGTGCAGTGGGTCTTCCGGATGGAAACACAACAGAAGCAAATGGAGAAGGGAACACGGTGTTGTCAGGAGGATTTGAGTTGTGCAATGTGCTACATGTTCCACATTTGACATGCAATTTAATTTCTGTGTCTCAGTTAACCGATGACTATGATTGTACTGTTCAATTCACTAAAAAAATGTGTGTTATACAGGACCAAACGACGAGGAAGGTGATTGGAGCGGGTGAACGATTGGGTGGACTTTATTATTTCCGTGGAGTTCCTCGACTGAAGGTCTTGTCAGTGGTTGGTGATTCCTCGTTCGAGTTATGGCATCAAAGAATGGGGCATCCATCGGAAAAAGTGTTGAAATTGATTCCGTCTGTGAGTCGTTGTTCTAAGATAAATAATAAAGCGTGTGATGTGTGTCCGCGTGCAAAGCAGCCTCGATCTAGCTTTCCCATTAGTTCAAATAAAGCTAGTAGGATCTTTGAACTTGTTCATTTGGATTTATGGGGATCTTACAAGACTCGTTCTTCATGTGGGGCTACTTATTTTTTGACAATAGTAGATGATTTTTCAAGAGGAGTTTGGGTATATTTACTGCGGAATAAAATGGAAGTTGAATCTATGTTTCTTAACTTTGTGGCTATGGTTGAACGTCAATTTGAGCAAGTGATAAAACGTGTACGGATTGATAATGGGACCGAGTTCAATTGTTTGGTTGATTATTTTCAAAGTACTGGAATTATTTTTGAAACTTCTTGTGTTGGAACTCCACAACAAAATGGGCGGGTTGAGAGAAAACACCAACACATTCTAAATGTAGCTAGAGCCTTAAGATTCCAGGGAAGCTTACCGATCAGATTTTGGGGAGAGTGTGTGTTGGAAGCCTGTCACTTGATTCATAGAACACCCTCTATTTTACTTAAGACAAAATCGCCATATGAAATATTGTTTGGGAAAATGCCTTCCTATGACAGTATTCGTGTATTTGGTTGTCTTTGTTATGCTCACAATCAGCGACACAAATGCGATAAATTTGCGAGTAGGAGTCGTAGGTGTGTCTTTGTTGGTTATCCATTTGGAAAGAAAGGTTGGAAATTGTATGATTTAGAAACCCATCAGTACTTTGTGTCGAGGGATGTGAAGTTCTTTGAGAAAGAATTTCCTTTTGAGGGAACACAACCACAAAAAGTGGTAACTCCAGTGCTGGAAATTAGTGAAGATGGGGCATGGAGTGAAGATGAAGGTGCCGATGAGTGTGATGTGCACATTGAAGGGGGGGGGGTTAGAGTTATCCATCATCGAATAGGGGTCGGGTGTTGATGTGCAACCCGCTGAGCAACTCGTTCATAGAGACGTGAGTGGTGAAGAGTTGGACAATACAATGACAACGAATGATGTACAAGCTGATGGTGCGTTAGGCCGAGGAAAGCGACTTAAAACTTCTTCAACACGGTATCGCGATTTTGTTACTCATTCTATACGGAAAATAAGTCCATCTGAAAATTCATCTGCTACATCATCTTCTTCAGGTACCCTTTATCCTGTAACACATTTTGTGAATTATGAACGCTTTTCTACGAGACATAGGAATTTTCTTGCAGCAGTGACAATGGGACGTGAGCCAAAGCACTTTAAAGAAGCAATGCAAGACCCGGGATGGCGAGATGCAATGGATAAAGAGATACGAGCTCGTGAAGACAATGAGACTTGGGTTATGGAGCCTCTTCCACCCGGCAAGAAAGCACTAGGGAGCCAGTGGATATATAAAATTAAGTACAAGTCTGACGGTAGCATAGAGCGGCTCAAAGAAAGACTTGTGATCTACGGAAATCATCAGGTGGAAGGAATAGACTATAACGAGACATTTGCTCCAGTGGCGAAAATGGTGACGGTCCGTATTTTTCTTGCTGTGGCTGCAATTCAGAATTGGGAGGTACATCAAATGGATGTTCATAATGCTTTCCTTCATGGTGATTTGAGTGAGGAGGTTTATATGAAGGTTCCTCCAGGTTTCAAGAATACAAGCTCTACAAGCTCTAACATGGTATGCAGGTTGAAAAAATCTTTGTACGGTCTCAAACAAGCTCCCCGATGTTGGTTTGCAAAACTGTCAACAGCTTTGAAGAATTATGGATTTGTGCAATCATGTTCAGATTATTCATTATTTGGGTTATGCAGAGGAAAAACTCAAATCTACGTGTTGGTTTATGTCGACGACATGATTATTGCAGGGAATAATAAGGTTGCCTTGACAAGTTTTAAAGATTACCTAGGCCAGTGCTTTCATATGAAGGATTTGGGTGTTTTGAAGTATTTTTTAGGGCTAGAGGTAGCTCGCAATCAAGAAGGGATTTTCCTTTGCCAACGAAAATATACTCTCGAGATAATTTCTGAAACTGGCTTGCTGGGAGCGAAGCCTGCATCATTTCCGATGGAACAAAATCACAATTTGGCGCTAGCAAATGGTGAATTTCTTGCCGATCCGGCACCGTATAGACGCCTCATAGGGAGATTGATTTACTTGTCTGTGACGAGACCCGACCTTGCTTATTCAGTTCATATTCTCTCCCAATTTATGCAACACCCTCGTAGGGATCATTGGGAGGCGGCTCTCAAGGTCGTAAAATATTTGAAGAAAAGCCCAGGGCAAGGGATATTGCTTCGTTCTAATAGTTCTATACGTCTTGAAGGGTGGTGTGACTCTGATTGGGCTAGTTGTCCACTTACACGACGCTCTTTGACAGGTTGGTTCGTGTTACTTGGTGGTTCTCCGATGTCGTGGAAGACCAAGAAGCAACAAACCGTGTCTAGATCGTCCGCGGAGGCTGAATACAGATCAATGGCGGCCATAGTGTGTGAGTTAAAGTGGCTTAAACAACTCTTGGGTGACTTGGGTGTGCAACATCCGAAGGGCGTGAAGCTCTATGTGACAGTCAGTCGGCGTTGTACATTGCTCAAAATCCCGTTTTTCATGAACGGATAAAGCACATTGAAGCCGACTGCCATTTTATTCACTATGCGGTGACTGAAGGTTTGATTTGCCCATCGTATGTTTCCACCCATGTTCAATTGGCGGACATTTTTACGAAAGCGTTGGGGAAAGCGAAATTTGAGTTTCTTCTTCGCAAGTTGGGTGTTCGGGATCTTCACGCTCCAACTTGAAGGGGGGTATTACGATATAATATTGATAGGGTTATGATAAGAATTTATTATTGTGTAATCTTTATAAAAGTATTTTGGGTAGATAAATCTTGGTAATTAGGAGGATTTGGTGGAGATAATTGAGGCTTGATAGCGAAAGTTCTCGGCAATATCTTTGTAATATATATACTGTGTTATGATGAATGAAGAAAAGGAGAGAAAATTGAGTGGAGAATTTGTCAATACTGTATATAGCTAATTAATTCATCTTTTAAATATATAACATCAAAAATAAACTCAGAACAATATATAATTATATATGTATATATTTGAACATAAATGTTCTCTATACATAAATGGAAAAAATAAATAATAATAAATTAAATCCTCCAATGGAGTGAAGAAGAAACATTTACTGTGCTGATATAATATAGAAAAAATGTATAATAAATAAACACGACGACTAACGGGCTCCCTTTCCTAGTTTGAAACTGCTATCAAATTGCATGTATTTAGAGCTAAAATTGTTAAGAGATAGGAATGTGCGATTGTTGCATGGTTAGTGAAGCAGAATTGAAATAATAATAAAAATTAAGAAAAGAAAAAAAAGGATCTCTCAAATCTTCACTTGTCTATTTTGCCACCTCATTTATCAAATATCTTTCTTTTATATAAGCATATAGATTGAATGTGTAGAGAGTATTTGAAATACAATTTATACAGGTAAAAATCATAGCTAAACTATTGGTTTAGCTGTGATTTTTACCAAAAAAATCACAGCTAAAAATCACAGTATAATCTTATTGGCGCAATAGACCACAAAAATCGAAAAGTTTGAACATATATATATATGCATTATAAGTATACTATTGGCATTAACTTTTCTTTAATGAAGAATCAAAACAATGTTATTTGATCATCCTACACATACCATTGTACAATATACGTTATATACTATGAAATCTCAAAATTTATAATTCAATTCGTTAAATAGCAAAATACTTGTGCTTTTACCTGATAGTAGAAAAAGAAGAAATAAAAAATCTTTAGAAAAGTTGAATATGAAAGAAATATATATGAAGAAAGAATATAATGCATATATTCATGGGAAATTCAACTAAAAGAAAAATGAACGAAGCAATAGAAAAATATATGTTATATATTAAATTTGATAGTCCTAGAAAAATACATGTGGATCAAACGTGAATGTTTCAATTATATATATATACATATATATATATATAAATAATATGTAAACTATAGTATTCCGAGCTTGACCTATACTTCAAAAAAATTTACTACCCAATAAAAAATTACGCCTTGTGATCTTCCATACAACCTTGAAGATTACAGCTTAATTGAATAGTTTTATAGCTAATCTACAGAATAAATAATATATACTAATAAAACTAATATGCAGATTAATAAATACATTTGTAAAAAAAATAGATGCAGCTACAAAAGTAAAATATATACATAACAATTATTTCACCTATAGCATGTTGGGTCACCACTCAGAGATGATGTAGATTTTTTCATAGCTCGCCATGCACATTAATAAATCAGTGAATTATAATACAATTATCAGTAATTGTTTGGAATAAAACAGTATAAATGTTAATTACCCTTGTTTTCACTTTTTCAAAAGCATATATATAATTAGACAAATGTTGTCTAAGATTTGAAGAGGCAAACACATGTTAAACTTAAGAAACCATAACCTGAAAAAGCCCATTCCTTTTCAATAAAGTCCAAAATGCCAATAATACATTGAGCTGTCAATAATATCAAATGACAGTTGCCATTTCCCAATAATACATTTATATATTTTATATTTAATTATTGGCATGTTACTATGCGGACTAAGATTTCTATTCGAAATATTGAATTCTCGTGTTATTTTTGGACATTATATTTCCATTTTCAATATAGTTACATTTCCATTTTCAATGTTTATTACTTATAACACTTTCTTCAAGCGTTTAGTCATTAGTTTATTTTGTGGTGCTATTTTTTTCAAGCTTATTATCTGCTATGAAATATTTGCTTATACTTTGTCGGATTTTTTAAAATATTAATGTTAATGGTTTAATTTTACCAACGATAGATAAATTATAAGTATTTAAATATTGATCATACTTATATTGATCGTGTATTCCTGATCATACACCCATTATTTTATTAACAAAGATTCTATAAAATAATGATAATAAATTATATAATAACAAAAAGAAATATTCTATAAATAATATTTGTACTAAAGATTAGTTATAAAGTAGAAATCAAAAAATGACATTTTGAAGATTAGTTATCAATCTACTGTTGCCTGTTGGTACTCAATACTCGTCGGTTTTGAAAACATGGTTTTATAATTTGTTTTGTAAATATCATAAAATAAAATAAAAAACTTATTATTCTTAATTCTTTTTTATAATATTTGTTGGACCACTTGACCAACAAAAGGTGCTGAATTCGATGAATTTTCCTAATATTTATTCATTTACTTATAAACTACTGACCTGAGCTGGCCATTGCTTTCCCTATGAATATGATTTGAGCATCATATGGACACTGAAAAAGCATACGTCAAAAGCCTGCAAAACAAACTAATTAAATCTCAAGAGAATCTCTCGTTTAGTGTCTTTCACAATTTATTATTATAATTGAGATTATTTAAGTAAAATTAAGATGCTAATTTGATTCTTATGATCTATTATTATATCTTAACACTTTTATTGCGATACTCTCTAGTTGATTAAAAAACGAGTTCACTACGTCTAATAATGTTTTTATAGTAACAAACAGTGATAAAATATTCCAAAAATTATCCCACCCTTAAATAATTCCTTGAAAACTATACCAGAAACGGGGGCGAATATCTAATTTAACTAACACAATATTATCAATTTCTAAACTGTACGATTTCCCAGAGTCGGGGCTAGAGTAGTCGATGACTGGAAGAGTCGGGAGGTGATGGTATATGATGCTGCACCTCCTAACATATAGTGAGGTTGCCTATGTACCCACTTGTAGCCAAGTAGATTCAGGTCATCATGTAGTTCAATAAATGAGTAAGGGGGTGCGTACCCTGGGCTTGCCTGGGCAGGCCGGGGGCCGATGGCCAAGACGGGAGTCAGTCGGCGCTTGGTGATGTTGATGCTAAAAATTAGATCAAACATTGTAACGGCCCAATCGCAGGGTTTGGGTCGGGCCCATTATTGTTTATTGACTTTTTCTTGGGCTTGGATTCTAGAATCTGGTAGATCGAACCTTACGCTTACTGTTGGAGCGGAACCATGCCTCCCACTTGTTACCGCCAAGTCCTAGAACACGGGATATAGGTCGGTGATCACTGAGAACTAGAACCTCTGTAGGGCAGGTCGGCGATCGGACCCTCCGCTTATCGTTAGACCAGGACTGGATTCTCCAACCCGTTACCGAAAAGCCCTAGGGCTCAGGATATAGGTCAGTAACCCGCAGAGAACCAGAACCTCCGTAGGGTAGGTCGGCGATCGGATTCGGGGATTTCTCTAGCACTTCCGATCTAGCTAGATTCTCAGTCTGTAGAATCAGAAAAAACCTGGTCAGGGGAATGGGAGGGCATACCTCCCTATTCAACTCTGACGCTCAACATTAGTCGGGTATTTTACTGTGTATATCTATATATATATAAGAGAAACGAGAGTTCTATAGCTGTATAGAGCGTTTGAATGAGTTGTTGTTTGATTGAAATGAAGCTACTATTTATAGGAGGGTATAAGGACCTAGAGGCAATTAATAATTGCAAGTTTCAGTCCTTGGGCAATTATAATATTATTTTGTGCCACTTTTGTGTCTACAAGACGCCTCATGCGTCCGAATGCGTCCCTAACCGTCTCTATGCATTTTGGGCGCTCCTAAAAGCTTAACGGCATTCACAGGCCTTGATCGCACGCCGGTTGGCATCCACGGGCATCCACACGGAGATACCAGGGGCCATGTGCAATTATGGGATTTTGTGAGCCTCGGTGCCCACGGGTCGCCTCGGGCGTCCAAATGCGTCCCGGGCTGTCTCTATACATTCTAGGTGCTCCCAAAAGCTTAATGGCATCTATGGACATTGATCGGACGTCATTTGGCATCCACAGATATCCAGAAAGCTCATAAGGGCCTATATGTAATTATGCCTTTCTTGAGTCGGGTGTCCACGGGTCGCATCGGCGCGTCCAAATGCGTCCCTAGTCGTCTCTATACGTTTCGGGCACTCCCAGAAGCTTAATAGCATCCATGGGCAATAACAGGGCATCATTTGGAATCCACGAGTATCCATGGATCTCACATGAGCCCCTATGTAATTATCGGCTTTTTAATTTACCATTCTTTTTTATGTATGTGGATGCGTTTTCTTCCGTTTTTGATGCATTTTCTTGGCGTAGCACCGTATGCTTTTTTCGCATCCGCCAGACGTGTCATTTTTATAATTAGGCCTCTGGAGCATTTTTTTGGGTTGGGCCTTAACTTTTTTGGGCTCCGAAAAATACCCATAACAATATGGATTTAGAGATTTAAAAAAATGTAGATTTAGAACTATAAACGAGAAAAAGTGAAAAGACAAAGAAATAGCATTTCAATTTTCATACAATAAAATAAACTTGTATGTCGAAGTACGATTTCGTTCACATCAATTTGCATTGATACGAAATCTATCTCCGTTGTTTATAAAATTGGGCTTTATTTATGAAAGTTTAAAACCAATAAGGGGCCATTATTGACCAAGTCAAAGGGGCCAATTAAGTGAGAAGTTAACAGTCAAAGGAAAAATACACGACGAACACAGGTGATGAAGATGTTCGTCGATGAGGATGTTCCCATCAGCATAGCCCCGTCGATGAAACCCCATTGACAGGACCTCATTGACAAAACCTAGTCATCAAGAAGGACCAGAAGGAGAAAGAAGCTAAGGATGAATGTTAAGTGACGAAGCTTAATTAAGCGACGAGCCCAGCAAAAAGACCACAGGGACGAAGACAACGGGGAGCAATCAACGCAACGCGAGCGACGCCTCCGGGTCGAAAACGACATTGACGCTCATAATTGTTATGTAACCAATCATTTATGAGGTTGGATCTCGATTATTAAGCTCAATAAATAGTGAGCTAGAAGTTGGGAGAGCTACTTACAGCCACGTATAGGTCCCCCTCATGTTGACACGGGTGATTTCTTCATAAACTATGTAGTTTTCGCATCACAATGTCATGAACATGTTTTCTGAACACTGAAGTTGGGAGAGCCTTTGTGAAGAGATCCGCGGAGTTCTCACTGGAACAAACATACTGGATGCTGATAACATTACTCTTTTCCAGCTCTTGAGTGAACATGATACGAACCCCGTTAAAAATAACGAGACCCGAAGACAAAATGGTTCTGATAGACTTTACTTCGATAAGATTGTTTGAAGAATCTGGAATTCTTGAACCCGAACAAACACGAACCAAAGGTATTGTTAACCTTTGACCCGATGCTTTGATGAACTCAACAAAACTCAGATTGGGAAGACGCCACAAACGAAGATGGAAATTCGCTTGATGAGTCGAAGAACGCCACGGAAAGATTCCGATAAGTTCGTAAAGCTCCTAAGAACTGTAGAGAGAGTTTTAACTCACAAGATATATCTGAAAACTTGATTCTAAATTCGTTGGTCCTCTTGGTGGCCTTTAAATAGGAATTACAAAGTGGTGGGAATTGATGACAACCACTCATAAAACCCCAATGAAAAACCAGCCTTAAAACTACCCTATTAACTACTACTAATCCCAACAACAACCATTAATTGAAACCTTAATACAGCAACATGACTAGGTTCAACATTTTTAATGAATAGAAACAAGACACTTAATTCAGATTTGACCAAACTAATTCAAGGCTTGAATTATGTTGATCAATTTGGGCTGAGCTTTAGAATCATGGTCAATTGGTCTTCTTGAATTAGCCTGACCCCAAATCTCTTGAATAAGCCCATTCAGCATGCTCTTGAACTTCTTCCATTCTTCTTCGCTTAAGCCATGTAACTCTTCATTGAATTCTTGGTTACTCATCGGAATTGGCTCTTTGAAGCGCCTTTGTTTCTTTGCTCGTAGATTCTCATCAGAACAAAAAGAACATCGGAGGAATATTCTTTGTCCGAGCACTCTTGATAAATCTTGATGTGTAAGTTTGTTCCGTAATTTGAACAATAAGGTCATTAATTAAATTTACGGATCATGTAATTTAAGACCAAAGTTGTGAATATAATTGAATATTCGCACAAATGAACCTGTGAGATATATGGTCAAAAGCCCAACAAGCACTTAACAATGCTTGGGCCCGATCAGAACACCAAGCCCCTAAGAGAAAGGCTCATCCCGAGAAGAGAGTGCTTCAAAGGGACCCGAGCAAAGAACGCCACATTAGCCCAAAACAAAAGCCCAACACTTGGCTGAAGCCCAGGACCGACCAGGCCTGTTGGCCCAAAGATCCAAAGCCCATCCCGGGCAGGAAGTGTCACGAGAGAACACGAGCAAGAATGATCTCAACAAGGAAATCCGAGCAGGAACGCGTCGACTAAGCACTAAAGCCCGGGCAGACCAAGTCAACAGCTTCAATTAAAACCTCCACAGCCTGACCAGGAAAATCGCCACGACCAAGATTCAAACTCCCACGACGTCAGGTCAAAGTCCACCACCACGTAATTCTTTCAGGAAGTGGCCCACGTGTCATCTCGACAACAAGTCAAGCTCTGAACTCAAAGCCACTACTAACGTCCACTACAAACGGGAAGAAATTGGAGATCTATAAAAGCAAGAAGACAGCTCCATTACACGCACGCAAGCATTCACCCTGAGAGAAAAAAGTCTAAGAGTTCATATTTTTCATAGTGTTTTTCTTTCTTTTTCGATCCATTTTGAATCGGCTTGTGGTTCCACCTGATCTTCTTTTCATCATCAATAAACTTACAGAAGACGTAGTCAACTACCGCATTGGGACGAACCTCTCTAAAAAAACCTTTGGTGTTTTTATTGCTTTATTTTCATTTTTGTCAACGCCAGAGCATTGACGACGTGGAGATCAAGTGTTGGACAGGTGTCCTTAAACAAGATGCTTCTTATCCATTTGTAAAAGATTATGACAAGTCGTTGAATAAAAGATGATGCTTATTATGTTAATCTTATTATAGTTTCTGGTAGAGTAAAATAGAATGTTTGATCCTTAGTTCCTAAAGGATGCAATTATGTTATTATTATCACAACAGAGTCAATGTGAGGAAGAATTAATAATCATAATAAATAAACTTAAAACGTATGTGACCTGATTAACTGGGTGGGAGCCCATTAATCGAATAAGGTTATTCATGTGACTAAGTGACAATCCTATTCTGGATTTTGTGTGTGTCACACTCACTAGAAGTGCATTAAGTATGAAGTGTCTTCATACTGGACTAGACCTGACTTAAACTTCGTAAGTTATCATATAAGACCGTCACTGATACCTTGGAGTTAAGTCACTAGTAGATTATCAAATGGATATTCGATCTAAGTCCTGAGTGATCTTAAGTCTGAGCTGCTGGCTTGATTGTTCTTTGATTTAACCGTTAAAGAACACAATATATTACCATTGTTTCCAACACTATTATTTTGGGAACATGATAGTCAGCAGTAAGGGTAGCTTGGACATGGGCATCACACAGCTCTCTTCAGAGTCATGATGATTCCCTTGATTGTCGGTGGTGAGAAGTGAGAGATACCCGTGCGCAACTCAGGAATTGAAACCATAAGTGGGTTACTCATGATATTACTGACTGAGTCAAGGATGAAAATGCAATGAGGGGCATAACGGTAGAAACCGCCTACTCATGTGTGGATCATCAAGTGAAAGATCAATAACCCAAAGATGATTGTATCAATAGAAACCCTGCTGTTATAAAGGGAATAATATATATTGTATCACTAAAGAGTGCAGCCTCGGGTTTATATTGAATAACACGGAGGTTTGACGAACACCCTATCAGTTCGTTGGAGCTTAACTGATACGGGTCCATGGTCCCCAGGATAGCTTAGTAACGGATGATACGTATATGATAGGAACATTTTGAGATGTTTAATCATTTGGCAAGACTTATAAAAATGAAGTCTGTGAGAAGCATCAGATAGTTTTATCAGTAGCGTGGCAAAAGTACCATATCTTGGTAACCGAAATTAATTGACAAAAGAAAGCAGAATTTGGATTTTCTGTCAACATGAAAGTTGTTGGAAATTAAATCCTAAGAAACTTTGCTTTTGGAACCGAGTCGTTTTGACGTACGGTTTCTGATTTAGACAATTTATAAGTTTGTGATCATTTCGGTAAACTATGAAATTAAATCACGGATTTAAATGATGGTGTGACACCATGACATTTGAATGTGTGATATTGAGATCAGAGAATATTAATAAAATTTAATTATTTAGATTTAATTATTAATACCTTATTAATAATTAATTAATAATTAATAAATTTATATTAATATAAATAATATATATTTATATATTATAAATGTGCAAATCGATATGAAGCAAAGGAATAGGAACTAATTCCTATTCGAATAATCAGACATGGCCTTTTTCATATTTTCGGCATAAGTACCAAATGTTTTGGTATTTTAGCAAAAACACTAAAATCAATTTAATCCATTGGATCGGTTAGGATTTAATATCAACCGTTGGATTAAGATAATTGATTTTGACCCTATCTATAATTCAAAATTAATAGCTTGGTGACCAAGCTTAGGGTTTTTTGAATTTGGTTAATTAATTGTATCTGTTAGATCAGTTTAAGATTTAATCTTTATCGTCGGATTGGAAATTAATTAATTATATATATATAATATAAATTTTCGAATTATTAAAAAGGATAAAATCGAATTAGGCCTTATCAAGTCTTTAGATATTTGATTTTATCTTAAATTAATTTGATCCATTAGATCGGTTTAAAGATTTATCTCAACCGTTGGATCTAGATAATTACAATTCGAATTTTATTATTATTATTATTATTATTATTATTATTATTATTATTATTATATACATATTCGAATTTCAAAGATAAGAAGATAAAATTGGATTTTTTATTTTATCCAAGTCTTTCTTATTTAATTAAATCCTTAATTAATTATATCCCTTGGATTTACATAAGATTAAATCTAGACCATTGGATTGAAATAATTAATTATATTTAATTAAAGAATTCGAATTTTAGGGGAGGGAATTTCTCTAATTCGGTTACAGTCTGAGCCTATAAATAGGGAGCTCATTCTACACATTTTTCATATCTTTCCCCAGAGAAAAATTCGAACTCTCCCTCTTTTTAAGGGTCTGCGACTTTTTTCTCTTATTTCTCTTTCTGGTTCGGTTTTAGAGATTTAGTTCTCCGGAAGCTTAAAAAGAACAATCAGTTGAAAGTTGCGACGGAGTCCTGCCGGCGAAGCCCATGCTTCGGTACGAGGAATCCAGGAGACTATCCCGGAAGATCACGGGTGTTTCCCTCAGCACCAGCGGAGCCCTACCAAGTTCAGAACGCGCAACCGGAAGTCAACAACTGAGGTACGGCCTTATGCATTGGTCTAATAAATGCGATTATTTACTGCTTTCTATTTATTTCCTATAGACTAAATTATTAATAATGATTTATGAATATTAAATTACCTAATATTTATCAGATCTTGTAATATGTTAATTATCCGAAGTTCAGACCGTTGGTCGGTTAACATGTTTTTCTGCTTAAAAATAATTTTTTAAATGTTACCCGGACGGTTCGGCGGAATATTTCGCGATAATATTCACGGGATCCGAGGCGTGATTCCTAACAATTGGTATTAGAGCCTTGTTCAAGGATAAATAACTACGTAATTTAATTTAACGGTTTAAAGAACAAATTATTTGATGAATAAATTAATTATTTAAAATTGAAATTTTGAATTTCTAGATATTTTAAATATTAATTTAAAATAAGAAAATTACCCGACCCGAAAATCCGGAGCGGGTAATGTGGCCGGGCTGCATAGTGCAGCCCAGCCCGTGGTGGGTGCGAACAGGGGCTGTCAAGACAGCCCCAGGAAATTGGGCTGGGCGTGCCCAATCCGCGAGCACGTGGTCCTGGGTTTAAGCCCGGAAGGCCCACGTGCAATTTAAAAAAAAAAAGGTCGGATTTTTATCCGACCCAGATACCCATGGATTAAATAAATTTAAATATTTATTATTAATGAAATTAATAGTTATGAATTATAATTAATTATGTTTAATTAATTTAAATTAAAATATGGATGTTATTTCTTAATAAATAATATTGTCTTATTTTAATAATTCATAAAATTAAATATGGATGTTTTTTAATGATTAAATAACATTGTCTTATTTAAAGATTAAAATATGGATGATAATTCCTTGAGAATAAAATCATTGTCTTATTTTAATATTTTCATAAATAATTATTAATGGGCATGGAAATGATTAATGATAATTCTTAGAGAATAAGTATCATTAACATAAAATTATAAATATTCATCATAGATATAATTTGTCATAACCTATTTTCATAACCATTAAACATAGTGTCTATGTTTGGATCATTATTAATATGTCGATATAGGATAGATATAAATAATAAAGAGTAAATGTAAAAGTGTTTATTATTTGTCGGAAAAATTTAAACCGTACAATCTTGTCTAAGGAAGAGGGAATCAAAAGTGGGGCCGGTTAACCATCCACTTCTGGGTGATCGGTTAGGACCCCTCCCATCTACCTGGAGAGCGTACGGATTGATCTATCACTACCGACGAAATAATAAACATAAATCTTAGGCTTATTTAAGATTACGTAACGTAATAAATAAAGCCAAAATATAAACTTTTAGTGAGTCATTAATAGATAGTTTATATTAAGTTTTTATAACTTAGAAATTAAAAAAAAAAAAAAAACCGTTATTTTCTAAAACAATGGCAAGTATAGAATAAAACAAAGGTCTCCATTATTACTGTCACAAGGTTTACTGACCACACCGCCTCGAGTCATCCTAATGTGTCCATTCCCCAAGGAAGGTGTGCTTGTGGAAGGTTTGACACCGTGATAGTTCCAAAAGAATATGGGGACAGAGGAATCTTGGAAATGGACCGCGAGTCACCCTAGTGTGACCATTCCCTAAGGACGACGTTTCCAAGAGGATCCCGAGAACCAAAAATAATGGGTTAAGCTTGCACGGAATTTGGTGCTTCCCGATCGTCTATGGTGATAGTTAATAATCATAGGGAACTTTGGTAGTTCTTGTTATGAATATTAATTAAGTTTATGACTAAAACTTAGTTTAACTAAACTACACGGTTGATACCTCAAGTCACCCTAGAGTGACCATGCCACTAAGGACAGCAACGACGTGTACAATCGGTTAAATTATCACGAAATAGTTAAAGGGTTTATTTAACGTTTTTCCCATAACATGTTTGAATCATGTAACTATTTCGAACAAATCTTTATCCAAAACATTCTACCTATAATAAAGTTTAATAATTTTCTTTTTCAATGCTAGTCTAAAATTTCGAATTCTATCATGTCACTGCTTTCAAACAACACTCTCGCCGGAAGTAACTTTCCAAAGTGGAAGAGCAATATAAATATTGTCTTAATCAGTGAAAACATACGCTTTGTTCTCACTGAGGAATGTCCCCCTGCACCGGATGCTAACAGCGCCAGAGGTGTAAAAGAACTCTATGACTCTTGGGTTCATGCAAACAATCGTGCTAAGGCATATATGCTGTCTAGCATGTCTGATTCACTGAGAATCAAGCTAGAGGAAAAGGACACTCCTTATGAGATCATGGAATCTCTCCAAGGAATGTATGGAAAGCAGTCTGAGCAAGCTCAACATGAAGAGACTCGTCGCTACATGAATGCCAAAATGAAACTAGGAACATATGTTCGTGACCATGTCATGAGCATGACCAATTGGTTTAATGAGGTTGAGCTACATGGGGCCGTGGTGGATGAGAAGTCTCAAATCAGCATCATTCTTAATTCACTGTCACCTGAGTTTGTTCCATTCACAAGCAACTACATTATGAACAAACTGAAATATAGTTTGACACAGTTGATTAATGGGTTGCAAACCTTTGAGAATATCTCGGGTTTGGTGAAGAAGAAATCTGAATTGAACGTAATGTTCAAGAAAGGATCTTCATCTAAGAACCCGAGAATGAAGAAAAGGTCCGGTCCTAAGAAAAAGTGGGGAAGGAATTTCCAGCCGAATACCTCAGACAAGAAAGCCGCTGAGAAAGGAAGATGCTTCCTTTTCAAGGAAAAGGGACATTAGAAAAGAGATTTTCCCAAGTTCCAAAATGAAAAGAAGAATGAAACTGGTGAGTGTCTCACATGATAAGTTTCCCATACACATTTGTTTTAGAAAGTCTTTTTCTCCAAAGATCTAAAACTGAAATATGTGATATTCTTTGTTTTTCAGCAGCATCTAAGGAGTGATTGTTTGTGGTCATCCAAGAGTCTCGGAGATCCTAGTCGGCAGCAATGGAAGAGACTCAATTTTTTTTATTTACTCAATTCTTGTATGGATCTATTTTATGTTGAAGGGTGATTTAAAAAAAAACCTTCAATCTTTTTCTTAACAATATTAAGTTTTAATGAAGTTTATTTTCTGATCCTTTGAAATTTTGAGTAAATATATGAGCTCCTCGTTGATAGATAAACCTTGACGTGCCAAAAGCATTGACTTGCTTCAAAACACGAAGGTTGATATCTAAACATAGTAATCAATATACTATGATGGAAATAAGAAGACAATAGGTAAATTAATTACCGTGTTGTACAAATTGACAAAGTCAAAGCACCGCCAACAGTGCCTGTTGTCGGAGACAGTGCAGAAACCACGGTCCCAAATCATAACCAGGGGTACTCAGACGTAGTGGGAGGTTCAAAAGACCGGTTGAACGCTACGAGCACACCCAGTTGGAATTTCACCTAGTTGTTCCAAACTCTAGCGTTGAAGATCCCATAGGCTACAAGCAAGCTATGATGGATCCTGATAAGGGAGAATGGCAGGAAGCCATGAACCAAGAAATAAAATCAATGGATTCTAACGAAGTCTAGGAACTTGTAGACTTACCGGATGGCTTCAAAACCATTGCTGTAAATGGGTATACAACAGAAAGAGAGGAGTGGACGGGAAGATTGAAACCTTCAAGGCTAGACTAATGGCTAAGGGTTTCACCCAGAAGGAAGGTATTGATTTCGATGAGACCTTCGCTTCAGTCGCTAAGTATAAGTCCATTCGGATTCTCATGGCCATAGCTTGTAGTCGCAATTACGAGATTTGGCAGATGGACGTCAAAACCGCCTTCCTGAACGGGTATATTGACTAAAACATCTATATGGATCAACCATAAGGGTTCATGCAAAAAGGTCAAGAAGGGAAGGTTTGCAGATTACTCAAATCCATTTATGGATTAAAGCAAGCTTCCATATCCTGGAATCTAAGGTTTGATGCGACCATCAAGCCTATGGATTCATACAGAACATCACTGAGGCCTGCATTTACAAACTCAATGATGACACCATGGAGATATTTCTTGTTCTATACGTCGACGATATTCTTCTCATTGGAAACAGTGTGAAGAGGCTATCAAACGTGAAAGCGTGACTATCTACGCAATTCTAAATGAAGGATATGGGAGAAGCCAATTATGTTCTTGGGATCCGTATATTTAGGGATCGCAACAACAGGCTTCTAGCCTTATCGCAAGCAGCTTACATTGATAAGGTACTTGATCGTTTCGCAATGGCAAACTCCAAGGGAGGTAATTTACCAACCAGACATGGAGTATTCCTTAACAGGAAGCAGTGCCCTACTTATCCGGAAGAGCAAGACGAAATGAGGCGAATACCCTATGCTTTAGAAGTAGAAAGTCTGATGTACGCTATGCAGTGTACTAGGCCAGACATCTGTTACGTTGTGGTAACTGTAAAGAGATACCAATCCAACCAAGGTATGGCTCACTGGACTGCAGTGAAAAACATTCTCAAGTATCTTCGGAGAACGAGAGACTATATGTTAGTGTTTTCAGGATCAAAACTGAATCCACTAGGATACACTGACTCAGACTTTATGTCTGATAGAGACGCGAGAAAGTCGACGTCGGGAGCAGTGTTCACCCTTGCTGGTGGAGCGATATTCTGGAGAAGCGTAAAGCAATCCTGTATCGCAGGTTCCACAATGGAAGTTGAATACGTGGCAGCCTGTGAGGCAACCAAAGAATCATTTTGGCTCAAGAATTTCTACATAGAGTTGGGAGTAGTTCCATATGTAGATGGGCCCCAAACACTATACTGTGACAACAGTGGTGCGGTGGCGAATTCTAAAGAGCCCAGAGACAAGGCGAAACATATAGAAACTAAATACCATCTCATAAGAGAAATAGTGCGTCGTGGCGACGTAAGGGTTGTGAAAATAGCTTCGGAAGACAATCTGGCTGATCCATTCACCAAGACGTTGCCAGAGAAAATATTCAGGAGGCATCTGGAGAATATGGGTCAGAAAGACATGGGTCATCTTCTTTAAGTACAAGTGGGAGATTGTTGGACATGTGTCCTTAAACAAGATGTTTCTTATTTATTTGTAAAAGATTATGACAATTCGTTGAATAAAAGATGATGCTTATTATGTTAATCTTATTATAGTTTCTGGTATAGTGTAATAGAATGTTTGATCCTTAGTTCTTAAAGGATGCAATTATTTTATTATTATCACAACAGAGTCAATGTGAGGAAGCATTAATAATCATAATAAATGAACATAAAATGTATGTGACCTGATTAACTGGGTGGAAGCCCATTAATTGATTAAGGTCATTAATGTAACTAAGTGACAATCCTATTCTGGATTTTGTGTGTGTCACACTCACTAGAAGTGCATTAAGTATGAAGTGTCTTCATACTGGACTGGACCTGACTTAAACTCTGGAAGTTGTCATATAAGACCGTCACTGATACCTTGGAGTTGAGTCACTAGTAGATGATCAAATGGATATTCGATCTAAGTCCTGAGTGACCTCGAGCCTGGACTGTTGACTTAAACTCCGGAAGTTATCATATGGGCATCACACAACTCTCTTCAGAGTCGTGATGACTCCCTTGATTGTCGGTGGTGAGAAGTGAGAGCTACTCGTGCGCAACTTATGAATTGAAACCATAAGTGGGTTACTCATGATATTACTGACTGAGTCAAGGATGAAAATACAATGAGGGGCATAACGGTAGAAACCGCCTGCTCATGTGTGGATCATCAAGTGAAATATCAATAACCCGAATTCTATTATATCAATGGACACCCTGCTGTAATTAAGGGAATAATATATACTGTATCACTAAAGAGTGCAGCCTCGGGTTTATAGTGGAATAACACCGAGGTTTGACGAACACCCTAGCAGTTCGTTGAAGCTTAAGTGATACGGGTCCATGGTCCCCAGGATAGCTTCGTAACGGATGATACGTACGTGATAGGAAGATTTTGAGATGTTTAATCATTTGGCAAGACTTATAAAACTGAAATCTGTGACAGGCATCGGATAGTTTTATCAGTAGCGTGGCAAAAGTACCATATCTTGGTAACCGAAATTAACTGACAAAAGAAAGTAGAATTTGGATTTTCTGTCAACATGAAAGTTGTGAGAAGTTAAATTCTAAGAAACTTTGCTTTTGGAACTGAGTCATTTTGACGTATGGTTTGTGATTTAGACAATTTCTAAGTTTATGATCGGAAAGTAGGAAAAGTATTTTCCAGCATTTCAGCATCAGTTACCGTTACCCCACGAAATTTCAAGTGGGTTACGATTCTGAACATTGCAGAATTATAGTCGCCGACTTTCTTATAGTCTTGGAACCGTAAAGCGGTCCATTCATCCCAGAAAATGGGAAGCATTTAGTGATCATATCTTTCTTTAAGATTTTTTCACAACTCACTTGGATTTTTCATAGTGAGATATTCATTTTTCAGGCTTTCGTCACGGTGTCGGAAAAGGAGGGTTAAAGATTTTGCCAATTCCGTCCTTGATGAGCCATTCTCTTCTTTGAGTGTCTCAAGAAGATTCATTGACTCCAAATGCATCTCAATATCTACTGTCCAAGGCATATAAGTATTTCCACTGATCTCAAGAGGACTAAATTCAAGCTTCGCAAGATTAGACATGGTGATAACTAACATGAAAATAAACAATTCATTAGATTTAATTCAAAATATAGAAGTCTACAAAGATTGTAAGTAATAAACAAAAATACATGAATACAACTTCCTTTGAGGCAACATAAAATTCTTCCGGTGTAATTTCGAAGATGAAAATACTAACATTAAATACAAGGATGATTATGGCTATAAAAACTAACATTAGTCTAGGCATTTTATTGGCTAAACTTGGATGAGAAAAATATGTGGTAGAATAAGAAAATGTAATTTTGTATAGTTTGATAAACTTGTATTTATAGGTAAAAATATAGCCGTTTATAGCCGTTATGTTACCGTTGGATATATATTAACACAATGTAATTTAATGCTAATATTAGATTAATGATGTAATGTCATAAAAATAAACAAACATTTCAAAGATATACTTAATCATAAAAATATTAAAATGAAGCAGTTAAGACTAATTTCAATTAATACCATTTTACTATAAGGTGGCAGAGCCTCTTCTATATAAATTTGATATTACTTGAAGATAAATATTTGTTAGATATAGATCACATCATTTTACTATAAGGTGGCAGAGCCTCCTATATATAATAAAATGATGTTATACATATTGACATAATTGAAGATGACAGAGATTTTAGATGTAAATCACATCATTTTATTAGAAGATGACAGAGCCTCTTATATATAATAAAATGATGTTATATATAACAAAGTTAATTAATGTAATTCTCATCACATTACCATAAGGTGGTAGAGCCTCCTGTGTACAGTAATATGATGTTATACATAAGCAAAATTTAATAATCGTAAATTATATAAAAGAAAGTTAATTATCGTAAATCTTATCACATTACTATAAGGTGGCAGAGCCTCCTGTATATAGTAATATGATGTTATACAACGATAATAAAAATCATAAAAAATTCAGTCCACAGTTTGATATACAGTGTTCTGAACTTACTGTAGAGTGATCGTGCTGATAATATGTTGTATACTTGCCAACTTTTGTACCAATAATTGATAAAGCGTGGTAATATTTATGGTGGTAGGTTGTGAATAGAGGATGTGAATACGAATATGGTGTATTGGTGAGATGATAGGATAAGGTTATGATGGTAAGAGAAAACTTGGAATCGTAGAGAGAGAGAAGTAAGACTGAAAAGTGAGAGTAAGATAATTGAAGTGTGTATTCATCCTCCAAAATGAGAGGGTATTTATAGATAAAATTAATAAAGAGCTAGGTAAGTACATAGTATTTGCATAGTGAAAATAATAAATACAAACTTAAGATAATGCTTACATTATATATAACATTAGAAAAATAATTAAGGACGCTTTTTATTCTTATTTTCTACTTTCTAAAATAAAAATAAAAACAAACGATGCCATAGTTTGCGAACAAAGACAAATTTGATTGGTGTCTCTACGTGCCTTTATTCTAGTCATCAAACGACACACTATCACGGGAGTGACTAAACATTCATCGCCAACCTTTCACACTTCAAATTTCAAAAAATCCATAAGAAAACAAAATAAAGAACATTATTAATGAAATAAATAAAAATATAAGGGAAAACACCCATGTCTCATGTCATGTGCTGAAGAAAATAAAGAAGCATAGGCTTTGTCACTTAGCATTTAGCCACAAACACTTCACACCTCTATGACCTCTTTACCCTCCACTCCTTCCCCATGTCGTTTCCCCTCTCTCTCTCTCTCATATCACCTTTCCAATACTTTGGCAATCATATTTATATGTTATTTTGTAATTTCTTTAACTAGATCACCGAATTGCGTAATGTGGTAAATATGGTAGGAAATATGGTATCCGGTTCCGGATTACCAAAATCTGAAAAAATTTAGTTTTGATTTTATCTGGAAAGTAAAATCTGGTTTCGGATTATATACCATAAATATCATGTAGTGCGACTTAGGTTAGTTTGCGAAGGAAAATGCAAGGTTTATAAGCCCGACGAGGGACATAGGCTATTTCATAATTAATAATTCAATTGTTTGATTTGAAATATTTGAATCGGGTTTTTCAAAAACAATATAGTTGTGAATCAAACCGATACCAACATGCTCAACCCGAAACCGTAAAAAATTGAGACGGTAATTAAAAATTCTTTGTTTATTGATATATTGAAGATGATACTACAAATAAATACATTGAAAAAACTAATATTTTTATGCTTGTAATTGCCATTTGCTAATCACTCTTATCAAAATTCACAAATTACTCACAAACATACAAATCTCAATAAATTGTTTACAAGGATTAAAAAAGTGGAATCTCCAAAAGTAACTTATATTCCATAAACCATGAATTTCTTAAGTTATCTTCTGAGTTCTGACCTTAAACTTTGGGTAATTTATAACTTTCATTATTATATTTCTTAACATTCTTATAGACACCAAGATCAACAAATTTAAAAAGGAAATAAACAATGATGAGCTTATAATTATATCTCAATAATATGAGAAAGTTGGTGCAAATTATTCTCGCTTATTTTGTAATATCAGAAAACTCTACTCTTTTAAAAGCCTTCAATAAAATCCTCACATACATCTCCTCTCTCATAATTCCCTTCCACATATGACTCTCTCTCTCTCTCTCTCCTCTCTCTCTCTACAGTCTACATATACACATATATATACATATATATCTAAACATATATAGATATAGTCTTACATTTATCATACATGGGTTCCTTATGGCCAATGCTCATAATCTTCATAGCAACACTACTTCACTCTTCAACCTCTCAAAAACAGATAATTATCAAGCACTCCACCATCTCAGCAGCGCCGGCGGTTTTGCCGGGTCCGCCAGTCTCCGAAACGCCATCTCCAGCGCTCTCGCCGGACATGTATCCGCAGTTCCCATCCCCAGCAAAAGATCCGGCACTTTCCCCTGGGTATTCCTCGCTGCCTACTATCCCGTCAAGCCCGAGCCCGCCAAACCCCGACGACATCATCGCTCCCGGGCCCACTGGAACCGCCTTCGCTCCGATGGGGTCCAGGCTGAGAGATGGCTCTTCGTCGGCCTCGTTTACGACTCTCGGAGGTGTCATCTTCGTGAGTTTGCTTATGCATTTTTTTTAGCTATTTGTATTGAGTGAGAGTCATCAATTAATGTTCAATTATTGTTTGTAAGGAATTTTTTTGGTAGTAAATAATATTTATTTACAAATATAATGTGGGTATTTCTTTAGGGTGATTTCAATGTAGTAAATTATATTTGTAAATAATATTTATTTACAAATATAATGTGTGTATTGTTCATTCATCATTGTGGTATTAGGTGGTAGTGGTGGGATATGGTTTGGTGAGGTATTGAAAATAATATTAGAAGCGATAAATAATTAAAAATTGAAGTTGTTATTTCATTTTTCAATAATTTATATAAATTTGTGACTTTTTAGATTTTAATATATATATTTTCTACGATAAAATTAGTTGTGTACTTGTGATTAGTGAACAATTGGCAAAGGTTATGGGTATCTTTAACTAAGCATTTATGCATAAAGGTACATTCTTTCTAGAGATTCGCCTAATTTTGTTATTCAAACTTAGATTAAAGTAGTGATGAATTATTAAAATATGAGGTCGTTTTTCATTTTAAAAATATTTATGTAAAGTTTGTGACTTTTTTTTCGCTCCAATAAAGTTAGTGATTACTGATTAGTGAGCAATGGTAAAGATTTTGGTTTTCTTCAACTTAACCATTTATTAAAAAAAGGTGCATTCTTTCTAAAAATGCCAATTATATAATGAAAAAAAAAAATAGTAGTGATATTATAAAAAATGAGGCTCTTATTTCTTCTTCTTCTTCTTTTTTTTTCAAAATTTATGTAAAGTTTGTGACTTTTTATATTTTGTCCCAATAAAGATTGCGAGTATAGTTTTTTTTTTTTAGCTTTCTTTAAGTTAACATTTATTTAGAAAGGTACATCTTTTAATGAAGATTGTTTTATTGAAAAACCTAAGTTCTTATTCTCTGTATTGTTTCAAGTTTCAACATCCATTAATGCATGACATTGACATGCTTGTACTAATACAAGAATTTCAACTTCTCTTTGAAGTTTTGCAAGTAATAACGGAAAGTAATAACCCTAAACTTTATCTGTTGGTGCACTTTACCCTCTTGAATTTTAATTTTTGACACCAATGTCTCCCTTTAACCTTTGAAGTAGCACATTGCTCCAAAGGTGTGAAAAATAACCCAAAATATATATATATATATATATATATATATATGTGCGCAACAAATGACTTTAGAGTATATATGTTAAATTTCTTTTCTTTCTAATTTTCCAAAACTTTCATCTTAATTTTTTTATTACTTCACACTTAAGTTCTTAAAAAAATTAGTTCAAGGAATTAAGTTTATCAAGTTCAAAAGGACATTTATGACAATTACTCTACAAATAACATCAGTACAAAACATTAGGATACATATTTAATGCAACAAACAAATTCCATTTAGATTACTAGACTAGTTCATAATTCATCAACACCACAAATTAAAGAACAAAAGAAATACTAACCTTCCTAACAACTTCCTTGTGTGTGTGTGTAGTATATATATGATTATATAGACAAACCCTAGATGATTCTGTGTTCTACAGTGCAACAACAGGGCTGAACAATTTACCCAAAAATCCCTCCTTGAGCTTGCTGAACTCGAAAGAAGTCTTCTTCTTCTTCTGTGCATTTTCCTTCAAAAGACACTTCTTCAGCTTCACATTCTCCTCCTTTAGAAAATCCACAGCCAAACTCAGATGCCTAATCACTTCCCTCTTCTCCTCGTCCTTCTCTTTCAGCGCCTCCCGCTGCGCCCGGTTCTCGCCCTCGAGCCTCGCAATCTCGTCCCTCAGCTTCCCAAGCTCGCACTCCTCTTCGTCTTCATTGTCGACGTCGGGATCGTCGACCTCCGATTCAGCCGATTCATCGGAGAAGCAGATCTCTGAGCCACTATCGTACGCCTTTCTCGGGGGGGTTTTGGCGGCTGCCGAGAAAGGGGAGCGAAGCGTGGTCAGAACCCGGGATCCCGAATCGGACTTGATCAGATCATGTTTCTCAGCCAGCGAGCGGTGAGCACGGTAGAATTCTTCGACCATGGCGATCAGCTCCGGCCGCTTCTTGTAGTACATTTCCGCCCGCTGCCTAAAGGAATCGGCATCGGCTTCGATCAGCTTCAGCATTGTCGCCGTATTGTGGTCGAGTTCTTTGTCGGAGAAAGAAGAAATCGATTGTCAAATTAAGATCATATCATGAAAAGAAGAAAAAATACAATAATTCGAATCAAGAACTCAGTATGCAAGTAGAACAGTTTCAGCAAACCAGGAACTGGTTTTACACCTCTTCGGGTTTATTACATTAACTTTTAGAAAAAAGGCAGTCAAAACCGAGGATTTACCGTACCAATTATCAGTTAAAAAACAAATCGCTACTAATACCGATACCGATACAGAATTTGAAAATTCCAGAACTAAAGTACTTCATAATACCAATTCGGAGTTCCAGTATCACGTCTAGCTTTTAGTACACATAACTAGATTCTAAGGAGTCCAGATCATAATCATCACGAAGTAATAAAGATTGCTTTGAAAGGCTATTTATTGATAGATAGACCTAAGAAAGTAAACAGGAAAACAAGTTGACTTTTCGTGGGTGGTCCGAAGGGTCATCTACTGCACTACACTTAGGACCACCTTCCCTTCTAATTCACTCTCACAATCATGGAATTGCTGACTTTGAAATCCCATGTCAGATATCAAGATAAGGTTTTTTGAGAGTGCTTCCTCAATTAATATCAGGAAGAGGCAGGACACGAGCGGGCAGGCCAGCCTGTCCCGCGCTTAACAGGGTCGCAGGCAACCCGAGTCTTCGTGGCTGCGGGCTGCCCATCTCCCCTCTCTTGTTCAGGGCGGGCTTCCTTTTCTATAATTCTTTTGGAACATAATTTTTCCGTAAAGGGTTCAACAAAAAAAAAAAGAGCAGGCAGGCGAAGCCGCCCGGACCATTAGGGCATGGCAGACCGATACCGGTTCTCACTTTCTTGTACCTAGATATAAGTAGAATAACCTAATTTGTGGAAACTATTCTATGAGTCCTCATCAATAGTCATTAAATTGAACAAGACCTCGCAAAGAAGAAATGCCTTAATTATTAACGTACCCGAATCAGTTACCAATATTTGGATACCAAATTATTTGACAAACAAATCGGAAACTTCGTTCCTTTTTCCATCACGTGGTGATAGATCCAAGACAAAGTGCCCACACTTTGGAAAACGCACCTTTCTAGGTTCATGTGTCACGAGGGTAATCTATATATATGGCCCAAATTTCCAAGCTTAGATGTATCATAAAATACTATAATTCCAAGAATCAATGAAGGGTCGCCAAAAAAAATTTCCTTTCTTTATTATACCCAATTAAGATTTGTAATTGCAATTGAGAGTAGAAAACATTCGATGGCACATCGAAGTTTTGAACTTTCTTCTAATTTCTACTTGA
This sequence comes from Parietaria judaica, assembly GCA_954871525.1. Lineage (NCBI taxonomy): Eukaryota > Viridiplantae > Streptophyta > Magnoliopsida > Rosales > Urticaceae > Parietaria > Parietaria judaica. Next base: position 58,952,087 of record OX940860.1, read on the forward strand.
ATCAATGGCCCTTACACACCTTCAAAAGGGACTAAAAAAGGTCTTCTATTTATCTACCCCCCACTTGAACCCATATATATCTAGAGATTTAATATAGCTATTACTATTAGTACCTATAATACAACATCAAATGCTAACTAAAAAACCAATATTCCATCACCCAAAACAAAAAGTCATATGATTGTCAGACATGGGACCTAAATAAAAAGTGGAAAGATCTCAACTCTCCAACGGTCCAAGAATCAATCAAACAACCGTCTCACTAAGCCTTGAATGAAAAGGTAAGAGTACAAGTACCAGCAAGAGTGGATTGAAGCCATGGAGATCGCTTAGGGGTCAAACTGCTCTGATTGTCAAACCACCAAAAATGCGAAGGCTGTTTCTTCACCACCATTCCAACCATCTTCTCCTCACCTTTCCATGGAAATCAAAACCATTTAAACAATCACAGAAATTGACAAAAAAAATTATACAGGGAAAAGAAAAGACAGTGAATAGACAGAAATGGCCCCTTTGTCAGCGACTGAAACGTGGGGGCAATTAGGTCATTCACTCGGTTTCGCGAGGGAAAACAATCTCCATTGATTTTGAAATCGCTGAATCTACAGAAACTCTACTCATCCTCTAGCCGAAAGGAAACGACATGAACAAGGAAGAGAACTTTCACGCAACGAAACTCCGAACGAATCAAACACACGAACTCGCGGAAGATAAAGATTCAAAAGATGGAAAGATTTCTTGAACAGAAGACAAATTACAGAGGAGAATGGTAATCGCACAGAGATCGTACCTGCTCTTCTTCGATTGACTCGAATGCCACTTCTCTCTCGAAATCTCAAGGAACGAGGGTTTTGAATGAAGAGAACCAGAGTGTAGAAATGCCACTTCGTACTAGTGAGTTTCTTTATACTATTCCCAAGGCCAATCACCTACCGCCACGTGTACTGAACCCGATTAGTTCCGAAGCCTGAATGGAACAATCGAGTTATTCTGGTCTGGTCTCGTGATTGGAATATTTAAATGTTGGGAATTTTACGGATACGCCCTTGTTGGGACGCTTATTTACGGCGGAAACGGGGAAGGGTATTTTGGGGACATGAGTGTGTAAAATAGTATTTGTTTGGGGAGCGTATTGGGGCGACATGAAAGATTGGGGGTGCAACGGTCGAAAAATAAGTAAAAGTTGTCTCTTTTTATATTTGACACTGTGTTCCCTAAAGTTTAGATGATCTGCTTTTCGCCTCTTGAATTTTAGTTGCTTACAATAAGGTCCTTTATATCTCAATAAATAAATAGCACATTTCCGTTACATGATAGAATTATGAGAAGAAGAAAAATCAAGGTGCGCTCGACTTATTCGAGGATATTTTTATTTTATTTTATAATCGTCTTCAATATTATTGAACTTTCAAACTAATATATAATTCTTGATTGTTTTATAATTTGTTCAGTGATATAATATATTGAACACGCTTTTTGTTGCACACAATTTAAAAATGTTTGTTATTTTCTAACATTTAAGAGGTGATTTGCTATTTTTAAAATGTGCAATAAGCATTTTTATCAAATATCAAAATTGAGAAGTCATAATGCAAAATTCGAGGGCACTACTGATACAATTTTTTCATACTTTGATCATTGGAAAACATGATAAATATTTTGCACTTTGATGTAGAAAAAGAAAATATATCTAGAATTGTGATAGTCAATTGTAATAAAATGTTGGTTGGATGGTAAGCCTTGAAACCTGGAATCTTTGAAAATAGAAACTCAGCAAGGTGCATTTATACTCTGGCACGCATTTGACTCATAATAAAATATATCTATGATTGAAATAATTAGATTAATTTCACGCAATAAACCAGCATATTTAATAATTAATACTAATGATAGTATGATACTAATATTATAAAAATTTATCTTCTTAAAGAAAATAAAAATGTTTATCTAATACTAATTTGTATCATAACCAAGTTTGTTTAGCCTAATGGTAAACCCACTACATAAGGTCTTAGGTTTAAGTGGCGGAACCAAGATTCCGAGGCAAGGGGGGTTAAAAATTTTTATCACTAAAGTAATATAGTAAATGCTACAGGTAATTCTCGGAATTAATTTTTAAACAGATTAATTAAACAAAAATTATTACATTAATTTTCGTTAATTAATTCTATAATTTGATTAATCTTTTAAATAAGATTATAAATCGAATTAATCAATTTCAAACCCAAAACATCCCCTGGAGTTCTGTTTTCGAAAAACAAAGTGTCCCGGTGTTCGTAAAAATATAAAGACACCCGAAAAGGACATAAAATTTGTGAAAAACGGACGCGAGACGCGCCCGGGAGCAAAAGATGTTCAAAAGCACCTTTTTGCGGGGCCCACAAGGCCACGGCCTCCCAGATCGCGCCACGTGGCACGATCTCCCCTGTCGCGTCACATCAGCCAAACCACCAGCACGCATCCCCATGCGGCCGCGTGGACAGCCGGGATCGATCCTCGATTTGCGCGATATTCACCTTTTTCGCATAGGAAAGCAAAGTCAGATCAGCGATCCAACGGCTGTGATGGATTCTTTTCGCGAGGACCAGCGTGCAGATATAATATTTCCCGGGGACCCCTCAGACAATATTATATTGCACCGAGACCCCCGGATCCTATTATAAATAGAAGCTCAGTTCAGTTGAACGGTAAGACATCGAAAGAGAGCGAAACTCACTCGAACTCTCTCGAGCTTCTCCCTACTCCCTATAAACTCGCCTCCCCTCAAATACCGTTCTAATGTTGAGCGTCAAAGGTGAATCAGGGGGTATCCCCCCCAGTTTCCCTTGACCTCGGGTGTTCCCTTTTTCAGGTCCGGAAAGTGAGAAATTTATACAAAGCGGAAGCCCTAGAGGAATTCCTACACGGTTCACGACCCACCCGATAGGTCCTGTTCTACGCTGTGTCCAGCCTATTTTCCAGTCCATTACGTGGCTGCGTGAGTCTGGGGACACGTATCTGGACCCACAATTCGGGACGTTGGGTCTAACCTAGGGGAATTTCTCTAAGATCCGAACGACTGAGGAATCACTCTGAGAGGAACCCCTGGAGAAAATTCTGGGAAACGACCCCACCTGCCCTTGTTCTAAGCTCTGCGCGGCCCAGGTTCTGTCTCTTAGTCCCCGTATCTCTTAAAGATACCACGACTTTGCGAACAGTTCCACTAGCCCGGACTAGAACAAGCTAAGCCAGGTCGAGTCTAACCTCCCAGGATTCACTTCTTGGTCAAACGCACTCCCCCATTCGTCGGTACCTACGACTTGTGTGGTTCCCGAACCTGTAACCCGGGCCTGGTCCATTCCAGACCCTGTGGTAACAGATAGTGTGCAAGCCCGGATCACCTAGGACCCCGAACGGAAAAAAGACTTTTGACCTTGAAAGTGCCAGGGACACCTACTCAGGGTCCCCAAATTGGTTAACTAAAAACTCACTCTGGAGTCAGCAACGATCACCCCGAGGTCAACGGGATCCCACTAAATCCACACCACAGAGGAGACGAGATCGGCTATTTTCCATAATAACGATTTCTACCTCTGTGCCCACGATGGATGATTGAGTCATAACAGACGACAAAAGCTGTCACCAACACAGCCAAATCCCAACAAAAGTCTACAGAAGCCCGCCACGTCAACAAAACGACATTGGGCCAGGCCCAACATCAACAAATGGGCCTCTTTAATGTTTGATCCAAAAAACGGCATCAATAGTAAATATAGAGTTAAAATACAAAAATGTGGGGGTGGCTCTAAGTTTTCAAGAGTTTAGGCTTTGGGGTGGTTGGCATTTGACTTCGAAATTGGTATATTTGAATAAGTTTTCACCCACTTTCTTCATACATCCACCACTGGGTTCAAATTCAGTATACTTAAAAATTGTGTATACTTATAATCTTGATTGATAGTGCATGCGGCCAATTGTCAACATGTTCTAACATTGCTAATTTATCTCGTAATGTGAGTACGTGTAATCTTCGCAAACAGAGCAACTCCATTAAAAAAAATACTAACCAGTATCGACATATATTATTAAGATTGCGATAACACATATATATAATATTAAAGACATGTGTTGTGTGATTCATAGTGTTTTTTCCAAACAGCCTAACCTTCACTGATATTTTTGTATTTGTGCTGGTTTTTGTAGGTGTAGTGTAACTCAAAAGGAGTGTAGTAAATAATTTTTTTTTTTAAATAGAAAATTTTAGAATATTAAGATTTTCAAATCTTTGTTAACGCAGTTGTCAACTTCAACGGTAGTAATCTGTCTAACTTTAGTTTAAATTCATTTGTCTGTGTATTTTCCGTATAAATCATGATTTCATATATTTAAATATCTAGTATGCACTATATATATGTATATATAAGGTGACACAAAAAGATTTATAAAAAAATTTCCTAAACGATAGCTGACTATTTTTTATCTGATCTTTCATTAATATTGTGAGGTATAATTGAGGGCAGGGGCAACACCCCATGTACAAGAAGGTGTGCACGGACGGTTGAACTTGAAAATCAAAGTTGTTCGTCGTCTTGATTGGAAAAAGCTCAGCGATGGGAAAAAAAAAGGAGATTGGTGGACCTTTATTGTCGCTGGTTTTATTTTGGCAGCTTTGGGCTTTTATTTGCTGTTGGTTTTTATTAGGGTGCATTATTTTGTTGAGGTTGTTCTAGATTTAGTTGTTGCTTTATAAATTAGTCGATTCTGTCATAAATGAAGATTATTTTGTGGTTGTCAATATTAGAGAGCAACTATGACATTGAATTGTAATATTCCCATTTATTGAGTTTCCATTTTGCTCTCTCACTTTGCCCTATAAATAGAGGCTTTGTGTATCCATTGTAATTCATTCCAAGAAATAATACTCTCTATATTCCCTCTCATATTCTCTCTTCTTGTGTTATCTTAGTTCTTCGTTATTTTATAACACGTTATCAGCACGAAGTTCTGCCGATTGAGGTAATGGTCTTTGTATTTTAAATTTATTTCATTCTTGTTTTCGCGATGATGGCAATATAAATCCATGTTGAAAATTCACGTAGAAAAGCCTAGCAAAAATTATGTATTTTTTTTATTGCAATGATGGTAAATTGGTGAAAGTGGACAAATTAACATCCACCCCAAATCCTTAGCAAACATATCGTTTATTATAGCCTATACATATACATCGTCTATACTCTATAACATATACATGATAATCTTTGATTCATTGGACCTTAATCCATGCGCTCTGCATTTTATAATCATCGTTGTTCTCTATCAATGACTGCTTTTTAGTCATCATCATAATTTTTATTCTCATATATATATATAGAAATATTATTATTCATTATTTTTAGTGCATCAGCATATATTATAAAAGTTGAAAACAACTATCTATATATATATATGATCTTTTACAGTTAAAATACAGATTTTTTTTAAATATATATATATATATATATTGTATCTTTTATATTCGATACTGTTGCTATTTATATATATATATAGCTTTTCAAATATATTTGGTAATTGTATTTCATTTGTTTATCATTTATAATCTTTCATTTACATATTCATCATTCATATAATCTCATTTTATATATTTATCTTCTGCTCCGGAAGTACATATAATCTCATTTTATATATTTATCTTGTGCTCCGGAAGTAGTTTAAACAAGAGAGTAATTTGTTAAAAGAAAATCTCGGAATTGAGTATCATGATTTATTAATATTTTGGGTTAGCAACATTCCTGGAAGTGAATGGAATTTTTTTATTTTTGGATTAATATATTCCCCGAAGTGAATTACTAAGTTTATAATATTTTAGCTCTACAAAATTCCTTGAAGTGAATACCCTCATTTTGTTACTTTGGGTTAAGAACATTCCTAGAAGTGAATACAAAAATATTATCAATATTCCTTGAAGGATAACACAAATTTATGAACTTTTCATTTAGAGTTATTTCCTGAAGAGAATTTTAGTATAAGCTAACGAAAAAGGAGCCCATTAATATCACTCATAATTAAAGTTAGCATAATCCCTGAAGCGATTTTTTTTTATGTGAGTATTATACAATATAAATATATGATAGGATACACCAAAATTTGGTCAAATTTGAGAAAAAATTTCAATACCACCAGAAATGGAAAATCATTAGATAAACCCATAATATTATTTGCAAATGAGACATCACATTACCACCAGTAGTGGATAAAAGTTCTTTGTACATTTCAATTGCCATATATGTTTACTTTTCATCGTATTTTGTTCTTTCTAATTTTTATTTCAATAGCTTTTGTCAATTTTATCATTAGTAAAATATTTAGAATAACTTATTTATAATTTTTGTCTTCTGAAGAGATATGGATGCTGGAATCTCAGATTGTTTTAAAGACGGCAGTAAAGCACTTTGTCTGGCTGACTATGCAACAACACATACAATTTTGAAAGAGAGAAAATATTTTTCACATCTCATACTAACAAAGGCTAATGTTAACACAATATCTGGTACATCAGATCTTATTGAAGGTTCCGGAAAAGCCAATTTAATGTTACCAAATGGTACTAAATTGATCATTGATGATGCAATGTTCTCTACCAGATCAAAAAGAAACCTTTTGAGTTTCTGGGATATACGCCGCAATGGTTATCACATTGAGACGACGAATGAAAATGATGCTGAATATCTTTACATTACGTCTATGGTCTCTGGGAGGAAACAAGTAATAGAGAAACTCCCATCATATCATTCAGGATTATATTATACTTTCATAAATCCAATCGAAACATATATGGTGATAAACCAAAAATCATTAGACCCAACAAACTTTCTTATATGGCATGATCGTTTAGGCCATCCGGGTTCCAGTATGATGTGTAGAATTATCGAGAATTCAAATGGGCATTCATTAAAGAATAAAGAGATTCTACAGTTTAAAGAATTCTCATGTGTTGCTTGTTACCAAGGAAAATTAATTATTAGGCCTTCACCAGGAAAAGTTGAGTTTGAATCACCCTTGTTTCTTGAGCGTATTCAAGGTGATATTTGTGGGCCCATTCAACCACCATGCGGACCATTTCGATATTTCATGGTCTTGATTGATGCATCCAGCAGATGGTCACATGTATTCTTATTATCATCTCGCAACCTGGCGTTTGCAAGATTACTTGCCCAAATTATAAAGTTAAGGGCGCATTTCCGGATTATGCAATTAAGACAATTCGTCTAGAAAACGCTGGTGAATTTAGGTCACAATCATTCAAGGATTATTGTATGTCAAATGGAATAACAATTGAAGAGCCTGTAGCTCATGTGCATACACAAAATGGACTAGCAGAATCACTAATAAAACACCTCCAAATAATAGCTAGACCTTTACTAATGAGAACGAAACTTGCAGTTTCGACATGGGGACACGCGATCTTACATGCAGCAACACTTGTGAAAATAAGGCCATCATCTTATCAAAAGTTCTCCCCTATTCGTTTGACTTCGGGCCAGGAGCCAAATATTTCCCATCTTAAAATTTTTGGATGTGCGGTTTATGTTCCAATTTCTCCACCACAACGCACTAAAATGGGACCCCAAAGAAGATTGGGCATTTATGTTGGATTCACTTCTCCTTCTATAATCAAATATTTAGAGCCCATGACAAGAGATTTATTCACAACAAGATTCGCTGATTGTCATTTTGATGAAAAAATGTTTCCAACATTAGGGGGAGAGAATGTACAGCTGGTAAAATAAATATCGTGGAATAACCCGTCATTAATCCATTTAGATCCTCCGACAAAACAACGTGAACTTGAAGTTCAAAAGATTGTCCATTTACAAAACATTGCCAATCAACTGCCAGATGCATTTACTGATCCAAAAGGAGTAATAAAATCATATATACCAGCTGAAAATGCTCCTGTTCGTATTAATATCCCTGAAGGAAAGCCAATAAGTGCAAATCAAAGTAAGCCACAATTAAAGTGTGGAAGGCCAATCGGTTCCAAGGATAAAAATCCTAGAAAAAGGAAAGAAGAATTTGATCAAAATGGCCAAGATTTAGAGGCAAACAAACAACCCGAAGATATGATGATAGAAAAATTTCCAGAAGAGATAAAGGTACCTGAAAATATCAAAAATCAAGAGATCTCAATAAGTTTTACATCATCGGGAAAAATATGGGACCGAAAAAATATTATTGTCGACAATATTTTTGCATACAATGTTGCAACTGAAATAATAACACTAGATGACGATCTAAAAGCAAAATCTGTTGAAGAATGTCGTCGGAGAAATGATTGGCAAAAATGGAAAGACGCAATACAAGTTGAATTAAATTCACTCTCTAAACGAGAAGTTTTTGGACCAGTAGTCACAACACCTTCAGGTGTAAAGCCAGTGGGGTACAATTGGGTTTTCGTGCGAAAAAGAAACGAGAAAAATGAAATAGTGAGATATAAGGCACGACTTGTTGCACAAGGCTTCTCACAAAGACCTGGCATTGACTTTATGGAAACTTATTCCCCTGTAGTGGACTCGATTACTTTGCGATATCTAATAAGTCTGGCAGTTAAAGAAAATCTTGATATGCGTCTAATGGATGTTGTTAGGGCCTACTTATATGGATCTTTGGATAATAAAATTTACATGAAAATCCCAGAAGGATTGAAAGTTCCTGAAGAACATAAAAATTCCCGGGAAATGTGTTCAATAAGACTTCAAAAGTCTTTATATGGCCTAAAGCAATCAGGGCGAATGTGGTTTAATAGGCTAAGTCAGTATCTATTGAAGTGTGGGTATAAAAATGATCCTATTTGTCCATGTGTTTTTATTAAGAGGTTTGGATCCAAATTTGTCATAATTGCCGTATATGTAGATGATTTGAATTTAATTGGATCTCTTGAAGAGATTACAGAAACGGCACAATATTTGAAAAATGAATTCGAAATGAAGGATCTTGGAAAAACAAAGTTTTGCCTTGGACTGCAAATTGAACACTTAAAAGATGGAATATTTGTTCACCAGTCAACTTATACTGAGAAAATCCTGAAGAGATTCTATATGGAAAAGGCACACCCATTGAGTACCCCAATGGTAGTACAATCACTTGATCCTATGAAAGATCCAATCCGACCTCATGAAAATGAAGAAGAACTTCTTGGTCCTGAAGTACCATATTTGAGTGCAATAGGAGCGCTCATGTATCTAGCTAATAATTCAAGACCTGATATTGCTTTCTCTGTTAACTTATTGGCAAGATTTAGTTCCTCACCCACACGTAGACATTGGAACGGGATTAAACATGTATTTCGTTACCTTCAAGGGTCAATTGATAAGGGTTTATTTTATCCTAACAATTCTGGTCATGAGTTAATTAATTATGCTGATACAGGATATTTATCTGACCCCATAAAGGTAGATCTCAAATAGGTTATTTTTTCACAAGCGGTGGTACAACAATCTCATGGCGCTCCACAAAACAAACTATTGCGGCTACTTCATCAAATCACTCAGAGATCATAGCGATTCATGAAGCAAGCCGAGAATGCGTTTGGCTTCAATCAGTTACTCAACACATTCAAGAAACATGTGGATTGCCTTCAACAAAGAAGATGCCGACTTTAATGTACGAAGACAACACTGCCTGCATAGAACAACTAAAAGGAGGATACATCAAGGGAGATAGGACAAAGCATATTTCTCCGAAGTTATTTTACACGCACGATCTTCAGCAGAATGGTGATATCAGCGTTCAACAAATTCGTTCAAGCAATAATCTTGCGGACTTGTTTACGAAGGCATTACCTACTTCAACATTTGATAAGCTAGTTCGTGGAATTGGGATGCGTCGGCTCAAAGATGTTAAGTGATGTTGTCATCAGGGGGAGTAATTACGTGCTGTACTCTGTTTCCTTTACCAAGGTTTTGTCCCACATCGGGTTTTCCTGGAAAGGTTTTAACGAGGCAGCTTATTCTCATATTTTCGTATTTACGATGACATTGACACCCAAGGGGGAGTGTTATAAATGAAGATTATTTTGTGGTTGTCAATATTAGAGAGTCAACTATGACATTGAATTGTAATATGCCCATTTATTGAGTTTCCATTTTGCTCTCTCACTTTGCCCAATAAATAGAGGCTTTGTGTATCCATTGTAATTCATTCCAAGAAATAATACTCTCTCTATTCCCTCTCATATTCTCTCTTCTTGTTGTTACGTTCTTAGCTTAGTTCTTCGTTATTTTATAACAGATTCTTATTTATTAGATATTAGGTTTTAATTATATTTTGCAATTAAGAATTAATAATGGGCTTTAAGTTTAATTGTGCTAGTGGGCCCTAGGGATTTTGTCGACTAAGATTATAAGGGAGGAGAGATGATTGTTTTTGTTTAGCTTGTTTTGTGGTCGAATTCACATAGAACTCACAAGAGAGTTACGATAATTCATCGTCTTGCTGAATTACCCTTTCCCCCAATTGATTTTGCTTTGTTTTTCTGAGTTTCTTTCAGGATTGGAATTTGGGATCCAACAGAGGTTTCACAACGATGTTTGACAGTTTTTTTGTTGAGATAGCCGAGACAATGCGCAGGCGATAAAAGAGGCGATCGAGCAGTCGGTCACACGAATGGAGGAACGGCGCAACCATGCTATGGAAAAGTCCGATGCTCGTCTCGGAGGCACAGCTGCGCAATCAGAAAAAATCAAAGGACACCAAAGGAAATTTGAGGCGTGACTTGGCGGGCCAAGGAAGCTGGAAAACGCGTGGTCGACTCCAGTTCTTGCAAAACAGCCCTGGAATCATCGCCCAAAGTTCTGGAAATCACAGGGCGACTTCCCACACATTCGAGGAATGGAAGGGACAAGCCACGGATCTGACTAGCAAAAATTCATGCGGCTAATCCTGGTGACAGAGATTGGGTGGCGAGAATTACCAAGGGTTATTATGAAGGAGTCAACGGACAATAGCGTTAACCTTGCACGCGCGAAGAGCGATCGAAACAGTTTCTGCAAACTTCTTCACAGCTGCCCACACCATGCAGCGATGACAGTGACGACTCCGACAATGAGACGAGCACGGTTGTCCAAAATCATAGACCGCCGGAATACCGCGGCAACGTAGCACCACGAGATGGGTCTGAAGACCATGTACGGCAATTACAAATGCCAATATTCGAAGGCAACGACGCCGAAGAGTGGATATACAGAGCCAATGGATACTTTGAAGTGAACAGAACACGAGGATACTTTGCTTGGAAGGAACAGCACATTTATTGTTTGAGGGGAAGATGCGCAAATCTCCTTTTATCGGGTTGAGAAATTTCAAAGAGCGTTTACTCGCTCGTTTTCCATATTCCCGGAGACGGAATTATATTGACCAACTTGCGCTCGTTGTGCAACATGGTTCCCTCGACAGTTCCATCAACGAAATAGAGCGCTTACAAAAGCATTTGACGCACTTACCGGAGGACATGTTCAAGGATGCGTTTGTGCGCGAATTAAGACCATAAATCCATTGCATGGTGATGTGGGGCATACCTCGAACACTCGACGATGCCATCGATTTGGCCAATCTTACGGAGTCTTGCGGTGTAGGAAAACAGCGGGAAAAAGTTGGGCCCCTCATCCAATCGACATTCCATCGCATAGGCCCAAATGTAGCGCTAGAAAGCTCTAATATCACCCCCAAGAACGCGCGGGCAGCGGAGGACAAATCGTCAAGGGAGCTCACGGAGACTGAGCATGCATCAAGAAAGGCACGAGGGCTTTGCTTCACGCGCGATGAGAAATACCATTGCGCATCGTTGCAAGGTGGAGATGACAGTGATACTAATGCCGGATCCGTTAGAGGAAGTTGAAGATGGTACAGAGAAAGAACTCACCGGAGTATAATACTACGGGGTAATCAGAGGACAAGCTTGCTTTCAAGGGGGAGTAATGATGAACCTTTATTGTCGTTGGTTTTATTTAGGCAGCTTAGAGCTTTTATTTGTTGTTGGTTTTTATTAGGTTGCATTCTTTTATTGAGGTTGTTCCAGGTTTAGTTATTGCTTTATTGATTAGTCGATTCTTATTTATTAGATATCAAGTTTTAATTATATTTTGTAATTAAGAATTAATAATGGGCTTTAGGTTTAACTATGTTTGTGGGCCTTAGGAATGTTGTTGACTAGGGTTATAAGGGAGGAGAGAGAGATTGTTTTTTTAGCTTGTTTTGTGGTCGGATTCCCATAGAACTCACGGGAGAGTTACGGCCGAGCTCTCGAAGGATTCGTGCCATCGTTATTCATTATTCAATATAACTCCGGTAATTCATCGTCTTATTGAATTACCGTTTCCCCTAATCGATTTGCTGAATTTTTCTGAGTTTCTTTGAGGATTGGAATTAGAGATTTAGCAATAGAAGCGCACAAACATAGTGGGCCGCAAGTTAGATTAAGAATAAAATAGAATCGTCTGAGGATCGAACAGAACTAACAACGCCTGACCATCGTACCGTTGGCCGTGGATCCGCTAGCGAATCAATTAGTTAATATTTTTTAAACTTATGTATTAAATAATATATATAGTCACTTTATATATTAATAAATAATTCAATAATTTAGTAAATTTTGATGGTCCCAACAAAATTAATATATATAAGTTATATTGTATATATATATTGTTGGTTCCAATTATTCGGATCTGCGAAGATAAAAGACCGAGGAACAAGAAAGAAAGAGAAAAGAAAGCTAGGAAAAAAATCTTCTCTGATTAATGTCGATTGCAAAAAATTACAAAGGAGGAGTTACAAAATAAATGACTAACACTAGTACTTATAGGGGACCAGAAATTTAGCCAACTCTAGGAATTTAGCTCATGTTTGAACAACAAAAATTAGAAAAGAAAAGTGGTTCAAGATACAACATCAAACCGAAATGTGTTGAACAAAATAAACCCGGGTTGATGTGTCGATGTGCTTGCTTGTCCTCCTCTTGATGATCCTCTTGCTGCCTCCTTTCTTCTTGTTTTTCTTCTTCTCCAAGGCTGCACAATAGTTTGTTGATATTCCTCTTCACTGCAGCCCCTTTTCTCCTTCTTCAAGTCTTCCTTCGTTCATGGTTTTCCTCTCTGCTTGGTGGCTTCTTTCTTCTTGTTGTTTTCAGCTTCTTTTCTTGATCCAAGGGCCAGGATCTGTTCTCCAAAAGTGGCTGCCTCCTTAAGTGATAAGCTTCCCTAATTAGGGCATTCTTTCCTTATTTGGTCATGAAATCTCTTGGGATTTGGGCCCAATTAATTTAAGCCCAATATTGTCATGTTATTAATTAATGCCCAAGTGAGAAAACATGAAATAAACACATAAATTTGGTTCTTTTTGTTAATGTAAATCAATTTATGTGTTTATTTCAATGTTACACAATTATGTTCAAGCATTTACGATTTTGGCCTAATTTGGACAATATTGTCAATTTTATGTCGATCTTTCGTTCGGGTTTTTTTTTATTAATTCCGTGAAAACCGTGTAATAACTCTATTTTCATAGAGTTATCACCCCCCCAAACTTAAGATTTTGATTGTCCTCAAGCAAAAGAGAATACAAAGACACAAGAACACATTTAAATCTTGACCACCCAATGTTACCTTAATGCTCGAACCTCAAAAGATCACTAGTTGTTGATTACAACTCGAATTGAATGAATTCATTTACCTTTTCTTCATTTATTTTCGATCTCATGTGTGTGCGCTTGAAAATCCAATATGCTATGAAAGTTCGTTGCCCTTAATCTAGCTTCGGTTGACCTCGCATCTAGTTCCCCAAGATGAATGTGGAAATACCCCATAGGCCTACGCTTACTCGCTCTCTCCACTAATCAAGATAGACTAAGACATTTGAGGATTAAAAGACATTTTTCTCGCTGATTTCGACCCCCAAACTTTGATTAAGCTGCTGGTTTGGGTTTTTTTTTCCGAAGATAACAATGTATTGTACCACTCAAACTCGGTGCTTGGCTGCAACATGGATGAGAATACAGCCGAGCCCTCCTAGGAGTAATTCAACACACAATTATCTTCTTTTGAACCCAATATTAGCACTCTTTTTAAAGGGATAAAGGTTCGATGAATGTCGGTCAAATTCGGTACTTGACCGTCAAAATGTGTGGGAAGACGGCCAAGTCCTCCTAAGACCAAGCAACAACGAGATCCTTTACCCGATTTGAGTCACTTACATTGGTTTCAAAAATTTAATTTTAATTTTTTTTTTTTTTGGCAGCTTAACTTTAAGCATACTCCCCCCCAAACTTAAAATGAGCATTGTCCTCAATGTGTTCTACGGAGGGAAAGAATCGGAAGGTTCAAGAAAAACAACGAGAAGCTTTTATCGGGTCCCCATCTATCATCTATCTTTTTATTTCGCCTCGAGAGCGAGCAATCGTAGGTTTTAGGGTGGTGAAATGGGAGGGACTAGAGCTAAGCGACCTATGGTTTCAAAAGGGCTCCGAAACAAACATATGGATATCTTCTCGCACTCTAGTCACTTCATGAAGAGAAATTTCTTTGATAAGTGAAATTCAAACAACGAGCATAATCAACACATCGTATCCTTATTCGGCATCGGGCACTAAGCAACAACAAAATCCTAGGTCTAACGATAAGTGATGACTAATAAAAACTAACATAACGAAACACACACAAAACATAATAAAATTCGAATTGAATTCAAGGAAGGGATTGGAAAAACTTCCCTGAAATGGTTGTGCGACGATCACCGGCGACGTTGAATCTTCCGGCGGCTGGGCCGTGTGGGCTCGGAGGGTGTCGTCGGGCTCCTTTCTTGTGCGGCAGCTTGCTGCTCGGGCGTCACGTTTGTGGTCGCGTCATGTTGGGGCTCGGCATCGACATCCATGCTTGTGTAGATGTCCGTCGGGAATGGTGGAAACGGACAATGGTCAAAACCGTACGCATGGAAATTACGCTCCACCGCATAATTATACTCCCGTGTATAACGGTAGTAGTGGCGTTGGTCTTCCATGGCATGGTATTGCGAGACTTCCACTCCGGAGAGTCTCTCCTCCATTCGGCCGGTTTGCGCACGAATCCCTGTCACTTCATTTTGAATTATCGTGCAAGTTGCCATCAACCTCTCAAGAACTTCTGTTTCCGCTGTTGCAGCCCGAGCTCTTGGTCGGCGAGGATTGTTCGGGGTGACTCGGTTGATGGTTGATGGAGTGATTTTGACTCCGGAGTCCCAGGTCGGTTCGTGGGTGTCTATCGTGACACCGGCAGCAACACAAAGCCTAGAAATCAATGACGGGAACCATATTTGACTCGAATCGCACTTGGCGCACAACTTCATTTGCTCCATAAGAAGCTGCCCAACATTGAACCCGCCATTTTGAATGCTATATAGCAGCATGATGCAGACACTTGAGATAGTCGTGGCATTTGATAACGGCATTAGCCTATTTTCAGCGAAGGTTAACCAGATTTTATATTCGTCTCGAATAGTGTGAGGTGAGACCGTCAGTGCGCCAAGTTGAGAAATGTCCCACTCTGTTCCCTCCACGCACACGGTTTCCAATATGTCATCCAAATCTTCCGCTGGTAATCCGTGGTAGAATTCCATGAAGTTAAGTGCGTTGTTTGGCAAGTTGTAGGTACTGTTGATGAGTTCGACGGATATCGGGACGTCGACACGTCGGACGAATACTGAGTGCGGGTTTCTTGCGTTGAAGTTTGCATAAAACTCGAGGACCATGTTCTTGTATGCTTGTGGTTGCTCTCGGGCAAAGTCTTGCCACTTGTTGGCTTCTATGGCATCTCTCACATATTCCGGGTAATCTCCGAACCCGTGAACGCGGCAAACAAATCCCCGTTCAAGCATTGGCTTCCGGTGGCGTGTCCTTGCGTAGAATTTCTTCGACGCTTTGAGATTCGGGAACTTGGAGTCCTCGTAATCGATGGCTTGGGCTCTCCGGTGTTGACTTGATTCCGGCTCTTCTCGCTGATTTTCAGCCGGGTCCTCGTCCTCTGACATTTCTTCCCCTGTTCGTTCTTCCATAACCTCATCTTCCAAAACTTCCTTTCCTCGTCCTTTTCGTGCACTGCTCTTGAATCCCATTTTTTTTATATATATATATACCGAATCCGCCTATTTTCAAGACTACCAATATGACCACAGATCCGATTCACAAATTGCAGCGTGTGCTTCTCAATCACCCAAGCAGATTTAAGCAACTCAAAACAATAACCAATCGAGTTTTAGTTAGTTGAAGGAGGAGCAAAACACAAACCGAGCTGCTATGGCGTTGGCTGAGGGCATAGATGATGAGCAGAGTCGGCGAAGAAGGCGAGCAAACCCAGGAAATTGAATAACCCAGATATCGATGAAGAAGGCTGCATGCAGTGAAAAGCTCAGGATGATGAAGAACCCATCACTCGATTAAGAAACCCAGAAATCGACGAACAGAAATCAACGAACAGAAACCCAGATCTTGAGCGATGAATCGCTAGCACGGCCAGAAATCGACGAGCAACCCAGAAATCTCTTGACCCAAAATCTCGCAAACCCAGAAGATGACAAACACTGATTCGCACCTGATGAAGTGAGCTGGCATCCAAACCGATATCGCAGAGCCCAGAAAGTATGCGATGAACTTCGAGCACCAAACCCAGCGGATCCACGAAGAACGGAGCCCAGAATCGATGACAAAGTTCGGATTTGCGCTGACGAACCTCTATTGTAGTGGTCGGAGTTTCCAGCGGCTGTGGGTGAGAGAGGATGTCGAAGGTGTTTGAGAGAGAGAGGGGTGAGAGATGTCGATGGTGGAGAGTTATGACTTGAGTTTGGGGATTTTGTGATGTTGAGAGAAGCTCCCCAAACGACCTCTCACACTTCTAAGAAACGACCAGGGTGCCCCAAAACGACATGTGCTCTTCTCCCATTAATGAAACGCGCGTTTTGAGTTTTCTGATTTTTCTCTCTTCTGAAGCCCGATATCAGTGCAAAATGTAGTGGCATTTCTGTCGCATTATGGTCGTCACACTGGACTTTATGAAAAAAAATAAAACTCGAAACTGTAACTTTTATTTGATTGGGCTGCCTCCCAATAAGCGCTTGATTTAGAGTCTTCAGCCTGACTCTCCCGTCTTCATGGATCTTGGAACGTGATGGAGGTTTTGGCTCGATCAATCGGACCTCCCAAATATTCCTTGATTCGTTGACCGTTCACTTTGAATTTTCTCCCCGAAACAATGTCTTGTAACTCTACCGCACCATGAGGAAAAACCATAGAAATGAGGAACGGTCCCGACCAGCGGGATTTTAATTTCCCGGGCAACAATTTTAATCTTGAATTAAACAAGAGCACTTGTTGTCCTTCTACAAATTCTCTCCTTTGAATTTTTTTATCATGCCATCTTTTCACTTTTTCTTTGTATAACTTGGCATTTTCGTATGATTGGAGACGAAATTCATCAAGCTCGTTGAGTTGCATCAAATGCTTTTCGCCTACCGCCTCGATATCAAAATTCAACTTGTGGAGTGCCCAATAAGCCTTGTGCTCCCATTCCAAAGGAAAATGACATGCCTTTCCAAAGACGAGTTGATACGGTGACATCCCGAGAGGTGTTTTATACGCTGTCCTGTAAGCCCACAAGGCATCGTCAAGTCGCTTTGACCAATCCTTCCGTGTTGGAGAAACGGTCTTTTCCAAGATGGACTTGATTTGTCGGTTAGAGACCTCCGCTTGCCCATTAGTTTGAGGATGATATCCGGTTGCGATCTTGTGCCGAACATAATATTTGGATAACACGGCATCGACATACTTGTTGCAAAAATGACTTCCCTCGTCACTAATTATAGCTCTTGGTGTTCCGAAACGAGTGAAGATTTGCTTCTTGAGAAAAGTCAAGACTACCCGGGAGTCATTGGTCGGGAATGCGGCGGCTTCCACCCATTTTGAGACGTAGTCCACCGCCACAAGTATATATAAATTACCGAAGGATGGGACGAACGGCCCATGAAATCTATTCCCCAAACATCGAATAGCTCAACCTCCAAAATGTTTGTGAGAGGCATTTCGTTCCGCCTTGAAATGTTTCCCACCCTTTGGCATCGATCACACTTGAGCACAAAATTTCGGGCATCCTTGAATAATGTCGGCCAATAAAATCCCGATTGCAAGACCTTTGCTGCTGTCCAGTCTCCTTGGAAATGACCTCCGTAAGGTGAGTCGTGACACTTTGCAAGAATATCTTCCATTTCCTCTTCCGGGACACATCTCCGTAACATGTGATCGGCACATTCTTTAAAAAGATGAGGTTCATCCCAATAATATCGCCTAACGTCATGAAGAAATTTCTTTCGTTGTTGCGAGGTTGAGTCTGGTGGAAGAATGTTGCTAACCAAGTAATTAGCAATATCGGCGTACCACGGAGTTGTCATGCTCACGACAAAGAGCTGCTCGTCCGGAAATGCCTCCTTAATATCTTCACAATCAGCCCCTTTTTCCACATTTTCAAGCCTTGATAGATGATCGGCCACTTGATTTTCAGTTCCGGGGCGATCTCGAATTTCCAAGTCAAATTCTTGAAGCAAAAGAACCCAACGAATCAGCCGCGGTTTTGAATCTTTCTTGGCTACGAGATATTTGATCGCCGAATGATCCGTGTAAACGATGACTTTTGTGCCGACGAGATAAGATCAGAATTTGTCGAAGGCGAAGACTATGGCCAATAACTCTTTTTCCGTGACGGTGTAGTTCATTTGAGCTTCGATGAGCGTCTTACTAGCATAATAAATGGAGTGGAAAACTCGATCTTTTTGCTGCCCCAACACAGCGCCAATTGCGAAATCGCTCGCATCGCACATGACTTCGAACGGTTGAGACCAATCCGGGGCTGCTATAATAGGGGCTGTCGTAAGCTTGGTTCTTAACTCCTCAAATGCTAAGCGGCAAGCTTCATCAAAAGAAAACACCTTGTTTTGTTCCAATAATGAGCAAAGAGGTTTCGAGATTTTTGAAAAATCCTTGATGAACCGTCTATAAAAACCGCAATGACCCAAGAAACTTCGAATCCCTTTTACATATGTTGGTGGTGGTAGCTTGGAGATTACTTCAACCTTTGCACGGTCCACTTCGAGGCCCTTGCTAGATACTTTGTGGCCGAGAACAATGCCTTCACGAACCATGAAATGACATTTTTCCCAATTAAGAACCAAGTTCGTCTCTTCACATCGACTCAACACTTTCTCCAAATTTAACAAGCAACTCGAGAAGTCATCACCGAAAACCGAGAAATCATCCATAAATATTTCAATTGAATTTTCAACCATGTCCGAGAATATAACCATCATGCAACGTTGAAAGGTTGCGGGTGCATTACATAAGCCGAATGGCATCCGTCGGAATGCAAAAGTTCCAAAAGGACACGTGAAAGTGGTCTTGTGTTGGTCGTCGGGGGCGATGGCGATTTGATTATAACCGGAATAACCGTCGAGGAAGCAATAAAACTCCTTTCCGGCCAACCGATCAAGCATTTGATCGATAAAAGGGAGAGGAAAATGGTCCTTTCTCGTGGCCTTGTTTAGTCGCCGATAATCCATACAAATCCTCCATCCCGTTACCGTTCTTGTAGAAATGAGCTCGTCTTTCTCGTTTTTCATCACCGTTATTCCCCTTTTTTAGGCACGCATTGCACGGGGCTAACCCACGCACTATCGGAAATTGGGTAAATAATACCGGCATCGAGCCACTTAATTATTTCCTTTTTCACCACTTCTTTCATGATCGGATTAAGTCGTCGCTGCCCCTCAATAGAATTCCCACTGTTTTCTTCCAAAAGAATCTTATGCATACAAAGTGTTGGGCTAATTCCGTTAATATCCGCAATACTCCACCCGATGGCCTTTTTGAATTTTTTTAGAACCTCCAACAACTCTTTTTCTTGCTCAAGAGTTAGCTCCGAAGATACAATAACCGGAAGGCTATCATTTTCTCCCAAATAAGCATAATGGAGATGAGGCGGCAATGGCTTTAACTCCAATTGTGGTGCTTCCTCAATGGATGGTTTTGGTGCTTTGAAATCTCGCTCTCCAAGTCCCAACGACTCGAATTGGCGTCCGATTCTTGCTTGGTTTGGTTTGGAATCCACCCATGCAACTTGGGCTTCATCATCGTCACTTGTATCGTCGAGCTCGTTTCGGCTAAATTGCTTTTGAACGACTTCGGTCACCAATTCGTCCACGATATCAATGGAAGAACATTATTCAACTTCATCCGGATATTTGAGAGCATTTAAGACATTAAATGTGATTTTCTCGTCATCTAACCTCATGGTTAATTCGCCTTTTTGCACATCAATGAGCGTTCGGCCGGTAGCAAGGAACGGTCTTCCAAGAATGATTGGGACGTCTTGGTCGGCTTCGAAATCCAAGACAATAAAATCAGCCGGAAATATGAACTTGTCGACTTTTACCAATACATCCTCTATATTCCCATCCGGGTATGCTATAGAACGATCGGCGAGTTGTAACGTGACGGTGGTAGGTCGGGCTTTTCCAATGCCCAACTTCTTGAAAACCGACGCGGGCATGAGATTGATACTTGCGCCGAGATCACAAAGAGCCCGCCCGAAATAAGAATTCCTGATGGCACACGGAATGGTGAAGCTGCCTGGGTCTTTTAACTTGGGTGGAAGCTTATTTAGATACAAGGCACTACAATCTTCCGTTAAAGCCACGGTTTCGAACTCGCCAAGACGCCTTTTCTTAGATAAAATGTCCTTCAAGAATTTTGCATAACTCGGCATTTGTTCCAAAGCCTCCACTAACGGGATGTTTATATGGAGCTGCTTGAGTATGTTCAAGAATTTACTGAATTGTTGCTCGTTCCTCTGTTTTTGAAGTCTTTGTGGAAATGGCGGAGGCTGATTTAGCATTTTGGTCATACCATGGTCATCAACAGAAGGAAATGCAGCAGAATTGCTGTTGCAATTTGTTCCTAAAACTGGAGCTGAATTTTTCAAAGTTTCGCTCCTTTCCTCGATTTGAATCAGGGATTCTTTTCCTGCATCTTTTGAGGAAGGTTCTGCTTGTTCCTTGGATTTCTCTTGAGCTTTTGGGTCTAGCTCGACCTCATTTCCGTTTCGCAAGGTGAAAATAATGTTGCATTGCTCTTTTCCATCTCTTCTCGGGTCGTTGGTTTGAGACGGAAGTGAGCCTTGAGGTCGATTAGAAAGAGCAGTAGCTATTTGACCCACTTGCGTTTCAAGTGCTCGCAAAGCCGCTTCTTGATTTTGTTGCTTAGCTTTTGTATCCGCCATGAATTCCTTAATCAATGATTCTAAGGAACTTGTTAGAGCACTTTGTTGCGGTTGAAAACCCGGAGGAACCATTTGATTAGGACGTTGAAACTGATTTGCTCCATTAGACGAAGATCCTCCTTGTTGATTCCATTGTTGGTTACCAAATTGTCTTCCTCCTTGGTTGTAAGAACCTTGTTGGAAGTGTTGATTTCTTCCCGCTTGGTGAAAGTTACCGACATAGCAAGCCGAAGCGGGATTGGATGGGCATTCTTCGTAAACATGAGGCTCTCCGCAATAGACACACGATACATTGACACTTGGTTCAACGGAAACTGCATTAACACTTGGTTCCGGATTGTTCATCTTGGTCAATTGATGAAGAATGGTGGACATTTGAGCTTGAAGCGTTGTAATGGCGTCAAGCTCTAATTTCCCGCCAACCTTCGGAGTGCTAAGTCTCGTAGTTGGCCATTTGCTATGATTTCTAGCCATTTTCTCCAGAATTTCCAGCCCTTCATTGTAAGACTTCGTCATGAAGGCGCCTCCGGCCGTTGCATCCAAATTGGATCTCGTTGGAGCATTCAAACCATTGTAGAAAGTTTGCATTTGGATCCAATGTGGCAGCCCGTGATGAGGACATTGTCTAAGAAGCTCTTTGAACCTTTCCCAAACTTCATAAATAGACTCGTTATCTTCTTGGTGGAAAGAGGTGATTTCGTTGCGCAACTTGGACACTTTTGTTGGCGGAAAATACTTCATGAGAAACTTCTCCGCTAATTCATTCCACGTCCTCACCGAACCCGGTTGCAAAGAGTTTAGCCATGATCTTGCACTATCCCGTAGCGAGTATGGAAAAAGCTTGATTCGCAAAGCTTCTTCGGACACGCCTTGAATTCGAAAGTTGTCACTCACATCCATGAAAACCCGAAGATGAAGATGAGGATCCTCGGTGGCTAATCCGCTAAATTACCCCGCGGATTGCAACATTTGGAACATCACCGGCTTGAGCTCAAAGTGAGCGGCATGAATGGTAGGCCGAATAATGCCCGGATTTAAACGTTGAAGAACCGGGACCGCATAATCTTGCATTGGAAGGTCCAACTCATTAATGATAGGGGGCTGTTGTAAACCCCCGTTCCCACCAGCTCTATCCTCGGCCATAGCTAAGTTTGGCTCGCTCTTTGAGGCTCGAATTTTAGCCAAGAGTGTTCGTTCTATCTCCGGATCAATAGGAAGCAATGTAGCTTTGTTTTTCTCCCGCATACAATTAGATTAATCCGCCTAAGAATAGAATCAAGAGAACACTTGTTAAGCACACAATTACCTAAATGAAAACTAAAAAAAAAAAATAACTCGTAAAAAAATGCGTAAATTGAATTTTAGTCCCTGGCAACGGAACAGGGGAGACAAGTAATTTGAGAATCGATAAGAGAAACGGTTGGGCTATGAATTACTTCGGGTTTTCCGAACTACCGAATGCGACAGGAATGCTACTGTATTTTCTTAGTGATTCTGGGAAACGACAATAACATTGGTTCTTCCGAACTTTTGCTAAAAAAAACCGATTGTAAACTAATCATTCATATTCCTATGATAAGACTATTTTACCGGTTAAAATTAAGTTCCAATTTCACAATCTACATGGAGATTCATATATTCCTATACTCATCTCAATCTTAAGAACGAATTCACAAGATTAAACATGTATCAAGGTTGCATTTCCAATTTAATTCATATTTTCCAATAGAGATTAAATCTGAAATTCTATTAAGTTGACACAAGAAATAGAATTATGACAAAATTAAGCACTCAACCAAGAACTAAGAAAACACAAATTCCCATCACAATCAATAATTCATCAAACCCTTAGTTCATCATTTACCCAACTCTAGGAATTTAGCTCATGTTTGAACAACAAAAATTAGAAAAGAAAAGTGGTTCAAGATACAACATCAAACCGAAATGTGTTGAACAAAATAAACCCGGGTTGATGTGTCGATGTGCTTGCTTGTCCTCCTCTTGATGATCCTCTTGCTGCCTCCTTTCTTCTTGTTTTTCTTCTTCTCCAAGGCTGCACAATAGTTTGTTGATATTCCTCTTCACTGCAGCCCCTTTTCTCCTTCTTCAAGTCTTCCTTCGTTCATGGTTTTCCTCTCTGCTTGGTGGCTTCTTTCTTCTTGTTGTTTTCAGCTTCTTTTCTTGATCCAAGGGCCAGGATCTGTTCTCCAAAAGTGGCTGCCTCCTTAAGTGATAAGCTTCCCTAATTAGGGCATTCTTTCCTTATTTGGTCATGAAATCTCTTGGGATTTGGGCCCAATTAATTTAAGCCCAATATTGTCATGTTATTAATTAATGCCCAAGTGAGAAAACATGAAATAAACACATAAATTTGGTTCTTTTTGTTAATGTAAATCAATTTATGTGTTTATTTCAATGTTACACAATTATGTTCAAGCATTTACGATTTTGGCCTAATTTGGACAATATTGTCAATTTTATGTCGATCTTTCGTTCGGGTTTTAATTATTAATTCCGTGAAAACCGTGTAATAACTCTATTTTCATAGAGTTATCAGACACTCATGGTAGGGGCTCTTCTGCTCGGGCCCTTCTCTGCTAGGGGAAGCTCTGGTGGGGAGATCTTTGGTGGGGAAATTCCTGGTAGGGAAATCTTTGCTAGGGGTTGTTGAGCCAAGTCAAGCTTAAACTCACATTCTCCCCCGTAAGCTTGATTTGGGTCAAGGTTCTTCACTCCGAGCAGCTCTCTCATCTCCACAAACTTAACTCTTGTTGGAGCCTTTGTAAGTATGTCTGCACGCTGCTCCCTTATGCTGACAAACTCCACGATGATCTTCCGCTTCTCCACACACTTGAGAATATAATGATACCGAGTGTCTATGTTTTGGCTCTGACCATGAAACACTGGGTTCTTTATCAATGCTATTTCGTACTTGTTGTCCACGTAGAGAGTAACTGGCTTCTGCTCGGCTCCAGTCACTTCACTCAGTATCCCCATCAACCACATAGCTTGACACGCAGCTGTGGGGTTACTGCCATGAACTCCGCTTCACACGAAGATAGAGCTACTGTCTTCTGTTTCTGAGACTGCCAGGTGATCAAGTTCCCGTTAAGGTAGAACACCATCCCTCCGGTACTCTTCCTATCATCAATGTCACCGGCTAGATCACTGTCAGTGAAGCCGACTAGCTCTTCTGCTCCCCTGCCTCTTCCATACTGGATCCCGTAGTCTGTCGTTCCTTTCATGTAGCATAAGATATGCTTCACGGCTTGCTGGTGTGCACTCGTGGGCTTCTCCATATAACGAATGACTATCCCAATTGCATGAGAAATGTTTGGTCGGGTGTGAGTAAGATACCTCAGGCACCTGATCACGCGTCTGTACTCCGTAGGATCCACTTCTCTTCCTTCAGCATCCTTTCCGAGCTGCAGATTGGCCTTCATTGGGTATTTGCTCGGGTTGCAATCTGCCATCTCGAACTGCTTGAGGATATTCTTCGCGTAGGCCGACTGCTTCAACGTGATGCAGTCTTTCTTCTGATCCACATCGATGCCGAGGTAGTAAGAAAGTAATCCGAGGCCACTCATCTCGAATTCGGCCATCATCTGCTTCTTGAATCCTTCTACGCCTCCTGCGCTAGATCCAGTGACTATCAGGTCGTCCACATATACTCCGACGACCAGAACTTCTTCTCTGTTGCTCCTGGTGTACACTGCTTGCTCCCTGGAGCACTTTGAGAATCCAAGACTCTTCAAGCTCTTGTCGAGGCGTATGTTCCACGCCCTTGGAGCTAGACGTAGCCCGTACAGAGCCTTGGAGAGCTTGTACACCTTCTTGTCCTTGCCGTTGACGCCAAAACCTTCAGGTTGACTGACGTAGACTTCCTCCTTGAGGTCACCATTTAAGAATGCTAATTTAACATTTGTGTGGTGAATCTCCCAACCTCGCTGAGCTGCTAAGGCTAGGATGAGTCTGATCGTGTCCAGTCTCGCCACGGGAGCAAAAACTTCCTCAAAGTCGACTCATTGCCTCTGCATATAGCCTTTAACTACTAGCCTTGCCTTGTGCTTTAGGACATTCCCTTCGGTGTCCTTCTTCAGTTTGAAGACCCACTTCAAGCCAATGGGCTTCTGACCTTTGGGCAGGTCGGTGAGCTTCCATGTCCTATTCTTCTCGATGGACTCCAGCTCCTTCTTAATTGCCTCCAGCCATTCCTGCTCGCTTACTACCTCTTGGTAGTTGGCCGGCTCCTCGGCGCATAACAATGACAACTTTTCTAGGTTCATCTTCAATTCCCGAGCCTCTTCGTAGATTTTTGCTAAGGGACGGAATCCCCTTGGGCCATCCTTGATCAAGGAATCTTTCGAGCTGGACGGGCTGGTTCTACTCGGGCTGGGTGTCCTGGGTGTACCCGGGCAGGAATCTCTGGTGGGGGTACCAAAGCTGGTAGGGGTACCAGAGCTGGTAGGAGTACCCGAGCTGGATGTTGCTGGCCCTTCCTAGTCAGCAACGTCTTCTTCTACTTCGAACTCAACTGAGTTCTGTTCGGGCTCATCGTTCTCATCACGCCAATCCCACTTCTTTTCTTCTTCGAACACGGCGTCTCTGCTCACCTGGATCTTGCTGCGTCGGGGGTCAAAGAGTCTTTGTGCCTTGCTTCCATCTTCAACGCCAAGGTACACCATTGTCTGACTCTTGTCATCGAGCTTCTTGAGATTGGGGCCCACAGTCTTCACGTGTGCGGTGCACTCAAACAGTCTCAAGTGCTCCAGATGGAATTTGTTCCCATTCCACGCCTGGTAGGTAGTGCACTCTCCTAACGCCTTCGTTGACAAACGGTTTAGCAAATAGACCACGTGTCTAATTGATTCTCCCCAAAACCTCGCCGGGACTTGCATGCTCTTCAACAAACTTCTTGCTGTGTCCATCACTGTCCGGTTTCGTCTTTCCACCACACTGTTCTGCTGGGGAGTGTACGATGCGGTCAGGTGGCGCTCGACTCCTTCTTCATCATAGAACTCTCCAAACTGTTGGGATATGAACTCTCTACCTCGGTCTGTTCTCAAGACCTCCATCTTGTGTTCTGACCCATTCTCCACGAGCCTCTTGAGCTTCTTGAAGACTTCAAAGGCTCCACTTTTCTCCTTGAGTGTGTAGATCCACATCCAGCGACTGTAGTCGTCAACAAGTAGAAGGATGTACTTACTTCCAGATAGAGTTGCTGGGGTGATTGGACCACAGAGGTCCGCATGAACCAGTTGGAGGGATCTTTCTACTCGAAACTTGGCCTTGATCAGAAATGGCACTCTAGCTTGTTTCGCGATCATGGAGCATTCGCATAGCTGGTTTCGGTGTTCAATCTTGTGAACCCCAAAGGCCATCTCCTTCTCTCCCATCATCTTGAGCGCATAAAAGTTTACGTGCCCAAGTCTCGCATGCTACAACCAGGACGGGTCTTCTAGGGATACCATTAAGCAGACGAGCGGGCCTGTCTCCAGGAAAATCTTGTACAACCTGTTCGGCGTTCTCTTCACCTTCATCAGCAAGTTGCCACTTCTGTTCCACATCTTCAGATAGGGTCCAGACATCACCATTGTGTTGCCGATCTCCGTCATTTGTCCGAGACTAATGATGTTACCTTTTAGCTTTGGGATGTAGTACACTTGGGTCATGGGGCGCTTGTCTCCATTCTTACAGACGAACAGGATGGACCCTCTGCCTCTCATTTTGACGATTGAGCCATCACTGAATTTCACATTCCCCGTGATCTTCTCATCGAGCTCTTCAAACTTAGCTCGGTCTCCCGTCATGTGGTTGCTCGCGCCATTATCTAGGTACCAGACATCAGTAGAGACTTTCTGCTCTCCGTCAACGAGGAGGTTCGCAATAACCTTGTCCTCGATTAAGAACACCATCTCGGTGGTCTTATTTTCCGAGCAAGTCTGCTCTCTGCTCTCTGGTGTCTGGTCTCTGCTCTCTGCCTCCGGCCAGGGCTGCTCCCTGCTCTCCGGGCAGGTCTGCTCTCTCGCCTACGAGGATCGCCTCCTCGTCTTCTTGTCCGTCCAGGCTCACCTCCTGTTCGGCAAACATCAACGCTGGCTGGTCTTCATTGAATTTCATCAGGTTCGATTCCTCACCTTGGTTCCTACTGCGGCACTCTGAAACAAAGTGCCTGAGCTTCCGACAATTATAGCACTTCACTGAGCTCTTGTCTCTCCTGGTCGTTCTTTCCTAACGGGGTGCACCACTGCCGCAACCTCGCGTGTCCCGACCTCGCCCTCGTACACGACCTCTACCACGTCCTCGACTGTCTCCGCTGTAGCTGCTCCGACCAGAAGAACTGGAAGAGAATTCTGCTCCCCTGTTTTTCTTCTGTCTGGCCGTCCACTTTTCATGCGTGAGCAAAAGGTGATTTTCCTCTTCTCTGTCACTGTAACCCCGAAGTCTCTCCTCGTGGGCTTTGAGGCGACCAATAACTTCCTCGACCGTCATGGTCTTGAGATCGCCGAACTGCTCAATCGATGTCACGATCTGCATGTACTTGTGTGGCACGACTCTAAGGAATTTCTTGACAACAGTGGTTTCATTCACCTTGTCCCTTAGCAAGCGAATACCGGTCACAATGGACGTGAGTTTTATGGAAAAGTCCTCAATTGACTCGCAGTCCCCATCCGAAGAACCTCGAATTGACTCTTCAAGGTTTGGACTTTTGCGTCTCGGACGCGGTCTGCACCCATGTGCATGATTTTTAGCGTCTCCCATGCCTCCTTTGTGGAATCCTTCTCGGCGATCATGAGAATGACGTCTTCCGGAACTCCTTGATATATGGCGGCGAGTGCCATCCTCTCCTTGCGCCCTTTGACATCGATGCCTTCTACAGCCTCCCAGACTCTTTGCGCCTACAGGTTCACCCGCATTTTCAACGTCCACACCGAGTGGTTGCTCTTCGTGAGCATCGGGTAATGGAGCGTCACGTTCCCTTCCTTTGATCCGATCTTCGTCGCCGTTGTCAACTCTCCTCCGGTGGACTCGCTTGGTGACGACATCTTTTTTGGCACCTCAGCTCTGATACCAATTGTTGGTTCCAATTCTTCGGATCTGCCAAGAGAAAAGCACGAAGAACAACAGAGAAAGAGAAAAGAAAGTTGGGAGAAAAAGCTTATGTGATTAATGTCGAATGCAAAAAATTACAAAGGAAGAGTTACAAAATAAAGGACTAACACTAGTACTTATAGGGGACCAGAAAACGAAACCCTAACCAAACTTCCTAAAATAGACTCAATCAAATCTTTACAATTTACATTTGAATTCTAACAGAATCAGGAAACCAAATCAAATCAAATCTCCAAACTTGATCCTCAAGTTTGGCACCTTCTAGAATGGGTTCCGCTGACTTCTGGTTGTATATCCCTTAGCAGAGCTGCTAGGGTCCATTTCTGCCCGGGGCACTCCTGGTAGGGGCTCTTCTGCTCGGGCCCTTCTCTGCTAAAGGAAGCTCTGGTGGGAAAATCTCTCTAGTGGGGAAATTTCTGGTGGAGAAATCTCTGCTAGGGGTTGTTCAGCCAAGTCAAGTTTAAACTCACGTATACATATATAATATACAATATAATTAATGTATAGTGATACTAATACTCTATTAATCCATATAATAATATAAGTGTCTTAACCTTAATACAAGTTACTGTATAGTGTAATAGGATGTTAGTACTCTATTAATCCATTATAATATAAGCCTCTTAACATTAATTTGTATATATAATGCAATGTAAAAAAGTTAATTAATGAACTATACTATTTGTAATTTAAAATCGTTTAATTAGCTCTATAGATTTTCATGCGCTATCGTGAAAAACAATGGTTTCCTCGTCCCGTCTGGCGCCGAATATGGGACGCAGGTAAGAGTGGTCGACTTTCCGCCAATAGTAATGGACGGAGTTAGCCGGCGCCGCCAGAAGCTCCAACATGCTGCGCGGCCGACGAGCGGCGTGTCCCAATTCGGATACTTGTCGCTCCGTGAGAAGTGGAAGATTCAAGGTCGACTCCGGCAATATGTCTACACCGACCGAGCTTCCTCGCCGCGGGAGAACCAGCAACAATCTCACTATCGGTTTCGTCAGGAATCCGCAAACCTGAGATATTAGAGTGATTTCGATAAAGCTTAGCTCTGTGCAGGTTGAGTATCTAAACTTGTATCCCCGAGGCCTTAAAAAATAAAATAAAAGCAGTTGTGTTTACGGTACGCAATATGGTTCGTGATCGAGCGGACGAATTGAACTTACGAGATTAGTGAAGAGGACGACGGAGATGGTGCTGGTGATCATGATGGCGTTGCCTTGCAATTTGGTGTGCCCTGAATTCGTGAACTGCATGCATGATCGTAACAAGTAAACATTAAGAAAAATATGTGATGCTTTCCGTTAACAAACAAACAAAACGGTATTCATCGATTTTTTCCATTTTTTAAAAAAACCGGCAAGCGGAAATAGACACAAGTGGTCTGTTTCTTGAGAACCGACAAGCGGAGAGATAGACATCAGCTGTCCATTTTATGAAGATCGACGAGCGGAAATAAACACGAGCGGTTTATTTTTTAATGAAATAGAGACGAGCGGTCGGTTTCCGGTTGTTTATGACATATTTTACCTGCTTGTAAGCTAGGGCTATGGAAACAGCCCCACGCATGAGCCCAGCCCACCAAATGGTAACCTGTTGAGTTGATCAGTCAGTATAACAAGAAAAGATTGTCGTTTCCATGGAGATCGACAACATATTTTACCTGTTTCTTGAAGCCGATCTTGTCGCTCTGAGACTCCTTGGTCAAGTTGGACAAGAAAGACAACGGGAAAACGAAAGCGGCTCTTCCCACCAGAACCAGCAACAGCAAAATTGAGCTCACTCCGACCGATGTCCAAGGCCTGCAAATGCCATAAACCAACGCTATTTATGTTGTTTTTACACTTACATTTCGTGAAAATCGTTATTATTATTGCTAGAGTTTGTCATCCGGATTTGTTTTCATGGCGAGATATTTGTGATGGAAGTGGAGGGATCGTGGTAAACATGTGGATATTCACCGTTCTCTGATGAGATTCCACTTCTCGATATCGAGAGCGTCCATTCCGACGTAGAGGAAGATGAAGGTCTCTGCTACATAAGAAAATGTGGCTAAAGCCTGCCTGCAAATTAAGTAGGTTTTGGTGTCAATAAGGCATAGCTCAAGTGGTGTACGGCCATAGTACTAAGAATACCTACTTGGTGGTGACTCTCGACTCGACAGACGCAAGGTTCCACGTGTAATGCGACATCACGATTCCGCAAAAGAAGACCGTAAAGATGCCGCTCAAGTTGAAAACCTACAATTAAATACAATATTTAGAATTTAGAGAGAGCATTGATTAACATGTTACGGGTAATCGTGGATAAACTGATAATACGAATGGAAAACCGACCGACAAATGATTCAAAAAAGACTAAGAGTGAATCTTACTTCTGCCAAGACGTACACCAAATAAGCGGGAAGAAAAATCAAAGCGACCTCTCCTAGAGAAGATTCCCTGAAATAATAATAATAATCTAATTAATAAACAGAGAAATATATATATACACTCGATCTCGAAATTAAATCATTGAAAGAAAGGCTTACTTTCCATCGTATAACGTCTTTATGAGACATGCGCTAAGCAGTCCAGCCTGAAAGTAAATCACCCAATCAATGCTCAATACCCAGCACAAAATTTCAGCCCGACTGGTGACTGCAAATAATTTTGGTATTTAACGTTGATTTTTTAAACATTTTTGGTATTTATGCTATTTATGTTGTTTTATGTCCCAAGATATAAAAATAAAAATTAAAACCTAGTACTCGGTCCCGATTCTACCCCTATGCCAAAATTAGAACATAGCCTCTCAAGTCCTCGCCCGCTATGCCAAGGGTTCAACTCATTTGATACAAAAGAAAAAAAAAACATTTTAAAAATCAGGCCGGCTCGGTCTTGATCGGGATCTTTTTTCCTACTTTTTTTTTTTTTAATAAATCCCCCGAAAAACTAAATATTTGGCTGAAAAAATAAAAATCTCGGTATTCAATCTCGGTTTGACGATAGCAGGTTAGAAACTCACAAGTATTCCAAGGAGTGTGCTTGCAAGAAAGAGGTAGAAGAAGTCGGCCATGAACTGCAAGGTGATGGTTGACGTGGCAGTTGTCAGGTCAAACCTCTGGATTGCGTTGAAGAGTACAACTGACGTGGCATCGTTGACCACACCTTCTCCGAAGACCAGACTGTATAACCTAGGTGTCTCATCTTGATTAAGAACCTGATAACTCAAGTTTCAAGTATTATAAAATACATTTTTTTTTTCAAATTGCGGAAGAGTGATTTAATTAAAATTAAAAATAAGCTGGAGTCGAGCAGTCTTGTATTGCGATTTTGGTGCGACGACGGTCTTTCATCTTTAATTGGATGAAGATTTAAAAAATTGGTCTTTTCTTTAATAACTTTCAAAGTTTGTACAAAATTTTATACATTATAGATCATCCTAATTGAAGTAACAAAAAAAATGAGTTTTTGAAGACTTTACTTATTTTATTCATAGAATTTAAGGGCGAAAGACTTGCCGAAGGAAAATCACAATAGAAGACAATCCCGCACATAATAACCGAGGGACCATTAAAGTCAAATAATTAATTATAGAATAATTATGGTTATAATTTACATTTACCTGCAAAGTGCATACAGAGTCTGTGGCAGAAAAAATTGCTCCAAGAGCTACAAAAAAAAAAAATTAATACCTTTTACAACTTAACATTATAAAGCTCTCAATTTATGAATATTATCATGGATAATTTTTAAGAGTTGTTAATAGAGAAGTGATGTGAAATTACCGAGATAGTCCCCGATGCCCAAGAAACCAATATTCAATTTACTGAATAAGTTTACTGAACCTGTGTCAAGATCAAGTAAATTTTATGTCACAACAATGAAATATACTAACATGTATATACTAACATAGAGAGATGGATATTTTGTTTTCTGAAAACCAGAATCGAAATTTTAGATCCCGGATTTCCAAAAAAAATAATAATTAGAGGCCTAAAGCACATGCCTCGCGTGCTTTAGCGCTTGCAACATTATTTAATTAGGTTGATAAACAAAAAAAATATATACTAGAGTAGTCTCATTCATACACATTCTCATTAGATTTAAGGAACTTTAAATTATAATAATCCTTTCAAAGAATTTAACAAACTATAAAGTGGATAAGCAAAGACAAAATATCAGTGATTTTTCTTTAATATTATTTTCTTCAAATTTCGAAATGTTGAGCAATGAGATTTGATAAAGTATTTAGGGTTATGGAGATTAGAAACAACATACCAAGCCATATAACGAGAAAGGAAATCAAAGTGCCGACCACACCAAACAAACTGATGGTCATGAAGTTCCTGAAGAATTGCTTCTTTTTCATTTGGAATCTATAAATAAATAAAAAAAAAAAACAAAATGTTAATAGGTTTAGGGTTTATAGTAGGGGTGAAACATGAACTGTGATTCGGTATATTAATGTTTCATTTGTCCTGTTCTCAGTTTTATTTGGTATTTGCGAACTTCGTGTACGCCGCCGGTGTAGCTGAGACTGCTAAACCTAGTTATAAACCCTAACCCTAGCTTTAAAAGAATGTTTTTCTAGCCCGGGTTTTCGGTTTGGGATCAAGCCAAAACTACCGAAACCAAGGAGGGAGCCATTCATTAGACAAACAAAACATAAAAAAGGGTTGAATGAACAGAAATATTTAGGGTTCAAAATGACCCAAAACCAATTTTCTTTAAATCTAGCCCCTTCCTATTCATTCAATCCTAAGCCTAGCCCCTTCCTAAATTTTTTAGGCCCCGGTTCGTGGTTCATAAACCTAGACCAGGTCGAGCCCACTTCACGGTTTTTCCTCGTAAAAGCTCGGTTTCCGAACCGAGACAGAGCCAAAACCAAATATCGGGACTAAAATTTTCACCCTTACTCAAAATCGTCACTCATGAAAAAATATATGAAACCCCGTCTACTACTAATAGGAAACCCTAGTAATCTCCAAAAATGAGCAGAACCATAAAAAAATTAATAAAAAAAAAAACTGACCCCGCATTAAATATGATCGGAGGAAGAAGATAGATAAAGATTACATCTTTATCGAACACCAAAACTCTCGAGCTTTTGCCTTCGGTACTCAACAGGATCAAAGTTCCAAACATCAGACCCTGCGATAATAAATATAATGATTATATTAATCCCCACGATTAACATCGATAATCATGAAGCTAAACCCTGATTAAATTACCCACCACGACCAGCGCAGTGATGGACTCGGTGATGCCGAGCTTCTTGTCGAGAATGTGGCCGAGGACAATGCACAAGCACACGAGCAGCACGAAGAACGCGATGGCGTCCTCGCGCGTCTCCATCGGCGCGAACTTCGCCAAAGTGGAGAACAATAAATCGAAGGCCATGGCGATATCTAGCTAGCTCACTATGACGAACACGAATATAGACTTCAATTTACGTAACAGTAATGATAAATAAAACAATATCCATATTTATCAAGGGATAGACGAACCTGCAGAAGCATGGAGTGAGATGAAGAAGATAATGTTGAAGAGGTATTCATAGCTTTGGTCTTTGAGATATTAATAGCGGTACGAGGATATCGATTTGAGTTATCTTCTACTATATATGATTATATGATAGATTTTTTAAATTTGAGTTATTAACGGGTCGTATTTTTCAATTAATATTTCAAATACAGTTAAAAAACTATTTCTAATAATTATTTTTCAAAGAAAAAACTATACCTAGATTATCCCCATAAATATTAGGGTTTCAGTTTTCGAATTCGCTGGACGTTCGAACTCGATACACATTTAAGGATACTTACGGCATAAGTACCCAAATTTATACTAAACGCGTCATCATAATTCCAAATTCCAAATTCTTTTTTTTTCTTTTTGCACCCACACCCACGGAGCAGAGATCCAATTATATAAACCCTTTAGACTATATCTAACAGGGTTATTATTGACAAAAGTACCCAAATTATTTGAAAATAAGGCGGTATAGAGCTAACTTAAAAAAAAACAATGATAAAAGTACCCAAATTCACCTTTTTTGGGGAATCGGTAGACCTCGTCCATTTTTCCGTACGTTTTTTTTTTTTTTTAACTATCTCCGTCCTTAATGATGTTAACACAAATCAAACAAATAAACTCGAACGGTCAAGCCCACGAATATCAACATAAAACTATATGTAAAAACAAATTCTTTGAACATACGTCCTCATTGACAGAAATAGTAAAAAAGCTAATGAAAAAATGAATGAGATCTAATGATTTGCCAAAAAAAAAACCTTATAATTACTTTTACCACTTTTTTTTATTTAAATTGACTCTATATCACCCTAAACAACTTAGGTACTTTTCCCGTATGGGTGATTTTTCCCTAAATCATTTTTGGCCCAAAAACGCCCCCCAGAGGCTCATTCAAAATCGAGAAGCCCAAATATTGCGGAAACAATTTTTATTATTAAAATAAAGATCGTCGCGCTGCAGAGGACTAAAATGACAATATTTTTATTGCACTTAGGCCCCCAGCCCCTCCTATAAATAGGAATTTCATTTCATTCAAACAGTATTCCGATTCAAACGCTCTCTACAGCTATATAACTCTGTTTTCTCTCTCTTATATATATTCCAGTTTAAATACCAGACTAATGTCGGAGTGAAGGAGCTAGCTAGAGCGGAAGCGCTGGAGGAATCCGCGACTCACTGAAGGAATCATCGACTCCCCAGAGGAAGGTTCGAGCGTCGTCCGACTCCCGTCTCCGCCATCGACCCCCGGCTCGCCCATGCAATCCCTGGTACACACCCTCTAATCCCCAACATTGAACTACGTGATGATCTGATCCCACTTGACTACAAGTGGGTACGTAGACAGTCTCGCTATATATGATGAGGTGCTAGGGGTCAAACCGGGTCGGGTACCTGGTTTTTT
This sequence comes from Parietaria judaica, assembly GCA_954871525.1. NCBI lineage: Eukaryota > Viridiplantae > Streptophyta > Magnoliopsida > Rosales > Urticaceae > Parietaria > Parietaria judaica. The sequence continues at coordinate 58,987,438 of OX940860.1, forward strand.
TTAGGTACCCAGTACCCGGATCCGAAAACTGGGTATCTAAAAATTGATACCTTGTACCCGGTACCCAAAAATCGGGTACCCGAAATCCGGGTATCTAATTTTTTATACCCGTGCCGGTTTTGAAATCGGATTCGGGTTTTCAAACGGATCAGGGTTTATACCTTGATCCGTTTGTTTTTTTAATTTTTTTTAATATATTATCTCAAAATAAACATTGTCTCATAAATAAAAACATATATCCATTGTCTTAAAATTAAAATGCATAAAAAAAAACATAGTCTCGCGGTTTTTTTTTTCCGTTTCCGCCATCATATTTTCGTTCTGCGCATCAACATCAATTGTAAACATATGATATAAAAATAATAAAAAAAAAGTATTACAAGTCAAATAAACATGAGATAAAAATAATTAAATAAAATTAAACAAAAATAAAATAATTAAAAAAATTCGGGTATTAAACCGGGTACTGGGTACCCGGTTTCTATGATTTTGATACCCGGTACCTGAACCCGGTTTTAAAACCAGGTACGGGTACCCGGATCCGGAATCCGGATTCGGATTTGGGTTTAAATCCGGATACGGATTCGGATTTTTACCCGGTTTTTGGGTTTTATTTTCACCCTTACGAGGTGCGGCATCATATATTATCATCCCCCGGCTCTCCCAGTCATCGACTACTCCAAGTCAGGTCGCCGACCTATACCTTACGGAGGTTTCGATTCCCCGCGGTCACCGACCTATATCCCTAGTCTTACGACTTTACGATAACGTGTTGGAAGACCTGGTTCCGATCCGACAATTAGCGGAGGGTCCGACCAGGGTCCGATCGTCGACCTGCCTTACAAAGGTTCTGGTTCTTAGCGGTCACCGACCTATATCCCGAGTCCTAGGACTTTGTGGTAACAGGTCGGAGGAATCGGTTCAAGTTCAACGGTTAGCGGAGGGTATGATCCGCCAAACTCCACGAGAACGGTGAATCAAGCCTTTAGCCCAAGAAAATTAACCAACGGCGACGGGCCCAGTCCAATATCTAGTTTTGAACCGCTACAGCGGTTGATTTATGTTGTGAATAATTGTAATTAGAGTGTGTTAATTACTATTCATAGTCTTAGGTTGTATATAAGGCTTTTACCCATTAATGAAAACACAACTTGAAAACCCTAAAAACTACATGGTATCAGAGCTCGGGTTGAGAGCGTACCGAAGCGGAGCAGAGCGAGAGTGTCGGTGGTGACTTGCCGGAGTTCAGACCGTGCGCGGAGGAGGAACTTGGCTAGACATCGGCAGCTGCTTCCCGGAGTTGGGGTTTGATCGAAGAAGTCCGAGGACTCGGAGAGTGTGGCTGCTGAGAAGCTTGGAGATCAAGAGAAGAAAATCGATCGAATGCAGAGCAGCTATGGATTTGGAATCGCGATTGTAGATTGCGATTTGGAGACGAAGCTCGGAGCCTGGTTTAGGGCTTGGAGATCGAGCTGGAAAAGCTCCATTGAAGCTCGAGAGCTAGGGCTTGGAATCGAAGGCCTTGGAAAGAAGTTGTACCTGTGCGACTCTGAGCGAGCAAGGAAGCTCGGAGAAGTTGATCGATTGGCTGCAGGGAATCGATTAAGAAGAAGAGAAGAAGTCAGATCGAAGAGATTCTCAGAGAGAGAAGAAAGCTCAGAGGAAGAGCTGCTGGGATTTGCGATTGGAGATCTGACGGCGCTCGCCAGAGTTCTTCCGGCGACCCAGTAACGGCAGCGGTGGTCGGAGTGATTCCGGCAAGTTCGAAGGCGGGGGTCGGCGACGGAGGAGTAGCTTGGCGACGGAGACAAGTTGTTAGCGGGAGAGCACGAGAGGACCGAGGAAAAAAAGGAGAAAAAAAAAAAAGGAAATTAAAAGAAAAAGGGGCAAATTTTCTGTGTGTTCCTGCTTCATTTTGGTGTGCCCACGTGAGAAAAAAGGGCAATTTTTTTGTGTGTTCCTGTTTAATTTTGGTGTGCCCACGTGCAGAAATTACCAAGTTTCTGCGTGTGCCTACGCCAAAATCCTTGTGCCAACGCCAGAAAATTATTTTTGTGAGATCTTTCTCTATCTTTTCTCTTTTCGATTGTCGAACTTTGATTGGGTCCGGGGAGCCATAAGCTAGGATCCGGCAATAAGTTCAAAGAAAAACAGGATGTCGGTCGCCGATTTAAAAGGGATGACAGAGACAGAACTTGGAGAATTGGTTGAGTTCTTCAAAGTTTGGAAAGGGACTGGAATGTCGAGTCTTCTGAAACGAGAAAAGGTGGCGAAACTCGATCTCCAATCGATAGACTTGAAGCTCGATGGGTCGAACAGTTACTTGGATTGGTCCCTCCGAGTAGAGAGAGCTTTAGAGGCGAGGAACCTCGAGAGCTTTATTACAGGGGACGAAGAAAAGCCCGCTGAAAATGCTCCAAATTGGAAGGAATGGAAGGCCACTCACAGCGAGATTTATACGTGGCTACTTGGTTCAATGACTCGGGAGATCGCTAGTGAAGTTCAGATGCTCCCAACCGTCAGAGATGTCTGGGAAAAGTTGAGAGTATCATATGCAGGCACCGAGAACAAGATGAGAGTGTTCCAGATCCTTCAAGACACCAGGCTAGTGGTACAAGGAGACAAGTCAATCGGGGAGTATGCGAGAGAGCTGAAAAGGTTGTGGGCTCAATTTGATTATTTCTCAGTGCACGGGAGTTATGATTCTCTCAAGTGCACAAAGAGTCAAGAAACTGTGGAGATCAGAACGATGAGATTCCTGGAGAAGTTAAACCCGACCTTCAATCAGAGGAGGGAAATAATTCTATCGAGTAAGGAAATTCTGTCACTGGACGAGACAATTGCAGCGATGGTCGAGGAAGAGACCATTATGCGAGTACATGCCGAGGCCGGAGATGCTCCGGGGATAAGGTCTGCACTGACTGTTGGAGCAGGCGACAGTAGAGACCACAAAGAAACTCGGCAGTGTTACAACTGTGGTGCGACTGGCCACCTGAGGGCGGCATGCCCAAAGGCACCGAAGGATAGGGAGTATGGAAATCGAGGACAGTCTAGTACCCGCGGGCGTGGACAGTTTGGAGGCCGTGGTCGTGGTGGTCGGAGAGGGGGTTACAACGGTAGCCATCGTGCACACCTGACGGCCGGAGACGATGAAGAGGAAGACACGGAACCGATCTTCACCAAGAAGGAGGTTCTCGAGATGTTCAGGAATGATAGGTCAGTGGAGCAAGCAGGAAAAAAGCCGATGACTGAAGGGAGTAATGCTGCGATGTTCACTGGTAAGTATCCTTCTTCTAGTCAAATCATACGAAGAAAGGATTGGATAGTGGATTCGGGCGCTACTCAACATGTGACTGGTAATGCGAATGAGTTCGCCAAATATACTCAACTAACAGTCCCTGAGAAGATACAAACTGCCGATGGCACTTTCCGACCTGTTGTTGGTAAGGGTATGGTTGGGTGTACGGATCATATGACCTTGGCAGATGTGTTACATGCCCCGTCATTTCCAGTGAACCTTTTGTCCATAAGTGCCGCTATTATCCGACTAAATTGTAGAGTGAAGTTTGATATCCCTAAGGTGGTGTTTCAGGAGAAGGGAACTGGTCGGGTGCTAGGGACTGGAACTTGGTGTAACGGGCTGTGGTACATGGACCGAGAAGGTATGGATGCGGCGTTGGCGTCCATGGTGGAGAAGGAAGACACGAAGATGTCCGGGGCAAGTGCGGTTGGCGAGTTGATGTTGCATCACCAACGCATGGGACACCCATCTTTTGGAACATTGAAGATGTTATATCCGTTATTGTATGAAAAGTCTGATAAACAGAAACTTGTATGTGATTCGTGTGAATTTGGAAAACATACCCGGAGCTCTTATGTTAGCTCGGGCAGAAGAAGCCTTCACCCTTTTTATTTGATTCATTCAGATGTATGGGGACCATGTCCCACGACTTCAATGCATGGGTATCGTTATTTTGTGACGTTTATTGATTGTCATACTCGTGTTACTTGGTTATATCTGATGAAAAACAAGAGTGAAGTGCTTACATGTTTCAAATACTTTCACAAAAGGGTTCAGACTCGTTACGGTGCCGTGTTGAAGGTTCTAGTATCTCGGTATCATTGTGTGGTCAAGACACTGAGGTCAGATAATGGGACGGAGTACATCAATAAGGCCTTCAGAGATTATTTATCAATTTATGGGATCGATCATCAGACTACGTGCCCGTATACCTCAGAACAGAATGGAGTTGTTGAACGAAAGAATCGACATCCTCTCGAAATAGCTCGGTGTATGATGATCGAGAGGAATGTTCCAAAGTACTTGTGGGGGGAAGCTGTTATGACAGCGGCGTACTTAGTGAACAAGATGCCGTCGAGGGTGCTAAATGGAAGAACGCCAATGGAGATGTTAGGACTAGCACCTAAGGACTTGTTCCGAACAAAGTTTGGGGATGTGTGTGTTTTGTCAAGGACAACAGGCCAGCAGTCGGGAAGTTGGACCCTAGAGCAGTGAAGTGTATCTTTGTAGGATACTCTCCTACTCAGAAAGGGTATATATGCTGGAGCCCAGTCGAGAAGCGACAGTTTGTGAGCATGGATGTGACCTTCCGTGAGCACGAGTCCTACTACGACGTGCCTGTTTCTTCTCCCTTTGGAGACTCGCCTGATACGCGAGAGGGGGAGAATGGTGGCAGTGGCTCTAGTTCCAGACCATCCACGGTGACTGTGGTGAGACGTCCAGTTTCGTATGATTCGAGCTCGGAGTCAGAGACTGAGGTGATAGAGGTCAGAGGAGGTGACAGAGGTCAGGCTCACGGGGAGAGCTCAGGGTCAGAGAGTGACGAGGAGACTCAGGGGGAGCGGAGTGCTCCGGGGGAGCTGAGTGCTCCGACAGACCGAGATCAAGCTCAGAGGGAGCTGAGTGCTCCAACAGAGAGGAATGCGGAGAGAAGTGGAGGTCCAGCTCAGGGGGAGCTGAAGGTGTATACGAGGAGGAGGCGGCAGGATCAGACAATGCTCGACCCACCTACACCAGTGGAAGCTACTTTGCGGAGGAGTTCGCGAAGTAATGCAGGATGCCCTCCGAACAGATACGGCTACGACATTAGAGATTATGTCTCGTATGAGAACCTCGGGGATGAAGCTCGGGCAATGCTCGCGTCACTGGATGCGGTTGTTATCCCCAAGACATGGCAGCAGGCGAAGACGGATCCGAAGTGGGAAGCTCCGATGAAGGAAGAACTCGATGCCTTAGAAAAGAACAAGACGTGGGATCTTGTTTCGCTACCAGCGCGGAAGAAGGCTGTGGGATGTAGATGGGTATTTACGGTCAAGCAAAACCCGGAAGGGCGCATTGAGCGCTACAAGGCACGGTTAGTTGCGAAGGGGTATAGTGAGACGTACGGCATCGACTATGACGAGACATTTGCACCGGTGGCGAAGATGAGTACGGTGAGGACTCTTGTATCGGTGGCGGCCAATCGCGGATGGAAGCTGCATCAGCTTGATGTGAAGAATGCGTTTCTTCACGGAGACTTGATGGAAGAAGTGTACATGGAGATACCGCCGGGATTTGAGACTCGGAATAAGACAGGGAAAGTGGTCAGGTTGAAGAAGTCGTTGTATGGCTTGAAGCAATCTCAGAGAACCTGGTTTGACCGATTCAGAAAGGCTATGATAGACATCGGATACGAGCAGATCAACGCTGACCACAGGGTCTTCCATCAGCAGCGAGGAGATCGGACCACTATATTCACGGTGTATGTGGACGATATAATCATCACGGGTGATGATGAAGGCGAAATCACTCGGTTGAAGGAGAGACTAGGGAAGCAGTTTGAAGTGAAGGATCTAGGGGGACTGAAATACTTTCTGGGGATTGAGGTGGTTCGAGGACCAAAGGGAATAGTCCTAAACCAGAGAAAGTATGCCCTAGATCTCCTTACAGAAACTGGTATGCTAGGATGCAAGCCCGCGGCGTCTCCGATTGATCAGAAGACCAAGTTGAGTGCAGAGTCGGGGAAGCCGGTTGATTGTGAAAGATACCAGAGGCTGGTGGGCCGTTTGATATACCTGTGTCATACTCGTCCGGATATTTCATTTGTTGTGAGCGTGGTGAGTCGCTACATGCATGATCCTAGAGATGGACATATGACAGCAGTATATCGGATTCTCCGATACTTGAAGAGAGCTCCGGGAAAAGGGTTGCTCTTCGAGAAGAACAACCATATCGAGGTGGAGGGATTTTGTGATGCCGACTGGGCTAGTTGTGCAGACGATAGGAAGTCTACCTCCGGGTATTGTATGTTTGTCGGTGGCAACTTGGTGTCGTGGAAGAGCAAGAAGCAGTCAGTCGTAGCAAGGTCTACAGCTGAGGTGGAATACCGAGTGATGGCCTCCAGTGTCGCGGAGTTGTTATGGTTGAAGATGCTACTGAAGGAGCTGAAGATGGACCAAGGTGCCCAAATGAAGCTATGGTGCGACAATCAAGCGGCGATTAGCATTGCCAACAACCCGGTGCAGCACGACAGAACCAAGCACATCGAGATTGACCGGTTCTTCGTCAGACATCACCTCGATAGCGGAGAACTGAAGCTGAGCCACATTGGTACACGAGAGCAAATAGCAGATTGCCTCACCAAGGGATTGGGCCCTATTGACCAGTCGCGATTATGTAACAAGATGGGCTTGATCGATATCTTTTGCCCATCTTGAGGGGGAGTGTTGTGAATAATTGTAATTAGAGTGTGTTAATTACTGTTCATAGTCTTAGGTTGTATATAAGGCTTTTACCCATTAATGAAAACACAACTTGAAAACCCTAAAAACTACAATTTATTTTTCAGCATCAACAACGGTTATAACCCTATATAATAATGTGGACATACGAACCCAATGTTTAAATCTTAAAGTAACAATTTTAATGGTTATAAAATAAAACTTCTCTATAAGAAAATAAATATGAATAATTTTAAGACCGCATGGCATACCATTAAATTAATTTTATCCTTATAATCAAATGAAGCATTTGTAAAGTTCGAATAACGGTTGGCACAAGTTTAAGTGGTAGTGCCGATCGACTGAATTATATATATATATATATATATATATATATATATGTGTGTGTGTGTGTGTGTTTCCTAAAAAACCTACATTTTAACTTATATCAATAAAAAAAATTGTTAATTATATATATATATATATAATATTTACCAATATTATTATTTTACGCAATACACTTTAGTATACTCTTAACTCGTAATACATGATTCGCACAAGCCCTTATTAATTTTTAAAAACATATAATTTATCAATCGGTTAAATTAAGGTTCTAAATACCTAAACCAATCAAAATTCAATAGCTCTACTTTATGAGTTTATAGATGAGTTTTTCAAACAAACAAAAAAAGTTTACTTAGAAGTAAACCTACTAACTAAATTAACAGGTAAAACCGCTTTGAGTTTACCGGTTCATTGACGGTTTTTTTTTTAAATTAAATAACAGTTAAAATTTTATTATAAAAATATAAGTTGGAATTATAATTTTATATCAAAATAAGAGTCATAATTGTAATTTGACATAAATTATATATAGTAATTAATGAAAATGTGATGCATATATATATATTATTTTCTTATATTATTTTTTTCTGTTCTTTTTTTCTTCTTTCTAATTTCTCTCTCTCTCTTTTTTTTTCCCTTCTCTCTATTACCTTTTTTTTTTTTGTAAAAAATGGTAAACTAATAATGCAAAAAATTACCGACAATTCAAAATCCGAGTATTTAACACCTTAAAATTAAATAGTAACTCGTCAGCTTAGTGGTTAAATTGGAGTTGGACCAACTCATGAGTTCCAATAATTTTAACCTACGTATATAATAAAATTATCAAATATATAAATATAACTAGGGCAATCAATTTTGAATCCTTCCTACTTATATATATATATATATATTTACTGTCTCATTGTAAAATATCATATGACACTCTTTAGTCCATACTTTGTCATTTTGTCAATATTTTAACTTTTTGTTAGTTTTTCGTGTACCAACACAAAAAATATTCTTTCGTAAAAAAATGACAAAAAAAAAAAAAAGACAAATGTAAAATTAAGAGTGTGATTATTTTACAACGTGAAATAAAGATAAAATAGTAAGTCAGAGGAATTGATTTCCATTTTCCCAAAAACAAATAATAGTATTTTTGTTATGGATAATATTGAAATGCTCATATGTATCAATTATTTATTTTTACTATGCATAGTTAATATTAATCAACAATTGTATGTCCTTATTTTCCTTTACGTACCCCCGTTAAGTGGATGACTAAATTCAACCTCTTATTACAAACTTTAACATTTTATCTACCCTTATTTTACTCTAAATATCGAAGAATGTATTTTTGAAGAAATACACAATAAGGAAAATAAAGAAAATTCGATTAATTATGCCAGTATAGGTATAATGTGGAGCGAAAATGTGAACACCGATTATGCATTCTGTTATAATTTGGCATGCGATGTCATGAACGAAAATAATGGAGATCCCGAACCACGGTCTGTTACTGAATATACGAATATACGTGATTAGGCTGAATGGAAAATGGCTATTGATGTTGAATTAGACTCGCTTAACAAGCGCGAGGTTTTTGGACCTATAGTACTCACTGTTGGACATATTTGCTATATCTCTTCTATTCAGATGCTAATCTCGTTTATATAAGATTGTGGTCATCTGCCTTTTAATGAATAGTTCTTATTAATGATAATGCTATGTAGTTATCTACTAGATTATATATATCAAAATTGAATGTTTGATCCATAGCTCTTTAACTTTGATTTGTGTTTTGTCATCACACCGAGTCTATGTGAAGAGCTTTGACAAACACAAATAAAGAACTTAAATTGGTCAATAGTCTACCATTTCTGATCGAGAATGACTATTGATGGACTTAATAATCACATATCAATGTGGTGATCTATTACCGGATCATAGTGTTGTCCTGCACTGTTAAGTTTATCAGGTATGAAGTGTCTTCGTACTGGACGGACTAGACTTATATCATAAATCATCACATAAGTCAGTCACTGATGAAAGTATGATAAAGTCGCAATGATGATCAGATGGAATCGATTGATGTCCTGAGCATCTTGGACTTGTACGGTTCAACTTATATGGTCTTTAATTTAATAGAGTCTAAACTAGTATTCCCAATACTTTTATTTTGGGATCAGACGGTTGACCGGAACAAGTTGCATGGTTGCATATATGGATAATAACTTAATGTTTTATTTATTATGACTTGTGAGAAGCAAATAGTACTGGTTTGTAACTTACGGCTTCATAACCCGTAAGTGAGTAATTTTCAATGATCATAGATTAAGGTAGTGTCGTCAAAAGGGCAGTACGGTAATTTTACCCTTTTGATGAGAATCATAATAATACGAAAAGCTCAATTCAGACAATTTGATTGTATCAAATGACACCTATGGTAAGGAAGATATAATCAATACACACTTGAATGTTCAGCTTCGCACTATAGTGGAATGTTACCGAATTTGGTGAAAATTCTACATTTTTGTGAAAATTCTATAATCAATACACATTTGAGAGTTCAGCTTCCATCTCCCTCTCTCACAGTTCCTGTGAATTTCTCAGGGAAAATACTTCCCGTGATTGCTTTTAGGGTTTAGTGATTATTCTAGGGGAGCCCATACATCCCAGCGATCTAGTTCCGGAGATTACATTGGAAGATGACTGAGAGTTATCTTCTCATAGAAAATCTCAAGAAGCAAGTGGAATGGTGACACGAAGTTCTTGAAGATCAGGGAGCGCAGATAGAATCGTCGAAGCTGTCAGGTACGCGTTTATGTGTTTATCAATTTCGGTATTATTTATTTTTACTCATGGCTCAATTAAAATCATGATAATAACGTGTTGAAAATTAAGAGAAAATTATTTTATCACGATCGGGCAAAATTATTTTTTGTTTTATGTACATCGGACGGGGTAGCAGATATTATTGATATGGGACTCTAATCCTTGTTAAAAATATTTTTAAGGGATTATCCCATGCGTGTCGCATAACAGACAATATTTAATTTGTGCGAGGCTATTTTTTTGTAAGCCAATCCTCGCAGGGGGAAATTTGATTTTTCCGCACAACACGAAACGACCCCCCCCCCCCCCCAACACTCACACCTGAAGATGTGAGACCTGTTGGATACAAATGGGTATTTGTGCGAAAGAGAAATGAGAAAAATGAGATTGTGAGATACAGGGCTCGACTTGTTGCACAAGGTTTTTCTCAAAGGCCCAAAATCGACTTTGAGGAAAGGTATTCTCCTGTCATGGATGGAATGGAATTACATTCCAATACTTTATCAGTCCATCTGCTCATGAGAAACTGAATATGCACTTTATGGATGTTGTTACCGCCTATTTATACAGATCGCTAGATACTGATATTTACATAAGGATCCCTAAAGAATTTAAAATGCCTGAAGCATCAAGTTCAAAACCCAGAGAAAGATATTCAATCAAATTACCAAGATCTCTATATGGGTTAAAGCTATCCGGACGCATGTGGTACAACTGACTAAGTGAATATTTGATACAAAAGGGATATGTCATTGACCCTTTTTGCCCTTGCGTTTTCATCAAGAAGACAATATCTGGTTGTGTGATGATCATTGTCTAAGTTGATGATTTAAATATCAGGTGGGACAAATGAAGAAATTCAGGAAGTAATCTCTTACTTAAATTTTTTTTTATATGAAAGACCTTGGGAAAACAAAGTATTGTATCGATTTGAATATTTAGCACTTGCAAAGTGGGATACTTGTGCATCAATCGAATTACACGAGAAGAATTTTAAAGAGATTCAATATGGATAAATCAAATCCATTGAGTACCCCAATGGTCGTGAGGCCCCTTGATGTAGGAACGAATCCATATCGTCCATGTGAGGAATGCGAAAAGACTATTTCAGTGCAATTGGAGCTCTTATGTATCCTGCTAATTGTACTCGACCGGATATAGCGTTTGTTGTTAATTTATTAGTGAAATTTAGTTCAGATCTTACTAAAAGACACTGGAACAGAATTAAACATGTGTTTCGTCATCTTCAAAGAACAATTGATTTGTGATTATTTTACCCTAACAATACGAAACCATTTTTGATTGGTTATGCAGATGCAGGTTACTTATCAGATCAACACAAAGGGAGATCCGAAACAGGGTCTATGTTTACCAGGGTATATGTGTTCCTGTGAAGGGACTGCGGTTTCTAGGCGCTCCCAGAAACAGATGCTCGTTGCAACATCATCAAACCATGATGAGGTCATTGCACTACACGAAGCAAGTCGTGAGTGCGTGTGGCTTAGATCCATGACGCACTATATAAGAACCATAAGTGGTGTCCTATCAAATGATGATCTCGTCATACTTTACGAGGATAATTTCGCATGTGTTGCTGAAATGAAGGAAGGGTTTACAAAGAGCGACCGCACAAAACATATCCTTCCGAAGTTCTTTTGTTCACTCAAGAGCTGGAAAAGAGTAATGTTATCAGCATCGAGTATGTTCGTTCCTCCGAGAACCCCGCTGATCTCTTCACAAAGGCTCTCCCTGCTTCCGTGTTCAAAAAACATGTTCATGATATTGGGATGTGAATGTACATATTTTATGAAGATATCTCACTGGGTTGTTCCTAGTACGGTTTTTAATGAGACATCATATACACATACACACGTAAACATTATAATGAGCATTCCAAGGGAGAGTGTTACAGATAATATTAAAATGCTCATATGTACTAATTATTTGGTTTTACTATGCATAGTTAATGTTAGTCAACATTGTATTCTCCTAATATTTTTCTATAATTAACCCCTAAGTGGATGAATACCTCTCATTACAAACCTTAACATTTTATTTGCCATTATCATACTCTAAATCCTAAATATCGTGTCATCTTAGTGGGAACTTAGTGATTTTACAACAATTTTAAATTTATTAGGGAATAAAAAAAAAAAAAAAAAACCCCCGCAGAAAGTAACAAAAATAAGGCGAATAGGGTTGAGAATGGGAAAGTTGGTTCAGAGATGACACAGCTCTGCTTCAACTGAAACTCGAACTCAACTCTCTCTCTCTCTCTCTTCATCAATGGCTTCCCTTCTTCGCCATCGCTCGTCTTCACTCTAGCTGCCAAACAACCCAGATCTACTCACATCCACGTTGCCTACATCACCAACCTTCCTCCATCGCCGATCGATGTTTTCGAGGCTCGGATCCCAACCCTGAGCAAGATGACTCCGCTTCCGGCTCGCGGTCTCCGCTCGGATCGGCTCGGGAGTTAGGGTTTCGGAGGGATCCAGATCGAGATCCAGGATGTCGCTCAAGAGCGTGATCCAGGGGATGCGGGGTGAGCTCGGGAGCATATCGCGGAAGGGCTTCGACGTGAAATTCGGGCGCTCCAGGTCGCAGCGCGCGGCGGCGGAAGGCGGATCGGCGGCGGCGTCCACGGTGGACGCGATGAGGCAGAGCTGCTGGGCGAACATGCCGCCGGAGCTCCTCCGCGATGTGCTCGTCAGGATCGAGGCTTCCGACGAGGCCTGGCCGGCGAGGAAGAACGTCGTAGCCTGCGCCGGCGTCTGCCGGAGCTGGCGCGAGATCGTGAAGGAGATCGTCAAGTCGCCGGAGCTATCCGGAAAGCTCACTTTCCCGATCTCGCTGAAGCAGGTGTTTTATATCTATATATATATATATGTATATATGTACGTTTGCTTGATTCTTTGATCAATATAGAAAATTTTGAAGGAGCAAAGGCGTTAGCTTTCTGTGATGCTTGAATGACTAGTCTTCACTTTTGATCATCAATATTGTGTGTGTATATATACACACTATACAGAGATTTACTTATATGTATATGTAAAGACTTTCTGATCTTTTTCGTTTTTTGGCTGCTTTGGATTGCTTTTTTCGATCAATATTGATAGTTTCTTGTAACCTGAAATGTGGATTGATAATTTCAGCCTGGTCCGAGAGATTCGGTCCTCCAGTGTTATATTAAACGGAACCGCAGCAACCAAACGTATTATCTTTATCTCGGAATAAATCAAGGTAACTTCTTTATGATAACAACGTGTTTTGGATTTGTTCGATGCTTTCTGGGCCTGCTTCTGATTTTGGCATTCGTGGAACTTTCTCAGCTCAAATGCGTTGTGTTTTTTTCTAATCGTTTGCAGCTTCCACCGACGATGGCAAATTTCTCCTCGCAGCAAGGAAATGCAGACGCCCCACTTGCACCGACTACATTATATCGTTAAACTCGGAGGATGTGTCGAAAGGCAGTAGCACTTATGTCGGAAAGTTGAGGTATTTTACTTCAAATATCAGACACATTGCTAGTTCGAGTGCTGCCCATAAAGGCCTAAACTATTAGGATTAGAGTTTACAGTATCTTGTTTCTCACTTCCCATAAATGGCAGATCGAATTTCCTCGGTACCAAATTTACAATCTACGATGCACAGCCTCCGACCACCGGAGCAAAAGTCACGAAATGCCGCTCCACGAGGATTGTAAATATGAAGCAAGTTTCCCCGAGAATTCCGGCTGGAAACTATCCCGTCGCGCATATTTCGTACGAGCTCAACGTTTTGGGATCGAGGTATGAGGAAAAGTGGAACAAAGATGAAGAAAAATGATGTATCGGTGCTTAACGCTCGGTGCTCAAAGATCTTACAAATGAAAATTAATTCAAAGTTTCCTTCAATTTAACAGAACGAGCAAAATTGTTTTACTCTTAGAATTCTTTTTCTCTAGATTTTCCTTAAAAGAATCTAAGTTCCAAATATAAACCTTAATGACATAGACGAATCACATTGATCAGAGGACCGAGGAGAATGCAGTGCGTCATGGACGCCATCCCGGCCCGAGCCATCGAGCCCGGTGGTGCAGCCCCGACGCAGACAGAGTTTCTCCACAGCAGCCTTGACACCTTCCCGTCCCTCCCGTTCTTCCGGTCAAAGTCAACCCGCTTCGACAATTTCCAACCCGAGCTTGCCTCCGGCGGCCAAAACAAAGGGCTCCTTGTGCTTAGGAACAAGGCGCCCAGGTGGCACGAGCAGCTGCAATGCTGGTGCCTGAACTTCAACGGGCGTGTCACAGTCGCTTCTGTCAAGAATTTCCAGCTCGTGGCTTCCACGGAAAACGGAGCCTCCGGCGCTGTAGGGCCGGAGAACGAGAGTGTGATTCTCCAGTTTGGGAAAGTCGGGAAGGACTGTTTCACGATGGATTACCAGTACCCAATCTCGGCGTTCCAGGCGTTCGCGATTTGCCTCAGCAGCTTCGACACGAAGATTGCTTGTGAATGAAATGTTTTTCTGATGCTTACTTAACTCCCTAGACTGTATGTATATCGATGTGGCGCGATTCTTTTCAGTGTGCTTTTTGTGAGTCTCGTAGGAGGAAGTTGAATTAGTGTTTTTTTTTTTTTTTTTTTTTTCCGGTGTTGGCTTCCCTCTCCATTTGCGGATGTTTAATCGTAACTAGTGGTTTAACCATTTTCTTGTTTCGGGGTAATTGAGGTGGTTTCGATCAAGGTTTGAGATGAGGTTTATTGGAAAGAAATCGGCGATTACCTGTAAATAAAAGCTCAATAATCGTTGTTTTTATGATTTATCGAGGTTACGTGGTTGCTAATCAAAAATCGAGAAAAAATGGACCAAACATATATTTGTAATCAAGGGGCAATAAAAAAAATCATAATTGGAGAGCTATTTTCGTTTTTTTTTTTTTTTTTTTGTAATCAAGGGGCAATACAAAAGTCATAATTTGAGAAGCTATTTTTGACATTTTCATAACAGTGGGGCTAAATCTAAGTATACCTGATAACGAAAAAAAAAAAGACTTTTTTACAGAGGAAAAATGACATTTTTATCAATTTTAAAATAATTTAGTAAAATCGGATTGTTAAGGAAACCGTTAAAAATGCTGACTCCCCATTTTTTATCCTTACTCAATCCAGAATCACTAACCGGTAGAAAAGTTTGACCCCTCGTGAATGTAAGCATTTATACAGCACAAAGTAAAAAAATAAATAAATAGTTGGACAAATTGGCATTTACTATATTGAGAATTGCAGTATTTGTTTCGTGAATAATTAAAAAGAAGCAATAGTTTTCTGTTTGTCAACAATACATGCATGTTTTAACCGTTTATTTCACAACAAAACTCACATCTTAACTTCATTTAATGATAACAACAAAATGATCCTTATTTAATAACACACACGATAATTTCTTAGATCAAACTCGGGACCATCAAAAACCAAGCAACTTGCACGCCTCGGGGCATCAGAACGGAGGCCCACCGGGCCCGGGTGGGCCGTACCCGCCGCGCGGCCCGCCAAAGCAATCTTGAAGCATCCAACAACAGCAGAGGCAGTAAAAGCTGCCAAAAGAATAAAAGACACAAGCCCAAATAGGCAATTAGGGTTGCGGTCTTAAACACACACATATATATATATATATAAACGAACTTATAGAAAGCGGTTCAGGTTTCCGAGTTTGGGGTTTTCCAAGCCCGTTAGTAGGTATATTAAATTAGCCTTTTTTTCTAGGTTTTTTCAATTTCATGATGTATTTTAGACTTTAGTGACTTAAATAACAATAACTTATACTTCATGTTTGTATTCTAATTTTATACATCCGGGTTCTCACTTGAAACTAAATCCGGCTTCAAAAACTCAAAAAAACATTTGAGATTCTCTTAAACAAGGGTTTCGAGCCCACTTCCGCTCAAATCACGGATAATTACGAAGAAAATCGAAGTGAAAACATACCAAGAGGATACCATGCTGCACAGACCATCAGCGAAGCCCCCAAAAAATCCGCCCGGCCCCGGAAAGAAACCCGGACCACCCGGTCCTCCTCCCCACCCCGGACCGCCCGGCCCTGGTGGACCTCCCCACCCCGGACCGCCCGGCCCTCCCCCCCACCCAGGTCCACCACCAGGCCCTCCCCAACCGGGTCCACCACCTGGCCCGCCTCCCCCTCCCGGCCCACCAGGTCCCATCGCGGGCTTAACTCGAGGGAGGAGCAACCACGGTTAGCAAACTCAGCAAGAGAACAACGTTAAGGAAAAGCGCAACAGTTTCAGTCTCAGAGATATATAAAATCCAGGTATATATATGGCTGTATTATATAGAACCCAGGCAATTATAGATGCTCCATTCTAACGGTCAAGTCAAACCATACAGTCGTTGCTCGGCAAACTAACAATCTGATACGCACGTGCGGTGTGTTTTGCTCACCACACCACACTGAAACAATCGAATCCATTTAAAAACCAAAGATAAACTACTTGTTCTCGATCAACCCACGGTCCGTACCGATTCTCAATTACCAGTTTCACCGTCCCAGCCCATGAATAGAAGCAGTTATCAATTACTCGTTTAAGAACCTATAGGAATCCACAATCAGAACCAGTCCTCGACGAAGGATTTAATAGTTGGATTGGTTAGGGTTTGCCTCAGATTAGCATTTTGGCACATTCTTCTTCGCGGGGAACAACAACCCATTGCATCAAGCAACAGCGCACAAACTTATTGCCACCGCTCCAAAGTCCAGATTTTATGCTATCATCACAGGCAACCTCTTCTTTCTTGTGATTTTCCCTCGGTTTCTCGGCATCCAAACAGAGACAGAGACAGAGAGGCGCTTGGCTATGCGTTGGGCATTAGGGCTCACGGAAAGGCTATTTATTCTCGAATCCAATAATTGATCTTTATCATATTTGCGGAATAAGTATTGTTTTTATATTAATTTTGCATTTGTTGTATGAAATATTTTCAATTTCCTTTTACCTGCAATAGTATGCAAATGCCATGCCACAAAACGATCCAACTTTGCCGAAACTTATATTTTAATACCTGTGATCCAACAATCCAACGTTGCCGAAACTTATCAACTTTTATATTAAGCCTTGGTCAACTCGTTCATGGTTTTGCTCTCATCTTTGAATCTGATGTATCTCGGAACAATTAAATAGATAAAACGCAGCAATGAAAAGACCAACGGGAATCCACAAGGCGTGTATTCCCGTTTGTATTTATTGAATAAGAATCAACAACGAAACACGTCCGAACCTTCGAGAACACGGACGATTGCCCTCCCGCGATTCTTGACGGCAAACTAAGCAAAATCAAAACTAAACCCCACCTGTGCATAGCAGGCGACAATATTAGGTCAGTGGAGACCTAATGGGCTTGTATTATGGGCTTTTATTCCTAATACTTAATTAAATTGCCTAAACAATTAATTAAGGCTTTATTCCTATTTGCTGAAATAAATAAATAAAGCATAAACAAGCTTAATTAATATTAAGCCCGCTCGGCCCGCTTCCTTCTCCGATGCACCAATCCAGTGAATCCATCATTACTCCCCCCCAATCGGCACGGATATCGGGTAATAACTATTTTTACAAGATCCGATAAATATTACATATTTAATATTCACAACTCATTATTAATATCATAGTCGAAATAAGAAATAAATAGAAAGCGGTAAATGTTTGCATTTATTAACCCAATGCATAAGGCCGTACATCAGTTGACGTTTCTGGCTGCGGACTCTGAAGTTCGGCAGGGCTCCGCCGGTGCTGAGGGAAACACCCGTGATCTTCCGTGATATTCTCCTGGACTCCTCGTACCGAAGCGTGGGCTTCGCCGGCAGGACTCCGTCGCAAAATTTACCTGAGGTTCTTTTGAAGCTTCCGGTGAAAAAGTCTCCTAAGCCGAACCAGAAAAGAGATCAGAGGCAGAAAACTCCCAGACCCTAGAGAGAGAGGGAGAGCTCGAGTTTTTGCTCTGGGGAAGGTGTGTAAAATGTTGTAAATGAGCTCCCTATTTATAGACTTGGCCCGTAACTGAATTAGAGAAATTCTCTCATCATTTTTTCGATTTTCTTATAATTAAACACAATAATTATCTCAATCCAATGGCTAAGATTCAATCTCATCTAAATCCAATTGTTATAATTATTTAGGTATTTAATTAAATAAGAAAGACTTGGTAAATATAAAAACCAATCTTATCTTCTTATTAAATAAAAATCGAAAATATATATGTAGATGGCGATTTTCACCGCCCTTTTCCAGCCACAAAAATAATCACCAAATAACAAATAAACAACAATAATCAGTGAATATCTTTGTTTTATTATATTTTCCGAAATGAGCTCGGTTTTCTTCCGTTGAATAGCTGGACAGATGAAGGATCATGAGCAAAAGGTTTTCTCTATTTCCTTAGCCTTACTATTACAGGATCTTTCTCTCTCTTTTTCGGGCCTTTTTTTCTCTATATTTCTGAACCTTTACAAATGAGGCTTATCTTGTCTTTTATAGAGTTTACATTATATCCCCCCTCGCGTCTTTCCCGCCTTTTTCTCTTTTTAATCATTCGCTTCCCAGAGTGATTTGAGGGAAACAGGGTTAATCCCTGCTTTATGTCACTTCCGAGCAGACTGTCATTACGGGTAGGTGAGCCTAATTAAATGTGCATCCCGTCAGCCGTCATTCGGCCCTGCAAGCCTCGTCGCTGGTGGTTCTCATCGAGTGAGTAGGTCGGCTTCATTAAATGCACATCTCGTCAATGGTCATTCGGCTATGTATAAATCATCATGACGAAATTCTTCGTCGAGTGTGATGGGACACTTCATCGCAGTTTGCTTTTGTGTGGCTGTGCCTCCTCGCGGTCGAACTTCCTCGGGGATAATCCTCCCCGGGGAAAATCCCCCACAGGTGATGAACTTCCTCGCCTTCCCTCATGTCGTTTATGGACAAAACGACACGAGTTGTGTTGAGGATGGATTTGACCAAATCCGACCTTAACAATATATATATATATATATATAATCAATTTCGAAATTTATAATTAAATATAATTAATTATCTTAATCCAATGGATAAGATTCAATCTTATCTAAATCCAATGGATATAATTAATTAGGGATTTAATTTTAAATAAGAAAGACTTGGTAAAAAGATATACCAATCTTATCTACTTATTTATCTTATTCGAATATTATATATATACATAATAATAATTTCGAAATTTCATTAATTATCTAGATCCAACGGCTTAAATTAATCTTAGACCGATCTAATGGATCAAATTAGTTTAGGATAAAAATCAAATATCTTAAGACTTAGTAAAAACCCTAATTCGATTTAATCCTTAATCATATTTCGAAAATTATATATTATATATATGATTAATTAATTTCCAATCCGACGGTAAAGATTAAATCTTAAACCGATCTAACGGATACAATTAAATTAGGTCAAATTTGAAAACCCTAAGCTTGGTCACCAAGCTACTATTTTTTAATTAGGGTTAGGTCAAAAATCAATCATCTTAATCCTACGGTTCATATTAAATCATCTCCGATCTAAAGGAGAAGATTGATTTTAGGGTTTTTGCCAAAGTATCAAACTTTAGGTACTTATGCCGCAAATATTAAACCCTAGCTAGCTCAAACTCGTGTGGACTATATTATACAGGTCCACATCGATTTACACAATATCTATAATTATATATATATATATATTATTAATATAAATCCATTAATTATTAATTAATTATTAATAAGATATTAATAATTAAATCCAAATAATTAAATTATATTAATAATTACTGATCTCAATATCACACATAAAAATTTCATGGTGCCACACCATCATTTAAATTCGTGACATGTGATTTAATTTCATAGTTTATCGAACCGAGCATAAACTTAGAAAATTCATAAATCACAAACCGTAAGTTGAAATGACTTGGTTCAAAAAGAAAAGTTTCTTAGAATTTAATTTCCAACAACATGGTGCTGATATAAAATATAAATTCTAACTTTCTTTTATCAGTTAATTTCGTGTACCAAGATATAGTACGTTTGCCACGCTGACGATAAAACTATCTGACGTCTGCCACAGACCTTCGGTTTTATAAGTCTAGCCAAATGATTAAACATTATCCAGAATGTATTTTAATCACGTACGTATCATCCGTTACGGAGCTATCCTGGGGACCATGGACCAGTATCACTTAAGCTCCAACGAATTGCTAGTTGTTCGTCAAACCTCGAAGTGATTCCACTATAGACCCGAGGCTGCACTCTTTAGTGATACGGTATATATTATTCCCTTTATAACAGCAGGGTGTCCATTGATACAATCAAATTCGGGTTATTGATCTTTCACTTGATGATCCACACACGAGCAGGCGGTTTCTACCGTTATGCCCCTCATTGCATTTTCATCCTTGACTCAGTCAGTAATATTATGAGTGACCCACTTATGGTTTCGATTCATAAGTTGTGCACGGGTACCTCTCACTTCTCACCACCGACAATCAAGGGAATCATCATCACTCTGAAGAGAGCTGTGTGATGCCCATGTCTATGATCAAGCTACCCTTACTGCTGACTATCATGTTCCCAAAATAATAGTGTTGGGAACAACGGTAATTTATTGTGTTCTTTAACGGTTAAATCAAAGAACAATCAAGCCAGCTGCTCAGACTCAAGGTCACTCAGGACTTAGATCGAATATCCATTTGATCATCTACTAGTGACTCAACTCCAAGTTATCAGTGACGGTCTTATATGATAACTTCCGGAGTTTAAGTCAGGTCCAGTCCAGTATGAAGACACTTCATACTTGATGCACTTCTAGTGAGATTGTCACTTAGTCACATTAATGACCTTATACGATTAATGGGCTCCCACCCAGTTGATCAGGTCACGGACATTTTAAGTTCATTTATTATGATTATTAATTCTTCCTCACATTGACTCTGTTGTGATAATAATAACATAATTGCATCCTTTATGAACTAAGGAAACAAACATTCTATTTTACTCTACCAGAAACTATAATAAGATTAACATAATAAGTATCATCTTTATTCAATGACATATCATAATGTTTTACAAATGGATAAAATATCTTGTTTAAGGACACATATGTCCAACATGGACACCCTGCTGTTATAAAGGGAATAATATATACCGTATCACTAAAGAGTGCAGCCTCGGGTCTATAGTGGAATCACTTTGAGGTTTGACGAACAACTAGCAGTTCGTTAGAGCTTGAGTGATACGGGTCCATGGTCCCCAGGATAGCTCCGTAACGGATGATACGTACATGATTAAAATACATTCTGGATAATGTTTAATCATTTGGCTAGACTTATAAAACTGAAAGGTCTGTGGCAGACGTCCATTAGTTTTATCGTCAGCGTGGCAAAAGTACGATATCTTGGTACACGAAATTAACTGATAAAATAAAGTTAGAATTTATATTTTCTATCAGCACCATGTTGTTGGAAATTAAATTCTAAGCAACTTTTCTTTTTGAACCAAGTCATTTCGACTTACGGTTTGTGATTTATGGATTTTCTAAGTTTATGCTCGGTTCGATAAACTATGAAATTAAATCACATGTCACGAATTTAAATGATGGTGTGGCACCTTGACATTTTTATGTGTGATATTGAGATCAGGAATTATTAATATAATTTAATTATTTGGATTTAATTATTAATATCTCATTAATAATTAATTAATAATTAATGGATTTATATTAATAAATAAATAAAAAATATATATATTTAAATGTGTAAATTCGAATTAGAGTTTCATGATAGGAAACCCTAGCTAATTCGAATAGTTTGATTTGGTCTTTCCATATTTGCGGCATAAGTACCAAATATTTTTGGTATTTTAGCAAATCCCTAAAATCAATTAATTTATTGGATCGGTTATGATTTAATATCAACCGTTGGATTAAGATAATTGATTTCAACCCTAATAATAATTCGAAATTGGTAGCTTGGTGATCAAGCTTAGGTATTTCGAGTTTTGGTTAATTAATTATATCCGTTGGATCGGTTTTAAGATTTAATCTGTACCGTCGGATTAGAAATTAATTAATAATATATATATCACATATAATTCGAAAAATATAAGGATAAGAATTCGAATTAGGGTTTTGATAAAACCTTAGGATATTTGATTTTATTTCTAATTGATTTGATCCATTGGATTGGCTTTAGATTTATCTCAACCATTGGATCTAGATAATCATAAAATTCGAATTTATTATATATATATAATTCGAATAACATAAGGATAAGAATTCGAATTAGGGTTTTTTTTAAACCCTAGAGTGTTTGATTTTATCCCTAATTGATTTGATCCATTGGATTGGTTTAAGATTTATTTTTAACCATTGGATCGAGATAATCATTAAAGAATTCGAATTTTATTATATATGAATATATATAATTCGAATTTAATAAATATGAAGATAAGATTAAATATTTTGATCTTATCATGTATTTATTATTTAATTAAATCCCTAATTAATTATATCCATTGGATTTAGATGAGATTAAATCTGGACCATTGGATTAGAATAATTAATTACATTTAATTATATAAATTCGAAAATTAGGGAGGGAATATCTCCAATTCGGTTACAGTCTGAGCCTATAAATAGGAGGCTCGTTCTACACATTTTTCACACCTTCCCCAGAGCAAAAACTCGAGCTCTCCCTCTCTCTCTAGGGTCTGCGAGTTTTCTGCTTCTGATCTCTTTTCTGGTTCGGCTTAGTGAGACGTTGTTCTCCGGAAGCTTCAAAGGAACCTCAGTTAATGTTTTGCGACGGAGTCCTGCCGGCGAAGCCCACACTTCGGTACGAGGAATCCAGGAGAATATCCCGGAAGATCACGGGTGTTTCCCTCAGCACCGGCGGAGCCCTGCCGAACTTCAGAGTCCGCAGCCAGATACGTCAACCGAGGTACGGCCTTATGCATTGGGTTAATAAATGCAAACATTTACCGCTTTCTATTTATTTCTTATTTCGACTATGATATTAATAATGAGTTGTGAATATTAAATATGTAATATTTATCGGATCTTGTTAAAATGGTTATTACCCGATATCCGTGCCGTTAGTCCGATAACAAGTTTTCCGCTTTAAAATAATTTTTAAATGTTACCGGAACGGCTCGGAGGCAATTTTTGGCGTAATGGAATCGGGATTCAAACCCTTATGGTGGTTTCCACTCCCAACAACAAGATCTTAAACGGTGTAGCTTTCATGCCGCGGTGGTAGGAAGTGTTGTACCAGTATTCAGCCCACGGTAACCACTTTGCCAATGCTTTCGGGGTGTCAGATGAAAATCACCGAAGGGAAGTTTTGATGCTCCGGTTCACCACCTCGGTCTGGCCGTCTGTCTGCGGGTGATAAGCCGTACTCCGCTTCAACGTCGACTTCTGAGCACGAAAGAGCTCGCGCCAAAATATGCTCGGGAAAACCTTGTCCCGGTCCGAAACAATGGACTCCGGGATTACGTGGAGTCGTACGATCTCCGTAAGAAAGGCGGCTGCCACTGTCTCTGTAGTATACGGATGTCGGAGAGCAATGAAATGGGCGTATTTGCTGAGCCGATCCACGACTACCAAGATGACCGTGTTTCCCTCAGAATGCGGTAATCCGTCGATAAAATCCATTGACACCTCCTGCCAAACCATATCGGGAAGTGCCAGTGGCTGTAATAACCTCGCTGGTGCTTGTGCTAAATTCTTGTGGCGTTGGCAAACGTCACAAGCCGCGACCATTGCTTCCACGTCCTTCTTCATCCCGACCTAATACAATTATGTTGCGAGTCGTTGGTATGTCTTATTCATTCCTGCGAGGCCCCCTACTGCACTCCCGTGAAATTCTTAAAGAAGTTACGGAATGTAGGCTGACTTGCACGGGATAACGAGGCGTCCTTGGAAGAGCAGCCGCTGTCCGACAATAGCGTAACCGGGCCAATTTTGCAAACCCTGGAGCAATTCTGTGCGAATCTTGTCTAGCTCATCGCTTTCTGTGGCCTCCCGAAGCAGCCTCTCGGTGTCGAGAGTGAATGTAACTGAAACAGCGTGCAAATGAGGCTCTTCAACCTTTCAAGAGAGAGCCTCGACAGCTTTATTCTCGATTCCAGGGCGATACTGGATCTGAAAGTTGTACCCCAAAATTTTCGAGAGCCACCGCTGATGTTCCTCGGTAACCATTCGTTGATCAAGGAGGAATTTGAGACTTCGCTGGTTAGTTCGAATAATGAAATGCCTACCCAACAAATATGGCCGCCATTTTTGGACAGCCAAGACGATTGCCATCAACTGCCGCTCGTAGACCGATCGAAGCCGATTGCGTTCCGACAAAGTCTGACTAAAGTAAGCTATCGGCCTCTTTTCCTGCATCAAAACAGCGCTCAATCCGAACCCGGAGGCATCAGTCTCAACCTCAAACGGACGCTCGAAATCTGGTAGAGCGAGGACCGCAGCCCTCGTCATTGCTGTTTTTAGCTTCTTGAACGCCTCAGATGCTTCTTCCCCCCAAATAAATTTATCTTTCTTGACCTGGTCGGTTAGGGGCTGAGCAATAGAGCCATAACTTTTCACGAATCTCCGATAATAGCCACAAAGGCCGAGGAAACCCCACAGCTCCTGTAAGGTTTTTGGTTCTGGCCAGTCAAGCATTGCCGACACCTTCTCGGGATCAGTTCCCACTCCCGCTCCAGACACGATGTGCCCAAGGTATTCCACTTGTGGCTGGCCGAACATGCACTTTTTTTGGTTCGCGTATAGTTGATGGTTGTTGAGCGTGAGCAACACCTCTTCTAAGTGTCGCAAATGTTCTGGTCCGTCCCGAATCTAAATCAATATGTCGTCAAAGAAAACCAATACAAAACGACGTAATTAAGGGCGAAAAACATCGTTCATGAGTGACTGAAAGGTGGCCGGGGCATTTATCAATCCAAAAGGCATCACGGGGAACTCGTAGTGCCCTTCGTGTGTGCGAAACACAGTTTTCTCTACATCGCGTGGTCGCATCCGAATCTGATGGTAACCATATTTGAGATCTATCTTTAAAAAAATTGTGGCGCCATGCAGTTCGTCCAAGAGCTCGATGATGACCGGAATCGAAAACTTGTCAAGCACTGTCGCTTTATTGAGTGCCCGATAATCAATGCAGAAGCGCCAACTAACATCTTTCTTCTTGACTAAGAGGACCGGACTCGAAAAAGGGCTGACGCTCGGACGAATTATGCCGGCCTCTAACATCTCCCCGACTAATCACTCAATCTCATCTTTTTGAATTTGCGGGTATCGGTAAGGTCGTACGCTGATCGGTTCACTCCCGGTTTTTCAGCGTTATCGAGTGATCGTGCCCTCTTAGCGGCGGTAATCTCGCCGGAATAGCAAAGACCTCGCTGTATTTCTCGATGAGACTCGTTACTCTAGCCGTTGTAGCTCCGTTTTCTGTGTTGTCCGTTCCTGTGTGCTGCTGTAACTCCACGAGGAACCCCGTGCCACCAGTGGTGATTGCCCGAGCTATTGCTGTGGCCGAAACCAAGGATCGGCATAGGCTTGGATCTCCCCGCAAAACGCAGTGTTGTCCTTCATATTTGAACTCCATTCAGAGTCCCTTCCAATCGTGATAAGAACCAGGCAGCGTCACTAGCCACGTCATGCCGAGAATAATGTCCGTACTTCCAAGATTTAGTGGCAAGAAATTGTCCCGAATAGGAACGCCTTGGATATTGACGAGAAGGTCTCGGCATACTCCACTACTCCTTTCGGACTTGCCCGTCCCCATCACAACGTCGAACTCCTCGGTGTTGGTAATTGGCAGCCTCATTGATTGGAAAACCCGATTAGACACAAAACTCTGAGTCGCACCGCAATCGAGCAATACAATCACTTCCCGTTCTCCGATCGTCCCTCGCATCTTCATCGATCTCCCTCCGGTTAACCCCGTGACCGAACACAAGGAAACCTCAATCGGGTCGAGATGGACATGAGCAAACTCGTCCTCGACCACGTGCTCCTCGATCTTGCTGTTCTGGACTGTGATTTGCTGCCCGTCTAAGGTCGCTGCACCGGTGACCCGCGCGAGAATTTTGCCTCGCACTTGAAGCATAATCCTCGCGCTCTCTTATCTGCGTATTCGGCCTCGGACAGCCGCTTCTCTGTTCCTCTTCCAGTCGTTGTTGGAGAACGTTCATGATTCCCTAGAACGGACGATTTAGCCACTGTCGTGTACCCCGAGTAATTTGAGGTCCCGTTGCGGCCTTTTCGGTTTGCTAGGACCAGCTTTTCCGCTCGAAACACATGCTCGACTGCTTCCTTCAATGTCGCGGGAGGCGTGTATTTCACGAAATTGCGGGTTTCGTAACGCAGCCCTCACACGAAAAAATTTCAGAGTACTTTATCGGGCAGCCCCCGAACTTGCCCTTGTAACCTCTCAAACTCTTTCAAGTACGCCTCCAATGAACCCGTTTGTGTTAGGCTCATCAATTGGTCGGTTCCATCATCACCCTCCAAAAGTTCCTGAAAACAAAACAACAAACGTGATTTTAAATCCCTCCAATCGCGGAACGGATCAATTTTCTCCTCGTTGTCGAACCACTGAAGTGCAGTTTCTTCGAAGCACACTGCTGCGGAATCCAGTTTTTCGGTCTCGGGCACTCGATTCACCGAAAAATAGCTCTCGGCTCGGGTAACCCATCCCTTCACGCCTGTCCCATCGAACACGGCTAACTGCAATCGTCGCGCTCTCTCTCCGGCACCGGCCCTCTCGTGGTGTTCGTCATCCCTTCGACCATTCCCGTTTCCATTCCAGAAAACTTGGGTGTCTCGATCCTCGTTCAGCCCACAAAAGTCCCAATCCGGATCCAGTTCCGGAGCTCTGTCCGGCGTTGTTTGAAGCCGAATTTGGTTGCCCTTCGCTGTTTCCACACAATTCATGCGTTCGGTTGCTTCCTCAAAGGCTTTCTTCGCCAATCGCACCGCGATGTACGGGTCATCGGGGGTGTTGTACCCCGATAGGTGTTGTTTAGCTTTGACTTTTGGTTCTACTCCCGTCGATTGTTGGTTGGCGCTCCCGATATCTCCGCCATCTCCATGTGGATCGCGCGATTTCAAGTTTTGAAAGTCCCGATTCGTGCGACCTAGACTCTCGGAATGATTTTGTTTGCTGCTTGCGCATTTTATGGTCGCTGTGACGATCTGGCCGGTGACACTATCCGTGGGTGCAGCCACGACGACTGGTTCCGGGATGGGTCGTGCGATCACCGCTTGGAGCATCGCGGTGATCTCGCCAAACCGGGTCTCTGTTGCATGCCTCTACTCTTGCAGTGCAACCTGTGACGCCAATCGCTGCGCCTCCAATGCTAATTGTTGCGTCTTCACCGCTACGAGGATCTCAGCGCCGATCGCCGCACTGGCCAACCCCGAGGAAGCCGTCTCCTCCTCTACCGCAGAATCGTGATCGGTGCTCGGCTTTTCGGCAGAAATCGCCGGGGCTTTCTTCCTATGCTGTCCCATCGGAAAAACTGCTCTGATACCAATTTGATGTATATCGGAACAATTAAATAGATAAAACGCAGCAATGAAAAGACTGACGGGAATCCACAAGGCATGTATTCCCGTTTGTATTTATTGAATGAGAATCAACAACGAAACACGCCCGAACCTTCGAAAACACGGACGATTGGTCTCACGCGAGTCTTGACGGCAAACTAAGAAAAATCAAAACTAAACCCCACCTGTGCATAGCAGGCGACAATATTAGGTCAGTGGAGACCTAATGGGTTTGTATTATGGGCTTTTATTCCTAATACTTAATTAAATTGCCTAAACAATTAATTAAGGCTTTATTTCTATTTGATGAAATAAATAAATAAAGTATAAAAGGCTTAATTAATATTAAGCCCGCTTGGCCCGCTTCCTTCTCCGATACACCAATCCGGTGAATCCATCAGAATCCCAGTGATTATGCGTTTTGCTAATACGTGCTACCATGGACTTGTTCCGGTGGTAGGAGGAATTATGGCAGCCCCATCAGAAACTAAGGAAAGGGCCCGACCTTTTCCCTGTGCGCTGATGAGCTTGGCTGGGATGAGGGTTCTCAACCCGATAATGGAGAGGGCGGTGACCCGATGTCCTGCTCGGAAGGCTGCTTTCGACAAAAAGGCTAAGCCGCAACACCATCAGCGCCGTCCTAAACCGTGTCTGGGAGAAGGCCAAAGACTGGTCCTGCACTGAGATCAATCCCGGCACTTTTAAGCTTGTCTTTAAGCACCAGAAGGACAGAAAAGACATCCTAGCGCGGCGTCCATGGAAGATTCGCGGAGCCCAATTGGTTTTGGTGGAATGGCCGGAGCATACACCGCTGAAAGAAGTCACCTCCAATTCCAATCCCTTCTGGATCCGGCTCCTTGGTCTTCCCCCTTCGATGGTCAGCGAGCAACCCCTCTCACGGATAGCTCAACTCATTGGGAACCCGATCAATTACAAACCCGGAAAGGATGCCCGCTTCTCCGCCTTCGCCAGAATCCGGGTTGAAATAGACGTTTCCAAACCTCTGTTTGCAGGACTTTTCATTGACAGGAAAAACCAAAACCCGCTATGGGTTCAAGCAAAGTTCGAGAACCTGGGGATCTTTTGTTACCGCTGTGGGATCATCGGCCATTGCGACTCAAAATGCTCCGATGAGACAGAGAATTGCATCTGTAAAGCGAGCTTCCCGGCGGTGCCGATGTTCGGTGGTTGGACCTGTGTGGAATCCAATCTGGACTCTTGCTTCTCCAATGGTGGGAGAGCAAAACTCAAGCTGCCTTCAGAGACCATTCCTCCACCAGATCTGGACCCGACGACCAAACCTCCGGTGACAGACAACCCGAACAGAGAACCCCTAGTGGAGGCGGACACAGGGAAGCAATGCTTCCTCAAAGCGCCCTCCGCCACACCCTCGTCGGCCGATCAGACTCTGGCGCAGGGAACACTTGCAGAAAGTACTTCGGGAACGGAGAAGCTCGAGGTGCAGAGATCGAGGTCTGCGCACCCTATAAAAACATCCGCGATGTCTTGTTCAGGCAAGTCAGAATCGTACCACCCCCTTTCCGGAAAAGAGCAACCAAAGCCTGGAGGTAGGAAAGGTGTGTCTGACATTCCCTTACCTGGATATGGCGAGGAGATGGGGAAAGCTGAACCTATTGCAGACAAAAGGGAGGTTACTCCCTCTGAGATTAGGGCTAACACAGATGGGCCACCTCAAAAGCCCAAATCCCTCTGTGGGCCTTCTGTCCCCCCTCAATGCGCTGGACAACAAGTCAATCCGTGGTCTCACCCTCTTGGTGGGTCCCAAATGGCACACATGTTGCCTCCCCTCTCCTGTGGGCCCCCACTAACCTCTGGCCCCACGATGAGCCTCCTTCTGGGAATGGGAAGTCAACTAATGAGTGGGACCCACATGTTTTTACCACCTGGATCAGCTCTTCATACCCCTCCCGATATTTCTGCGCACTCTCCCTTATAGAGAGCCTTTTTTGCTCTCTGCTCTAGAAACAAAGGACTCTGTCCCAATGCAAATTATTGTCGATCACTCTTCGGCGGGCCAATCTGGGAGGAGAAAACGTAGAAGGGCTGCTACAAGACCCAAAGTGGAAGAAGCCCTGCTGCTTGGTCCAGCCGATATTTCGGGAGGAATCGATACAAGCCATGGGCTGAAGGGGGAAAGGATGGAGGAAACATGTCTGAAGCAATCGGCGGCACGCCTAAGGCGGGCCGACCGGTCGCCATGAAAATTGTATGTTGGAACGTCCGATGATTATGTAATTCTCGGACGAGGGCCTGCTTGCGGAGGTTGATCCGCGAGCGGAAGTCGGACCTCCTTTTCCTTGCCGAGACAAAATTGAAAGAGGCCGGGTAGAGAGATTAAAGTACCAGTTGGGATTCTCGAATGGCTTCGGTGTGCATGCGGTGGGCCTTAGTGGAGGCCTACATCTCCTTTGGAATGATACGCTCGATGTCACGATTCATAACTTCAATAGAGGGCATATCGATGCCACAATTAAAGATGACTTTGGCTTGACGTCAAGATTCACCGGCTTTTACGGGAAACCGAATGAAGCTTCTCGACATTTGTCGTGGGAGCTCTTAAAGAGGATTTACAATGGGGACGATAGGCCACGGATTTGCGCCGGGGACTTTAATGAAGTCCTCTTTTATTTTGAACACGTTAGTAGGACTCGTCGTCGGCCAATTAATATGGCTCAATTTATGGAATCTTTAGAGGCATGCGGGCTAATGAACCTCGGTTTTCTCGACGAACTTTGTACTTGGAACAACATGCAAAGCGGGGCAAGGAACGTCCAATGTAGGTTGGACCGAGCTTGTGCTAACAAAGAGTGGAAGCGGATGTTCGCGACAAGTGTGGTCGAGGTTCTTGATTTTTGGGGGTCGGACCATCGCGTCCTTCTTATTGATACGGCCGAAAGACCCCCGCTCACGACGAGCGGTGCCTTTTCTCGAAAGCGTTGGGCTTTTGAACCGGCGTGGTTCACCAACGAGCATTGCAAAATGATAATCTGGGAAGCTTGGTTAAAAAACCGAGACCAAAGCTTGGGGGGAAGATGCACCACCGGCCTTTCCGTGTGCAAGAATGCCCTCCGGCGATGGGCATGCTCCACCTTTGACCATCGGGACAAGCGGATCAAAGATCTTTCGGCGAAGCTCGAAGCGGTCAATAATTAGGCTTTCACAATGGAGAATAGGGGCAAAGTGAGGAGTCTTGTAGCCGAGCTTGAGTCACTTCTCTTAGTGGAGGAAAATTTATTGGATCCAACGAGCCCGGTTGGATTGGCTTAAAGGAGGTGATAAGAACTCGGCGTATTTTCATTCTCGGGCGGTGCGAAGGAAGTCCCGAAACTCCATCCGGGGCATCTTCAACAAAGACGGAGAGTGGGTTACTTCGGAGGTGGAAGTTCGGGGTGTGTTTGATAGATACTTTATGGGCATCTTTGCTTCGAACGGTGCAAATGCGGATGATTTCCGCACCATTGTGGATGAGGATGTGAACACGCTTCCGGCCGCACAACAAGCTCTCACGAGTGAGGAGTTCTCCGGAGATGAGGTTGACGAAGCCCTCTTCTCCATGGCCCCACGAAAGGCTCCGGGCCCCGATGGCTTCCACGCCCTTTTCTTTCAAAAGTCTTGGGATGTGGTAGGCCCGGACGTTAGAAAGGAATGCTTGGACGTGTTGAATGGGCTTTCTAGCGCGAAACCGTGGAACGCCACCAATATTGTTCTCATCCCAAAGGTCAAAGATTTCCGCCCCATTAGCCTTTGCAACGTTATCGTCAAAATAGTTACCAAGGTTATTGCCAACCGGATAAAAGGTGCGCTTTCATCTGTTATCTCCGACTCTCAAAGCGCTTTTGTCCCCGGTCGACTCATAACGGATAACGCCGCGATAGCCTTCGAGCTTCTTCACTCTCTTAGAACGAAGACGAAGCGGAGAAAGGGAGTCTTAGCCATAAAGCTTGATATGAGTAAGGCTTACGATCGTGTCGAATGGGGCTTCATTACCGCCATGATGGAAAGAATGGGGTTTAGTCAGAGGGTTATTGACGTGGTGCGGGATTGCATTTCCACAACGGTTCTCTCGGTGGTTCTTAACGGAAGAGCGGGAAAACCCTTCGTCCCCAAGCGAGGACTTAGACAAGGATGCCCCTTGTCTTCGTACTTCTTTCTCATATGCGCGGAAGGTTTTTCCGCCCTTATTCGGGGACAATAAAGACTAGGTCTTCTCCGTGGATTTGTGTGCTGGCCCGCGGCCCCGCCGGTAACACATCTCCTCTTCGCGGACGATAGCCTTATATTTTGCGAGGCGACTACCGAGGGTTGCCAAGCGATTCGAGCCATCCTAGAGGTCTACAAAAAGGGAATGGGACAAGCGGTTAACATAGACAAGTCGGGCATGTGTTGTTCGAGCAACATTGGGTGCGAAGCGCCGACTACTTTTTCTAGCCTTCTCCACATCCCCATGGTGGACGAGCTCAAAACTTACTTAGGGCTCCCGATCCGGGTCGGTAGAAACAAAGTGGCTCTTTTTAGCACTCTCACGGAGCGGGTCCTTAAGCAACTTCGAGCTTGGAAGGCAAGGATGTTCTCGGCCGGCAGACGAGAAGTTCTAGTCAAAGCGGTGGCCCAAGCGATCCCTACCTATTCCATGAGCCTTTTTCGCATCCCAAATACGATTATCAACGATCTCCACCGCCACATAGCCCGGTTTCGGTGGGGGGCTCGGAGGACAAACGCAAGATTCATTGGAATCGATGGGATCTCATTGCAAAGCCAAAGACGGAAGGGGGTCTTGGGTTCAAACACCTCGGGGATTTTAACCGGGCTCTTGTGGGCCGACTCACGTGGAGAGTCATCCAACATCCGGAGTGCTTGATGGCTCGGATCCTTAAGGCAAAATACTTTCCGGACTCGACGATGCTCGACTTCGAATGTAAGGTTCAATCCTCCTTTCTTTGCAAAAGTCTTTGTTGGGGTAGAGACTTGGTTCAAAGAGGCATTAGATGTCAAGTTGGTGCGGGGAACATTAGAGTGTTCAAGCAACCTTGGTTACGTCGTGTCGGGGGCTTCACCGTTCTTATTAACGATCCCAACGACGGCTATCCTTGGTGCGTAGCCGACTTCATCACCAACGGCAAGTGGAACCGGGACCTCGTTAATGCGTTGATGATCCCTTATGACGCCGAAACCATCCTCAAAATACCCCTCGGGGTTGAGGACTACAAGGATCGCTTAGTTTGGCATTATGAGGATAATGGAACCTACTCGGTTCGTTCGGGATACCGGCTTGCTTGGTTGGACACAAGAGGGCAATCATCGGCTTCGGACTTCGCGATTCCATTACGCCGAAATGTGCCTCCGAGCCGTTCCAGTAACATTTAGAAAATTATTTTAAAGCGGAAAACTTGTTATCGTACCAACGACACGAATATCGAGTAATAACCATTTTAACAAGATCTGATAAATATTACATATTTCATATTCACAACTCATTATTAATATCATACTCGAAATAAGAAATAAATAGAAAGCGGTAAATGTTTGCATTTATTAACCCAATACATAAGGTCGTACCTCGGTTGACGTTTCTGGTTGCGGACTATGAAGTTTGGCAGGGCTCCGCCGGTGCTGAGGGAAACACCCGTGATCTTCTGGGATATTCTCCTGGATTCCTCTTACCGAAGCGTGGGCTTCGCCGGCAGGACTCCGTTGCAAAACTTTAACTGAGGTTCTTTAAAAGCTTTTGGAGAACAACGTCTCACTAAGCCGAACCAGAAAAGAGATCAGAAGCAGAAAACTCGCAGACCCTCCTATTTATAGGCTCAAGACTGTAACCGAATTGGAGATATTCCCTCCCTATTTTTTTGAATTTATATAATTAAATATAATTAATTATTTAAATACAATGGTCCAGATTTAATCTCATCTAAATCCAATGGATATAATTAACTAGGGATTTAATTAAATAAGAAATACATGATAAGATCAAAATATTTAATCTTATCTATATATATATTAAATCAAATATCCTAGGGTTTTATCAAAACCCTAATTCAAAAATATTATCCTTATAATTTCGAATCATATGCTATATATATATTATTAATTGATTTCTAATCCGACGGCAAAGATTTAATCTTAAACCGATCCAACGGATATAATTAATTAGGTCAAATTCGAAAACCCTATGCTTGGTCACCAAGCTTCTATTTTCGAATTACCATTAGGGTTAAAAAAAATTATCTTAATCCAATGGTTGATATTAAATCATAACCGATCCAATGGATTAAATTGATTTTAGGGATTTTGTTAAAATACCAAAAGATTTGGTACTTATGCCGCAAATTTGGAATGACCAAAACATGTTTCGAATTTATCTAGGGTTTCTAATATCGAAACCCTAATTCGAATTTACACATTCAAATATATATAAATATATATTTTTATTTATTAATATAAATCTATTAATTATTAATAAGATATTAATAATTAAATCCAAATAATTAAATTATATTAATAATTCCTGATCTCAATATAACACATTAAAATGTCATGGTGCCACACCATCATTTAAATTCGTGACATGTGATTTAATTTCATAGTTTATCGAACCGAGCACAAACTTTGAAAATCCATAAATCACAAACCGTAAGTCGAAATGACTTGGTTCAAAGAGAAAAGTTGCTTAGAATTTAATTTCGAACAACATGGTGCTGATAGAAAAACTAAATTATAACTTTCTTTTATCAGTTAATTTCGTGTACAAAAATATGGTACTTTTGCCACGCTGACGATAAAACTATCTGACGTCTGCCACATACCTTCAGTTTTATAAGTCTAGCCAAATGATTAAACATTATGCAGAATGCATTTTAATCACGTACGTATCATCCGTTACGGAGCTATCCCGGGGACCATGGACCCGTATCACTTAAGCTCCAACGAACTGCTAGTTGTTCGTCAAACCTCGATGTGATTTCACTATAGACCCGAGGCTGCACTCTTTAGTGATACGGTATATATTATTCCCTTTATAATAGCAGGGTGTCCATTGACACAATCCTCCTTGACTCAGTCAGTAATATTATGAGTAACCCACTTATGGTTTCGATTCATAAGTTGCGCACGGGTACCTCTCACTTCTCACCACCGATAACCAAGGGAATCATCGTGACTCTGAAGAGAGCTGTGTGATGCCCATGTCTATGATCAAGCTACCCTTACTACTGACTATCATGTTCCCAAAATAATAGTGTTGGGAACAACTGTAATATCTTGTGTTCTTTAACGGTTAAATCAAAGAACAATCAAGCTAGTAGCTCGGACTCAAGACCACTCAGAACTTAGAAATAATAACCATTTGATCATCTATTTGTGACTCAACTACAAGTTATCAGTGACGGTCTTATATGATAACATCTTGAGGTTAGGTCAGGTCCAGTCCAGTATGAAGACACTTCACACTTAATGCACTTCTAGTGAGTGTGACACACACACATAATCCAGAATAGGATTGTCACTTAGTCACATTAATGACCTTATACGATTAATGGGCTCCCACCCAGTTAATCAGGTCACGGACATTTTAAGTTCATTTATTATGATTATTAACTCTTCCTCACATTGACTCTGTTGTGATAATAATAACATAATTGCATCCTTTATGAACTATGGAAACAAACATTCTATTTTACTCTACCAGAAACTATAATAAGATTAACATAATAAGTATCATCTTTATTCAATGACATATCATAATCTTTTACAAATGGATAAAATATCTTGTTTAAGGACACATATGTCCAACAATCTCCCACTTGTACTTAAAGAAGATGACCCATGTCTTTCACGCCCATATTTTCCAGATGCCTCCTGAATATTTTCTCCGGCAACGTCTTGGTAAATGGATCAGCCAGATTGTCTTCCGAAGCTATTTTCTCTCTAATGAGATGGTATTTTCTCTCTATATGTTTCGCCTTATTATGGCCTCTGGGCTCTTTAGAATTTGCCACCGCGCCACTGTTGTCACAGTATAGCGTTTCTGGCCCATCTACATCTGGGACTACACCCAACTCCATGTAGAAATTCTTTAGCCAAACTGATTCTTTGGCTGCTTCACAGGCAGCCACATATTCAGCTTCCATTGTGGAATCTGCGATATAGGATTGCTTTACGCTTCTCCAGAATATCGCTCCACCAGCAAGGGTGCACACTGCACCTGACGTTGACTTTCTCGCGTCCTTATTAGACATAAAGTCTGAATCAGTGTATCCTAGTGGATTCAATTCTGATCCTGAAAACACTAACATATAGTCTCTCGTTCTCCGAAGATACTTGAGAATGTTTTTCACTGCAGTCTAGTGAGCCATACCTGGGTTGGATTGGTATCAACTAACTATTCCCACAGCGTAACAAATGTCTGACCTAGTACACTACATAGCATACATCAGACTTCCCACCGCTGAAGCATAGGGTATCCGCCTCATCTCGTCTTGCTCTTCCGGAGAAGTTGGGCACTGTTTCCTGCTAAGGAACACTCCATGTCTGGTTGGTAAATTACCTCCCTTGGAGTTTGCCATTGCAAAACGTTCAAGCACCTTATCAATGTAAGCTGCTTGAGATAAGGCCAGAAGCCTGTTGTTGCGATCCCTAAAAATACAGATCCCAAGAACATAACTGGTTTCTCCCATGTCCTTCATTTGCAACTGCGTAGATAGCCACGCCTTCACGTCCGATAATTTCTTCACACTGTTTTCAATGAGAAGAATATCGTCGACGTATAGAACAAGAAATATCTCCACGGACTCATCATTGAGTTTATAAATGCAGGCCGCAGTGATGTTCTAAATGAATCCATAGGTCTTGATGGTTTCATCAAACCTTAGATTCCAGGATCTGGAAGCTTGCTTCAATCCATAGATGGATTTGAGTAACCTGCAAACCTTCCCTTCTTGACCCTTTTGCACGAACCCTTCTGGTTGGTCCATATACATGTTCTCGCCAAGGTACCCGTTCAGGAAAGCGGTTTTGACGTTCATCTTCCAAATCTCGTAATTGAGACTACAGGCTATGGCCATGAGAATCCGGATGGACTTGTACTTAGTGACTGGAGCGAAGGTCTCATCGAAATCAATACCTTGTCTCTGGGTAAAACCCTTAGCCACTAGTCTAGCCTTGAAGGTTTCAACCTTCCCGTCCACTCCTATCTTTCTCTTGTATACCCACTTATTCCCAATAGTTTTGAAACCATCCGGTAAGTCTACAAGTTCCCAGACTTGATTAGAATCCATTGATTCTATTTCTTGGTTCATGGCTTCCTGCCATTCTCCCTTATCAGGATCAACCATAGCTTCCTTGTAGCTTATGGGATCTTCAACACTAGTGTTTGTAATAGCTAGGTGAAATTCCAACTGGGTGTGCTCGTAGCGTTCAACTGGTCTTTTGAACCTCCCTCTACGTCTGAGCATCCCTTTGTTCTGATTTGGGACTGTGGTTTCTGCATTTTCTTCGACAACAGGCACTGTTGGCGTTTTTGTGACTTTGTCACTTGACAGCTCCTCAAGCACAACTTTTCTTCGAGGTTTGAAGTTTATCATATAGTCCTGTTCTAAAAATGTCGCATTTGTGGAAACAAATACTTTCTTGCTTTCCGGACTATAGAATAAACCTCCTTTTGTCTCTTTGGAATATCCCACAAACAGACATACTTCCGTTCGTGATTCCAACTTGTTTCTATTTCTAGTCCGCACATGTGCTGGACAACCCCATATTCTGTAATGTCGCAGATTTGGTATTCTGCCATCCCATAATTCTTGGGGTGTCTTTGAAACAGACTTTGACGGCACAACATTCAGAATGTTGGTTGCCGTCAGCAAAGCATGTCCCCAAAATGAATTGGGAAGCGATGAATAGCTCAGCATTGACCTTACCATTTCTAGTAAAGTCCTGTTTCTCCTTTCTGCTACACCATTTTGTTCTAGTGTACCAGGAGCAGTCAATTAAGATACAATACCTTTCTCAATCAAGAGGTCACTGAACTCATGATCTAGGTATTCTCCTCCTCTATCAGATCGAAGAGATTTTAATGATTGTCCAAGTTGTTTTTCGGCCTCTGCCAGAAATTCTCTGAATTTACCCAAAGTTTCAGATTTCTTAGCCACGAGGTAAACATAACCATACCTTGAATAGTCATCAATAAAGGTGACGAAATATTCAATTCCCCCTCACGCCTGTATGTTCATAGGACCACATACATCAGTGTGGACGAGTTCTAATGGTTTAGTGGCTCTTTGGCCTTTTACCGAAAGGGTCTTTTGGTCATTTTAGCCTCTATACAGGATTCGCAAACAGGCAAAGAACCGATTGTGAGTTCTTTAAGAGGTCCCTCCCTAACTAGCATGTTTATCCTGTCTAGATTAATATGACCCAATCTTAAGTGCCATTTGTAAGTTTGAACATCATTATCAATTTTGGATTTCTTAATTGACTTTGGCATTGCCAATTTAAACATTTCAGCATTCAAACAACTTCCATAATCTGGCTTTAGAATATACAACCCATTGTCTGCTTTAGCAGTACAAATATATACACCATCTTTTGTGATGACCCAATGGGATCCACGAAAGTTCAAGGTGTATCCTTGTTTGTACAACAGAAAAGCTGAGAGTATATTCCTACAGACATTTGGATAATAATATACATTATTAATAAATAGGTACTTGTTACCAAATGTCAGCAGCAAATTCCCAACAACTTTGGCATGTAAGAACTCTCCGTTTCCTACTTTTAAAGCTGGTCCTTCATTTATCTCTTCTAATGAATCAAGAGACTGAAGAGAATTACATGCATGATCGTTAGCTCCTGAATCCAATATCCAGTTGAAGGATGAGTTATCAACGAAACATGATGTCAATGTTGTATGATCAGCATTGATAGTACTCCCATTCTGGAAGACATCTTCCTGGTTTCCCTTTATTCTTTTCCTCTTATTCATTGAGTTTAGAGCAATCCGTTCTGCCATTTCGAGTTTCTTTGAAGATCCACTCATGGCCAGTTTGCTTAGGGATTTTGTGACTTCAACCAGATTGCTTTGCTTTTGAGACTTCAGCGTCATTGCAGAGATTTCCATAACTTGTTTGTCGGAAGACATTTTAACTGACATTGAAAAAGAAACTTATTAAACTTTATTATAGGTAGAATGTTATAGGAAAAATTATTGATTCGAAATAGTTACATGATGCAAACATGTTCTGGAAAAACGTTAACTAAACCCTTTAACTATTTCGTGATAATTTAACCGACTGTACACGTCGTTGCCGTCCTTAAGGCATGGTCATACGAAGATGACTCGCGGTATCAACCGTGTAGTTTGGTTAAAAACAAGGTTCAAAATTTCATGAAAATCGATCGACATTTCGACCGATTTTCGTTTTTCGGAGATATGCGAAACGAAAACCCTTTCGTTCGCTGGATTTTTACCATTTTTTGCACTTTTCGCATGGGAATGTGGATAGAATTTTGTTTTTCGTTTTTGTGAGTAAAATTTGCGAAAAATGGTGGGAATTTCGCATAAAATTAAAATTTTGGTAGATTTCGGCAAAAATACCAATTAAATTTTCGGCAAAAATAATTATACTCACACAGGAGCACCCCACCACGCCACGCCACGTCCGGCCGGCCGGACGGCGGCGGCGGCGCGCGCGCGTGGTGGTAACATTTGTGTTAGTCCTCCCCCATCCACAAAATCTTATGACCCAAAGGGCCCAAGCCCTTGTCCCTAATATTTGGTATATAAACATCACCAAACTCTTGTCATCTATCAATGTGGGACTTTTTGCTATTCAACTAATATCACACATTCACACTTAACATACACATACACATACACTTCACCTAATAATTTAACTTAATATTACACACTTCAAATAATATTATACACTTAACATACATATTAACTTCACCTAACATACATATACACTTAATATACATATTCATTTAATATTATACACTTCAACTAATATTAAATTTGTTAACATACATATACAATTAACATGCATATTCACTTAATTAACATACATATTCACTTCACATAATAATTTGACTTAATATTACACTTAAACTAATAAAGTGACTTAATATTATACATTTCACCTACATATTTAAGATACAAATGTGTTTTGTTGTATACAATTAAGTCTTGTATTTATTAAATATGTAGTTTTGAACCTATATAAATATCTTGCTTAAATACTCAATTTTTTTTTTACAAAATATCCATCGAAAACCCCATCGGCATGCGGTATGCCCATGCGAAAAGTGCGGTATATACGGTATGCGGCATGCCCTTTTTTTCCGATTTGCCTATCGACATATCTATCAGCAAGCGATATATCCGTAAAACTGAAAATGAAAAACGAAATCGGAAAGCGGTATTTTAAACCTTGGGTTAAACTAAGTTTTAGTCATAAACTTAATTAATATTCATAACAGGAACTACCGAGTTCCCTATGATTATTAACTATCACAATAGACGGTCGGGAAGCACCAACTTCCGTGCAAGCTTAACCCATTATTTTCGGTTCTCGGGATCCTCTTGGAAACGTCGTCCTTAAGGAATGGTCATATGAAGATGAATCGCGGTCCATTTCAAAGATTTCTCCGTCCCCATATTCTTTTGGAACTATCACGGTGTCAAACCTTCC
The DNA here is from genome assembly GCA_954871525.1 of Parietaria judaica. Classification (NCBI taxonomy): domain Eukaryota; kingdom Viridiplantae; phylum Streptophyta; class Magnoliopsida; order Rosales; family Urticaceae; genus Parietaria; species Parietaria judaica. Next base: position 59,027,623 of record OX940860.1, read on the forward strand.
ACAAGCACACCTTTCCTGAGGAGTGGTCACACGAAGGTGGCTCGAGGCGGTGTGGTCAGCAGACCTTGTGACAGTAATAATGGAGACCTTTTGATTTATTCTATACTTGCCATGGTTTTATAAAATAACGTTTTTAAATACTAAGTTATTTAAAACTTATTATAAACATTCTATTAATGACACATTAAAAGTTTATATTTCGGCTTATTCAAGCCCGTATTTATAGTGTTTATTATTTCGTCGGTAGTGATAGGTCAAAACATACTCTCTTCAGGTAGATTGGAGGGGTCCTAACCGGTCACCCAGAAGTGGATGGTGAACCGGCCCCACTTTTGATTCCCTCTTCCTTAGACAAGATCGTATGGTTGAGATTATTCCGACTAGTAATAACCACTTTCACATTTACACTTTATTATACATGTGTATCTTATTTTTGACATATTAATAATTATCAAAACATAGGCACTATGTTTACGGGTTATGAAAATAGGTTATAACAAATTATATCTATGATGAATATTTATAATTAGATATTAATGATACTTATTCTCAAAGAATTATCATTAAATCGATTTTAGCCCATATTAATAATTATTTATGAAATATAAAAATATGCCAATGATATCATTCCAAAGAATTATCATTCATATTTTGATATTAAATACGACAATATTATTTAAGCATTAAATAATATTCATATTTAATTTTATGAATTTTATAAAATAAGACAATGTAATTTATCCAGAAATAACATCCATATCTTATTTCAAATTAATTAAATATAATTAATTTAATTCTTAATAAATTAATTCTTAATAAATTAATTTCAATAATAATTATTAATATTTATTTAATCCACGGGTACCGGGTCGGATAAAAAAATCCGGCCCATATATTAAAAATATCGCACGTGGGCCTTCCGGGCTTAAGCCCGGGCCCACGCGCCCGAGGAATGCGCGAGCCCAGCCCCTCGGGAGGGTCAAGGAAGCACGCGGTATGGGCTGGGCCTCCAGGCCCATTACGCTGCCAGGCAGCGTGGCACGTAGGCCCGCGCCCGAGGCCAGCGCGCTGCGTGCGAGGGCAGCCCGCAAGGGCCTTGCCCTGGGCCTCGCCCTGCGCTGGGCCCTGCTTTGGGCCTAGACCGTGGCAGCTAGGACAACACGCTGGGGCTGCTGCGGCAGCCCCTGTTGCACCGTTGCCGCGGGTTTGGGCTGCGCCATGCAGCCCGGCCATTTACCCGATCCGAATTTTCGGGTCGGGTAATTATTCCCAATTTTAAATTAATATTTAAAATATCTAGAAATCCAATTTCAATTTTAAATATTAATTTATTCATAAAATAATTCGTTCTTTAAACCGTTAAATTAAAATACGTAATTATTTATCCTTGAACCATGGCTCTGATACCAATTGTTGGGTGTCAAAAACACCGTCGGGGTTTGATTCCCGATTCCATTACGCCGAAATGTGCCTCCGAGCCGTTCCGGTAACATTTAAAAAATTATTTTAAAACGGAAAACTTGTTATCGGACGAACGGCACGGATATCGGGTAATAACCATTTTAACAAGATCTGATAAATATTACATATTTAATATTCACAACTCATTATTAATATCATAGTCGAAATAAGAAATAAATAGAAAGCGGTAAATGTTTGCATTTATTAACCCAATGCATAAGGCCGTACCTCGGTTGACGTTTCTGAAGTTCGGCAGGGCTCCGCCGGTGCTAAGGGAAACACCCGTGATCTTCTGGGATATTCTCCTGGATTCCTCGTACCGAAGCGTGGGCTTCGCCGGCAGGACTCTGTCGCAAAACTTTAACTGAGGTTCTTCTGAAGCTTCCGGAGAACAACGTCTCACTAAGCCGAACCAGAAAAGAGATCAGAAGCAGAAAACTCGCAGACCCTAGAGAGAAAGGGAGAGCTCGAGTTTTTGCTCTGGGGAAGGTGTGAAAAATGTGTAGAATGAGCCTCCTATTTATAGGCTCAAGACTGTAACCGAATTGGAAATATTCCCTCCCTATTTTTTCGAATTTATATAATTAAATATAATTAATTATTCCAATCCAATGGTCCAGATTTAATCTCATCTAAATCCGAAGGATATAATTAATTAGGGATTTACCTAAAGATAAGATCAAAATATTTAATCTTATCTTTATATATATTAAATTTGAATTATATATATATACACATATAAAAAATTTGAATTCTATTGTGATTATCTAGATCCAATGGTTAAAAATAAATCTTAAACCAATCTAATGGATCAAATCAATTAGGGATTAAATCAAATATCCTAGGGTTTTATCAAAACCCTAATTCGAAAATCTTATCCTTATAATTTCGAATTATATGTTATATATATATATATATATTATTAATTGATTTCTAATCCGACGGTAAAGATTAAATCTTAAATCGATCCAACGGATACAATTAATTAGGTCAAATTCGAAAACCCTACGCTTGGTCACCAAGCTTCTATTTTTGAATTACCATTAGGGTGAAAAACAATTATCTTAATCCAATGGTTGATATTAAATCATAACCGATCCAATGGATTAAATTGATTTTAAGGATTTTGCTAAAATACCAAAACATTTGGTACTTATGCCGCAAATTTAGAATGACCAAAACATGTTTCGAATTTAGCTAGGGTTTCTAATATCCAAACCCTAATTCGAATTTACACATTCAAATATATATAAATATATATTTTTATTTATTAATATAAATCTATTAATTATTAATTAATTATTAATAAGATATTAATAATTAAATTATACTAATAATTCCTGATCTCAATATCACACATTAAAATGTTATGGTGCCACACCATCATTTAAATTCGTGACACGTGATTTAATTTCATAGTTTATCGAACCGAGCACAAACTTTGAAAATCCATAAATCACAAACCGTAAGTCGAAATGACTTGGTTCAAAGAGAAAAGTTGCCTAGAATTTAATTTCCAACAACATGGTGCTGATAGAAAATCTAAATTATAACTTTCTTTTATCAGTTAATTTCGTGTACCAAAATATGGTACTTTTGCCACGCTGACGATAAAACTATCTGACGTCTGCCACATACCTTCAGTTTTATAATTCTAGCCAAATGATTAAACATTATCAAGAATGCATTTTAATCAAGTACGTATCATCCGTTACGGAGCTATCTTGGGGACCATAGACCCGTATCACTTAAGCTCCAACGAACTGCTAGTTGTTCGTCAAACCTCGAAGTGATTCCACTATAGACCCGAGGCTGCACTCTTTAGTGATACGGTATATATTGTTCCCTTTATAACAGCAGGGTGTCCATTGATGACTCACACATGAGCATGCAGTTTTTACCATTTTGCCCCTCATTGCATTTTCCTCCATGACTCAGTCAGTAATATTTTGAGTATCCCACTTATGGTTTCGATTCATAAGTTGCGCACGGGTACCTCTCACTTCTCACCACCGACAACCAAGGGAATCATCATGACTCTGAAGAGAGCTGTGTGATGCCCATGTCTATGATCAAGCTACCCTTACTACTGACTATCATGTTCCCAAAATAATAGTGTTGGGAACAACAGTAATATCTTGTGTTCTTTAAAGGTCAAATCAAAGAATAATCAAGCCAGTAGCTCGGACTCAAGACCACTCAGGACTTAGAAATAATATCCATTTGATCATCTATTTGTGACTCAACTAAAAGTTATCAGTGACGGTCTTATATGATAACTTCTTGAGGTTAAGTCAGGTCCAGTCCAGTATGAAGACACTTCACACTTAATGCACTTCTAGTGAGTGTGACACACACACATAATCCAGAATAGGATTGTCACTTAGTCACATTAATGACCTTAAACGATTAATGGGCTCCCACCTAGTTAATCAGGTCACGGACATTTTAAGTTCATTTATTATGATTATTAATTCTTCCTCAATATGACTCTGTTGTGATAATAATAACATAATTTCATCCTTTATGAACTATGGAAACAAACATTCTATTTTACTCTACCAGAAACTATAATAAGATTAACATAATAAGTATCATCTTTATTCAGTGACATGTCATAATCTTTTACAAATGGATAAAATATCTTGTTTAAGGACACATATGTCCAACAAAATGAACTATGGTCCATTATCTACGATAATCTCTTTGGGTAGTCCAAATCGACAAATGATGTTTTCGATACGAAATGTTCTATATCGGTGTCTTTTACGTTCATATGCTTCAGCTTCGACTCATTTTGGGAAATAATCAGTTACTATCAACATGAATCTCCTCTCTTGTGGTGTGAGTGGGAATGGTCTCACTATATCCATCGACAACTTCATCAAGGGATAAGGAATTGAAACTTCTGAAAATAACTAAGCGGGTTAGTGTATAGCCGGGGAGTGCCTTTGACATTTGTCACACCTTTTTGCGTAGGATTCATTATCGGCCAACATGGTAGGCCATAAGAAACCTTGTCTCTTTGCTTTGTTGGGAAGTGATCTCCCACTTGAGTGGTTATCTATTTCTATCATGCATTTCTCTCAAGACAATTTTAGCTTCTTATTTTTCTAGGCATCTCAAGTATGGACAAGTAAAGCTCCATTTGTACAATTTACCGTTGATGAGATAGTATCTCACACTTCGGGTTCTTATTTTTCTAGCTTCCCGTTTATCCCAGAGGAGTTCTCCGTTGAGGATATATTTCTTGATATTGGAGTTCTCCAAACATCTAGTTCAATTTGAATTGTTCGGACTTATAATGAGATACTTGGCTTGTCGATCGATTCGACCGGGATGATTCTTTTTATTCCTGGATTGGAGGTAGAGGCTAGTCCTACCAAGGCGTCGGCTGAGAGATTTTCTCAAAAGTGGTTGGGAGATTTTCTCAAAAGTGGTTGGGCTAGTTTCCTATAAATACAAGAGCCTATAAACCACAAAACACACTCCACATTCTTCACAAAAATCGGCCCCTCTCCCCGCTTAGTTTTCTGCGAAGTGACTTCATATTGGACTGGACCTGATTTAAACTCCGAAAATTATTATACAATACCGTCACTGATATCTTGGAAGTTGAGTCACTAGTAGATGATCAAATGGATATTTGATCTAAGTTCTGAGTGACCTCGAGCCTGGACTGTTGTCTTCACTGTTCTTTGATTTAATTGTTGTTCCCAATGCTGCTATTTCGGGAACATTATAGTCAACAGGTAAGGGTATCTTGGTCATAGACATGGACATCACACAACGCTCTTCACAGTCAAGATGATTCCCTTGATTGTTGGTGGTGAGAAGTGAGATTTACCCGTGCGCAACTAATGAATCGAAACCATAAGTGGGTTACTCATAATATTACCAACTGAGTTACGGATGGAAATACAGTGAGAGGCAAAACGGTAAGAATCGCCTGATCGTGGTTGGATCATAAAGTGAAAGAACAATCACTAGAGAGTGCAACCTCAGGTTTATGGTGGAATAACACCAAGGTTTGACGAACCACTACCAATTTGTTGAAGCTTAAGTAATACGAGTCCATGGTCCCTAGGATAGTTCCGGAACGGATGATACGTACGTGGATTTAACATTCGATATGTTTTAATCATTTTTCAGAATCCATAAAACTGAGGTCTGTGTCAGATTTTTGAAAGTTTTATTTTTGACATGGCAAACGTACCAAAGTTTGATACTCAAAATTTAACTCATAATAGAAAGTAGAATTTGGATTTTTCATCAACTGGAAAGTTGTTGGAAATTTAATTCTAAGAAAATTTTCTTTCAGAACCGATTCATTTCGACATACGGTTTGTGATTTAGATAATTTCTAAATTTCTGATCGATATCGGTAAACTATTAAATTAAATCACATGGCACGAATTTAAATGATGATGTTACACCATGACATTTAATGTGTGATATTGAGATCATTGAATTATAATATAATTTAATTATTAATATTCTTATTCATAATTAATCAATAATTAAAAGATTTATATTATAATTAAATAAATATATTTGTTATATATTTATAATATGGTTATCGATATTATGGGAAATATATGTGAAAGGAATCACACGAATTTGACTTTGCTGTCTTTGTCAAAATTGCGGCATAAGTACCTATATTTAGGTATTAGTGAAAATCCCTAAAATCAATTTAATCCATTAGATCATATATGGTTTAATATAAACCATTGGATTAAGATAATTGATTTTACCCTAATACCAAATTCAAAAAATAAAGCTTATTGACAAAGCATAGAGTTTTCTAATTAGTCAAATTAATTGTATTTGTTGGACCGGTTTAAGAATTAATCTTTACTGTCTGATTGGAAATTAATTAACTTGTATATATGGCATATATAATTCGAATTGATTATAGAAGAAATCAAATTATAGCTTGGTGACCAAGCTTGGAAATTTGACTTTATCATGAATCAATATGGTCCATTAGATTAGTTATGAAACTAATTTCAACCATTGGATCTAGGCATTGATTTTTGAATTATATGTATACACAAATACGTAGAATTATACATATAATTAAAAAATATGGTATATAAGTAATTTATTGGTTGGTTGATTGGTTAATTGATTACCAAGTCTTCCTTATTTAAATCCCTAATTAATTTCAACCATTGGATATTTCTAGATTCAATCTAGACTATTGATTTGAGAGAATTAATTATATTTACCCATAATAGAATTAAAAATTTAGGGAGGGAAGTTTCCCAAACTGGTTATGGCTTGAGCCAATAAATAGGAGGCTCATTCTACACATTTTACACACCTTCCCCAGAGTTTAAATTCGACCTCTCTCTCTCTCTCTAGAGTCTGCAAATTTTCTTAGCTTCTAATCTCTCTAGTCTGGTTCGGCTTTAAAAGAACCTTCAGTTAAAAGTTTTACGACGGAGTCCTGCCGGTGTAGCCTAGGCTTCGGTGCAAGGAATCCAGGAGACTATCCTGGAAAATCATGGGTGTTTCCCTCAGCATTAGCAGAGCCCTGCCCAATGCAGAACACGCAGCCGAAAGTCATCATATCTGAGGTACTACCTTGTGCATTCGGTCAATAAATGCAAACATTTATTTACTACTTTATTTGTTTCCTACAAACTAGATTATTAATTATGTATTATGAAAATTAAAATGCTAATAATTTATCAGATCTTGTAATCGTGATTATCCGATTGTCGATCGGTTGTACGGTATAAGAAGTTTTCCGCTTTAAATATTTTTAAATGTTACTTGGACGGATTGACGGCTTAATTCGTGATAAATACGACGGGAATCGTAATGAAATTCGCAACACCAAGTTCTTCTGTCTAAACCAACCCAAGTTTGGACTTCGACCCCCGAGTTTTTTTTTCTTGCTCCTGGTTCGTAATATATACAAATTTTCATTGGGCATTACTCCCACATCACCCGTCTATATTTCGAAGGTGGTTACTCGAGTCGTGCTGTACTTTCATTGGGGTGGGGTGTTGCTGACTCTTTTGGTAAGTAGTTTGTCCAAATCTCATAACGGGATTTGGATTACTAGGTACCTTATGGATTGACGAGCTAAACTTCGTGGTTAGAGTTGCGTCTTCTACATTGTGTTTAATCCAATTCAAAGCTCAATGGATAAAATCTTCAAGGGAATAGTACTTGTTTATCAGGATACCCATTTTGAACTTTTAATCATACTAGATTTCACTTGAGAGGGCTGCAATGGTTACTTCGTAACTTAGCCGATTTATTTGTGCCATTATGAATTTGAAACACTTCATGAAATTCTTGAAAGATTCAATGTTGAAGGGCGTAGAGGCCCGCAACAGTGAGCTATATTTCCATAAACATGGAGAAATGCTTTAGGAAAATCGTGCTGAGTTGATCAGGATATCTTTTTATCAATTCAGGTTTAAGTTTAGAGAACTATTCCTTGGCAGCTGCCACCAGGTTCTTAGTGAAATACTGGCATTAGCCAGGGTCAACTTCACGCGGATCGAGATTAGCCCGGCCATAGCGATCTGAAAAGCTCTATAAATAACCTTGGGGTCTGAACTCCTATCATAATTTGGGAGGTTGACTCTTCAGGCGTGTCAGAGTCATGTGTTTATTATCAAGGTAGTGAAAGGCGTGTTCATAGGACAACATATTCGCCAGAGACCACGATGATGCTCTAGTTTTATCCTTGAGCGTACACAATTGTGTCGTTGACCAAATTCTTGTCGATAAGGGGATTTCAGTATATATTATCTTACTGGACACTTTAAAGAAGATGGATATCGACGAAGATGAGATAGTACGGGCTCCAAGAGGTCTTACTGTCTTCAATGGAGAAACAACCAATTCCATGGGCGCAATGAAATTGGCCGTGTACGCGAAGGGGATGAATAAGCTAGTCAGGTTTCTAGTCATGGACTGCCTATCGATCTTCAACATCATCATGGGACGACCATGAATTCACTTGATGAGGGCAGTTCCGTTAACTTACCACCACTGCATCAAGTTCCCAGGACCAAGGGGGAAGATTGTGGAAATGAAAGGGAGCATGGACGCATATCGCACCTGCTATATGAGCAATTATCGGATGACTATAAAGAAACATGATTCTGATAAGGTGAAAAGGGTCAAATAACAATTAGCAGCAGAATGGGTCTAGCTCGATTAAGATGGAGGCGGATAGAAATAAGATCATCAACGACGAAGTCGACATGCTCTTGGAGACGGGAGCAATCCGAGAAGTCAAATACCACGAGTGGTTGGCGAACACGGTCATTGTTAATATAAATAATGGGAACTGGAGATTGTGCATCGACTTCACATATCTCAATAAGGCTTTCCCGAAGGATAGCTTCCCTATGCCCCACATCGACCGTCTTGTCGACATCATATGCCGACACAAACTTTTAAGTTTCATGGATGCATATTCGGGATATAATCCAATCATGATGCCCCCCGATGACAAAGAGAAGACATCGTTCATCAGCGAGAAAGGAATCTACTGCTACAAGGAAATGCCTTTTTGGGTTGAAAAATGCAGGGCCTAAATACCAGCGGTTGGTCAACAAAACTTTCAACAAGCAGATTGGAAAGATGATGGAAGTATACATTGACAACATTCTGGTGAAATCCTTGAAGGCAGAAATGCACATTGCTCATCTAGGAAAGTTCTTTGAGGTGCGCAATACACACAACATGAAGCTAAACCTGACAAAGTGTACTTTCGGAGTCTCCTAAGGGAAATTTCGTGGATACCTGGTGCGCTGCAAGGAATCGAAGCTAGTCCAGATCAAGTGGAGGCCATAAAAGAACATGCCATCGCCACACAGCGAGAAGGATGTTAAAAAACTAACGGGATGGATAGCGGCGCTCAATAGATTCATCTCAAGATCGAAGGATAAGAGTCTTCTTTACTACCAGATGTTGAAGAAGAATAGAAAATTTAAGTTCACCGAAGCATGGGAGAAGGCTTTCTAGGAATTGACCAACCCCTTTGCAGGGAATATTTTCTATTTATACGTGGCGGTGACTAACGTAACCGTAAGAGCAATTCTAGTCCGAGAAGAGAAGGGAGAGCAGAGGACTGTCTCTTACATCACCACGAAGCTTATTGGTGCAGAAACAAGATACTAAAATATTGAAAAGTTTGTTCTGGCCATTGTTGAAGCAGCGACGAAGTTAAGGCATCACTTCCATATGCACACCATCGTAATCATGATGGACAGACCGACCAGGGCACTCCTGTATAGCCCTAATCAACCTGGATGAAAGACAAAGTGGTCGGTGAGTTCGGGAAATATGACAATTAGTAGAGTGAGAACCAACATGAAATCTCAAGTACTCCATGATTTTCTCATAGAAATTCCAATCGACGAGGAAAATTTGAGAAATGAGTATGGAGAATGGAAGCTGGACTAGGATTTCTCATGGTCTCACTAATGGGAGCAGTAATTTAAAGGGCTTACAGACTTGGCTTCAGAGCTACCCACAACAAGGCGAAATACAAAGCTCTCATCGCATGACTAGGCATGGAAATGGAAGTAGGAATGACGAGGTTAGCAGCGTCAGCACGTTCTCCATGAACTGCCAACCAAGTTAAAAGGGAATTCGAGAGGCTCGGCGGAAGGATAGACGCATAATCTCATGCAGACGCTCTAGCTGGTCTGGAATCGACAACTAGTCTAGGAGAAAAGAGGGTTATAACCGTGGAAACTATTGATGAGCCAAGCATCCCAAAGAAAGAAGAAGCAACGCGAGACGAGGAAATGGAAGATGCAAAGTCGATCAAGGGCGTTGAGGTTATTGAAATCAATGAGTATGAGTTCGTCGAATAAGAGACAATGGATGGCGAGAGAATGGTTGACAATTCAGAGATAAATGATTGGCGTACATGATTTTACCAGAAGACAGGCAGGAAACGAGGAATATTAGGTCCAAGAGTTCCAGATATACAATCTTAAACCAAGCATTGTATAAAATGAGCTTCACATGATCATACTTGTGATGCCTAAGTTCGAGCTAAGCCAACTACGTCATGAGAGACATTCATGAAGGCGAGTGCGGCGATCACTCTAGAGAAAGATCCTTCTTCCAAAAAAATAAGCGGCAAGGTTACTTATGGGAGACGGTGAAGACGGATTGCAACGCCTACGCCCGAAAATTTGAAAGTTTCCAGAAGCGTGCTCCAGCAATCCACAATCAAGCGGAATAAGTATGAGCAATATATGTCCCAAATCCTTTCATGAAATAGTTTATGGATATTGTGGGTCCACTCCCGGTATCAAAGAAGCAGAAAAGATTCATGTTGGTTGTAACGGATTTCTTCATTAAGTGGGTAGAGGTAAAATCCTTTGCAAACATCAAAGACATTGATGCGGAGAGCTACATCTGGAAAAATATCTTCACAAAGTTTGGAGTGCCACGAGAAATAATAGCAGACAATGCTCTACAGTTTATCTCTAAATGGTTCAAATGATTTTATAAAAGATGGAACGTAAATCTCAACACATCGACCCCTCCATATCCACAAGGAGACAAAAATGCTGAAGCCATCAACAAAATAATCATTGACAACATCAAAAAATGTCTCAACAAAAATAAAGGGCAATGGACGGATGAGCTTCCAGGAGTTTTATGGACTTTCAGCACAATCCCGCATACGGCGACAAAAGAATCCTCATTTGCTTTGACATATGGGATAGAAGCGGCTATACCAAGACAAGTAGGATTTCAAAGCTTTCGACGAGAAGTAGCACCTGACGATGATGAGGTTAACGAGGAGAGCTTGAGGGAACATCTGGATTACATCGAGGAGTGATGAGAACAAACCTTTTCAAAAGTCATCAAAGGTCATCTGCTCGAAAGGTCTTCCAAGATTACAATAGAGATCAATGTAGGAAAACTCATAAACAATTGGGAAGGTCCTTACATTGTATCAAAAATAGTTACATCTGGAGTCAAGCATTTAAAGATATTCTATGCTGGAAGAAAAGATGTAAATAATTGAACTACATTCGGGCTTGATCCCTATAAAAAAAAAAGGGTACGTAGGCAGCTTGTGCTTCATGAACAAGTTTAGCTAAAAAAAATTCCCTCAACGGTGAGGCTATACGTATAAATATATATTAACATATAGTGACAAATTTCCTTACTTCATAAACAAGTGAAGAAGTACCAAATAACAAATGGTGTTACGAGCAGAGTTTGAAAAAAAAATTACTGAAAAAAAATTGTGTAGCGAGCACCTTGCTACGAGCAAAACTTGCGAATAGATTGATATCTTAAACATAAAATGCGCGACGATCTTTAGGCGACGAGCACGGGTTATGAAAACTTTTAAAACTTATAAATTTGCGACGAGTTTCAGACGAGAGCATGGAAACTACCGGTAGTCTTTTGAAGTTTCTCTTGGCTCCGATGAAAAAGAGCTCTCCTCACTTCGCTCCCCCGAGCAGCTTCAACCTGAGAAGTCACAAACTCAATACCCACCAAACCCAAAACAGAATGAGTAGCTTTAACATGAACATTCAATTGGGCAACGGCGAGCCGGTCCTTATCGGAAGAAATCTTATTACAGGCGGCGGCAACCTTCTGAATCTACCTACTCTTTTCAAGCACCCTATCGAGCATACAGCTCTCAGCATTGCGATGGCGGTCCAGCTCAACCTGTAATTCCTTGTTCGGCTAATTAATATGCGCGTTAGCTGCAGCAAGCCCTTTAACAGAAAGAAGATTCTCCTTACAAACATTTTTTTCATTCTCGAGGGCTACTTTGAGCTGCGACGAGCTTCAACGTACTATAACAACAAAACAAGTAGTAAGGAAAAAGGGCGAGTCACGAAATCTAGGAAAGCAAATTTAAAAAGGTGAAAAGAAGGAAACCTAAAGATAATGATCGGCAGATTCTTTGCCTGCCTTGGCCCCTTGAGTTTTCAGCTTAAAAATTACGCGAACGATACTCCAGAGGGTGTCTAAAGCAAAGAGAGTGTAATCTTCATCGTCGGAATCTTTAGAATCATACATGATGATGGAAGACCCAACCTCACGAGTAGTGAGGGATATGTGCTTGAGGTATTCAACGGAAAGCTTTTTTCACCCGTCACTCGAATATCGGATATAAGAAGGAAAGACACGGGAGTTCTCAAACTCTGAAGAAACTTTAGCCGCAGCAGAGCCAAAAACTTCAGTAAATCCCGTGGAAGGAAGAGTTGACGAGAAATAATTGTGGGCAGCAGCAGCAACATCAGATGTCAACACGTTTGAAGGGACGTCTGTCGCTCCAGTCGGACTTGAATTTTCTCACTCGGCTTTGTTCCCCTGAGAATCCTTAACAACAAGGTAACGGGCGGAATGAGTCCGAGAAATGGGCTAGGAGAAATAGAATTCGAATGTACTATGCGATGAATTTGGCCACATCCTACTCATTCATAGTAGATGAAGGATAATGGGTAAGAGGAATAGGAGACAACATTTTCTTCTCTCAACCATGGCGAGCAATGATTGTGCGAATCGTAAAATTATGAGAGAAAGACGAGAGGCGAATTTAAAATCAAGAGGAAGGGAAAACAAAAATGTAAGTAATGCCTGAAAATCAAGAAAAAAGAAGAAGAAAGAGAATGAAAAAGTTGGGGTTTAAATACTCCAGCAGCATCTCGATCTGAGGGATGAAATTCAAAGGCGCGAAAATAAATTAAGGGCCCAGATTAAGTGACGTTCAAGATACTCGAGATATACTTGAGTGATTTCTGACACTTGGGATCATGCGCTGACATGCGGTGAAGTGAAACGATGTAAGGAGACTTGAAGAGACGTGATGATTCCCCAAGAGGCGCCACGTGTAAAATCAGCAGTTGGACAAGGATGTCGCAATGTTTGAAGTACCCTCGACCAACATGAATATTTCATGACTTTGAACGTCGCCAGAGATGCTTGCAAATTCAAGAGAAACTAACTAAGTGTTTTCCTTGGCAACCCAGAATACAGAGCGACTATTTCGTCGACCCATGCAAAGAAAACGATATTTTTAGTCTTATATTTTACTAATTACTTCCAATACTTCATAAAATAGGGCTATCTATTGTGGTACGATTTCATCCACGTCAATTTGTATTGATACGATGAAATCTCTTTCTCTCATTTATAAATTTGGGCTTTAATCATAAAAGACTAATACCAATAGAGGTCCCATTGACCAAGTCAAGGGGGACCAACCAAAGAAGAAGTCAATGGTCAAGATGAAGATGCACGACAAAGAGAAGCAGCGAGGATACTCGTTGATGAGGAAATGCCCCTTAACATAACATTGTCAAGAAGTCTCATCGCCAATTGGAGATTAGGAGAGAAGACAAGCCAGATAAAGCGATGAAGCATAGTCTCACGACGAGACCAAGGAGCGGACAACGAGGATGAAGACAACAGTGAGCAATCACCGCAGCGCGAGTGGTGCTTCAGAGCTAACGACGACAATCACACCTACGATTATAGAATTATAATTAAGGCAATTATGACGAAATTAAATGCTTTTTGTAACCGACCATTTATAAGGTCTTATTTAAATTATCAATCTCTATAAAAAGAAAGAGAAAAGATGTTAAATGGGATCGAAAAATCCTGGACAAGATATACGATATTGTCACAAAGAAATTCTCAAACTATTCACTTCAATAAGTACTATTATCAACGAGTAATAGTTGTCTCACGCAAGATGTATAGTTTATTTAATAAAGTTACTTTTGGTACTCTTAGCACGACAAAATAGGATTAGGAATTTTCCATGGAATTTTCGGCACGATTCTGTACGAGCCAGGTCGTACTAACAAATTTGGACCACCATATTAGGGTTTTGTTATTTCTTGTAATCTTAGCCCATTAAGAGGCCGAAATACATGTCTATAAATAGTATAACATGTTCAAAAGGACCAAGGATAGCTAAGTGTATAAGGCATATTCAATTACCAAATAAGTACTATTATCAATCCAGAGAAGAACATTCTTTCTCTTTTTCAGCCATTGTTGTACTATAGAATCCGAGCTTGTACTTGTTTTCTTGACACTTTTGTACAAGAAAGGACTACGAAATCGAGGGCAAAAATCAATTCTTATATTAATGTGCTCAACTCTCTGTCTCCCATTTCTTTGAATTGATTATAATTTTTCATAAGATATTAACGGAAGCGTACGACCCATTTTGCACCCAGGAAGACACTAATAAATTTGGCGTTGCCACGCGCGACGCCGTGACTGTTGTAAATCGGGTTTACCCCATCATTAATTAATATATAATTATATAATAGTATCGAATTAATATAGCTAACTCAATTAATATATTTCTAAAGTAAGGAAGGTAATAGGAAGATTTCAGGGGTTCATACCTCCCCCATCCGATGACGTCATTTTCTACTCTACTATGAAGTACATGGCACATCAACAACTACTTCCTCTCCATTCAAACGTCATTTTTTATACTAAATTAAAATATTAATTTAACATTCAAAATTCCCGTATTAAAATCCCTACCCTTATATTTAATTAGTTTCTTTCAGTTATACCACATATTTCATAAAATATTTCAAAATATAAATATACACGAACTAATATTAAACACCACTTCCTAATTTCGATTCATATTCATAATATTTCATCGGTCTTGGAGGATCTGGCACTAATTTTCCCGTGTATTAGTTAATGTATTGAATTTTTTTTTTAATGTGTTCTTTTTATATTAATATCTTTTTTTTCGGTATTAATAATAATGTGTTTCTTGTCATGTTAGTTTAGTTTTTGTAATCTTGTATTTCGATGTTATTATAATGTTATTTTCTTAACAACATTAATATGTATTTTAGTTTTTTTTAACTACAAATGTCAATGTAGTATTTAAAAGTATTCTAGTCTTTCAAATATTGAATATCATTAATTTATAATTTAGAATAAAAAAATATAAATAATTTTAGATATAAATGTTGGACATGTGTCCTTAAACAAACTGTTTTTCTCTGATTATAAAAGATTTGACCAAAATCGTTGAATAAAAGATGTTACTTATTATGCTAATCTTATTATAGTTTCTAGTAGAGTAAAATAGAATGTTTGTTTCGTAGCTCATAAAAGATACAATTATGTTATTATTATCACAAACGAGCAAATGTGAGGAAGAATGAATAATCATAATAAATGAACTTAAAATGTGTGTGACTTGATTAACTGAGTGAGACCTCATTAATCGGATAAAGTCATTAATTTGACTAAGTGATATAATCCTATTCTGGATTAAGTGTATTTTTCACACTCACTAGAATTGTAACTAAGTATGAAGCGTCTTCATACTGGACTGAACCTGACTTAAACTCCGGAAGTTGTCATATAAGACCGTCACTGACAACTTGGATTTGAGTCACTAGTAGATGATCAAATGGATATTCGATCTAAGTCTCGAGTAACCTCGAGCCTGGACTGTTGACTTGATTGCCTTGGATTTAACTGTTGAAGAACACATTTGCAGTCGTTCCCAATGTTGCTATTTTGAGAACATGATAGTCAACAGGTAAGGGTAGCTCAGTTATACAAACAGACATCACATAGCTCTCTTCAAAGTCAAGATTATTCCCTTGATTGTTAGTGGTGAGAAGTGAGAGGTATCCATGCACAATTTATGAATAGAAACCATAAGTGAGTTACTCACAATATTACTAACTGATTTGAGAATGAAAATGCAGTTAGAGGCAAAATGATAAACACTGCCTGCTCGTATGTGGATCATCAAGTGAAAGATCAATAAACTTTTGATTGTATCAATGGACACCTTGCTATAAAGGGAATAATATATACTATATCACCGAGGTTTGACGAAACAGTAGCAGTTTGTTGGAGCTTTAGTGATACGGGTCCATCGTCCCCAAGATAGCTCCTGAACGGACGATACGTACGTGATTTAAACATTTGATATGTTTTAAAATTTGTTAGGATTCATAAAACTAAAGTCTGCGTCAGATATTTGAGGTTTATTTTTGGCGTGGCAAAAGTACCAAAGTTTGGTGCTAGGAATTTAATTGATAAAAGAAAGTAGAATTTGGATTTTTCATCAACAAATTTAATTCTAAGAAACTAAGAAATTAAATCACATGTCACGAATTTAAATGATGGCGTTGCACCATGATATTTAATGTGTGATATTGAGATCAGTGAATTACAATATAATATAATTATTTGGATTTTATTATTAAAACTCTTATTGATAATTAATTAATAATTAATAGGCTTATACTATAATAAAATATATTTTTCGTAAATATATAAATGTGTATATTCATTGCTCCCCAAGAAATGTGTGACTACGTCTACACGAGTTTTACTTGGTTTGGATTTTCCAAATTGCGGCATAAGTACCTAAGTTTAAGTATTGCAAAAAAAAATCCTTAAAATTAATTTGGTTCATTAAATCAGTCAAGATTTAATCTTAACCGCTAGATCATGATAATTAATTTGGAAGCCTAAATTCGAAAATGACTTGGTGACCAAGTTTGGATTTTGAGTATGGTTAATTAATTGTATCCATTAGATTGGTTTAGGATTTAATCTTAACAATTGGATTTGAAATTAATTAACATGTATATAAGGCATATGTAATTCGATTTTATGGAGAGAGTATTCGAATTCTATTGCTTGGTAATCAAGCTTGGAGAGTTGACTTTGTCCTAAATCAATATGGTCCATTAGATTGGTTATGGAATTAATTCCAACTATTGGATCGAGCCTATTGATTTAAATATATATATATATATATACATATAGGGAATTCGAATTCTACTATATAAGGAAGTGATTGGTTAATTTCTTGATTATTTGATTTAATATGACTTCCTTATTTGGTTAAATCCCTAATTAATTTGAATCGTTGGATATTTATATTCAATCCACCCTATTTATATGAGAGAATTAATTATATTTTCCGATTATAGAATTCGAAATTAGGGAGGGAAACTTCCCTAATTGGTTTCACCGCGAGCCTATAAATCGGATGCTCATTCTACAGATTTCACACACCTCTCCCCTGACCAAGAATTGAATCACTCTCTCTCTAGAGTCTGTGAATTTTTATCTACGGATCTATCATTTCTGGTTCGGCTTAGTGAGACGTTGTTCTCCAGAAGCTTCAAAAGAACCTTTAGTTAAAAGTTTTGCGACGAAGTCCTGCCAGCGAAGCCCTCGCTTTGGTAGGAGGAGTCTAGGAGAATATCCCGGAAGATCATGGGAGTTTCCCTCAGCATAGGCAGAGCCCTGCCCAGTTCAGAAAGCACAGCCGGAATCGTCATCATCTAAGGTACGGCCTTATGCATTAGGTCAATAAATGCAAACATTTGTTTACTGTTTATTTATTTCCTATAGACTATATTATTAATAATGAATTTATGAAAAGTTAAATTGCTAATAATATATCAGATCTTGATTTTGGTTATTATCTGATATTTGATCCATTGTATGGTTAACAAGTTTTCCGCTTTAAATATTTTTTTATATGTTACCCGGACGGGTCGACGACATATTTCGTGATACTATAATCGGGAAACGTAATGAACTTCGTAAGACAATGTTCCTGGTCTAACATTTTTATTTCCACTTTCGATGTTCCCGTCCGATGTTTGAGCAAATTCTCCCCGAAAATATGCTTATTGTTACCGCGTGGGGAACCCAACGTGGTACCCGAGTCCTTAAAGAAGTCCGAGATAAATTTCAGTAAGAAATCATCTTGGAGCGTATCCCACAGGATGGTTTGTTTCGGGACATTCTCCGGCTTCCCGATACTATTGTTTCTTGCGGACTCATCCACCAACTTCAACTGCGTAGGGTGGAATCGTCAGTGCCGGGGGAACTCCACTTCAATATCAGCGGGAAAGACTATCGTTTAGCGCCAAAGTATTTCGCGCAAATATCCAGGTTAAATTTTGGAGATCCCCGTCGGACGATGATGTAGCTGCTCGGTTTACGATCCCCCGGCTGACCACCCAATATTTTGGCGGTGTTGAGAAAATCTCCACCCAAGACCTCGTTGATAAGTTATCTAGCCTGGACTTCCCGTAGATGATATCTACAAATTGGGACTGCTCTTACTTGTTTACAGGGTCTTGGTCGGCAAGGACCGTAACGACAATGTCAATATCATCCACATTAGGATGATCAAGGACTCGGATTATTTTTGCCGATATCCGTTGGCCCAGAAATCTTGGGATGGAGTCCGTCATATGATGGAAAAACTCATGAAAGCTGGAAAGGAAGGCAAGTTTAGGTGACGACTCATGGCTTTTAGTACACAGTTGTATGGGCCTACGAAGCGGTCCCTGAATTTGTCAACCTTCTAGGTGTTACGAGGACCGAAGAGAGGATCGAAGCGGGGCGGCTGACGATGTTGTCATGGACTCCGGTTAAAATTCATCCGAATGGCACCACTATCTCCGCGATGCTCAAGACGTCCAAGGCATGTGTGTTTTATCTTCGTCGATACTGCTAATCATTTAACTTTTATTACAAGTTATTTTGTACACTTAATGGGCAACTGAACCACGTCGTTCCATGCCAGCTGACCGTAAAGGCTGAACTGGCACTAGTGGACGCTAGCCGCGGCGAGTAATGTTCTGACGACACATTATTATGTCGTCGAACAACCTAGCCGCGGCAAGCCAATATTTTCCGCGACGCGGGATACATAAAATGCAACCCGTAGCCACGGGTATCTTTGGTGCAGAACCCGCGGCGGCGTGTTGTTGTTAGCCGCGGCGAGTAATGTTCTGATGAGTCGTTGAACAACCTAGCTGCGGCAAGCCAATATTTGCCGCGGGGTGGGATACATAAAATCCAACCCGTAGCCACGGGTATCTTTGGTGCAGAACCCGCCGCGGCGTGTTTTGGTTAGCCGCGGCGAGTAATGTTTTGACGACACATTATTGTGTCGTCGTACAACCTAGCCACGGCGTGCCAATATTAGCCGCGACGGGTAGTCCATCAAATCCATGACGCGCCGTGGCTTAAAAATATATGCCGCGGCGTATAACGATTTATTATTTTTTTCCGATCTTTTACACTTCGATAAAATATAAAATATGTTTTATCACTCTTAGATTAGATTATTATTATTAAATTATACTATATTATACGTTTTAATTATTACACAATATATGTTACCTCCTTGAAAACATATTCTATAGTTTTCGATGAAGAATATCTCTATATTTTTAGGGTTTTTTTGGTTTGCTTAAGTTGATAACACCAATTAATGCATTTAGGGTTTATGGTTTAGGGTTGAGGGTTTAGGGATTAGGGATTAGGGTTAGGGTAGCCAACTTATTATTAAATTCATATATTACTAAAAATCTTATAAATTCCTATTATTATAATATTATCGAGAAATGTGTTTTCACATTTAATATTGAAAAGCTTAAATGTGTTTTCACATTTAATATCGAGCATTGATGATATCAATAATTATATCGAGAAATGTGTTTTCACATTTAATAACAAATGCTTATAAATTCTTATTATTATAATATTATAGTAAAAAACTTATTTTTTTCTTACTATTATAATATTATAATGATTGATATCGTCTATAAATATTGGATATGTGCAATATCCCGCGTCGAATTTTCTAATGCCGCGGCGAATTTTCTAATGTCGCGGCTAATAATTCCAACGACACTAAGAAGTGTCGTTGGAACACAACTTTGCCGCGGTGAAGAATATTTAGCCGCGGCGCATATCGCAAAAATATTGCACAAGCTACGGGTTTTCAATATTTTACTCGTTGAAAAAATTAAAAAATGTCTCACATTAACTAAAATCACATTAAGAAATTATATTATGAAATAATAACAAATGTTTAAACATAAAATAAGTACTCATAAAAACTTATTATTATTTTATTCAATTTCTGTTGACGGGATATCTAGACGTCGCAACTTGGAAACGTCATCATCATCAAAGTTCTCAACCTCATCAATGCTCGGTAGCTTCTTCGAAAATGGTGCAATGGTTGTGATGTCTACGGCTTCTTCGTCGAAATATTCTTCTACATTTTTCGTCTTCACATGCACGACGAGAGATAATTCTGGATCAATCGGGTCCGAGACATAAAACACTTGATTTGCTTGGGATGCCATTATAAATGAATCGTTAGCGTAGCCCACTCATCTAAAGTCAACAACTGTAACTCCGTCATCGTCGACTTTTACGTAGTTGTTGTCCGCCCATTTGCACTTAAACAATGCAACTCGCGAACCACAATAATCTAGCTCCCAAATATCTTCTACATAGCCGTAGTAGCTCATAATAGCTTGTACTGGATTCTTATCCTTGGCCGACGCAACATGCATTCCTTCCGCAAATAATGTAACACCACTGTTTTGCACGGGGTGTTTTTTGTCTCTTTCCCTTGTGTAAAACGTGTACCCGTTAACGTACCACGATGTGTACCTGATTATTACTTGTGAAGGGCCACCAGAGATCTTCAATAGAGACTCATCATAATGCTTTCTTCTTGGATATAAATATCCATCGAACCACTTTGGAAACGTACGGTTGTGCTCTTCTTGTAGCCATTTTTCATTTTTTGACTTTTTTGGATAAATACGCCGCAACTCATTCACATGCACATCAATAAAGGGCTCCATACCGGGTGAATTGTGCAATACATATAGAATGGCTTGCTCCCATTCTTTTCGGTTGACAGTTGAAGGATTTCCTGCGCATTAAAACATCATACTTATTATTAATTATAAATGAAATTATAATATATCAAATTATTACCTGAGGATAAGCCTTTTGATTCCGCAACGGCGAGTTTAGGCACCCCAATTGGCGGAGCCTTCGCGCAATGCTCAGCAAAAAACTCAACCGACTCCTCTGCCATATAACACTCGACAATGCTCCTTTCTGGTCGATTGTAATTCTTCACATACCCTTTCAAGACTTTCATATATCGCTCAATTGGATACATCCACCATAAAAATATAGGTCCACAAAACTTCACTTCGCGTACTAAATGAACAGTTAAGTGAATCATGATGTCGAAAAATGAGGGTGGAAAGAACGTCTCGAGCATGCATAGGGTTTTAACCAAGTCCGCCTGTATCTCGTCGAGTTCCAATATCTTAAGTGTTTTGGCACAAATTTTGTTGAAAAACTCACAAAACTTGGAAATGGCATATCGAACTTCCTTTGACAAAAAACCTCCAAAGCAAGAGGAAGTATTTGTTGAGGCAACATATGACAATCGTGAGTCTTCATTCCGATAAGTCTCAAATCCTTCATAGATACAAACCACTTGTAGTTTGACGAATGACCTTTGGGAACTTTTACGGCCGCAAGCCATTCAATAAACTTCCTTCGTTCCGCTCGAGATAATGTGTGCACAGCCGGTGGTAAAAATGTCTTTTTTCCTTGAGTCTCGGGATGCAAATTCGGTCTTATACCCAATTCAACGAGATCTTCTCGAGCTTTCTTCCCGTCTTTTGTTTTATTTGGATCATCAAACAAAGTACCGACAATTGCCTCACATACATTTTTTTCAATGTGC
The DNA here is from genome assembly GCA_954871525.1 of Parietaria judaica. Classification (NCBI taxonomy): domain Eukaryota; kingdom Viridiplantae; phylum Streptophyta; class Magnoliopsida; order Rosales; family Urticaceae; genus Parietaria; species Parietaria judaica. The sequence goes on from OX940860.1 coordinate 59,049,671, forward strand.
ATAACTTCCAAACAATGACGAACATAATGCGACTTCCAGTACGGGAGTTCATATAAAATTGTTACTTTCTTGAACGGTCTATCTTCATACGACTTTTTCTTACCCCTAATTTTTCTTTTTCCGAGCACCGGATAAGTCTCTTCGCAAATCAACTTATAGACATCTTTGCCATTTAAAATTCTTGGAGGTCTTCGAAATTCTTGATGTCCATTAAACTTCTTCGCATTCTTCCAGTACTGGTGATTTAACGGTAAAAATTTCTGATGATCTAGAAAAACTGTATTCTTCCCATGCTTCAACCGGGTTGAACATTTATCTTTTATGCAAACAGGACAACTAATTTTGCATTTAACTGAGTAACCTGACAAGTTCCCGTACGCCGGGAAGTCATTGATTGTACACATTAGCATTGCTTTCAATCTGAACTCTTCTTGAAGGTGCGCATCCATGATCTTCATTCCTTCCTCCCACATAATCTTCAAATCGTCGATCAATGGTGCCAAGTAGACATCGATTTCATTTCCCGGTTGGCTCGGTCCCGAGATTAAAAGCGTCAACATTAAGAACTTACGCTTCATACACAATTTCGGAGGGAGGTTTTAGTTGATTAGTATTACTGACCAAACACTATATCGACTACTCATGTTACCAAATGGATTAATCCCATCGGTGGCCAAACCGAGACGCAAATTCCTGTGATCTGCGCTGAATTCCGGATGATGGGCGTCAAAAGATTTCCACTGTGCAGCATCAACGGGGTGTCTTATAACGCCATCGTTACTGCGGTTTTTTGAGTGCCAAACCATGTTCTTTGCGTGAGTGGGGTTGTAAAACATGCGTTTAAAGCGCGTTAACGGGAGGATGTACCATAATACTTTTTGCGGAACCCCTTTCACACCGTCGTGAGGCTTCTTCCCTATCTTCCACCTTGACTCACCGCACACCGGACATTCCATTAAACATTCATGCTCATTCCTATACAGTACACAATCCTTAGGACATGCATGAAGCTTATCGAACTTAAGACCTAACAACCCCAACGTCTTCTTTGCGTCATACATGGATAATGGCACTCTATTTCCCTCTGGAAGCACATCCCGAAGAGCTTCCAACAATAATGTAAAGCTAGTATTTGACCAAGCTCCTGCCGCCTTTAAATGAAATAAAGTCACCAAGAACCCTATTTTCGAACGCTTACACCCATCAAACAAAGGAGCTTCAAAATCACCCACCATCGACTCAAATAATTCTGGTTGTCCCACATAATCCTCTTCGGCGCGATTCAACATACCATTCACATCATCCTCTTCGACGTCTTGTTCGTGTACATAATCATCGACTCTTCTACCATGAATTTTTTCCCCGTGAAAGTACCAATGATCATATGAACTCATTATACCAAACGCAAATAAATGCAATTCGACATCCTCCATTGATTTTGAAACTAAGTTTCCACATATAAGACAAGGACACCGAATCAATTCTCCTTTTCTACAATTTAATGTAACAACATCCAAAAACTCTTGAACACCTCGTCGGTAAGCATCGCTCAATTTATTTTCCTTCATCCATTCTCTAGAAGCCATAATGCAAATCTACTTAACAAGATCAGGAATTTTGACAAATAATACCTTTCCTTCCCGTAGACAAACCGCGAACACAAAGTTGAAATCCTTCAACCAAGTCGCCTAAGTTGACTAAGTGTGAAGTGGATAGAGTATGAGGAGAGTATAGAGAAAAAAGTGAAGGAAAATAATAGGTTCGTATTTTAAAAACTCAGATCTGCGACATCCGCCGCGGCAAACTATTATTAGCCGCGGCGGATCCTATCCAACGACACACAAAAGTGTCGTCGTATCACCAGCCGTGGCTAAACCTATCTCAAAATCTTACAAAGGCCACGGGTTGATTTTCACCCAGTATTAGCCGCGGGAAAAATAAATTTGCCGCGGCGGATCGTATCCAACGACACATAAAAGTGTCGTCGTATCACCAGACGTGGCGATTTATAGTACGACGCGGCTAAACTTGTCTCAAAATCTTACAGAGGCCACGGGTGATTTTCAGCCTGTATTAGCCGCAGCAAAACCTAATTTGCCGCGGCTAAACCTGTCTCAAAATAAACAGAGGCTACGGATTGATTTTTAGACAAGTTTAGCCGTGGCATATTATAGTTTGCCGCGGCTAATATGACTTTCGACGACACCTTTTTGTGTCGTTGAATTTTTAGTGGGAGAAATTATTTCAAATTTTTAATTATTGTATTTTACTGTATTTAAGTAAATAAATAAACATAGTAATTAAATTATTTTTTCAATTTTTATTTCGAAAATGAAATACATTTAAATAATTAAGTAAATATGGAAAATAATTAAACATAATTTTAAGAAAGTAATAAACTATAAATTATAAATTATAAAAACCAAATTCAACAAATACTAATTAAACTGTAAATTGTTCAACAACGTAAACAAAATAACAAGATAATTAAAAATTGTTCAAAAATAAATAAAAATAAACAAAATAACAAGATAATTAAAAATTGTTCACACATCTTCGTCCATCCCGTCTTGACCGCCACCTTCGTTCGTTCCGCCGCGTGCATTGCTAGAGCCGCCTGCCTCTGCGGGAAAGGGATAATAGTCGGGATATCCCGCCGGCCAGACCGGAGCTGGATACGGATTTGGTGGCTGGAAGTTCGGATCTTGAGCCATCCGGTAGCTGCGGTCGTAACTCATGAACTCGTACATTGCTCGCTGACTATGAGCCATATACGCCCTCATGGGAATGTCGTCGTATGTATACTTCGGCTCTGGTTGGGCGGGTTGAATCACAAGATGTTAGAGTCTACGTGATGCGTGAATCACCGATGGATGCAATGTCCGTATCCAAGCGTCGTCGAAGTCACCTCCTTTGGCAAACTGGAGATCCAGACGTTTAATCTCGACCTAAACAATCAAATTCAATATTCAAAGTTAGTATAAAAAAATATAACAACATACAAATTAATCAAATACCGGCATAAAACATACCCCGGCATTAATGCAAAGACCGGAAATGAGGAACGGGAATCCCAATGCGCTCTTCCCAGTGGTGTAGATGACCTTGTTCATGTGGTGGAGAATCTCTCGACCGACATCGATGTTTAACCCTTTTGTGTAGGCGTAGATAAGCTTCAGAAAATCGAACTGAAGCTCCGTGAAGTGAAGATGCGGGTAAAGATGGTAACCGACAAAGTACATCCAAATTATCCCGATCACAGACAGCTGACTCTTTTCAAGGCGAGACTCCCCAGCTCTTGAATGCCATTGCACACCGGGCTGCGCAATGACCGCCTGCATGTCGTCATAAAAGGCCTTGTCCAATTCCATCCCCGGACCTGGGTAATGATTGTGTTGATCCTCCTCTACGGTCAGATTCGGAGTGCCAAAGTACGCATTTATGGTCTCCGATGTGTCGGGAAGGGCCGTGTAGAACTCGAGGACAATGCTGTGATACGCCACGTTCACAGGCTCGATCATGAACTCCCGCCAACCCCTTCATTGATAGTTGGCGTTGACGAGGTCATTCACCGCATTTGATACGAGCGGTAATTCTGTGAACCCACGCTCGTAGCACAGTTTCCGCGTGCATATCTGCTTGTAGCGGGTCTCTGCCGCAGTCGTCTTAAAAGAATTCTCCGGCGGCGGCGGCGGTGGAGGCTCTTGGACCGTTTCTTGGACCTCGTCATCCAGGCCGCGCCAATGCTTGCCCCGTTTCGCCGTTACTTTCCGTCTCATTTTCGGGGCCATTGTATCTGAAAAAATAAATAGAAGAAGCATATATTCACAATTCCAATTCCAATCAAAACCTAAATTAATCACAATTTTCGAAACCCCAATTCACAATTCTAATTCAAAATTCCAAAACCTAAATCAAATCATAATATCAAACCCTAAACTAATCATAATTCAAATATAATTTTCGAACTAAATTCCTAAATCAATCACAAAATCAAAACCCTAGAAATCTAATTCCTAAATCAAACACAAACTCAAAACTTTAAATTCCAAATCCTAATTCAATACAAAATCAAACCCTAAATTCCACTATTAAATCGAAGAAAAAAATCATACCTTAATGCTTCGGGCGACGGCGAGCGACGGCAAAACACGGTGGGAGACGACAAGCGACGGCAAAGTACGGCGGGAGGAGAGACGGCGTGCGACGGCAAACTACGGCGGCTAGGGTTCGAGAATGGTCAGGCGGAGGCGAGAGCGAGAGAGAGAGAGAGAGAGAGAGAGAGGGGGGGGGGTGCAGACGGCTAGGGTTCGTGAGGGAATGCGAAAGTTAAAACACGATAATTCGCCGCGGCGAATTATTCCAAACACACATTTTAGTGTCGTTGTCGTTTGCTGTTCCGACGACGGAGAAATTGTGTCGTCGGATCACAATTCGCCGCGGCGTATTATTTCTAGCTGCGGCATAACATGCTTAATAGTACACATGAGTCGACAACAGAAATTTATCTGTCGTCGAAATACAATTCGCCGCGGCGAATGAGTACTAGCCGCGGCGAATCATTATTTTCTACGACATATAAAAACTTCCGTCGTCAGATGTGTATTTTTTTAAAAATTCGACGACGGATTTTTACTACTGTCGTCGGATTTCGACTTCCAACGACGTTTTTTTATTCCGTAGTCGAATCTCCGTAGTATAATCTCATATTTGTAGTAGTGTATCCTCGTATTCCCAACAGAGCTAACGTTTAAATATATACTAACTTTTTTATTTTAGTAACTTTGAGTACTAGCTTTGATGTTCGATAGTAGGACATACCGTGTAGTAAATTTTCTCTTTTATTAGTTAGTAAATTTTCTCTTTTATTAACATACTGTGTAGTAATTTATCTAATAGTAGGACACATGAGATCTAGATCAAGGTTTAGGATAAAGCGAAAATGCAAATTGTAGATGCTATTTGGTTTGATTTTTTCGATTGAGATTACGGTTTTGGAAAGATGAAAAAATGCAATATTTAAAATACTAGAATTACTAATAAATAAACAAGTGAATTGGAAATGAGATATTGCAAGGTATCTATAAAATTTTACCTACTCGAAAATGAAAGCAAAAAAGCGTAAACAGGTTGATGCTATAAAGTCAAAAAACATAGGCCGGACTATTTACACCAAAGGTCATGTTCAATCGCACCACTTCAAAAAAATTATGTATTATATCATATAATTTATATGATCCTTCATTTTTATTTTTATTTTAGTGTAAATTATTCCTATAAAATTTCAAGTCAAACCCCTTAACTTTTACTAAAATTTAAATATAAGCCCTTCTAATATATCTTTAGCAAAACATTAAATTCAATTCCCCGAGATGTAAATCAATATGGTTCCGTTGCTGTTGAAAAATCAAAGCAAATGAAAACATTAAAGATGCAAAATAAAAAGAAAGTAAGAGAACAAGAAAGTTGATAGAAATATTTTCCAAAACATATGTTTTGATGCCCCAAGCGATGGAGTTATACCAAAATGATGACATTTTATTTTATTTTTATTTATTTATTGAAAGAAAGATGAGCCTCATTAATCCCTTCGAGTCCCCCCAAACGGGTGCGGTTCGAGAGGGAAGAGTATTCCCCATCAAACTATATTTCATTCAACAATAGAGATTCAACACTTGGCGGAATATACTCCAACCAAACTATATTTCATCTAGACTTAGTTGCGAGTTTAGCAAGACCGCTCGAAATTTCATTACAACTTCTCGGATTAAAGTAGAAAATCACAGACTTAATATGAGCAGTTATACGATGGGTATCAGATGCAAAGAGTATTTTTTTTAGACCATTTCCGATATAAAAAAAAATAGACCATTTCCGATATAAAAAAATTAAGGTCATGTCATTTTGCCCTGTGTAGAAGTTTTTGTACTTGTTTTCAAGGATAAGAAAATGAACGTTTCTTGTTTTAGATGACTTTCTTGTCATTGCGCGTAACATTATTATAAAGTTAATTATATATTAATCCTGATTATTGACTATTAGACTATAATTCAATTAATTTGCGTATCATTTTTTACGCGGGTTTCCTCATACTTGCAAAATGTTAAAACTTGAAAGCATTTAAAAGAGATTCCAATTTGATCATAACCTTGTGGCTTGATAAAGAGGAAAAAAGAAAAAACAAACACGAAAGAGTAATATTGATAATCATAATGTCTTATTAGTTTAACTTCATACAGGTAATTGCAAAACGTAATTTATGTTTTTAGTTATTTTTAAGGTCGGATCCCTCTTAACACTATGAGGGCCGCGAGAGGCGGCAAAAGGAGATCGAGGAGCGGATCTCCAAGCACAAACAAAGCCTCGACAAAGAGAGTCGACAACACGGAGACCGACGAGGAGAGTCGACGACACTAAGGGCCCAACAAGGAAAGTCGACGACGCCATGACCCCGACGAGGAGAATCGACGACACGGAGACCGACGAGGAGAGTCGACGACACGGAGACCGACGACGCCAAGGACCCAACAAGGAAAGTCGACGACGCCAAGACCCCGACGAGGAGAATCGACGACACGAAAACCGACGAGGGGAGTAGACGATACCAGGGCCCGACGAGAAAGAGTCGGTGAGACTCTGGCAAGACGAAAGGTGCTGACTGCATCGACGATGACCGATGGCACAGGCATTTAATGCCTGAGGATTCGATAAGAAGGGCATTAAATGCTAGCACGCCGTGATGGGATGAGCAATTAATGCGGCCTCCTCGGAAGTGACCCAGCAGGCTCGAACCACACGAAAGGGGATGCACCAGGCTTTTGCCAGACACCTGGGGGAACGAGCCGATGGGACTCTTAGAAAAGTAGGAAAGTTGGTCTATAAAAGGGAAGAAAACTCATGTACAAATGGGGACCTTTTTGGGCAATAGAGAGATATAGATGTAAAAGAAAAATAAGAGTTTGATCAATACAACAGTTTCACCATACCATTCTTTTCAGATCCCTTTAGTTAATAAACGAAAGAACCCGATCTCTTCATTTTAAGAATAAGAGTGATCTTGTGACTATTGAGCGGTGCAAATCGCCCTCAACAGTTTGACGCCCACCGAGGGGCTCAGTTTCTTTCTATTGAAGAACTAGGCACGCTGAAGAACAGGTGGTGACGACGTAACCGACCAACGCGGAACACAACCAAACCACCATGGAAGAGCTCAAGCGACAGCTCGCAGCAGCGACCGCGCAGAACTAGCAGCTCACTAGCCTGCTGGACCACAGCGCCAACGCGAGAAGTCAGTCTCCGCAGAGTCTACTAGCGTGGGCATCAACTCCGAGAGGGAAAGACCCCGAGAGGACTGAGAACGTGGCAGCCGCGCAGCTTGGAGTAAATCGCGTCCTTTTTCCTTCTCTCGACGTTGAGCTGCGACGATAGAATGAGGAAAGACGTCACCGCGAGAGTGGAACACCGCCTCCCTCGCATCGCCTGGCGCAGGAGCATCATCAGCAAGAGGCGATGATGACAGCTGCCGAAACGAGGATCCAGGAGCGCGTCGACCGAGCCCTCCGGGAGTTGACGTAAAAAATGGGGTATGTGACCTCGCAGGTGCACAAGACGACAAGCGCGGCATGAGAGATCGACCGACTAGTCGAGGAGTCCAGGTTCACCCCTTCTCACCAATCATCAGCAACATCAAGATCGACGAGATGCCCAAGATCAGGCCAACGACATACAAGGGGATCACCGATCCCAACTCCCACGTGATGGCGTTTAGAATCGCGACAGGGCGGATCAACACGCGAGGGCCGGAGAGAGAGGCCATCATGTGCCATCTGTTCGTGGACAGCTTGCAAGGGTCGGCCCTGGAATGGTTCGCCAGGCTCCCCTCTAATTCTATCAGCTGCTTCGACCATCTCGTTTTCCATTTCCTACGACATTATTCAATGTACATACAGAGCTAGGTCAACGTCACTGACCTATGGCTCCTGGAGCAATGAGATGGGGAGACCTCGCGAAAAATCGTTGGGAGGTTCAAGGATGTAATGGCCCGGGTAACAGGACTGGAGGACGGCGTAGCGATCCAAGCCATGAAGCATAGCTTGTGGTACGACGCTCCATTCCGCGAAGAGCTCATCAAGACACGGCCGTCAACAATCAAGGACGCCCTCCATAAGGCGTCGATCTTCATGCAAATCGAAGAGGAGAAAGCAGCATTGGCGGTGAAATACGGGTCAAAGGGAAGCCACAAGAGAGGAAGGAGAGCAGGGACGTCCCACCAACGAAAGCGAGGAAGGAGGAAGAAATGAGGAGGGATTTTGGCCAATCGCATGGACGAGAAGGTTAAAGGCAGGCGGTCTACAACGTCGAGGAGAGGCGAGAGCTGGTGGAGGGGGAGCAGAGACCGAGGGTGTGGCTCAGGGATGCGAATAAATTCTACAGCTTCCACAGAACGAAGCGGCACTCAACGGAAAAATGTGCCATGTTGAAGAAAAGGCTCGTGGAGATATGGGCGAAAGGAAAAATGCAAGGGGTGGACCTAGGCGATCCCTACGAGCCACGGCAGGACGGTCGACAACAGTCTCGTCGAGAGGAGCCGCAGCAGAGGAACGGAGGGGGGAATACCTAGCAAAAGAGGAAACCCCCGGCCGAGCAGGCTTCAGGCCAGCAAGCGGGGCGAGAGAGCACCAAAGGTTGAAGAACGCAGGCGCAACCTATCAACGGCTAGTGACCAAGATGTTTGACAGATCGATCGGGGAGACAATGGAGGTTTATATCGACGACATGGTGGTGAAATCCCTGAGAGCAGCAACGCATATAGAGCATCTGGCGGACTGCTTCGAGATCCTTAACCAACATACGATGAAGCTCAGCCCCGCTAAGTGCACCTTCGGGGTAGCGTCCGGGAAGTTCCTTGGCTACATAGTCACCCGACGAGGAATAGAAGCAGACCCAGAACAAATCGACACCATCAAAAGCATGCCGTCGCCTCAGAATAAGAGGGAAGTGCAAAAGTTGACCGGAAGGATTGCGGCCATGAACAGGTTCATTTCCCGCTCAACAGACAAGGCCCTTCTCTTCTACCAGCTGCTCCGGAAGACTAAGAAGTTTGAGTGGACAAAGGATTGCGAGAACGCCTTCCAAGAGCTGAAAACCTACTTGTCATCACCACCGGTGTTGGCCAAGCCGGTGCCGGGCGAACCGTTGTTTCTATACGTCGCGGTGTTAGAGGAAGCAGTGAGCGGAGTGCTAGTCTGGGAGGAAAAGGGAGAGCAAAATCCAGTCTTTTACATCAGCCGAAAACTTCTTGACGCGGAGAGGAGATACCCGCAAATGGAAAAGTTAGCCCTCGCCATCTTTGAGGCGTCGACCAAATTACGACATCATTTCCAGGCTCATTCCATCGTTGTTATGACCAAGAGTCCAATACGGTCCACCATCCACAGCCCGAGCCAATCAGGGAGGTTGACGAAATGGTTAATATGGATAGGAGCATACGATGTCGAGTATCGGGTACGATCGAGTTTGAAGTCCCAAGTATTGGCGGACTTCCTGATCGAGCTCTAGACCGACGAGGCGGCATTTGGCCACGAAAGCGGGATTTGGAGACTGAACGTCGACGGATCCGCGACGTCGCAAGGGTCAGGCATCAGAATCAGGTTAGTCTCGCCTATGGGAGAAGTTGTCGAAAAAGCATGCCGGCTCAGCTACCGCGCCACGAACAACGAAGCCGAATACGAAGCACTCATCGTCGGGATGGAATCAGCCTTGGCAATCGGGATAAATTGCTTGGAGGTTTTCTCGGATTCTCAACTGATGGTTAACCAAGTCAACGGTGAGTATGAGCGACACGATGAGAGAATGGGAGCTTACACCCGAGTCGTCGATACCCTTTCAAAAAAGTTTGCACACTTTAGTCTCACCCAAGTAACAAGAGGAGACAACACGTTCGCCGATGCCCTCGCAAGTTTAACGTCGACGACCGGAGCAGGAGCGCCACGAACAATCGCAGTGGAGACGATCGATGAACCCAGCATCCCAAGAGCGGAAAATTCAGAGAGGAAAAAGGCAAGGATCGACGACGGTTGCCGGGACGAAACGGCAAGCAACGCGGAGCTGTTTAGCATGGAAGATCACGACCGGAGAGGCACAGTGGGAGAGGAGCAAGACGTGGTCAATGACGACGAAGGCAACGACTGGCGGACTTCCCTCGCCGAGTACATACTCGACGAAACTCTGCCCGACGACCGACAGGAGGCCAGAAAGATAAAGACGAATAGTTCGAGATACGTCGTGCTGTAGTTAAGGCTATACAAACGTAGCTTCACCGGCCCTTACCTAAGATGCCTTGGGAGAAGAGAAGCCGAGCACGTTCTGCGAGAGGTGCATGAAGGGGAATGCGGGAACCACTCCGGGGGTAACCCCCACCAAAGTGGGGATTTTAAGCCTTAGAAGGGCAACGCCTCCACATGACGAGGAGGCAAACGAGGAAAGCTTACGGCACAATCTTGATCACGCCGACGAAAGGCAAGAATAGGCAAGCATACATATCGCCAACTACCAAAACACGATCGCCCGCCACTACAACAAGAAATTTAAGCCAAGGAGAATCAGGGTGGGAGAATTAGTTCTCCGATGTGTGTTCCAGAACACAGCAGAGATCAATGCCGGCAAGCTCAGCCAGAGCTGGGAAGGCCCTTACCTCGTCGTAGGGATCATCAAGCCTGGCGTCTACGAGCTCCAGAACTCCGAAGGCAACAAGGTAATAAGGAGCTGGAACATGAAGCACCTGAAGAAGTACTACCAGTAACAGGGAAACACCGGTGAATGGAATACAATAACCCTGACACCGCAACAATCATTCTACATAGGCCCTAAAAACGGGATGGCCTCCGATTTTGAAATAAAGGCCCTCAATATGCGACAAAGTATGTGTATTTACACAAAAAAAAAGCACGGCTCGGTATGGCCTTGGTTGACGGCGCATCGACGCCTACACACCGAAACTACCCAAGGCTTCTGGACACTGCCAGCACGACGGTAAGACCAGCGACGCCAGAAAAAAAAAACACGGCTAGGTATGGCCTTGGTTGACGGCGCATCGACGCCTACACATCGAAACTACCGAAGGCTCCTGGACACTGCTGGCACGATGGAAAGACCAGCGACGCCAAAAAAAAAAAAACACGGCTCGGTATGGCCTTTATTGACGGCGCATCGACGCCTACACAGCGAAACTACCCAAGGCTCCTAGACACTGCTGGCACGACGGTAAGACCAGCGACGCCACACCAAAAAAAAAAATTGGGGATGATGCATACATCCATACACACGCATCTAATACCAGTTGGCGAAAGCTGAAAACCCAGTTATATTCATGTGGGATATATTTACAAGGATACAGAGCTCGACTCGACGAGCGCGGTGCTCCGCTGAGTGAGATCTACACGAGTAGTTTGTCGCCCAAACCCGAGTAGCAGGCTCGGTCGCCCAAATGGTCCTGGCTGCCACTCAGTTTGTCGTGAAATATATCACTCTGCGACGGCACACGCGGAAGTAGTAGACTGACGCCCTTCATCAAAGATCAATAGCATTCACGAAGCCTTCAATGGGGGCTACTTGACAGAGCTCGACTCGATGAGCGTGGCGCTCCGCTGAGTGAGTTCTACTCGACACCCCGAGTAGCAGGCTCGGACGCCCAAAGGGTCCTGGCTGCCACTCTGTTTGTCGTGCAATATCTCACTCTGCGACGGCTCACGCGGAAGTAGTAGACCGGCGCTCTTCATTAAAGATCAGTAGAATCCACGAAGCCTTCGATAGGGGCTACTTGACAGAGCTCGACTCGACGAGTGTGGCGCTCCGCTAAGTGAGATCTACACGACAAACTGAGTAGCAGGCTCGGACGCCCAAAGCGTCCTGGCTGCTACTCTGTTTATCGTGAAATATCTCACTCTGCGACGGTACACGCGGAAGTAGTAGACCGGCGCTCTTCATCAATGATCAGTAGCATCCACGAAGCCTTCGACAGGGGCTACTTGACAGAGCTCGACTCGACGAGAGTGGCGCTCTGCAAAGTGAGATCTACACGACAAATCGAGTAGCAGGCTCAGACGCCCAACGTGTCCTGGCTGCCACTCAGTTTGTCGTGAAATATCTCACTCTGCGACGGCACACGCGGAAGTAGTAGACCGGCGCTCTTCATCAAAGATCAATAGCATCCACGAAGCCTTCGACGGGGGCTACTTGACAGAGCTCGACTTGAAGAGCGTGGCGCTCCGCTGAGTGAGATCTACACGACAAACCGAGTAGCAGGCTCGGACGCCCAAACTGTCCTGGCTGCCACTTAATTTGTCATGAAATATCTCACTCTGCGACGACACACGCGGAAGTAGTAGACCAGCGCTCTTCATCAAAGATCAATAGCATCCACGAAGGCTTCGATGGGGGCTACTTGGCAGAGCTCGACTCGATGAGCGTGGCGCTCCGCTGAGTGAGATCTACGCGACAAACCGAGTGGCACGCTCGAACGCCCAAAGGGTCTTGGCTGCCACTCAGTTTCTCATGAAATATCTCACTCTACGATGGCACACACGGAAACGACAGATCGGTGCTCTTCATCAAAAAATCAGTAGCATCCACGAAGCCTTCGGTGGGGGCTACTTAAAACCAATTCGACGAACGATGTCATCCACAAAAAGCTCTATCGCGGCCAAATGTTCAGGGTCTCGGCCCGGGAACCAATCTCGCATATGGGGGGAAGGCGTCGGTAAAACATCGACGCCGGAGTCATATTCACCCTGCAAAAAGGAGATTTAAGAACAGCGGAGAAAAAAAAAAGGGAGATATAGTACAGGGGGAAAACATCAACAAATATATATATAAAAATAGGGGGGGCATATATTCATTTAAAGTCCGAAACATGACAATGGAATTACAAAACTTGGGATCGACGAAAAAAGCCTATACCGAGAAATCAACGGCATCTATAATGTCTTGCACGAAGCCTTGGGCTTGATCGGGGGCCTCTCACTCTTCGACAGGTAGAGGCTGGGTCTACTTCTGAGCCGGGGTAAACGAGATCCTTGGCTCCTCGGTCGGGACTGGCTCGACCCGCTCGTGAGCCGAAGCAGGTAATGTCTCCAGCTCCTCGATCAGAGCAAGCTTGGTTTGTTCCAAGGCTGGAGGAGGTAGCGCCACCTGCTCCTCGGCCGAGGACCGACCGGCGCGCTCCTGGAGCAGAGTACACGTGGCAACAAGGTTAGAACCATACTCGCCCTGCAACGCGGAGACGAGAGAAGGATCATTCAGCACCAAGTTCGCCAACCGCCGGTCGTCAACACTCGGAGGATCGTACGGGGATAGAGGGGGAGAATCAGGATCCTCGGCAGCTCTCCGCTTTAGACCGGTCACTACGTCGGTATACTCCTCGCGAAGAGCATACCACGACGGGAGCCAGGCTCGGAGATCCCCTATCGTCGCCTCGGCTGGGAGACCAGAATAATATTGGCCCGACACCCAGCAAGGAGACGATGAGCATCGACAGAGTCGTCGAGCACCTCGAACCTCTCCCGCAGGCGGTCGAGCTTAGCAGAGGCATTCCGAAACAAGCTCTGACGGGCGTGCTTCTCTTTTGCGGCCTCCGTCCTTGCCAACTCCAGCTCCTTGGTAACGGCATTGAGTGCCGATTGAGCCTGCCTCAGCTGGATAGACAGCTCCTTAACCCGGAAGGAAAGGTGTTCCTCCTCAGCGGGCGACAATCCCACAACTTCGGCAATTCGGGCGAGGCGTTTAGATCTGGCCCGAAGCTCCGACCCAAGAGTCTCCTCAACAAGGTGGTAACACTTCCGCTCCTCGACGAGCTGGTCCTCGCCAAGGGCGACGAGTCACTCTTGTTCCTTCAGCCTGGCCTCAACCGACTTACGGAGCGCCGCCTCTGCCTCGAGCTTGGAGCTCATCTCCCCCAGCGAAGCCATTGCCGTACTTTGGTTCGTGACAGAGTCTTTGGCCTCCTCGCAAGCCCTCCGCTCGTTAGCAGCGGCCCTCAGAAGATCGCCCTGGGCGTCGGCGAGCTTCAGCGTAAGCTCACGTGACCTAACCAACGCCTCCGCCGCGGCATTACGCTCAAGGATAAGCAGGTCGTTCGCCTGGGCAACGCTCCGAGGGATACCCCCGACAAAGGCAGCATAACCTTCGCATTCGTCAATAAGCCCAGCGGCACCATGAGACCAGGGGGGCGCCAGGGACAGATTCCTACAGACAGAGACCGAGTAGGCTGACCAATCTTCGAAGGACGAGTCGGCAATTGGGCTGAGAGGAAAGTGAGCGAAGAAGCTGGAGCCAGGAACCGTCTTCCCAAAGCCCGGAGAAGGAGTTGGAGACAAACCCAAAGAAGAGGACCCACCACCCCAAGGAGACGAAGCACGAGCTTCCGACGAAGCCACGGGAGTTCAGGTGGAAATCGTCGCCAACAGCGGGGCTGGCGGAGCCGTCTCGTTGCCATTAACCACCGGCGCAGGAACCGCCGGAACATCCCCGAAAACGGCAGTAGCAGACGTAGCGCCGGGGGCATTGGCCGTAGAAGAAACCGCCTCCACGACATCGACTACCTCCGAAGAAACTGTGTGAACCTCGGAGAGATACGAGGGCTCCCCCAGAGCGTCGTCTCTTCCCTCTTCTCGATCGGTGAGGAGATGGACGGAAAGAGAAGACCCCTCCGGCAAAGGGACCGGGTCAACAACACCACCAGGCGTTGCCAGCGAAGGAGGGGGAGCGGCGGGATCGCCGACCTTTAGCGAAGAAGCACCCTCCGACCTCAGTGAAGGCGCCAAGCATAAATCGACGGCCTCGACCCCTATTCCCAAAACGGACGCATCCCGCATCTCCTCGGCTTGAGGCTCCGTCGTCGAAGGCCGGGAGGAAGGCTCGGGAATCTCATTAGTAGCTGAAGGTAAGGGAGCCTTAGGCTGAGTGGTATCTGGAACGAATGAATCAACGAAGTCGATCCTCTGCCTCCGAGCAGGTGCGGGGCGTATCTCGTCGGCCTTACAAGAACCCGACGACGCGACCAACCGAGGTGACTCGGCACCGGAGGGCCCCGCGGCAGAAACGGTGATCTTCGGCCTCTTTGGGGCGGGAGCCGTGCGTGCCTCCTCAGCCGGCCGTTTACCTGGGGGCACCTCCGCCGGAGAAGCCTTGTTCAGAGGAGCAGAACCATCAAAATATGCCCGGTCTTTCTTCGACATCTTCACCGTGCGGCTCCTTTCAGCCGGCCGATCCTCCGGCTCAAGCACACGAGAAAACCCCTTCGGGAGAAGCGAGGCCGGGCCAAGGCCAAAAATCATCGCCTCTTAGAACACGCCCGAGCTACGTATCCGATCATCGCTGAAATCTTGGGACCAGTCCCGACGACGGTTGGCAAGAAGGGCCCGGTGCAGCTCTTGAAAACGCGAATCATCACCCTCGGGCTTGAATTTCGGCACATCGACGACCCACTAAAGAGGAAGATCGGCATGGTTAGGGCCGAAAGTGCGAGAGTTTACCCGCACGAAGAAGTACTTGGTCTCCCAGGAAGACTCCTTGCTCGGCGTATTCATCAAAACGTGATCCCGAAGTCGATGCGACGCCATGAATCTCCCCAGATTCCGAGGATTCTGGGACAGCAGGAAGAGGCGCATGAGGTCCTCCAAAGTAACCTCGACCCCCTCTTCGCACGCAATCACCAAGGTGCTGAGCAGGAGGCGAAGGAAGTTGGGCACCACTTGGGTGATGGGAAGCTTAAAGGCATATAGGAATGCCAAAATGAGGTTAAGGATCGGGAGATGAAGCCCCACGTGCCTGAAGAAGGCTTCATACAGGCAAACATAGCCCCGCCGGAGGGTTATCAGCCAGTTCACCGTGGTTTGGACGTTGCGCGTAAACATTCTCCCGCGTGAAATACTTCCGCGCAATGAGCTCCAGCATGGACTCCTTCATAACAGTAGAAGGGGATCGAGTGGCAAACACTTTGCCGGGCGTCATGCCGTTGCCGGGAAAACAAGTAATGGCCGGAGAGCAAGAATAAAGAACGCTTGAGGAGGGAAGAGTCGCCGGAACGAAAGTTGCAGAGGAACAAACATAAAAACTAGAGACAAGAAAGGGCTATATAAAGAGTATAAACCAAAAGAGAACACGAAGCGGCACGACTCAATCTAACGGCGCAAGATGAAAGTATTCAAAAAAAATAAATGGCCGGGATAAAGAGCCGTTACAAGTCCCTAGACGCGCTCGAGTGCGAAACAACGTGCATTAATGAGAAGAGACGTTTCCCCTGCCCGAAGCATACGTAGTCTGCAGACTAAGCCCAGGTGGGCCCAGTGCCAGAGGGTTATCGGGTGAGACAAAAACATCCCTGACAAACGGTCTTCGACCCACTCGCTTACAAACAAAGTCTCGCCGACCAAAGGCTCCTCTATAAAATCTCTTCGGCAGGATGTCCTCGACAAAGGTCCGCCGACGAGACGTCATCAACAAAAACTCGTCGACCAAAATATCTGTGGCGACAGCTCGTCGACCAAAGTATCCTCGGCAAGAGCTCGTCAACCCAACGACCATCCGGCAAAGGCCCTTGACAGAGTTGCCCCGACAAGGAGAACTCTCCAAGGAGCTTGCCTCTCATTTTACCAAGTGCTAAACACTTGATAAAATGGGGGACTAACTGTTAAGGTCGGATCTGGTCGGATCCTTCTTAACACTATGAGGGCCGCGAGAGTCGGCAAGAGGAGATCGAGGAGCGGATCTCCAAGCACGAACAAAGCCTCGACAAAGAGAGTCGACAACACGGAGACCGACGAGGATAGTCGACGACACGGAGACCGACAAGGAGAGTCGACGACGCCATGACCCCGACGAGGAGAATCGACGACACGGAGACCGACGAGGAGAGTCGACGACACGGAGACCGACGACGCCAAGGACCCAACAAGGAAAGTCGACGACGCCAAGACCCCGACGAGGAGAATCGACGACACGAAAACCGACGAGGGGAGTAGACGATACCAGGGCCCGACGAGAAAGAGTCGGTGAGACTCTGGCAAGACGAAAGGTGCTGACTGCATCGACGATGACCGATGGCACAGGCATTTAATGCCTGAGGATTCGATAAGAAGGGCATTAAATGCTAGCACGCCGTGATGGGATGAGCAATTAATGCGGCCTCCTCGGAAGTGACCCAGCAGGCTCGAACCACACGAAAGGGGATGCACCAGGCTTTTGCCAGACACCTGGGGGAACGAGCCGATGGGACTTTTAGAAAAGTAGGAAAGTTGGTCTATAAAAGGGAAGAAAACTCATGTACAAATGGGGACCTTTTTGGGCAATAGAGAGATATACATGTAAAAGAAAGGTAAGAGTTTGATCAATAGAACAGTTTCACCATACCATTCTTTTCAGATCCCTTTAGTTAATAAACGAACGAAATCGAGCTCTTCATTTTAAGAACAAGAGTGATCTTGTGACTATTGAGCGGTGCAAATCGTCCTCAACAGTTATAAAAATCGGATTAAGTGTTTGATAAAATATTAGAGCTAGAGCTTGTGAGACGCATTCTTTTCCTTTTTGAATTAGTTTTTATTAGCTTTCAAAATCTGGATGTGTATATATATTTCGATAGGGTTTATATACACATGGTGTGTATGGAACAACGGATTAATTCATAATTGAACGTGATTTGCTGTTTGCATGTCTTGTTTTTGTAACATTTTTACAATTATACCGATTTATTTTCTCTACCGATAATTTTCTTGAAAATTAATTTTCACGTAAGATTCTTGAAATTTGTTATCTCATGTCCTGACTTGTTTAAAATACATCATTTATATCACTTGTAAGTAATAGAATTCCAATTTTTTATTTGTAATGGGATTTCACATATTTGGTTAGACCAAATAAATAAAAAAAAAAAAAAAAGCGAAACATATCTGAATAGGGCATGGTTTTATCTTCTATTATTCTTTAATGGTGGGCAAAACACAACACTTGTCTGTGTTTTTATGATTCAATATTTTGTCTAGTTCTGTTCATGATTTTTTTTTTACTATAATTTAATCAGAAAATAGAAAATAATTAAAATAAACAACACTTGTCTATTTATTTGCTTTATCCATAATTACTTTGAGAAGCACTAAACTTGTTGTTGATGCAGAAAAATGCTTCAAACATTCAGCGGCCTAATAGCTCGTGTTGGACCGGGCCCCATATCGTCTTGTTGACTTTTTGTGACTTTAAGGCATGGGCTCCTGGACTTTCGAGTCAATCGGACCCTCCGCTGACTCGATGATCAAAAACCCGTGGTAAACTCCACTACCTGTCGCTAATAGGGCCAGGACTTGGCCTGGCCCGGATTACAGGTTCGGGACCCCAAAAACGGGTTCCTGACCACCATGTAGGGGGGGTCACAGTATCGACTTTCCAGTGAACCCTGGTAGACCAGACCCTCGACCGGCGTCACGGGGACAGATCCGGGTCCTCGGGCTATCCGCGTAGCTAGTATATCTGCCGGAGATACAAGACCAGTGGATAGAACGAGCACCTCACGGATATAGAACCTTGGCAAGGAGGGTATTAGATCGTGCCAGAATCTTCTCCAGAGCTTCCGCTTAAATGTGTTTTCTCTCTCTCGGAACCTGAACAAACCAACACCCGAGATCAGGGAGAACCGGGGGGGTACCCCTTGATTCACCTCCGACGCTCAACATTAGAGTGATATTAGAGGGGAGGCGAGTTTTAGAGGGAGTAGAGAGAGTTTAGGGCGAGTTCTCGGGGTGAGAATCTAATTATCGTTAAGTGAAAACCGAGCTTCTATTTATAAGAGAACTCGGGGATTCAAACGTCAATATCTCTTTATCCGGGAGGCCCCTGGTGCAAAATAATATATTTTTTTCGCATCCTCAGGACGTGGCCGATCCAACGCCGCAATTGGCGCCTTCATCTGACGCCGGACGCGCCCACATGCGCGGCAAACGTGGGCGGCGCGCGTAGGAGGCTTTCCCTCCAAGACGATGACGTCAGCGTGATTTCACCAGGCTGATGTCAGCTTTCTGGCGCATCCAGCGGATGGGCGACATGTGGAGGAACAGGGTTTGACCCTTGATGGACCTGCAAGGGCGCTGCCACGTGGTGGTTGGCCTTTGGGGGCCTGTGGGACCCGCCCGTGTGTTTCCCAGTGTGTCCCGGAGGCCCCGGGTGTTTCCCGGGGCCGTTTTTTTCAAATTTTATATCGATTTTGGGTGTTTCGATATTTTTGGGATCATCTGGACCCTTTAATTTTCTAAAACGGGCTTCCGGTGAATAATTTGGGGCAAAATTGATTATAAAATTAATTAATCAATAAAAGAAAAATTAATTTAAATAATTTTTCTTTTGTTAATTAATATTAAATCAATTGCGTAAAATACCCTTAACATTAGCCCCCCAGTTTTTTGAGAATTTTTAATTTCCGAGAAACTTTATAAATTGGAGGCAGGACGGCTCATTCGGATTCACGAGCTTATTTTCTTCCGGTGAATAGTAAAAGGTACGTTTTTCTTCTGTAACTTTTTTACCGGGTAATATTTTTGAATTCTGATTTTTGAATCGTGTCCGTCCTTTCGTTATCTAGTTTCCCCATTTCACGAGTCTCGTCATAATTTTTGAAAAAAGAAGTCTTACAACTTGAAATCGAAATCGAGCGACTTTTTCTCTCGAGAACCCGTGAGCCCGAAATGGAGAAATCAGTCACCGACTCTTCGCCGGAGCTCAACGTCGCCGGAGAAGGCCACCACCATGACCGGCTTGGTGAGGCGATTCCGGTGAGGTCAGCGGTGGCCTCCGGTGAGGTGGTGGAGCTTGGGGAAGGGTGTTTGGCTCCGTTTGGTTCGGGCGAACTCGAGCCCGTCGAGGGTTACGCCGTGGGCTCTGTCGTCGGCGGGAGGTGGTCGCCTGAGGGACGTGGCTCGAGGCCGACCAGATCTGGGCCGTCGGAGCACGCCGGTGGTGGCGGAGGAGCTCGGTCAAGCCCCAACTCGCGTGGGCTTGACTTGCGAGTCCTCGGAGGTGACCCGATACCCACGATCGGGCTGTGGGGGTTGCCGGTGACGGCGACGGCGGGTGCTGTGACGGCACGACATGGGCGAGCGGGCTTGGGCCGGTGGTGGACGCCGATGAAGAGGGGAGAGCCTGATCCTCATCGGGCGAGCGGGAGCTAAACTTCGGCGAGATCGGGTCCTTTGTGGCCCAATCTGTGGGCTCAGTCGCCGGAGGTGGATGGCGGCGTCATGTCGGAGAGGTCTGGGCGAGCGGGTCTGTGCCGGAGTCGGGTGACGCCGGCGATGGGATAGCTTGGCCGGGCTGCTTCCTTTTATCCGCTCCGGTGGGTTCCTCGGCCGGCGGGAGCCTGTCTCATTTTATCGGCGGGGTTCCTGCCGCGGCGAGGGTGGCTCCGGCGAGTCCGTCTTTGCTCCAGATCCGCGGGGGCAGTTCCGGTCGGGATCGCCAATATCCCGAGGTCCGTGGGGCCCGCGGTGGTCGGGGCCGGCCGGTGACTATATCGGTGACGATGGCGGCCAATACCGGCAGCCGGTGGTATCCGGCTGATTTTTCAGGAACCCCGGAATTCCAACGGGTTTCCCGTGTGATGCCCCGGTTGATATTCGGGTTGTCAAGATCTTCGTTGGCGGAGGCGGGTCATCCCATGACGGGTCCTGCACATAATTTTTTTGTTGTTCTGGGAGCGGGTCTGAGATCCCCCGGTGTAGATGTAGATAGTATTAGGGCTGCCGCAGGTGCTGCTCATAGAGTTCATGGCGTGGAAGGATCACATCATGGTGCTGGCATAGCAGGCAGGTCATGCCCAAATTTTGATAGGATAGTTAGGGGGAGAGCCGGGGCCTCCTCGGGTGAGGGTGACCTTTATCGGTTGCGTTCTCCCTTACTTTTCCCGGACGTTAATATTCCGAGTTCCGTCACTTCGGCGGAGCTTGAGGCCTTTTTTAGGACCGAACGTCTTGACTTGCCGGGAGTATGTGCCCCGTCGGAGAGGGAACTCCTCGGATATCCCCGTGAAGGAATGGTCGCGGTTCCTTTGGAGAGTCTTCGGCTGGGTTTTTCCTTGCCGGTCCTTTCTCTGTAAGAGCGGCTTCTAGTGTCGCTGGACCTGCATCCGCTTCAAGTCTGCCCGGATACCTGGTGGTTTGCCGCCGGGATTTTCTCGATGTGGCGGGAGAGACGAGGTTGAGATGTCACTCCTACCCAGCTCCGGAGACTCCTACCCATCGTTGTTTCCCAGGATGACTAAAGGGTCAATAATTGGGTTTTTACCCGGCCCGTCTGGGGCTTCCGTGTCAGAGATTTGGGTCCGATTCTAGACCCGGACTGGCATAGTCGATGGGTTTGGGTCCAAAGCGCTTATCTGGGATCCATTCCCCGTGGATTCGGGATCCCTCGGTTGTTTATGAGCACCGGCGTCGAGGATCAGGGCTTTGTCAGTTTTTTTTTACGGGGTCCGCCATTCCTAGACGTTTTGCCTCTTTTTTAACGAGGGAAGCTTGGATTCGATCGGGGTGGATCTCTCCTGAGACTGTAGCTGATCCAGTACCAGGATTTGAAGAGAGGTCCATTATTATACGTAGTTTTTTTTTGCTTTTTTGCCTGTATTGATTATTGTGTCGCACTATGTGGCTGACCTGTGTTGTTTTTGCAGATATGGACCGCAGTGACGAGTGGCCGTGGGGTCTTCCGCCTTTCCCGACTGGTGCGGAGCCTTTGGATATTCCAGCTTCAGGTTACGGGGGGACAGACCCTATTCCCCCGCCTGGGGTGCCTCCTTTGGCGGGAGGGGACTTTGGCTATGACGCGCCATCCTGGGCGCCCGACTCCGTATATGGTTAGCCTCCAATGGTTGGTCCGGCATTTCCAGTATATTACCCTTCAGCGCCTTATGGCCAAACTCTGGCGCCCGACCCTATGTATCCCGGTTATCTCCTCGGGGGCGGAGCTAGTGAGGAGGTACGTCTTATTTCTCTGCCGATTCTTTCTCTTTTGTTTTTTCGAAAGCGTACGTTTACGATTTTCTTTTGTTACAGGTGACGCCTCCATATAGCTACTCGGTTCGCGGTGAGTCCAGCCGAGCCGGAGGGTTATACAGGGATGTCACTCCCATGGGCCGGATGGGGCGTTCTGGAGCGCGTGAGACCGGGCGTCAGGCCGACTCCCCTCATCCCAACATGGCCGCAGCATTGCAAATTATTCGAGAGTCTCATGAGGGGCATTTAGCTGCCTCTAGGGAGGCCTTTCGTTCTTCAGCCGATGCTGCTCACTATTCTTCTCAGCTCGGGGCTGCCCACGAGGCTTTGGCGATGAGGGATGCGGAGATAGCGCATCTTCGGGGAGCGCATGCCATCGAGCTTGAGTCTGCTATATGGCAGGGCTTCATAAATGGCGTGGTGGGTATGCTTTAAGTAAATCCCCACATGTACCTCTGCACTTCCTTTCTCCTCAACCAACAGGTCTCGCCAGAAGTCATGGAAATCTTGGAGCCTTTTATTGCTCTCGTTCCTCCTCTGGGGCCGATCATGAACTTCTTGGTGAACGGGGTATCGTTCTCCACGGGCGTTCATCATTCGGGGGCTGGTAGTGTGGGCAGTATGGCTGGCAAAGCTGGGGATCATGTTCCCCCGGCCTCTCCTTTCGTCGCGGCCGATCATTATGTTCCTGATCTTGATCACATTGCCCCTGCCGGTGAGGGGGCGGAGGATGCGGTTGCCGGAGATGACGCGGTGGACGATGAGTCCACGGACGATGAGGCCACGGATGATGGCGATGATCACCCGTCGTGACATGTTGCTCTTTTTGTTTTTTGTTTTTTTGAAACAATGGGGAGTTTTTCTTTACCCGTGTATAGAGCTTGTAGTTTTCAGTCTTGTCGCGTGTGGCACGATTTTTGTAGCGCCTTTAGGTGCGCCTTTTGTATAGGCGCACATGTTCCGTTGTAGCGAGCCGCCGTGGTTTATTAGGAGCGGGTGCTTGTGATGTAACTGTAATGTTAACCTTTGAATGTCAATCTTTTACTTTCATCTTGTATGTTGGCTCTTCGCTCGTTTATTATCTGATTGTCTTAGAATAAGATTTGTTTTTTGGCCATGTATTGAGCACTTCGGGCTTTTGGCCGATGCCCTGGTCTTGTCACGTGTTGCGTGTCGTCAAGCGCTCGGTTTTGGGCTAAGAACCACTTTTGAGGCGTCTTTTTAGGCTTGGAGCCGGGTCGCGTTGTATGTAACGCTATAAGTTCCTGACTTATGGCAAGTTGCGCGTCAACAAGCGCTCGGTTACGAGCCGAGGACTACTTGCGAGGCGAGTTTGTAAACTTGTAGCTGGGTCGCGTTGTATATAACGTTATAAGTCCCGGACTTATGGCAAGTTGCGCGTCAAAAGGCGCTCGGTTACGAGCCAAGGACTACTTACGAGGCGGCTTTGTAGACTTGGAGCCGGGTCGCGTTGTATATAACGTTATAAGTCCCGGACTTATGGCAAGTTGCGCGTCAACAAGCGCTCGGTTACGAGCTGAAGACTACTTGCGAGGCGGCTTTGTAAACTTGTAGCCGGGTCGCGTTGTATATAACGATATAAGTTCCGGACTTATGGCAAGTTACGCGTCAACAAGCGCTCGGTTACGAGCCGAGGACTACTTGCGAGGCGACTTTGTAGACTTGGAGCCGGGTCGCGTTGTATATAACGCTATAAGTCCCGAACTTATGGCAATTTGCGCGTCAACAAGCGCTCGGTTATAAGCCGAGGACTACTTGCGAGGCGGCTTTGTAAACTTGTAGCCGGGTCGCGTTGTATATAACGCTATAAGTCCCAGACTTATGGCAAGCTGTGCGTCAACAAGCGCTCGGTTATGAGCCGAGGACTACTGGCGAGGCGGCTTTGTAAACTTGTAGCCGGGTTGCGTTGTATATAACGCTATAAGTCCTGGACTTATGGCAAGTTGCGCGTCAACAAGTGCTCGGTTACGAGCCGAGGACTACTTGCGAGGCGGCTTTGTAACCTAAGTTGGCGGGATTGAGACCTGGGCCTTTCTCGGGTTTTTTTTTATATTTATCTTTCTATTTCCTATATCATCCTATATCAACCCCCCAGTTTCCAAGTAATCTTGTAAAGGTTGTGAGGAAACTTTTAAGAGGCATTTATTCGCGAAAAAGAGAAGACTTTATATATATATATATATATATATCATTTGGCGCTTCTTGTGGCGGTCTTTTCTTTTACATATGTTGGCAATCGGAGCTAATTCTGAGCTGGTGGTACACTATCTCGGGGTTTTCCTTCGGGTTGGATTTTAGCTTCAGCTTCCGGTTGAATCTTAGCTTCAGCTATTTCCACCTTATTTTTACCCCTAGCCTTGTCGGGCTCACTGGTGGTACTGCTTTCAGGTGCTCGACGTTCCAGGGGCGAAGAATTTCGCAACCCCCCATTTCCTGTAGTCGATATGTTCCGTCTCGGATCACATTGGAGATGCGGTATGGGCCTTCCCAGGTTGGTCCGAGGGTTCCGGCGCCGAGGACTTGGGTGTTTTGGCCTACGTTTCTCAGGACAAGGCTTCCTTCCAAGAAACGTCTCGCCTTGACTTTAGAGTTGTAGTAGCGTTCTACAACTCGCTTCTGGGCGACCAATCTGGTGTACGCTTCATTGCGCTTTTCTTTGAGAAGATCAAGCTCTTGTCGCAGCGCCTCGTCATTGCGTTCTTCGTCGAAGAACTCGACTCGCGGTGATGGGACGCTTATCTCAGCGGGGATGACTGCCTCGACTCCGTAGGTTAGAGCGAACGGGGTTTCACCAGTGGCATTGCGCGTGGTGGTCCGGTAGGCCCTGAGTACGGAGGGTAATTCTTCTGCCCATTTGCCCTTCTTCTCATCGAGTTTCCTTTTCAGGATGGTCTTGATGTCTTTGTTGACTGACTCTACTTGACCGTTCGCCTGGGGGTAGACGGGTGATGAGTAAGTGTTATTGATTCCGAGGTCTTGGCAGAAAGCTCGGAGGTCGACATTGTCGAACTGCTTCCCGTTGTCGGTTATCAGCGAGGCGGGGATCCTGTGTCGGCAGATGATGTTGCGCCATATGAAGTTCGTCGTGTTTTTCTGTGTGATTTTCGCGATGGGTTCTGCCTCGACCCACTTGGTAAAGTAGTCGATGGCCACTATCGCGTACTCGACGCCACCCGGGGCCTTTGGAAGTTTTCTGATCAGATCGATTCCCCATTTGGCGAATGGCCGGGGGACCATTATTGGACACAATGGGACTGCCGGAAGGTGAGGTACCGTGGCGAACCGCTGACACTTGTCGCATCTGCGGGAGATCTCATTCGCGTCTTTCCTGAGGGTCGTCCAGAAATAGCCTTGCTTGAGGGCTTTGAGGGCTAGAGATCGTCCGGCGTAGTGGCTGCCACAGATTCCTTCATGGATCTCTCGGAGGACGAGATCTGCATCATCTCGGGGAAGACACTTGAGAAGGGGCTGCATGAAACCGCGCTTGTAAAGATTGCCGTCATACATCACATATCTCGTAGCCTGAAGCTTGAGCTGTCGTGCCTTGTTTCGATCAGCGGGGAGCACACCACGCTCTAAGTACTTGATGATAGGCGACATCCAGTTGTCTTCACCTTCGCTGGTGATATGCAAGGATCTGGCTTTTCTTGATGGATGGGCACTCGAGGGACTCGATGGGAACTTTGCCTAGTTCCTCGTTGTCGGTTCCTGATGCCATCCTGGCCAATGTGTCGGCCTCGAAGTTCTCGGCTCGGGGTATTTGAGTGATCTCATACCATGCCAAGAACTACAAGCGATGCTGCGTTTCTGCGAGGTAGGCCGCCATGTTCTCCTTTTTAGCCTGGTACTCGCCTTCTACTTGCTTCACGATCAGTTAAGATTCGCAGTACATCTTCAGGTTTTTTGCCTCGAGTTTTCGAGCTATCTGAAGTCCGGCCAGCAGTGACTCGTACTCTTCCTCGTTGTTTGTGGCGTTGAACCCGAATCGGATGGCGTAGCGTAGCTTTCCACCTTCGGGTTGGTAAGCAGGATACCCGCCCCTGAGCCATTGGCGTTGGAGGCACCGTCAACGTGGAGGCTCCAGACGGGACCGTCGGGGCTCGATTTTTGTTTGGCTGTCTGTGGCAGTGTGTCGAGCTCTTCTTCGGTTTCGACTTATGCCTCATATGTGAATTCGGCGATGAAGTCTGCTACGGCCTTTGCTTTGATGGCAATTCGGGGTTGGTACTCCACACCGTATTCTCCCAGTTCTTGTAACCAGATCGTCATTCGAACTGAGGTGGCTTTGACGAGCGCCTTTCGGACCGGATACTCTGTTCTCACTATGATTTGGTGAGCTTGAAAGTATGGGCGGAGCTTTTTCGCGGTGGTGATCAGTGCGAGCGCCAGCTTTTCGATCTGCGTGTAGCGGGTCTCGGCGTCAAGGAGAGCCTTACTGACGTAATAGACCGGCATCTGCTTCTTTTCTTTTTCTCGAACCAAGACCGCGCTGACGGCCCTGGTTGAGATGGAGAGATAGAGGAACAGGGCTTCATCATCTTTTGGTTTAGACAACAAAGGCGGCGATCCAAGGTAGGTTTTCAGTTCCTGGAATGCGGCTTCACACTTCTCGTCCCAAGCAAAATTCTTTCCGCCTTTGAGGGCTTGGAAGAACGGCTGGCATCGGTCTGTGGCTTTTGACACGAATCCCCAGGGCGTTGACGCGCCCGTTGAAGCTCTGTACTTCCTTGATTTTCCGAGGGCTCTTCATTTCAATTAGAGCTCTGATTTTTTTGGGGTTCGCTTCGATTCCTCGCCGGTTGACGATGAATCCGAGGAACTTCGACTCCGAACACGCACTTGGTGGGGTTCAGTTTCATCTGGTACCTTCGGAGAAGAGTGAAGGTTTCTCAAAGGTCCTTGACGTGGTCGGTTTCCTCAAGGCTTTTCACGATCATGTGGTCGACATAGGGCATGACTTTGTAACAGTATATACCACGGTCTGTAATGAACTTGGTGTGTATCTGGTCGAGCTCGTGCATTCGAATTTGGTTGTATCCCGAATAAAAGCGTCCATCATGCTCATGAGCTGGTGGCCGGCGGTCGCGTCTACTAGCTGATCGATCCTCGGGAGAGGGAAACAATCCTTCAGACATGCCGTGTTGAGGTCGGAATAGTCTATGCAGATTCGCCATTTGTCGTTGGGCTTTTTCACCATCACGACGTTGGACACCCAATCCGGGTATGTGACTTCCTTGATGAAGTCTACCGTGATGAGTTTGTTGACTTTGTCGCTGATGGCTTGATACCTTTCGGGATTAAAGGCTCGTCGTCGTTGTACTTTGGGCGCCCTTCCTTTCTCGATGTTGAGTTTGTGGACGGCGACTTCGGGATCGATGCCTGGCATGTCAGCGTGCGACCAAGAAAAGACGTCTTTGAACTCTCGCATAAAGGCGGTCAGTTGCGTTTTAATCATGACGGGCAACTGGGTGCCGATCGAAACGGTCCTCTCTAGCTTTTCTTCGTCCAGGATAATGGTCGTTACGTCAGAAGAGGGTTCGATCGTGGGTTTGTGTCTCGCGTCTCTTGGGTCGAGCTCGCCGAACATCCGTGCCTCCTCAGAACCGGGGGTGAGATTTTCGTTCAGTTGTTGGATCGTGTGGATGACCAACTCGCTTTTCCCAGTTTTTGTCCCTTGGGCGTAACAGGTTCTGGATTCCCGTTGGCTTCCTCTTAGGATTCCGATCCCGTTTTCCGTGGGAAATTTTACGAGCAGATGGAAAGTGGAGGTGATGGCCTGTAGTTTGTTGAGAGACGGCCTTCCCATGATGATGTTGTAAGACGATGGTTGGTCCACCACGAGATATCGGATCATTTTGGTGACCATGGCCCCGTCTTCGGATCCGAACGTCGTTGGGAGGTCGATGGCTCCTTCGGCAAATACCGGCTTTCCGTTGAAACCGTAGAGCGGGGTCTTGATGGGCGTCGGGATGAGTCCTCCCAGACTCATGCGATCAAGGGCGGTCTTGAAGATAACATCAGCCGAGCTTCCATTGTCGACCAGCACTCGCCTGATTCGGTTGTTGGCGATCAACATCTGTTTCACGATGGCGTCGTTGTGATGGTGCGAGATTCCCCGAGCCTCTTATTCTGTGAAAGTGATGGCTTGGCTGGGAAGCACCGTCGTTGAACTAGTTAGGTTTGTGAGGTTGATCTGGTGTTCCTCGCCGTCACTTTCCAGGGCCCGGGCGTATCTCTTTCATTTTTTGTTAGAGTCCCCAGTTTCTGGTCCACCTAGGATAGTGGATACAACATGATACTGGGGAGCTTTGCCTTTGGTTCGCTCTTCGTCTTGGCGAGGCTTATGGTCATCTTGGGGTTGTTCACCTTCTCGAGACAGAGGGTTGTTGGCTTTTCCGCTTCCTGCCACGAGTTTTTTGACAAATTCTCTTAACTGTCCGTCTTGGATGAGCTGCTCGATTTGTTTCCTTAGTTGCCAGCATTCTGACATCAGGTGGCCATGGTCCTGGTGATATTCGCAGTACCGAGCTTTGTCTCGGTTGGCCTTTCTGGGCAGAGGCCGCGGAGGATCGAACTTCTCTTTGTGGAGGTTAAAAATTGTTGTTGCTGACGCGGTCAGCGGGGTGTAATTTGTGTTCTTACAAAAACCTTCCGCTCTCCTAGAGGGCTGTTGTCATCCTTCAGAGTTTGATTGTTGACGCTGCCTTTTTCTTGAGTATCGTCATCATCCCTTCTTTGGTCGTTCCGACTTTGCTCGCCTAGGCTGAGTTGGTTTCGACCGACGAAGTATTCGTCGGTGGCGATGTCTTCTGCTGCCCTAGCCATCAGTTCGGTTATGGAAGCAAGTCTGTTTTTGACAAGGGAGCGTGTGAATTCACTCACCGGGAGACCTTCGATTACTGCGGTGACGGCGTCATCGTTGGTATAGCTAGCGACTTAATTCGCCTCCTCCGTGAACCTTTTCAAGTAAGCCTGGAGAGACTCGTCTTTGCGCTGCTTGAGGGACCATAGGTACGACTTTCCTTTTCGCTGCGTGATCGAGCTAGCGAAGCGGGATATGAAGCATTCCGTCAGCTCTTCAAAGGATTCAATCGACCCTTTGGGGAGTTGTTGGTACCATTCGAAGGCTGGTCCGGCAAGGGTGAGGCAGAACGCCTAATACATTGTGGAGGGCGGGCATCTCTTCACCCGCATAGCGAACTGGTACTGCACCAGATGGTATGTGGGGTCTGTCGTGCCGTCGTAGATGAGATTTAGCGGGAATCGGAGGTCTCCGCTGAGATCTTCGTCGAGTAGGTGGCTTGCCAGAGGGGATATGACTCCCTCCGCCATACTTCGTTTGGAAGGATCAGTGTTATTAGCGGCGGCGAGTTCTCTCAGCTCTCTTCTTAGAGCCTGGACCTCGCTTCTCTGTCCGTCGTTTGGCGGAGGTGCTGTCAGGCCAGAGGCCGTGTTGGCTCTTCTCGTCATGTGATACATGGCGGGGGGTGCGGAACTTCTAGACCCTTATGATTTGGCACTGTCCGGATTTTCTTGAGGGCGAGGTTCTTCCTTTTGTCGTTCGAGGTGTCGTCGTAAGTCTCCTTCTTGACGGGAGTAACTTAGACGGTGATGGAGATCCTCCTATTTTCCGGGCGTGCCCGGGCGGGCGCCTGCTGGCGACGACGGTTTCTCCGTGCCTTAACGCTTTCAGCATTACTTTCGTCTCCTCCCTGACGTTCAAAGGCTGAACGTCGGGTCGACTGTGATTGGGCCGGCTCTTGAATGCCTTGACGGGCCTGCTGAGTCGCAGGTGGCCACCGTTGTGTGAGTTCGAGGGCCTCTTCTGGACTTTCCTCTTCGTCGATGGCTTCAAGGTTAGTGTCGTTGTTGCCGAGACGTTTGGACACAAGATAAGCCAGGCGGAAGACACTATCTTCCAGCCGAGTCAGCCGTTCTTTTTCTTCGTTGACAGCGGGCGCTTGTCGAGTACTTGTCTCGGCCCGGTTGAGAGCTTGGGTTCGGCGAGCGTTCACCCGAGCCCGAGTGTTGAGAGCGATACTTCCCGCGGGGCGGGAAGAGGTGCCTTCCGTCATGTCTTACATCGGAGTTTCGAGCGTGTTCGAACGCCTTCGAGTGTGTTCGAACGCCTTCGAGTGTGTTCGAATGCCTTCGTGTTTCTTCGAACTCCTTCAAGTGTGTTCTTCGAGTTTCTTCGAATGTACTCGAACGCCTTCGAGTGTGTTCGAGTGCGTTCGAGTGTACTCGAATATCTTTGAATGTGGCCGGATGTCTTCGAACGCCTTCGAGTGTGTTCGAATGCATTCGAGTGTACTCGAATATCTTCGAATGTGGTCGGATGTGCTGGTAGGGACTCGAGGTTTTAAACTCGTGTCCCCCCTCCTTTTAGCGCCAAAATGTTGATGCAGAAAATGCTTCAAACATTCAGCGGCCCAATAGCTCGTGTTGGGCCGGGGCCAATATCGTCTTGTTGACTTTTTGTCACTTTAGGGCATGGGCTCCTGGACTTTCGAGTCAATCGGACCCTCCGCTAACTCGATGATAAAAAACCCGTGGTAAAATCCACTACCTGTCGCTAATAGGGCCAGGACTTGGCCTGGCCCGGATTACAGGTTCAGGAAACCAAAAACGGGTTCCTGACCACTGTGTAGGGGGGGTCACAGTATCGACTTTCCAGTGAACCCTGGTAGACCAGACCCTCGACCGGCGTCACGGGGACAGATCCGGGTCCTCGGGCTATCCGCGTAGTCAGTATATCTGCCGAAGATACAAGACCAGTGGATAGAACGAGCACCTCACAGATCTAGAACCTCGGTAAGGAGGGTCTTAGATCGTGCCAGAATCTTCTCCAGAGCTTCCGCTTAAATGTGTTTTCTCTCTCTCGGAACCTGAATAAAACAACACCCGAGATCAGGGAGAACCGGGGGGGGGGGGGGGGGGTACCCCCTGATTCACCTCCGACGCTCAACATTAGAGTGATATTTGAGGGGAGGCAAGTTCTAGAGGGAGTAGAGAGAGTTTAGGGTGAGTTCTCGGGGTGAGAATCGAGTTACCGTTAAGTGAAAACCGAGCTTCTATTTATAAGAGAACCCGGGGATTCAAATGCAATTATCTCTTTATCTAGGAGGCCCCTGGTGCAAAATAATATAGTTTTTCGCATCCTCAGAACGTGGCCGATCTAACGCCGCAATCGGCGCCTTCATCTGATGTCGGACGCGCCCACACGCGCGGTAAATGTGGGCGGCGCGCGTAGGAGGCTTTCCCTCCAAGGCTATGACGTCACCGTGATGTCACCAGGCTGATGTTAGCCTTCTGGCGTATCCAGCGGATGGGCGACACGTGGAGGAACAGGGTTTGACCCTTGATTGACATGCAGAGCGCTGCCACGTGGCGGTTGGCCTTTGGGGGCCTGTGGGTAGGGGTGAAAAAAAAAACCCGAAAACCGGGTTAAAATCCGAATCCGGATTCCGGATCCGTGTACCCGAACCCGGTTTTAAAACCGGGTTCGGGTACCGGGTATTAAAATTAAATAAACCGGGTACCCGGTACCCGGTTTAATACCCGAATTTAAAACAAAACAAAAAAACAAAAAATCCTTTATTTCAGATTAGGGTTCACACACTTCGATTAGGGTTCACTTCTTCACACTTCACCTCGCCTCCTCGCCTCGCCTCCACACCTCGCCTCCATTGCGCAGCTCTCTTTCTCTACCTCCATCTCCGACGCCGCCTCTCTCCGAAGCCGAAGCCGCCTCTCTCTGAATCTGTATTTTCCGTGAAGTTACTCGAATCGTACAGCGAGGTTTGGTAGCACATATTTATCGAATCCGATACACAAGTTGTGGCTCATATTTCTCTTAACCCACTTCTTCTTCTCTCTGTTCTCAGATTCTTATTGGAGCTTCCGAAGATTGTGTTTTTCTTCATCCTTGTGAGACTGCAACACTTCCAAAGGTTTGTTTAATCTTTGTGTAATATTCTCTTAATTGGCATATTGATCTTGTTAGATTCACTCTACTAAGCTTTGCAATTTCTTTGTTCTAAGCTCAGGAAAATACAGAATGTAATTTGAAGATTTTGTCTCAGACTCTTGATAATCCCTAATTAATAACCACTGCATATATGATATGATAACCGCGTTACAGTTTATTATGATTTATGGTATGAGAAACGAGGAAGAAATTTCCTTACTTTGTTATACAGTACTGTAATTATTAATCCAATAATTATTGATAATCCAGGTAATTAAGCAGCAGGCCAAAATGGAGAAATTATCGATTCAAAGTACTGAAGTAGGCTCGGTGTCGGTGGACAGAAGTATCACTAAACCTCAATCGCAAAAAGAACCTAAGCGCAAAAGAGCTAATGCTTCGGAAGCTTGGAATCATTTCAACAAGCATTCTACCGAGGAAACAGGTTCGTGCAATTATTGTGAAGCTGTGCTAATATGCCCTTCTATTAATGGTACGAAAGTTCTCAAGAATCATCTTGCAAGATGCAAAAAAGGTCCTCATATGGAAGAGCTGCGAGATCATAAGCAAAAAAAGATAGGGGAGTTCATGATGAAAAGCGAGGAAACAGGAAGTGATAGCAACTTTAAAGTTCCCCAATGGTCGAAAGAAGGTTTCCGGAAAGCGATAAAAACTTATATTGTGCTTGATGAACTCCCGTTTCGACATGTTGAAGGAGAAGGATTCATGCATTATTCACGGTTCATGAACCCAAAATTTTATACAGTTTCAAGGGTAACAGTTGCCCAAGATGTATGAAAATTGTTTCAGGAGAACAAGATAAAGTTGAAGCAAATCTTACAGAACCAAAGGGTAAGTTTAGTATATATAGTATTTATTATTTTATTTGAAAGTCTTCCGATAATTGCTCACTAATTGTTATTGTTTTGTTTTTATTTCATCCTCAGGTAAGTGTAACGACCGATTGTTGGACTTCGATCCAAAATATCGGATACATGTGCGTTACCGTGCATTGGATCGACTCGGTTTGGAATTTACATAAAAGAATCATCAGTTTTTCTCAAGCTGAAGACCACAAAGGGTAGATAATGGCTGCTGAATTGATGTATGTCTTCAAGGATTGGGGAATCTCAAAGGTTTTTGCGATTACATTGGACAATGCTTCTGCAAATGATGTTTGTATTGCTAAGGTGAAGACGAAGATGCAAGCGGGAATTGGTATTTAATTTAAGATGGGGAACTTATGCATGTTCGTTGCTCGTGTCATATTCTCAATCTCATTGTGGGAGAAGGCTTGAAAGTAATAGCCGATTCTATCTTGGAAATCCGGAATGCTGTCAGGTATGTCAGATCGTCTCCAGCACGTACGAAGCGTTTTAAACAGTATGTCAAGAAACTAAATATTACTTGCAAGGCGCAATTGTGTATGGATGTGTGCACTCGATGGAACTCAACATATTCCATGTTAGAAGCAGCTCTGAAATTCCAAAAAGTTTTTCAACAGATAAGCGAGGACGATTTATACTACTACATCTATTTTCGCAAGGAAAATAAGGAGGGTCCACCCCGTGATGAAGATTGGGAAAACGCCACCACGTTTATGAAGGTTCTCAAGACTTTCTATGATCT
The DNA here is from genome assembly GCA_954871525.1 of Parietaria judaica. NCBI lineage: Eukaryota > Viridiplantae > Streptophyta > Magnoliopsida > Rosales > Urticaceae > Parietaria > Parietaria judaica. The sequence goes on from OX940860.1 coordinate 59,083,316, forward strand.
GACCAAGAGATTGGGAAAACGCCACCACGTTTATGAAGGTTCTCAAGACTTTCTATGATGCGGGGAACAAGAAATAGCGGATAGTTAGATACGAACGAAGAAAACAAATTATGTTGTTTTGTTTATGCATTTTAATTTTAAGACAACGGATCTATGTGTTTTATTTACGAGACAATGTGTAATTTTATTTTGAGATAGTTTCTTTAAAAAAAAAATCTGGATAAAAAAATCGGGTAAAACCCGGATCCGGATAAAACCCCGACCCGGTTTTCAAAACCGGGTACCGGGTACCGGATCCGGGTATCATTATTCAGAAACCCAGATTTCGGGTACCCGGATTTTGGGTACCCGGATTCCGGGTACCGGGTATCATTTTTCAGATACCCGGATTTCGGGTCGGGTACCGGGTAGCCCAAAAAAACCGGGTACCCGACCCGGTTTCACCCCTACCTGTGGGACCCGCCCGGGTGTTTCCCGGCGTGTCCCGGAGGCCCCGGGTGTTTCCCGAGGCCGTTTTTTACAATTTTTATATCGATTTCGGGTGTTTCGATATTTTTGTGATCATCCGGACCCTTTATTTTTCAAAAAAAAGGCTTCCGGTGAATAATTTGGGGCAAAATTGATTATAAAATTAATTAATTAATAAAAGAAAAAATAATTTAAATAATTTTTCTTTTGTTAATTAATATTAAATCAATTGCGTAAAATACCCGTAACACTTGTGAAGCACAATTATGGCATGGTTTTTTCTTAACATTTCTAATCTATATATATATATAAAAGCACAATCCATCCACAATAAATTGATTGTCTAAAACGCTTGTCTAAAAAGCTTGGAAATAGAGAATTCTATCATTCTAAAATTTCATGACTTTATAAAAAAAAAAAATTAATACTAATTCATTTATTAGATGACTCAATATTATTATTATAATTATTAGACATTATTAGACGAAATGACATATTTTTAATTAGAAGTATCAACTTTCTACACCTTTACGTTGAAGAAGAGGAGAAATAATAAAAAATTAATTCTTTATCAAGACTTGAAAGCTCAACTTAATTATATTGGATGAGAAAAATATTAACCGAGTAAGACAAATGCCTATTACTGCATTCGACTATTAATGTGAAAGAAAGTGCATTCGACAGATAATAAAAATGCATGCAATTGTTTATAATGAATAATTAATGAGTGATAAAGTTTATTGATTTGGTTTTGATGAAAAATTTATTGGAAAGTTTATTAATGAATTATGAATATGATACGTTGGAAAAATTAAAGATAAAGTTTATTAATAAGTTGGAAAGTACCTATTTCTATCTCTCTATCTATATATCCATGCAAGAAAATAGAAAAAAATGCATACGTATATTAATGAATGAGACAGTGTCCATTATTAAATATATTTTTTCATATAATTCAGATGAAAAAAAACTTTGCATTCGAAACGTAATAAATTCCATGATTCAACTATTTTCTTACATGAAAAAATATTAATATTTATATATAAACAAATATAATAAATTCCATGATTGAACTATTTTCTTACATGAAAAAATTGTAAATTTAATAACATTTGGATTGTTAATTGAATGACCTTTGGCTTTTCACATTCTTTAGAATTATGAATTATGTGTAAACTTTATGCCTAAGACTCCTGATTTTCCCTCTTCTTTAAGTTTTTAAAGTTATTTTCATGTATGAAGACTTCTCATATTATTCTTCCAAGCTTATAAATAGATGTTTTTAATTGATGACAACACGGTTCTTTTTACTCTTCTTCCATTATCTTAGATCCAAATAAGTTTTCACTATTTAGACTTGAGTCTATTTAGAATCATGTTGCAACTTATACCGATTCTCAAAAACCATATATATATATACATATTCTAATGTTACCGTTGCTCATTAACGTAGTATCAAGACACGTTCTTCTATTTCATCGTACATTTGTTTCTTTACGTATTTTTTTCAACGCTTTAACCTACTTGAAATGTGAGCTACTTTTGTGACAATACTAAAAAAATTATTCTAATGTTCTTTTGCAGATGTACATGAGTTAGCAAATAGACGTCTTTCTTCGAGGTTGGTGCACTGTGTTTATGTGTTTTCTCTGTAAGTTAGTTTATATAGTTGTGTTGTAAAGTTTCTAAAGGTAATCCTCACAAATTTTATTTATTGTTGATGAATATCATTGTTGAATATCATTTCTTTGTTAATGTGAATCGAAGGATAATTAAGAAAGCTTTACGATCACTTAAGGATAATTTAGTGGTTCTTCACTTAAGTTAATAGCCAAAATTTATAATTTATAAGTGTATTTGTACTATTTTCAGAGTTAAAATGTGTTAGCTGCAAGCATACTCAACGTTCGGAACTATTGACACCAATTGTCATATTTGTTATCTTTCATTTTTTAATAATGTTGAATTATGATAATTTTATGGTATCATAGCGACGTGAATAAAATAATATATTTTACACCGTATTGACACCAATTTTCATATTTGTTATCTTTCATTTTTTAATAATATTGAATTATGAAAAGTTTTATGGTTTCATAACGACGTGAATAAAATAATATATTTTCAAAATTATACTCACAATTTCAATACGTGATAAATTTATTTCTTCATATGTCATATAAAAATATATGACAGGCCACGGGTAAGTCCAAGTAGATGAAAATCTATTTAAGAAAAAAAATCATATTAATTCTATTTGCGAAAATTGATGTCCCACAATTTAGAATTTAATCACTGATTTATTGCTTTTTATATGAGCTGCCTATAAGCAAAGTATCACCAAGCTAAACTACTTATTTTTTATTATTAAAAATATTAATAGCTATTATGAAGTATAAAGTTTGAAGTTCGAACCTATATTTTAAGATACTTATATATACTTCTTTAGGATATCTATTCTGCTTATACCATTTGATTTCAATTGATATTATCACAAAATAATTAAACTAAATAATATATAGTCAATTGATGTATAATGTTTAAAATAAACACTTTGGGCGCGAATTATACAACATCATACTAAGAAAACAAATTTCCTAATTTTAGATTTTAGTTTTCTCAAAATTAAAATAAGTAAACTTGATAAGTGTGATATTCAATATTCATTAAAAGTCTTTATTTCCTCTTATTTTTTATCCAACGCCTTCATCCCCTCTTATGCAAAGGATTCGGGAAATTAATCAATTTAAATTGTTGTTCTTTCGAAAAATTCTTATATAGAAAACGTGTTGCATAACCTAACTTAATATATAAATAAAATAATACTTACACATATGGAAGTCTGTATAATGATTTAAACTTTTACTAATTACATTAACATAAGCTTAGTTTTAGAATTTGTCTTATTAGTAAAATTAGTCAAATTATGTGAGGATATTTATTATTATTTTTGAACAACCACGGTATTTTATTCAAGCGCTATCGACGGCATTGATTTTTGTTTTATTCAAACACATTAATATTTTATATAATTCATCGCGATTAATATGTGGTTATATTAGTGTTTTTTAGTATACATGATTATCTAAGAAATTTATAGATAAATGTGGTTTTGGAGTTGTTGTACTATTATGTTAACTTTTTAGATCTTTTAAATAAATAACATGTATATTTTTACAATCAAGACATTATATACGAATTATTACAGATCAAATTTTTTTTATTTTTATAATGACGTAATAAGAAGAAAAAAGTCCATTTCATTTGATGAGAAATAAAAAATGAATTTATTATAGTCCCTTCATAGATTATTACAACACGTAATTTTAAAAAAAAAAAAATATTAGTATACTCATCAAGGATATCTGTGAATAATGAGAAATGAATTTATTTTAGATTTTGTTTTTGTCAGTTTCCATATTACAACTAGAATCAATTAATCAAGCGAACTTTTTAGGGAAATATATGCCATCAAGTTGGAGATAGAACATAGGAAATAACTACTCTTATATGGTGATCTGATATTTATCTTTACCAAAAAAATTTATAATTAATAATTGATTTAATAAATTCAAACAATAATCTTTTAAAAATATTTATAATCAGTAATTTATCGCGCGGTGCCGTCTACTAGTGTAGTTAAGCAAGCATAGCATACTAATTATGTGATTTTATGTGATAATAATCTATGTTTGAAAATGAAGAATAAAAAACAAATCCCATTTCTTCAACGTAGCATAACTTGCATGTCATTGATGAGAAACAAAAACACAAGAAAAAAATCAATCATTTAAAACTGTATAGAATATCAAAATAAAAGCTGTTCATCAGTCTGCGACACTGTCAAATGTGTATATTATATTAAGAAAATTGAATTATTTGGAGAGTCAAATTAAATTGGAGCAACGTGAATAATTAGTAATAAAATCCAGTTGATATTCGTAGTAAAAGCTGTATTCACAAGATTAATTATAATTTTTGTGCTACACTTTCGTAGGTGTTTCATGGTATAATATATATATATATATATATATATATATATATCATATGTGCAATGTGTTTGTCTTTTATACTATAGAGTCTCTAACGTCATTGAAAACAAATTAAATTATATAGACTATATTATTAAGTTATTAATTTTGGCATATGATATAGCCCACCGATCTTGACGCTATATGTACGGCCACCACCTACAATAACACCCATTACGCCACGTGTAATGACACTTCATGCACCCCAAATATTTGGTTTAAAAATAAACAAAAAAAAATATTGGATAAATTTTGTGTTGGAGCTTTAATCTTGTCAGCGGTAATAGTTTTCTGTGTTACACTAGATAGTGTACACGTTAGAATTACGTCTACTTATTATTCATAAATCGGTTTGTTATAAATAATTTTATTCGTATTTTTTGGATAATTAGAAATATGATGTCTCTCCATGAAAATCAAGGTCCATCGACGAAGTCAAAACCCGTTAGTTCAAGTCCAAACTCTTTTGGCGTGGTCAAGGTTCGACGAAGATTTTAGAAGGCTGATGAAACACGTACAAACTTAAATCAAGATGATTACCAAATCATGCATAGTCATGCATAATGATTTATTTACTAATGTATCTATTTTTTTTATTAGGTTAATTATGTAGATTTGAATTTCTTTTATTTCTTTTATTTTTTATTCATTGCATCTATTTTAGGGAGATTATCTTAGAATCATTTTCCTTATAAGGTGATCGATAATCATATGGAGGACAATTTATGATGATATGAAGAAAAAAAATGAGTTGCTTGTGAAGTCGAGTTTTATCTCGCAAAGACACGTTCTTGTGTTCACTCGTCTCTCTTTACATCAGTTGGTACCAGAGCCACTCGTTTCTGTGCTAGGGCAATGAAGAAGCGAGACGTTCACGACGCTTTCGTAGAGGATATGGTGAGACGAGAAGAGGTCGACGGATTCCGTGCTCAGGTTGAATTTTTTATCCGTCAGATGGCTGCAATGATGCAGAATCAAACGGAGCAACGACAACAAGACGACGACGGAGCGAACCTATTCGGGCAAAATTTTGGCGGCTACGGTCACGCGATGCGTCGACGTAAGGAGATCCCAGAGGATGCGCGGTGGGTGGCGGCGTTCCAGGTGGCTATCCCGGAGTACAACAAAATGACGTACGGTGAGGTGGAGCACGACGAGACCGTGTACGACAAACCGGTTTACGGCGAGAAAGAGTATGACGAACCCGTGTACGATGAGTACGACGATCGCGTTTATGATGAGGCGGAGTATGCCCAAACAATGTATGGCGAGGTCGTATACGAAAACAACATGTGCGCCGAGCAGGAGGAAGCCGCACACAGGGAGATTATTTTGGTATCAAGCAAGACCACTAAAGCGGTCGCACCAAGCGAGTCTATTGGCGTTATGGCCATGATGACAGTGGCAATCGGGTCTCACCCGACAAACAAAATCATTGCGGTAGCGGTTTCATTACCGATCTACTGACACCGATTTATTTTAGAATCCGTAGAGCTGGTTTGGGAACGACGCACACCCGCAATGGTTATACGCAAGGACAACCGGAGAAATGGCACGAGAGCGGTAAACAAAGGAGAAAGTTTAGAGATGTCATGTGGTGTTGGAGGGGATGCAAATACAAGGAAATCATTTTACTACGACGACTTTGGCGCGGACACAAGCGCGGCGATAGAGGCGGAGTTGTGACACCAACCGACCATCTAAATTCAAGGATGAATACTTTCTTCATCGGGAGAATGATGAAGCACATACAAACTTAGATCTAGATGATTGCCAAATCATGCATAGTCATGCATAATGATTTACTTACTATTATATCTATTTCTTTTATTAGGTTGATTATGTAAATTTGCATTTATTTTTTATTCTATTGCATCTATTTTAGGAAGATTATCTTGGACTCATTTCTTTATAAGGTGATCGATAATTGTATGGAGGACAGTTTACGATTATGTGAAGAAAAGAAAAATTCAACTTTTTCTTGTGAGGTCAAATTTATCTTGCAAAGACGCGTTCTTATGTTTGCTCGTATCTCTCTCTACATCAAAGGCCCCAACGACGACCGAGAAAGATCACTGACTACCCGGCTGGGTAACAACGACCTTGGAAGGCTCCCGGCGAGCCATTGACAACCTCAGAGGATTCTCGACGAGGCATCGGCGACCTTAAGGAGTCCCTGATGACCTTAGACGACGACCTTGAGGTCCGTGACGATCGAAGAGGAATACGACAATCTCTAAGCGCCCCGACGACGCCCTTATCAAGCGATGAGGCCCTTATCATACGACAAGCCCCTCATCCAAGAGAAGGCCCCAGACGATGAGTATCCCCTTTTAATCTATTTCACGAAATTTCTCTCCTTTTATCAATGCAAAAAAAAAAACATATTATCGTCACTATATTGCCCTATTGAGATGGTCCTATTGAGATCTGGGAAGAAAAAAAATAGAGAGGAAAGAAGAAGATTTGGAGAGGAAAAAATAAAGGGGAAAACTGAAAATGAAATAAGCAAGAAGGCATAAATGACATGTATATACAAAGCCAAATGTTATGTACCCCGAAGATCGATAAAACTCAATATAGAATTATGGAAAATATTGACCAACACTCACAAACCCAATCGCTGATAGATTAAGTTTTTGAATGTTTATTGGCTATCTTTTTTTAGCTTAAGCTCTCTTAAATATAACATGCCTACAACCTAATGGGCCGGACCGGCCAGACTATATATATAAACCCTCTAACATAATTAAAATAACCTAATAACATAATTAAATAATTAAACGACGTAATCAAATTGACAACTCAACTTATTTATCCTAAGACCTAAATTACTTAATTGCATATGACGACATAAAATAAACGAAACTAATTCAATAAATGATATTAATCCAAAAATCTCAAGGCCGTATCACCAAAGGGGAAAGGCTTGAGTATTTTGGTACATAAACAATGAATATTGTTATTTTTTGAATTTAAGAACATTGATAACTAGTTTCCGATTCTACTTAAGATGTGTTACTAACTAATGAATTTTTTCTTATTATAAATACTTCTAATCAGTGTTTGAGTTATCGAGATTATTGATGGATGATCGATTGATTATCGAGGTTTATGGGCTTGCCGATAAGTTTTTCCAGCTAATCGTTATCGTTCTATACTTTTGCATGGATAATCAGTGGAAAACTTAGTCATTTTTTCATTAAAAATTTCAGTACAATTTAAAGTTAGTCAATGGAAAAATTAGTCACTTTTCGACGAAAAATTTTAGTGTAATTTAACGGCATGTGTACCAAGAGCGCCAAAAAACACAATTTAAATGTATTTCTTTGAATTTTTGTGGATTTTGAGGGCTGTTGAGTAATATTGTTATATATTAAGGAATCTTTTCAATTTTTCAGCAGATTAATTGGCATTTGTAACGATTATTTGAAATGTATAGGTTTGAATCAAAATAATTCATGATAGTTCATAGTAGTTTAGGTTTGAATTTGATGAATTGTTCTCGATAAAATCGCTATTTTTTAGATTGATGAATGTATATAGACGAGAATAAGTTTGTTTATGTGATTTTGTATAAATAAAAAAATTCCAGATTTGGGTGTTGTATATTGATTTTCCGATGTCTTGTTTCATCACAGCAAAAGTACGAATTTTACAGAATTTGTTGAATTTGAGATATTTTTTCAATTTTTTTTTATATCATTTCATCTTTTATATAATTGGTAAACAGTAATTTGACCTCTTTTTTTTTTGTTATATGACGTTTTCTAATTTTTTGTATTATTGCGGCAAAAGTACATGTTTTCAGAAATTGGTGAATTTGAGATAGTTTTTCAAAAAAAAATATATAATATTAACTATAATTCGTAATTGGTGAGTTTGACATATTTTGTTCTGTAATTTGACTATTTTCCGAAGTGTTGTTTTGTTGCAGCAAAAATACATTTCCTGAGAATTTGGTGAATTTTAGCTAGTTTTTCAATTTTTTAATATCATTTGAATTTGGCAGATTGTATGTAAATGTTAATATTTAAATTTTACATATTTTATTTTGGGAAAATAGCGGCAAAAGTCCCTAACTCTGGATATTTGTTGTAGTTAAGTCCCTATACTCAAATTTTGGTGGTAAAAGTCCTTACCGTTAAAATATTGTTGCACATCAGTCCTCCTGCCGCTATCATCTCGTTAAGTGCCACATTGGCTGCATATGTGTCATCCATGTCACCAAATACCTCCACCTTGCATGTGCTTCCTTATATACACATAATTAAATTAAATAATTTATATATGAAAAGGATATTCAAGGTAAAATTAGCAATAAAAAAAACTTGAAAGTTTAAGGCAAAAGTACAAAAATAAAAATTACTAAAAAAACTATAAACCGTTAAATCCACGTGTCGCGATGAAATTAAACCACATTTTTAGTGGATCCCACCATTTTGAAAATTCTTGTCGTTTTATCATTTCTTTGTGATCTAATAATGTCGTTTATATATATTTTCTTTTTCTTTCTTGAAATTGTATAATTAACGTTAATTATTAGATCCAATAAACGACATTATTAGAAAGTTATACCAGTGTTAATCACAGAATTTCAAGAAAGAAAATGAAAATATATATATACATGATATAATTAGATCACAAAGAAATTAATAACAACAAGAACTTTTAAAATGGTGGGATCCACTGGTATAACGTATGATATATATATACATGATGTAATGTTATATTTATTGTGTTCGTTGTTTGAGAATTGAGATAATATCGTATCTTTCATTTTTTTGTTTAAATGTTAGACTTTTTTTTAATATTAAGTATTTTGAAGACTATAAAAAATTGAGTGTAGATATGTATAAAAATATTTTATACGTTGTTCATCGATAAGTTTTGATAAACGGTAACGATACATTTTAAAAGTTTTCTATCTATAAATTCATCGATAACCGATTTATCCGTCGATAACAGCAACCATTTTTTGGGCAAAACGACCTTTCATCCAATTTATTTTATACTTGATAGTTGATACTGTTATTGCCTTATTTATGTAGCAACCGACATGATGTGTAAGCCTAACACAACTGTTGATGTTGAAAATTAGATAAAACACTTTAGCAAACCAATTGCGAGATTTAGGTCGGGCCTATGGTCATCTGTTGAATTTTCTTGGGCTTGGAGCTTGGCCTTTGGAATCTTGTAGTCCGGATCCTCCGCTAACTGTCAGACTGGAATCGGGTTCTTCGAGCCGTTACCGCAAAGTCCTAGGACTTGGGATATAAGTCAATGACCGCTGAGAATCATAACTTCCTTAGAGAAGGTTGATTATCGGATTTTTATCAGACCCTCCGCTTACCGTCGGACCGGAAACGAGACATCCGGCCTGTTACCACAAAGTCCTAAGCCTCGGGATATAGGTCGGCGACCGCAGAGAACCGGAACCTCTGTAGGGGGGTCGGCGATCGGGCCTTAGAATCTCTATTTATGGCATGCCGATAATTTCCTCAGCTTTTCCGTTCTAGCTAGCTTCTCCGTCTTTAGGACTAGAAAAATGCGGTCAAGGGAACGGGAGGGGTTACCTCTCTATTCACCTCCAACGCTCAACATTAGTCGGGTATTTAAGTCGGGATATTTAATAGAAGGGAAAAAATAGGTTTATCGCTTTAGAGAGCGTTTGAGTGAGTTTTGATGAGTTAAAACGCGTTTGTGGATGTGTTTTTCAAGTTCGGCCTAAGTTGACTTTTTTGGTTCGGGTCCCATTTACTTTTTCTAGAATGAGTCTGGATCGCCTTCATGGGCTTTTTAGTCATTTGGGCTCGTGGGTGCGTTTTTTGAGTTGGACCCTTTTTTTTTTTCTTGGAAAAATACCCAACAACAAACTTCAGATTTATTAATGAGCAGTGCTTAAATACAACAATAGATTTCATATTTGGTAGCTATGTGTAGTCACGAACAGGCTTCTTTGGATGGGTCCTTGACGTGGACGTGGTTATCTTTAATGTTTGACTCTAAAGAAGAAGACATTAAGAAAATGACTTGTAATTCCTAGCCAGGAATATATTTACTTCATTAGTATGTTAGAATCTAAATTTCATATCTTAAATATGTATTAATGTCAATTAATCTTGATATCGGAATTTTAGATGTATATATATATATGTTACGGGTATTTTACGTAATTGGTTTTTATTAATTAACAAAAGAAAAATTATTTAAATTAATTTTTCTTTTATTAATTATGATCAATTTCGCCCAAAATATTCACTGGAAGCCCGTTTTCAAAAAATAAAGTGTCCAGATGATCCCAAAAATATCAAAACACCCAAAATCGATATAAAATTTGTGAAAAACGGCATCGGGAAACACCCGGGGCCTCCGAGACACGCCGGGAAACACCCGAGCGGGCCCCACAGGCCCCAAGAGCCACCTGGGTGGGTCCCACAGCCCCCAAGGGCCACTGCCGCGTGTCAGACGACCCACCAGGTCCACCAAGGGTCAAACTTGACCATGCCACGTGTCAATTCCTCATTGGACGCGAGGAAACCCATCACCCAATCACAGCCCGCCACGCAGGTGCTGACGCGGGCGCTGACGTCAGCCAGAGCTTCTCTGCGCGTGGCATTGCACCGCCGCCACTGTTCCCGCGCATGCGGGCGCGTCGCTGCTCCGATTGGCCTGAAAATTGCGGCGTTGGATCGGCCACGTCTGGGGGACCTAGAAAAACAGATAATATTACCCCGGGGGCTTCCCGGAGTAATAATTATTCACGTTTTAACCCCCGGACCCTCCTATAAATAGGAGCTCGGTTTTCACTTAACGGTAACTCGATTCTAACCCCGGGAACTCGCCTAAAACTCTCTCTACTCCCTCTAAACTCGCCTCCCCCTCAAATATCACTCTAATGTTGAGCATCGGAGGTGAATCAGGGAGTACCCCCCCCCCCCCCCCCGGTTCTCCTTGACCTCGGGTATTGTTTAGTCTAGGTTCTGAGAGCGAGAAATCACGCTAGAGCGGAAGCCCTGGGGAAATTTCCGGTGTCGATTACGATCCCTCTGTTAGGACCTGTTCTATGTGGTGTTCGTGCTATCTCCCACTCTATTATCCCTAGCGGATAGACCGAAGACCAGTATCAGGCCCCACGATACAGGCCGAGGGATCTAAATCTCTGGGAATTATCCAAAGGTCTTAAACACAGGGAGGTTCACATAAGGCGGAAGCCCTGGAGAAAATTCTAGCACGATCTAAGACCTTCCTTGCCAAGGTTCTAGATCCGTGAGGTGCTCGTTCTATCCACCAGTCTTGTATCTCCGGCAGGTATACTGACTACGCGGATAGGCCGAGGACCTGGATCTGTCCCCGTGACGCCGGTCGAGGGTCTGGTCCACCAGGGTTCACTGGAAAGTCGATACTGTGATCCCCCCTACACAGTGGTCAGGAATCCATTTTTGGTGTCCCGAACCTGTAATCCGGGCCAGGCCAAGTCCTGGCCCTTTAGCGATAGGTAGTGGAGTTTACCACGTATTTTTGGTCCTGAGTCAGTGGAGGGTCCGTTTGACTCGAAAGTCCGGGAGCCCAAGCCCGAGAATCATAAAAAGTCAACAAGACGACATTGGGCCCGGCTCAACACAAGCAATTGGGCCGCTGAATGTTTGAAGCATTTTTCTGCTACAACAATATATATATATATATATATATATCGAAATTAAAACATTTTAGTGTAGGTAAAATTATGTATAGTTGTATAGTATATAGTGCTTCCAGCTATTCAATGAAAAGGGAGTGAGAAAATTCAATTATTTAGATCTGCTGAATTAAATAAACATATAAAACCTAATGGTAAAGGTAATGTGATATCCACTAATTAAAAAGATTGGTTGATCTAATTTTTTGTGACATATCTCTCCTTATCGATTAATTTTATTTATTTATAAGAAAACCTTTTCATGGTGTTCATTGTTTAGCTTCAGCAAGACTAATTATAACTCTATACTTTCTAGTTTATATGATGACCTCACTAAATGTATACCCCACTACGCCTACCATCAAAAAGAAAAATGTGTGGTGTTTTCAATGGTTATACGGTACATATATTTTTTATTTTTTTAAATGAAGACTATATTATTAAATCTAAACGTAGTCACACGGATAAGCACGGGTTTGTCTACGCCTATAACCCGTTTGGCTGAGCTCCCACGAGCAATAGATGCCCCAACCTGCACCCGCTAAAAATAGTATGCGGAAAATGGGTTGGGAACCAGTGTCTGGTTCAACCTTATATGCCCGTTGACACGCCACAAGTGAACCTAATAATTATATATATATATATATATATAATTATTAGGTTCACTTGTGGCGTGTCCTTATATGGTTTTAATTTTTTTTAGATCATATACAGTAGAACCTCTATAAATTAATACTCGATAAATTAATAGTCGCGATTAAATAATATTTTTTTCCGGTCCCGACTCGGGCCTAACTAGCTAAATTAATAATTCGCTAAATTTATAAGATAATAATTTTTTTAGTAAGTATATAGGTCCCAAGTGATATATAAATTAATAATTCAATATAAAAATTACATAAATAATTATAAAATCACTATAAATAAAATAAAATATAAATAACTATGAAAAGACATTAAATAAAAAGATAAAATTACATCACTAATTATGTAGTCTTCTTAAAATATGATTCTATAGTAATTATTACAGCTTTAATTATCATTACTCTAAGAAGTTGTTGCCATCCGTCTTTAATATCATTGGGCTCTTTAATATTTATGACATTGGTACTATGATAAAATCATTTTAAATCATAATAATAGTCTCTCTTGATATTTTTAATATTGATACTTTAATATTCTCGATATAATAAACTGAAATAATTTTTTTATTAGTAAAGATGTTTATATACTTATAGCTGACTAATATTTTTTTCTTCATTAATGTATAAATTAATAAATTATTAGTTTATATGTAAATTAATAATCCGATAAGATAATATTTCTTGTTGGTCCCAACAGTATTAATTTATAGAGGTTCTACAGTAATGTTCATGAATTATATTTAATTATTATCTCGATTTTTAGTGGGAATCATTTATCAAGGAAGTCGGGGTCTTAGTGGATTAGTCATGTAGAGAGAGATATGAAGAACACGAAAAACACGTGTTTGTGAGATAAAACTCGACTTCACAAGAAAAAACTCGATACTTTAATTCATCATAAACTGCCTCACGTTATGTCTTTGTAATACAATATATAGGAACTAAGAACGTCAGACAATATGATCTATATTTCCTAGAATAGAAGGAGCCAAATAAAATTGTAAATGAAATAGTATAATCTAATGATACGCAAATAAACAAAAATAGACATATAAGCAAGTAGTAGATATAATAGGAAGCAAATTATTCATGCATCAAGCATGATAAGGAAACGATTTTGCAGTGTCAACAAGTTCCATCATTCTCTCAATGTCGAGAAAATGCGTCCTTGAATTTCGACCGTCGGTCGGTGACACGATTCTTCCGTCATCGCCGCGCTCGAATCAGCACCAGAGTCGTAATCAGAAAATTATTTCCTTGCATTCACAATTCCACCAACACCAATTGATGTGTGTTGAGGGCGTTTCGTACCCGCAACAATCACAGGAAGATCCTGTTTTTAGAGAAAATGAGGTTTGGTTTTGCTCGTTTTACGATTAGAAAGCTCTTCTCATAATGGCATGTAACTCGTGATCCTCTTTATTTTGTTTCCAGTCCCCCTCTTATAGGGTCACCTTACACTCTCTTACATTCGCTTTCCCGCCCCTTCCCTGAACAGGGCTACCCTCATACTTTGTGTTGCTCTCGAGTGTCTGCCACTCATAGTGGGTAGGATGTGTCAGGCTTCATTAAATGCGCCTCCCTTCAATCATCTGTCTTTCGTCGCCTGACTCATCATCATGAGCCTTCCTTCTTGACTTCGGTGCTTTTAGCCCCTGAGCTCCCGACTCGGGATTTCGTCGATGCTTGTGCCGTTGACCGTGGGCATCATCAACTTGGGACACCGTCAATTTGGGGCATCGTCAATGCTGGTGTTGTCGATTCGGAGCACCATCAATCTGGGGCATCGTCAACTTGGGACGCCGTCAATCTGGGACATCGTCAACTTGGGACACCGTCAATCTGGGACATCGCCAATGCTTGTGTTGTCGATTCGGAGCACCGTCAATCCGGGGCATCGTCAACCCGATCGTCATCGACTCTCCCCTCGCGGTCATCAGGCGTCGACTACTTCTACCTCTGTACTGGAGGAACTCCTTAGTGTTGGGAGGGATCCGACCGGATCCGACCTTAACAGTTAGTCCCCCATTTTTTCAAGTATTTTTACACTTGATAAAATTAGAAGACGGCCGCGCCCCTCATCTTCCTCCTTTAGAATGTACGATTTCTCCCATTTATGCTTTGATGGTTGCTCCGGAGGCCACGGGGTCGAGGATTTGTCGACTTCGAATATTGCCGACTCTGGGATTTGTCGGCCCTCGAGTCGTCATTTCCGGAGGTCGTCAGCTTCGAGAACCATCGGCTTCGGGATCGCCGACTTGGGGGCCTGTCGGGTCGAGGGTCATCATCTCTACGAATCGTCGGCTTCAGGCCTCGTCACTCTCTCCCGATAATCTCTGGCTCTGGGGCCCACCAGCGTCTATTCCCGAGGTTATGCGTGCCTCGGGCAAACGAAGCGTCTCTTCACATTAATACACCTTGTCTACACTCGAGTGCTTTTGGGATTCGTAACGGATCCCTTATCTCAACCGTTGCTTTTTGAACTCCTTTATTATTAGACCGTTGGATTATTCTGCGCCTCTTTATTTTCCCTCGTTCGGATTGGTTCGCGTTTCTTCATCTCTCCTCGCTTGGGTTCCCCTTTTAAGGGTTCTTTCGATCATTTCTCCCTCATTTGCTTCTCCTTGCAGTCTTCCTGCCTCTCCCACTTGACGCCGTACCCTTTCTCTTTTTCTGGTGACATCATGACGCCTGGGAAAATCTTTGCGACCAAGTCCCCGCCTTCCATCCTGAAGGAGGCAGATTTCAAACGTTTGAAGCGCAAGTATTTTGCGCGGGAGAATGTCTATGCTCGGCTTCCTGAAGATGGCGAACTGGCCGACGAGCCCCCGGAGGTTTATATCTCCCTCTATGAAGCCTTTTTCCGACATGTCGGTCTACATCTCCCGATGCCCAACATCATGTTGGCCTTCCTCTACGCTTTTAAGTTGCCTATCACCCAGGTGGGGCCTAACGTGCTTTGCCTTCTCTTGAGCACTCTCGTCATCGCTCGCGAAGAAGGAGTGGAGCTCACTTTAGAGGATTTGATGTGTTTTTTTAACGTCATCAGGAACCCCCGCAACCTCGGCATATTTATGCTGACGCATCGGCATAAGGACCACGTTTTGCTGAACACGCCGAGCAAGGAGCCCCTGTGGGAGCACAAGTACTTCTTTGTGCGGGTTAACGTCCGTACTTTCGGCCCTCATCATGCCGATCTCCCCCGGGACTGGATCACCGACGTACCGAAATTCCTCCCCCGCGGCGACAATGGGCGCTTCTAACAGGTGCGTCAGGCTCTGCTGGCCAGCCCCAACCGGGATTGGGCTAGCGACTTTACCGAGGGAAGGATTTTTCGGTTCGGCGTGTTTCAGGAATCGATGATCTGCGGCCCTCCCCGGCATCGCTTCTTCCGGAGATATTTTCTCGTGAGTTCGTCCCCGATGACCCGTCGGTAGTGGTTCCTAAAGCGGCGAAGAAGATCAAGAAGCCCCGAGTGGACTTCGTGGACTCCTTCGCCGAGGGCGACTCTTCCTCGGCGAGGGGTTCTTCGGGCAAGCGGCCTGCCGAGGGGCTGAGTGAGGCTCCTGCCCCGAAGAGGTCTAAAACCCTTTCCTTCCCCGCGATGACCGCCGCTGAGTCATCTCCGGTGGTTCCTCAATCGCCCACTCGCCAAAGTGGTGGCGAAGGCCCTGCCCCCGCTCGGAGGGAGAGGGCCAATTTTATCAATTCCATCTCTCCCGTAGCCGCTCGGTCGAGGGTATCTCTCCCCCTCCCGGCGACAAACGAGGGCTCTGGGCCTCGGTCTCCGATATCCGAGCCTCCGACCGCGGGGTCGAAGGATGCACCCGCTCGGCGGGGGGAAGTCGATACCATCGTCCTTTCCGCGATGTCTTCGCCGGCACGGAAGGGCCTCCTCCCGTCAATGACCGGTGATTCGCCCTCTATTCCGGCTTCTCTGGCCGCACCTATTGTCGCCGCCGTCGCGCTTCCGTCCGTCTTAGAGACCGGAAGGGGTGATGCTTCGTCAGAACTCTCGCGCCCCCTTTCGGTTCGCGCGACTGCCGGGACGACTGCTTCACCGATCACCGTCACTTCTACCGGGCTTCAGACTGCCCAAGTTCCTGCGGCTATTCAGTCGCCGTTTGCGCCGATGAACTCAAGGACCGAGAGGGTCCCTCAAGATATCCCGGTCCTTCCGCCGGGGTCCCGGTCTTCGTCTTCCTCTTCATCGGGGTTTTCCCCTTGTCGACAAACATCGCCGCTGACCAAGGCGTCAACTTCTCGTGCCTCTGCGTCTTTTCGCCTTCCTCCTATTCCTTCTGGCAGCTCGACCTTGGAGGATTGGGAGGCCTACTCGATTGCCGTCTGCGATGGTTTGACTATGGCAACTTCCGATTCTCATCCCGGCGTGGACCCATCCGACGAACTCGCGGGCTACCCCGCTTTCGTCGGGAGCGTGCTCCAGAGCGTTGCTCGTGCGAATGATATGCTGGCTTCGGTGCTCAAGGCTGAGAGGGAGATCGAGATGGAGAGGGCCGAAACCAAGACAAAGCTTACCGAGTCCGAGAGTCTGCTAGGCTTGGCGATCTTCAACGAGCGAAAGGCTCGCGAAGAGATCGACGAGTTGAATGCCTGGTTGAAGGCGACGACGGCTACTCTGGGGTAGTCGAACTTCAAGCTCTAAGCCGAGGCTTCACTCCGGCGGTCGGTCGAAGTGAAGCTCAAGGAGCAGGAGCGACTCATCGCTGTCGGCGAAGACCAGCTTCTCGAGGAACGAAAGCGTTACCCCCTCGTCGAGGAAAATCTCGGGGAGTCTCTCCGGATTACGTCCGACCGTCTGGCCTGAGCCACCGAGGCTGTGGGGTTATCGCCCTCCGAAGAGGACCACCTCACGTTCCGAGTCAGGGAGCTCCTCCATCAGCTCCGGCAGACGGAGTCCGAGCTCAGCGCTGCCACTGGGGAGCGGGATTCGGCGGCGATAGAAGCGGCCGAAGAGAAACAAGCTCGCTTGGGTTTGTTTGAGAATGCCTCGGTCAAGCTTGGCCACTTGCGGCAGAGGTTCAAGGTTCTGGATGAGTCCATCGACACCCACCGCCTCCTCGCCGGTTGCCGGGCTAACATCCTTTTGGTCGAGGGCTTCCCTGCCGAGGCGACGGTGGAAGACATTAGAGCCCGGCTCCCAAGGTGGCATGCTCTCCGCGAGAAGTATATAGCCGAGGTGGCTGAACTAGAGCAGGGGGCTACCGAGGATCCCGATTCCCCCCTCCCCCCCCCCCCTTTTGTCTCCGAATGGCCCTCCGAGTGTTGACGATCGGCGATTGGCGATGTTGGATCTGGGCGACACCTCTCTTGCTTCCGCGCTGCAAGGCGAGTATGGTTCCAATCTCGTCCTTCATGCGGCTGCGCTTCAAGAGCGTCGGGCACGAGCATCAGCATCGGCTTCGAATCAAGTCGAGGAGCGGGAGGCGTTGCCAGCGCCGGTTGGGGAGCGAGCCGAGCTTGCTCCGGTCGGGGAGCGGGCCGAGCTTACTCCGGTCGAGGATCGAGGAGCTCCGTCTACTTTGGCCCAGCCTTCTCAGACCGAGGGGCGACAGACGCCTGACTCTTCCCAAGGCTTCGTGCGAGAAATGGTAGAGGCTATTGCTTTCGCGGAGTAGGATTCGGAAATCGGTCCCAGTCCCCCATTTTGTTTTTGTTTTTTTATATCTATCATGTAACCTCGGCTTCGCTTTTTTAAGCGCCGACAAATTTAATGAACATGATTCCTTTGCATCTGCGTCTTTTCTATTTCGCTCGTTTTCTCAATTTTCCTTCTGCAGGGTGGAAGCGAATCTGTTGTCGGCCCTTCGATGCCTTCGCTTCGTATGCGGGAGTGGTTCCCGGGTCGGGATCCCGAGCATTTGGCTTTTATAGAAATCTTTGTGGATGATATCATTCGTCAGCTTCGTTGGGCCAATCATCGTCGGCGCCGTGGGTGATGATGTGGATGCCTTCGACGTCGGGGTTCCGATTGGATTTTGTGGCCGACGCCTGAATTGTTTGTATTTGGATACGAAACCCCCCCCCCCCCTTTTTGGGAGATGCGGGGATAAAAAGGGTGTACCGTTGTTGAATTTCCGGCCTCGCGCCTCGTGTTTGTGCCAATATATCCTGTGTATATTTGTTCTATCCCGCCGTCTTTAGTCGTCGCGCTATGGCCTTGCGCCGTTAGAGCTTAGGTATCGCGCCGTTTAGATTTTAGTCATCGCGCCGTTAAGGTTTAGGCATCGCGCCGTTTAGATTTTAGGCATCGCGCCATCAGAGCTTAGGCATCGCGCCGTTGAAATTTAGGCATCGCGCCTTGGCATTGTGCCGGTAATAGTGGGGGGTGCTAGGCTTGCCGGGACCTCCGGTTAGTTTCCAGCATTCCCTCGTGGCTTTGCGCCGACTTTTATAGGCATCGATCCTCGGCATTGTGCCGTTAGTTTTATAGGCATCGCGCCTTGGCATTGCGCCGTTTTATAGGCATCGCGCCTCGGCATTGCGTCGTTAGTTTTATAGGCATCGCGCCTCAGCATTGCGCTGTTAGCTTTATAGGCATCGCGCCTCCTAAAAACAAATAAATTCGTGTTGCCAATCTTTCAAACAGATGTTCATGCCACTCATATGCGAGGGATTCATTAATGATCTCGACCGTTGTCGTAAAAATCCTATCTTTACCGTCAGTGGAAGTATTTCTTTAGGTGCTTTACATTCCAGCTACGTATTACTTTCTTACCTTCGGAGTCTTTGAGCTCGTAGACGCCGGGTTTGATGATCTTTGTGACCGCGTATGGTCCCTCCCAGCTTCGGCTGAGTTTTCCTGCGTTGACTTCCGCCGTGTTTTGGAAGACTCGTTGGAGGACCAGCTCCCCTTCTTGGAACCGTCGTGGCCGCACCTTCTTGTTGTAGTGTCGGGCGACAATGTTTTGGTAGTTGGCGACGTGCTCTTTTGCTTGCTCTCGCCTCTCGTCGATGTGGTCGAGGTGGTGTCGCAGGTTTTCGTCGTTTGTCTCTTCGTCGTATGGGGCTATCGACCGCCGAAGGCTCAGGATTCCTACCTCTACCGGGGTCATAGCTTCGACGCCGAATGCCAAGGCGAATGGAGACTCTCCTGTCGCGGAATGAGGTGTAGTTATGTACGCCCACAGGACTCCCGGCAGCTCTTCTGCCCACAGCCCCTTCTTTTCGTCGAGCCTTTTCTTTATAGTATCAACGATTGTTCTGTTGACTGCTTCGGCGTTCCCGTTTCCTTGAGGATACCGGGGTGTCAAAGTGTTTAGCCTGACTTTCCATCTCTCACAGAAGTTCCGGAAGCGCCTAGAGATGAACTGTGACCCGTTGTTGGTGATAATATCCCTTGGCAATCCGAATCGGATGAAGACGTTCTTTCATATGTAGCTTTCTGCATCGACGTCCCGGATGTTGGCGTAAGACTCGGCCTCCGACCATTTGGTGAAGAAGTTTGTGACTACCAACATGAAGCGTTTTTGCTTCCTCCCGACGGGTATTGGTCCGATTATGTCCATTGACCACTTCATGAACGGGTACGGGACGGATATTGACGAGAGCTCTTCTGCGGGGCAGTTGATGGAGGGCGCATGGTGCTGGCATCTGTCGCATCGCCGGGCGTAACCGTCGCAGTCGTTGACCATAGTTTCCCAAAAGAAGCCTTGCCTCTTGATCTTCCTCAGGAGAGACCGGCCGCCGGAATGATTCCCGCATTCTCCCTCGTGGACTTCCCCCATTACATGTCCCGCCTCACCCTTCCCGAGGCATCTCAAGTAAGGCCCGGTGAAGCTACGCATGTATAGCTTCTGGTGTATCATCACGTATCGCGAGCTTTTTGTCTTGATTTTTCGGGCTTCTGTCGATCCTTGGGCACCACGTCGTCGAGTATGTACCTGATGAGTGGTGCTTGCCAGTCGTCGCCATCATCATCGTTGATTACGTCGTTTTCCTCCGTGATGTCCTCCTGATTCTGGTCGTCGATGTTCAGTATCCCCGTGTCGCCTGGTGGTGCATCGACTTTCGTCTTTTTCTTCTCTAGGCCATCGGCCCTCGGGATGCTAGGTTTCCCTATCATTTCCACCGAGACCGTTCGCAGCGCCCCTGCCTCCGTCGTCGATCCCAACCCAGCGAGGGCATCGGCGAATGTGTTGTCGCCCCTCGTCACTTGGGTGAGACTAAATTGTGCGAATCTCTTGGAAAGGTCTTCTGCGACCTGGGCGTAAGCCTCCATTCTTTCGTTGTGTCACTCGTATTCCCCGTTCACCTGGTTGACTACCAGCTGAGAGTCCGACGATGCCTCCAGGTGCTTGACTCTGATGGGCAGGGCTGTTTCCATCCAAACGATGAGTGCTTCGTACTCCGCCTCATTTTTTGTTGCACAAAAAACGAGCCGGCATACATTTTCCGCGATCCCCCCCATAGGGGAGATCATCCTAACCCCGATTCCCGACCCTTGCGTCATTGCTGATCCGTCAACGTACAGCTTCCATGTTCCGTCTTCGTCGCTGAGCTCTGCCTCATCGACGAGGAGCTCGATCAAGAAATTGGCCAAGACCTGGGACTTGAGGCTTTTGCGAACTTGATATTCTATATCATACGCAGCTAGTCAAATCGACCATTTTGTTAGCCTTCCCGACTGGTTGGGACTGTGGATGATAGCGCGTATTGGTCTTTCGGTCATGACGATGATCGAATGGGCTTGGAAGTGGTGGCGCAATTTTGACGATGCTTCGAATACGGCTAGAGCCAACCTTTCCAACTGCGAGTACCTCGTCTCGGCCCCGAGGAGCTTGCGGCTGATATAGGAGACGGGTCTTTGCTCCCCCTTTTCTTCTCGAACCAGCACCCCGCTGATGGCTTAGCCCGACACCGCCACATACAGGTACAACGGCTCCCCGAGGACTGGCCTCGTCATTACCGGGGGCAACGAAAGGTATTTCTTCAGCTCTTGGAACGCCTTCTCGCAATCCTTCATCCATTCGAATTTCTTATTCTTCTTCAGGAGTTGGTAGAAGAGGAGTCCCTTGTCGGTCGAGCGCGAGATGAACCTGTTCAAAGCGGCGATCCTTCCGGTTAGCTTTTGGACCTCGCACTTGTTTCGGGGCGAAGGCATGCTCTGGATTGTGTCGATTTGATCCGGGTCGGCCTCGATTCCTCGACGCGTGATCAGGTGGCCGAGGAATTTTCCCGATGCTACCCCGAAGGTGCATTTAGCGGGGTTGAGTTTCATCCCGTGCCGGTTGAGGACTTTGAAGCATCTTTCCAGGTGCTCCACGTGCGCTGCTGCCTTCAAGGTCTTGACCACCATATCGTCGATGTAGACCTCCATTGTCTCGCCGATCTGTTCGTTGAACGTCTTGGTCACCAGCCTCTGGTAGGTCGCCCCGGCATTCTTCAATCCGAAGGGCATCACCCGATAGCAGTAGGTTCCTCTCTCGCTGATAAAGGCAGTTTTCTCCTCGTCTTATGGGTGCATCCTGATCTGGTTGTATCCTGAGTAGGTATCCATTAAGCTTAGCAGCTCATATCCATGGGTTGCTTCGACGAGTCGGTCGATATGTGGCATGGGAAAACTGTCTTTGGGGCACGCCTTGTTGAGATTGGTGTAATCCACACATACCCGCCATTTGCCACTTTTCTTCTTAACGACGACTGTCCGCTAACCACTCGGGATATTTGACTTCCCTGATGGCCCCTGTCGACAACAACCTGTCCACCTCGTCGTTGATTATTTTATTCCTATCGGGAGCCAATTTCCTCCTTTTCTGCTTGACTGGTCGGTGGCTGGGGTTGGTGTTGAGCTGGTGCGCCATGATCGTCGGATCGATCCCCGGCATGTCCTCGTGGGACCATGCGAAAGTTCTCAGGTTCTTCTTTAGGAACCCGATCAGCCGCTATTTAAAACTATGCTCGAGACCGGCCCCACACCGATGGTCCGCATCCGATCTTCGTCATCGACGCACACTTGCTCTACTACCTCCAGGCTCGGTCGCCCCGTCATTGTTGCTCGCTCATCGTCATCGCCGTTTTGCTTGGCTGACCCGTCCGCTTCATTTCTCTCGTCGCCACCTTCCCTCCGCTCCGTGGTTTCGAGTGGCGACGCTGATTGCTATGCGTGACCTTTCTCCCGCCGTTCTTTCTCCTGCGTCGATCGATAGCTCATCAGGTAACAAGTCCTATAGGTGTCCTTGTTCACTCTTACTTCTTCCACCTTTCCTCCTCGGCTAGGAAACTTGATGGTTTGGTGGTATGTTGACGGGACGGCCCTCATGGAGTGTATCCATGGCCGACCGAGGATCAAGTTGAAAATTGACGGGCAGTCGAGCACCATTAGCGTGATCATCTTGTTGACGTTTCCCGCGCATATTGGCAGATCGATCGTTCCGAGGGAAGTGGCGACATCGCCGTTGAATCTGGAGATGCTCCATGGTTTTCCTTGGATCTCGATCCCCTCGATCTCCATCTTCTTGAGGGCCTCGAGGAAAATGACGTCTACCGAGCTTCCGTTGTCGACAAGGATCCGACCAACGTCGCAGTTGCTGACGCCCAGCGACAAGACCAACACGTCATCGTGTAGGTCGGCGCAAGCTTCATTTTCGACGAAAGCTATCTCCGCTCCGCCTCTGGTCATCGCGACGTCCCCTCGGTTATGCTCCCTTGCTCTTCTTTGGTAGGCCTTGATGCTGTTGACAGAATCCTCGCATAAGTGCGAGCCTCCCATGATCATTTCTATCCTCTTCCTTGCCCTCGGGGGTTCGTTGACGTTGGAGTTTTTCCCGACACGCTGGGCCGTTACTTGGTCATCAGCAGGGTTCTTTCATTGTTGTGGTCGGCCGCTTCCGTCGTCTCTTGCCGAGTCTTCCCGCGGATATTGTCGTCGATGGTCCCCCCACTGCTCGCGGGGGTTCCCGATGTCGATACCCGGCATTTCTCCCCTCGCGTACTTCTCGGCCAGCCTCCTCTTCAGCATGGCGCACTCCTCGGTGGAGTGTCCCTTGAAGTTGTGGAAGCTGCAGAATTTGCTCGGGTCTTTGGGCCACATTTTCCGGTCGTAGCCTCCTTGTCCCCCCGCACGGTCTCGCCTTTCTTCAACCTGGTAGACCGCTCGTTTCGGGGCCTCCCGAGCGTGTTGCTATCCGGAGCTTCGCCTGCCTTCCTCCCCTTCCTTTTCCTTCGTCGATGGATGGTCTCCCTGGTCTCTGCCCTCCTCCATTTGCATGAACACGGATGCTCTGTGAAGGGCGTCTTCGATCGTCGACGGGCGCGCTTTGATCAACTCCTCTCGGAAAGGTGTTTTGAACCATAACGCATGCTTCAGAGCCTGGATGGCGACACTGTCATCTAACCCCAAGACCCGGGGGATGACCTCTTTGAATCTTCCAATGAACTTCCGTAGGGTTTCCCCCTCGTCTTGCTCCAGTAACCAAAGGTCGGTGATGTTTACCTCATTCTGTACATACATCGAATAATGGTGCAGGAAGTGGGAGACTAGATGGTCGAAGCAGCTGACGGAGTTCGGCGGGAGTTTCGCGAACCACTCCTAAGCCGATCCTTGCAAACTATCGACGAACAGGTGGCACAGGATGGCCTCTCGTTCCGGTCCCCGCGCGTTCACTCGTCCTGTTGCAATCCGAAAAGCCTTCACGTGCGTGTTTGGGTCAGTTGTCCCTTTGTACGAGGTACGTCTGATTTTGGGCATCTCGTCGATCATAACGCCGCTGACGTACGTGGAGAAGGGCGTGTGTCTGGATTCTTCGACCAGCCTGTCGATCTTTGGGTCCGCACTGGTTGCTTTGTGTACTTGTGACGTCACGTAACCCATTCTCGATGTTAGCTCGAACAGTGCCCTGTCGACGCGTTCCTGGATCCTTGCTTCGATCGCGTCCACAGTCACGTTTTGTTGGTGCTGTTCCGCTGTTTGGCCCGCGGGTGCGCAGATCTCTGCTGGCGTCGGTAGCGGTGCTTCCCGCCGTGTCTCCGGCTACGCGGGCGTGCTATCATCGTTTCTGGGCGTCGTGTCTTTGGGGGATGAAAACAGGACTCTACTGATACCCAACCGCGGTGTTGCTCGGTCTTCCGTATCTTTGTTTGTCTCCCCCCCTCCCGGGGCAGACGTCCCTGCGGTCAAGCTTTGCGGGGATTGCCTTCTCACCTCAGCGACCGCGTGGTCTAGGATGGCGGTGAGCTGCTAATTTCTCGCTGCCGCTTCTTCCAGCTATCGCCGGAGCTCTATCACTGTGGCCTGGCCACTTCCTGCGCTCCCGCCGGTTGCTTCCTCTCCCTGAATCTCCAAGCACTCCATGCCGTTGTTCTCGTTATTGTTCACCATTCCTT
Organism: Parietaria judaica; assembly: GCA_954871525.1. Lineage (NCBI taxonomy): Eukaryota > Viridiplantae > Streptophyta > Magnoliopsida > Rosales > Urticaceae > Parietaria > Parietaria judaica. The sequence continues at coordinate 59,108,482 of OX940860.1, forward strand.
CGAGCTCCTAGTCGCGTGATTAAAGAAAAACTGAGCCCCCTCGTTGGGCGCCAAACTGTTGAGGGCATTTCGTACCCGCAAAAATCACAGGAAGATCCTGTTTTTAGAGAAAATGAGGTTCGGTTTTGCTCGTTTTACGATTAGAAAGCTCTTCTCATAATGGCATGTAACTCGTGATCCTCTTTATTTTGTTTCCTGTCCCCCTCTTATAGGGTCACCTTACACTCTCTTACATTCATTTTCCTGCCCCTTTTTCCCGCTCAGTCACATCATTCCCTTCCCTGAACAGGGCTACCCCCATACTTTGTGTTGCTCTCGAGTGTCTGCCACTCATAGTGGGTAGGATGTGTCAGGCTTCATTAAATGCGCCTCCCTTCGATCAGCTGTCTTTCGCCGCCTGACTCATCATCATGAGCCTTCCTTCTTGACTTCGGTGCTTTTAGCCCCCTGAGCTCCCGACTTGGGATTTTGTCGATGCTTGTGTCGTTGACCCTGGGCATCATCAACTTGGGACACCGTCAATTTGGGGCATCGTCAATGCTGGTGTTGTCGATTCGGAGCACCGTCAATCTGGGGCATCGTCAACTTGGGACACCGTCAATCTCGGACATCGTCAACTTGGGACACCGTCAATCTGGGACATCGTCAATGCTTGTGTTGTTGATTCAGAGCATCGTCAATCCGGGGCATCGTCAACCCGATCGTCATCGACTCTCCCCTCGCGGTCCTCAGGCGTCGACTACTTCTACCTCTGTACTGGAGGAACTCCTTAGTGTTGGGAGGGATCCGACCGGATCCGACCTTAACAATGTGTCAATCCTTGCTCTTTTGTTTTCGTGCTCGTACCATTTTTGCGGTTGTTGTTGCATATATATAGCCACCGTGCTTGTGCATCGCTCCCCAACTAGCTATATAGATTCTAGAATAAGTTGGCATCCGTAGATCAAAAATGAAACTACCTCGGGATTATTACTCTGTTTGTCGGGTGTGACACAATTGCCACTGTTATCATGACCCCTACACCAATGGACTCGCTTGGTGCAACATCTTCGGTGGCGTTGCTTGACACTAATATTATTTCATCGTGCATGGCTTCATCGTCCTCCAATTCGTGGCACATGGAATCGCCTTACTCCGATTCGCCATACACGGAATTGTCGTATTTCGCTTCGTCGTACACATGCTTGATCGCCGTACTTATCGTACACAAGTTCATCATATTCTATCTTGTCGTCAACTGATTCATTGTACACAGTCTCGCCTGCTCCGCCTCATCGTATGTCGATTCGTACGCTGGGATAGCCACCTGGAACGTTGCTACCCATCGCGCATATTTCAGGACCACCTCACGTTGACGCATCGCGTGACAGTATTCGCCAAAATTCTTCTCAAATAAGTTCGCTCGGTGTTCTCGGTGTCGGACTCGTCTTGGCGCCATTGCTCTGTTTGATTATGCATCAATATTGCAGCCATCTGATGGAACATCAATTGAACTTGAGACGGGATCCGTCGACTTCTTCTCGTCTCACCATATCCTCTACGAAAGCTTCGTGGATGGCCCACTTCTTCAGTGCCCTTGCACTGAGTGACCCTAATATCAATTAATGTAGAAAGAGATACGAAGAACGCGACGGACACGTCTTTCCAAAATACCTCACAAGAAAAATTTCAATCTTTTAATTCATCATATACTGCCTCATGTTATTCCTTAGCAATACAATATATACGAACTGATGTTATTCCTTAGCATTACAGTATATAGGAACTGAGAAAGTCACACAATAGATCTATATTTCCTAGAATAAAAGGAACCAAATAAAATCATAAATAAAAGAGTATAAATCTAACGATACGTAATTAAAATAAATAAATATATAAGCAAACAATAGATATGATAGAAATCAAATTATGAATTCATGAATGATAAGGCAATGACCTTGGACTAGTGTCACTCTGTCACCGATCTCCATCATTAGTAGATTGCTTTTACTATGCTCAAAAATTTATCGTTCCTCTTGATCAACATTTAACAATGCATATGTTTCACTGTACTTGCACCTTTTTTTTTTTTGTTCATAAGTAATTAATTACTAGAAGCATTATTCTACCACATATAGTAAATTCAACAACAACAAAGCTCAAGATATACATGTATAATCAATTATTGAAATAGTTTTTCATGTTTTTAGCTAGAAATATTATTTGCATCATCCATACACCAAAACTGAAGAAATGTTGTATTTTGTTTTGTTAAGAAGCAAAGGACACAAGTTAGAGTCTTCTAGTGCCAAAAAGATTGCGTTCCTTAAAGTTGATGAATATACACAAATATAAATACAGTTTAATTGTGTCCACATTTATGTTATCAACCCATATGAAAATAATTAAATGAATAGGGTTTGAGTGGGCATAGTGTGATGGTTATGACATTGCTTTGAATAGCATTAAAGTGACATAAAACAAATATTATATTATTTATAGGTATTATCTCAACATTCATGGACTTCCTCAGATGTTTGCATTATTTATCCATTAGTAAATACTTCACTTTCTATATTCCAACCTTTTTAAAGTTTATAAATGTATTAATTTTTAACATATACTTTTACAATCATAGCTAATAAGAAAAAAAAGTATATACTTTTGCAAAGTAAAAAGAGGTACGGATTAATCGTCCCTTTCCACATCCCATGCATAAAACTTTTTTTTTTTTTTTACTCTTAAGTAAGAAATATTCGAGAATATCAAATATGTAAAGTAATGGTTAACTATAATAGTTCTAAAATATATATATGTAAGTGTTACCCTTTAGAAGACACTTTTTGTCCTTGAAGATTGAAAATACTTAAGTTTGAGTTGAATATGGCAACATCACGTAGATCATGAAAGACTCAATGTTTCAATTAGTATTCAATTATCATAAAGAGACATATATAAAACAATCTATGTGAATCTTAGTCTGCAGTTTAAACAAATTATGTATATAACCAGTTCCGGAGATCACATTTCGTAATTTTGTCTACAATTTACTTACAGATTGTTATGATGAAGTAAACCCTAATTCTATTAACATCCGAATTAACTAATAACCAAAATTTTAAGTGTTGGACATATTCTGTATATGCCCTCTATTCAGATGCTAATCCCGCTTGTATAAGATTATGGTCGTTTACCTAGGATTGAAAGATTCTTATTAATGTTAATCTTATGTAGTTATCTACGGATTATAGATATAATTATCAAATTGAATGTTTGATCCTTAGTTCTTTAACTTTTGCATTTATGTTAAAGTCATCACACTCGGTCTTTGTGTGAGAATGTTTGACTAACATGAATAAATAAAGAACTTAAAATTGGCTCATAGTCTAGATCGGAAGTGGGACTTCTGATCGGGAACGACTATTGGTGAACTTAATAGATCACATTTATGTGGTGACCTATTACCGGGTCAGGTCAGAGTACTGTCCATGCACTGGTAAGTTCATCGGGTATGAAGTGTCTTCATGCTGGACAGGAACTGACTTATATCCGAAATCATCATGTAAGTCCGTCACTGATGAAAGTACGATAAGGTCGCTAAGATGACCAGATGAAATCGGTTGATGTCATGAGGTAATGTGGGTTTATACGGTTTAACTTAAACGATCTTTGATTTAATCGTTTCAGTTTACAATCAACTATCCCTAACACTTTTATTTTGGGATCAGAAGGTTGGCCGTAGTAAACTGCATATTACAGATATGGATAATAACTTTATGATTTCCTTATTATGATTTTGTGGGAAGCAAATAAGTACTCATGGCCACCTTACGGGTTCATAACCCGATAAGTGATTAGTTTGCAATCATAGATTATAAGGTAGTGTCATCAAAAGGGCAGAACGGTAATAATATATTTACCCTTTTGATGAGAATCATAATAATACTAAAACCGATCAATTCATATATCTGATTGTATCAATGGACACTTGTGATCAGGAAGATATAATTATACACACTTGAGAGTTCAGCTTCGCGCTGTAGTGGAAAGTTACTGAAGTTGGTGAAAGTTCTACACTTTCACTGTAGCTCGGGTGTGTTGTCCATTTGTCCCATTTGTAGCTCCACAAGGATGACACCGCAAATATGTTTATTATATTAGTTAAACATTGAATAGATCCAATCAAGACTGATTCGTGATTGTTGTCACGAATTCTCTTATTAACCTAAAAGTGGCAAAAGTACTACAGTTTTTGGTACTGGCCGGGAATGTGAAAATTTGATAATTTAAATTGACCCTGGATAATTCTAGGATTACGGGATATCAAATTCTGTGAATTTATCATTTTGAATCGTGCAATTCTGATGTACGGTTTGAGAGTTATGGTCAAAACAGTTTTTCGGCGAAGGCCAAAATAGCCGTTGTTTTTACCTGCGAATTTGAGAGAAAATTAAATATTGGATTTAATTCCTGGAATATTTAATTAAGAAAATAATCATAATGATTTTCGAATTATGGTTATAGTGATTTCAAATCTTGAAAATATAAAGATTTGATTTATTAAATCTTTTAGGGTATTTTCTAAAAAGAATTGATTTGGATTTATTCTTTATTTGATTTAATCTTTAAATCAAATTTTTGAGTGAATATCTCCAAATTGGTTGAGATAATCTCTCCAAAGTGGTTGGGATCAGCTGCCTATAAATAGGGGATCCCTGGAACCCTAAATCACACACAACACATCCTAAAAACGTCCGAAAAGTCGTTTTCTCTCAGCCTCTCTCAGTTCCTGCGAATTTCTCAGGGAAAATTCTTCCTGGGATTTTGCTTTTAGGGTTTAGAGGTTATTCTAGAAGAGCCCACGCTCTTGGCGACGTAATCCCGGAGTCATACATCGGAAGACAACTATCTTCTCACAGAAAATCGCAAAGAGCATGTGGATCTGAAGGCACTGAGTTCTTGAAGATCAAAGAACGCAGACAGAATCGTTGAAGGTGACAGGTACACGTTCTTGTATTTATCGATTATGAGTGTTGAGGTCAGATTTGGTCAAATCCACCCCCAACACAACTCGTGTCGTTTTGTCCATAAACGACATGAGGGAGGCGAGGAAGTTCACCAGCGAAGGGGGTTATCCCCGAGGAGGGCCATCCCCGAGGAAGAATACCCCCGAAGAGGTTCATCCGCGAGGGGATGCAGCCACGCGAGCAAGCAAGTTGCGATGAAGCGTCCCATCACACCCGACGAGGAACTTCGTCGTGATGATTGTGTGCAGGGTCGAATGACCCTTGACGAGACGTGCATTTAATGAAGCCGACCTACCCCACTCGATGAGAGCATCAACGACGAAGGTCTGCAGAGCCGAATGACGGCTGACGAGATGCGCATTTAATGCGGCGCACCTACCCATAACGGCAGCTTGCTCGGATTTGACGTAAAGCAAGGATAGGCCCTGCCGCCCTCGAATCACGTCAGAGAGTGATGATTAAAGAGAAAAAAGGCGGGAAATATGCAAGGGGAAGGCATTGTAAACTCTATAAAAGGGGAGACAAGCCTCAGTTGTAAGGGGCTGGAAAAAAGGGGAGTGGAAAACCTTGTAATAGAAAAAGGTCAAGGGAAGAGAGAAAATCAGAGGCTCATGATCCTTCATCTGTCCAGCTATTCAATGGAAGAAAACCGAGCTCATTTCGGAAATTATAATAAAACAGAGATATTCATCATTTGTTGTTATTTATTTATTATTTGATGATTGTCTTTGTGACTGGAAAAGGGTGGTGAAAATCCCCCTCTACAATGAGATTATTCACTTTTACTCAAGGCTCAGATTAAAACCAATAAACATGTTAATAAATTAAATTTAATTAATTCATCACGATCGGGAAAATTAATTATAAGTTGATTTTGATACAGACGGTTTGCAAGGGTTTTTGGTATGGGACTCTAACCTAGTAAATTTTTTAAAGGTCAAACCGTGTGCCTCAATCAATGATTACAGTTTCTTGGGAGTCGGTAGTGACCGATTCAGGTCTAGATCCGCAGGCACGACTCGGAATCGGTGTCACAACAATATCGATTCCAGCATTAAGTATATCTACATATAAATAATAATTTTAATGTATTTTAATAGTTTTAAGTAAACACTATACCAAAGTTTTAAGTATATCTAACATAAAAAAATATATATATTATAAAAATTCGCATGTAATGCAAGATGGGTTAATAGGCTTTTGTGCCACCATATCATTTAGATTTATTTCGCCTTTTTGAGTTTCATTAATTTAGTCATGCCTTTTCCTTCGAGTGGCGAAAAACAAGATTTTAGACATATAGTGAGTAGAAATAATTAACAAATATTAATTGGTTGCAAAATAAAAGCACAAACATAAATGAATCTTGTGATAGGTGAGCTAGTTTGTTGCACATGATTCTTATATTATATTTAAATCACTTTAATAATTAATACTTTTTTTTTTTCTTAAACAATGTTGTGAAGATGTCGAGCTATTTAATTATGCTCTTCTAGTAAGTCTCGTCCACATGTTCTCATAACTATAATTTATTAGGCATTATTATTAATAAGTACACCGGCAATAAACAAGGCAAAGATTACGTTTCTAATTAATATCCTAATGTATTTCAATTTTGATTGCCAATATAGCTTCCCCATGAGCTAATTTCTGAAAATAAAATAAATTATTTGAGTAATTTGCATTGATAGCCCCTCAACTTCGTATCTTGGTGCAGTTTGCTATACTATATAAAAGCATTTCATTACCCGTCAAGAGCAAAAATAAAATGACAAAGAAAGATAATGAGCGTGTATACTTCAAAAAAGTTAAATGTTGTATATAATTTTTTTTTTTTTTTTTTTTAACGCGTATGAGTAACTTGCTATTTACTATATGAAATATAGGTTTACAATGCGCACACACACAAAACACGTAAAGCTAAAAAAAATACTTTATGTTTTGAGTTTGAAGCACTTTAATATCTAATTTTAAAATTTAATGATAAAATTCACTAATGTTGTGTAACACAACATTAGTGTTTTTAGCACAATATTTTATCATTAGCGATTTTTAATACCTAAAGTTACAGAACTAGAATAACGTAATGTCAGTAATTTTTACCACTAAATTTCATCATTCAGGATTAAGGCGCTACATAAACGTAATGTATGAGTTTTAAAGTTTTGTCTTAAAATGCTACATACTCAAAATATGAGGTATTTTTTAGGCAAATAATTCAAAAATAAAATATAAAAATACTAGTCACAAAAATGTAAAGATAATTAATAGAAGAAAGTCTAAAACTCCATTAATCCACTCGAGGGGAAGAGAGATTCCCGGATAGCCGTGCGTGGGCTTGATCATAAAAATCCCATTAATATTTTAATTAATCAACAATTATTTATACATTAATCATGATTTCACACTAATAAATCAATTAACCCTACGTGCAGGCCAACTCACCTTCCCAATTAACAAATTCAGACCTAAGTTTCTGAGCATTTGTTTTCATGTTTTATTCTATTTTATTGAAACCAAAACTTCCTTTGATGTTCTCTAAAGATTATATTTATAAAATAGATTCTGAAACAAAGTACGAGTGGTGAGTGAATGTGGTTCATTACTGAACATAAATTGAATACCGTATTGTATGTCGGTATTTTAGTTAAAAAAAAAAACTAAATAAAAGGGTTAATCCCGATAAAAAATCCTAATACTTTAATTTGTAAGCTTTCTATTTTTTCGCTTGGATAAAGTTCTAATTCTTTGGGTTTGTATATCTATTTGTACTTCTATCAAAAAATTTGTCCTCCACCGTTACCTGTGCAACATGTCACACAAATATGACATTTTTAGTATTTAATTAAGGATTAATCCTAGCAAAAATCCCACTACTTTAAAAAAATGGATCTGTAAGTTCTAATTCGATTCTTTGGTTTTGTCTCCTCATTTAACTTCCTTGAAAATTTTTGAACCATGAATTATGTTGTTTTTGGGGCTTGAAAAAAATGTTCTCGTTTAAGTACATATCTCACTGTTGTCTATGATCATCCAACTTTCTGATGGCTAATTTTTTCCGAAAATGAGGCCTAACGAATTTCTCATCTTTCAAATCCTGCCCAAAGATCTTGGGCAGTCCGTCCCTGCCCCGAGTTTTCCAGCTTAACACTACCATTATCCTTCTTCTTCTCAGCCATCACCATCGAAGACGACATTGGCTTTTTAGCCTTGAGAACAGAACAGATAAGAGAACAGAGACCTCAAAGACTCCAAAAGCTCCAAACTTCCAGCCACACACCAAACTGAACCCAATTCAAGCACACCCATATTAGTGGGAACCAAAACGATGGTCTGAATCTCTGCAAATTTTGCAAGAAATGACGTGACACAGTACTCGATCGACAATTTTAACACTTCAGCGAGCCAAAAGTTTTCCAAAGTCGTAGTTCTTACTTCGCCTCTGGGAAAATAGAAGTACATGGACGCCAAGTAGAACATCCCCATATCTGTAACCCTGTCGAGTCCGACGAATGAACTTGTCCTCATCGGAGCCACATAAGAGGTCGTGGAGCTTCTAAAGAACCTTTTTCTTCATCCTCTGTTGATCTTCACCCTCTAGACAAAGGTTCAGAATCCTCGTGGCCTCGTCCCAAGCTACACATTCAATTAATGAATTTTTTTTTAATAAATAAATGTTTAAAACGTGTCATTTAAATACTAAAAAAGCCTCATTTGAGTGACATGTGGCACAAAGTCACATATGAGGTAGGAAAAATTGACGGAAGTGAAATGAGGAGATAAAACTAGATAAGTGGAACCTTTTTTGGGTAAAAAAGAATTGGAACTTACAAGTCCATTGTATTGGGACTTTTCCCGGGATTAACCCAGTACTAAAAAAGCCTCATCTTAGTGACACATGGCATGTGTAACGATGGGAGACGGAAATTTTGACGAAAGTACCAATGCGGATACAAAACCTAAGAATTGGAACTTTGTCGTGGCAAAGAAAAAAGAATTAGAACTTACAGGTCTATTTTTTTTAATATTGAAACTTTTGCCGGAATTAACCCTAAATAGAAATAGTCTATTCTAAATTCAACTTTAATTAAATTGAGATACACTATATAATAATCATTTTCTTCAAGAAAAAAATTTAGAACATTACCCGAACGCATTAAAAGTATTTTTTTAAAAAACTTTCTGCACAATAGAATATTTTAATAAATTTATTTTTCTTTCTCAAATCTCATGATATTTTATTTCAATAACTATTTGAGGAGTGGATTCCTTGACCAGTGAATTATTTGATTGCTTCATTAGTAACAGCTGCACAATTTAAATATTGATCTCATTCGACAACTAATTAATAAAAACGTTTTCTAATTTATGTTTTTGTATTGTTTTAATAAGTAGGTTGTAATTTTTTTTATTTTTTTTGCGGAATTATAGTAGTTTATGCCAAAAATTAATTAGGCCGGTCATATCGATTACTCTCAAATTAAACGGACTTATATTTATAACCAGGCTCTATCACTTTTTATCCAAACAATTATTCAAAAGATCAAGTAATCAATTCTTCCGTTGTAAATTACATAATCGAACTTATTAATATGATTTAACTAATCGGCAAATGATATTTTAATTATAGAGGGTTAATTGCAACATAAATATCTAACTTGTAGTCAAAGTTGGTGGCATATATCTAACCTCAAAAAGTGACGGGAAAATAGTACCTAAGGAACGTTTTAAGGGGTTGATCACTATCGCTGTTTCCTTTCTCGTCACTTCGCGCCACATATTAGTTAACACTTCACCACTTGTCCAACGTGAGATGCCATGTGTGTAGTCACGTCAGCCACCATTACCATATTACAATAAAACATTAAATTAGAACTAATAAATTTAATTAAATCAAACCAAAACAATTAAAATGCTCCCATATTACCATATGACATATGAGGCATCTATGTGGCTTACAGGTGACCCACGATTAACACCCATTTGGAGGAAACGAACGAGAAAGCACACGGCGATATTGGTCAACCCCTCAAAAATGTTCATTGAGTACTATTACCGCCACTTTTGGATGTTGAGTATATGCAACCAACTTTGACCATATGTTGAATATTTATACCGCAATTAGTCCAATTATGAATTAAGTACAGTTTTTTTTCGTAGTCTTTTAATGCTTCCAACTTATAACAATAAAAGACTACACTACTTCTAAACGCATGAGAGATAGCTCCTCCTTTATATTTTTTTTTTTTTTGTCAATTTTTAAGATTTTTAAAAGGCATTTTTTTTTTAAGAAAGACGAGCCTCATTAAACCTTCCGAGTCCCCTTATCGAGTGCGGTTCGGGCAGGAAGAGTACTCCACATCGTATTATCATTGACAACAGTCAAGCGAGCGTCCTGAACAAGGGTCATGGCTCTCCTATTACAACTTGGATCATTTAAAAGTTCACTTGGTGGAACAGACTCCAACCAAACAAAATTTCCTCGTGCCTTAATAACGAGTTTTGCCAGACCATGTGCAATTTCATTAGAGCATCTGAGATTAAAGCATTTGTAAACCAATTGAAAGCCGGGGAAGTATATGGGCGATGCCCCAATAGGAATAGGCAACTAATAAACTTGTACTTGAAGTTTAGGGATACTTGTATGTAATCCCCAAAATGTGAGGCAAAAAAGGATCCAGTTTTTTTTTTTTTTTTTTTAAACCCGGATACGGATCAGTCCGGGATAAAAAAATCCCAGACTGTTACGGATCCGAGTTATATATATATTTTTTATATTAAATTTGTTTCATTTATTGTTTAGTCCCTAATTTCGTTTAATTGTTCAAATCTAACATTTTGGTACTTAGGTTCGGTTTTGAAAAAAATAAATGTTTAAATTCTTAAATTATTTTGTGTGTTTTAAATATTTAAAAATGAATATGAAATAAATAAAAATATACAACAACAAAAGAAAGTAAATATGCGTTTTTTATTCAACAAACTTGAAGCTCGGATACGGGAAAGTACAACTACAACCAAATGTCGAAAGGCAAACAAAGTTTCAAATTCAAAGTACAATAAGAAAACGAACAATTGAAAACGAATTACATTTGAATATGTGAAAAGTAATTCGCCAATTCTCGTTCGAACATATCGTTTTCTTGTTGTCGCTTGTCGGCCATAATCCAATCTCTCGAAAGCATAAGAATCTCGACCATCAATGACCTCGTAGACTTGCGGCGAGGCTCTAACATCCTTCCGGCCATTGAGAATGCCGCCTCCGATGATACCATGGAGACCGGGATTGTGAGAATGTCACGAGCCAACAAGGATAAAACCAGACACTCAGATCAATTTGCGTGCCACCATGGAAGGATGTCAAGGCCTTCGTTAGGGCACGGTGTCAGAGGAAGGTTGCAGAATCAGGTGTACTCGTCGACGGTGTTGCACTGTTGACATCGACCAAGAACATGAGATCCTGAATTGCCGCTTCCTTGTGAACCCGGTGAAGAAGTCGATGTCGTATTGCCGCCGCCGCGCCCAATAGCTGTAAGGTTGTAGAATAACCGGTTATTGTACACGTATGGTGAACCACCGGCCCCGCGTCCGCCCTATATTGAACAAAAAATATTAACATTTAGAGTAATGTTAGGAAATTAAAAAAATTAATCTTAAGAAATAAAGTTAAAAAAATTACCTGAATTTGTTGTTGAGGATTCATTTCCTCCATCTGATCTTCCAAGTCGTTAAATTTTTGCTCGTACTCTCTGTAAAGGGCCTTCATCTTCTAATCCGCATCGAAGTAATTGTGCGTCATATAGGGCTCCCCCGTCATAGTTTCCATCGCATGTAAGACATCCTACAGTTTGGAAAGCTTAAGTGTCGGATCCACGATTACAGCGGCGCAATATAAAAATGGGAGCTTTTCAGAACCCCAATAATACTTGAACTTTGCAATCATCGGGGTTAGTACATCGGTAAATAAAGTATTACTTTTTGCGTTTTCAAAATGACAAAGAATATCGAAAGTAGCGGGCAAAGCTCTCTGAGACGTGCGTGAGTAAACATGAGATAAATCAATAGTAATTTCATATAGTTAATTAAAAAAGTTAACGAAATTAAAAATGGTATTTTCTATATGTGAAAATAATTATCAAGCTCTTTTAGACGGAACTCCCCGAGGTTCCAAGGCCAGATCGGCTGGAAAGGATGCTATGATCTCACTTTAGGCTCAAGCTTTTCTAGACAGAACTCCCCGAGGTTCCCAGGCTAGCTTGGAGGAGATTGCAAAGCAAACCTTATTTATAAACCAATCTTTCTAAGACACCACAATCCTTAAAAACTTTATAATTATCACCACACATAAAAAATACAATTATTTAACTAATAATTAAGTAAGTAAGTAATAAAGTAACTAACTAACTATAATATGACAATTAATTAATTAAAGTATTAAACTAATATGTTTATTAATTAACTTATTAGTTATTAATTATTAATTAACTTAACTATAATTAAGTAATTAACTATATGACTTTTTATCTAACTTATTAATTAATTTATTATCTATTCTATATGACTAATGACTATTTATTAAGTAAGTAACTATTTATTAACCAACAATTTAAAATTTATTATCTAACAAAGTAACAAACTAATATTTAATTTATTATCTAACAATTTCAAATATAATAAAACAATAATTTAATTAATAACTACTTAAATTAAACTCGACTTACCTCGACGTCGGGGGAAACATAATGTTGTTAACGATGTTGTTGGACTTGGTGTTGTTACTCGTGATGGCGGACTTGTGCTTAGTATTGTTGTTCGTTGCTAAGGCTTTGCCAATCCGAAATATTTGTACCTTGATAATTAAGTAAGTTCGTAAAACCACTGACGTGACCTTGAGAAAATAATAATTGTTGGTTCGGTCCGACGCCACCGGTACCATATTGACCATGAACTGGTTACGGTTGGCTAGAAGAACCGGGAACATTGTGTTGATTCATAACTCCGACATTATAATTATGTTGACTAAAAGTCATCCCGCTATTAATCGACCGCGGCGACGGAATAGTAGACCATCCTTTTCCTCGGACTTCGGTACGTCCTCGAGAACGGTTGTTGCCACTCGACATATTAACGACAAATTAAACTAATAATAACGGTAAAATAAACTAAAGTAAACTGAATAATACGACAAATTAAACTAATAATAACGGAAATATAAACTAAATTAAACTAATAACTAATAAAAACTATAACTAATAACAACTAAAATACCTAAACTATATATTAAACTAGTATTTGAGAGTATTTATATAATTATAAAGTAGCTAAACTATAGCCTAATTTTGGAATTTTGAGAGCTTGAGAGAGTTTGAGAGAGTTGGAGATGAAGAGAAGAAGATGTGTGAAAAAATTGGGGATGGAATGGTGTATTTATAGGAAAAAATGTGTAGGAATTTGAGTAAAAATGTGTAATAATAGACCCAACGGTAACATTGGGGGACTTCGCGACAATTTTGACCGTTGCCTCCAACGGTAATAAAATTTTGACGCTTGTCAGGTACTTTTGCCGCAAAACTTTTGCACTCCAACGGGAAGATCATTTGGGCCGTTGCTTCACTTCATCCAACGGCCCTCGTTTAACGCACTGACATATATATTTTTTTTAATAAAAAATCCCGGATCCGGAGAGTTCCGGATCCGTGTTTTTCCGGACGCAGATATATCCGGGTTTGGGTTTTTTATTTATTTATTTAAATGACATTCGAGTAATTACCCGGGTACGCCATTTTGAGCGAGGGCGTATCCGTAATTTGGCAGTGGCGTCCGTACAGTGTTCGGAGAAGCAAGCAAAGCAAAGCAAAGCACTCTCTTGATTGAATCTGACGGGTTTGATTAAGATGCAACGTGCAGAGCTGAGTTTCTTACTCGAACCCCATAATGACCCTTCAATTGCCTCCATAATTACTATATTATTATTTTACTATTCCTCACTCTCCAATAATAAAAATCAAAACTTTACTATTTAAACTCATTGTATTGTAACATGAAAAAGCCAACACAAATAATAGATTAGTACTTGATCCACTTTAAAATTAGGGTACCAAAAATAATCCAAAATAGTGGGTTATGTCCATTTTTCAATTAATATTATTACACATAAGCATATTGTTATCCAAGATATACCCACAAAATATTGAGCGATCAAATTTTATGGAAATATTAATTTATTATTATTTACTTATTCAAATTTGAGATTAGAGTAGTTAATTCTAGATTGGGAAACATTTGGAGCCACCAAATTATAAAATTGTTAGTTCTAGTGACACATTAGGCAACATTTTAAGGTATTAGAAGATATATAAGGGCACTGCCACCAAATATAGACCAAAATATTAACGTTACTATTGTGGGTTATAAACTATATGCACAATCACGTGACCAACCAAAATAGCCTCATGTAACATGTTACATAATGTCCTCATTCCACATAAACAGTCACACCCAAGTTTCATTTAAATCGACATATTTTTTCTTTGATAAAAAGCGCGAAAGCTAATCCAAATTAATTAATGTTACTATAGTGGGTTAACTTATATCCAAAGTCACGTGATCAATCAAAATAGCCATCTTTACCGTGTTGAGCTTAAGCTAACTAGCCTTTTTAAACGTTTAAAATTGTCAAAATAGCCATCTTTACCGTGTTATTATATAGGGAACTTAAGCTAACTAGCCTTTTTAAACGTTTAAAATTGTCAAAATAGACACCGTTTGGTTAATTTTGTTCAATAGCCAATAAACCACATTAACTAATATAAAATGATTTATCTACCCTTATTATTAATAATAATTAATATTAAAATTTAAATTAAAAAATTAAATTTAAAATTTATTTTAATAATTAATAATTAATACGGATTTATTTTAATTTTTTTAAAATTAATAAAATAATAAATTAGGAAACAAATATTTGAGTTCCTGATTTACAAAATAAATTTCAAATTTAAATATAAAAAACGTTTTTCACTTTTTGAAATAAATATTCAAATTTCTTAAAAAACATTAGTTCGAATAAACTATATAATAATTTAAAACAATTTGAATTAAAAAACATTAACCAAATTAACAATTCGAATTAGCATACATTTACACGAATAAATACGAATAATCGAATTAACATACATTTACGATTCGAATTAACATACATTTACACGAATAAACCAATAAACTTACATGTAAAATTCGAATTAACATACATTTACCATCCGAATAAACACGAATAAAGACATTACACGACAAAATCAGAGAAAAAATCGCCATCAAGCCAACGTTGCCGCCCACGCCTTCCGACCCATCGTCGCCGCACTCTGACCCGATTCCCCGTTCCGAGACTTCGATCTCCGGCGACTCTCAGCTGAACCTAACGATTTTCCACAAGTAAATTCACAAATCAACAAGAGAACCGAAAAGAAAATACAATATGGAGATCAATTTGAATCAGATTGCAAATTCATAAGCAATCTTGCAAAGATTTATCAAGTGTTCAATCCAAGTGCTATCGAAATATAAGAACACAGAAGCTAAGCTTCGTCATCGCGGTGAGTATGGAAATCGACTAACCTTGAGGAGAGAATCCATTCGGCGGAGAAGAGCCTGTTCGGCTTTGGGGAGTCATCAATACGAGCAATCGAACGTCCTGCGAGACCTGAGCTCGATAATGGTGAAATCGCCTCCTCCAATCTCATCACCCCTTCCCTTTGCGTCGCTATCTACCACGTCGAGCTCCCCCACGACGTTTGTGTCACTCTACCTGGTGATCTCGCTGGCTCTGATGCTCTTCGGCTGCGTCTCCTTCGTCATCGGCTTCATCCTCATGCCTCTGGTCGCCGGACTCGTGCTCTTCTACGACACCCTCGAGATTGTCTTCAGCGTTACCAGATTCGACAGATTCATCCTCTGCTCCGATCCACCATGGACGGAGCTCGAGAAGCACACAAGATTTGAGAGCAATTCCTCTCCGTGGTTTGGGGTCCGATGAGAGAGAGAATCCGGTCGTCGGAGAAGCATTAGAGAGGGAAAGACGCGGCGGATCGAGAAGCAAGGTGAGAAGGAAGTGGTGAAGGGAGTGACGCGTAAGAAGGAGAGAAGGCAGCCATGGAAATGGAAATGGAAGCTTCAACGGATTGAAGCTCATGAGAGAGAGGGGCAGAAAATAGAACGTGATTTTTGGGTATTCCATTTCAAATTTAGTACAAATTTATCCCTAAAATCATGCATAATTAATAGTAAATTAAAAATTTAATTAATTTAAAAATAAAAACGAATTGAAATGGGTTGAGGGGCAATTTCGGCATGAAAAAATTAGTTTTGAATGTCACATCATCATGATTGGTTATTTTTGAAATTAGAACCATACGTTTGATAAAATTTAATTTAAACGTAGTAACATGTCTATTAGCTATAATTTTTCTATTATATATAGATGGTAATTTTTTTCTTTTATCACAGAATGCTCTAAAATTATTTTTGGGACATTTGAAGAGGGTCAACTTAAATAGTTAACACAAGTGTTCGTTAATTGTGCAAAGACTTTTTTGGCCTTAACATACTTATATCACATTTATGATCCATTTACGAAAGATCTAAGCCGTTGGAAATGGGTAAATTTGACAGTACATTTGCACTTAATTTCATATTTATTATTTACCATTTAATTACCACTCCATAATAATAATCAAGGTGTTAAATGTCGCGATTTTCGCACGATTTTCGGACCGATATTCGTTTTTGAAGGATATGCGAAACGACAGCCCTTTCGTTTCGCTGTCGTTTTACCAAATGTCGCGGAAAATGAAACGACATTCGCAAGGGAAATCGTCTGTCGTTTTTTGCCTTCAAAACGACGAAAGATGGGTCGACTTTCGCTGAAACCCTAAAACACGCATCCCTCTCTCGCTCTTTCTCATTTCTCGCCTCCTCAGCCTTCGACTTTCGCATTTCTCCCGACTGCCGCACCTCTTTCCGACCGTGGCTTCACAAAACTTGCAGTTTTTCGCGAGAAATCAAGAGGTAAATGTGTGGGATGCCGAGCTCCTGTGTTCAATTTTTCCCAAATTTCGTCAGGGAGTTTTCTTGATTAGGGTTGCGATTTTTTAGGGTTTAGGCTTAATTTTAGAGTAATTAATCGTGGTAATATCTTGCTTAATATGATGTTATGATTCATAACATGATATTGCAGTCTTGATTTATACATTTACTTAGTTTATTTAGTATGTGTATGTGAGTTTATGAAAAACGAATATCTTGAACCAAAACTTTGATCGTTATTTTGATAGCTTCTGGCTAGGCGCGCCGCCGACACCGCCAGTTTCACCGCCGCCGCGGTCTCCTTCGCCGCCGCGGTCGACCGATATCGACAGTTTGTCATCTAGATTCGAAGTAATGTCATTCTGTACGTCAGACGGCGCCATCCGGGCACCCACTGGTGAAGTTATACAACGTCCAGCGATTCGTCAATATGTGGAGTTCCCTATTCTCAACACGATTGTCGGTTTAGACCAGCACAACTACGAATCTCATGTTCAGACGTACGTAGCCAACTACTCCTCCATGATGTCGTGGTATGATTACTGCTCTTACCAGACTGTGCAGCCTCACATTTTCCAACAGCCACGTTCATCGAGCTTCTTTTGAGTTTTCTATGTTTGGGTATTATATGACTTTGGTTTCAGTTTGTTTTTATGATTGTGTACCGTACTCTACTACTCTATGTGGTTATGTGTGTTTGTACTTCTTACTCTACGACTTTACTACTAGTGTGTTATGAACTTATGATGAGTGTGTACTAAACTCTATGGTGTCATATTTATTATTAATATATGTTTTTTTGGTTGTGTGTCATATTTATTAAATAGGTAATTTATAAATTAATAATTCAATACCATATAAAAATATGGTTGGAATTTGGAAATACTCAAATATTTTTTACAGAATATCCGTCGACATATCCATCGGCAAGCGGTATGCCCATGCGAAAAATGCGGTAAATGCGGTAAACGACATGCCCTTTTTTTACCATTTGCCCATCGACATATCTATCGGCAAGCGATATATCCGTAAAACGAAAAATGCGAAACGATAACGGCAAGCGGCATTTTAAACCTTGATAATAATAATAATAAAAAAAAAAACTCGAGATTTGTAGTAAGTGTAAGAGTACACCGAGCTAGAATGAAACAGTCACACATGATTGGACGGCCATGATGTCATCATAACCAGACTTCACATCAAATCATTCTCCCCAATTATATCCCCATAATTAAATTAAAAATAAAATCATGAGATTCGCTTCCCTGAGCACGGCCGCACTTGATCACACCCGAATTTCTCGCGGGAACGAGTCGAGCGACTCAACATATCGCCACGTGGCTCCACGCTCTTACGTACACCCGTTTTATGCGGCTCCGCTTCGTCGACCGGCGGATAAGATCGGACCCACATCCAACGGTTCCGATTGATCTGAATACACGTGTCATGATTCCGAGGGTCGATCAAGGTCTAGGCGTTGATTAGAGCAACCATACCAGTTTGACCATGGTTAAAATTCTAACCACAGTCTCTTCTAACATAAAATCCTCTCTCTCTCTTTCATTTTTATTTTAGTTATTAAAAATCATTTTTCATTTTCTCTCTCCTCTCTCTCTCTCTGCAAGTATAAGCTCGTCAATGGCGTCTCAGATCTGAAAACCTAGAGAGGGAGAAAGAGTAAGAGCGAGAGGGAGAAGCGCCATTTGAAGGAGGTGTGTTCGTGTTGAGCTCGTTGATTTGGGCATTTTTTGTTCTCTCTCTATCTACCTGCTTGAAGCTCGTCAATGGTGTTTCAGATCTGAAAACCTAGACAAGTAGAGTAGAGGACGAGTCATCTCAGATCCGGCAACGGCGATTGAAGATTTGTTATCGGCTTGCTTGAGGAGGAGTTCGGAGATGCCGAGATTGGCAAGTTCGTTTCCCGAGGAGGTGCTGGAGCATGTGTTCTCCTTCATACAGAAGGACTCGGACCGGAACGCGATTTCACTGGTGTGCAAGTCGTGGTACGAGATCGAGCGGTGGTGCCGGAGGAGGATCTTTGTCGGGAACTGCTACTCCGTGGCGCCGAGGACGGTGATTGGGAGGTTCCCGGAGGTGAGATCTATCGAGCTCAAGGGGAAGCCGCACTTCGCGGACTTCAACCTGGTGCCGGACGGCTGGGGGGCCTTCGTCCAGCCGTGGATTGCCGCCATGGCTGCGGCCTACCCGTGGCTCGAGGAGATCCGCCTCAAGCGCATGGTCATCACCGACGAGAGCCTGGAGCTCATCGCGAGGTCCTTCAGGAACTTCAAGGTGTTGATACTCTCTTCCTGCGAGGGCTTCAGCACTGACGGCCTCGCCGCCATTGCTGCCAATTGCAGGTTCACTCTTTCTCTCTCCTTTTGTTGGAATGATTTTGTTGAGATTCCTTGGCTGGAAATGACGAAGATTCATGGGGATTTGAAGAAAGATTGGGTCTTTGACTTGTGTTCTTATGTATGTTGCTAGTAAGCATTCAAAGACTGGATCTTTCTATTTTTGCGACGTTTTGGCTTGATTGAGAGTGGTAGAAAGCGAGCTTCCTTAGCTTTGTAATTATTTAGTTGAGCTACTTGACTGGTTGAGTGAATGTTGCTCTTTTGCTAATTTCAAACTGCTAAAAAAGCTCAGTTTCGTATGTTCGAAATTATGCTATTTGCAAGTACACGTCTTTTTTTCTTTCTCAGTGAGTGAAGATCTGATATTTTTATTGTGTTGAGCTTACATTATCTTCTCTACGGCTTTTTCTCTAGATCTAAGTTTTTGTTAAGCTTGAGTTTCCTGTCAATCTAGACATTGTATTTTTTTATATGATCGGAATGTATTCCTAGCTAGCATTGTTATCTGCTCTAGATCTAAGACTACTTGTTGCTGTAAACTTGACCTCTGCAATAGTTTTCTTCGAGGAAAAAACAATGGAACCCGTTTTTCTTGCGAATCCTTCTGACTTTGCAACAACACTTGTGTTTGGCTTAACATTGTGCTGAAATAGCCAGTTCTGATCGAGATGGTTTTTGATGCAGGAACTTACGAGAGTTGGATTTGCGGGAGAGTGAAGTCGAGGATCTGAGTGGCCATTGGCTCAGCCATTTCCCTGATAATTACACTTCATTAGTTTCTCTAAACATCTCCTGTTTAGGGTCCGAGGTGAGTTTCTCGGCCCTTGAGCGCCTAGTGGGTCGGTGCCCTAATCTGAGGAGTCTGCGGCTAAACAGAGCTGTACCCATTGAGAGGCTAGCAAATCTGCTTCAGTGTGCCCCACAGCTGACTGAGCTAGGCACCGGTTCCTACTCAGCTGAATTGCGACCAGAAGTGTTCTCCAATCTCGCAGGAGCGCTCTCGAGCTGCAAGGAGATGAGGCGCTTATCAGGGTTTTGGGACGCTGTGCCTGCCTATCTCTCGGCTGTTTACCCGGTCTGTCCTGGTATCACATCATTAAACTTGAGCTATGCCACCATCCAAAGTGCAGATCTCATCAAGCTTCTCAGCCAGTGCCATAGTTTGCAGCGACTATGGGTATGTTTTGCTAGAATTCAAATTCGAATATTCAATTACGTGGATTTTCTTGCATTTTATATTGTTTACCTGATGCTTTTCAGTTAATCAGTCACGAATTACTTGGATTGTTTCAATTGATTTATATCTTGATTTGCCCCTAACTAGTTATTTCAACAGGTTTTGGATTACATTGAAGACTCAGGCCTTGAAGCCCTTGCAGCCTCATGCAAGGACCTACGAGAATTGAGGGTTTTTCCGTCAGATCCATTTGGCGCGGAACCAAATGTTTCACTAACTGAACAAGGCTTGGTCGCGGTCTCGGCGGGCTGCCCGAAGTTCCACTCCGTCCTATACTTCTGCCGCCAAATGTCCAATGCTGCCCTGACCACCATTGCCCGAAACCGGCCCAACTTCTCGTGCTTCAGGCTCTGCATCATTGAGCCACGGACTCCCGATTACCTAACCCTCGAGCCGTTGGATGCCGGGTTTGGCGCCATTGTCGAGCACTGCAAAGATCTCCGGCGTCTATCGGTCTCCGGTCTCCTCACTGATCGAGCTTTCGAGTACATTGGGACCCATGCCAAGAAGCTTGAGATGCTATCACTGGCGTTCGCCGGTGAGAGCGACCTAGGGCTCCACCATGTGTTGTCCGGGTGCGAGAATCTTCGGAAGCTGGAAATACGAGATTGCCCCTTTGGTGACAAGGCGCTTCTGGCTAACGCGGCGAAGCTGGAGACAATGCGATCCCTTTGGATGTCTTCTTGCTTGGTGAGCTACGGAGCATGCAAGCTGCTCGGCCAGAAGATGCCGAGGCTCAACGTTGAGGTCATCGACGAGCGGGGCCCGCCGGACTCTAGGCCCGACAGCAGCCCGGTCGAGAAGCTGTACATCTACAGGTCCGTTGCCGGGCCGAGATTCGACATGCCGGGATTCGTTTGGACCATGGACGAAGAGTCTGCAATAGAGCTTGCTTGAGCCAATCCCAATTGCCTACGAGGCAGGTACTTACTTTTTCCCCGCTTGATCAGTGTAGATTGAATTCGTTGCAGCTCCGATTCTGGGGTTCGGAGGGGGGGTATAATTGGAAAGAGAGAAGCTCGGGGTGATACTGAAGTAGCGATATTATTAATAAAGAGAGACGGAAACTCGTGTTGGTATGTAATTTGATGAGATGTATACTATTTGCAGACTTTTTTTGTGCATGCTAATGCTTATTATTGCATTTGTGTCGCATTGCAAGTAATCTATTTTGTACCATTTTTAGCCCTAAGGGAATAAACAACAGACTGCTTCACATTCTTATTGGTTAAATGCGATACCGGTTTTGAATACAGGTTCTCCTTCTTGGTTTCAACCTTTATATATTCGGTAGTTTGGAATAGAAAACCGGTATTTATCGACCGTTGTTTTGTTATTTATATTTTTGTGTATAAACCAGCCACTTTATTTACAGGTCCCTATTGTTTTAGCAGTTACCGGTTCAAACGGTACTTACCGGTATATTTTTTAAAGAAAGAGGAATCAATAAAAACCACATACTTTCATATTAAATTTTCGAAACCGCTAAAAAACTGGCATAGCAAAACTCTGATTATTAGAGACCTTGTATGGATTCCAACTGGAAACCTGGTCCGGTATAAAATGATAAAAAAATCGGTTTCATCCTTCACTGCAAAGTTAACTCTTGAAACGAATCTAGCAAATTGAACAAGGGAAAGTAATAAGCCTAGTTGAGAGTAGTCTTTACTTTAGCATAGTGGTGAAACTGGACCGGGAATTGGGTCTTGAATTTTTTTATTGTCCCGTCCCGAAAACCGGATGGCCAAAATCATGCCCCGGTTAAGAAAATTCACGATATTTGACAAAAAGAGATAAAGTAAGAGAGAAGCACAATGAATCAGCAGGGAGGAAACTAGTCTTTGCATGCAAAAAAGCCGGTCTGTTCTGTCAGGGAAAAGAGTGAAAGTGTTACAAAAATGGTTCTTGAAAACATTATTGAGGTTGAAATTTGGAAGCGTCTAGTTGTATATAAATTTGATGTTTCGAAATTCTACATTTACATTACATTCTAGAGCAGGTGGCATTAATTCCTCATACTTTGATTGTTGGTGCACTTTGTACTCTAAATTTATGTTTTTGGCATTAATGCCCTCATTGCATAACTTGACTATTTGAAAGTTACACAAGGTTAGAGAAAAATAATAAAATTGACAAAACGTTAATAGAGTATTTGAAAAGTTAATGGAGTATTTTCGGCACAAAAATAAAAGTGCATGAAGAACAAATTTGAGGGGTGCGTTTGGAATTGTAGATTTGTACTACTTTATGGGAAATGACAGATAAATATAGTAAAAGTGAAAAGAGTGGTAGTGCGGGTAAAAAAGAGGTAAGAAATGAAGGACAGATTGAGAATAGGGAGCGGTAAAAAAGAAGAAGCAAAAGCTTTCAACTTTTCCTTTAATGAATGTTATTGGAGAGAGACTGTGGAGGCACGTGATCGATTGGGTGGCATTGGACTCTGTCCACAACTTTATTTATGCATCTCTAATCTATTCTCTCATACAAATATTTTACGTTTTATTGTTAAATGTTTTGGATTGAATACTTACATAACATTATTGCTCTCTCTCCCTCTATTCTATTCTATTGTATATATTAACCAATTAAATTAATATTCTAATTATTCGTAACCGCTTGCCGCGCCCGGGATGTCCGGTCCGCAGGCAAATTTCATCCTATTTTATTTTTATTTTTATGTCATTATCAGTGACAGTCGGGTTGTGGTTAAATGAGCGTGGGTAACCCAAGCCCGCCTATCTAATCTTGATTAATTTTAATTGCAAAGTGCTTTATATATATAAAAATATAAATGTTATCTTAGTTTTGTTTGTAATGCCTTAATCTTGAAAGGATCTTTATCACTATACAAGGTCATAGGTCTATGTAATATGATATTAAGCTTCAATTGTCTATCTTCCAAATTATATATTGATTCATTTACATTAATACAAATGCTCTTATTGCCATAGTTTAACCAGAAAGTTAGGGTGTGTTAGGTTAACACTAATAGTTTAGGATAATATAACATTATATATTAAATTAATTAATTTATATATTAATTTGATTCTTCATTACAAACAAGTCTTTGATATTGGCTCCCAAAAGAAAGTCAAATATTAAAGACGCAACGCGTTCTTATCAAACCAAAGATTTGCGGTAATCAATAACAAGATGTTCGATCCTTAAATTCGATTTTTAATTTTTTGTGTAAGCCTATCGAAAAAAAATTAAAAGCAATGCGTGACATGCCGTTGGGCCGAGTACTACCTCCGGAGTGGGGCCGTACCAAGGGGCCTCAAAGAGTTCTCTATAATTTTATCACGATTTATTTTTATGGTAAGTTTAAAGAGAGAAGGGAATGGGAATATAGAGAAAATGATGGTATATGGCACAATTCTTGAATTGAAGAAACAAACAAACAAAAGGTGAAATAATGGGTAAAAATGATAATTCTTTTAAGGGATCAGAGGGTAAATTGATGTACATTCCTATATAATATAATAATAAAGAATATAAAGATTAAATTATAAGAAAACCTGTATGTAAAAAGAACAGGAAACACTGCTGAAAGTAACGTTACAAAAAGAGACCCTATTTCGCACTATCTCATGATCTGACACACACAACATAATAGTGCCAAATAATATAGAGTAATTGACAGTATCTCCCTAAAGCTTTTTTGCTTGTGCAATTTCGCCCTTGAATTTTAAAATTTGACAACTATGTCCTATATATATTATATTTGAAAAATTGAATATTTCTTCTTAAACGACAAAACATATTAACTTGTATGCTAAATATGACTTATTCACAAATATTTTATCAAATAATTACTGAATGCACATGGAATTTGTGAAGCAATGTTTTTTTTCTCGGGAAGGAAGGATTCCATGAAAATGTGTACGATTTACACTCCTTCCATGACAGCCGCTGGAAGGTCTAGCGCCAAGAGGAGGCCAAACTCTAGCATTCACTGCCCACTTACAAGCACGGTGAGCTAATGAATTCTAGCTCTTAAGAATCTAAACCAACACTACATCATCAAAAGTTGATAATAAAAACGACGTTCGAAGGAGCCCTTACGCTTCCAGCATGGGTAAATTCTCATCTAAGCATGCTGAGATAACGACTTTTGTGTGTAAGAATAACTACACTTTTCTCCATTCTCTGCTTCTTGCCCATCTGTATGCCCCGAAGATGGCTTTCGGTTCCGCCTCTTGAACCGAATCTCCATGGAAAGTACATGTGTTGACTTCGCACAGATTGCCAGTGACGTCCCGAAGCACTGCTTCCCATCCACAACCCGTATTCTTCCAAATTACGTCCACCGAGATCCATGCCCAAGCTTCGCCGAGAGGCCCTTCTGGTCGGGTCCTACTCACCTAGTTCTACGCCAAGGTATCGTTTACCAGTTTACAAGAAGCAACAAAGCTTCTGCATGTATAAGAACCCTTGCCAAGTCTTTCATAGATGGCATGTCGCGGCCATGAATCATCATTCCTCTCTCTTTAAATTTTCTCAATCAAATACGTCCCAAACAAGAACAGGTCTTTACGCTCTGAGCACGACACATGCGTACATAAGTAGAAAAGTCAAGCCAGGAACTCCTTTTCATTATCCCTGCACGTTGTTCCTATCATGATTCCCCAAGGCGAGTTGAACCAGACAACCCGGGTAAAAGGGCAATCTCTGAGTATATGTAGCACATCCTCATTACAATTTCCCTTGTAGAGGAGGTAACCTACATTCTCGCTTTCAAATAGCCGATTTTACCGCTTAACTGTTAAAAGAAAATTAAGGAGAGTTTACCACTTGAAAAACTTCCATCTCTGGTGAATTGACGCTTTCTATATTGCTTAGACGTCAGACACTCTTCTCCAAAACTATGGTCCCTGATGAGCCAATACGCACTCTGAACAGAAAACAAACATGACTTTGTACCCTTTCACACCCAAATATCCGTTTGAGGGTCCATTCGGGGTGAAGTTCTCAATATTTTGCTAGCGATTTCGGGGATAAACAAAGAGTTTATCTTTTTAGAATCCCAAAGCATCGAGCCCGGCAAAAAGAGGGACGCTACCAGCCTGCCAATGAAATTGTTGCCTCTCAAGGGATTAGACGGAATGCGATTGAAGGAACCCTCCAACCATGGAATCCAGGGGGAATTCTATATGTGTGTGTTAAAACCATCTCCAACGACACTCTGAGGCCCTTTAAAGAGGAGTTGTGAAGAAGTGTCTATCGCTTTCCACACTATTGAGAAATTTGTCTTCTCTTTTGGTAATGCATCTTCCTGGTTGACTCCATACTTCATACCCATAACTCTGCACAATAAAGCTTGATCTCGCGTACCACCTTCCAACCAAGTTTCACAATAACTACGTCGTTGAAGTCTTTGGTTCTCCATATTTCAAGTCCACTGTACCTCTTTGGCTTGCAAATATCATCCCATTTCTTCAATGCGAGGAAATCATTCTTCTCACTTGCTCCTGCCGACCAGAACCGTCTTATTATTTTGTCGATAGCATCACACATTGAGTTCGGTATAAGAAAAGTAGACATAAAGTAAGGAGGCCTTCCTTAAAGTACCGAAGTTTTGTTAAGCATTCCATGGGTCAAATCGTTTAAGGACTATCAAAATAAAAATCTTACAAGATTGGAGGACATTAATAAAATTTATCAAAATTATTAGTTTAAGCCTCCCATTTTGCCTCATTTATTTCTTACTCATAGAACTATGAAACATCTGTTTCCGTAATACAAGTCATTTGTTGCAAATAATTAAATACTTTTATTTTTTATACAGAATTATGTGCTATTTTGAAAAATATTAAGAGCATCTCGAATGGAGCTTTATAATGAGCGCCAAAATAGTGTTTCAGCTCCAATGAAACTCTAAAATAGCTTGGAATTAATAAAATGAACAGTGCCTCACTATATTTATTGCGGTACGGTTTATTGTGCCCTTTTTTTTTTCTTTCTTTTTTTACTTTTTGGTCCTTCAAAACTCTTAAATACACATAATGTCTAAAGTTTATAAAATTATTTAAAATTTACCCTCAATATTATTTATAAAGAGTAATTATTTGTCTCAAAAATTATTTTAGTAAGTAAAAGTATTGAAATTATAAAAATATGTCATTTTATATAATTTACGAAAAGACAATAATGAAATTGGCACAAAACACAACTATATAATTTGTTTGTCCCATTATATTGTAATTTTATTTTATTTGTGTTGTAATTTTTATTTAAAATTATTGTGAGTGATTTTGTAATTTGAATAAGTGCTCTATGTAAGAATCAATATATAAATATAGAGGTACTAGTGTAAATACAATATAAAGATAATGAAAATAGAGTGAGAAATAGAGTAGGAAATAGAGTTTGGTTAGAAGTGGTTTACTGTTTATTGAGAAATAGAGTGAAAAATAAAATGATCGGTTTGAGATGACCTAGGGCTATTGATGCCAATAACGCATAAATAACTAAATAAATAAATACAATTCAAATTGAGTAATTGCAAATATAATTATGGTCTACTATAGAAGCATTTTAATTGATTGATGATGGCCACACGTTTGAAGGCAATTGATGATCATGATGATGATGAGATGATCATCATGATTATTCTTTGCCCTTTTCTAATTTCTTTTATTATCTTAGTATTTCACTGTTTTACTATATCACATTATGACATGACTGTATGTGGTTGAAGAGAATCATTATAAAGTCACAATTATATGCAGAGACATGAAGAAGAAGGGTTTAGTGGGAAAATAAAAATGATTCTGACTTTTTTGAGTCAACACTTGTTTTAGATTCCTTCTTCTCATCCGCCAAAATATAATTAAAAAATATAAAAACAAGTGAAAAGAAACAAATAGAAAGAAACAGAAATAAGGTTAAAACTTGAAAATCTTGTGGTTAATATAGTGTTTTGTCCAATGGTCCATTACATATATTTGTAGATTGAGAGTTGTGTTATTTTGGGATTTGTTTTAAACCCTTTTTTTCTTATTAGGGTTTAAAGTCAACAGATCTTAAATATTTGCATTTTTTTATTATTATTATTATGTTAATGTACTTTCTTTGCAGTCTTGATAAATTGTTATTTGTTTTCATGAATTTGGAGTTTCACATTGGGCTTCACTCAAATATATTCAATCCTAGGTCCATAGAATCCTATACATGTAGGCCCAATGTTACATACAATAAAACCTAGATACATATAGTTTTGAGAACTTGTGATGCATTTTTAATTTATAGATGTATCATATTTATGCAAGCATACATACCTAATTGTAATTCGATGAACATATTTTTTTAAGTGAAATAAATTAGTTGTGACTAGTTTTATTAGTGTGTATTTATATGTTGTCTTTATTAACAACCACTTCAAACTTCTGTCAAATTTACACCAAACTTTGTTCTTATTAGAAACCAGCGTGCCTATTTCTATTTATTTTTTAATAGTAAAAGCGTGCTAATACATATATGATATATATATTTTCTGTTGAGACAAGCATGCTTAATGAGACAAGTCAATTAATACATTAAGAGGTAAATTAAAAAAAAAAAAAAGGCACAAGAGATAATAAAAAATAAAAGCATCTTGCATTGAACCGATCGAAACGCAATGGAACTATTAGAATGACAAATAGTTATATAAAGTACTAATTCTTGTCCCTTTGAGGAGTGTTTTGGCAGAGAGAAAAAGGCTCGCCGGCTATGGGAAAAGTGGTCTGCTCGGAGATTGACGAAGGTTGGATCGATTTGTCGGGATTTCTCGTCGTGATCGTCATAGTTCTCACTCTCATGATCATCTGCAGACCGCCTCCGAGGCAGAAGATTATCGCTATGCATCGCGTATACTGATGATTTCCATTCAGCCTTCAATATGAAATCGGTGTTCCGTCTCTAATTCAGCTCCTCTTACTTTTATTTTTTATTAGAATGTTGTGAAAGAGTAATTTGGATGTAATTATTTTGAAACAAATTAAGGTTTTTCATGTTTGTATAACTCTTTGTCAACTTAAGGACAGAGAAGTCAAGCCGATAGAATGGATCGAACGCGATATATAGGATTTCGTGAACATATAGTGGTTCGGACAAAAAAGTTGCATACTCGACACGTCTTCTCACTGTATGCAGCCATTCTACGGTTCTGTTACATTCTGAGATACCGCTTAATCGAACCCCGGTTACATAACCCGAGTCAGGGTAGGTTGAGATCGGCGATCCGCGGTTACATTCAAGAATATGGTCTTATCAGAACAAGACGATCTTGTTGCAAGGACAGCGTATATCCTGACATGTCCGAGATTGGAAATGTCAATCCGTGAACGTGAGCGGACAGCCTCCTTCTCGAACACTCCCTTTCCCGTTCTCCCTTCTCCGTCGGTACCTCTTCACGAGGGCTAATCCTGACGATAGGCTCAATTCTTTAGTTGGACTCTTTGGCCAAAGTCGGAAACGTACCTAATATTAATTATTAGAGCTTTTAAATGAAATATATAGCAGATTATATTTGATTTATATATCAACTATATATAGCAGATTATAGGAAATAAAAATGAGAAGCAATGAATAACATGAATATTAATGTAAGAAGCTCAGAATTTTGGCCTACAAAGCTTGCAGCGAAAAATTCAATTCGCAACACCCAGAAATTTAAAAAGCAAAAAACATGAAAGTTATAAACTGGTTTACAATCATACAAGGGGTGAATTTCCGATTAGGGTTCCGATTTTTCTTTTTCTTTCTTTCAGTTATTGCTCTGTGAACCTTGGATGGTTTCCAAAAGACGCATGATACGGTATTTCATCACAGGCTGACCCGAGGGAGTCTTTTTGGACATGTTCTCCTTCATCACCTTCCTCTGAGTTTGCGCTTTTTCTCTCTCTTCTTTCTTCGCTTGAATGATGGCCTCTCTCTCGATTCTCGCTTTCTCTTCCTCTTCGTGCCGCTTCTTGTATATTTCCCCCAAACTGAATTTTGCTCTGTATTTGTTGTTCTTGTTTCCCTTAATGGTATCACTATTCTTGCTCTTGCTATCGTCCTGTGACAAAAACAGCCATTCAAGTTACTCAAAATCGAGTATAGGACCGATTGCTAATTTTTTAAAATTCAAATTACAGAGTTAATATATAGAAAGTGTACTTGGAAATCAAATCTATAGATTCGAGTTAAACTGTGTGCTCGTTATATAGTTGAATAGGACTATAATAAATCTATAACCCTTGCATATAAACAGAGTTTATTATAGACTTGAATTATAATAAAGCCCCTTATAGATTTTATAATTATATTAAATCAATACATCCAACAAAGATATGTTCTCACTCAAAAGCAGTTAACCCTAAGTTTCTAAACAAATGCGAGGTCAAGTTTCATACACGAATCAACAGCGGCAAACATACCCAAGTTTATGCAAAAATAGGAGTCGTGTACCCAAGTTCTATTTGTAGCGATCGACATATAGTCGTCATATACCCTACACTTTTACGCAACTTGGGTACTTCGGCTGCTACAAATGGAACTAGGATACATGACTGCTATTTTTCCCCCTTAAATTAGGGGTACATTTTTCCGCTATTAGCCGGTTAAACTAGTATAGTGTGGACTAGGAGGTTCTCATCCACCATGGGATCGAGATCAATCCGTTTTCAAAAAATAAAAATAAAAATCGAAGAGAAGAGAAGGAAATCGAATCCAACCTCGTTGGGTATTCTAACCGCGTCTCGCTTTATTGACTTCTTGAACTTGCTAACAAACTTGGCATTCTTGTAGAACTCCTTTTGCTTTTCTAGAAAGCAGACACAATGCACATTAAAAGCAATACCAGCAAGAATTCCACTGATATTATCTGTTAATCCATCACAACGAGTGTGTATCTATATACATATAATGCTTCTCAGACGTGAGATGCTGTCATCACAACGCGTATTTCGGATTCGAAAAGTTCTAACCCTAATTCGAAGCAAACCACGCAATTCCGTGGAAACACTCAAAAATCAAAACTTTTCATCAAAAATCCTAAACTGGAATTCATTCGACTAAAGCAAGAATCGAAGGAAAGGAGAGGAGTCGTACTGATTTGAGCTGGATTGTAGTGATTGGGCTTGAAATTCCGGCGATCGGGTCTCGATTTCGAGGCTCCAATTTCGAGTCTCGGACGATTCTTCATGATCAGCGAGGAAGAACTGGAATCAACCAGAGAGAAGAGAAGAGAAGAGAAGAGAAGAGAAGAGAGGAGAAGGGGTGAATTCAAAATCCCTAACGAGGCTGATCGTCAGAACTGACTGACGGAGTTGTAGTCGACTACTGTAATCATATTTGTGGCACAAGTACCTACCTTTATGCTATACGATGACATACTCTTTTTTAGTCTACTCAAAAGAGGTCTAATTCCTTTTACGTCCAATTTTTTTCTTTTACGTACTTGATTATTTTTATAACAGACCTTGAGAAAATTGAATTTCGATATTGACTTTTAATACTATTGATGCTGAAAAAGAGATATTTAATACGAGACTGATATTGTGCCACATATATCCCTAAAATTATATATTGACTATTTAAAAAAAAAAAAAATCAAACGTTTTATAAAATTCTAAAACAAAAACATAAGAATTAACTTAATTCATTTATTTATAATTAACTAATCAAAATACAACATTAACTAAACAACATTTGAAAAATATTTACCAAACAAATTAACGAATAATATTTTCATTTTTATTTTGCTTTGAACTCGTCAATTATTTTAGTTTCTGTAAGTATTTCTAACATGTAGCTTTTTGCAATATTTCTTGTGAGATTTAATGAACATTATTTATATGAAAATAATTTCATTTCCTAAGCAGGATTACTGAATAGTGAATATACTCTATGCCGGCGACGATAAAATATTTGAAAGTAGAAAATACTAGTATATTTATTTTGAAGCACATGGCAAAAGTAGTCCACACTTCATACCATTTTCAATGAGGTCTAAATAATTTAAACCAAAAAATGATGTATTGACCTAGTTTATTATAAAAGGCTAGACTTAGATATTTATATATATAATATATGTTAATTTTCCCAATATATATAATGAATATTTAATTGAGCTTCAAGATGTGATTAATAAAGAGGTTTAGGGTTTAAAGCATATAACAAATTAATGGCACAAATTTGATTATCATAACTTTGATAACATTAACAAGTTTGAAATGATTAATAAACTTATTCTTCTTTATTAAATATTCCACGAACAACTTTATAATTACTATGCATGTAAAATCTCATAGTTAAGTTGTGTAATAATACACGACAATAATAGTAAAACATATATCTATAATTCAAGTGTATATTTTTTTCATCAACTGAAAAAGTCAACGGTACAAGACTTTCTAACATTATTCAAATCTCCTCAGGAAATTAATCAAACAATTCTGCAATTCAATCGAAGAGATCAAAGTAATAGAAGCTTCCAAAATCTGTATGTATACCAAATTACGAATATGCCCTCTCTCTCTCCTTGCACTTAACATATATGATTTTAGTTAGCCAGAGCTACTAATGTAATCACACTATAGTACTCACTTCACCATTGTTTCTTATGGCAACATCGCCATCGGTTTCCGTCTCCGTCACAGTTGCCGGTATCGCCACGGACACATGAACGGTGTCGTTGGGCAGCATCTCTTGAAGCTTGAACTCGGGCGATTTGTCGTTTTTGGTGTCCTTGTACACAACGTACAAGATCATTTGTGCAATCCCAAATAAAAATCCCAATATGTTTGGTGACTGAAAAGTGTAATAATATATATATATATATATATATATATTAATAAGAACTACATTTTTAAAATGAATTGATAATAAATCATCACTAATCATGCTTACCGCGATGAAGTAATCGTTGACGAGGAGACCGTAGAAGAACCACATAACGGCGCAAATGGTTAAGCAAAATGATAAAGGGAGAGGCAAAAATTCCACACTCTTTGTCTTGATAACATGCCTCTGATTTATGAGAGAAGATTAAGCATATTAATTTGCAAATTGATACAAATGATTATTACTAATTAATCTTGATTTAAGTACCATGATGCTAAGAGGGGCTGCGAAAACACAGATAGAGAACACGGCGCAGATCCATCCAACGCTGGTTTGTCGACAAGGTCCGTTGGGGGCTCCGAACCACGTTGAAAGTAAAATCAACCCGAAAACTCCCAAATTAAAGAAACCTAGGAGCTTCACAGTGTAAATCTGCATAGAACATGGTAAATAAAAAAATAAATATGTTAGTTATACACGTTAAAACACTAGTAAATATGTCCTAAGTATAAAAACTGTTTTTTTTTTTTAAATCCCGGTCCTAGTTATCTTGTATTTTCGTATGAGTAGTGGGTAATTAAAATTGTTTTTTTTTTCTTCTTTCTTCGAGCTGAAACCTATTTAATGGTTTTAAAATGGTAAAAAACCGGGACCAATAATTGGTACTAGTAAAGAGAATATTTTTTTTACCTCTTCGCAACTGGTCTTATAATACCCGTTCTCAAAATTTGTACAGCTAATTCCCAATTTTTTATTCTAAAATACCAGTTATTAAACCGGTACCGGGAACGACCATGTAGAAATGTCTCATGCAGCATCATTATAAACAAATATAACAAATTAGATACTTAGCAGGGAATAGTTTACTAATTAGAATATAGTAAAAGTACATTCTAATTTTTGCGGGGGCATATATAGAAGAGTGGTAACGGTAAATGCTAGTTCCCAATATGTTATTATAAAGTAGCAATTTTTGAACCGTATAGGGAACGTACCCGGATTTTTGGCGGGGCATAGAGGAGGAAGATGGCGAGATATATTGATTCGACGGCGCATCCGACGGAGTTGATGGCTATTATGAGAATTCCATTGGTTTTGAGGAGTCCATAGTAAAGTGTGAGCATCGAGCTGAAGAGAGCCACTGAATACGGTATTGCTTGGAAATCCTCCGTCGATTTCTTCCTATATATCCTGTAAAATGTGGGCCTGAAAAATACAAACAATTTATCTATTAATTACTGCTATATACATATATATATATATATATATATATATATCGCAAATGTGTGTATTGATATACTTACAGTGGAGCTAAGTAGACAAGAAGCGACACGATATTACCTGCAATTTGTATATCAACAATTAATATATAATTAAATGAGAGTTCATAAATAAAACTATATATATATATTAAAAGTATGTAATTTATATTGTTAAATTACCAAAAACGCCAAAAATAAAAGCCAGGTGGGAAGTAGTGGTGAATGCCATTATATGATGAACCTCTCTCTCTCTAAGATATATATGTTGATACAAACAAAGGGAGAGAGAGAGGGTTGTGAGAGAGAGGTGTGAAGACAAAAGGGGTGGGTTATAGTGTGCTATATATATATATATATGTATGTGTATATATATTATATATATATAGATGAAAATGAAAAAGGGTTTTGATGAGAGGGTGTTCAACATGAGTTTGCTTTGAGAAGAAACGTGTTGGGCATAGCTGTGTGTTGTGCGCGTGGTGTGTGATTGGGATAATTATCTACTTATATTCATTGCCAATCTAATTAGATATATAAAGCTCTTTAATTTCTTTCCTATTTTAAGCCATTTTTTTAGAGATTACATTTATGTGCGTTTCGATTAATACATGCATTACTTGCCTCTCTACGCCACAACCTTATAACAGGCTTAATTAAATAACAATAATATATTATTTGTCGCGTAAATATTTTCCGTACGTGATGAGGTCGAGGCTCAACCCATAGACGAGCAGACCTTGATGTTTTCGGAACGTTTTGACAGGTTCTCGCTTTCCTAACTTCGATGGTTCTTCACCGTTGACTCGGGTGTCTGAACTTAGCTACAACGTACTGAAAGGAAGGACACTTCTAGGTTTTAAGGATTTTGAGCTAATTTTTTTTTTACTCTAATTCATGTTCTTGAGTGATTGCGACCGTAATGCAGTAAAACTAAGTAAAGTATATTTAAATTGTCAAATCATTAGATTTTCGAAGGATCATCTATAAATTAACATTCATTTGTGAATTATATTGTGGTTTGGTTGCCTTTTCCTATTAATGTTAGTAATTCTACAAATTAATTATCATGCAAAATGGACATATATTTGCTTATAGAGTGCAATTTCCAACTAATGAAATGAGTAGTTAGCTTAATTAATTATTTCTTAAATCTACAATGACAAATTGTTTGTACTAATATGTGATATCTTAATGTATGGACTTAAGATCTGACTGATCTAAACAATAAATATTTGTCTGAGAATTTCATAGGTATGGACGTATATAGTAATTATATATAATTACATGCCACGATAACATAGAATATGGTTTCTTCTTAATTTGCTGAGCCTTTAATTGTAGCATAGGCGGCTACATATGTGATCAGTCATCCTAGTTTTTTTTTTTAAAGCTAATTACAATAAATATCATATTTTAAATATAATTAGTCACGGTAATTAAAATTATGAATATATAAACTTCCTTAATTGCCTCTTCTTTAGAAAGATTAAGTTTTAATTTACTTTTTTATTCGATAAATATGACGGTAAAAGACTACTTCTACAATTAAATCGCAATAAATGGATCATTCCCGCTCTTTTTTTACGGAGCCAACCCAGCACGTACCCTTAATTAACAATGCGAACGACCAACGGAACTGATAACTCTTAAGTTATTACATGCCCCGATAACTTTAAATGTGATTTTGATCGTATATTGCATAGACTTTAATAATAATAGTACATGTATTGTGAATGTTTACATTACTAGTCATAGTAATTAATAAAATATAAATTTTATATAATTACGTTCAAACGTTAATTTTTTATTTTATTTTTAAATAGCGACAATTTCTACTAGAAAGTTGCAATAAACAGACCATTTTTCGTTTTTTCTTTCTTTATTTCTTCGGAAATACAAACTCTTAACAGAATGAACTTTAACTCTTATGCAATTACATGCCACGATAAGATTAAACATGATTTGGTCTTAAATTGCAGAGGCTTTAATATTTGTAGAATAGGCGGCTAAAAATGTTAGTTGTTCATGAAGAAGCTTTAGCGGCCATTACGTGACGTGAAGCAAATGATAATGCAAGTGATAATAATTGCGTATTTTTATTATTATTTTGTGCCAAGAATAAGTATACATGCATTGTTTTGGCACGTGACTTGTCGTATAGAACACTAGCCGTTACGTTCAAACGGTTTCAGTTCAAACACTCGTTGCAATATCCCTTGTTTCTCGCTAATATACTCATCGTTCATTTCTTGTAGTTCAATCAAAGTCCTTACTCATATTGTAACGCCCGCTCTTCCGGGCGAAAATAAACCTTTAAACTTACTTCTTGGCTGTCTAGGTTGTAACAAAACTACGAAAAATTTGAACTTTTAAAACTTTACGTAGTTTATAGTTGCAACACAGCACTTTAAAAGTTATGTGCTTATTCACTAGTAGCTTTATATAAACATACAAAATGAGCTACAAGCACATATATACTTAGTTCAAAAGTTGGGCCCAAAGGTCAAATGTCACACATGCACCCACATCTCGGTAGCAGACTCGGTCAATCCTTGAAAATCAGTCTTCTTGGACCTTTCGTTTACCTACACCACAAGAACTAGGTGAGCTATGGCTCAGTAAATAGAACTCGAGAAGTGTATCGCATTCTTTATAAACATGTACCCGCTATAACTTCATAAAACATTTTCATTTGCGCGCTATATCTCAGTGTACACAAAATATCTAGGCTCAAGGGATTTGCCCTTTCTTGCCGAATAGACTCAAGGGATTTGCCCTTTCTTGTCTCATTTGGAGCTCAAGGGATTACACTTTCTTGCCTGACATGAGCTCAAGGGATTTCCCTTTTCTTGCTTGATATAGGCTCAAGCGATTTACCCTTTCTTGCTTCATTTACGCTCAAGGGATTACACTTTCTTGCTCGACGCGAGCTCAAGGGATTCTCCCATTCTTGCTCGATCAAAGCTCAAGCGATTTACCCTTTGTTGCTTTTCTTTTTCATTGACATTAGTGTACACGTCGATATTAAAACTTTGGGTACCTTCATTTTCTAAAACATGTACGAATAATAAAATATCATAAACTTTTCATATTATTGTTCTTGTGATAAGTTTTGAAATGAGATTCTACTTACCTTTGACTTCTCGAGTTTATCGGTATGAAATGTGCTAGCGTCCTCGTCGAGTTCGATGTGCTATTTCGTATAACCTTTGCGTATCATATAAAATAATGAGTATAACAAACCACTTATTTATCATGGCCAAAAAATTTAACTATTTTAAACATAGAGCACTTTGCTGTTCACATCGTATTACCTTAAAATATACAAAGATGTACACAATACTCAAATTAATAACACAAGCACATATATTAAACACTTTTTCATTTGTTTTTATCTTGCAGTATACACTGTAGTGCATAAACTTTCTTGTGCATAAACTTTCTTATCATTTTCTTTTGCTTACAAAATATGCTACCTGAAAATAATGCACTACTTAGTAAGAGTGTGATCTTGTTAGCTTAATTAAACAATAAAATATTATAGTGATAATACTCACTAGTTCACCACATCGAATGAATTGTCTACCTAATCAACTAGTTACTCCATACTCATATCTTAAATTAATTTATACTAATTGATAACTATCAAGCATCACAACAAGTACTACATCAAACAAGTATTGTTCGATGACCAAAGAAACCCTAGAAATTTTAGTTTGCTATGAACCTCAAATAAATGATTAACAGACTTATATAACATCTTCTATTTCTAAAAATCACCACCGAATTAGATCTCCAAGACTCACCTATTGATAACAAATGAAGATAGTTATGAAGACTTGTTTCTAAGAGAGAGTATCGATGAAAGGCTTATGTGAATGAAAGCAATAAAATTTGTTTTATTAAAAAAAAAGGGCTAAATGGCATTAGGCTAAACATTTGACACGCATGAACATGCAAATTGGCTTATAATATCTTCATATATTTTTAAAAGATAAATAACAATAGGATAAGATAGGAGAGAAATTGGTGGAAGGGTATGGAATACTCATGCTACGAGCTTTATTAACTTAAAAAAATAATTACTTAATCATTAAGATATGCATATAAAAGTTCATGGTTAAAATAAAATCTATATAATCAAATGCCATATATAAAAGGTATAGACGTGACTAAAAATAACCTAGCAAGTTATATAAATAAAAATTCGTTATTTTACTAATACTTAGAGCACATCGAATCACTGGCGAGTCCGCAACACTTTCCATACTGTAACAAACAAAACTCGATATTTTGTTAGAAAATATAATACGATAAATACTTAAGTATAGGTCTTGAAATTATTTTCATTCTATCCTATATTATCATCATTAATGGTCAATCTTTAAGCATGTGAGAACTTGGGACATCACAATCTCCCCACCTTATAAAATTTCGTCCTCGAAATTTGGTTGATCAAAACAACTCTGGATACTTCTCACGAATTTCCAATTCTCTCTCCCATGTTGCTTCCTCGATAGCATGGTTCTTCCAAAGTACTTTGACTAAGACAACCTTCTTGTTTCTTAACTCTTTTTCTCGACGATCTATTACCTTTACTGGCCTCTCTTCATATGATAAATCATCATTCAACTGTACTTGTTGTCGAGTCAAAACGTGAGAGGGATTAGAAACATATTTCTTTAGCATAGAGACATGGAATACATCGTGTACTCCGGATAGTGATGGAGGAAGAGCCAACTTATAAGCCACTTCACCGATTCGTTCGAGGATCTCGTACGGTCCTATGAATCTCGGACTTAACTTTCCCTTTTTACCGAATCTCATAACCCCTTTCATTGGTGAAACTTTCAAAAATACTTTATCGCCCTCTTCAAACTCCAATGGCCTTCTTCTGATGTCTGCATAACTTTTTTGTCTACTTTGAGAAGTTTTCATTCGCTTACGTATTAATTCCACTGCTTCTTGCATCTCGTTTACTATTTCAGGGCCTATAAATCTTCGTTCGCCAACCTCATCCCAATGGATTGGGGATCGACATTTCCTCCCATACAATGCTTCATAAGGAGCCATACCAATTGTAGCATGAAAGCTATTATTATAGGAAAATTCTACTAAAGGCATGTATTTATTCCAAGACTTTTGGAAATCCAACACACACGCCCTTAACATATCTTCAAGTGTCTGTATCGTCCTCTCCGATTGACCATCTGATTGAGGATGAAACGAAGTACTGAATGCCAAGTTAGTTCCTAAAGCACCATGGAGACTCCTCCAAAACTTAGCTGTAAATTTTGAGTCTCTGTCTGAAACAATCGAGATAGGAACTCCATGTAATCTGACAATTTCTTTGATGTAGAGTTCAGCATACTTATCCATTGTATAACCAACACGAACCGGAATAAAATGAGCGGATTTAGTGAGTCGATCAACTATGACCCAAATTGTATCATAACCTTCTTTGGTTCGTGGTAGTCCAACCACAAAGTCCATTGAGACCTTTTCCCATTTCCATTGTGGAATATCGAGGGGTTGTAATAACCCTGCTGGTCTTTGGTGTTCTGCCTTAACTTGCTGACATGTGAGACATTGCTCTACAAACTTTGCTATGTCATTCTTCATCCCTGGCCACCAATAATGCATTTTCAAGTCTTTATACATTTTTGTCGCTCCAGGATGAATTGAATATGGCGTACTGTGAGCTTCTTTGAGAATTTCCCTCTTTAACTCTGTAGAATCTGGCAAACAAAAACGTTCTTTGAACCTCAAAGTCCCGTCACTAGACAATGAGAAGTCTGACTTTTCTCCACTTTCAACCTCTTTCTTTTTCTTCTCTAAATAGAGATCGGACTGTTGAGCATCTTTTATCTTATCCAACACTGTTGGTCTTAAGGTCATCGCTGATAAACGTTCAATAAGACCATTTGGTACTATCTCGACCTCAAACTTTTGCATTTCTAACTCTAGGGGCTTTTCTATTGACGCCATTGTAGCCATCTTTGAATATGATTTCCTACTCAACGCATCTGCAACCACGTTTGCTTTTCCAGGATGGTAATTAATAACACAATCATAATCTTTAACAAGCTCTAGCCATCTTCTTTGCCTCATATTCAACTCTTTCTGTGTAAAGAAGTACTTTAAACTTTTATGATCAGTGAAAATCTCGCACCTGTCACCATATAAATGATGTCTCCATATCTTCAATGCGAAAACCACAGCAGCTAGTTCTAGATCATGGGTTGGATAGTTCTTCTCATAATCTTTAAGTTGTCGAGAAGCATACGCGATAACTCTTCCATTTTGCATCAAAACACACCCGAGTCCATGCTTAGAGGCATCACTATACACAACAAATCCTCCTGAACCACTAGGAATTGCAAGTACTGGAGCGGTAACCAACCTATTCTTTAATTCCTGGAAGCTCTTTTCACAATCTTCAGTCCATTGGAACTTTACATTCTTTCTTGTTAAACGGGTTAGTGGGAATGATATTTTTGAAAACCCTTCCACAAATCGACGATAATACCCAGCCAACCCTAAGAAACTTCGTATTTCGGAAACAGAAGTCGGTTGTGCCCATTGACTTACGGCTTCTACTTTCCCTTCGTCAACAGTAACTCCATCTTTAGAAACAACATGCCCGAGGAACGAAACTTTTTCCAGCCAGAACTCACACTTCTTGAACTTAGCGAACAATTTCTCTTTTCTTAAAATACTCAGAACAATCTTTAAATGCTCCATATGCTCCTCTCTAGAACGTGAGTAGATAAGAATATCGTCAATGAAAACTATGACAAAATCATCCAAGTAGTTCTTGAAAACTCGATTCATCAAGTCCATAAACGCGGCTGGTGCATTCGTCAAGCCAAAAGGCATAACAAGAAACTCATAATGCCCATATCGGGTTCGAAAAGCAGTCTTAGAAACATCACTATTTTTGACCTTCAGCTGGTGGTAGCCTGATCTGAGGTCGATCTTTGAAAACATTGAAGCTCCTTGCAACTGATCAAATAAATCATCAATCCTTGGTAGTGGGTACTTATTTTTCACCGTGACCTTGTTCAACTCTCTATAATCAATACAAAGTCTCATTGTTCCATCCTTTTTCTTTACAAATAGCACTGGGGCACCCCACGGTGAAAAGCTTGGTCGAATAAATCCTTTCTCTAAAAGATCTTGGAGTTGAACTTTTAATTCCTTGAGTTCTGTCGGAGCCATCCGATAAGGGGCCTTTGAAACAGGAGATGTTCCAGGGAGTAATTCTATTCCAAACTCAATCTCTCTACTAGGCGGTACACCAGATAATTCCTCAGGAAAAACATCAATGAAGTCTTTAACTATTGGCACATCTTGAGGCATAAGCTTTTGTTCCATTTCGAGATCAACTACGTTGGCCAAGAATCCCATACAACCACTATCCAATAATCTTCGAGCCTTCATTGAGGAAATGATAGGAATTCGCAGTTTCTTTGAATCTCCAACGAATATAAACGGCTCCTCTCCTGGAGGTCGAAACATCACCATCTTCTTTTTACAATAGATCGTCGCGTCATACATTGAAAGGCAATCCATCCCAAGAATTACATCGTAGTCAAACATATCCAAGACAACGAGATCAACAAAAATTTCTCTATCATCGACTTTAATCGAACACTGTCTTAGAATATTGCTTGAAAACATAGTTTCTCCCGAAGGAAGAAGGACATTGTAAACAAAATCTAGGGATTCTGATTGTTTGCCCAATTTCATCACATACTTAGATGAAGCAAAAGAATGTGTAGCTCCTGAATCTACTAAAGTACATGCTGAAATACCAGAGATAAGCGTAGTACCTGAGACCACCGACGGATTAGCTTCCGCCTCTTTACGTGTAAAGGCAAACACCCTTGCTGGAACCCTGTTCTGTTGCACCTGAGATGCTTTGCACTCCCTTGCAAAGTGTCCAAGTTTACCGCAATTGTAGCACGCACTAGAGCCTGACATGCAGGTACCCTTATGCAGTTTCCCACACTTTTTACATATGGAATTCTGGGTCGGATAATCTTGGCGTTGACCTTGTTGGTTGTCTTTGAAATGCTTTGGCTGGTAACCCCAGCGGCCTCGCACTTGATCTTCTTGGTTTCTCTTCCTCTTGTTCCATGGATTTTGACCCCCTTGAAACTTTTGAACGTTGTAACTTGTATCTCGTCGTTCGTTTCTCCCCTTTCGTTCATTATCTTCAATTTCCAGACGGATTTTTGTTTTAGCTCTCTCAACCTTGAAAGCTTGCTCGACAATATTTGAGTAAGTCGCCCCTTCACCTTGAGCAACCACAACACCTTCATAGATTGACGAATTCAAACCTTCGACAAACTGCTCAACCTTCGATTCTTCTGTGCTGACTAGAAGAGGTGCATAACGGGATAACTCTTCAAATTTCCTCACGTACTCATCTACAGTCATTTTTCTTTGCTTCAGTTCAACAAACTCCTTCCTCTTAGCTACACGAGCGGTATTTGTTACATACTTTGTCTCGAACAACTTTTTGAATTGTTCCCAAGACATATTTGATGTATCGTGAATGCTAACCATCGTGTCCCACCAATAGCTAGCATCTTCACGGAGATAAAAGACAGCACATCCCACCTTTCCTTCATTGGGAATTCTTCCATAGCTAAACATCTTTTCCATGGTCCTCAACCAATCCTCCGATATCTTCGTTTCTGTAGAGCCACTAAAGGTTGGAGGTTGCAACTTCTGAAATCTTTCTCCAGCATTTTCAATAAGCTCTTGTTGACGGTTAACATTTCTTTCAAAGGGCTGAGGAGTATCTTGTTGATCTTCATTTTCTCGCCTTAACCCTCTTTCCATTATTCTCTCCATAAAAGCCATAAAATTATTGATACGGCTATCCCCGTGATCTTGTGGGTTTGCCTGATCAGTACTCGACTGTCCCCTTGTTCTTGTCATTTTTCTGCAATGACCTTATTCTCTTATAATACCATATTGACCAAGTAATGATAATGATAATGCTTTCCTATATAAAAAAAAATATACTCAAATAAACTTACTGATTGACCGTTCTTGACTAACCGAGGGTGTTGCATATGGGCGGTCTACAAGAAAGTTTTAAACTTTGGGCTCTGATACCAAACTTGTAACGCCCGCTCTTCCGGGCGAAAATAAACCTTTAAACTTACTTCTTGGCTGTCTAGGTTGTAACAAAACTACGAAAAATTTGAACTTTTAAAACTTTACGTAGTTTATAGTTGCAACACAGCACTTTAAAAGTTATGTGCTTATTCACTAGTAGCTTTATATAAACATACAAAATGAGCTACAAGCACATATATACTTAGTTCAAAAGTTGGGCCCAAAGGTCAAATGTCACACATGCACCCACATCTCGGTAGCAGACTCGGTCAATCCTTGAAAATCAGTCTTCTTGGACCTTTCGTTTACCTACACCACAAGAACTAGGTGAGCTATGGCTCAGTAAATAGAACTCGAGAAGTGTATCGCATTCTTTATAAACATGTACCCGCTATAACTTCATAAAACATTTTCATTTGCGCGCTATATCTCAGTGTACACAAAATATCTAGGCTCAAGGGATTTGCCCTTTCTTGCCGAATAGACTCAAGGGATTTGCCCTTTCTTGTCTCATTTGGAGCTCAAGGGATTACACTTTCTTGCCTGACATGAGCTCAAGGGATTTCCCTTTTCTTGCTTGATATAGGCTCAAGCGATTTACCCTTTCTTGCTTCATTTACGCTCAAGGGATTACACTTTCTTGCTCGACGCGAGCTCAAGGGATTCTCCCATTCTTGCTCGATCAAAGCTCAAGCGATTTACCCTTTGTTGCTTTTCTTTTTCATTGACATTAGTGTACACGTCGATATTAAAACTTTGGGTACCTTCATTTTCTAAAACATGTACGAATAATAAAATATCATAAAC
This sequence comes from Parietaria judaica, assembly GCA_954871525.1. NCBI lineage: Eukaryota > Viridiplantae > Streptophyta > Magnoliopsida > Rosales > Urticaceae > Parietaria > Parietaria judaica. The sequence continues at coordinate 59,152,178 of OX940860.1, forward strand.
TTTTCATATTATTGTTCTTGTGATAAGTTTTGAAATGAGATTCTACTTACCTTTGACTTCTCGAGTTTATCGGTATGAAATGTGCTAGCGTCCTCGTCGAGTTCGATGTGCTATTTCGTATAACCTTTGCGTATCATATAAAATAATGAGTATAACAAACCACTTATTTATCATGGCCAAAAAATTTAACTATTTTAAACATAGAGCACTTTGCTGTTCACATCGTATTACCTTAAAATATACAAAGATGTACACAATACTCAAATTAATAACACAAGCACATATATTAAACACTTTTTCATTTGTTTTTATCTTGCAGTATACACTGTAGTGCATAAACTTTCTTGTGCATAAACTTTCTTATCATTTTCTTTTGCTTACAAAATATGCTACCTGAAAATAATGCACTACTTAGTAAGAGTGTGATCTTGTTAGCTTAATTAAACAATAAAATATTATAGTGATAATACTCACTAGTTCACCACATCGAATGAATTGTCTACCTAATCAACTAGTTACTCCATACTCATATCTTAAATTAATTTATACTAATTGATAACTATCAAGCATCACAACAAGTACTACATCAAACAAGTATTGTTCGATGACCAAAGAAACCCTAGAAATTTTAGTTTGCTATGAACCTCAAATAAATGATTAACAGACTTATATAACATCTTCTATTTCTAAAAATCACCACCGAATTAGATCTCCAAGACTCACCTATTGATAACAAATGAAGATAGTTATGAAGACTTGTTTCTAAGAGAGAGTATCGATGAAAGGCTTATGTGAATGAAAGCAATAAAATTTGTTTTATTAAAAAAAAAGGGCTAAATGGCATTAGGCTAAACATTTGACACGCATGAACATGCAAATTGGCTTATAATATCTTCATATATTTTTAAAAGATAAATAACAATAGGATAAGATAGGAGAGAAATTGGTGGAAGGGTATGGAATACTCATGCTACGAGCTTTATTAACTTAAAAAAATAATTACTTAATCATTAAGATATGCATATAAAAGTTCATGGTTAAAATAAAATCTATATAATCAAATGCCATATATAAAAGGTATAGACGTGACTAAAAATAACCTAGCAAGTTATATAAATAAAAATTCGTTATTTTACTAATACTTAGAGCACATCGAATCACTGGCGAGTCCGCAACACTTTCCATACTGTAACAAACAAAACTCGATATTTTGTTAGAAAATATAATACGATAAATACTTAAGTATAGGTCTTGAAATTATTTTCATTCTATCCTATATTATCATCATTAATGGTCAATCTTTAAGCATGTGAGAACTTGGGACATCACACATATTCCATTTATAACTATATGAGAATGTTTGTGTGTTCATATATATATATATATACATACATATATATCTGTGGCTAAATGGCAAGTATATACACGCATTGCCCTCTACTCGTGATATAAGCACTTTTTATGAATACAGTTACATATATTTTGTAAAATTTACTATCTTGATTTTTGTGGTACACATAATAAATAATAAGTGTTATGCGTATTTGTCGGACTATATAAAAACTGGACCATATTGGTGAAAGTCAAAGCTCATTGGCAAAGTCAAAGACCGAGAGCCTAAAGCCCAATTCATTTGCGAGGCCCGGAACCCCGAACCGTGGATCGGGCTCACCGTCAATCCATTTTCTTTCATTAACAATAAAAGTCACTAAAAAATTTCGTTATTAAGACTGTCTGATTCAAATCTACATATTTTATCTTAAAAGATCTATCAATTTTAGATGAATTAACTTTATGATCGGGTCCTCAAGAACATATATGATTAGAAGTATGTAATTTTTCTTTCACAAATGTGTTAAATTATGAGAGATATTTGCTGTATAAGTTATTAATTCACCGATGTATTTTCAATACTTTTTTAGCAACATTAGTATCCAGAGACCAGATTACAATGTTGATTGCTAAGTTCATCCATGTCAACGCATTAAGGTATGTTACATGATAAACACATGCACATTTACGATTAAACTCCATAAAAATTAATTATTGAACATTCTTATTAAACTAGAGATCTATGCATTTGTCTTTATAGCCCAAGTGACACGTTAATTCGACATCGAGAAAATTGAAAATCGATATTGTTTTGTGACAATTAGATACTATTGGTTAAAAAATAGATTGGATGCCATCATATTTGCTACGAAATTCGGTCCTTTCCACAAATATCTTTTTCTATTATATTTTATCTTAGACTAATGGAATTGTATAAAAATTTTCTTGCAAAAAATTAGTAGGGGTATGAATAATTAGAGCAATTAATAAGGGATTTACTTTCATCATTATAATATCATAACTTTAGGTTAGAAATTAATGGTTGGTAATGCCAAAACCAGTCATAGATCATAATTACGAAGATCATGGAGTTAATATTACTTAAATAATTACAATATATTTCATAGATATTACATTAAGTTAAATTAGTTATTTTCCATTATCATAGAATAAGCTAATAACCGGTTTCAAATATTTCAACCAACTTTATAGTTCATTAGGTAGCACTAGACACAATCAGAACATACACTCTAGTAGCTATAATATATATATATATATATATATATATATATATATATATATATATATATATATATATATATGTGGATGCTTCTATTAAAAAAGCAACTTGTCAAGCAGTTTTATAATGAAAGAATATGAAACAAATAACACTTTGCAGTTTATACACTATTATGCGTACCAAACTAAAAAAACGCATCCAAGAGACCTAAAATAAATAAGGCTCATAAAATAGATTTTGACCCGCTTTGGAAAAATTAATCCGAGCTGGTCTAAAAACAATTGGACCCAACTAATAAAGTAAAAAAAAAAAAGAGAGAGTCTACGAGCCCGCCACGGAAAAGTCAACGGGCCCGATTCGAAAAATTCAATAGAAAAAGTCAACAGCCCGACCCGGAAAATCAATAAAAAAGTCAATGGGCCCGACTTAGAAAGTTAACAGAAAGTCAACGAGCCCGACTCGAAAGTCAACAAACCCAGTATGCAAAAATCAACCCGCGCCCGCTCGGGAAAGGTCAACTCGGCCCGGCTAAAAACATGCCTTCGAAGGGCGCAGTGCACCTGATGGCTCAAAAATATGCCTTAAGGGGTGCGCCCCGAATGCATGAAATCGGACTTCTCACCCTCTATAAATACGAGGGCACCCCCGCCACAATCGTGAAGCATCCCCGAAGCCAAAAAAAACTTTGTTTCCTGTTTATTCATAAATTCTTACCCAAATACTCTACTAATGTTGAGCGTCGGAGCAGGCATCAACTCTGTTCCCCTCTAGAGTTCACGTATTCTAGTCGTTCTATAGGAACGAAGGTGGGTCATACAAAGAAGATTTACGGCATCAAGATCGAAGATCAAGCTTCAAGCCCGATTCGACCGTCAAATGGACATCGGGCCCGGACCAAAACCAAGCCTTGATCCGCATTCAAGTTGATTCAATTTTAAGCATTAACATACATCATATAAAACGGCATACCCTCAATTCATTATAAAATGCAGATTTTCATATTTAGGAGTATTTTTTTGACGTCCCGTCGCTATTTATATAAAATTTGTGAAGGTGTTGTTTTTGTTTTTTATTTAATAAGCTTTATCGATTTAAACTAGGTATTGGGCACATGTAATTGGTCGATAAACCATCAAACAAAATATTTTGTGGTCGAAAAACTGCCGGTAATCTCCAAATCCGGTGTGTCGACTACAACAAGCCCACATCGGCAATTATAACCTCGGTTTATATATTAGCCTATACTTCCGCATAATTTTGTTTTTCTTCTAACGGTGATGTATTATTGTAGGTAATATATTGTGGTTGATATATTTGCTTGTTATTATAGATATTTTATATAAAACAGTGATAACTTTATATTTTTTGTTGTATTAATTAGAATTAGAATTCAATGTAGAACATTATTAATTACGTTTTCTAATAATCTATACGATCCACCAAACATACCTTATATACACTTGACTATATCTGTTTAGGTATAGAATTGACGTGTCAAAAAGTTAGCACCATAAATTATGTGTGCGTATATTATAATATACATCGTAAAGAATAAGAAATATGTGTATATATACATATTTGCAAACTCATTTATTTAACAATCAAAGATTTGTTAGGCTGATAGGCTAGCTGATTTATTAGCTGTGAAGAGAAGACTGAGATATCATAAACTTTGTGTATTAGGTATGGTATGATCAATTTGTTCGTCTTTATCTTTTAATAGTTATTGTAAATAGTATATAACTTAGGTATATACTATTTATCTAAGTTCTACTAACTAGGTTCCTCTTTATATTCTGTTATTTATGATTTATTTATTTATTTTGGCGACGGTTCGGTCACGTGTCAGTGTCAGACGTGTTCTGTCTCAAACTTCTAGCCCTTAAACTTCTAGACTTTATATGAATTCGGATCCCTCCTATACATTGATTGTGTTATTCGTAAAAATACGTTTTGCTCATCTTATTATTATTGGACGAATTTTTTTTTTTTAAATATCACTTACGGTAAATTACATGCTAAGATTTAAAAATAATAAATAAAATTATATTTTAAACTAATTAATGTTATATGCAAAAAAAAAAAAAGTAAATAAAAATAACACATGACTCTTTTTCAACAAGTTATTAACATAATAATATATATAGAAGGATTGAATGTGTAATTGAATTGTTTGACTGTGTTAATCGCATTCATATCGATCCGACCCACATTTATGAAAGGTTGAATTAATTCTATTTATATTATTTCATAACCGTAATATTGTCTCATTTTTTTTTATATTATAACACTCACTTTACTTTTGCATGCTCGTAAAATCTTCCATACTTTTCCGATTATTATTATTATTATTATTATTATTATTATTATTATTATTATAAATTAAGCTTTGTAGAACACAAGAAAATAGCCAAAAAGAGAAGTTGGTTAATATATCCATGTGCGATAAAGATAGGCATTGAACTTAGTAAAATTGTTATTTTTCTGAGAGTGGCCATACAGCTGTTGACACGTATAAACACATTGGCATTTTGTTGTGACATTACTAAAAACAATATCGTACACTCTTTGGACTCGAACTAACAGCTTTAGAGGTGGATATTACCCTTGTTTAACTCTAAATATTTTAGAGGAATTATAACTGAATAAAAATTGAAAATATATCAAATGAAGTTTAATCTTTGTACATTTAGTAGTGATATTCAAGTTTGTATAATATAGCACACAGGGTCCATTAACTTTAATTTATTATTATTAATTTGATATTATCCTTGTTTGATTACTGTTCTCTTCTTCTTGTTTTTCTTATTCATTTGTGTATTTTGAATGATAATTGCCCTCCATATGATGACGCTAACATAAATATATCATTGGTGATTACACTAATTGATGTAGACGAACAGATACAAGAATAATGAATTTTCTTTGAACAAGCTAATAGCTCATTTTTTTTAATCATTCATCAACTAAGAAAATTGCACTATGTCCTCTCTCTGTATCAAGAGATCACGTACACCAAGCTACAAGGAAATAAATATAAAAAAGGCAAGAGATGCCATACAAAACGTGCATCACTTATTCAATCAACATTAAAGAAAATAAAGACATAATATATCAAATAAATGAAAGAGATATTATGAGCTGTAGAGTCAACGTGATTTCCTGCTCTTGCGTCCATGAACGAAAGTCCGATATTATCGGTGTTGAGGGCGATTTGCACCACCCTCTTCCAGTCACAAAGATAATCACAAAGAACAAGATAATAACGATGAACCGTGAATATCTCTGATTTTTTTATTATGTTTTCGACGAGGACTCGGTTTCTTCCGTTGAATAGCTGGACAATCGAAGGATGGAGTTACAATGAACTTTCTCTCTCCCTCTAAACAATGAGCTTTCTCTCTCTCTCTCCGGTCTTTTTCTCACGGGATCCTCTCCTCCCAAATGAGGCTTAACTTGCCTTTTATAGAGCTTACATTTGCCTTCTCACGTCTTTCGCGCCCTTTGTCGCATCCAATCACTAGCTTCTCTAGGAGTGATTTGAGGAAAGCATGGTTAACACATGCTTTGCGTCATTCTAGGGTAGTTGCCTCTCGTCGAGGCGTGATGGAGCATTTCATCGTAGTTCGCTTTTACACTAGTCAGACTTCGTCGCGGATTGAACCTCTTCAAGGATGTTCCTTGGTTGACCATCGGTCAACGAACCTCCTCACCCTCACCTTACGTCGTTTTTGGGACAAAACGACACGAGTTGTGTTAGGGATGGATTTGACCAAATCCGACCTTAACAGTTAGTCCCCCATTTTATCAAGTGTATACACTTGGTAAAATGAAAGACGAGTGTAACGGCGAACTGTCAAGGATATTTGCGAACTCCGTCGACCACTTTAGTTGACGCAGTTACCCCGAGAAACTTTGTCGGAGAACCTCATCATAGTCTGTTGATCGGTGGATTCCGTTCGGGAAGCTGATGTAGAATCTTGCTGAGTTGTAACTAGTTTCGTTGGGTGAAGTATCTTTCTTATGGCGGCGAGCTTCTCTTGGCGACAAGCTCTTTGCGTCGATGAGCTCGCTTATAGTGACGATCTCATCGCAGCGATGAAGTCGGTCGTCATAGAAGACCTCGTTGGCGACGTCATTCACCGATAGGAGCTGATGCGGCCCAGGCATCGTTGATTTTTCATCTAGAGACTTTCCTTGTTTATTTAAACTCTGTAAACACTGTAATACATACTTCGAAGATAAAAGTGTAAATGTAAATATATACTTTGTAAATGTAAGACATATTTTAGAAGTATGAATATACAAATCTGCTTGTACTTTGAGAATTGCAAACTATTGAGATGCATGGATATATATATTGTTGGAGATCACGTCTCGGATTCCGTGTTAATTATCACGAATTATACCTCCGAACCGTTCGGGTAACATTAAAAAAATTATTTTAAAGCAGAAAAACTTGTTATCCGTACAACGGTCCGGATATCGGATAATAACCATATAACAAGATCTGATAAATATTATGCAATTTAATATTCATAAATCATTATTAATAATCTAGTCATAATAGGAAATAAATAGAAAGCAGTAAATAGTTGCATTTATTAACCCAATGCATAAGGCCGCACCTCTAATGACGACTTCCGGCTGCGCGTTCTGAATCGGGCAGGGCTCCGCCGGTGCTGAGGGAAACTCCCGTGATCTTCCGGGATATTCTCCTGGAATCCTCGTACCGAAGCGTGGGCTTCGCCGGCAGGACTCCGTCACAAAATTTAAACGGATGGTTCTTTTTAAGCTTCCGGAGAACTAAGTCTCTTAAGCCGAACCAGAAAGAGAGATCAGAGAGAAAATTCGCAGACCCTAAAGGAGAGGGAGAGTTCAATTTTTTTTTTTTCTGGGGAAAGGTGTGTAAAATGTGTAGAATGAGCTTCCTATTTATAGGCTCAAACCGTAACCGAATTGGAGAAATTCCCTCCCTTATTTTTCGAATTTCATATATTAAATATAACTAATTATCTCAATCCAATGGTCCAGATTTAATCTTATCTAAATCCAATGGATATAATTAATTAGGGATTTAATTAAATAAGAAAGATTTGGATAAAATCAAAAATCCAATCTTATCATCTTATCTTTATAAATTCGAATTATATATATATATTAAAATTCGAATTATTATTATCTAGATCCAACGGTTGAGATAAATCTTTAAACCGATCTAATGGATCAAATTAGTTTAGGAAAAAATCAAATATTAAAAGATTTAATAAAAACAATTTCGAATTTATCCATAAACCATAATTCAAAAAATAATATAAATATATATAATTAATTAATTTCCATTCCGACGGTAAAGATTAAATCTTAGACCGATCTAACAGATATAATTAATTAACCAAATTTGAAAAATGAAACTTGGTTACCAAGTTATTAATTTCGAATTCATCAATATCCTAATCCAACGGTTAATATTAAATCATAACCGATCCAATGGATAAATTGATTTTAGGGTTTTTCACAAATACCAAAGCATTTGGTACTTCTGCCGCAATTATGGAAAGATCAAAGTCTATCCATTCGAATGTGAATGGATCAACATTCCAAGGCCCAATTCGATTTCTACACTTTATAATATATAAAAATATATTATTTTCATATTAATATAAATCTATTAATTATTGAATAATTATTAATAATACATTAATATTAAAATTCGAATAATTAAATTATATTAATATTCTCTGATCTGAATATCACACATTTAAATGTCATGGTGACACACCATCATTTAAATTCGTGACATGTGATTTAATTTCGTGACATATGGTACTTTTGCCACGCTACTGATAAAACTATCTAATGTCTGTCACAGACTTCAGTTTTATGAGTCTTGCCAAATCATCTTAAAAAACATTTCAATGTCTTTATCATGTACGTATCATCCGTTACGGAGCTATCCTGGGGACCATGGACCCGTATCACTTAAGCTCCAACGAACTGCTAGGGTGTTCGTCAAACCACGGTGTTATTCCACTATAAACCCGAGGCTGCACTCTTTAGTGATACAATATATATTATTCCCTTTATTACAGCAGGGTGTCCATTGATACAATCAAATTCGGTTTATTGATCTTTCACTTGATGATCCACACACGAGCAGGCGGTTTCTATCGTTATGCCCCTCATTGCATTTTCATCCTTGACTCAGTCAATAATATTATGAGTGACCAACATATGGTTTCGATTCATAAGTTGCGCACGGGTACCTCTCACTTCTCACCACCGACAATCAAGGGAATCATCATGACTCTGAAGAGAGCTGTGTGATGCCCATGTCTATGACCAAGCTACCCTTACTGCTGACTATCATGCTCCCAAAATAATAGTGTTGGGAACAACGGTAATATATTGTGTTCTTTAACGGTTAAATCAAAGAACAATCAAGCTAGCAGCTCGGACTCAAGATCACTCAGGACTTAGATCGAATATCCATTTGATCATCTACTAGTGACTCAACTCCAAGTTATCAGTGACGGTCTTATATGATAACTTCCAGAGTTTAAGTCAGGTCTAGTCCAGTATGAAGACACTTCATACTTAATGCACTTCTAGTGAGTGTGACACACACAAAATCCAGAATAGGATTGTCACTTAGTCACATTAATGACCTTTTACGATTAATGGGCTCCCACCCAGTTAATCAGGTCACAGACATTTTAAGTTCATTTATTATGATTATTAATTCTTCTTCACATTGACTCTGTTGTGATAATAATTCATAATTGCATCCTTTATGAAATAAAGATCAAACATTCTATTTTACTCTACCAGAAACTATAATAAGATTATCATAATAAGCATCATCTTTATTCAACGACTTGTCATAATCTTTTACAAATGGATAAAAAATATCTTGTTTAAAGACACATATGTCCAACATATATCCCCCCTTTTTTTGCAAAAAGGGAGGAAGAGAGTATCCTGATTCAAATTCGTCACCTCGCTTTCTGTTTGTTTGAAGAATTAATCACCTATCGTTCCTTGGCATGTGTGTCGTCTTCGGGCATCACACCTTACTCTGTTGTATAAGAGGAAAATCCATGCTCGTCGGAAAGGAGTGTCTCTCCCGACGGCACGTTGGTCGTGATCGAGGATAACTGTTTTGGGCACCCTCGCCTCTTTTTATTCTCGGCACTCTCGCCGTTTTGGTCTTGCTCGGCACCCTAGCCGTTATTTTTTTTATTTTTGCTCGGCACTCTCACCGATTAGTTTCTCTTAGGCACTCTCGCCTATTTTTATTTTCTCGGCACTCTCGCCGGTGTGGGTTTGCTCGGCACCCTAGCCGTATTTTTTTTTTGCTCGGCACTCTCGCCGGTTTGGGCTTGCTTGGCACCCTAGCCGTTTTTTTTTTATTTCTTCTCGGCACTCTCACCGAGCAGTTTCTCTTAGGCACTCTCGCCTATTATTTTTTTTATATTTTCTCAGCACTCTCGCCGGTGTGGGTTTGCTCGGCACCCTAGCCGTATTTTTCTTTTTGCTCGGCCCTCTCGCCGAGCAGTTTCTCTTAGGCACTCTCGCCTATATTTTTTTATAGTCCAACTTTTTTCCTTCCTTTCGAATCTGAGATAAAAGAAAAGGTTACGTCATGAGTCAGCTTGTGTGTCTAAAAGACGAGCCTCATTAAACCTTTCGAGTCCCCCATTTGGGTGAGGCTCGCGAGGGAAGAGTACTCCATATCAATTTGATAAAGGCCGAAGCCATGCAAAATAGTCCCGAACGAGAAGGGTCGGGACTTCCCTAAATCGCGAAAGATAAAAATCAAAGAGAAAGATACAAGTATGAAGGGAAAGAAAAGAAAAAAAATCCCCGACTCTGAACCTCCTCGAGCGTACCTTCTTGTTGTAGAAACGCGCGATCGTGTTATGGTAATTGGCGATGTGCGCGCTTGCTTGCTCGCGTCTTTCGTCGATGTGGTCGAGCTGGTGAAGGAGATTCTATTCGTTGTCCTCCTCACTATTGGGGGCTAGAGTTCGTCGAAGCTGTGATCCCGGCAGAACTCTAGCCCCCAGTAGTGAGGATGACAACGAATATAATCTCCTTCACCAGCTCGACCACATCGAGTGACCAGCTTCGACGAACTCTAGCCCTCATCATCGGCAACCCACAGTTCTGCCGGGATCACAGCTTCGACGAACTCTAGCCCCCATTATAGGCGATTATCTCTCTAGGCAATCTGAAGCGAGTGACCACGTTTTTCCAGACGTAACTCTCGACGTCGGAATCCTTGATGTTGGCGTATGACTCAGCCTCTGTCCACTTGGTGAAGAAGTCCGTGACGACGAGCATGAACCTCTTCTGCCGCGTGCCGATGGGCATGGGCCCGACGATGTCAATTGACCACTTCATGAATGGGTAAGGCATAGATACCACGGAGAGTTCTTTCGCCGGGCAGTTGATCGCTGGAGCGTGTCGCTGACAGTTCTCGCACTTCTTGGCATGGCTGATGCAATCGGCGACCATGGTCTCCCAAAAGAAACCTTGCCGCTTAGTCTTCCTCAGCAAAGAACGTCCGCCGGAGTGGTTTCTGCATTCTCCGCTATGGATTTCTCCATGACATACTCAACCTCTTTCTCGCCAAGGCATCTCAAGTAGGGACCTGTGAAGCTCTTCAAGTAGAGTTTGCTGTCGAGGACGGTGTACTTGGAGCTCTTCGACTTGATCTTCCTGGACTCCTGCGGATTCTCGGGCAGCATTCCCTCGAGAATGTACTTTCGGAGGGGCATTCTCCAATCTTCCGCTTCATCATCGTCCACGACTCCTCGCTCCTCGCCTTCGTCCTTGTCGTCCTCGATTTCGTTCACGTTGGCCTCGCCAGTCCTTACTTCCTCAGCCTCTTTGCTTCCTTTAGCTTTCTTTTTCGCTGGGCCTTCTTCTCTCTTGATACTCGGTTTCTCCACCGTCTCCACTGTGACCGACCTCAGCTCGCCGACTTCAGTCGTCGAACCCAGGCTTGCCAGTGCATCGGCATGAGTATTGTCTCCTTGAGTCACCTGCGTTAGGCTGAAGTAGTCGACCTTCCTCGATAGAGTACCAACTACTCCCGCATAGGCCTCCATTCGCTCGTCGTTCTTCTCGTATTCCCCATTGACCTGCTTTACCACCAACTGAAAATCCGAGAAAGCGTGCAAGTTCTTGGCTCCGATCGCTAATGATGACTGCATCCCGATGATGAGTGCTTCATACTCCGCCTCGTTGTTGGTGGAACGATAGGCGAGACGATAAGCTTTTTCCACTATGTCTCCCATCGGAGAGATGATTCTGATCCCCACCCCAGATCCTTGCGTCGTCGCTGATCCGTCAACCTGTAACTTCCAGATGCCGGCCTCGTTGCTTAGGTCCACCGGCTCCCTCGGTAGCTCGATGAGGAAATCAGCGAGCACTTGAGATTTGAGACTCGTCCGAAGTTTGTACTCGATGTCATATGCCCCCAATTTTATCGACCACTTCGTGATCCTTCCTGACTGGTTCGAGTTGTGGATGATGGAGCAGATCGGTCAGTCGGTCATGACGACGATGGTGTGGGCTTGGAAGTGATGCTTCAACCTTTCCGACGCATCGTACACCGCCAAGGCGAGCTTCTCGGGTTGTGGGTACCTTGTCTCGGCATCGAGGAGCTTTCTGCTGATGTAGGAGACTGGCTTCTGCTCCCCATCCTCTTCTCGTACAAGCACTTGGCTGATCGCGTGGTCAGACACGGCAATGTACAAATACAACGGCTCCCCTAGTTTTGGCTTCGTCATGATGGGCGCCAAACTGTTGAGGGCGATTTGCACCACCCTCTTCCAGTCACAAAGATGATCACAAAGAACAAGATAATAACGATGAACTGTGAATATATCTGATTTATTATGTTTTCGACGAGGACTCGGTTTCTTCCGTTGAATAACTGGACAATCGAAGGATGAAGTTACAATGAACTTTCTCTGTCTCTCTAAACAATGAGCTTTCTCTCTCTCTCTGGTCTTTTTCTCACGGGATCCTCTCCTCCCAAATGAGGCTTAACTTGCCTTTTATAGAGCTTACATTTGCCTTCTCACGTCTTTCGCGCCCTTTGTCGCATCCAATCACTAGCTTCTCTAGGAGTGATTTGAGGAAAGCATGGTTAACACATGCTTTGCGTCATTCTAGGGTAGTTGGCCACGGTGGGTAGGTGGGATCGGCATGGGCGTCATTAAATGCACATCTCATCAGTTGTCATTCGGCTCCGCACGCCCCTTTGTCGATGCCTCTCGTCGAGGCGTGATGGAGCATTTCATCGCAGTTCGCTTTTACACTAGTCAGACTTCGTCGCGGATTGAACCTCTTCGAGGATGTTCCTTGGTTGACCATCGGTCAACGAACCTCCTCGCCCTCACCTTACGTCGTTTTTGGGACAAAACGACATGAGTTGTGTTAGGGATGGATTTGACCAAATCCGACCTTAACAATCGGCATCACTAATCATATTAAAAAACTAATATTAGTTTAGCTATGTGCAAATCAAGCTTATATTATACAAATTATACTAGCCATAAAGGGTTCATACTTCGTTCATAATCTTGTTGAAAGTGTGTGCGTGACTTATTCATGAAATGGATATTTTGCTTATTGGAGACAGAAGTTTCGATGTTTCCTTACTAAGTACGATTATTTTTTCACCTCGGTCGACTAATTTATAAATAATACAATAATAGTAATAATAATAGAGAAAATTATTTATGGACAACATTTATGAAACGTGTCATCAAATAACAAAACAAATAGAAGAAATATTAAGTTAAACTCATGAAAAAAAATCTATATACCAAACATGAACTCATTATTTAGTTTTTTAATATTATTTTAAATGTAGTCGGATCATCTCCAACTTGATTTTTCGGACCCGTATCTTTTTGGGCTTAATTTTTTTTTTTAAATTTCAACGGGCTAGATAAGGAAAGAGTTATCTTGTGTGTATATATATAATGGCGGAGACACATGTGCACTGAGTGCACGTTCACTCGCTGGCTTTAAAAAAATAAAAAATAAAAATTCTTGCGATCGTTTGAATTCGAGGATCTTCGTCTTCTCCATAATCTCGTCTCCTCCAACTCTACAGGAGAAACTCTGCGAATCTCATCACCGAACCCTCTGTCCGTGAATCTCATCGGTGAATCTATGAATGTCATCGCCAAATCCTCTCTGTGAAACTTATCGGCAAATCGTCTTTCGGCGAGCTCTCATTCCTTCGTGACGGTAAGCTTTCTCATCACTTCTTGGAAACATGAAACTTTGTTATAGTGTCATCCTCATGTGCATTTTTACGGCCCATATTCCGACGAGTTTTGGCCACAAGTTTACAACCGCCTTCGCTAGTGTGTTCCGCCTTTTCTATAAGGTTGATTTATTTTATTGTGATTTATTTGTTGGTAGATTTATTTTATTCTCACTGATTAATCATTGGTTTAGTGGGTTTATATATTTTATTGACATTTGTTAGTGGATTTTTTGTTGCCAAATTTTGTTCTCAATCTCGACAAGAAATTGCTATAGTAATGGTGAAATATTTCAAGAAAGTGTTGGGTTCCAACCAATTAGGTCTGTCAATTGGTGAAAAAAATAATACTAGTTCCTTGAGTACTCTTATACCTACTGAAATAAACAATGCCGACCCATTGAATACCCCAATGTGATTATCATTGTTTATGTCTTTGAAAAATTAATTAATTTTTTACATTGTGTTTCGGTTGAAACTCAATTCAAACTACCTATATATATATATATATATTGGGTCAACCATGATTGCACAACCCTAACTAAGCGCTATCATTTCGCCACGTAAAAGTATTTGCCAAACAAACACATATAATAAACTTCGTGTATTAAATGTTTCATGTTTATACATATATGCAGTGACGGAACTAGGATTTCTACTCAGGCGAAGTCTTTAAGATAAATTTTTAACGATTTTATTATGAGTAAATTTTTTATTTATTTTTTTCAAGCATATAACAACAATCACATTATAACATCTACTAAAAAATAGATAATGTTACCTAGTACAAAATACGAAGTCGCATTTTTCTTATCTTTTAAAAGTAGACATACAAATATTTTGTATGCAATATTATAGTCCGACGTTATACATACAACATACATACAATACTGGTTATACAATATCATAGTCTTACGTTGTGACCGGTCTTAGGCGGCATATATTTTGAAGCTCCTAATAGAATTTTTTTTATTAAATACAATAAAAGATTATTTTTTTATATTATTATGAGATAGAATTTGTAAAAGTGATATATAAATATACTATAAATAGACATTTAAAATGATTTTTGTACAATTAAAAAAAATAACAATTATATATATTTAGATAATTAATTTCAATTGATGAGTAGTGTGTAAACCTAGTTAAAAAGAACGTAAATATTAATTTATTTTCATTATTAATTTTAATATGTATCGGGTCAAATTTGTTGACTTAACATATTTTTACTTAATTATCCTATCATAAAAATTTAAAGTTAAAGTGGTAAAAAAATAAATTGTAGAAATGAAACACTAATTGAATTTCTTACAAAACTTAACGTCTTAGTGCACCAACTCAACGTGTTAGGTTTGAAAATTTGAGGTGCAGCCCAGATAGCCACTGTACATATATATATATATATTTATATATATATACTAAACTTTTAAGCAAAATAAAAGACCAAAACTAATTAAGAGCTGGATTGTTGTCACTTGTCAGATTTGCACAAGAAGATGAAAGGCTTTTAGTATCTTTTACTCGTCTATTATTGTTAAGACTTAAGCCTATAATAACTTCCAATAAGCTATTTTTTTGAACATTAATCATTTTTGTCACAAATAGTAAATCAGAAGAAATATATTCAAAAGTTGGGTAGGGTTTTAAAATTAATTATTTTCTAGCAATGTCTTTTATTTTTTAATGGTATATCTAGTAATCTCTTTTGAAATTTGATCAATGTTTCGGCTTATCCTCACAATTTTCCTATACTACTTTAAAGCCCCATATTCTCAATAGTGTTCCTACAAGTTAAAATTAAAAAAAAAAAAAACCTTAATTTCTACGTAACACATTACTTATTTAATTATGTTTTATAATAAATTAGTTGTTGCCAATATTGATATATTAAATTATGAGAATATTGAATAGCAATCAAGAATTGAGATTAAAAATTAATGACAAAACAGATGAAATTATACTCACAAATTTTACAAAAAAAAACTAAAATTATGGAGACTAAATGTCACAACCATGGGTTAATTTACAGGTTAACAAAACACCCATATACATATTTTAAATCGAAAACTGAGTATAATAGAACTTCTATACATTATTAATATTGTTCGGACAAAAAAAAACGTTTTATATTTTATCGAGGTTAATAATTTATTTAGTAATAATTAATAATGAATTAAAATATCGTAAAAATATTATTTATCGAATATTAAATAAACAAGGCTCTATGCTAAAAGCTGAATGCTCCTTCTAAGAAAGTTTCAAAGTTCTCAAATGTGTTTCTTGTTGCTTTTAAGGTCCTCGTCATAAATAAATTTGTTAGTTTTAAGCTTTAGCGAGTGGTCTCATTAATGAAATACGCTTTAACAAACTGAAAATCACATAGAGAAGACTGGTTTTGACCACTCTTTGAATTGTCTCATTTCATTTCTTTTTCTTTTCAGCAGTTGAACAAGAAACTCCAGTTTTACACATCATTCTTTTTGTAGCCTTTTTTTCCCCTCAATACGAATTTTATCATGCAACGTACTTAGTCTATGTTGATTGCGCGTACACATTTATGGCTAAAATGTTATTATTTTTCGGAATAGCGGATTTATTTCTCTTGATGATATCCGGGTTTGGACGGGATAAGTGGCAGCTTGCAAGGGGTCAGTTAAAAAGTAGGCTGAGAGATCTTGGGCCATTTTCTTCATGGCTTCGGTTTTCAGCAAGACCGGAAATTCTCAAGTTTAATTCGTTCTAAAATTAAAGAAAAAAATTTATTTTTTGTTTGAATATGATTGCATACTTATTAATAATTTGTCTTACATGGTTGATTTTTTTTTCTCTCTCCGATTCTTCATGTTTTAGGTTCAGACGGTCAAGAATTGTGTAATCATTGTTCTCAAATGCATTTTGATCATCTTTTCAGATGCAAATACTGCTTCCCATTATTTTCAACATATTCTTTATCTTATGTTTTAAAATAAGTTGGTATTCGTTTAAAAAAAAAAAAAAAAACTCGATTTTACCATTTTTTTTAAGTTAAAATGATTGGAGGGTATAAAAAAAACTAAAATCCTTACAATTTTCAAAATAGAGAATAATTCGCGAAATTTGTAAATAAAGAATATATAAAAGCAAAATTCCCTACAAAATATATATCAGTGCAAAATTAGTAAATTCTGATTCACTATGTGAATAGTGAATGCCACTTTGTACCGTCTAGTGTTGATTCTGTTTTTTCATTTTATTTATTACAAATCTACCCTTAAATGAGGTAAAATAAAACACTACAAAAGACAATGCAAGTAGAATATAACATAAAAAAAAAAAAAAAGATTAACATCACAGTCTACAACAAGTATACATAAACGACAGCTTTTGCAGATCGTGTCCAATTCTAACTTGTCGTTGACATATCCAAGCTTTTTGTTGCCTTCTAAATAAAGCGCAAAACAGAAAAACAAGTAGAAAATCAGGGTCTTGTTTGCAAATTATAATCATATGGGGTTCTTTAGTGTATAATAACTAATTAGCTACTGTGTTTTGTTTAGGACTTTGTTAAGAATATTTTTATTTTTTTTGTTGACCAAAGTTAACTGATAATACACTTAAAACATATTTGGGTTAAAATATATACTATGAACTTCAATATAAATTAATCACTATTAGTATTTTCAATGCTATTAATTAATTATACGGGTTATCTAAAACAGCACCTATCTTTATATAATACCAATAACCAAAGTACAACAATACAATTTAAATTTTAAACAACAAAAAGAGCATACAATACCATTAATTTAAGGTTTTTAAAATCAGTAAACGTCTACTGTATACCTTTTAGGATTGCTATAAAATACAAATTAGAATTATTATAGATATCTACGGCATAATATCCACAACGTAGTGTTTTTGGGACTGGGTAATTCAATTATTTGTTTACCACGGGTTCGGCACCGAGATCTATAAGTACTTATTCCGCCCCAAAACACTACTTTACGAGTATCCCTTATTATTAAGGTTTAAATTTTGCACTATCTTAATAGAATTGAGCTATGATCCAAAATTTGTCATGCATTTTCTCAACACTTTAATTATTTGATACCATAAACAAATATATATAATGGCAACATTATAATAAAATGTTACACCATACCAGCCTTTCAATGTTCTATCTTAGCAAAACGTCCTTTGACTCTCGTCCTGCTCTCTGCTCGAACCTTCCGAGACTCGTATCTGATGCGCTTCTCAAACCTAATATATTTCCGTTTAACAAACGGATAGAGTTAACTTAAAATCTTTTTTTACAAAAACATCAAGGGTTTCAAAACGGTATACCTTCTTGTTTTCCTCTTCTCCTTGTATCGTGAAATTGCAGTCTCTCTTTCCTGGCTCGTTAACTCATAAGGCGCTAATGTATGCGATTCCGGAGCGGGTTTGGAATCTTCTGGATGTTGTGATTGCTCGTTGTTTTCGGTGTTTGCGTAACTCAAAGAGTCGCCGATATTTGAATGCTTCTCGAAATCTTTATTACTTTCATTGTTTTCTTGTTGTACGCTATCACCACCATCGAGGAACCACTGATGTGAACAAGCCTGCAAATTGAAAAAAGGTTTTAGAAAAAGGAGAAATCAAACGGTTAATAAAACAAAGCATCGACCTTAGATGGATCTGGGTTCGATCAAAAGAACATACTTGACATGATTAAATACTTGGTGAACACGATACGAATAAGAGAACACAATGAAGCAAAGCACGCATTTCATTTCATTTCAATTTTACGTTTTATTTTATGAGTTACGTTGTTCAATTAATGAAAATGTTATTTTCAATTAATTTTTAAATCTTGCACGATTTACCTATATTCATTAAGCTATATTAGTCTGAAAAGAATAAACTACTGCTGAAAATTACGCTTATATAAATGGGTTAAAGTGAGAGTACAGTTTAGGTTCTCCTCTTCAAATGCGACGAATAAGTGAGACTGTTTTGAGTCTATAAATTAGTCCAAGCGACAAGGCACGATATGAAAACGAGACGAGAAACGACGTTTGGAGTTCATTTTAGTCACAAGGATAAATAATTTGACATATAAATTCACTACCATGACTATAATATTGTAAATTCAGATCGAAAACACGACACATTTGAGTCCGAAATTTAGTAGCGAATTCACATTTCCAGAAATTTACCTCCAAATTTGCCTCGTCCTCCGCTTCTTCACACCGAGAATCCACGCAGACTCTTTCCGGCTGCACGGTTCGTTGAGGAACAACTGCTTCGAAGCCCAAAACAGAGTCAGCAAACGCGTTCCCGTAATCCGAGTCCGGCTCCGTCTTCGCCAGGTCCCGGAGTTGACTTAGTGCTTCGTCCTTGTATCTACCGCACACGGCATTTCGATTCTGATTCAACAACAAAAGTCCGAACAAATGATATTCCCAACATATAAAATATAGGAATAACCCAGATTTAGAGACTTTCGATTTTCTCGGGAACCAAACATGCTCAACACAGAAATGCACACACAGTCGATTACTACTCAAATGCAATAAAATAATCATTGATTAATATAATATTCTTCTTCATGCTTCACCATCGATCAAGAGTACAAAACCCACTAAACAACTCTTTTTTTTTTTTTTTTATAAAAAGATTTAGACTTTAGCATATTTAATATTAATTTTCTCGGGAAACAAACAGAAACACACCTTAGGCAGTGGAGGAACTCCGATGGCCTGAAAGCTCCGCTTCGGATCGGAAACCACCAGATCGCCGAGACTCAAGGAGCAAGGGACATCCCAAACCAGGAGATCGTCGAATTCATCGCTCACGCCATCGCCGAACAGGAGCAATTTCTTGTCGAAACCCTCAAACCCTAGAATCCCCAAAAGCTCGGAGACCGAAGGGGAGCCGGTGAAGCTCTCGAGGGGCCTCCGGTCGTGGTGCGCGAGCTCGCGGCCGTGGCTCTCCCAGTCGCAGTCGTGGCAGAGCACGGCGGTCTCGGCCGAGCAGAAGATGGAGGCCGGCGCATCGCGGCAGGCGTCGCAGAGGCGCGTGCGCGCGTGCTTGGCGAAGAGCTGGTTGGTGGCGTGGACCTCGCGGTCGCAGGCGAAGCAGAGCTTGGCGGAGTCGGCGCGGCAGTAGAGGAGGGCCGTGGCGGCGTCGCAGTAGTCGCACACTGAGTCCGCCATGGATGAAGGTTGAAGAAGCTTCTTCGAATTGAGATATTATGAGAAAGAAGGGAAATCGAGCTCAGTGTTACTTACTCCGCAAGACAGCGAAACGGGAAAGCAAATATCTCGAAAAATCTTGCTTTGTCTGCTTCTGAATTGTGGCCGAAATTTTGATAATATAGCGGCAAAAGTATTCAAGTTAATCAACTCGGAATTTGAGAAGTTGTAATTAGCTTAGAATTCGAGAATATATCAACATAACTATTAAAATTGAAATTCGGGAATATAGCGATAAAGGTTTTCAAGTTGTAATCAGCTTGGAATTCGAGAATATATTGACAAAATTATTCAAGTCGTAATCAATTCGGAATTTGAGAGAATAGTGGTAAAATTACCAAATTGTAATCAACTCGGAATTCGAGAATATGGTGAAAAAAATATATAGTTGCGATCAACTCAGAATTTGAGAATATAGCAACAAACGTATACAATATGTAATAACCTGGGATGATAGCAAATAGTCGGTGTCTTTTTTAGTGAAGAAAATATCTATGTTAGTTTAATATATATATATATATAATCACTACACCAGGAATCATTTTTTGAATTTCCATTAATATGAAATGTGACCCAAAAGGCAGTCGCGTTAACTTGAACAACCCATGCTATACTTTTTCCAAATTTCAGCACTTAAATTATAGTGTAAAGTTCTTTTATATGTACTTACTAAGGTTCTTTTTATATACTTGTTTGCGCTAGTAAAAATAGTGTAAATACACGGTAAACAAAATTCCGAGTAAACTAGGGCTCAGTAATCCTTAAAAAAATTATCCAAATTCGGGTTCCTCTCGACGAAGAGTACGTCCAAATTAAAGTGGCATCCCATTGAATTACAGTTAATTTCAATGGTTGGAGCCAACTTGGAGGTACCAATCTCATTTCATCAAAATATTAATATCTAACCAAAATTATTGTTTTGCATAAATTAGCCATTATTATAGATAAATACACGAAATTTTGAGAGACTGTTTGTTGCTATAATTTTCCAAGACTCAAATTTGTCGTTTGTTTTTCCTTGCATGAATTGAAAGGTATGATAAAGATTAATTCGACCTGAAATTGATTAAATGAGTAGCGTCCAAACTCCAAAGCTAAACCAATCAGCTTAAGACACGCGTCCCGAAAGAACCTTCTTGAAGTTCAAAGAAACTAAAGATTGAAATTGAATAATGCCCAGAAAAGTCCCATTATTTTTCCGTACAAATATATTAAGTACTATTTATGTGTTCTAAAATTTAAAGATAATTGCTATAAAAATATCTTAACTTTGATCTCTTGAGCCGTAAATGCAAGAAAAATGTTAATAGTAATTTTTAGGGTTAATTACGGCAAAAAGACCCAATCTTTGGTCAAATTCTCTCCCGTGTACCAAACTTCCATAAATGGCGGCAATAATACCCAAACTCAGTGTTTGGGAGTTGACCGAGGAAATCTGTCCATGTGGCTGTTAGCCTTTGCCACGTGGCATGCCACGTACTAATTTTTTTTAAATAATTAAAAAAATATATATATTTTTTTAAAACTTTTTAATTTTTTTTAAAATAAATTATTTTTCAATAATAACCAATAATGAATACTTAAATTTAAATATTCATTTTTGGTTATTATTATTATTAAATAAAATTATTCATTTTAGAAAACTGGGTCAAATGAAATAAATAAAGAAAAAAATCACCGTTCACGGTTCACTCAAGCTCCGCCTCCGATCCGGTTCACGGTTGAAACGAAATTGCTTAATATGTTTAATAATAATAACCAATAATAATCATATGATTATTTAATGACAATTTTTAAAAAAAATAATATATTAAAAAATATATTAAACAATTATTATTATAAAATGCAAACACAAAAAGAAATATCATGCAAACAAATAAAAACCATTTTTTTTAAATATATATATGACTACTATTTTGTTGTTGTTGAATAAGTGGTGTGTATTTAATTATGTCTTGACTGTTTTAAAAATATGTATGTATTTATTGGTTATTATTATTAAACATATTAAACAATTTTATTCGACGCGTGAACCGGATCGGAAACGGAGTTCAAGTGAACCGTGAACAGTGATTTTTATTTCGTTCTACCCACTTTTTTGAAAATAAATAATTAGAACCAATAATCATTATTTTTTATTATTGGAATTTTTTTTTATTAAAAATAAAAAAATAAAAAATAATTTTTTTGTAAAATTTAAATAATTTTTTTATAAAAATTATTTAAAAAGTAATAATTATGTGGCATGCCACGTAATGAATATTTAAATTTAAATATTCATTATTTGTTATTATTGGATTTTTTTTAAAAAATAAAAAAAATTATAAATAAATAAAAATAGTTTTATATAAAAATTATTTTAAAAGTAATAATTACGTGGCATGCCACGTAGCGGCCAAGTGCGATGTGGCATGCCACGTGGCAAAGGTTAATAGCCACATGGACGGATTTCCTCGGTCAACTCCGAAATGCCGAGTTTGGGTACTTTTGGCGCCATTTACGGAGGTTGTATACATAGTAGAGCATTTTACCAAAGTTTTGGTCTTTTCGCCGCAATTAACCCTAATTTTTATTCTGTTAATGCGTAAAAATGGCTTTAACTTAAAATCGGATCCAAGGTTCGGGTCCCGAGAGTGACCCAGTGAACACGTGGATAATTGAATGCCGAGTCAATGCGGGTTGACTAATGATCGTCAAAGCTGGAGGCGAATCGGTCGTCTTGAATGAGTCTCCGGGCTGTCCTTGGCGATCCTCGGCGAATTTCCCTCATGGGGGCGAAGTCCGTATCACGGCGAAGCTCCTCGTCGGACTTCCCTCGTGGTGGCGAATTCCGGGCGAGGTCCTTCTCTTGGCAAATCTCCTCGTCGGACTTCCCTCGTGGTGGCGAAGTCCGAGCGAGGTCCTTGTCTTGGCGAAGCTCCTCGTCTGTACAGAGTCCTTGTCTTGGCGGTATCGTCGTCTAGGCGAACTCTGGGCGAGGCTGCCTACGTATCTCAGTTTAAAAGAATCAGGTCCCACGTAGTTCGGGGTTAGTGATAAACGGCGGGTGAATGACGATGTTGTTTGACTCGTCGGAAGTGCCGATGTTTGCGGCGCGGGGGTGACCCTTGGCCAGATGGCAGGGTATTACCGGCGTGATGTGTTGTTCGTCGACCTCGTTAGTGTTGGCGGGCTCACAGCGAGAGCCTTGACCTGACGTGGGGTGGGGTGCTCTTTGTCGACCTTGTCGAGGTTGGCGAGGGTGCCTAACCTGTTAAGGGGTCCTCCTTGTCGATCTCGCGGGTGTTGGCTGTTGGGAATCACGTCTCGGATTCCTTGAAAATTATCACGAATTGAACTTCCGAACCGTCCGGGTAACATTTAAAAATTAATTTAAAGCGGAATAACTTGTTATCCGTCCAACGGTCCGGATATCGGATAATAACCATTTCACAAGATCTGATAAATATTATGTAATTTAATATTCATATATCATTATTAATAATCTAGTCATAATAGGAAATAAATAGAAAGCAGTAAATGGTTGCATTTATTAACCCAATGCATAAGGCCGTACCTCTATTGACGACTTCCGGCTGCGCGTTCTGAATCGGGCAGGGCTCCGCCGGTGCTGAGGGAAACTCCCGTGATCTTCCGGGATATTCTCCTGGAATCCTCGTACCGAAGCGTGGGCTTCGCCGGCAGGACTCCGTCGCAAAATTTTAACTGATGGTTCTTTTTAAACTTCCGGAGAAATAGTCTCCTAAGCCGAACCAGAAAAGAGAGATCAGAGAGAAAATTCGCAGACCCTGAGGGAGAGGGAGAGGGAGAGTTCGAATTTTTCTCTGGGGAAAGGTGTGAAAAATGTGTAGAATGAGCCTCCTATTTATAGGCTCAAACCGTAACCGAATTGGAGAATTTCCCTCCCTAATTTTTGAATTTCATTAATTAAATATAATTAATTATCTTAATCCAATGGTCCAGATTTAATCTCATCTAAATCCAATGGATATAATTAATTAGGGATTTAATTAAATAAGAAATATTTGGATAAATCAAAAACCCAATCTTATCTTCTTATCTTTATAAAATTCGAATTATCCTATATATTTATAGTAAAATTCGAATTATCATTATCTAGATCCAACGGTTGAGATAAATCTTTAAACCGATCTAATGGATCAAATTAGTTTAGGATAAAATCAAATATAAAAATATTTATTAAAAAACAATTTCGAATTTATCCATAAACTATAATTCGAATATATATATAAATATATATAATTAATTAATTTTCAATCCGACGGTAAAGATTAAATCTTAGACCGATCTAACGGATATAATTAATTAACCAAAATTCGAAAAATGAAACTTGGTCACCAACTTGGTCAATAAGTTGCGCACGGGTACCTCTCACTTCTCACCACCGAAAATCAATGGAATCATCATCACTCTGAAGAGAGCTGTGTGATGCCCATGTCTATGACCAAGCTACCCTTACTGCTGACTATCATGTTCCCAAAATAATAGTGTTGGGAACAGCGGTAATATTTCGTGTTCTTTAACGGTTAAATCAAAGAACAATCAAGCCAGCAGCTTGGACTCAAGATCACTCAGGACTTAGATCGAATATCCATTTGATCATCTACTAGTGACTCAACTCCAAGTTATCAATGACGGTCTTATATGATAACTTCCAGAGTTTAAGTCAGGTCCAGTCCAGTATGAAGACACTTCATACTTAATGCACTTCTAGTGAGTGTGATACACACAAAATCCAGAATAGGATTGTCACTTAGTCACATTAATGACCTTATACGATTAATGGGCTCCTACCCAGTTAATCAGGTCACGGACATTTTAAGTTCATTTATTATGATTATTAATTCTTCTTCACATTGACTCTGTTGTGATAATAATTCATAATTGCATCCTTTATGAATTAAGGATCAAACATTCTATTTTACTCTACCAGAAACTATAATAAGATTATCATAATAAGTATCATCTTTATTCAACGACTTGTCATAATCTTTTACAAATGGATAAAATATCTTGTTTAAGGACACATATGTCCAACATTGGCAAGCTTGACCACTTGGCGAGGGACTCTTTCGTTGACTCGTCGAACAACTTCCCTTCTCGAGAATGAGACTCTATTCTAGATCTCCTCTTAGTCGGGCCTCAGCCAGCAAGCTCTCAATTCTTGCTGGGGGGAGAGAGGGACGACTTTCAAGAGAGAGAAAGCTAGAGAGAGAAGCTCTGGAGAAAGCTGTGAGTGAGTGTGGAAATGAAGGGAGGGGGGGAAGGCTTACCAATTCCCTGAAATTGCACCTGCAGGGGCCTGCGAATTTCTTCGGTTGTCGCCTCGTCGTCAGTTCTTCTTGATTCGTCTTTAATGTCTTCCGGTTGTCCGCGAGTCCGTATGTTGAGTTCGGGGGAATCCTGAGGATCTCCCGGAGATCTTTGTGGTCTCTGATCTCCTCGTCATGTGGAATAATTACAAGTTATTCCCTCGTAAAACTATGACGAGGGTGCTTGTCAGGCTTCTCGCCTCGTCGCCTCGTCGGCTCGTGGCCTCGTCGGCTCGTCGCCTCGTCGCCTCGTCGCCTCGTCGCCTCTTTGCCTCGTCGCCTCGTCGAGAAGCTCTGGAGAAAGCTGTGTGTGAGTGTGGAAATGAAGGGGGGGGGGGGGGGGGGGGGCGAAGGCTCCTATTAATTGGAAGACCAATTCCCTGAAATTGCACATGCAGGGGCCTGCGAATTTCTCCGGTTGTCGCCTCGTCGTCGGTGCTTCTTGATTCGTCTTTAATGTCTTTCGGTTGTCCGCGAGTCCGTATGTTGAGTTCGGGGGAATCCGGAGGATCTTTGTGGTCTCTGATCTCCTCGTCGTGTGGAATAATTACAAGTTATTCCCTCGTAAAACTATGACGAGGGTGCTTGTCAGGCTTGTCGCCTCGTCGGCCTCGTCGGCTTGTCGCCTCGTCGCCTCGTCGGCTCGTCGCCTTGTCGCCTCGTCGGCTCGTCGGCTCGTCGCCTCGTCGCCTCGTCGCCTCGTCGCCTCGTCGGCTCGTCGCCTCGTCGCCTCGTCGGCTCGTCGCCTCGTTGGCTCGTCGCCTCGTCGGCTCGTCGCCTCGTCGCCTCGTCGCCTCGTCGCCTCGTCGCCTCGTCGCCTCGTCGCCTCGTCGCCTCGTCGCCTCGTCGCCTCGTCGCCTCGTCGCCTCGTCGCCTCGTCGCCTCGTCGCCTCGTCGTCTCGTCGGCTCGTTGCCTCGTCGGCGCGTTGCCTCGTCGGCTCGTCGGCTCGTCGCCTCGTCGCCTCGTCGGCTCGTCGCCTCGTCGGCTCGTCGCCTCGTCGGCTCGTCGCCTCGTCGTCCTCGTCGCCTCGCCTCTTTGACTCTGGGCCTCGCCAATGTCTTGGTTCGTCGGCCTTGGGTGTTTGACTTTCCTTGGTGGGCTTTGACTTTGGCGATGGGCTTTGACTTTTGTCAAAATGGGCCCAATTTTTATATGTTACGAAAAAATGCACATAACATATTCACGGAAAAAGATGGCTCAAATAACTAGAAAAACACACTAGGTGCACTCAAGGAAGCGAAAAATCGAGCAAAGAGGCTAAAAACCTTCTTTATTTATTTGCTCTTTCTTTGTTCTTAGCTTTTTCTGAGAAGACTGGGTTTTAATCTTGTGCATGTTGTGGTTTTCGATGAATTTTCTCAATCCCGAGGCGGAAAATACGGGATATCATCAAACAGTACGGTCTATATTAAATTTTATTATTAATATATTCAGTTTAAATACGTTACTGGACTTTTGGTATTTTTGCCAAATGTAGAAACTTTGGCCGAATCCTCCTCGGTTTGCGTGTGGCTGAATTTTTGGGGGTTTCGGATCGTAGCTTCACAATTGTCAAGCCTCTATCTCATCCACCATGTCGCCGTGGGAACGCCTGTGACACCAGAAACCACCTCGTCGGACTGCTAAGTCATCCTCGGTGATTGGAAAACAACTCGATCGGCGCGCGGGGAGAATAGAAATAGCAACTAGGGTGCTAGGGGGCTGATCGAATTTCTCTCTAGGGTTTTAGTCTTGGATTGTGATTTATGAGCTCACTGTGTGTATTTATAACTCATAGTTCATTAATAAGCTAATGTGCTTTGGCCTATTTTATTGGCTAAGCCCATTAGGTCATTATTAATTAAATACAATAATTAATTAACCGACTCATAAATATTCTACGGGCCCACACAGGCCTGTTACCTAATTAGTGTAGTCAGGTCGGATGAGAAAGCCCATTGGGTCTAACTCTAAATTCGGGCATTTTCTACAATGCGTTAGTGATTATATTTGTTATATTGATTAGGTTTTGCTCAGGCGACTAGGCAAATGCTCAATTTCTCTTATTTATGTTGATCTAGGTTTCTATCTAATTTTCGCAAATTAATATTTAGGATTTTGAAATAGAAGATGCTCATATAACCGAGGGGAACTCGTCGGAACTCGTCGCGGAGGAAGTGAAGTAGGAAATCCGGGATGAAATGCTTTCAAGGCATAGGTAATAATGTGATCAAATGCTCCGTGTTGTTTATTAAATCACTATTTTGCTCCGACATAAAGGTTTGATAATTACTTCAAAGAGGTGGAGTCCATGGCCGCTTGGGGTGGTCAGCTCGAGGTCGAAGACCTAACTCACTGCCTTGAGAAGCACATCACGATGTTTTCCGGGTCATTTCCTGATGTGGAGATGGGTAAGGAGTACAAATCCAACGGCGAGGACGGCTGTTTTTTCACAACCACGCTTTCGGGCTCAGGCTGCACCATAACTCTATCTTACAGACTTGATTAAACTAAAATATTAAATATGTATTTGTTTTAATTGAAGAATGTAAGTCGGTACTTCAGTTGGACATTTTTGTGTGAAGCTACATTGGTCTATGGTTTATAATTTACACTTTGTGCTTGTCATGTTATATATATAAATATATATTCAATTTTTTTTATCATGTATTTTACAGGGAAAATCACATTATCAGGCTTAATATAGAACTATAGATAAATATGAATTTTTATGAACTAGCACCTAAGCGACTGAAAAATTTAAAACAACAGGAACTTGAAAATATTGAAACTAAAAAAAACGACAGAAATTTTGATCAAACAATTTCAAGAAACCGTACATTTAAATGTCAATTAATATAGGGATATTTATGGAAAAAAAAATCTACATGTCATAAAAATCTGATTTATATTCCCAATTTCTTTTTAAGATGTGAAAATTCTCAATGATGTAAAAATCTTGACAAAAGTATTTTACTTTCTGTCAACTCCCTACCATGAATTTTCATGTGACGACGTATGATTTGTTCACACTTTTTTTCTATTTTCACAACACTAATTTCTCGCACAATATCTAAAACTAGAGCTGGGGGTGGCGACGTCGCGACGGGCCGCGACCAAATCGCCAAATATCGCGAATGTTCCCGTCGCGACGCGTGCAGTCGCTACGGCTCGCGATTTTGTTGCGACTCGCTGGGCGATGTTTGCGGCAAATGTACCTGTTTTCTTGAAATATTTATTTTTAGTCCTTTTTACCCGAATTTAATTATCAAACTTTATTAATTACTTCAAAATTTTGTTTAAGTATGTTAATTATTTAAAATAATTATTTTTAATTTTTTTTTCAAAATTAATATTTAAGTATGTTATAATTTATTATTTTGTAACATATTAATAATCTTGATTTTTATTGTTAATTTTTAATTTGTAACATATGTTAATAAATATTAGTTTGTAACATATTAATAATTTTAACAAATTTAATTAACATATAAATAAATATGATAAGACGAGATATTTGAAAAAAAAGTTGTATTATTCATTGTGAATATTACAATAAGGTGGAAGAAAGCTGTAAATATTCAGTGTAAATATTACAAGATGCCTCACTAAAACCTCTCTTGTAAAACCCTCCTTAGGGACATAAAACTAAGAGAGGAAAGAGCACATCATATTGGCGTTTACATTGCGTCACTCGGGGAATAAGGCGTTAAACCTTTCAGTCATTAGCTCCAGTTCGGTTTGGTTGGACCGTTCGGCAATCACGGGGTTGTGGAACAACAAATCATTCAACACCACTATTTGCTCGACGTGTGTGTTGGTGGTTGACGCCCTCCTGTCGCTTATGACATACTGAGCCGTACAGAATGCGCTCTCCGAAGCAACGCTTGAAATGGGGACGGACAGTATATCCCTCGCCATTCTCGCCAATTCGGGAATCTGTCCCGTTGATTCTTCCACCACTTTATCACATCGAACTCGGCTGAATCGTCGTCGAACCGTAGGCCGTAGTACCGCTTCACTTCTTCCGGTGCTCCTTCCGGTATGTCTGCCTGTGCCGGAGCCGTACTGGATTCCCCTGCTTCCCCACGATCTAGCCGTTTCTTGAGTCTCCGGCTAAATGCTAGTCCCGTCTTCGTTGGGCTTTCCATTACTGTCCTTTGCTCCTCTTGTGCGTTGTACTGTGGGAACCGCACGAGATATTCACTGTACAATACAAAAAACCCTTCATTAACAACGTTAATATAATTCCGGTAATCCGCCCCTATGTTTTCCCCGCACGCTAACATCATTGGCCCCCAAGTAAACAAAAAACGAGGATCTAGTATAGCACTGAAGCAAAACGAAAACGGGGGTGGATCCCAGTAAGTTTGGTATTTTGTAATCATTCCCGGAATAAGGGGAGAAATAATAGGGTCATTTGAAAATTCTTGAAAAGCACACATAATTTGGTAAAGACCCGAAAGACCATGATTTAAAGAGGGTCTTTTTTGGTTTGAAAAATTTAGAGTAATAGCGTAAAAAGGTTTTAGGAATTCGGTAAATTTTTGGGCCGTTTCCCATTCTGCCTCCGTGATCCGCGCCTGGGCTCGAGTTCCATTCCGAGGAAGTGGTCTAAGGGAAGCCTCTGTCTACACACAACTGAAACCATTAGATACGTAGAGTTCCAACGTGTATTATTGTCTAAACCAAACTTGTTAGCTCTATGATTGTGGTCCTTACAAAATTTTCTCCACCTACCGGTGGTTTGAGGATGCCAGATCCAATCAACAATGCCGCGTATTTTATCAGCATGTCTTGCAATTTGATGTTCGCCCGTTCGTGCAATTAAATTTATAATGTGACAAGCACAGCGTTGATGTAAAATATTTCTAAATGGAGAAGCGGGCAAACTAGATTCCAAGATTAAAATGGCGTTGTTGTTGTTTGCGGCATTGTCTAAGGTAATGGAAATTACATGGTTTTGTAAACCCCAATCATTATATAATGCAATTAATTTATCGGCAATGTTTTGTCCGGTATGACGACCCTCGAATGGCGATAGATTTAAAAGTCTTTGACATGGATTCAACTCATCGTCTACGTAATGAGCAGTCAGACTCAAATAGTCGTTTAAACTTGGACCGCTCCACAGGTCGGTGGTAAAAGCTACGTTTATGCTAGACATTTTGAAAAAATCAACCAAAAGGTTTTTTTTGCATAGCATATGCGGTTTCCATGTCCTGGGTATAAGTCGTACGGGAAAACTGCTGGTACGTCGGATTAATCCTTTGCATATATCGGGTATGGTTGGGATTTTCGACAAAACTCAGCGGCACGCCCGTAGAAATAATCCATTCGAGGGTCCATTTCCGTAAATTAACTGCAGAAAGAGCACTTACCTGTGCTGTGTTTACCTCATCAATCTGTCCGGTTGGGAAGCATGCTCTTGCGTGTCATTTCAAGTAGCCGGTTCCCAGGTCACCCATCGCGTCTAGTGTGCGCCCGCACTTTTTGCACGTGGCGAGTTTAATACTTTGGCCATTCTCCACCCGCCGATCTTCGTGAAAAAAGTCCCACACGGGGGCAGTGTTTGGTCGTCCCCACGCCAAGCCCGAAGGATTTGCTCTATTAAAACAAAAGAATATTACACGAGTTTAATATTAATTTAAGTATTACAAAAAATATTACAATTATTAAATTTTAATATTATTCATATTAATTTAATTAAATTTCATATAGTTAAATAAAAAAGTTAACGAAATTAAAAATGGTATTTTCTATGTGTGGAATAATTATCAAGCTCTTTTGGACGGAACTCCCCGAGGTTCCACGGCCAGATCGACTGGAAAGGATGCTATGATCTCGCTTTAGGCCCAAGCTTTTCTAGAAAGAAATCCCCGAGGTTCCCAGGCTAGCTTTGAGGAGATTGCAAAGCAAACCTTATTTAAAAACCAATCTTTCTAAGACACCATAATCCGTAAAAACTTTTATAATTATCACCGCACATAAAAAATACCATTTTAATTTCTTTAACTTATTTAAGTAACTATTTAAAGTTTAATTAAACTAATATGATTAATTGATTATTAACTAATTAAAAAAATTAAACTAATATGATTAAATGATTATTAAATAACAAAAAATCGCAAGAAATTCGTTTCTGATGTGGAAGATCAGTCGGAACCGCAACCACAGAGCATACTAAGACTTTCAAGTGACGTGACAACAACACTTACAGATTGATTATTAAACTAGTATGATTAAATGATTAAAAACTAATTGAAAAAATTAAACTAAAATGATTAAATGATTATTAACTAACAAAAAATCTCAAGAAATTCGTTTCTGATGTGGAAGATCAGTCGGAACCGCAACCACAGAGCATACTAAGACTTTCAAGAAATTCGTTATTGATTATTATTTATTAATATTTAATTATTGATTATTAATTATTATTTATTACTAAGTACTAACTTATTAATTATTAAATATTATTAATTAATAAAATAGAAAAATGACTAATAGCTATAAATAGAGAAATGGCTAAAGGTTATTACCCGGTTGAAGGACGTCGATGTCGTCGAGGACGGGCAACGGAGGCTTCACCGCTATCTTGATTGGAAGGTAGAGGAGAACCGCAGTTGTAAACCCCAACATTTGAACCATGGACCGAGGGCGGCGTTTGAAAGTCGTCGGGATCGTCATCGTCGGGACGTTGAGTTTCGTCGGGATCGGCATCTTCGGGGCATTGAGTTTTGTCGGGATCGGCACCTTCGGGACGTTGAGTTTTGTTGGTGAGGAAATGAGGGAGGAAGAGGTGGTATTTATAGGGTTTGAAGAGAAAGTGAGGTGAATGAATAATTATTGTGGTGGGTGAAGTGGGTGAATAATTGTGAGGAGATAGTGGGTGAATTTTTTTTGAAGTTTGAAATTTTAGGGTTGAAATTCGAGTAAAGTGGGTAATAATTGTGGTTGGGTAATAAAATTCGGGTAAAAATTGTGTTATTTATGCCACAAAAAGACAAAATCACGCGGATCACAAATCTGAGCCGTTGATGGGCTTCACGCGGATCCTAATCGCGACTAATCGCGACTTTTGCCGCAAAATCGCGACTCGTCGCGATTCCCGAGCTCGCGTCGCGACGCATCGTGGTGGGGATTGGCGAGGTTTTCCTGCAGCTCTAGCTAAAACGTATGGTACAATGCAATAATTAAAAGATTGATGGTCAATTTTGTAATAATGTGATAAAAAAAGGCATTGATCAACTAGTAATAATACATTTCGGCCTACTCCCAAACAAGAAAGGAATAAAATGAAATAAAAAACGTTTCTATTTGGTTTGGGTTAATCGGGACACAAGTCCTCAACTTTAGGCCAATTGGAGTGGCATGACTCTAATTCTATTTAATAGCGGTAAAAATATCAAAAGATAGATTCCTTTCATATTTCTCTAACAGCTCTTAACTCGGCCATTTCATCCTCTGTCTTTTGCCACATCAACCCGCCGTGTCACTGCCACGTCTTCAAGAAATGAAAATTTCACGTTACACTTGTATGGAATCAAACCAGGAACCAAGGCTTTGGAAAATTGACCGCTGCACCAAATTTATTAGGTGATTACTTGTGATAAAAAAAATAACGAGTTTTATACGACAATATATATAAACTAGATATCGACACGTGGCTCAGTACAAACATCCAATGATTCACCAAACTTCACTCTCCACTGCCTCATCGTAACGAACTTGACCGCCATTCCTATCTTCCATGGACTTAACGGACGCCGCAACAGTTGCCGCCAGCGCTGCCCTGGGCTTCATGGTGGAGTGAACGCCTTCAAACAGCGACGGCAACGGCTTCGAGCCCTGCGCAAAAAATTGTCGGGCCGGCCTCTCTCTCGACTCCACTGAAACGACCGCTTGTGATGATCGCAACGACGGAGAATGCTAGACGAAGGAGATAGAGGTGATATTTATCGACGATGAAGAATCAGAATTGGAGTCTTGGAGAATTTCGTCGATGATGAATGGAATTACGATCCCCAATGTCGTAATCAGATGTGGGAATTCTAGAGCGAGGTAAGTTCGAGCGCCATGGCTGACACATTGGTCATGTCCGCGATCACACCATGTGATTCACGTCGATTATTATTTTTATCGTAAGTCATCACCAAATAAAGTTGGTGCAGTGGTGAGCTGCCTGTTATGTTTCCAAAGCGTTGGTCCTTGGCATCTGTTAGGAAAATATGGATGGAAATCATCTTTTAATACTTTTACCGCTGTTAAATAAAATTGAGACTATGCCACTCCAATAAATTTAAGGTTGGGGACTTATGCTCCGATCAACCCTTATGGTTTTAAGTAGTGCCCGTAACCAAACAATGTTGTTTGTTTCCTAAAAGTCGTGGAATGTTGTCTTTTGTTTCGTGACGCTGTTGTCTAAATCCAAAGAGTTTTCTCAAAACCTTTATAAATTAATAATATTGGGACCGTAAAAAATTAGTTATATAATAATAATTAGAAAAAAAAAACACTATATAATGTTTCATGCAACATAGTTTCCTACACTATATAATCATAAAACATAGTTTGAAGATCATGTTATTGAAATAGAGCTTGTTTCATGCAATGTTAATTTTTTGTTACATCACGAAAATACAACATCGCACATTCTTAATGTTATGCGGAACTTTGGAGTTGAATATGAAGGATACATATATTTCAAGAATAGGAAAATAAATTTTCAATCATGTTTCAAAGGGTAAACTGTGGATAAAGTAGCTTATGCTTCAAAATATTTGAATTATGTACTCAAGCTTTTTTTGTGTGTGGCTATAGTACTTAAGTTTTTTTTATTAGTGACTAATGTTGTCTCCATTAATTTTTTGATTATTTCCGTTAAATTTTGCCGCATTGGCTGCCACGTCACCCAACCACGTGGCATTTGACCGCCACATGACATTTTTTTTTGTTTATTTAATTTACTTTTTTATTTTTATTTTTTCTTAAGGATTATTTTTTTATATCAGTTTTGCGTTGCCTTTTTTACACCCGGCTCGGGTTGATTTCTTTAGATCGGTTTTTGAGTTAACTTTTTTTACACCTGGCTCGGGTTGACTTTTTTGGTCGGGGTCCGGTTGACTATTTTATTGCTTTGCTTAGTGTGTGTGTGTGTGTGTGTATATATATATATATATTATGTGCATTTTTCGTAACATATAAAAAATGGGCCCATTTTGGCAAAATTCAAAGCCCATTAAGAAAAGTCAAAGCCCATTAAGAAAAATCAAGGCCCATCACCAAAGCCAAAGACCCGGGGCCGACGAACTAAGACATTGGCGAGGCCCAGGGTCAAAGAGGCGACGAGGCGACAAGGCGACGAGGCAACGAGGCGATGAGGCGACAAGCCCCCTCGTCATAACTTAACGAGGGCATAACTTGTAATTATTCCACACGACGAGGAGATCCGAGACCACGAAGATCTCCGGGAAATCCTCCGGATTCCCCCGGACTCAACATATGGACTCGCGAACAGCCGAAAGACATCAAAGACGAATCAAGAAGCACCGACAACCTCTTTTGCAGGGCAAGGGGCCTCGACAAACCCCCTATTGCAATAGAGAAATTTGTAGGCCCCCAGGAGGTGCAATTTCAGGGAATTGGTTTACCTATAAATTGGAGCCCCCCCCCCCCCCCCCCCCCCCCCCCCGCGCCGCCAACATCGGCAATTCCGACGAGCAAAACCACATCGTCATTCACTCGCCGTTTATCACTAACCCCGAACTACGTGGGACCTGATTCTCTTAAACTGAGATACGTAGGCAGCCTCGCCCAACCATAAGCGACGGGGCACGGGCCCAATCTACCCTTTTTTGCAGGTCCTCCCTCGCCGTACGAGCTCGCCAAGGAAGGAGAATCACGAAGAATCATCAAGACCAGCTCGGAGCTTCATCAAGACCGGAGTTCACCTCGACGAGGACATCGCGAAGAAAAGGATTCCGCCCAGACGAGGAGCTTCGCCAAGACAAGGACCTTGTTGGGAATCATGTCTCGGATTCCGTGTAAATTATCACGAATTATACCTCCGAACCGTCCGGGTAACATTTAAAAATTAATTTAAAGCAGAAAAAACTTGTTATCCGTGCAACGGTCTGGATATCGGATAATAACCATATAACAAGATCTGATAAATATTATGTAATTTAATATTCATATATCATTATTAATAATCTAGTCATAATAGGAAATAAATAGAAAGCAATTAATGGTTGCATTTATTAACCCAATGCATAAGGCCGTACCTCTAATGACGACTTCTGGCTGCGCGTTCTGAATAGGGCAGGGCTCCGCCGGTGCTGAGGGAAACTCCCGTGATCTTCTGGGATATTCTCCTGGAATCCTCGTACCGAAGCGTGGGCTTCGGCGGCAGGACTCCGTCGCAAAATTTTAACTGATGGTTCTTTTTAAGCTTCCGGAGAACTAAGTCTCTTAAGCCGAACAAGAAAGAGAGATCAGAGAGAAAATTCGCAGACCCCGAAGGAGAGGGAGAGTTTGAATTTTTCTTTGGGGAAAGGTGTGAAAAATGTGTAGAATGAGCCTCCTATTTATAGGCTCAAACCGTAACCGAATTGGAGAATTTCCCTCTCTTATTTTCGAATTTCATATATTAAATATAATTAATTATCTCAATCCAATGGTCCAGATTTAATCTTATCTAAATCCAATGGATATAATTAATTAGGGATTTAATTAAATAAGAAAGATTTGGATAAAATCAAAAATCCAATCTTATCATCTTATCTATATAAATTAGAATTATATATATATATATATTAAAATTCAAATTATCATTATCTAGATCCAACGGTTGAGATAAATCTTTAAACTGATCTAATGGATCAAATTAGTTTAGGATAAAATCATATATAAAAAGATTTAATAAGAAACAATTTCGAATTTATCCATAAACCATAATTTGAAAAATAATATAAATATATATTATTAATTAATTTCCAATCCGACGGTAAAGATTAAATCTTAGACCGATCTAACGGATATAATTAATTAATAAAATTCGAAAAATGAAACTTGGTCACCAAGTTATTAATTTCGAATTCATCAATATCCTAATCCAACGGTTGATATTAAATCATAACCGATCCAATGGATTAAATTGATTTTAGGGTTTTTCTCAAATACCAAAACATTTGGTACTTTTGCCGCAATTATGGAAAGACCAAAGTCTATCCATTCGAATGTGAATATTCACATTCCAAAGTCCAATTTGATTTCTACACTCTATAATATATAAAAATATATTATTTTCATATTAATATAAATCTATTAATTATTGAATAATTATTAATAATACATTAATAATAAAATTCGAATAATTAAATTATATTAATATTCTCTGATCTCAATATCACACATTTAAATGTCATGGTGACACACCATCATTTAAATTCGTGACATGTGATTTAATTTCATAGTTTACCGAAACGATCACAAACTTAGAAATTCTCTAAAACACAAACCGTACGTCGAAACGACTCGGTTCCAAAAACAAAGTTGCGTATAATTTAATTTCTAACAACTTTTATGTTGACAGAAAATCGAAATTCTACTTTATTTTGTCAGTTAATTTCGGTTACCAAGATATGGTACTTTTGCCACGCTACTGATAAAACTATCTGATGTCTGTCACAAACTTCAGTTTTATGAGTCTTGCCAAATGATCTTAAAAACATTTCAATGTCTTTATCACGTACGTATCATCCGTTACGGAGCTATCCTGGGGACCATGGACCCGTATCACTTAAGCTCCAACGAACTGCCAGGGTGTTCGTCAAACGTCGGTGTTATTCCACTATAAACCCGAGGCTGCACTCTTTAGTGATACAATATATATTATTTCCTTTATAACAGCAGGGTGTCCATTGATACAATCAAATTCGGGTTATTGATCTCTCACTTGACGATCCACACACGAGCAGGCGGTTTCTACCGTTATGCCCCTCATTGCATTTTCATCCTTGACTCAGTCAGTAATATTATGAGTGACCCACTTATGGTTTCGATTCATAAGTTGCGCACGGGTACCTCTCACTTCTCACCACCGACAATCAGGGGAATCATCATGACTATGAAGAGAGCTGTGTGATGCCCTTGTCTATGACCAAGCTACCCTTACTGCTGACTATCATGCTCCCAAAATAATAGTGTTGGGAACAACGGTAATATATTGTGTTCTTTAACGGTTAAATCAAAGATTAATCAAGCCAGCAGCTCGGACTCAAGATCACTCAGGACTGAGATCGAATATCCATTTGATCATCTACTAGTGACTCAACTCCAAGTTATCAGTGACGATCTTATATGATAACTTCCTGAGTTTAAGTCAGGTCCAGTCCAGTATGAAGACACTTCATAGTTAATGCACTTCTAGTGAGTGTGACACACACAAAATCCAAATTAGGATTGTCACTTAGTCACATTAATGACCTTGTACGATTAATGGGCTCCCACCCAGTTAATCAGGTCACGGACATTTTAAGTTCATTTATTATGATTATTAATTCTTCTTCACATTGACTCTGTTATGATAATAATTCATAATTGCATCCTTTATGAACTAAGGA
Source organism: Parietaria judaica (assembly GCA_954871525.1). Taxonomy (NCBI): domain Eukaryota; kingdom Viridiplantae; phylum Streptophyta; class Magnoliopsida; order Rosales; family Urticaceae; genus Parietaria; species Parietaria judaica. The sequence continues at coordinate 59,190,194 of OX940860.1, forward strand.
TCAAACATTCTATTTTACTCTACCAGAAACTATAATAAGATTATCATAATAAGCATCATCTTTATTCAACGACTTGTCATAATCTTTTACAAATGGATAAAAATATCTTGGTTAAGGACACATATGTCCAACAAACCTCGCCCGGACTTCGCCACCACGAGGGAAACCCGGCGAGGAGCTTCGCCGTAATCCGGACTTCGCCACCACGAGGGAAGTTTGCCGAGGATCGCCAAGGACAGCCCGGAGACTCATCCAAGACGACGGATTCTCCTCCAGCTTTGACGATCATTAGTCAACCCGCGTTGACTCAGCATTCAATTATCCACGTGTTCAGCGGGTCACTCTCGGGACCCGAACCTTGGATCCAATTCTCAGTTAAAGCCATTTTTACGCATTAACAATATATATATATATATATATATATATATATATTCCCAACGTTTTGTTAGTTTGCCATGAAGTTTTTATTTTTCAATCAAAATTAGTTATTTACACTTACTTAGATATATATAATATTATGTTATATATTCGTAAAATTTAAGCTGTATAAATTGACATTAGTTTTAATTCCTACAATCTATACGTCGATATATCCGTAAATAAGACAATTAACATTTTAAGGGTTACAACATTAACATTTTAAATATTGATTAATAAGTATAGTGATAATTAAAAAGATAGTGGTAAAATATAATAACAGAAGAAGACAGGAAGACTCTTGTTTGTTGCAAATTTTCTGTTTTTCCCCAAACAAGTCACTTGTTCACACTCAAAAGTCACAATTTTAAGTGGTTGCTAGGATAGCCTAGTGGTAATTCCACACCACCTTCAAAGTGGAGGTTGTGGTTTCGATCCCCACTGCAGCAAAGCTGCCTTCAAAAAAAAAAAGTCACAATTTTAACTTCTAATTAACTCAAAAGTCACTCACTCATTGTCTTTCCAACTGTTACGTTAAAAAATTCCACAGTCACGGTGGCGTAGTCACCGGAGCTCGATCAACGGTTAAACTCTGGCGGCCCGAGCCCAAGCTTGTGTAAAAAAGTCAACCGGACCCTGGCCCAAAAAGCCAACCAGAGCCCGGTGTACAAAATTCAACCGGGCCCCGGGCCGATAAGCCAATTCGAGCCTGGTGTAAAAAAAACTTAACCCAAAACTGATCTAAAGAAGTCAACCCGAGCCCGGTGTAAAAAACGGCAACCCAAAACCAATATAAAAAAAGTAATGCTTAAGAAAAAAAAATGTAAAATAAAAATATATAAAGATATAAAAAAATTCCACATGGCGTTCAAATGCTACGTGGTTGCGTGTCGTAGCAGCCAATGTGGCAAAATTTAACATTGAGAATTGAAAATTAACAGAGAGAACATTAGCGGCCAACATAAACAACTTTAGTTACTATAGCCCTAGAAAAAACCTTAGTTACATAATTCAATTTTTTTTTTGAAACATTAGGTACTTTAACCGTACTTTACCCGTTTTAAAAATACTACAAGTTTATTAGTGTAATTTGTTTTTATCTAAGATAACTTCATAATTAGTTATCGAATCATGGAGATAAATGTACTGAGAATTGAGAATTTTATAGAATTTAGAATTTTTTTAATCATGATTTATATGCTACAATTCGTTTATTTGTACTAGTGGAATGCCCGCTATTTGCGCGGTATTAATTGTGCTAGTATTACTATATACTCTCACTTTGTTACTAAAAATAATATTTGTTGTAAAAGTTATGCTATATATTATTAATTTTTGGTTTTTTTTTTTTATAATTTTGTCACGACTAAATAAAATTTAAAATATACCGCTTAATATGAGCTAGTTTGTGATATTTTGATGCAAAATTTCCATAATATAACAGTTGAACTTCTACTAAAGTGGTATATTTTATTATGAGACGTTTTTAGCTTTTGAAATGTATTATACATATTTTAATATATAATAATTAATTGCAAGGAGACATACAAATTATTTATGATTGTAATGCAATACGTACCTAATTTACTTACAAACTAATATAAACTTAATTTATTTAAAAAGATCATGTGAAGAAATAACAGAATTTGTTAATTTAAATTTTCGGTGTCACATGTAGCTGTCTTTGCATTTTTTTTGCTCTGCACCGCAAATCCGTTGTCCAAGACCAAAATTATGTTGCTCTTTTGAATCTGAACAAATCTTCTTGTTCTGCCTCTGAGACACTATGACCTATTCGATGCCACAGTTCTTATGCAAGCCTTTTCAGCACACACATGATAAAATCTTGTTGTATCACATATTTAAGACATGGGCAGGGCAGAGCCGGCCCAAACATAACAGGGGCCCTACGCGAAATAATATTTAGAGGCCTCTTAAAAATACATATTTTATTGAAATAAAGAAATTTATTTATGTTTTCTTTAATAGTAGTAATGCCTTAATTCCATATTAATAAATTAATCACTAATAATATTTTAAGTTTCATATATATATATACATATTAATTTTTTTTTTAAAATTTAAGGTGTGGTTTTTTTAAATAAAATTGACAGAGGGAATAAAGCGAACAATCATAACCTATTGATAATTATTCTATTTTCATTACTAATGGTAAATTGAAATATAAAACTCTAAATTAGAGGTGGTGCGATATAATCAATCAAAAAATGACTGTTATATTAAAACGTCATTATTATGAATTTATTTAAAACGAATACGAAAACAAATGTTATATGCTAGGTAAATTTTACACAACCAAACATTATTGTTGGTTAGAATTATTAACAAATATTTTTTCCTATCAAATATTGGATGGTAAATGAAGAGTATATGCCCATAAGTTTAATTTCATATATTTAAGTATCATTCAAATTTTTAATAAAAAAAATAACAAAATTAAAAAGAGTTCCACTTCTATTCTGACAAGTGGCGTATATGCATAAGAAGATAAATAAATAAAGGGTTAATTGCGGCAAAAAGACTCAACCTTTGGTCAAATGCTCTGCTGTGTATACAATCTCCATAAATGGCGGCAAAAGTAACCAAACTTGGCATTTTGGAGTTGACCGAGAAAATCTATCTATGTGGCAATCAGTCTTTGCCATGTGGCATGCCACATGACACTTGGCCGCCACGTGGCATGCCACGTAATTGTTACTTTTTAAATAATTTTTTTTTAAAATATTTTTTTTAAAATATTTTTATTTTTTAAACAAAATTATTTTTTTATTTTTAATAATTTTTTCCCAATAATAACAAATAATGAATATTTAAATTTAAATATTCATCATTGGTTATAATTATTTATTTTTAAAAAAGTGGGTAGAACGAAATAAAAATCACCGCTCACGGTTCACTTGAACTCCGTTTTCGATCCGGTTCACGCGTCGAATAAAATTGTTTAATATGTTTAATAATAATAAATAATAAACACATACATAATGTTTAAAAAGTCAAGAGATAATTAAATACACACCACTTATTCAAAAAATAAAATAAAAATAATAGTCATATTTATATTTAACGAAAAATTATTTTTATTTGTTTGGATGATTTTTTTTGTGTTTTAATTTTATAATAATAATAATTGTTTAATATGTTTGTTTTTATTTATATATTATTCTTTTTTTTTTTAAATTGTCGTTAAATAATCATATGATTATTATTGGTTATTATTATTAAACATATTAAGCGATTTTGTTTCACTCGTGAACCGGATCGGAGGCGGAGCTTGAGTGAACCGTGAACGGTGATTTTTTTCTTTATTTATTGTTAAGGTCGGATTTGGTCAAATCCATTCTCAACACAACTCGTGTCGTTTTGTTCATAAACGACATGAGGGAAGGCGAGGAAGTTCATCACCCGAGAGGGATTATCCCCGAAGAGGATTATCTCCGAGGAGGTTCGACCGCGAGGAGGCACAGCCACACAAAAGCAGACTGCGATGAAGTGTCCCATCACACTCGACGAGGAATTTCTTCATGATGGTTTATGCAGAGCCGAATGACCATTGACGAGATGTGCATTTAATGAAGCCGACCTACTCACTCGATGAGAAGCACCAGCGACGAGGCTTGCAGAGCCGAATGACGGCTGACGGGATGCGCATTTAATGAGGCTCACCTACCCGTAATGGTAGTCTGATCGGAAGTGACATAAAGCAGGAATTAACCATGCTTCCCTCAAATCACGCCAGGAAGCGAATGATTAAAGAGAGAAAACGGCGGGAAAGACGCGAGGGGAATGTAATGTAGACTCTATAAAAGGCAAGATAAGCCTCATTTGTAAAGGTTGGGAAAAATAGAGAAAAAAGGCCCGAAAAAGAGAGAGAGAGAGATCCTGTAATAGAAAGGTTAATGAAATAGAGAGAGCCTTTTGCTCATGATCCTTCATCTGTCCAGCTATTGAACGGAAGAAAACCGAGCTCATATCGGAAAAATATAATAAAACAAAGATATTCACTGATTATTGTTGTTAGTTTGTTATTGGTGATTATTGTAGAGGGCGATTTTCACCGCCCTTTTCCAGTCACAAGAATAACTAAATGAACACAATAATAATATGAACACGAATATTCCTGATTTTTTTATATTCCCGAAATGATTCGGTTTCTCCCGTTTATTAGCTGGACATTCGAAGTATGATGAACAAACATACGACAATGCTCTTTAATCTCAATATAGTCAGATTACAATAGATCGGTACTAAAAAACACAAAGGAATCTCTTTAAGATTGGTGTATTGGCGTTTCTTTCTCTCCTCTCAGAACCAATTTTTCTCCCCTTTTCTATAAGGCTTCCCTTGCCTTTTATAGAGTTTGCCTTTTGTTCTCTTCTTGGCTTTCTCCTTTCATCATTCGTTTCCTCCCGTCATCATTCGTTTCCTCCCGTCATCCCCGGGAAAGCAGGGCAGATTTCTGCTTTATATCGCATCCGAGCAGACTGCCATTTTGGGTAGTTGGGCTGCATTAAATGCACATCTCTTCAGCCGTCATTGGGCCCTGCGCCTCGTTGCTGACGCTTCTTATCGGGTAGGTGGGCTTCATTAAATGCGCATCTCTTCAGCCGACATTGGGCCCCGCGCTGATCATCATGACGAAGTTCCTCGAGACGAGCGTGATGGGACGCTTTATCGCAACTTGCTTCTTTGTCGCCGTGCTTTCTCGCGGTTTAAATTTCTCGGGGATAACCTCATCGGGGATAATCCCCTCGGGCGACGAACTTCCTCGGGGATAATCCTCATCGGGGATAATCCCCTCGGGCGACGAACTTCCTCGGGGATCATCCTCATCGGGGATAATCCTCTCGAGCAATGAACTTCTTTGCTGCTTTTCATGTCGTTTGAGGGCAAAACGACACGAAAAGTGTTGAAGGGGGGATTTGACCGGATCCGATCTCAACAATTATTTTTGTGACTGGAAAAGGGCGGTGAAAATCGCCCTCTACATTTATTTCGTTTGATCAACTTTTCTAAAATGAATAATTATATTCATTAATAAAAACCAGTAATTAATATTTAAATTAAAATATTAATTATTGGTTATTATGGAAAAATAATTTAATTTTAAAAAAAATAATATTATTTAAATTATCTAATAAAATAATAATTACGTGGCATGCCACGTGGCTGTCAAGAGCCATGTGGCATGACAAATACTCTCGGTCAACTCCTAAATGTCAAGTTTGGGTACTTGTGCCGCTATTTACGAAAGTTGTATACACAACAGAGCATATGACCAAAGGTTGAGTCTTTTTGCTGCAACCCAATAAATAAATGATATAATGATGGTGGGCCCACCAATTTAATTATACTGATACACAATAGACATTTATCCTTGACGATGAGTCACCAGAGAAGGGGCCCTTGATATTGGGCGCACAACGCGGGCGCCTTGCGCACTTGCCTCTAAGAAGGCCCTTGACAAGGGTAAAATATTATATGTATATTACAATTTTATCCTTAATACATGAAGTTATTACAAATTTGCCCTTATACTGACATAGTTCAACTCTTTTGGGAGTTGGAACCAATTTACACGTGATAACTTTATTAATACTAGCGGATGGACCGCGCGTTGCGCGGTTGCACGAACTTTTTTGTTTATAAATTTGATAAATATAGAAAATATTATTACTTTCTTAGGCAAAAGATGAATAAAAAAGCATTATAATTATAAGGAAGTTTTATAATGGAAACTGTAATATATATATAGGGAAACTTGAAAAAATGATTCTTAAAAAGCATGTTCTACGTTTTATGTTCCCCAAATTGATGTATCTGAGTATCTATTCTCCAATCTGTATTTAGCTACATTTTGGACAAAAACACCCTTTTCTGAGAAACTGTCAAACTCAACTCATAAAATTGTTAAACTTTGTGCCAAATACTGTCAACCCATACTCGAAAAAAATGTCAAAATTAAGACAATATTTCCCAGAATCTGTCAAACTTTGTGTCAAATATAGTCTATCCATACTCGAAAAATGTCAAAGTTAAGACAATATTTCCCAGAAACTGTCAAACTTTACTCATAAAACTGTCCAACTTTGTGCCGGAAACTTTCCAAAATGACAATTTCTCAACTCAAGTAGAGAAAATGGTATTTTCGTCCAAAATAAGATAAAATAGAGTTTGAGGAACAATTACTCATATACATCAATTTTGGGGAATAAAAAATGTAGAACATGCTTTTTGGGAGTCATTTTTTCAAGTTTCGATATATATATATATATATATATATATATATATAAGGTCAGTTTTGAAATACTCAACATAAAAGTTGTCTTTGCATTTGCCTAATCGTTGAACGATTTAGTATTCTCTGAACTATCTTTCCCACAGTATGAAATAAATAACAACCCTAACAATGTGTGAGCTTTACTCGTAACTATGCCAAGACCAATGTTAAAGACACATCATTCTTCTATTCGATGTAAAACTATATTTACTTTTCGCATCTTCTATCGTTTTATTCTCTCTAAAGATGCTAATAATAGACATATCTTATCAATAAAAAAAAAAATCAGAGTTGCTAATAGCCTAATACACAACTCTTAGTTGTTTAGATGATATAAAAAAAAGTTAATTTTTTAACTCATTGTTTTCAAAAGAACACGTTGCATCATATTTTAATTATTGGATAAAACTTAATCACTTGGGTTACATGTTAAAGAAATATAGAAGGAACTAAGCATTTTAAATGTAAATCACGATTATTTTAACCAATTAAAAAGGGTATATGCGGTCGAAGTAACTTTTTTTAATGGAAAATTTATTATAATAATGATAATGAATGTGTTAAATATATATATTTTTTTTACATATAGCTACCATTTTTTAGGGTTTAGAACTAAAAAAAAAAGGAGTAAAATTTAGAGCTAATTAAGCGGTTTCAAAATCTAAATATCAATCACAATTAATTGTGGAATTAAAATTTGTTACAAAATAAAACCAATTTAAAGAAGGCAGTTTGAAAAGGGCAATGATTATTCATTAATGAAATATGTGTTTGATGAAAAACATAAAAAATGAAGTAACACTAAGTTAGACTCTTGGCATTATATTACTCTTGAATAACATGTATAATCAATGCCTTATGTAATTTTCTCCAACTAATTAAATATGAGTTATTTTCTCCAACAATAAATGTTTTATGTATTTAAGCTACCGATACTTTATATAGCTTAGCTTTAGCCACCAAAATATTTAATAATTTAATCACATAATATCACGTATAGAAATAAGAGTACTTTATTATTAGAATTTTTGTGCAACATTCATGGTAATTAGGTAATTTTACAGTAAAAAAAATGAGAATATATTAAAATGTAACGTCTATCATAGTTAAGCGTTTTCGTCGTCCAAAAGTGAAAATCGGTATTAAAATACAATATTAGTTGTAGTTAAGTATTTTTTGTGTAAAAATTTAAGATAGATATTATAGTGCAACATTCATCGTAATTAGGTATTTTTGCCGCTATGAACCTATTAAATATTACACCATTTGTATAAACTTTTTTTTTAATCTATATAAGGTTTTAAATGAAATATATTTGTGTTTATAATAAAAGTTTGTCCCAATTATAACCAATTAAAAGGATGCTTAAGGTCATGTATAAACTTTAAGGTAACAAATAAGGTCACAAAATATGAACCTATTGAATATTACACCATTTTTATAAACTTTTTTTTAATCTATATAAGGTTTTAAATTAAATATATTTGTGTTCATAAAATTAAAGTTTTCACATATATAACCAATTAAAAGGATGCTTAAGGTCATGTATAAACTTTAAGGTCAGTACTTATGTAGGTATCAACGTTACTCTTGGGTGCCACTCATCATCATACTCCATCATACTCCATCTTCATGACATTCATATTTTTAGATATAGTATACTTTTCTATATATATATATATATATATATATATATATATATATATATATATATATATTTCTTGCCATGCAGTAGGAATGGATAAAACTTTTGATATTCAGGACTTCAAGTACCAATAAGGCAATAACTACATGGTATAAATTATTTAATAGTATAAATATTTTTAAAAAAAGGTCCTATTACCGAAATAAAAACCTATAGTATAGCAATACTTATTGTGTTAAACGATAATCATATATGTTTTAAAACATATAATCTATTCATAATTAATACCAAAGTAAATTTTAAATGCAAAACGAATATCATACAACATTGCAGAATATACATCAGCAAGAATACTTTCAAAAAGCATCAAGATCGTGGATAAAAAATTTCTGAAAAAATTCATTATAAACTCGTTGAAGTCGTCAAAACATTGACAGTGGTATTTGTACTATAGTTTTTTATTGCAAAATAATTCAATACTTAAAATGACCTAGGCATGAAGATCACTTCCACAAGATGAAGAAGAATGAGAATAAGAATTAAAGATGAGTTGGTGGAACTTCGTGACAAAGGACCAGACATGAAGCTCGATCAATTTTTCTTTTCCTTCATTTTCCATGATAGTAGTTTCCTTAAAGTGTTGAGTCCACCTTTATTGGAAACATATATGCAAATATATAGAATAAAATAAAAGCAATATATATACTCAAGTCATCAACAATATTGATAAAACTCAACAACGGAAAAGACAAATATATACGTAATCAAATCTATCGTGTTTACCTCTAAAAAATCCTACCGTGTTTGATCAATCAACATGAAAAAAAATAGCTGCATATATTGTGTAGAAAAAAGTTTATGCCTCGTGAAGAGGAGGGCGTTGGTGGCTGGTTTAATGGGGTTTTGAGGTTGATCAAGTGTTGAGGATTATTTATAGTGGCTCATGCCTCATTGCATGAGTTTACATGCTGTACCGAAATTACATATAATTAACAGGGTCAGAGAAATAAAAGAGGGTCAATTAATGGGCTATTAATAGCTAGTCGAGAGACGTTATATTATATAAGATGAAAAGACAATAGATAATTTATGAATGAAAGCAGGAGAGTAACGTAAATTTTAAAGGGAGGAGACATTGGAAGAGATATCACAGATGCTATTGAATCAAAGGCTAAGTGCATAAAAATAATTCAAAAATCTAAGAAAAGAAGAATTCTCAATACAATGATTTTACTTTGCTATGTGTACTTCTTTGCATGAGAAAAAAGAAAATTCTAATACCTTGATAGCATAGTGCCACATCACCTATGAGTTCCTTCTTTTATAATATATATATTATTTTAATTTACAATAATACCCTTGTATTTTAGAGTTAATACACAAAAGTCAATAAAACTTCTCTAATATACTAATATTCATGTAAATGTGTAATACAAGGCATTAAAGATCATTAATGCCTTGTGATTTTTTGCATCTTCATTATTAAAAAAATATTCTAATATAATGCATGTAGTTATAAGTAATTTTAAATTAAAAAGTCCGTAAACTCATCGATAAATTTGTAATATTCTTAAAAATTGAATGATATAAAAATAAATAAAATGACAAACAATTTATTTATATATAACACTAAAAAGTTATTATAACAACGGATACCAAATGTAACATATTTAAAGAATTCATATCATAAATAAAAAAAAAAACTGATGCAAAATATAGTATAGAAAAAACCGTAAATTTATGTTTACGTCATTGATTTTTTTTGGGCCCCCCCTATAGTATAGAAAAATCCGCCACTAGTTATATTTGATAATTAAAAGTCAAATATAACTTACACATTTTATTATTGCCTTTTAATGTTCTCATTCATCATTTAACTCAAGGTTCAACTTACCATACTTGTCGATAAATAGCTTGCCGTTTTCGACGGATTAATCGATAACTTACCAGATTATCGACTAAAAACTTATAATACTGTAGTTTACCGATTACCGATACTTTTCGATGATTATCGACAGACTATCGACATTTTTCGATACTTTTCGACGGAAAACTTACAAAATATTTTTATAATATCATACCTCAAAGTCAAAACATACGAAGATAAAGTCATACACACTTATAATTCCATCACAAGTCTCAAATCTAAAACACCAATAAAACATAGTCTCACAAATATCAAAACTATCAAACACATAGTCTAAAAACTCAAACACATAATAGATAGATAATAGTAGATAATACTCAAACCGACTTCTCCGACCTCAGAAAAATGACGATCTTCTGTGGGCTTCCATAACTCCGGTGGCACCACTTGCTTCCAGATGATTGTTCAGATATGTGTTCCAAAACAAGCCATGTGGTTCGAAATGCGTACGGAAGTAACTCACGTGGTAATTATATACGTTTTGCTCTATAAAGATGCCACAATTTGGATACAACAGCTGCGCCCAGACACCGTTCTCGAACACATGGTGCGGAGTTGCAAACTGAGTGCTCACCGAAGTTCCCATCGACATCGTCTCTAAGTACCCAGACATCTCGTCCACGGGATTCTCGCTCTGAGAGTGATAGTCACTTCCAAAGTAGAATCCAACAGCAGAAGATGCGTCGTCTTATTGTTGAGGAGGATTAGGAGACTGCTGGTCGGGTTGGAGCGATACATATCACGGCCTGTTTTGTAATCATATAAGTTCACATGCATATATACATGCAATCAACAAAATTCAAATAAACGGTACATTCAAAGAAAAATAGTAATCACCTGTATCATACCCTCTATATGTAGATGCTCCCTACCCTCCCTAGGCGCCACCTCCTCCACCACCCCATCCGCCCCGGGTGCCACCTCCTCCGCCACCCTAGCCACTATGCGAACAGCTATGGGAAGGGGAAGTATAGTGAGTAGAAGCCGTATGAGTGCGATGCTGATTGGCACTGGGCCCAGTAATGCTTGAGCCGCAGTCAACTCCTCCATAAAATCTCAGGGAATCGGCGGTAGGACCGAGTCTTTGCTCACCAAGGACTTGGCTAATCACAACTCCGAATGATCGAGCCTCCTTGACGATCTCTGGGTCTGGGTTGTCTTCTTTGTCATCGAGGTGGACTGGTCGGATCCACTCTATAATTGCGTCCGCGAAGTCACAACCTGCAGAAGCCATCGCCAAAGACCGGGTAAGGTACTCATAAGGATCGGCTTTGTCCACCTGGCCGTACTGCGCCTTTATGTCTCGTAGCGCTAGCTTCTGATTGTAGTTGCAGAATAGTAGCTTCTCTAGTGTTGCGTACGCCATACGGTTGCGGAGCTTGGTGTGGATCAGGGCAAAAGTGCTCCAATTCCTCTCGCACGCTGAAGCGGACACGGTCTGTGACAAAATCCTTACTGCTAGCCTGTGCAACGTGGGGTATGGGCCCCTGAAGATGTTCCACCACTCAGTTGTAAATAAATCAAAATATTAAAATTTAGTTAGATTAATTTTTAAAACTTAGCATGTTTAAAGGATTACAATCTCTATATTCTTTCTTACTGGGTGCAAGAGTCTTCCGTGCTGCCACACACGACCGCTCGCGAAACGGACCTATAGCGTCACGGAACCGCACACACTACAATACAAGAAAGTAAGTTATATTTTATTTAATCACAAGAAATAAAATTACACAATTAAATTAAGATCTTACTTCTTCTGCGAGATGTGTAGATTACTTCACAAATCACAAAAAGATCAACTTCAAATACTTTTGCCGCAATTATGAGAAAATCTGAATTATCATCAAATCTGCCTAAAAAATTCACCAACAAACACATATTTCTTACTAAATACTAACTACAATCTTTTAAAGCATATACGAACAATAAATCATAAAAAAATATATATATTTTGAGCAAATTTAAAAATTCAAAACTTTGTATACGTTTGCTTAACAAGCATACAAATTTGAATTTCCTCTAAATCTAACAAAATAATTACAAACTAAGTCATCAAAACAAGTTTTCATCAACATATATTCATAAGAATGCAAAAAAACAACTCAAAATAATAAAAGTACCAATCTTTACCCAGTGAAGAACAGAACTCATATGAACAACTAACTCTTTAGTTTTGAACACATGCAAATCTTCTAAAAATCGTAAAAATGAGTAAATATCAAAGAAAAAAAAATGCATGATTCATACATATCTATGATTATAACTCCTAAATTTACCAAAAAGTTCACACAAATTTGAAGAAATTCGGAGAAAAATGCTTAAATAAAAACTTTGCAATCTTTTGCCAAATACACGATACTCAGTGATAATAACATGATTTACCGAAAATCCATTACCTTACCAGCTCGAAAATTGCCCAAATGCACAATTTTTGGCTTGACAACGGCGAGAAGAAAGGAGAAGTAGGGTTTGGTTTGATTTTCGGCGAAAAAAATTCAATTTATACCTGCCCTAATATTTTTTTACACTGCAAAAAACAATAATCCATTGGAAAAGATTTTATCGGTTATCGCGATTTTCGGCGATAAGTTTACTAACCGGGAACTAGTGTAGTGGATTATTTACCGATTAACATTGGTAAGACCGATTATCGTCGATTATCGACGATTATCCAGAGTAAGTCGAACCTTGATAATTTCAACCATATATATAATTGAAATAGGGACACTAAATTATTTTTCTACTAAAAAAAACTTAAAATAAAAAATGTGAATAATTCTGTGTTTTACATGTTGCCAAGACAATCTCTCAAACTTTCCATATATTATGGTTTTTCTTATTAATTTCATTAAAAAAATTAACGTTAATAATTGTTCGAATGAATGAGTTTTTAATATATATTTAATTTCAAAATCTTAAAAATTATAGCACAAATAGATAATGAAAAAAATATTTATCACATTTTCCTCTTTTTATATATATATATATATATATATTTATCAATCATTAAGATTAAGAATGAAATTGTAAAAATAACAAAAAAATCAGACCAAGCTTCCTACATTTTTGTTATAAACATTAATTGTTGATGCTGAAAATTAGATCAAACATTCTAGCGGCCCAATAGCATGGTATGGGCCAGGCCCAACGCTGTTTGTTGACTTCGAGTGGGCTATAGAGCGTTGACTCCTTTGTACTTCGGGTCAGACGGACCCTCCACTGTCAGTGGACCAGTAATCCGGGCTCTGTCCGTTGCTTGTAACCACGTTGACAGTAGCATGCTATTTCTACCTTTGCGTGTATTAGCTTTTGTTTGTGTGCGTCGGGCCTTTTAAGTCCGAGTTGACAGGGTATACGCCCGGTCTTGCTCGATTTTTGTGTATCTGGTGCCAGATCGCACTTTGTAAAGTGCTAGGGGTTCTAGATTTATGGAAAGTTGCACAGTGTTGAGCGTCCTGGTTCGTACCTGGGGACGCCTCACGAGCGGCTTGTGTCCTAGAGCCAGGGTCGCGCTTCGCAGATTGCTAAGGCTCTTAGCGCTAAGGGTCCTGGACTTATGGCAGGCGCTTCGCAGATTGCTAAGGCTCTTCGCAGATTGCTAAGGCTCTTCGTGATTTAAATATTCGGTATGTTTTATCATTTGTCAGGATTCATAAAACTAGAGTCTGTGTCAGACTTTGGAAGTTTTATTTTAGACGTGGAAAAACTATCAAAGTTTGGTGCTAGAAATTTAACTGATAAAAGAAAGTTGAATTTAGATTTTTCATCAACTGCAAAGTTGTTGGAAATAAAATTCTAAGAGACTTTGCTTGTGAAACCGAGTTGTTTCGACGTACAGTTTGTGATTTAGAGAATTTCCAAGTTTACGATCGTTTTCGTAAATATGTGAAATTTAATCACATGTCATGAATTTAAATGGTGATGTTGCACCACGATATTTAATGTGTGATGTTGAGATCAGAGGTTAATAATATAATTTAATTATTGATATTATTATTAATAATTAATTAATAATTAATAGATTTATGTTATTTAAATAAAAATATATATTTGGTATATATATGAATCTGTAGAAATAATGCGGCCCAAGTAAATGTGTAAGTTGGGCTTACACAAATTTGCTTGGATTTGGATTTTCCAAATATGCGGCATATGTACCTATGTTTAGGTATTAATTGAAAACTGTTAAATTAATTTGGTTCATTAGATCGGTCCAGTTTGATCTTAACCGTTTGATAATGATAATTAATTTGGAAAGCTAAATTTGAAAAATGACTAGTTGACCAAGCATGGATTTCAAAATTTCTTAATTAATTATATCCATTGGATTAGTTTAAGATTCAATCTTAACCATTGGATTGGAAATTAATTAACATATATATATAGAAATGGAAAAGTCGAATTCTTTATAATGTAGATCGAATTTTTGCTTGGTGAACAAGTAATGAGGCATGACTTTATGCTAAATCAATATGGTCCATTAGATTGGTTATGGGATTAATTCCAACCATTAGATCTAGACTATTGATTTCGAAATTTCCATATGCATGCATAGGGAATTCGAATTCTCTTATATAAGGAAGTGATTAGATAATTGATTTGTTCATGGTTTCCTTATTTGGTTAAATCCCTAATTAATCCTAACCATTAGATCATTGGTGATTCAATCTTGGCCATTTGTTTGGAGTGATTAATTATATTTGCCCATTATAGAATTCAAAATTCATGCATGGAAGCTTCCCTTATTGGTTTCTCCATGAGCCCATAAATACAAGGCTCATTCTACACATTGCACACACCTTCCCCAGAGCAATAATTCGATCTCTCTCTCTCTCTAGAGTCTGCGAATTTCTTAGACTCTCGCTGACTCCCCTTCATGATTCCTATCCCGTTTTCCGTTAGGAATTTTACGAGTAGGTGAAAGGTTGAGGCGATGGCCTAGAGTTTTTTGAGAGACGGCCTCCCTATAATGATTTTGTAGGATGATAGTTGGTCTACCAGGAGGTATATGACCATTTTGGTGATTAGAGCTCCGTCTTCTGACCCAAATGTGGTGGGTAGGTTGATGACTCCTTCGGTGAGGACTGACTTCCCATTAAACCCGTAGAGTGGGGTTTTTACTGGCGTCATGATGAGCCCTCCCAGATTTATTTGTTCTAGGGCTGCTTGGAAGATGATGCATGTCGAGCTGCCGTTGTCAACCAGCACTCGTTTTACCCTGTTATTGGCGATCAGAGTTTCGACTACGATTGCGTCGTTGTGGGGGTGTGAGACTCTGAAAGCTTCTTCCTCCGTGAAGGTGATGGTTTGGCTAGGAAGCACTGTCAACGAGCCGGTGAGGTTTGCCAGGTTGATCTGGTGTTCTTCACTGTCACCTTCTAGGGCTTGAGGGTATCTCTTTCGCTTGTTGTTGGAATCCCCAGTTTTGGTTCGCCCAGGAGGTGGACACGATGTGATATTGGCGGGTCTTAGCCCGCTCCTTGTCTTGGTAGGGCTTGATTGAGTGGTCATCTCTTGAATGTTCGGTCTCTCGAGGTGGGGGGTCATTTGATTTCCCGCTCTCCGCCACGAGTTTCTTGACGAACTCTTTCGATTGCCCGTCTTAGATTAGCTACTCAATTTTTTAGATCAGATGCTAGCATTCGGACGTCGTGTGTCCGTGATCCTGGTGGTACTCACAATATCGATTTTTATCCTTCTTGGCTCTATTCTGCATTTGTCGTGGGGTGCCAAACTTTTCCCCGTGAAGGCTAAAGATCGTAGCCGGAGATATAATTAGGGGGGTGTAGTACACCCGCCTGGGTTATTGTTGGCGCCTCTCAGATTCAGGCTACTGGGATATAATCACTGTGGTGAAGGCGTCGTCATCGGTGTAGCCAACGACCTTGTTGGCTTCCTCCGTGAACCTTTTTAAGTAGGCTTGGAGAGATTCACTTTTGCACTGCTTAAAAGACCACATGTACGACTTGCCTTTGCGCTAGGTTATCGAGCTTACGAAGCGGAAGATGAAGTGTTCCTTTAGCTCTTCGAATGAATCGATCTACCCATTAGGGAGTCATTAGTAACATTCGAAGGCGGGCCCGGCGAGGGTGAGGTAGAAAGCCTGGGACATCGTGGAAGGCGAACACCTTTACACCTGCATGGAGAGCTGATATAGCACCAGGTGGTAGGTGGAATCGCCGGTGCCGTCATAGATTAGATTTAATGGGAATCGCAAATCCCCATCGAGATTCTCATCGAGCAGGTGGTTGGCGGGAGGGCAGATGATTCCCTTTGCCATGCTCTTGACGGCAGGATCTGAGCTGTTCACTTCGGCGAGCTCTCGCACTTTTCTACTCAGGGCTTGGACCTAATTATCCAGCCTCGCGCCCTGTGGGGGCGTCGGAACTGTGTTTAATCGCCCCGTCATGCGGCGAGGGGCGGCGTACCAAGGACCTTCGGACGAATCAGAGTTGGCATCGTCCGAGTGTCCTGGGCAGCGGGACCTCACCCTCCGTCGATTGATGTGTCGTCGTTGGTCTCCGTCTTGATCGGGGCGATTTTGATGGTGGCGGAGTTCGTCTTTGTCGTCCGTGCGCACTCTGTCGTGCGCTCTCCGGGGACGGTGGTTTCTTGGCCTCCTTGCACTGTCGGCACCATCTTCGTTTCTCCCGAGTCGGGCGAAGGCTGATCGTCGGGTTGACCGAGACTGTTCCGTCTCGTGAATGTCTTTAGGAGCCTGTTGTGCTTCGTGGGGCCCTCTTTGTGTTAGTTTGAGGGCCTCCTCTGGACTTTCCTCTTCGTCGACGCCTTTGAGGTTTGCGTCGTCATGACCGAGGTGTGTGGACATTAGAACGGTCAGCCAGAAGACGTCGTCTTCCAGCCTGACTAGTCGTTCTATTTCTTCGTTGACGGCAGGCTCTTCATGAGCGTTCGTCTCGGGCTGGTTTCGCGCCTGGGTTTGGCTTGCGTTAACCTGAGCCCGTGTGTTGAGAGCAATGCTTCCCGCAGGGCGGGAAAATGTGCCTTCTATCGATTTTGACATCGTGGTTTTGAGAAAGGGTACCTAGAGGCTTTTGATTTCTATGGCCCCCCTCCTTCTAGCGCCAAAATGTTGATGCTAAAAAGTAGATCATATATTCGAGCAGCCCAATAGCATGGTATGGGCCGGGCCCAACGCCGTTTGTTGACTTCGAGTGGGCTATAGAGCATTGACCCCTGTAACCACGGTGCCAGTAGCAGATTAGGCTGGGTTACAGGAAGAGGATGGCATTAGGGACCTGGTCTCCACGTAGGGAGGATCTCGGTGAGATCTCGATGTGAGCCCTGAAAGACAAGACCCCTCCGCACTTCGGGTCAGACAGACCGTCCACTGTCAGTGGACCAGTATTCCGGGCTCTGCCCGTTGCCTATAACCACGTTGCCAGTAGCAGACTAGGCTGGGTTATAGGCAGGGGATGGCACTAGGGACCCGGTCTCCACGTAGGAAAGATCTCGGTGAGATCCCGATGTGAGCCCTGACAGACGAGACCCCTCTGCCTGGGTTCCTAAAATCGACCCGGGTCCACGGCCGATCCGCAAAGTCAGTATAGACTGGGGGACGGTCACACGCGTCCCGTAAATCAGAATCTAGGCAGGCAGGATCGTACAGTCGTGTAAGAACCTTTTCAAGAGTTTCTGCTCTAGTCGCTTCCTCTCTCTTCTGGACCTTTGGATGATTCACGGAGGTCAGACCCCTCGGTTCGCATTGTAGGTCCTGATACGAGGTCCTCGGTCTATCCGCAAAGTCGGTATATCTGTTAGAGATAATGGACTGGGGGATAGCACGACTACCACGTTAACAAAACCTAGCTAGGAGGATCGTAAACCGTACCTAAAATTTCTCTAGGGCTTCCGCTCTAGTTGGATTCCTTGCACTCAGAACCTGGGCAAAATAGCACCCGAGGTCAAGGAGAATCGGGGGGGCTACCCCTTGATTCACCTCCGACGCTCAACATTAGGCAAATACCCGGGGGGGGGGGGGGGGGGGGGGGCGTTTAGAGGGAGTAGGAGAGGTCTAGGTTCGAGCTAGGGAGAGAGGAAATCGAGTTTTAATGAGTTACCGTTTAGTGAAAACCGGTGTTCTATTTATAGGAGGGTTCAGAAGTTCAAACGCGATTATATATTACTCCCGGAAGCCCCCGTAGTAAAATTATATAGTTTTTTGACTCCCCCAGACGTGGCCAATCCAACGCCGCAAACGGCATCTCAATCCGAGCTCTCACGCGCTCCCACGTGCTTATATTCTACCGTGTTTTTGTTGTGGACCCTTCCGTCGAAGCCTTAAAAAATCTATACTCAAAGTCTTGTTTGTAATACTTTGGCCCTTTTGATATAGAATAGAACAACATGAGAGTGACACAAAAGTACTGCATACCTGTAAACTAAAATCTATATTAGGGAACTATATGATACCACATAATAGAAAAATTCATAATGAAAATAACAAAAGACAACCGATCTGTTAAGAATAATAGAACAATAATGTAGAGAATATAAAACAGTATTAGCTAGATTGACTAAAGAAATAGAAGAGATGACATTATTTGCTTGTTTATTTCAGCTAAAAAAAATCTCTATATATAGGCCTAAAAAGATACAATGAGTATAATGCATATAATAAATTAAAATTAAATATAGAGTTTAAGAAAGGGAAACACCAAAAGTCTTAGACATATCAAGTCTTGAACATGGAATAATAAATGTTCATCCAATTAATAATTATGTATTTATTATAATACATGATAATTATTTTACTATTCAAATACATGATGAAAAAACAAATTCTAGAAAATTAGAAAATTTTATGCGACATTTGATGAGGATACAAATAGTACATTAGATTAATCATTACCTCATTTTTGTTCTCTCGACATATGTATGTATATAATAAAATATATTATAAACATTTTGCTTGTTACAAACCTGATAAAAAAAAGGAGTTCTAGGTTAATACTAAATTTCATTTGACATTTGATAAGGATATAAATATTAAATTAAATTAATTCATTTATTTGGATTTATGCAAATTAAGGCTATACCTTTTCATTGACTAATTAGTTACACCTCTTCATTGTCTTTTAACTAGCCTACATATAGAGGTTGTATAAGATGAAATACAAAGCATTTTATAATCTCTATACATCATTCTATTCTATATTTCTCTTTAAAAATTGAGTATCTTCTAACATGTTTCATTTGTCTAGAGCACTAGCGCAACAACGTTAACAAAATAGCGATTATATTTTTTTTATGAAAAACAATTTTTTTTAAGGGTGGCGCAATATGGCAACACCACCGCGGACGCCGGCGGCGGCGCCATGCACGCCACCAAACCGGAGGCGCAAACAGCAGCGGCTAGGGTTTCTAAAACTCTAGCCAAACCCTAATTTGATTAGGGTTGGCTGGTGGCCTTGAACTGTTCCAGGCCCACGGGTTTTGGGCTAGGTTAAACCCAGCCCAGGTCAACAGGTCTGGTTTGACCTAGACCCATGGGTCAAGGTTGACCCAACCCAAGTCTGACTTGGGTCGAACCTTGACCCGACACAGATCCACACAAGGACCTAGGTTAAACCCGACCCGGATCCATTCAGACCCGGGTCAAACCCGACCCGGCCCTGGTCCGCCTGGGTCAGACCCGACCCAGAGCGTTGACCTGGGTCAATTGGGCCTGACCCGGCCCAGAATTGTTCTTGGCCATTCGGTTAGGCCCACGAGCAGGGCATCTGATGCCTAGCCCGAATTGCTGGGCTGCCCACAGGCAGCCTTTGCGAGCGCGGGTCCCACCTGTGCTCGCATCCCGATTCCGATTTTAATTTTAATTTTTAATTTTATTTAATTTTATTTAATTTTAGAATTGAAATTAATAGTAGGAATTGAAAATCTAATTCATAAAACTTTTTATAAATTGGATTTATTTAAAGTTTTAGAACATCGTTGCATTTACAGTTTAATATTTTATTATTATTCATAATCCTTTAATTAAGTTTATTTATAAATACTGAATTTTGAAATGCTCAATAATCATTTATTAAGACTTTGTAAAATATTAAGTCGTATATTATTCTTTTTTATTTTTAAACATTAAGAATAGCATGCTAAAATCTAATATTCTCGACTGAAATATTAGATTGAATAATAAAGATGAATTTTAATTATGATAAATAAGTTAATTATTTATTTTATGAAAATATTAATAATATTTTTGAACAAAATCTAGGATCAAGCGTTATCCTTTAGATCATAATTATTATTCATAATTGAATATGCTTTTAAGATTAGATCTTAATCCATACTCATAGTCTCTAACATAATAATTTAAATAAGTTATTTTATTTAAGTTTCAGACATAATAATGGATCACTGGAAAAACCCCTCATTTAATATTAGGTTAATAGTCTTCCATGTGAAGGATCCTCGATCTAAGTGAGCCCGATCTTAATGCATCTACAACACAGTAGAGTGTTTTTACTCAGCTCACTCAGACGGGTAGGGCGACCTATACTGTCCACCGGTCTATCTCATGGGTCCACCTAAGATGGTGATTCTAATAAAGAATAGATACCGTAGACTAACTAAGAAAAACCGGTTAGAAATAATTAACGGTTACTTTATATAACCGTCATAGATAATATAGGATGTTAGCACAATTGTTGTCTTACTATGAGGGTAACTTTTCTATTCAAATTAGTCACGAAACATCATTAAAGTCCTAATGATATTCCATTTACATCTTTATTATAATAATTGCTTTATAATTTACATGTTCGTATTAGAATTAATATTGCGCTTATTCGTATTTTTATTTCTTCACATTTATAAGAATTAACATTGTCTGTATTTTAGATATGGACCATATGGTGATGGCTTCTAAAGCCGTAAAAGCTTTCAAGGCTGCAGTTGAGAACAAGCCTCTCCAGGAAAACAAATTCGGAATGTGGTCAGAAGAGTTACACAAGATGCTATAGCCTGACAAACTTTGGTTCATTGTCACTGACTTACCACCATTCATTCCTGATAAAGAATCGGGAAGTAAGGAAGAATGGATTAGTTATCACCACTATTTGGTGAAATCCATTCATGGTCATTGACTCATGTCCTCGACGATGATCCGATCATTCGCTGTGAGATTGAGAACATGAATGCTCATGAAGCAATCCTCTTCCTGGAGAAAACCTATGGGGATAGGAACCCCGTAAAACGTTACTCACCGTTAAGAAGCTTGTTCAATAAGAAAATGTTTGCCAACAGAACTGTCAGAGAACATTGTAAAGAAATGATAGACATTGTTTACAGACTACAGAACTCGGGATTCTATATAGGAATGGACATGAGGAAGTTTTGCATACTTCAGTCATTGACACCCGACTTAGCTAAAACAGTCAGCATCCTTATTGAAGGCAACTGCACCTACGACCACCTCATCAATTTACTAGAAGTCGGTGAAATAAATTCTAAGGCTATAAAAAAGCAAATGGTGAATGATTATGAAGAACTGAGAAGAAACAAAATTGCTAAATTGAGTCAGGACTCACCGAGCACAGTCTCAGAGACTGTCAACGTCAATTATTCGAGCTCAGGTATAAACATTATAAACTAAACTACTCAAGATTCATTAAATTAATAGTAAACAAGTTACTAACAGGTGTTTTGAAATTTCATTTCATACATAGAAGAACCAGATGAAGAAGAATTAGAAGAATTGAAGCTGAAAGGAAATGAAGACAAAGAGCATGCCTTGATCATGATCAAGACTTTCTATCTCTTCTACTTTAGCATAATTATGATTAGGTTTCTTTTCAAATTGAATGTCATTTGTTGTTATTATTAAATTCCATTAAGTTTGTTACTGGATATTAATTGTTTTTAAGATCAATGTTATTGTTAAGTTTCCTTAATTTGAATAACATGTTCTCAAAATTCATTATGATAACATGAACATGCCTTAAATTTTTTTGAATGCTTATACATTAAAGTAATGTTTAAACAATATCAATTAATACAATGTATGGTCATTGATGACAAAATTCAAGATTCTTCATATATATATATATATATATATATATATATATATATATATATATATACACAAATCATCCACTCTATTAAGCTACCACACTAAACTGTGTGCCATTGATGACGGTCCCTTCAACACCATATGAAATATGGAAGGGAAGAAAACCGAGTTTACAATTCATCAAAATCTGGGGGTGTGAAGCCTATGTCAAAAGGTTGACATCAGGTAAACTAAGCCTTAAATCTATGAAATGTCATTTTGTTGGTTACCCAACAGAAACTTCTGGGTACTACATCTATCATCAATACAGCCACAAAATCTTTGTGGCAAAAACAGGTGTATTCTTAGAAGAAGATATCCTTTCTAGAAAGTCTAGTGGAAGAGAAGTTGTTCTTCAGGAAGAACTAGAACCACAAAATCAAAATGAATTGGGAATGGACACAGAAGAAACTCTTGCATCGGCTTATACACAAAATGATCAAATCATTGATATAAACCAACCAGAGGACATTGCTCGTGACAATGAAACTAATGTTAATATGATTATAAATGATTAGTCAGGAAATGTTACTCTGGATGATGTACCCTACTCTGGATGATGTACCCATACAAGATGGGATAAATGAGCAACCTAATTACACACTGACATCTCAAAGATACACCAGAGATAGTCAAACTCCTCTGAAACTAAATCTCATTGCATCAATCGAAGGAGACAGTTCATGAAGATGAAGGTGACGAACCGGATAACTATAGAGAAGCAATGTCAGGATATGATTCAGACAAATGGCTTGAGGTCATGAAATCTGAAATGGACTCCATGTACACCAACAAGGTATGGGACCTAGTTGGTGCACCCAAAGGGGCAAGACCCATTGGATGCAAATGGATTTTCAAGAAGAAAATTGACATAGATGGTAAAATACAAACTTACAAAGAGAGACTGGTTGCTAAAGGATATCGACAAATTCATGGTATATAGTATGATGAAACATTCCCCCTAGTAGCCATGTTTAAGTCCATAAGAATCTTGCTTTCCATTTTTGCTTTCTATAATTATGAAATCTGGCAAATGGACGTAAAAACCGCGTTCCTGAACGGAGTTCTGGAAGAGGATGTGTACATGACACAGCCTGAAGGTTTCATAGATCAAAAGCATCCTGAAAAGGTTTGCAAACCGAAAAGATCAATTTATGGTCTTAAGCAAGCATCTCGAAGTTGGAATCTTCGTTTTGATGAATTAATTACAGAATTTGGTTTTGTCAAAAACAAAGACGATCCATGCGTGTACATCAACTTTAGTGGGAGTAACGTTGTTTTCTTAATTTTGTATGTTGATGACATACTAATAATAGGAAGCAATACATCTGAACTCCTATTAGTGAAGGAGTGGTTGAGAAAATGTTTCTCAATAAAGACTTACGGGAAGCCACCTACATATTAGGCATCAAAATCCAAAGAAATAGGAACAAGAAAGTCTTTACCCTAAGTCAGAGTACATACATTGATAAGATTGTTAAAAGGTTTAACATGGATAAATCCAGCAAAGGATTTTCTCCAATAACTCATAAAACATATCTTAACAAGAAGCATAGTCCAGTTTCTTTGGAAGAAATTTAAGATATGAAGAGGGTACCATATGCTTCTGTTATTGGTTCTATAATGTATGCAATGTTATGCACTCGACCAGATATAGCTTTTGCCTTAAGCATGACTTGTAGATTTCAATCAAACCCTGGCTACAGTCATTGGATCGCCATAAGAAACATCCTAAGGTACTTAAACAGAACCAAGGATAGATGTCTCATTTACGACGGAGCTCATCAGATGACCTTTGATGGTTATACTGATGCAAGCTTCCAAACCAACCAAGCTGGTTTCAAATCTCAAACAGGATATGTATTCAGTGCAAACTGTGGTGCTGTTACTTGGAACAGTAGTCAACAAGCTATAGTAGCTGATTCAACCACCGAATCTGAGTACATAGCAGCATCTGAAGCTGCTAAAGATACTGTCTGGATCAAGAAATTTGTTTATGATATTGGTGTAGTTCCTAGCATTGGTGATCATGTATAGATCTACTGTGACAACAACGGAGCTATAACACAAGCCAAGGAACCGAGATTACACAGGACAACAAAACATGTACTCATAAAGTTCAATCTAATCAGAGACATCATTAATCGGAAGGCCGTAATAATGGAAAGAGTAGACACAGACGACAACGTGGCGGACTCGATGATAAAAGCTTTGTCGAAAGAAAAGCATTATCGTCATGCAGAATCTATAGGGATTAAGAACCCATAGATATCTGCGGTCTATATATAAACACGTGGAAGTTTATAAATTTGTATTTAGTTCAAGAACAAATTTAATTTATGTATTTTAATTTTGGAGCACAATATTATTTCTATAAAAGGCAAGTTTCTTCATTATATGTTCACACCAACGTTTAAAATTAAACTCAAAATTAATTTTATAAATATTGCTTATAACTTATAAAATGAAGTCCCTAAGATGTCTTAAACGACAATCTTAAACTTTTCCTACTCAAAGAAAATCATTAGAAGAAACCAAGAGGGACACCAAATGATATTTTAAAATTGATTGGTGCATGTAAGTAAAAAGAGGGAAGTGTCCCTGATATCTTTCAAATATTCTTATACATGTAGGCACTAGTAAAGAAAGACTAGCAGTGCTGGACTGACTCAAACTATGAAAATTCTCACATGGCAACAAAACCTTATAATTAAGGAAACACGGAGACTTTTAGAGAAATAATGAAAGATTCCAAAGTTTGAGAATGGTCATGAGTCCATTACCTGGCTAGTAACATATTTTGATTGTAGTTAAACGCTTACTGTAACGGGTAGTTATAAAAACTATGTTTAGATATGTTACAAACCTTGTAGAGTGGAATGTTTATTCAAGAAAATATGCATCTCCCCAAAACATGGGGCAATACACTCAGGGCTTCTTGAAGGAAACAAGTATGAGAAATCTATGGCCACAGACAAGTCAAAACATATTTGGACTTGGTAGCTTAATACTTTTATCCGAATCAGGAAACGAAAACCGACTTAAACAGATGTGCCAAACCATGGTCTGTGTCCTTTTCGATTAGTAAATATGTTGAAGGAATAAGTCATATAATAAAGTTAAAAGAATAATCCAGATGGATCCTTAGACATATAACTTAACATAATAGGATCAATGTATTTTAGTAGGTTGGGAAGTGAAGTCTAGGTAGAGACCTCTCACTCCTTGCAAACTTTATGTCTGCAACCAACTCTACAAAATCCTATGGAGTCACACCGAACACTCCAGGGGAAACGAAGAATGATGAAAAATTCACAACGAAATGGGTTTCAGTTGCGACCATGAATAACTAGGCATAGATGATCTAGAATGATGTGCAGGATAACCATTCCTGGCATCTGTTCATTTCATTGTATGTTTAAGAGTATGCACGGGAGATAGCCAATCCCGATATATTCGTGCAAGTAGGAGATTGTAGGAAATGCCCGAATAGGAATATTATATCCACCAGGCTTTCAGGTTTTGACCCGACTACATAAATAAGGCATCGGGTCCACTCGGGCCTGAGATTTAAATATGAGATCATTAATTAATTACATGATCTAAGTAATAATTACTTAATGGGCTTGGATCCATTAAATCGGCCCAAAGCCCATTAGGTAAATTGATGTTGTATTATAAATACAACTTAAAGCTCATAATTGACTAATCCCAAAAAACTCTACACTCAGAGAGAAAATTTGCATACCCTTAAGCTACAGAGCTCGCGAGTTTCTCATTCCCCGGTTCTTCATCTGTTTCTCATCCAAACACCGAGGAGGACGTATCCTGTCCAACGAGGTATTTTTTGGTCATCAAAGACGTTCCCGCAGTGACGTGGTGGACAAAATAGAGGCACGACATTTGGCGTGCTTAATCCAGGAGAGAAAGAGATTCGGCCAGAAAAAGAATCGAGCAATTCACAACGTTTTTGGTACAGTTGGCAAAAGTACCAAAACATTGGTAACGATTTCTAAATTGTTTCTTTAGATTCAAAATTAGTCTAGATCTATATTGTTCAATGATATCCCTTGATTTTTGCCTCGGGATTGAGAAAAATCATTGAAAAATCCAACAGTAACCACAAGAGTTAATCAACAGAAAAACAATAGAAAAAAAAAGATATTGCATCACTAATAATAATATTAAAAAGTTAAATAATTATTCTTTTATGTACTATTTATAGTAAACATAATATTGATGGATCCAAATCGACCGTTGTATAAAGGCTTTCAAGCACAACTTCACACTATAACACTCATTGTCACGTGTATTTATATATATAAATATATTAGTGAGCAAGAGTAAGAATTGGAGAAAGAGTTTCTTTCTTTATAATAGATGGAATGAGTTGAGTTGCAAAACAATGATGAAGTGCTTGTTGATATAGGAAACTCCATTGTTGTAAAATTACTAACTTACCCTAGCAACTTGTCTACCAAGGAAAATAAATAATGATAAAACTAGTCAGTAACACTTTTTGAGCAAGTATAACTTGCAATGATGTCATAGTTAACGTTTACATTCTCTCCTGTTAGCTTGACTTGGCTTGAGGTTCTTCATGCCGAGTAGTTTTCGCATGTCCGCGAATTTGACCTAAGCTAGAGTCTAGGTATGAATGTCCGCACGTTGCTCTCTGGTGCTGAAAAATTCCACGATGATCTCTTGCTTCTCGATACACTAGCGAATAAAGTGAAAGAGAGTGTCTATGTGCTTGCCGCATCCATTAAACACCGGGTTCTTCATCAGTACGATCGCTGAATTATTGTCCACGTATAGAGTTACTGGAATCTGCTTGATTCCGGTAACCTCGCTCAACAATCTTCTCATCCACAACGCTTGACACAGTTTCCAAGAACTCAGCTTCACAAGGCGATAGACCCACAGTTCTCTGCTTCTGAGACTGCCAGGTGATTAGATTTTTGTAGAGATAAAACGCCATACCTCCGGTACTTTTTCTGTCATCATTGTCACCGGCTAGGTCACTGTCGGTAAATCCGACCAGTTCTTCAGCTCCACTTCCTCTTCCGTACTGGATCCCATAGCTCGTCGTTCCGTTCACATAACGAAGGATGTGCTTCACAGCCTGCTGGTGTAGACTAGTAGGCTTTTCCATGTGACGACTTACCTTGCCAACTGCATATGAGATGTTAGGTTGGGTGCGGGTTAGGTACCTTAGACACCCGATGACACGTCCGTACTCCGTGGGATCCAATGGTACTCCTTCTGCGTCCTTCTTTATTTTCAACTTTTCCTCTATCAGATACTTGTTCAGGTTGCAATCCACCATCTCGAACTGGTTGAAAATTTTCTTCGCATAAGCCGACTGCTTCAGCGTGACACATTCCATCTTCTGCTCGACCTCGATGTTGAGGTAGTATGAGATTAGTCCGAGGTTGCTCATCCTCCTTTATCATTTGCTCCCTGAATCCATTTATGCCATATACGCTGGATGCAGTCACGATTTGGTCGTCGATGGACACACTGACGATGAGGGCCTCCTCTGTTGGACATGTGTCCTTAAACAAGATGTTTTATTTCATTTGTAAAAGATTATGATAAGTCGTTGAATAAAAGATGGTGCTTATTATGTTAATCTTATTATTATGGTTTTTGGTAGAGTAAAATAGAATGTTTGTTCCTTACTTCATAAAAGATGCAATTATGTTATTATTATCTCAACCGAGTCAATGTGAGGAAGAATTCATAAGCATAATAAATGAACTTTAAATGTCTATGACCTGATTAACTGGGTGGGAGCCCATTAATCAAATAAGGTAATTAATGTGACTAAATGATATAATTCTATTCTGAATTAAGTGTGTATCACACTCACTAGAAGTGCATTAAGTGTAAAGTGTCTTCATACTAGACTGGACCTGACTTAAACTCCTAAAGTTATCATATAAGATCGTCAATGATTACTTGGAATTGAGTCACTAGTAGATGATTAAATGGATATTCGATCTAAGTCCTAAGTGATCTTGAGTCTGATCTGATGACTTGATTGTTCTTTGGTTTAACCATTAAAGAACACATTTTAATGTCATTCCCAACATTATTATTTTGGAAACATGATAGTCAATAGTAAAGGTAGCTTGGTCATAAACATGGGCATAACACAACTCTCTTCAGAGTCATGATTGTTGAGGTCGAAAATCGGCCTCCGCAGTCACGGAGTTACGGGGGTGTAATTCCGAGTTTAGATTACCATAGAGGTTGGGTCTTTCCGTAAAAACTAGATCACATTTAAGGAGATGAGTGTTCTCGAGAAAAACAAGCCGGGTTGTTTGTCGATGGATTAGGCTTTGAAAAGAAACCTTTTTCACGTGTGTATTGATGGTGCAAAAATGTGCGATTCCTTGTACATGGGTCTTAGCCCTTTATTTATACTTTGCTAAGATATTCAAATCAGTCCTCATAATTGGGGTGTTACAATTGTGTTTGATTCCCTCATATTGGCCATAATTGCATGGCTGTAATTATAAATGTAATTGTAGTCGTCGATTGGCTAAAGTGTCGCTTGCGCCACGCTGATTGCCTTGATTCTTGCTTTGGTCTTCGCCTTTGTTACTATTATCCTTGTCGATGATGATGCGCCTCGTTGCTGCTTTCCCTATTGTCCTCGCGGTCTAGCGATGATCTTCGCCGATGAGGCATCATCGACGGTGATCATCGCAGTATGTTTTCCTTGTTGCTTAGGATCTTGGTCCCCTTGGTCCGAGATGATCATCTTTGACTTGGTTGACTGGGCTTATCTGGGTATTGGGCCTTTGGCTAACGAGACCCAATTTATTAAATGCCAGAGGTAGATTTTGTCGTAACGATGTAAATTATGGTGGACGAAATCGTACCTCAACAGATAACCCTTATTTTATCAAGTACTGAAAGTAGTTGGTAAAATATGAAGCTAAAGTTTGCCACTTAACAGGAGGGGTTCATCGCATCGGCGAGTCGATGGTAAAGAAGCGATGCCTCCTAAATTTCCTTCAGGGCACTACTGATGGCGATGCTGGATTTCAAAAAATAGCTCTGTTGCCCGAGGTAATCTCAAGCATCACAACCCTCTTTGAATCAAACTGTCTTCTTTACACGTGTCACCTTCTGGGAATTCGTCCCGTCTTTCCAATTAACTCGCGTCTTTTTTATTCTGCGCGTTTCAGCGCGTGTTCGCTTGACATCATCAAACATTCTAGTATACCTCGCGCATCCCAAATATCGCTTGATTTGGGCCCTTGATTTGGTTTCGCGCCTTTCATCCTCGTCCGTTGATTTTTTGCTTGATTTAATTTTTTGAATCCCTAATATCTCGTCTGCTTATTCCCTTTCTCATTCATCACTCTTCTTCTTTCTTCTTCTCCGCTTTGCCTTCTTTCCCGACCTTTAATCTCCAGTACTTCTCTGACAATGGCGTCTTCTTTGCTTCTGACTCATTGCCCTAAGTCGACGTCTTCTTGGCTCGCATAGTCAAGAAGCATATAAGGGGCGACGACGTGGAGGTTCGGGTCCCTCAAGGCTCTGATTGACCAGATTCCATTACTGACAGGTGAGCTTGCGTATTCGAGATATTATTTACCAAGGTCCATCTTCAAATCCCTTTTCCACATCTGATCCTGGCGTTTTTGCACGCGCATCGCCTCCCTTTGGGCCAGGTTAGCTCCAATTTTCTTCGACTCCTCCTAGCTGCAATGGTATTCTTTTCTGAGCGAAAGAGGACTCTGACCCTGGAAGACCTGATACACATGTTCACCATTTCCAAAATTTTGAAGAATCTGGGACGCTTCTTGCTTTCCCATTTCCAGAAAGATCACATCCATCTGGATTCTCCTCGGAAGGATCCTGATTGGTTTGACATGTATTTCTTTGTGAAAGTCAATTGTTCGGATTTTGGCCCCGATTCTAGATCCCTTCCTACCAAGTTTGCGGTCGATCCTTCTAAGTTTAGTCTTATGGGTGATCCGCAATCCTTCAAAGACCTTTACTCTGACCTCCTGTTATGCGAAGGATGGCCGTGGTCGTCGTTTGTCCCTCAACGCTTCAGTCGCGCTGGGCTTTGGCTGCCTCGCTCACTCATTGGGCCTGTTCCTTTAGTCCTCATCGCTGGACTTCCCATCACGACCAAGGATATATCTCCTCGGAAGAACGCTCGTAAAGAGCGAAAGAGCTTTTTTTGGATATTAGGAAGCCTTCCGGCCTGATTTCCACTTCACATCGTTCGAGCGATGATTCTGAGAAGAAAAGAAAAAGCTCTTCTTCTTCCGGAGGTTCCAAGAGAAAGAAACTAAAGAGTGTTGCTTGTGTCGTGAATCGCGCGAGAGATTCTTTGGTGCTCTCCCTAATAGCTGAAATGAGTGAGGGGACTAACGAAGGTGTTCCCAAGTTTTCATTGATCAGCGACGATGCTCCTCTCGCGGAGCCTCCTACGATGGAGAAAATCCCTTATCCTATTCATATTGACGACAAAGTCGCTCTCGATGAACTCCTCTAGTAGGAGACAAATCAAATTCTTCCTCTGGCGAAGGTGGGACCTTTGCTTCTGATTTGGGGAAAGCGCCGTTGTCTTCTGCCAATGTCGCCTCGACAGTCCCTTCGCAGCCGTCTCCGTCTCCTTCTCCTCCTCAGGATGTTTTAAAATAAGTTTATCCCCAAGATTCTGGTTACAGTGAAGGATTTGTACAAGAATTTGACCCTTCTGTTAGTGCGACGACCGTCGATTCTTCTATTATTCCGTCTCACTCTTTGGGTGAAACTCTCTGTGGCGTCGACACATCATTAAGGAATGCTTCAGCCCGCGCCCATTCAGAGGATTCGCCCGCTCCACGCGACGGGAAACGTTTCGGCGCTTCCTCTTCTCGTTCTTATTCGGGCGAGGAGTGGAAAAAGTTTGCCGTTAGTTCCATGAAGAAACTTTCCCTTGACCCTAGTACAGTCGTAGATTCTTGCGATGTTTATGATTCTGAAGATCTAACCAACGAGGAGTACGATGTTTATCAAAGCCTGAATACCCACTGTCGTCTAGGGGTTGGAAGAAGCTCGTTCCCGCCTATGAGAGGGATTGAGACCTCAACTCATAGACCTTCCAGTACGAATCTGGGTTCCTCTCATCCTGGGTTCCAAGACCTTTCCAGGTATTTTTGTAATAGGCAATCCTAACGCTTGTCGGTGTCAGGTTCTTGTAGGTTCGTGATCAAGGGATCATTGCTTTGCCGTTGGTTTGAATCTTGGTTCCACTCATTCTGGGTCCAAGACCGTTTTGAACGTTTGTTTGATAGACATTCCTGACCCTCGTCGGTATCAGGTTCCTGTAGGTTCGTGATCAAGGGATCATTTTTTGGCCGATGCTTGGCGCAAATGTATGTATAATTATGTATGTATATATGTAATCTCCCTTTTTTTTGGCGACCAACAGGTGGAAAGATCTGTAAATGAATAGATCCATTGTTGCGAGAAATTATTTTTCAGAAAAGCAAGCTGGTACTTCCCTCGATTTATCAGCAAATGTTTTGACCCTTAACGGGATATGATAATCGGTAAAAACTATTGATGAACTCAATCACAATTGGGTGGTGGTCTATTACCGGATCATGGTGCTGGTCTGCACCGTTGAGAGTAGTTAAGTATGAAATGTCTTCATATTGGACGGGCGAGACATACAATGAACGCATCAATCCATCAATGATAGTTAGTAAATAAGTCGAAACGATGGTCAGATAGAATCAGTTGATGTCCTGAGGTAGTATGAGTTTATACGGGTTAACTTAAACGATCTTTAATTTAGTCGTTTCAGTTTACAATCAAGTATCCCTAATACTTTTATTTTGGGATCGAAAGGTTGGCCGTAGTAAACTGCATGAATACAGATATGGATAATAATTTTATGATTTCTTTTGTTGTGATTTGTGAAAAGCTAAGAAGTACTCATCCGAAGCCTAACGACTTCATAAACTATTAGGTGAGTAACTTTGCTATAAATCATAGAAACAAAGGTAGTGTCGTCTAAACGGGATTACGAAGATAACCCCTAGTAAGACGAGAATCATAATAATACGAAAACTTGGATTCTCGATAGTCTGACTTTATTAATGGACTCCTGAGTCAGGAAGATATAATTAACGCATACTTAAAAGTTCAGCTTTGGGCTATAGTGGAATGTAACCAAAGTTGGTGAAAACTCTTCACTTTCACCGAAGATTAAGTACGTGTGTCCATTTGTCCCCTTTGTAGCTTCATAAGATCGAAACCGCAAATTAAATTATGTTCTTAGAACATAGAATAGAATCGATCAGATATGATTTGTAACTTGATTACATGAAAAATCATGATCATCCTAAAGTGGAAAAAGTACCAAAGTTTTAGCCAATACAGAAACTGTAAAAAGATGATTGAATTTAATCCGAAGACATCCCTAGGGTTGTGGAAAATTAAATTCTGGTATATTTATCCTTCTGAATCGTGTCATTCTGACAGACGGTTTGAGGTTTATGATAATAACAGGATTTAGCTTAGGCTAAATAAGATACTGTTGTTTAAATAAAAAATAAGAAAAATTAAATATTGGTATTTATACCAGAATTATTTAAATAGAGAAATCGAGTAAATCAATTCGAAGTATGTTTATAAAATTCGAATTCAATCTTCGAAAATATAAAGATTTGATTTATTAAATCATTTAGGGTATTTTCTAAAAAGATTTGTTTTGGATTTAAGAGATTTTCTCAAAGCGGTTGGGTCATTCCCTATAAATAGGTATCACGTAAAATCGAATTAACACACACTCATACTTTCATATTTTGATCTCTCTCTCTCTAAACAATTTCTGCGTTTTTTCTCTGAGGCATAATTCAGAGAAAAATTTGAATTAGGGTTTAGAGTTTTATTCAGTGGGAGCCCACACATCCCAGTGACGTAGATCCGAAGTATACATCGGAAGACTCGTGGGAGCTATCTTCAAGATTCAACTAAGGAAATTCGCAGGAGCTCAGGAACGCAAAGAACGGAGATCAGAACCAAGATCAGAGTTGCGCATTAGAATTGTCTAAAAAGGTACGCAATATTATTTATTGATAGAATAATTATTTATTAATACTCAAAGGCTCAATAAATTCAAAAACTGAATATCAACGATCGGATATGGTATTGGGATTATTGGTATGGGACTCTAATCCATGTGATATATTTTTCGAAGGTTACCCTACGCACTCATAGGGTGATCAATAATCAATCAGTGGGGATTCCTTGGAATCAAACACCCAACAATCGGTATCACACATTTCCATATTCGATGAGGTAATAATCGCGACCCTCATTGTTATCATAGGTTTCCCATCCTCCGATAGTTCAGGTAAGCAAATTTGTGCTTCCCTTGATTTATCAGCAAACGATATGACCCTCGTCGGTATAATACATCCCCGTATCCAAGTAGGTAATAACTATGACTATCGCTAGTGTCACAATTCTCTCCTGGTCAGACAGTTCGAGTAAGTAAGCTCGTGCCCTTCTTTTTTAGTGTCGCGATCCTTATCGGCATCGCTAACTTTCATGGATATCGAGATCCTTGTCGGAATTAAGATTTTGAATCTCTGTTGGCATGAATAAACCAAGTTTTAAAAAGTTTTTTTTTTTCGAGCTGAACTTGTTCGTGAAACACAAGCTGCCTACGTACCCTCTTTATAGGGATCAAGCCCGGGCGTAGTTCAATTATTTTACAACCTGTCTTTCAAGCATAAAACTTCTTCAAATGCTTGACGTTCCAACTTCTGACTATCTTGTTTCCAGCTTAGTTTTGGAGCAAGTAGACTCCTGCTCTTACTATCTTTGAGACAATGTAAGGTCCCTCCCAGTTTTTGCTGAGCTTTCCTGCGTTGATCTCTGCCGTATTCCGGAAAACCTTCCTCAGTACCAGGTCTCTGACTCGGAATTTCCTTGGTCGCACATTCTTGTTGTAGCTCTGAGCGGCAGATGTTTGATAATATATGAATTTTATCAAAGCCTGTGCTCGTCGCTCATCAATGTGATCAAGGTGTTCCCTCTGATTTTCCTCATTGGCCTCTTCATCGTCTAGTGCCAAGTCTGGTCGCAAGATCGGAAGTCCTATTTCTGCCGGAATGACTGCTTCTATCCCGTACGTCAAAGTGAATGGTGATTCCCCTGTCGCCGTGTGCAGACCATAGGACCCCTAGTAGCTCCTCAGACCATCGCCCTTTTTTCTCGTCAAGGCGCTTCTTGATGCCGTCCACTATTGTCCTGTTGAGTTCTTCCGTATTCCTCTTCCCTTGAGGGTACCATGGCGTCGATGTGTTGAGTTTTACTCTCCATCTTTTCCAAAATCCCTTGAACCACTTAGAGATAAACTGCAGACCGTTGTCGGCTATTATTTCCCTTGGCAAGCAAAATTTTGTGAAGATATTTTTCCATAAATAGCTTTCCACGTCGGAGTCTTTTATATTTGCAAAAGACTCGGCCTTGGTTTATTTGGTGAAGAAATCTGTGACCCTTGGCATGAATCTCTTCTGCTTCTTCACAATCAGGATTGGTCCGACGATGTCAATCGACCATTTCATGAACGTGTATGGCACCGATATTGCTGATAGCTGTTCGGCTGGGCAGTTGATTGACGGCGCGTGTTTTTGGCAACTTACGCACCTGCGAGCATAGTTGCTGCAGTCCGCCTTCATTTCTTACCAGAAATATCCCTGTCGCTTGATCTTCTGAAGAAGTTATCTTCCGCAAGAGTGGTGTCCACATTCCCCTTCATGAACTTCTCTCATGACGTAGTCGGCTTCACTTGGTCCTAAGCATCACAAGTAGGGTCCGGTGAAGCTCCTTTTATACAACGTTTGGTGTAGTATTGTTTATCGGGAACTCTTCGACCCAATCTTCCTTGCCTCCTGCTTGTCTTCTGGTAGCACTCCATCGTTGATGTACTCGAATATCAGTGTGCGCCAATCGGGTGGTCCCGAGTCGTCGGCCGCTGGTGCTTCCTCCAAAGCTTCTTCTTCGTCGAACTCGTCGTCTATCTCAATGACCATAATGTCCGTGCTCTGATATGCTTCCTCCATCTCGTCGTCCTTGCCTGTTTCGTTCTTTATGGAAATACTTGGCTCCTTGATGGTTTCCACTGTTATCGTTCTTTGCTCTCCTGGCTTTGTCTGAGTGTGAACTCTTTGAATTACGCAATTAGATTCTTCACAGCCTTGAATTAAGCCTCCATCCTCTCGTCATGTCTCTCATATTCTCCGCTAATCTGGTTTACGACCAACTGAGAATCCAAGGACGTGACGAGCCTTATTGCTCCCACCGCCTTCGCCATGCGCAAACCTGTAATAAGAGCTTCATACTCTGCCTCGTTCTTGGTCACTCTGAAGTTGAATCTATAGGCTCTCTCGATCACCGCTCCCATCGGTGAGATTATCCGAATACCTGCTCTAGCTCCTTGCATGTTAGGGGATCCATCGACCTTCAGCTTCCATTCTCCATTCTCGTCCTCCAAGCTCTCCTTGTCGGGGCGTAATTCGATAAGAAAATCCGCCAGCACTTAGGATTTCATGATGGTCCTGACTCTATACTCGATGTTATACTCTCCTAGGCGCATCGACCATTTTGTCATGCTACCTGATTGATTAGGGCTATAGAGAAGTGCCCTAATTGGTGTTTGTGTTATGATTACGATGGTGTGCATTTGGAAGTGATGTCGCAACTTTGTCGCGTCTCTATTATGGTGAGGACTAGCTTCTCTATCTGCGGGTATCTTGTTTTTGCTCTGATGAGTTTCGTGCTGATGTGCGCGACTGAGTTCTGTTTTCCTTTGTCCTCTCGTACTAACACCGCGCTAACCGCTACATCCGTCACAGCCATGTACAAGTATAAAACTTCTCCTGCGATGGGCTTGGTCATTATTTATGGTCTCGTCAAGTAGGACTTTAGCTCCTCGAAAGCCTTCTCGCTAAACATTTGGTAGAAAAGGAGACTCTTGTCTGCTGATCTTGAGATGAACCTGTTGAGTGCTACGATCCTCTCTGTGAGCTTCTGAACTTCTATTTTGTTACGCGGCGATGGCATGCTTCTGATAGCTTCTACATGGTCTTGACTTGCCTCAATTCCTCGCTGCGTTACTAGGTATCCAAGGAACTTTCCTGACGAGACTCCAAAGGTACAGTTTGTCACGTTCAACTTCATGTTGTGCTTGTTAAGAATCTCAAAGCATTCCCGCAAGTGGGCAATGTGCATTTCTGCCTTCAAGGACTTAACCAACATGTCATGGATGAATACCTCCATCGTCTTTCCTATTTGATCATGGAACATCTTGTTGACCGGCCGCTGACAGGTAGCCCCTGCATTTTTCAATGCAAAAGGCATTACCTTATAGCCGTAGTTCCCTCTCTCGCTGATGGAAGTTGTTTTCTCTTCGTCATGCGGATGAATCATGATCTGGTTGTACCTTGAATATGCGTCCATGAATCTTAAAAGTTCATGTCGACATGTGGCATCGACGAGCCGGTCAATATGGGGCATAGGAAAACTATCCTTCGGGCAAGCTTTGTTAAGATCGGTGAAATCTATACAAACTCGTCACTTCCCATTTTTCTTCTTGACGATGACCGTGTTCTCCAGCCATTCTGGGTATTTTACTTCTCGAATTGCTCCCATTGCTAACAGCCTATCAACTTCATCGTTGATGAATTTGTTCTTCTCTGCTGCTAGCTTCCTTCTTTTTTGCTTCACCGGCTTATGACTTGGATACACGTTCAACTGATAGGATATGATGTCAGGGTCTATTCGTGGCATGTCTTCATGCGTCAAAGCGAAACTTCCCTTGTTGTCTTTCAAGAACTCGACGAGTTTGCTTTTTCAGGTCGTCGCTCAGGCCAACTCCTTTGCCAACCGTCTTTGTTGGATCCGATAGATCTATTTGCACTTGCTCCACCATCTCTAGCTTAGGTCCGCATTCGGATGTTTGGCTCTCGGGGTCATCATTTTCTCTTTTCGCCTTGCATGCTTCTTCTTCGCCTCGCGCTCTCCTTTTAACTGCTTCCTTAGGGTCCTCTTGATCATCAACCATCATCGCGCTTGACCCTTCCACTGTTGATTGCTATTTGATTCTCTTGGCAACGTCGGATTCGTCCATAGTCAGATTCATCCAATAGTTGTTCATGTAACACGTGCGGTATGCTTTGGTGCTACCTCTGATCTTCAGGATCCTTCTATTAGGCCCTGGAAATTTGATGCATCGGTGGTACGTTGATGGAACCGCCTTCATCATATGGATCCATTGTCGCCCCATAATGATGTTGAAACTTGAAGGACAGTCCATAACGACGAACTTGACCACCTTGTTTACTCCTTTAGAGAATACCGCAAATCTAATCATTCCCATGGAATAAGCGGTGTCGCCATTGAATCCAGTGAGGCCTCTAAGGGCTCCGTAAATCTCATTTTTGTCGACATCCATTTGTTTCAATGTCTCTATGACAATGATATCCACCGAGCTTCCATTGTCAATGAGCACACGTTCGACGGGATGATATTGAATGTTGAGCGATATCAGAAGAGCGTCGTCGTGTTCGCCTGGAATCATGCCTTCTCTAGAAAAGGCAATTGGAATCTCATCACTTGAAACTCCCTCTCTGCTCGCTTCGAGGTTATCGTCGTAGTGCTTTGCTCATCGGTGATAAGCTTTGATGCTATTCATTGTGTCCTCGCAAAGCGATGATCCACCCATGATCAGGTGGATGCGACTTTTCGTCGCTGGAGGCTCCTCGTCGCACTCCTCGTGCTCTACCTATTGAACCTTTTCTTTGTAAGTGGGCTCTCTTCGCCCTTAACCTCTCCCAGATCCTTCTTTTCCTCGCCGTTGGTTGCATCCTCGGCCATTATTGTCGGTGCTTTTCTGGAATGGAGTGTTGTAATGCCCATATATATATATATATATATATATATATATATATATGAAAAATAAAAGAAAATAAGTAAAAAGAAAAAAAAGAAATGAGGATAAGGATAAAGACAAAAGAGTGTTATCAGGTTGAACCTTCTCTCTCATCTCCCTCCCGACATTTCTTTTTCTCTCTCACTTAACACTTTCGCACTCCATTTCTCTCTCTCTTCCAAACCTTCAATCACCCATAACTTCCTATGCCAAACTCCGATTGAGGCATATTTACTACCGTTCGAAAGCTCTTGACGAGACGAAGCTGTTGATAGATGGATTGTGGCCGGAAGTTGCATGTTTTGGTCGGAATAATCGTGGTAAGCTCCGGTTCCAAGATTGAAGATTTATTTCAAAATAGTTTGATTTTGGAAAATCTATCACCGGATTCGTGTTCAGGAGGCGTGCTAGTACTTGGTGGAGGTATTTGTCGTCGCCGCCGCCGTCAACCACCGCTTTCGGTCGCTGGAGTTCGTCGCCGATGGATTATATAATGATGGTGATATCGTATTTTGACTTTTATGGTGGTGTTGTACATAAAACTGTGGATTTTCAATGTTTTGATGACGTGTCTAAGTCCTATAGGAAACTTTGGTCGTGTTGTATAATATTGACTTTGAATAGTCAATGTTTGTCGTTTATATGACATGTACGTTGAATAGTCAATGTTTTTCAAGTTTATGATTACGTGGATTTTGACCGGTCAACTCTTCAAAATTGTCATTTGTCTTTTATTTTTTCTTATTTCTTCTAACCCCCATTTAGGGGCGTTACAAGTTTCATAGGGGTCTCCTAAATCCACGCTCTTCAACTCTCCCTGCGTCCACTTCTCCATGAGACGCCTTTTCAGAGTGAACACTCCTCTGTCGAGTGTCCGTTGTTCTTGTGGAATTCATAGTATTTGTTAAAGACTCAGGGAGCTCGAACAAATCCTTGTGATCTCTGTGCCTCGGCTGGCTGCTCTGCTTCGGCTCTTCCGACATTGTAGGTTTTTGCTGTCTTGTTGTCGTGATAGGTTGGTGCTCCCAGATAATGTCCTCTGCGCTGCTCATTTCTTCCTTGCGACTTCGTCGGGAGAACGATTTTGCTCGTCACCGGGAATTTCTTATCCTCCGCACTTTCTTCCTCCAAGGTCATGTAGATTGTCACTTTGTGCAAAGCATCCTCGATAGTTGCCGGTTGGCTTTTGGTAAGCTCCTCGCGGAAAGGGGCCTCATACCATAAGCCTCGCTTTAGTGCTAAGATAGCGTCTGAATCCTCGACTCCCGAGATCTTCTCCAACAGTTCCATGAATCTACCGACGAATATCCGCAGTCCATCATCCCTGCCTTGCTCCAGGTTCCAAATATCCGTAATGTTCACCTCTGTTTGAAAACTGTATACGAAAAGGAGGCACAATATTGACTCTCTCTATCCCTTGGGCGTTCACTATTTCCATTGTTATGCGGAAAGCTGTCACATGCGCTTCAGGGTCCGTCACTCCCTTAAAATGTGTGATTGTGATCTTTGGCATGTCATGCACACGAACATTGGAGACCATTGCCGAGAAGGGGATGCTTCTCGTTTCCTCCACGAGCTAGTCAATTTTCAGAGCCGCGCTTGTCGCCTTGTGCATCTGGGACGTGACATATCCTATTCTAGAGTTTAACTCCCTCATCGCTCTACTGATTTGGTCTTGCCCTTCCGCCAACTTGCTTGTCGGCATCGCCGTCGGTGGTAGTGGCTACGGCATCCCTATAATATGCTCCTGTCGCTATGGCAGGTTGAGTGGAGGAAAATTAATTCCTCGCTCCATGAATTGCCGAGCAGTACCACTCATGTTCCCATTATGGAATTTCTTTCCTTTAACGTGGCGAGAGATGGCCCTAGCCTTCATGCATGGGCGATGGAACCACATTCCCTCCATTCATCGCTTCTTCTACTCCTGCGGATCCGCCTTCTGCCAATCTTCCTGTTCCATTCGCTGCTTGTCCTGCTGCTGTCCTCGCGTAGCCTCTCTGCATAAAAGCTCCACGGAACTGCCGATCCCTGTGCTCCAGTGCTTCTATCCTGCGTTGATACTCCTCCACCGTTGGGAATGTCGATTGAAACATAGAGGAATTCCCCGGGTGCTGGATTGGTAGGGAATTATCCACGTGCTAACGTCCCAAAGCCACCAGCTCCTGCTGCCGCTGCCGATCCTCCTCCTATCTTTGTGTGTCTGACTCATTCTCCGTTGCCATTTCTCAGACAACTCTTGTGATTTAGTTACGCATTGAAGAGCACCTCTTCCCCCCTGTGGGCGCCAAACTGTTGAGGTCAAAAATTGGCCTCCATCTTAAGAGTCCGTAGCGAAAGCATGGAACTTATTCCTGAAATATTTCGGAATAATTATACACATTTTCAAATGGATTGATTATAAGGTTAGGCTTTGAGAAAGCTCAATCACAGATTCCATAAATAGAGACTATATGACTCAGGAACTATACAAGTTCTGCACATATGAGAGTCTAGCTTAGAAATTTCTATATGATTGATTTCAGATATATAGAAAGGTAACAACACCAGACTGCAACAACAGTGGTGAAGTCACTATTTCAGTGGGAGCCTTAACCATTATAAAAGTGATAAAAATATTACCTCAACAATTGAGATAACTTCAATAGGCAGAGATAAGTCATTAAAGTTCTCATAAGAGAAGTAGGTAAGTCTTACCCATAGGTAATATGAGAATAAAATCTCAAGATCATTGTGGGACATGAGACTCAAGGAAATGTTATGAAGCATCTTCATAAGAGTGCAAGTGGGAGATTGTTGAACGTATTATTAATATGCACTCTATTCAGATGTTAATCCCATTTCACTAATATTATGGCTGTCTTTCTGTTTAAAGATATACAACTTATTAATGACAATCTTATATAGTCTTATCATGAGAAACTGTAAAATGAATGTTTCATCCCAAAGTTCTATAAACGTTTTACAATTATGCAACGTCGTCGCACAAAGTCTATTGTGTGAGGAGGTTTGATCTGCATAAGTTAAGAACTTAACGGA
Source organism: Parietaria judaica (assembly GCA_954871525.1). Lineage (NCBI taxonomy): Eukaryota > Viridiplantae > Streptophyta > Magnoliopsida > Rosales > Urticaceae > Parietaria > Parietaria judaica. The sequence goes on from OX940860.1 coordinate 59,231,554, forward strand.
AATCCGTGGTTAGATTAGAATGTGGGAATTTCTAATTGGTAAAAGCCATTAGTGAACTCGAATCACTATAGGTGATGATCTTTTATCGGATCAGGTGCTGGTCCTGCACCTTTGAGAGTCACTAGGCATTGGAGTGTCCCCATACTGGATGGACAGACTTAACACTCGAAATCATCAAGTAAGACCGTTACTGATGAAAGTAAGATTAGGTCGATGATCAGATCGAATCGGTTGATGTCCTGAGCATCATGAACTTATTCGGTTCAACTCATACGATTTTTGATTTGATTGTTACGGAATACATCGGTATTCTTAATCACTTTTATTTTGGGATCTGAAGGTTAACCGGGATAAGTTGCATGGATGTAGATATGGATAAGCAGTTTATGATTTTCTTTATTGTGTTTCAAGATAAACAAATAAGTACTCATGTACAGCTCATTGACTTAATAAACCAATGAGTGAGTAGTTTGTAAGATTCATAGAATAAAGATGGTGTCATCAAAAGAGCGGTAAGGTAGCAAATACCCTTTGATGAGAATCATTATAAATACGAAAACCGATCAATCCAGAATTTGATTGTATCGATGGACTCCTGTATTAGGAGTATATTAATATTATTATTCAAGAGTGTATTTGTAACGCCCCTAAATGGGGGTTAGTAGAATAAAATAAAAACAACGACTTTTCAAACTTTGACCGGTCAATGACACATCATCAAAATAAATGACACCATTGAATATTCAACATGCACATCAATAAACACATAGTTCCTGCCCATGGGACTTAAAACGACAATACAAACATCAACGACCACAGTTTATACAACACCATAAAACGACAAATACAAAGTACCACCATCACAAATATCCTTCATTTAATCCAATTACATATCCTAAATAAAAGATCAACACAAAATACGGAATTCACCTCGACAAACACTAAAGGTAAGGTTAGCCAAAAAAATCAACACGTGGACCTTCCCAAATCAACTACTCACCGTCCGGAGTCTGACACTGAACACCACCTGTAACTGGAAAGAAAAAGATGTATATGGAAGGGGTGAGCACCAAACACTCAGTAGGGAATCTATTACTAATTCTCTTTACCGAACATTTGTTAATCAAATTTCAATTAAATAAATTAAACGTCATCATAAAATCATTTTATTATAATTTTAACCATTTTCAACAATGAAATAAATAAATAAACATTCTCCACAAAAGTCAAATCATTTCGGTGGTCCATGCCGAGTCAGCTCGCGCCTTTACTCCACTATATCCCATCGAGTCCTCAAGGCAAGAGCACAGGTGGACTAGAAGTCCCTAACCGTAACTCGCCATCGACTCGGGTTCCAAATAACCACCAAAGACGGCCAGTTCTCCATGGGTCAAAATGTTGACTTTTGGGTCACCAATCATATCCATATCCATATCCATGTCCGGCCTACTGCGCAGTAGCCAGCTGCTCGTCAGCAGCTCATCCACCCAAAGTGGGTACCATATCATAAAAATCATCATCCTCCCGAAGCGGGTACCATATCATCACACGTCATACCGACGTAACCATAAACGTAAATATAATACCGAGCATCAATCTGATGCAACCATACCTGGTATCCAGCCTTGCTATCAAGCGACGACAATCACAATATTAACTTTTATATTTTAATTAAAACAACATTTATAATCATATCCGGCCTACTGCGCAGTAGCCAGCTGCACATCAGCAACTCATCCGCCCAAAGCGGGTACCATATCATAATAATCACCATCCGCCCGAAGTGGGTACCATATCAACACACGCCATTCCGACGTAACCATAAACATGAAATATAATATCAAACATCGAATTGATGCAAATCATACCTGGTATCCGGCCTCGCTATCAAGCGTCGACAATTATAGCATTAATTTTATTAATTAACCAAACATTTCATTAAATCTCATATTAACCTATCCGGTTCAGTCTTCATTAAATCATGGGTTTCTACGTTCATTTTAAAGAGCAAGAAAAGGTAATAGCCCCTACCTCAATCCGTCGAAACTTTGACCGATTGATGATCAGAGACTTTGGATCCGTTGAACTATTCAAAACGGTTGGTTAGAAGAAAGTACCACGGAACAACTATCCGCGCCAACTATAACACCAATACCATCCATAAGTCAAATGTTACTAAGATTGGGATTTAAATTATCAATTGAAAACCCGATACGCTAAAATTTAACCCGGGCCGAAATCTTGTTGGGCACGCAAAACAAGGCAGTAAAACGGGCATCAATTCGACAATGTAATACCTCTCTTAGCCTAATCCGACTATTCTAAACACAACAGCGAGGTCAATTTCATCAATCAAGGCCCAGAACACACTCAAATTGATCATCTAAAATCAGAAACTAGGGCAAGGAAATCCGAGCTTACAGGGAGTCCGATGACAATTTCGATTTAGGGCTTTCGATCTCCTCGACGAGGGCTTCAAAACCCCTCAATAAATTTCGGGATCGGAAAATGATGTGGCGGTCGATGACGGCGATGGTGAGGTGGCACCTCCAACGGATTCTAATAAGCTTAATGAATCTGGTTCCGGAGTTAATTTCCTCAAAATCGAACCCAAACAAACAAGATCTAGTGTTTCAAAACCGAACCTTCCAGCGAATGTTCCAGTCAAACGCCACCACCTCTGATCGACTTCCGCCTAGCAGTAGACTCGCCTTCTTGAGAGCTTTCCAACGCCACCAACTACGCTCTGATCGGAGCTCCGGGGAAGGAGATATTAAGCTCTGAAGTTTCTTTAGTGAGAGAGAAAATTTTTTTAGAGAGAGAGAGAAAGAAAACGACGAGGAGATGAGGAAAAAGGTGGGGGCATTGGTTCACTCGAACCATTCCCTGAAAACATTTTTTTAGTATATATATATTAAATATATATATTTAGAGGGCATTACAGTATTCAACTTCAGGCTATAGTGGCATGTAACCGAAGTTTGGTAAAACGTCTTCATTTCACCTAAGCTTGAATAATATGTCCTTTAGTCCCCTCTGTAACTCCACAAGAGTGAAACCACATTAAATATTCACTTATTTAATATGGGGTGGATCCAATTAGACTAGATTCGAGACTTAAGTCTCGATATGTCTATTTATCCTAAGTGGCAAAAAGTACCAAAGTTTTGGTACAGTCTGGGAAGTGTAAATTGATAAATTTGAATTTGATCCTTAGACAATAACAGTATTATGGGAAATCAAATTCTAAGAATTTATCGTTTGGAATCGCATCATTCTGATGAACAGAGAGAAAGTTATGGCCAAAACGGTAATCCGGGAAAAACCCGGATTAGGGTTCGTTTAAAAGCTGCGAATTTCATGATAAATTAAATATGGAATTTATATCCAGAATATTTAATTAACAAAATATAATTTTAATTATTGGATTTAATTATTAATATTTATTAATAATTAATTATAATTAAAAAGATTTATATTTAATTTTGGTTTAACCCTAAATTCGATTTTCGAATTTATTATTATTATCGAATTTAAGATAATATATATTTATATATATGAATTCGAAATTTAGGATATATAAATCTTGGAAGATTTGATTCCAGAAAAGATTTGTTATCTTATCTTTAGATTTAAATCTTTCTTGATAGATTTAATAAGATTAGATATTATTCATTATCTTTTAATGATAATGAGTAAATATCTCCAGTTGGTTAAGATTTGATTTATACATATAAATAGGCTAGACCTGAAACCAGTAAACATAACCCTACATTCTCAGAAATTCGAATTCTACCTTCTCTCTCTCTCTCTGCGATTTTGTGATCAGTGCCAGAGAGAGAATTCGATCCCGGTCAGGCCTAAGGAATTCGTGATCATCCCTGGAGCCCACACATCCTGGCGGTCTAACTCCGGAGCATACATCGGAAGGCTATTGGGAGAAATTCAACACACAGAAAATCGCAGAAGCTTCTCAGAATTAGAAGACGCAGCGACGACAACGGAATTAAGGTACATGTTTATTTATTGATTAGATAATTATCTATTTGCTCAAACCCAATATCGAAATCATATTAAGATTGAATTAATTATTTGTTTGATAAAATCGAAAAATAAGATCAGGACCAGTTAATTATTCATTAGATTTCGTATACCGGATAGAATAATAGGAATTGTGGTATGGGACACAATTTCAGGTTCAGCCCATAATGAACAAAGTTTATTCTACGCGTTCACTTAATTAGATAATGTTAATTATTCCGCAGTAAAATTTTTGTTATACGGTCTCTATCGGTTTAGACCGATTAGCTGGGATAGTAGAAACAAGTATCGGTGTCAAAGCGACTCCGACACACCCAACATAGATTAACATAGAGCTCAGGTCTTTACATTTAAACTAGATCACGTTGAAAGAGATGAGTGTTCTCGAGAAAAACGAGTCAGGTTGTTTGTCGGGTGATTGTTGCGAAATAAAAACCCTTTTCACATGTGTATTGATGGTGCAAAAATGTGTGATCCCTTGTACATGGGTCTTAGCCCTCTATTTATAGTTAGCTAAGATAATCAAACCAGTCCTCATAATTGGGCTGTTACAATTGTGTTTGATTCCCTCATAATGACCATAATTGCATGGTTGTAATTATGGGCGTAACTGTAGTCATCCATAGGCTAGAACGTCGCTTGCGCCACACTGATTTCCTTGATTCTTCCTTCAATCTTCGCCTTCGTAACTATTATCATTATCGATGATTATTTGCCTCGTCGCTACTTTCCCCGTCGTCCTCGCGGTCTAGCGACGATCTTCGTCGCTGAGGCATCATCGACGGTGATCATTGCAGTATGTTTTCCTTGTTGCTTAGGATCTTCGCCGCCTTGGTTCGAGATGATCTCGTTTGACTTGGTTGACTGGGATTATGTGGGTATTGGGCCTTTGGCTAACGAGACCCAATTTATTATACGATAGAGGTAGATTTCGTCGTAACGATGTAAATTATCGTAGACGAAATCGTACCTCAACAATGATGATTCCCTTGGTTTTCAGTGGTGAAAAGTGAGAGGTACCCATGCGTAACTTATGAATCGAAACTATAAGTGGGTTACTTATAATATTACTGACTGACTCAAGGAGGAAGATGCAATGAGACGCAAAACGGTAAAAGCTGCCTGCTCGTGTGTGGATCATCAAGTGAAAGATCAATAACCCGAATTTGAATGTATCAATGGAAAACTTGCTGTGATAATGGAATAATATATACTGTATCACTAAAGAGTGCAGCCTCGAGTTTATAGTGGAATTACACCGAGGTTTGACGAACATCTAGCAGCTCGTTGGAGCTTAAGTGATACGGGACCATGGTCCCCATGATAGCTTCGTAACGGATGATACGTACGTGATAAGAACATTTTGAGATGTTTGATGATTTGACAAGATTCAAAAAACTGGAGTATGTGGCAGACATCGGAAAGTTTTATCAGTGGCGTGGCAAAATTACCATATATTGGTAACCAAAATTAACTGACAAAAGAAAGGCGAATTTTGATATTCTTGCAACGTGGAAGTTGTTGGAAATTAAATTCCACGAAACTTTGGTTTTGGAACCGAGTCGTTTCGACGTACGGTATGTGATTTAGAGAATTTCTAAGTTTGTGATTGTTTCGATAAAACTATGAAATTAAATCACGTGTCACGAATTTAAATGATTGTGTTGCACCATGACATTTAAATGTGTGATATTAGATCAGTGGCAATCAATATAATTAATTATTTGGATTTAATTATTAATATCTTTATTAATAATTAATTAATAGTTAGTAGATTTATATTAATAATTATATATATATATATATATATATATATATATATATATATATATATATATATATATAAACATGTGTATAATCGATGTCAGCCAAGGAATGTGGAACAATATCACATTCGAATGAATAGACTTAGTCTTTTCGTACTTGCGGCATAAGTACATAGAGTTTGGGTCTTTGAGAAAAACCCTAAAATCAATTTAATCCATTTGATCGGTAAGGATTTAATACCAACCGTTGGATTCAAAATTTATTTTATCCCTAACCCTAATTCGAAATTAGTAGCTTGGTGACCCAGCTTAGGGTTTTTCAATTTGAGCTAATTAATTGTATCCGTTAGTTCGGTTTAAGATTTAATCTTTACCTTCGGATTGGAAATTAAATAATAATATATATAATATATAATTTTTGAAATAATGATAAAATCGAATTAGGGCTTTTACCAAGTCTTAGGGTATTTGATTTTATCCTGAATCAATTTGGTCCATTAGATCGGTTTAAGATTTATTTCAACAGTTTGATCTATATAATTGATTTTTGAAATTAATTTTATATAAATATTTTGAATTTGAAGATAAGAGGATAAGATTGGTTTTTGCTTTTAACAAGTATTTCTTATTTAATCAAATCTCTTATTAATTATATTATGAATTACTTAATTTAATTTAATTTAATTTTCCTTAAACATTCTACCAATAATAAAGTTTAATAAGTTTCTTTTTCAATGCCAGTTAAAATTTCTGAATTCATTAACATCTCGGATGATGAACACGAATCTATGAACTCTAATTAACCTTTTGAACAAGATCCAGTAGAGCCATCAACGATTTTTGAGAAAGACACGGAGTGGTTCAAGTATGACCATGAGTACAACTTACTTAGTCATTACTTTGATCAATATCCTCTCAAAAGTAAGGCCTACAAAAACTCATTACTCAAGACATCTCATGATGAGATTGAGAGGCTAATCAGAAAGGTGAATAAAGTAACAAGTCTTGTCACTGAGGTAATTGCGAAGGATAACAGACGAAAAGCTGAATCGAAAGCTAAACCTGGAAGAAAGGAAAGGTAAGTCGGAATGTCAACAATGTGTTTCAAGTGCGGAACAAAGAGAAGAGTGCACGATTAATTGTTTTGTGACGCAAATCTCAATTCAGCAAAGGGTAAAACCTATACTTTAGATTTTATTGAAGAGATTTACTATCTCAGATCCATAGATTAAAATTCTAATCATTGCAAAAATTTCTTCCAGAAGCGCCTTCTGAGATAAAAAAAAAAAAACAGATATGTAGCTTTGTGTTATATATGCAACATCAAACCGAGAACAAACATGCATATGTTTCGCCAAGAGCATCTAAGGGCTTGGAGAGGTAAAAACTCTTCTGTTAACCCCAAATTAGTTTTTATTGGAGAGATTTAATTTCAGATCTAGAGATTAAAATACTAACGTTTGTCTATTTCTTACTCTTTCAGATGCAGGTACGGGTAGCTCTTCTGAAAAGGGCTCTTCAGAGTACAACACTGGCTAGTATTCGAGTAACTCGAAGAAGGAAGTCAGCTTTAAGTTTATTTTGATTTAAATTTGTTGTTATCATTATTATTTTTGCATTGTTGAGACCTTGTTTTATTTTTAGATATCATGTTTGCATGGAATAATTCTTTATTAATAAAAGTGTTATCTTTTCTTTGAATTATTTTGCAAAATCCATATAAAAATAAATAATGTGATATTTTACTTTTAACCTATAGTCTCTATATACTCTAATTGATTTACTATGTAAGTCGAACATCATTTTTAATCTTGGTGATTAATAGATAATGAAATCAGAGTTCATTATTTCACAAGAAAAGAATTATGTGACAAAGTCACAGCTTCCCCAACAGTATCTGTTGTCGAAGAGAGTGCAGAAAGCACGATCCCAAATAAAACTCAGGGGTAACTCAGTTGTGGTGGCAGGTTCAAAAGACCAAAAAAACGCTACGAGCACACCCAGTTAGAGTTTCACCTAGAACTCTGGGGTACTCAGACGTAGTGGGAGGTTCAAAAGACCGGTTGAACGCTACGAGCACACCCAGTAAGAGTTTCACCTAGTTGTTACCAACACTAGTGTTGAAGATCCTATAGGCTATAAGCAAGCTATGATGGATCCTGATAAGGGAGAATGGTAGGAAGCCATAAACCAAGAAATAAAGTCAATAGATTCTAACCAAGTCTGGGAACTTGTAGACTTACCGGATGCCTTCAAAAACCATTGGTTGTAAGTGGGTATACAAGAGAAAGAGAGGAGTGGACAGAATGGTTGAAACCTTAAAGGCGAGACTAGTGGCAAAGGGTTTTACCCAGAGAGAAGGTATTGTTTTTTAGGAGACCTTCGCTCCTATCGCTATTTAAAAGTCCATCCGGATTCTCATGGCCATAGCCTGTAGTCTCAATTACGAGATTTGGCAGATGGACGTCAGAACCGTTTTCCTAAACGGGTACATTGACAAAAATATCTATATGGACCAACCAGAAAGGTTCGTGCAAAAGGATCAAGAAGGGAAGGTTTGCCGATTACTCAAATCCATATATGGTTTGAAGCAAGCTTCCTGATCCTGGAATCTAAGGTTTGATGAGACCATTAAGACCTATGGATTGATACAGAACATCACTGAGGCCTTAATCTATAATCTCAAAGATGAAACTGTGGAGAGTTTCCTTGTTCAATGCGTCGACGATATACTTCTGATTGGCAACAATGTTAAGAAGTTATTGGACGTGAAAGTGTGGTTCGCTACGCAGTTCAAAATGAAGGATATGGGAGAAGCCAGCTATGCTCTTGGGATTTGAATCTTTAGGGATCGCAAAAATAGGCTTCTAGCCTTATCACAAGCAACCTACATAGATAAGGTGTTTAATCGTTTTGAAATGGCAAACTCCAAGGGAGGTAATTTACCGACCAGGCATGGAGTATTCATTGATAAGAAATAGTGCCCTACTTCTCTAGAACAACAAGACGAGATGAGTTGGGTACCGTATGCTTCTGTAGTAGGAAGTCTAATGTATGCTATGTAGTGTACTGGGCCAGACATCTGTTACGTTGTGGGAATTTTTAGTAGATACCAAATCAACCCTGGTATGGCTCACTGGACTGCAGTGAAGAACATTTTCACATATCTTCGGAGAACGAGAAACTATATGTTAGTGTTTTCAGGATCAGAACTGAATCCACTAGGTTACACTGACTCAGAATTTATGTCTGATATAGACGCGAGAAAATCGACGTAAGGAGCAGTGTTCACCCTTGCTAGTGGAGCAATATTCTAGAGAAGCGTAACCCAATCTTGTATTGCAGATTCTATAATGTAAGCTGAATATGTGGCAGCCTTTGAGGCATTCAAAGAATTAGTTTGGCTAAAGAATTTCTACATGGAGCTGGGAGTAGTTCCAGATGTAGATGCCTAACGAAGTACTACGACAACAGTGTCGCGGTGGCAAATTCGAAAGAGCCCAGAGACCATAACAAGGCGAAACATATAGAATGCAAATATTAACTCATAAGAGAGATAGTATGTCGTGGCGACGTAAGGGTTATGAAAATAGCTACAGAAGACAATCTGGCTGATCCATTTACGAAGATATTGACACAGAAAATAATCAGAAGACATTTGGAGAATATGGGTCTGAAAGACATGTGTCATCTTCTTTAAGTACAAGTGGGACATTGTTGGACATGTGTTCTTAAACAAGATGTTTTATTCCATTTGAAAAAGATTATGACAAGTCGTTGAATAAAAGATGGTTATTATTATGTTAATATTATTATAGTTTCTGGTAGAGTAAAATAGAATGTTTGGTCCTTAGTTCATAAAGGATGCAATTATGTTGTTATTATCATATTCCAGTCAATGAGAGGAAGAATTAAAAAGCATAATAAATGAACTTAAAATGTTCGTGGCCTGAATAACTAGGTGGGACACTCACTAGGATATAATTCTATTCTGAATTAAGTCTGTGTCACACTCAATAAGAGTGCATTAAGTGTGAAGTGTCTTCATACTGTACTGGACCTGACTTAAACTCCTGAAGTTATCATATAAGACCGTCACAGTTAACTTGGAGTTGAGTCACTAGTACATGATCATATGTCATTCCCATCACTATTATTTTGGGAACATGATAGTCAACAGTAAAGGTAGCCTTGTCATAGACATGGGCATCACGCAGTTCTCTTCTGATTCTTGATGATTCACTTACTTGTCGATGGTGAGAAGTGAGAGGTACCCGTGCGCAACTTATGAATCGAAACCATAAGTGGGTTACACATGATATTACTGACTGAGTCAAAGAGTATAATTCAATGAAAGGCAAAACGGTATAAATCACCTTCATGTGTGTGGATCATCAAGTGAAAGACCAATAACCCGAATTTGATTGTATCAATGGACACCTTTCTTTCATAATGGAATAATATAAATTGTATCACTAAAGAGTGCAGCTTCGAGTTTATTAAGGAATTACAATGAGGTTTGACGAACATCTAGCAGCTCGTTAGAGGTTAAGTGCTACGGGTCCATGGTCCCTAGGATAGCTTTGTAACGGATGATACGTACGTGATAAGAATATTTTTAGATGTTTAATCATTTGATAGGATTCATAAAACTTAAGATTGTGTCAGACATCGGAAATTTTTATCAGTGGCGTGAAAAAAGTACCATATCTTGGTAGCCAAAATTAACTGACTAAAGAAAGTTGAATTTGGATTTTCTTTCAATTTGTAAGTTGTTGGAAATTAAATTTTACGAAACTTTTCTTACTGAACCAAGTCGTTTCGACGTATGGTTTGTTACTTAGAAAATTTCTAAGTTTATGATTGTTTCGGTAAAACTATGAAATTAAATCACGTGCCACGAATTTAAATGATGGTGCTTCACCATGACATTAAATGTGTGATATTAGATCAGTGACAATTAATAAAATTTAATTATTTGAATTTAATTATTAATAAATAGATTTATATTAATAACTATATATATTTTATATATATAAACATGTGTATAATCGATATCAGACAAGGAATGTGGAACAATATCACATTCGAATGAATTAACTTAGCCTTTTAATATTTGCGGCATAAGTACCTGGTGTTTGGGTATTCAAAAAAAAAAACTTAAAATCAATTTAATCCATTGGATCGGTTAGAATTTAATATCAACCGTTGGATTAAGAAAATCGATTTTAACTCTTACCCTAATTCGAAATTTATAGCTTGGTGACCAAGCTTAGGCTTTTTGAATTTGACCTAATTAATTGTATCTGTTAGATCTGTTTAAGATTTAATCTTTACCGTCGGATTGGAAAGTAATTAATAATATATAATATATAATTTTCGAAATAATGATAAGGATAAAATCGGATTAGGGATTTTACCAAGTCTTAGGGTATTTGATTTTATCCTAAATAAATTTGGTCCATTACATCGGTTTGAGAATTATTTCAACCGTTGAATATAGATAATTGATTTTCGAAATTAATATATATATATATATATATATATATATATATATCGAATTTGAAGATAAGAGGATAAGATTGGTTTTTTGCTTTTACCAAGTATTTCTTATTTAATTAAATCCTTGATTAATTATATCCATTGGATTAATATAAGATTTAATCTAGACCATTGGATTGAAATAATTAATCATATTTAATTATTTAGAATTTGAAATTAGGGGAGGGAATTTCTCCAATTCGGTTACAGTCTAATCTGATATAGCGAGGTCATTCTACACATTTGACACACCTCCCCAAAGCAGAAAACTCGATCTCTCTCTCTCTCTCTAGAGTTCTCGAATTTTCTAGCTACTGATCTCCCATTTTTCGTTCGGCTTAATGAGACGTTGTTCTTTGGAAGCTTTAAAAGAACCATCAATTAAAGTTTGCAACGGATTCCTGCCGGCGAAGCCTACGCTTCTGTACGAGGAGTCCAGGAGAATATCCTCAAGATCGTGGGAGTTTCCTTCAGCACCGGCGGAAGCCTGCCAATTTCAGAATGCACAACCGGAAGTCATCACACTGAGGTACACCCTTATGCATTGGGTCAATAAATGCAAATCATTTTCTACTTTATTTATTTCCTATAGACTAGATTAGATTATTATTAATGATTTATGAATATTAAATTGCTAATAATTTATCAGATCTTGACTATGGTTATTATCCGATGTTCGATTCATTGTACGGTTTACAAGTTTTTCCGCTTTGATTATTTTTAAAATTTTACCCGTACGGTTCGACGACATATTTTGTGATAATATGGACAGGAATTGTAATGAAATTCCCAACATCCTCTCCCGAGCTCCTCGTGTAGACTGCTTATTCCTAAGAGCACTTATTGAACCCAAGACTCTTTATACTCTTCTCGAGTCGAGTTTTCCATGAATATGGTGGTTTTCTCAACCCATAAAGAGCCTTTCACAACTTGTACACCTTGTGCTCGGTACTCTTGTCGACGAAGCCTTCCGGCTGAGTAACACAGAATTCTTCTTCCAGTTCACCATTTAGGAACACCGATTTGACATCCAGGTGATGGATTTTCCAGCCTTGGTGAGCTGCGAGGGCTAGGATCAGCCTGACTTTGTCGATTCTAGCCACTGGAGCAAAGACCACTTAAAAGTCTACTCACTCCTTCTGTACGTAACCCTTTGTGACAAGTCTGGCCTTGTGCTTGAGGACCTTTCCTTCTGAGACGTTCTTGAGCTTCTAGACTCACTTCATACAAATGGACTTGTGACCTTTTCGAAGGTCGACTAGCTCCCACGTATGATTCTTCTCAATGGACTCCAACTATCTCTTCATCGCTTCCTGCCATTCCTTCTCGGTGGTTGCCTCGCAGTAGTTGGTTGGTTCCTCTGCACTAAGCAAAAAGAGCTCTCTTGGGCTCAACTCAAGCTCTTGTGCTTCTGCGTAGACGTCGTATATAGGACGAAACCCTCATGGTCCGTCCTTGATCGACGAGTATTTTGAGACTGTTCCTCCTGAACTAGATCTCTCTTGGATCAGAGTGATCATCCCTAATCCGTGGTTGGGCGAGCCTGGTGGTGAGTTTTTTCCAGTGCGGATGGTTCCAGGCGAATTGGTTTCCGTCGAGCTGGGCGTAGCATGTTCCTGGCTGGGACTCTCTCCCTCTTCTTGCTCTAGCACCTCTTCGTCTTTGAGGATGAACTCCACCAAGCTCTGTTCAGACTCTCCTTTCTCATCGTGCCAATCCCATTTCTTCTCCTCTTCGAAAACATGATCTCTGCTCACATGCACTTTTCCCCGTCGGGGGTCGTAAAACCTCTGTGCCTTGCTACCTTCGTCGGCGCCAAGGTACACCATCGGCTGATTCCGATCATCGAGCTTCTTGAAGTTTGGTCCCACAGTCTTTACATGTGCGATGCACCCAAATACCTATAAATGATCCAGATGAGGTTTCCATTGGACGTACCTGATTAGTATGCCCTATAATTCAGATGCTAATGCCACATGTATAAAATCATGACGTTGACTTCGTTAAAGATTAGGTTTATGACTTATCAATGACAATTCTGTTTCTGTTTTTCTTTATGAATATAATGAAAGTTTTGATTCCATAGTTGTTATGTTTTTTGCTATTGTGTATTTTGTTGGGTGTCTGATTCCGAGGAATCCCCTATGATTGATTATCGATCACCCTATGGGTGCGTAGGGTAACCTTTGAAAAATATTTTGCAGGGATTAGAGTCCTATACCAATAATCCCAATACCCTATCCGACTCATAGGATTCGAAAAACAATTATCCCGATCGTTGATATTCAATTTTTTGAATTAATTATTAACACACAAATTAATTGAGCCTTTGAGTATTCATAAATAATTATTCTATCAACAAATAATATTGCGTACCTTTTCCAATCAATTCCGTTGCGCAATTCTGTTCTTTATTCCGATCTCCGTTCTTCGCGTTCTTGAGCTCCTGCGAATTTGCTTGATTGAGTGTCTAAGATAGCGCCCACGAGTCTTCCGATGTATGCTCCAGATCTACACCGCTGGGATGTGTGGGCTCCCACTGAATAGAACCCTAAACCCTAAATCGAATTTTCCATTAATGATGCCTCAAAGAAAATCGCAGAAACTCTAGAGAGAGAGAGAGAAATCAAAATTTGAGAGTGAGTGAGTTGTGATTTCAGTTTCAGGTGATCCCTATTTATAAGGAATGGCCCAACCGTTTTGATAAATTCTCTCAACCAATTGTGGAAGATTTACTCAACCATTTGGAGATATTCACTCTAAGATTTGATTTAATCAAATCAAATAAAGAATAAATCCAAATCAAATCTTTTTCAGAAAATACCCTAAAAGATTTAATAAATCAAATCTTTATATTTTCAAAGATTTAATTTGGAATGTATAAATATAATTCGAAATCAATATTTAATTTCTCTCTTTAAATATTTAAGGTATAAATACGAATATTTAATTTCTCTAATTTTCGATTTAAATAACAGTGTCATATTCAGCATAAGCTGAAAACCGTTATTATCATAAATCTCAAACCGTCTGTCAAAATGAAACGATTCAAAAAGATATTCATATCAGAATTTAATTTCCTACAACCCTAGATTTGTCCAAGAAACAAATTCATAATATTTTTATTGTTTCTTTATTGAGTAAAAGTTTGGTACTTTTGCCACTTTAGGGTAATCATGATTTTCATGTTACCAAGATACAAATCATATCTGATCGATTCTATTCTATGTTCTAAAAACATAATTGAATTTGCAGTTTCGAACTTATGGAGCTACAAAGGGGAAAAATGGACACACGTACTTATGTTGGGTGTGTCGGAGTCGCTTTGACACCGATACTTGTTTCTACTATCCCAGTTAATTGGTCTAAACCGATAGAGACCGTATAACAAAAATTTTACTGCGGAATAAATAACATTATCTAATTAAGTGAACGCGTAGAATAAACTTTGTTCATTATGGGCTGAACCTGAAATTGTGTCCCAAACCGCAATTCCTATTATTCTATCCGGTTTACGAAATCTAATGATTAATTAACTGGTCCTGATCTTATTTTTTTATTTTATCAAACAAATAATTAATTCAATCTTAATATGATTTTAATATTGGGTTTGAGCATATAGATAATTATTTAATCAATAAATAAACATGTACCTTAATTCTGTTGTCGTCACTGTGTCTTTTGATTCTGAGAAGCTTCTGCGATTTTCGGTGTGTTGAATTTCTCCCAATAGCTTTCCGATGTATGGTCCGGAGTTAGACCGCCAGGATGTGTGGGCTCCGGGGATGATCACGAAGTCCTTAGGCCTGATCGGGATCGAATTCTCTCTCTGGCACTGATCACAAAATCGCAGAGAGAGATAGAAAGAAGAATTCGAATTTCTGAGAATGTAGGGTTATATTTTCTGGTTTCAGGTCTAGCCTATTTATAGGTATAAACCAAATCTTAACCAACTGGAGATATTTACTCATTATCTTTAAAAGATAATGAATAATATCAAATGTTATTAAATATATCAAGAAAGATTTAAATCTAAAGATAAGATAACAAATCTTTTCTGGAATCAAATATTCCAAGATTTATATCTCCTAAATTTCAAATTCATATATATAAATATATATTGATACAAATGACGATGGGACTAATCAAGATACAGTTCAAGTTCCAATTGGGCCGGTTACAAGAGCACGGGCCAAGAAGTTCAAGAGCATGCTGAATGGGCTTATTCAAGAGATTTGGGCATATGCTAATGCACGAAGACCGATTGATCACGTTACTAATCATCAACCCAAGTTGATCAACATTATTCAAGCTTTGGTTTAATATGGTCAAATCTGATTAAGAGTGTGGTTATTTCATTAGTTAAAAAACGTTGAACCTAGTCATGTTGCTGTATTAGGGTTTCAATTAATGGTTGTTGTTGGGATTAGCAGTAGTTAATAGGATAGTTTGAAAGCTGGTCTGTTATTGGGGTTTTATGAGTGGTTGTCATCAATTTCCACCACTTTGTAATGCATATTTAAAAGCTACCAAGAGGACAAACGAATTCAACCAAGTTTTCATATTCATTTTGTGAGTTAAACTCTCTATATAGTTCTTAAGAGCTTTACGAACTTATCGGAATCTTTCTGTGGAGTTCTTCCACGTATCAAGCGAATTTCCATCTTCGTTTGTGGCGTCCTCCCAATCTGAGTTTTGTTGAGTTCATCAAAGCATCGAGTCAAAGGTTTCATAACAATTCCTTTGGTTCGTGTTTGTTCGAGTTCAAGAATTCCAGATTCTCCACACAATCTGATCGAAGTAAAGTCTATCGGAAACATTTTGTCTTCGGGTCTCGTTATTCCTAACAGGGTTTGTATCATTTGGTATCATAGCAAAGGTTCTAATTCGCTCAGATTTCTATCTTTATTTCGTTTATATTTTTTTTCCTTTTTTTGTTACAAAGTTATGTTCTATTGTGTATCAAGGAAAATGGCATTAAAAAAAAGAAAAAAAAAGAAAAGAAAGCCCAGTTTGAAGTATTGTTCTTTGTTTATGTATTGAGTCATTTCATAGTTCATGTACTCCAGATAGTATTCACCTCTCATTGTTGAAGAACTATTTTGGAAGCTTCCTTTGTTTGTTTAGTTACCTAAGAATTAAAAAGGAGAGTTTTTAGTGGTAAAAGGCAAGAGTGATAATACATTACAAGAAAAAAGCCATATTGAGTGAAACACGAGCGTTGAGAGAAACACGTGAGGGAGAGATCTTTCTAGGACTTTTATATATACTTATTGAATTATTACCATGTCTCAAAATGAGGGATCCGAAGTCTTTACTAAAAATTATCTCCAGCGGATGGTGGAAGCAATAAACATGGAAATGAAACGGGTGATGAAGATTCAGATGGATGAAGTGCAAGCGAGATTTGACCTAATGGAGGGTGAACGTCAAGTTTACTCCCAAAGTGCTAGAAGTGCACATGAAGGAAACCTACGAGCTGGCCAAGGAGAAAGAAGGCGGAGAAACGCTGCCCCAAGGAGGAGAGAAGATGATGAGTCGGATGAGGGTGACCGGGATACTGTTCATAGCTACAAGATGTATCGGCGGGGTAGAGAAGATAAGATTCGGGTAGATAACAATTTAGGGAACATCAAGATGAATATTCCATCGTTTTAGGGGGAAAATGATCCAGAGGCATATCTTGAGTGGGAGAAGAGGGTAGAGTTAGTCTTTGATTGTCATAGGTATTCCGAGCTCAAGAAAGTGAAGTTGGCAGCCATTGAGTTTTTGGATTACGCGTTGGTTTGGTGGGATCAGGTTGTAGTTAATGGGCGAAGAAATGGGGAGCACCCTATAGAGACGTGGGAAGAGATGAAAAGGGTAATGAGGAAGTGGTTCGTGCCTAATCACTACTACCGTGAGCTGTATAACAAGTTGAAAAACCTACGAAAAGGCAATCGGAGTGTTGAGGAATACTTCAAGGAGATGGAGGAATCGATGATTAGAGCAAATGAGGAGGAAGACCGAGAGGCTAGAATGGCTCAATTTTTGGCAGGTTTAAATTGGGAAATTCAAAATGGGGTGGAGCTGCAACATTACGTGGAGCTAGAAGATATGGTGCACATGGCAACGAAGATCGAGAATCAACTGAAAAGAAGGAGCAGTGGTCGATCAAGCCAAATACCCAATATCTCAACATGGAAAGCAAATCAATGGAAAAAGGAGGAAAAACAACCGTCAAAAAGGCCCAAAATTGAGGGATGCAGCCACGAAACTAAATGTAATTTCGATCCATCTAGCACCCGGAATCGTGATATCAAGTGCTTCAAATGTCAAGGCAGGGGTCAGATAGCAAGCCAATGTCCAAACAAGAAAAATATGATGGTGCGAGTCAATGGGGATATTGTTACAGACGATGAAGACTCTGACTTCTACAAGGACATGCCACCGCCAGATGATGCCGATGAAGTTGAGTTTGAAGCTCCCGCTGAATTAACGTCGGTTGCACGAAGAGCATTAAGCTTGCACATAAAGGGGTTTAAGAAGAGTAGCGCGAGAACATATTTCATACTGGGTGCTACGTAAAGGACAAGGTCTGTCGTATGATTATTGATGGTGGAAGTTGTACAAATGTCGCAAGTGCCATGATGGTGGAAAAGTTGGGACTGCCCGTTATGAAGCATCCTAAGCCGTTCAAGCTGCAGTGGCTCAATGATAGCAGTGAAACAAGGGTGCACAAGCAGGTGTTGGTTGCTTTTCCAATTGGCAAGTACGAGGATGAACTATTGTGCGATGTGGTGCCGATGCAAGCTGGACATCTACTATTGGGTCGTCCTTGGCAGTTTGATAGTAGGGTGAAACATGATGGTGTTGGAAATATGTGTCCTTAAACAATATATTTTATCCATTTGTAAAAGATTCTGACAAGTCGTTGAATAAAGATGATACTTATTATGATAATCTTTTTATAGTTTCTGGTAAAGTAAAATAGAATGTTTGATCCTTAGTTCATATAGGATGCAATTATGAATTATTATCACAACATAGTCAATGTGAAGAAGAATTAATAATCATAATAAATGAACTTAAAATATTTGTGACCTGATTAACTGGGTGGGAGCCCATTAATCGTATAAGGTCATTAATGTGACTAAGTGACAATCCTATTCTGGATTTTGTGTGTGTCACACTCACTAGAAGTGCATTAAGTATGAAGTGTCTTCATACTGGACTGGACCTGACTTAATCTCTGGAAGTTATCATATAAGACGGTCACTGATAACTTGGAGTTGAGTCACTAGTAGATGATCAAATGGATATTCGATCTAAGTCCTGAGTGATCTTGAGTCCAAGCTACTGGCTTGATTGTTCTTTGATTTAACCGTTAAAGAACACGAAATATTACCGCTGTTCCCAACACTATTATTTTGGGAACATGATAGTCAGCAGTAAGGGTAGCTTGGTCATAGACATGGGCATCACACAGCTCTCTTCAGAGTGATGATGATTCCCTTGATTTTCGGTGGTGAGAAGTGAGAGGTACCCGTGCGCAACTTATGAATCAAAACCATAAGTGGGTTACTCATAATATTACTGACTGAGTCAAGGATGAAAATGCAATGAGGGGCATAACGGTAGAAACCGCCTGCTCGTGTGTGGATCATCAAGTGAAAGATCAATAACCTGAATTTGATTGTATCAATGGACACCCTGTTGTTATAAAGGGAATAATATATACCGTATCACTAAAGAGTTCAGCCTCGGGTGTATAGTGGAATCACTTCGAGGTTTGACGAACAACTAGCAGTTCGTTGGAGCTTAAGTGATACGGGTCCATGGTCCCCAGGATAGCTCCGTAACGGATGATACGTACGTGATTAAAATATATTCTAGATAATGTTTAATCATTTGGCTTGACTTATAAAACTGAAAGGTCTATGGCAGACGTCAGATAGTTTTATCGTTCGCGTGGCAAAAGTACCATATTTTGGTACACGAAATTAATTGATAAAAGAAAATTAGAATTTATATTTTATATCAGCGCCATGTTGTTGGAAATTAAATTCTAAGCAACTTTTCTTTTTGAACCAAGTCATTTCGACTTACGGTTAGTGATTTATGAATTTTCTAAGTTTGTGATCGGTTCGATAAACTTTGAAATTAAATAACATGTCACGAATTTAAATGATGGTGTGGCACCATGACATTTTAATGTGTGATATTGAGATCAGGAAATATTAATATAATTTAATTATTTGGATTTAATTATTAATATCTTATTAATAATTAAATAATAATTAATAGATTTATATTAATAAATAAAAATATATATTTATATGTGTAAATTCGAATTAGGGTTTCATATATGAAACCCTAGCTAAATTCAAATGGTATGATTTGGTCTTTCCAAATTTGCGGCATAAGTACCAAATGTTTTGGTATTTTAGCAAATCCCTAAAATCAATATTATCCATTGGATCGGTTATGATTTAATATCAACCGTTGGATTAGGATATTGATAAATTTGAAATTAATAACTTGCTGACAAAGTTTCATTTTTCGAATTTGGTTAATTAATTATATCCGTTAGATCGGTCTAAGATTTATATCTTTACCGTCGGATTGAAAATTAATTAATTATATATATTTATATATTTTCGAATTATGGTTTATGGATAAATTCGAAATTGTTTTTAATAAATCTTTTTATATTTGATTTTATCCTAAACTAATTTGATCCATTAGATCGGTTTAAAGATTTATCTCAACCGTTGGATATAGATAATGATAATCCGAATTTTAATATATATATATATATATATATATAATTCAAATTTTATAAAGATAAGAAGATAAGATTGGATTTTGATTTTATCCTAATCTTTCTTATTTAATTAAATCCCTAATTAATTATATCCATTGGATTTAGATGAGATTAAATCTGGAACATTGGATTAAGATAATTAATTATATTTAAATATATGAAATTCGAAATTAGGGAGGAAATTTCTCCAATTCGGTTACGGTTTGAGCCTATAAATAGGAGGCTCATTCTACACATTTTACACACCTTTCCCCAGAGAAAAATTCGAACTATCCCTTTCCTTCAGGGCTGCGAATTTTCTCTCTGATCTCTTTTTCTGGTTTGGCTTAGGAGACTATTTGTCCGTAAGCTTAAAAAGAACCATCAGTTAAAATTTTGCGACGGAGTCCTGCCGGCGAAGCCCAAGCTTCGGTACGAGGATTCCAGGAGAATATCCCAGAAGATCACGGGAGTTTCCCTCAGCACCGGCGGAGCCCTGCCCGATTCAGAACGCGCAACCGGAAGTCGTCAATAGAGGTACGGCCTTATGCATTGGGTTAATAAATGCAACCATTTACTGCTCTCTATTTATTTCCTATTTTGACTAGATTATTAATAATGATATATCAATATTAAATTACATAATATTTATCAGATCTTGGAAATGGTTATTATCCGATATCCAGACCGTTGGACGGATAACAAGTTATTCCGCTTTAAATTAATTTTTAAATGTTACCCGGACGGTTCGGAGGTACAATTCGTGATAGTTTTCATGGAATTCGAGACGTGATTCCCAATAATTGGTATCAGAGCCATGGTTCAAGGATAAATAATTACGTAATTTAATTAATGGGTTTAAGAACGAATTATTTGATGAATAAAATTAATTATTTAAAATTGAAATTTTGAATTTCTAGATATTTTAAATATTAATTTAAAATAAGAAAAATTACCCGACCCGAATAATCGGACCGGGTGTTTGGACCGGGCTGCCCTTGGCAGCCCAGCCCGAGAATGACGCGAATAGGGGCTGCTGCTGCAGCCCCAGGTTGTTCGCCAGGGGAAAGCCCACGGGCCAGGCCCACGGGCAAGGCCCTCGCCAAGGCCACTCGGCCAGGGCAACGGCACCTGTATGGGCATGGCTGGCTGGCCACAGGCCACGCTGCTTGGCAGCGGTATGGGCCTGCTGGCCCAGCCCGAAGGGCTCGGGTACTGCCCTGGCCCACCCGTGGGCTGTCCCTGCCCATTCCACGGGCATGTGGGCCCGGGCTTAAGCCCGGAGGGCCCACATGCAATTTTTTTTATATGGGTTGGATTTTTATTCTGACCCGGATCCCGTGGATTAATTATTAATTATTATTAATGAAATTAATATTTATGAATTAATATTAATTATGATTAATTAATGTGAATTAAAATATGGATGTTATTTCCGGATAAATAACATTGTCTTATTTTAATTAATTCATAAAATTAAATATGGATGTTATTTAATAATTAAATAACATTGTCTTATTTTAATAAATTAAAATATTGATGATAATATTCGAAGAATAATATCATTGTCTATTTTAATATTTCATAAATAATTATTAAAGGGCATTAAAATGTTTAATGATAATTCTTAGAGAATAAGTATCATTAACATAAAATTATAAATATTCATCATAGATATAATTTGTTATAACCTATTTTCATAACCCTCAAACATAGTGTCTATGTTTAGATCATTATTAATATGTCTATATAGGATAGATATAAATAATAAAGAGTAAATGTAAAAGTGTTAATTATTAGTCGGAAAAATTTCAAACGTACAATCTTGCCTAAGGAAGAGGGAATCAAAAGTGGGGCCGGTTCATCATCAACTTCTGGGTGACCGGTTAGGACCCCTCCCATCGACCTGGAGAGCGTACGGTTTGATCTATCACTACCGACGAAATAATAAACACATCTTTAGGGCTTATTTAAAATTACGTGTCGTAATAAATAAAGCCAAAATATAAACTTTTAATGTGTCATTAATAGACAGTTTATATAATAAGTTTTTATAACTTAGAAATTAAAAACGT
Organism: Parietaria judaica; assembly: GCA_954871525.1. Classification (NCBI taxonomy): domain Eukaryota; kingdom Viridiplantae; phylum Streptophyta; class Magnoliopsida; order Rosales; family Urticaceae; genus Parietaria; species Parietaria judaica. The sequence goes on from OX940860.1 coordinate 59,253,762, forward strand.
TATTTCCTAAAAACAATGGCAAGTATAGAATAAAACAAAGGTGTCCATTATTACTGTCACAACGTCTGCTAACCACACCGCCTCGAGTCACCCTAGTGTGTCCATTCCCTAAGGAAGGTGTGCTTGTGGAAGGTTTGACACCGTGATAGTTCCAAAAGAATATGGGGACGGAGGAATCTTGGAAATGGACCGCGAGTCACCCTAAAGTGACCATTCCCTAAGGACGACGTTTCCAAGAGGATCCCGAGAACCGAGAATAATGGGTTAAGCTTGCACGGAAGTTGGTGCTTCCCGACCGTCTATGGTGATAGTTAATAATCATAGAGGACTTTTGTAGTTCTTGTTATGAATATTAATTAAGTTTATGACTAAAACTTAGTTTAACCAAACTACACGGTTGATACCGCGAGTCACCCTAGAGTGACTATGCCACTAAGGACGGCAACGACGTGTACTGTCGGTTTAATTATCACGAAATAGTTAAAGGGTTTATTTAACGTTTTTCCCAAGAACATGTTTGCATCATGTAACTATTTCAAATAACATATTTTTCTAAACATTCTACCTATAATAAAGTTTAATAAGTTTCTTTTTCAATGCCAGTTAAAATGTCCTTCGACAAACAAGAAATGGAAAAGTCTACTCTGACACTGAGGTCTCAAAGTCAAAGCAATCTGGTAAAAGTCACAAAATCCTTAAGTAAGCTGGCCATGAGTGGATCTTCGGAAAAACTTGGAATGGCAGATCATAATGCTATAAGCTCTCTAAACAAGAGGAAGAGAATTGATGGAAACCAGGAAGAATTCTTCCAGATTGGGAGTACAAGTAATGTTGATCGTTCAACATTAGAATAATGTTTCGTGGACAACTCATCCTTCAACTGGATCTTGGATTCAGGAGCAAACGATCATGCGTGCAATTCTCTTCAGTCTCTTGACAAATTGGAAGAGATAAATGAAGGACCAACTTTAAAAGTAGGAAACGGGGAATTCCTACAAGCAAAAGCAGTAGGAAATTTGCGACTGGCATTTGGAAATAAGTATTTATTTGTTGATAATGTGTACTATTATACAAAATGTCTGCAGAAATATACTTTCTTGCTTATCTGTTGTACAAACAAGGATATACTCTAAACTCTCGTGGAACCCATTGGGTCATCACAAAGGATAGAGTATATATTTGTACTGCTAAAGCAGAAAATGGATTATACATCCTAAGACCAGATTATGGTAGCTGCATGAATACTGAGATGTTTAAATTGGCAATGCCAAAGTCAGTCAAGAAACCCAAGATTGACAATGATGTTCAAACGTACCTGTGGCATTTAAGATTGGGTCATATTAATCTAGACATGATAAACAGGCTGGTAAAGGATGGACCCCTTAAAGAACTAACAATCGGTTCTTTTCCTGTTTGCGAATCCTGTATAGAGGCTAAAATGACTAAAAGACCTTTTTCGGTAAAAGGTCAAAGAGCCACTAAACCATTAGAACTCGTCCATTCTGATGTATATGGTCCCATGAACATACAAGGAAGGGGAGGAATTGAATACTTGTCACTTTCATTGACGATTATTCAAGATATGGTTACGTTTATCTCATGGCTAAGAAATCTGAAACCTTGGGTAAGTTCAGAGAATTTCTGGCAGAGGCTTAGAATCAACATGGACTATCATTGAAGTCTCTTCAATCTGATCGGGGAGGAGAATACCTAGATCACGAGTTCTGCGATCTCTTGATCGAGAAAGGTATAACATCTCAACTAACTGCTCCTGGCACACCAGAACAAAATGGTGTTGCAGAAAGGAGAAATAGGACCCTACTGGAAATGGTAAGGTCAATGTTAAGTTATTCATCGCTACCCAATTCTTTCTGGGGATATGCTTTGATGACGGCTACGAACATTCTAAATGTTGTGCCGTCAAAGTCTGTTTCTAAAACGCCCGTCGAATTATGGAATGGCAGAATACCAAATCTGCGACATTACAGAATTTGGGGATATCCTGCACATGTGCGGACTGGAAACAAGAGTAAATTGGAATCACGAACGGAAATTTGTCTGTTTGTAGGATATTCCAAAGAGACTAAAGAAGGTTTGTTTTATAGTCCAGAAAGTAAGAAAGTATTTGTCTCTACAAATGATACTTTTCTTGAGCAAGATTATATGACAAACTTCAAACCTCGAAGTAAAGTTGTACTCGAGGAGCTGTCAGGTGACAAGGTCACAATATCTCGAAAAGTGCCTATTGTCGAAGATAATGCGGAAACCACGGTCCCAAATCAGAACCAAGGGGTACTCAGACGTAGTGGGAGGTTCAAAAGACCTGTTGAGCGCTACGAGCACACCCAGTTGGAATTTCACCTAGCTGTCACAGACACTAGCGTTGAAGATCCCATAGGCTACAAGCAAGCTATGGTAGATCCTGATAAGGGAGAATGGAAAAAAGCCATGAACCAAGAAATAGAATCAATGAATTCTAATGAAGTCTGGGAACTTGTAGACTTACCGGATGGTTTCAAAACCATTGGGTGTAAGTGGGTATACAAGCGAAAGAGAGGAGTGGACGGGAAGGTTGAAACCTTCAAGGCTAGACTAGTGGCAAAGGGTTTTACCCAGAGGGAAGGTATTGATTTCGACGAGACCTTCGCTCCAGTCGCTAAGTACAAGTCCATCCGGATTCTCATGGCCATAGCCTGTAGTCTCAATTACGAGATTTGGCAGATGGACGTCAAAACCGCCTTACTGAACGGGTACATTGACGAAAACATCTATATGGACCAACCAGAAGGGTTCGTGCAACAGGGTCAAGAAGGGAAGGTTTGCAGATTACTCAAATCCATCTATGGATTGAAGCAAGCTTCCAGATCGTGGAATCTAAGGTTCGATGAAACCATCAAAACCTATGGATTCATTCAAAACGTCACTGAGGCTTGCATTTATAAGCTCAACGACGAAACCGTGGAAATTTTTCTTGTTCTGTACGTCGACGATATTCTTCTCATTGGAAACAGTGTGAAGAAATTATCAGACGTGAAGGCGTGGCTATCTACGCAGTTCCAAATGAAGGACATGGGAGAAGCCAGTTATGTTCTTGGGATCCGCATTTTCAGGGATCGCAACAACAGGCTTCTGGCCTTATCTCAAGTAGCTTACATTGATAAGGTGCTTGAACGTTTTGCAATGGAAAACTCCAAGGGTGGTAATTTACCAACCAGACATGGAGTGTTCCTTAGCAGGAAACAGTGCCCAACTTCTCCGGAAGAGCAAGATGAGATGAGGCGAATACCCTATGCTTCAGCAGTGGGAAGTCTGATGTACGCTATGCAGTGTACTAGGCCAGACATTTGTTACGCTGTGGGAATTGTTAGCAGATACCAATCCAACCCTGGTATGGCTCACTGGACAGCAGTGAAGAACATCCTCAAGTATCTTCGGAGAACGAGAGACTATATGTTAGTGTTTTCAGGATCAGAACTGAATCCACTAGGATACACTGATTCAGACTTTATGTCTGATAGAGACGCGAGAAAATCGACGTCGGGAGCAGTGTTCACCCTTGCTGGTGGAGCGATATTCTGGAGAAGCGTAAACCAATCTTGTATCGCAGATTTTACAATGGAAGCTGAATACGTGGCAGCTTGTGAGGCAGCCAAAGAATCAGTTTGGCTCAAGAATTTCTACATAGAGCTGGGAGTTGTTCCAGATGTAGATGGGCCCCAAACACTATACTGTGACAACAGTGGTGCGGTGGCAAATTCTAAAGAACCCAGAGACCATAACAAGGCGAAACATATAGAATGCAAATACCATCTCATAAGAGAAATAGTGCGTCATGGCGATGTGAGGGTTGTGAAAATAGCTTCGGAAGACAATCTGGCTGATCCATTCACCAAGACGTTGCAAGAGAAAATATTCAGGAGGCATCTGGAGAGTATGGGTCTGAAAGACATGGGTCATCTTCTTTAAGTACAAGTAGGAGATTGTTGGACATATGTGTCCTTAAACAAGATATTGTATCCATTTGTAAAAGATTATGATAAGTCGTTGAATAAAGATGATACTTATTATGATAATCTTATTATAGTTTCTGGTAGAGTAAAATAGAATGTTTGATCCTTAGTTCATATAGGATGCAATTATGAATTATTATCACAACAGAGTCAATGTGAAGAAGAATTAATAATCATAATAAATGAACTTAAAATGTCCGTGACCTGATTAACTGGGTGGGAGCCCATTAATCGTACAAGGTCATTAATGTGACTAAGTGACAATCCTATTTTGGATTTTGTGTGTGTCACACTCACTAGAAGTGCATTAAGTATGAAGTGTCTTCATACTGGATTGGACCTGACTTAAACTCTGGAAGTTATCATATAAGACCGTCACTGATAACTTGGAGTTGAGTCACTAGTAGATGATCAAACGGATATTCGATCTAAGTTCTGAGTGATCTTGAGTCCAAGCTGCTGGCTTGATTGTTCTTTGATTTAACCGTTAAAGAACACGAAATATTACCGTTGTTCCCAACACTATTATTTTGGGAACATGATAGTCAGCAGTAAGGGTAGCTTGGTCATAGACATGGGAATCACACAGCTCTCTTCAGAGTGATGATGATTCCCTTGATTGTCGGTGGTGAGAAGTGAGAGGTACCCGTGCGCAACTTATGAATTGAAACCATAAGTGGGTTACTCATAATATTACTGACTGAGTCAATAACCCGAATTTGATTGTATCAATGGACACCCTGTTGTTATAAAGGGAATAATATATACCGTATCACTAAAGAGTTCAGCCTCGGGTGTATAGTGGAATCACTTCGAGGTTTGACGAACAACTAGCAGTTCGTTGGAGCTTAAGTGATACGGGTCCATGGTCCCCAGGATAGCTCCGTAACGGATGATACGTACGTGATTAAAATACATTCTAGATAATGTTTAATCATTTGGCTTGACATATAAAACTGAAAGGTCTGTGGCAGACGTCAAATAGTTTTATCGTTAGCGTGGCAAAAGTACCATATTTTGGTACAAGAAATTAACTGATAAAAGAAAGTTAGAATTTAGATTTTCTATCAGCACCATGTTGTTGGAAATTAAATTCTAAACAACTTTTCTTTTTGAACCAAGTCATTTCGACTTACGGTTAGTGATTTATGGATTTTCTAAGTTTGTGATCGGTTCGATAAACTTTGAAATTAAATCACATGTCACGAATTTAAATGATCGTTTGGCACCATGACATTTTAATGTGTGATATTAAGATCTGAAAATATTAATATAAATTTATTATTTGGATTTAATTATTAATAATTAATTAATAATTAATAGATTTATATTAATAAATAAAAGTATATATATTTATATATATTTAAATGTGTAAATTCGAATTAGGGTTTCATATATGAAACCCTAGCTAAATTTGAATGGTATGATTTGGTCTTTCCAAATTTGCGGCATAAGTACCAAATATTTTGGTATTTTAGCAAATCCCTAAAATCAATATTATCCATTGGATCGGTTATGATTTAATATCAACCGTTGGATTAGGATATTGATAAATTTGAAATTAATAAGTTGGTGACCAAGTTTCATTTTTCGAATTTGGTTAATTAATTATATCCGTCAGATCGGTCTAAGATTTAATCTTTACCGTCGGACTGAAAATTAATTAATTATATATATTTATATATTTTCGAATTATGGTTTATGGATAAATTCGAAATTGTTTTTAATAAATCTTTTTATATTTGATTTTATCCTAAACTAATTTGATCCATTAGATCGGTTTAAATATTTATCTCAACCGTTGGATCTAGATAATGATAATTCGAATTTTAATATATATATATATATATATATATATATATAATTCGAATTTTATAAAGATAAGAAGATAAGATTGGATTTTGATTTTATCCTAATCTTTCTTATTTAATTAAATCCCTAATTAATTATATCCATTGGATTTAGATGAGATTAAATCTGGAACATTGGATTAAGATAATTAATTATATTTAAATATATGAAATTCGAAATTAGGGAGGAAATTTTTCTAATTCGGTTACGGTTTGAGCCTATAAATAGGAGGCTCATTCTACAAATTTTACACACCTTTCCCCGGAGAAAAATTCGAACTCTCCCTCTCCTTCAGGGTCTGCGAATTTTCTCTCTGATCTCTTTTTCTGGTTCGGCTTAGGAGACTATTTCTCCGGAAGCTTAAAATGAACCATCAGTTAAAATTTTGCAACGGAGTCCTACCGGCGAAGCCCACGCTTCGATACGAGGATTCCAGGAGAATATCCTGGAAGATCATGGGAGTTTCCCTCAGCACCGGCGGAGCCCTGCCCGATTCAGAACGCGCAGCCAGAAGTCGTCAATAGAGGTACGGCCTTATGCATTGGGTTAATAAATGCAACTATTTACTGCTTTCTATTTATTTCATATTTTGACTAGATTATTAATAATGATATATGAATATTAAATTACATAATATTTATCAGATCTTGGAAATGGTTATTATCCGATATCCGGACCGTTGGACGGATAACAAGTTATTCCGCTTTAAATTAATTTTTAAATGTTACCCGGACGGTTCGGAGGTAAAATTCGTGATAATTTTCATGGAATCCGAGACGTGATTCCCAACAGATGGCTACTCCAACAAATACTCCTTGATGGTTAATCAGCGATAAGTCACTCTTGTCCGTTGACACCGTAATAAGTCTACGAAGATCAAGTGTGGCTGCAAAAAGAAAGTGAGCAAAAGAAAGAGTATGAGAAAAAGAAAAAGAGTGAGAAAGAGAAGAAAAAGAGTGAAGATTTGATGGAGGCCAAGGAAAAAGAGAGAGAAAAGAAAATTGGAGAGTTGGCGAATGAGAGAAAACCAGAGAGAACACAAAAGAGTTTCTATGCAAAAACAAGTGAGATCAAGTGGGGTATGTTTTCAAATCAGCCAATGATTGTACTTTTGTACTAAGAGGCTTTGTTAAACACTAACGAACTTGATCCCGTGTTGCCTAGTTCTATTGTTTCTGTTTTGCAGGATTTCAATGATGTCTTTCCAGAGGAAACACCGAATGGATTAATTTTGGGCCCAGGGCATCCATTCCTAACCGACCAGCGTACAGAAGCAATCTCGAAGAGACAAAAGAGCTTCAAAGGCAAATCGGTGAGTTGTTGGACAAAGGGCATGTGAGGGAAAGTATGAGTCCATGTGCAGTTCCGGTTCTATTGGTGCCCAAGAAAAATTGTTTGCTACCTTGAAGAAATGCAGTTTTTCTACGAATAAACTTGTGTTTCTCGGATTTGTCGTTAGTGCAAATGGAATTCAGGTTGATGATGAGAAGGTACGTGTGATTTGGAGTGGCCCAGCCCAACAAATGTAGGTGACGTGAGGAGTTTTCATGGCCTTCCAAGCCTTTACCAACAGTTTTTCAAGGATTTCAGTAGCCTAGCCTCGCCACTAACCGAAGTGATCAAGAAAAACATTGGATTTAAATGGAGAGACGAACAAGAGAAGGCATTCCAGCTATTGAAGGAGAAACTCACGAATGCCCCCTTATTGTTGTTGCCTAATTTTTGTGAAACGTTTGAGATTGAATGTGATGAATTTAGGTATTGGCATTGGTGCAGTTCTTATGCAGGGAGGAAAACCGATTGCATACTTTAGTGAAAAGCTAAGCGGGGCAGCATTAAACTACCCAACTTATGACAAGGAGTTGTATGCATTGGTTCGAGCGTTAGAGACGTGGCAGCACTATTAATGGCCCAAGGAATTTGTGATTCATACCGACCATGAGTCTTAGAAGCACTTGAAGGGACAACAAAATCTGAACAAGAGACATGCTCGTTGGGTGGAGTTCATTGAGACGATCCCGTATGTCATCCGGTACAAACTAGGTAAAGAGAATGTGGTGGCAGATGCACTTTCACGCAGGTATGCATTGCTCTCAACACTTGATGCAAAGTTACTTGGTTTTGAGCAGTTAAAAGAATTGTACATTGATGACAATGATTTTGGTGAGGATTATCGAGGATGTGAGAAAACCACCAATGGGAAGTTCTTTAGGCTTGATGGGTTTCTGTTTAGGGAGAACAAGTTATGTGTTCCAAATTGCTCGTTGAGGGAATTGTTAGTACGGGAATCACATGGTGGGGGATTGATGGGGCATTTCGGAGTTACAAAGACTTTAGCAATGATTCAAGAACATTTTTACTGGCCACATATGAAGAGGGATGTTGAGAGAATTTGTGGGAGATGTGTTACATGTAGGCAAGCTAAGTCTAGAGTTCAGCCCAATGGTTTCTATTCTCCTTTGCCTATTCCTAGTCAGCCTTGGATTGATATCTCGATGGACTTTGTGTAAGGATTCCCTAAGACTAAACGGGGAAGGGATTCAGTGTTTGTTGTTGTGGATAGGTTTTCTAAGATGGCACATTTCATCCCTTGTCACAAAACCGATGATGCCTCAAATATTGCTGACTTATTCTTTAGGGAGGTTGTGAGATTGCATGGAATGCCTAGGACAATTGTTTCAGGTAGAGATGCTAAGCTCTTGAGTTACTTTTGGAAGACTTTGTGGGGTAAATTGGGTAATAAACTTCTATTTTCTACTACTTGTCATCCACAGACCGATGGTCAAACGGAAGTAGTCAATAGGACTTTGTCTACCTTGTTGCGGGCGATCATTCAAAAGAACATAAGAACTTGGGAAGAGTATAATAAATCTGTTCATTCTGCCACTAAATTTTCACCATTTGAAATCGTGTATGGGTTTAATCCACTAACTCCTTTAGATTTATCACCTTTACCCTTGAGTGAACATGTGAATTTAGATGGAAAACAAAAGGCGGAGTTTGTCAAGCAGATTCCTGAGAAAGCAAGGCGCAACATCGAGAGAAGCACTGACCAATATGCGAAACAACAAACAAAGGGCGTCGCCAAGTGACTTTTGAACCAGGTGATTGGGTCTGGTTGCACATGCGAAAGGAACGATTTCCAGCTCAAAGGCGATCAAAATTACTTCCGCGAGGAGATGGACCGTTTTAAGTCTTACAAAGCCTCAATGACAATGCCTACAAACTCGACTTACCTGGTGAGTATAATGTTAGCACTACTTTCAATGTTACTGATTTGAGTCCTTTTGATGTAGATGAAGATTTGAGGACAAATCCTTTTCAAGAGGAGGGGAATGATACAAATGACGATGGGACTAATCAAGATACAGTTCAAGTTCCAATTGGGCCAGTTACAAGAGCACGGGGTAAGAAGTTCAAGAGCATGCTGAATGGGCTTATTCAAGAGATTTGTGCACATGCTAATGCACAAAGACCGATTGATCATGTTACTAATCCTCAGCCCAAGTTGATCAATATTATTCAAGCTTTGGTTTAATAAGGTCAAATCTGATTAAGAGTGTGGTTATTTCATTAGTTAAAAAACGTTGAACCTAGTCATGTTGTTGTATTAGGGTTTCAATTAATGGTTGTTGTTGGGATTAGCAGTAGTTAATAGGGTAGTTTGAAGCTGGTCTTCTATTGGCGTTTTATGAATGGTTGTCATCAATTCCCACCACTTTGTAATGCCTATTTAAAGGCTACCAAGAGGACCAACGAATACAACCAAGTTTTCATATTCATTTTGTGAGTTAAACTCTCTATATAGTTCTTAGGAGCTTTACGAACTTATCAGAATCTTTCTGTGGCGTTCTTTGACTTATCAAGCGAATTTCCAACTTCGTTTGTGGCGTCCTCCCAATCTGAGTTTTGTTGAGTTCATCAAAGCATCGGGTCAAAGGTTTCATAACAATTCATTCGGTTCGTGTTTGTTCGAGTTCAAGAATTCCAGATTCTCCACACAATCTGATCGAAGTAAAGTCTATCGGAAACATATTGTCTTCGGGTCTCGTTATTCCTAACGGGGTTCGTATCATATATTATCTTAAATTCGAAAATAATAATAAATTCGAAAATCGAATTTAGGGTTAAACCAAAATTAAATATAAATCTTTTTAATTATAATTAATTTTTAATAGATATTAATAATTAAAGGGTAAATGAGGGAAATACCCATTTGTGGCTCAAGGTTTAAAAAAAATACCCATTTCTAATTATGGTAACTCTAACCACCAACAAATTGAAATGTAGACTAATATGCCCTTCCAATTAACTCACATTAATTTTAATTTCGTTTTTTAATTAAAATTAAAAAAAAATTCCTTAAATATAGCAGACTAAATAAATTAAAATAAATCTTTCTTATTTAAACATTAAACAAATATTACTCGAATTATTCTTCCCTATTTTAACGTTTGTAACAAATCCTATTTTTGATTTTTTGATCCCTATTAATCTGTATTTTAAAAATAAAATTTCAAATTATTTCTCTGCATTTTACGAATCTGTAATTATATTTATATTTACGATTCTATATTTACGATTCTTTATTTACAGTAAATAAATTTACAAAATTTCAATAAAACTGTAGTTATAAAACTGTAAATATAGTTACGAAATTTCAATGTAACAATGAAACTGTATAAAATATTTACAAAGTTAATTTTGTAACTACCGCTACGAATCCGTAACTATAAATACAAAATTTTGATTACAAATATGAAACTGTAAAACCATTTACAAAAATCATTAACTGTATAAAACTGTATAACCATTTACAAAAATCATTTACAAAACTGTATAAACATTACCGTAAAATGATTTACATTCGTAAACATCTACAAAACTTGGTAAAACTATTTACAAAAAATATTACCAATCCAGTAAACATTACCAATCCAAATCATGTAAACCCATTTACAAAAATAAAAAATCTTACCGTGTTTGATCCGGCGACTGAGACACGGCGAACAAAAGGAGAATGACGGAGGGCGACCGCGACGGAGAGCGATGGAGGAAGGATGCGCGACGGAGGGCGACCGTGACGGAGGAAGGAGGCACGACAGAGGGCGACCGCGACGGAGGAACGAGGCGCAACGAAGGAGGACGCGAAGGAGGAAGGAGGCACGATGGAGGGCGACCGCGACGGAGGCCGCGGTCGCCTCCTCGGCCGCCGCGCCCACGGTCGCCGAAGCCACGCCCGAAGTCGCCGCGCTCTCTGCCCGAATTCGGCGATGGTGGTCAATCCGACGTGAGAAGTCGAGAGAGAGAGAGAGAGATAGAGATAGAGAGAGAGAGAGAGAGAGAGAGAGAGAGAGAGAGAGGATCTGACAAGAGAAGGAGAGAGAGAGGAAGATTTTTTTTTCTTGGTAAAAGTAACAAAATTAAATGATAATCTAATTAATAGGGGAAGTTTTCAACCAAAATTTTAGGATAATTTAATTTCGAAAATTAAAATATATAATAAATAATTAAATATGAAAATAAATAAATATAATTAAAATCATGGTGAGTATGGTCCAAAATATTTTTAAAATGGGTATAAATGAATTGTTTGAAAGTATGGGCAATTCCCTTCAACCTTAGGTGATTTTTGGGCATTTCATGGGTTTTTCTATAATTAAATCCAATAAATAAAATTATATTTATTAATTAAATATTCTGACTATAAATTCCATATTTAATTTATCATGAAATTTGCAGCCTTTAAACGAACCCTAATTCGGGTTTTTCCCGGATTACCGTTTTCGCCATAACTTTCTCTCTGTTCATCAGAATGATGCTATTCAAAATGATAAATTCTTAGAATTTGATTTCCCACAATACTGTGATTTTATAGAGATCAAATCACTAATACAAATTATGGATACAACCATGGTTAAAAACCATGGTTGTAAATTTTCAACCATGCTTAATGACCATGGTTGAATTCTGCATGGTTGTAAGTTTCGAGCATGGAATTTTTTCCATGGTCAAAAACAAATTCCGACCACGGAACGTATCCATGGTCGGATCACATTTCTCGCCGTGGCGAAACATTATACCCGCCGTGGCATTCTCCGTATAAACAACGGAATAATTCCGTTGTTCGAATTGTTGTTAGAGGAGAAAGTTCCCCGCGGCTTGTATTGAGAAACGCCGCGGCAATATTTTGGATCTCAACAACGGAGAACTTCCGTTGTTTGAGGTGTTGTTCAAGCTCCATTTATGCTGCGGCATCAAAAAATAAGGCGCGGCGTACTTGAGGACTCTAGACAACGGAATAATATTGTGGTTCGAGGTGATTATCGGAGTGCGTTTACGCCACGGCATGATAAGCATAAGCCGCGGCAGCTTACTGTAATTTTTACAACGGTATAATCCGTCGTTTGATAGTCAATATAAGCTGAGGCTTTCTAAAAGAGCCGTGGCCTTATTTTGACATGCCGCGGCGTTGTTTTATGTCGAACGACGGAAATAACCCTCGTGCATACTTTAAGCCGCGGCCTTCACTGAAATGCTGCGAAATGGCGCGGCATACTTTTTTTCCCGGAAGTGGTTTTTCTTGGTTTTGGGCGACGGATTTTTGTGTTGTTGAAAGTGGCACAAAAAAAAAACGGGCGGTTTTTTTTTTAAATTGCTCGGTATATTCGGTATCCTTTTTCTCTTACTAATGGAACCTGTAATTAATATGTCATATTTTATTAAATAAAATATAAAATAAAATAAATTTTAAGATTAAAAGCATTTATATTAATACTTATATATCAAATATCATCGGTAATACAAAATATATCATCACTACATACAAAGCATATCCATACATAATATATCATCACTAAATACAAAACATATAATCCATACATACAAAATAACACCGTTCATATATAAACAAAAAAAAAATCAATATGTTCCATTCTTCATCATCAAAATTAGCAAACTTTGATAGCACATGCATACCTAATTCTACATTGAATCCATCTATTTCGCTTACACTATAACTAAGTTTGTTATCAACGAAAGCCATACCATTTCTCACAATGTCGTCCATGAACTTCATGACGTAGTATCCGCATTCATGATTTCCCGGTTGTTTCGGACATCCTTTTGAATTCAACAATTTTATCATCGAATGTCTCATGAGGCCGGTGTTGTGATTACGCTTGAATATGTCTTCAATGGTACAAAAAAAAAAAGTTAACAATTCAAATAACTTGAGTTAAAAAGACATCATCATAAACATAAAATGATTATGTTTTAGAATACTTACTCTTCAAAAAAATTCTCTAAATGGTTATTTAAACCGCTTGAGTTGGGGAGAGAATCAAACTTTGTTACGGTAGCCTTCCAAGGGTTGAAAACAATAAGAATCCAATGGTGACGAGTATTGTAAGGCATTAACCATCTTTTGCCATTCTTGCAATTTTGGATAATGTTGTAGTATCTGTCAACATCAACTTGCAGTGCATTTTTCTTGGCATCTCCCGTTTTGGTGTTGAACCCGATGTCTTCATATGGCAGAAGAAAACCGTACGAGTCCGGATTGGTAAGGCAATTTTGTAGCAAATAACTGCAAATAAATATAACAATAATTTATATATAACAAATGAATCAATAATTCATATATTTAAAAATTAAGAAATCACTAATAAAAATGGAAACATACCTTTGACAAATCAAGATCCAGATTACGGCCAAGTCATGAGAGAGCATAAATTCATGTGTGTCATCGTAATTTAACAACGGAGTGAAATCACACAAACTTTTATCAAGCTCAACGGCTATCTTTTGTCCCTTTGCGAGCATATAGTTGTTTGCATAAGACGCTAACGCTCTCAATTCAGGATGAACGAGGTTCAACTTGATCTTTTGTGCCATTTCATTGTAATGCGCACTTTTGGCAATATTTTTGGGCTTATGTTTAGGAGCTTGACTACCTTTGGAGTTGAATTCTTCAATAAGAGACACTGGCCAAGGAACAAAGGTCCCTAACGCTTCTTCAACTGTTTCTAACCATTGAACCGATACCGGGAGAGGAATAGGGTCTTTAGACATCGATACTTTAATTAACACCCGACGATGATCTCTATCTAACGGTATGTTGTGAATTTTGTCCTCACCCGCTCCATTTTTTAGTAACACCTTCCCGGTTGCGTCCTGATCAACAATTCCCTCCGAAAAAAGGAGACAATCAACACCACACATAATTGAAATTGGTGTCTTTGGAATAGACGATGCCGGATCAATCGCGCAAGTTCCGCCAACACCGTCAATAAGTCCTTTTGAAATGAAAGGAGCGCTCTCCGCCTTTTTAGCCGGAATTTGAACGTCCACAAGATCCGGTAAGGGAGCAAGCGGTTGACTACCCACACTTTACACATTTAAGGATTTCATATTCCCTTGATTCGGTCTTTTCGAAAGGAAACCTCTACGCTTAGCCTTTTTAGCGGGAATTTGACCTTCATCAAGATCCAAATCAACCGGCCCTACGGGAGCAAGCGGTTGACTACCCACACTTTGCACATCACAAGGCTCGTTATTCCCTAGACTCGGTCCTTTCGAAGTAAAATCTTTGCGCTTAGACTTTATAGCCGGAATACGATCGTCATCAAAATTCAATTCAACCGGCGCTAAAGGACCAAGAGGTTGACTTACCGAACTATGCGCATCAAGTGGTTCATTACTCCCTTGAAGATTTCTTGAAGATGATCCTTGGATCATTTGTTCCACTTTAGCCTTCCATTCCTCGAATGCCGCATCTCGCGCATCTGACTTGACTTTCATATCTTTAATTTCGGCTTGGAGACTTTGAACGACGGGATTCGTTGAGTCCTTGGATGTTTTGTAATATGCTCGCTTTGAGACATATTTGGATTGTCCCCGAACTCGTCCGGGATGTTCTTTCTTTCCCAAAGCTCTTGTTAAAACATCGTCTTCTTATCGTCGTCCACCACTTGAGTGCTACATTCAATCTAATAAAATATTTAATAAATAGAATCAAGATAATTTATATATAACTCTATAATATAAACTCATTGCACTTACTATTTTATCCACAATAGGCTCTAGATTTGGATCCTATAATGAACCATCCTCATTATGCCGCATTTCGATCCAAAGTTCCGGTTTTGTCAGCCATATGCCATTTTGTTGAAACTACGAAACAAAAGAACATGTTATTCAATTATAGACAATATTATAAATTTAAAATTTAAACCGCGACATTAAAACTCTTACAAGCAATTGATCGAGCTTCTGATATCCGTTTTGACCCGATCTAGAGGGATACTCAACGAGTGCCCTATTAGCTTTGTTTTGATCCTAGACTTCTTTGAAGTCATCACTTAATCTAATATCAATAAACTCCTTCCAATGTTCGTCCGTGATGCTCGTGTAATACTTCTTAACAATATCAGGTCGCTCGTAAATGCTTTTATCATTCCGATCTATCTTTAATAGGATAGAGAGATCATACCGGAAGTATCTTGCCGATTCCCCGGCACGAGATAAACACATACGCTTGTACTCGTCCGGAATAACAAATGCTTGTTGGATTTCATTCCATATCCGTTGTTTCACCTTAGCTAAAATCTTTAGCCTCCAATCACTTATAGTTATTGGAACAAATTCTCGAGCAAGAACACCTATCCAACTAGCTAAAAGATCACCATCTCCTCCATCCGGTTGTTTTTTCTCATCAAATCTCATATGTATTTTTCGCCCTTATGCTTTAAGATATTGATTATTTTCATAAGGGTCACTTTTCTTTTTCCTTCTCCTTTAAGTTTTCTTCTACATCTTGCTCTTTCTTCATCAACTTTATACCGAACCAAAAACAATTAACATAATAAATTATCAATTTTAGATACTAGATAAATTCAATAAACAACACCCACAACAAAAATAAAAATACTACTTACCGGGCGTAGTTTCTTCTCGATCGGGTGATGGCGTTTCTTCTCGATCGGGTGATGACCTAGTTACTTCTCGCTCCGACATATTGACGTAGTAGCTAGCTTTCCTAAATATATATTTAACTCATTTCCAAAAATTAATCAACATCAAATTAGTCATAAAAAAACCCACCACAAACCTAATACGAAATTCATTAAACACATTAAACCCATCACAAAGTCATTATCAAACTCATTAAATAATTTAACACACCAAATAACCTAAGCACAAATATAAACAAAAAGTTACAAAAACATATCATAAAACACATTTATGACAAACTTATGAACTCACTAAAACATATTCATGAAAAAACATATCATAAAACTCAAATTTATGAAAAATTAAAAAAAAAAAACATATCATAAAAAACACATTTATGACAAAAACATATTCTAAAACACAAAAGCATAAAAACATTTCATGACAAATACTATAAACATTAAAAAAATGCAATACATATGTAATATTAATTAGAGATAGGATTCCAACCTTGTTAGAATCAATAACTCGGAGTTAGGGCACGGTGCTTGGTGAAGGAAATGTAAGCCTCAAGAACCGGCGACGGCGGCGGCGTCTACGGCGGAGTACGGCGAGGGCAACGGGCTGGTAAAGGGAGGGGAAAATGGAAGAAAGGAAGAGAGAAGAGAGGGAGAGAAAGAAAGGGAAAGAATAATGGTGAATAGGAAAGAGAGAGAGGGAAAACTGAGGTTAAAATCGAATAAAAAAATTAAAAAATGGGTTTGAACGATGGAAAAACAGAATCGTTGTCGGAAATCCCGATACTCGCCGCGGCTTACCATTCAAAACGCCGCGGCTGCAGCATACATGGCAAAAAACTTACCGCGGCATTTAAAATTAATGCCGTGGCGGAGAAAGATTCGGAAAAAGATAGCCTCTGTATAAATTTTGTAACCTATCCAAGCCGCGGCTTAGTTAAACTACGCCGGGGCGTGCCATTGTATGCCGCGGTTTATATGTTACTACGCCGCGGTGTATTCCGGTCTATGAACAGTGCCGCGGCGCAGATAACAGAATGCCGCGGCGCGTTGTTGTTCGATAATGCAATGATTTCGGTTTATGAAACTCGCGGCGGCATGGGACAACGGATAATGAACTGCGTTGCGGCACGACCTTGGAACGCCGCGGCATACTCTGTGAAATGAATTAAAACATTTATATTTGATAAACTTATTTATAAAAAATTAGACTACGATAAAATTATCAAAATATATAATGATTTATAGAATTGTTACAAAGTCGTTGAAAGACAAGATAGAAATATACATTATTACAATTAAATTATTATTCAATCAATTTCAGCATCCGGGATATCTCGACGTAGCAAAAACGAAACATCATCATCATCATTATCATCATCAACATCTTTAAACGATGGTAGCCCGTTGGAGAATGGTGCGATGGTAATGATGTCGTCAACTTCTTCATTGGATTCTTCTACGTTTTTCGCCTTCACATGCACGACGAGAGATAATTCTGGTTCAACCGGGTCCGAGACATAAAACACTTGAGATGCTTGGGATGCCTAAATGAATGAATCATTGGCATAACTCACCCGTCTAAAGTAAACAATTGTTACTCCATCATTGTCAACTTTTACATGGTTGTTGTCCGCCCATTTGCACTTAAATAATCCAACTCACAAACCACAATAATCAAGCTCCCAAATGTCTTCTACATAGCCAATGTAGCTCATAAAAGCTTTTTTTGGATTCTTATCCTTGGCCGACGCAACATGGATTCCTTCCGCAAATAATGTAACACCACTGTTTTGTACGGGGTGTTTTTCGTCCCTTTCCCTTGTGTAAAATGTGTACCCGTTAACGTACCACGACGTGTACCTGGAAACTACTTGTGAAGGCCCGCCGGAGATCTTCAATAGTGTCTCATCATAATTCTTTCTTCTTGCATATAAATATTCATCGATCCACTTTGCAAACGTACGGTTGTGCTCTTCTTTTAGCCATTTTTCATTTTTTGACTTTCTTGGATAAGTAGACCTCAACTCATTCATATGCACATCAATAAAAAGGTCCACGTCGGCGAAATTGTGCAACACGTGAAGAACGGCTTGCTCCCATTCTTTTCGGTTGACAGTTGAAGGATTTGTTGTGTATTAAAACATCAAAATAAATATTATAATCAACACATAATCTAAATATTAAGATCGTATTTATTTATATAAAATTATAATAATTACCTACAGATAAGCCTTTTGATTCCGCTTTTGCTATTTTGGGAACACCAATTGGCTGAGTTCTCGGGAAATACTCTGCACAAAATTCAACCGACTCTTCTGCCATATATCCTTCAACAATGCTCCCCTCTGGCCGATTGTAATTCTTCACGTACCCTTTCAAGACTTTCATATACCATTCGATTGGATACATCCACCGTATAAATATAGGTCCACATAACTTCACTTCGCGTACTAAGTGAACAGTTAAGTGAATCATGATGTCGAAAAATGAGGGTGGAAAGAACATCTCAAGCATACATATGGTTTTAACCAAGTCCGCTTTTATCTAGTCAAGATCTAGAATCTTAACAGTTTTGGAGCAAATTTTGTTGAAAAATTAACATAACTTTGAAATTGCGAATCGAACATCCTTTGGCAAAAACCCTCGCAATGCAAGAGGTAGTATTTGTTGAAGCAACATATGACAATCGTGAGTCTTCATTCCGATAAGTCTCAAATCCTTCATAGATACAAACCTCTTGTAGTTCGAAGAATGACCTTCGGGAACTTTTATCGCCGCAAGCCATCCACAAAGCTTCCTTCGCTCCGTTCTTGATAAAGTGTGGACAGCCGGTGGTAGTAATGTCTTCTTTCCAGCCTCTTTAGGATGCAAATCCGGTCTTATACTCAATTCAACGAGATCTTGTCGAGCATTTTTCCCGTCTTTTGTTTTATTTGGATCGTCAAGCAAAGTACCAACAATCGCTTAACATACATTTTTTTTCAATGTGCATAACGTCCAAACAATGTCGAACGTAGTGCGTCTTCCAATACGGGATCTCATAGAAAATTGATACTTTTTTGAACGGTCTATCTTCAAATTTATTTTGCTTCCTCTTACCTATGACTGTTCTTTTTCCAAGCACTTCATAAATCTCTTCACAAATCAACTTATAGACAGCTTCACCGTTCAAAATTTTTGGAGGAGGTCGATGTTCTTGCTTCCCATTAAACTTTTTTTCTTTTTTTCTGTACGGGTAGATTTTGTGTCGCCGCGGCGAGTTTCATAACTCAGAGGTTATATAGGTCAATAACAAGCACACGCCGCGGTGTTTGTAAGTATAAGCCCCGGCATGAAAAATTAAACAATTAATTATTTAATAGTTTAAACAATTCAAGTATTAATTATGTATTGTTCAATTGTTTAACTGTAAAAAATAGACCTTTTAAAATTATTTTAATTATTTTTTGAAACTATTAATTTTATATTTCAACAAAACGACGTATAATAAAATTTGAAAATTTAGATAATTTTTTTCAAACAAAACAAAATATTAACTAATTGTTCAAAGTAAACATAAATATTAACTAATTGTTCAAACAAAAAAATATTATAACTAATTGTTCAAACATAAACATAATAAATCATCATCCTCGAGGTTGTTGTTGTTGTCATCGTCACCGTCTTCTTGGTTATCATTGTCATTGTTGTCTTCGAGTCCGTCGTTCTCGCCTCCGTTGTTGATTTCTTCGGGGTCATCAGCGTTCTCGGGGTTTGCGTCATTGGCATTCCCGCTTCCTTCGTTTTCATCTCTGTTCCCGCCTCCTTCATTTTCGCCGCCGTTCCCGCCTCCTTCGTTCTCACCCTCGCCGTTCCAGCCTACTTCAGCAAATGCCGGCTGATACTGATCAGGATATCCTGCTGGCCATGGCATTTGTGGAAACTGATCTGGCGCCTCAAATCCTGGGTAGATATCCGGCCAAAACAACCTACAATACGTATTGAACTCGAGAATGCTCCGAACACCGTGAGCCACGAAGGCTCTCATTGGCGGATCATCGTAGTTAAGCTCCGGCATTAGTGGGTCGGCAACAGGCTGTGCTGGTATATCAGCGGCCTAAACCATGAATTTCAAGCAAGATTAGATGCTTATTAAATCAATAATAAACAATTATATAATTGAAGCTCTATACTTACCTCGTTTGCAGGTTGTTCAGGTATCTCGTTCGCAGGCACCTCAACAACGGGTTCTTTCAAACTCCGGATCCAGGTCTGGTCCATCTTCTTTCCATGCGGCACCTCCAGGTCGAGCTCAGAATCCTCGATCTAAAAAATAAAATAAAGCAAGATTAAATCAATATTGAAACAACCGAATTTCAGAACTGAAGCTATACAGAAATAAAAATATACATAAATGAAGCTATACTTACCCCTACATTTTTGCATAGAGCTGTGATAAGGAAAGTGAAGCCCAGTGCGTTCTTCGAGGCGTCGTACGCCATGTGGGTCATGTAGAAGAAGAGTAAACGACCGACGTCGATATTCAATCCCCTAACCGCGGCGTAGATCAACTTGAGAAAGTTGAACTACAACTCCGTGAAGTGCAGATGCGGGAATAGGTTGCCCCCAAATAAGTACATCCAAACTTTGGCTCTCCGATTCAACTGATTTTTGTTTAGCCTTAACTATCCAGCCCTTTCGTGCCATCGTGCTCTGGGCGTAGCAATTGTCGCCGCAATGTTGTCGTAAAACTCTTGAGTCAATGCTTCGTCGCCCAAATGGTTGTGCTCGTTTTCCTCGTCGGTAAAACTTGGGGTTCCGAAGTAGTCATTAATGACTTGAGGATTGATTGCGAATCAAACACCCCGAACAGTCATAAATCCTTCAACTGACTCGTCGGGAAGAGCGGCATAGAATTCGTGGACCAATGTCCTTCTCGCCTTAAACTTAGGTTGGAGCATGAAATCATGCCAACCGCGTTGTTCGATACTCTCATTGAGAGCGTCGCCAAGTTCACCCATATCGGTAATCGGTAAGGTGGCAAATCCACGCTCCGGGCATAATTGCCGTATGCAAAGAACTTGAAATCGTTTCTTCGCCGCTACTGTCTTGAAAGTGGGTACTTGAACTGGAGGTGCTTGAGGTACTGGTTCATCCTCGTTGACTTGAGGCGGGACTTGGCTTGACGATCCAGATCTAACCATCAAATATCCCCTTGCGCATTTTGACCTGGGTGCCATTGAAATCTATAAAAAAAAAAAAAAGATAACACAATAACATATTAATTTCAAGCAAAAAAACTAATTAACCAAACCAATTATATAAACTAACTAACTTAACTAATTAAACTCATTAATCAAAACCAAACTAACTAAACAATCAAAATACAATAAACTAATCATATAACCAATCAATCAAACCAAACGTAATCAAAATACAAAAAGTAATCATATAACGTAATTCGAAAAATGCAATTTCAATACCTAATTAAAATAACACACTCAATTTCAATACTCAAACCTAATTTTAAAACCCAATTTCAATACCCAACTAATTTCAAAACATAATTTCAATACCTAATTAACTTCAAAACCTAATTTCAAAACTTAATAACAAAACCTAATTTCAATACCCAAAACCCAATTTCAATACCTAAACCTAATTGAAAAACCCAATTAATTTCAATTCACAAAACCAAATTTCAATTAAAAGTATATACAAAAACTTAATATGAATGACTTAATACAAACAATATTCAAATCCTACTTCGAATTAACAAAAAAAAAATATAAAGTTTGCTAAGCTTGAAATCGACACTTACATGTAGAGGTCGACGGCGTATGGACGTGGACGGCGAAGGCGGATGACGGCGTGAAGCGTGTCGCGGCGATTCGACGGCGGCGCAAGGCGAGTGCGAGAGAGAGAGAGAGAGAGAGAGAGACAGAGAGAGAGAGAGAGAGAGAGAGAGAGAGAGAGAGAGAGAGAGAGAGAGAGAGAGAGAGGCACGGTAGGGTTTTGTGATGGCGTGAAGTGAAAAATGATGAAGCTCGGGTAAGACTGTAAATACGACGCACGCCCCGGTGTATTTAAAAACCTGTCGCGGCGTGTTCATTAAATATCGTATTCAATAGAGTGCCACAGCGTAATTGACAGGCAAGTCGCGGCTAGGATAAAAATTTTACTGCAGGCATGACCAACGGTTTTGAAAGTATCGTTGTGTACAACATGTGCCGCGGCTGAAAATATCTCGCCACGGCTTAACTTAGTATTCACGGCCACTACCCAACGAAACTTTTTACCCATCGTCGCCAGGGATCATGCCGCGGCATGAGTTAATCTACCGCGGCCTGTTAACCTGTAAACGACACATCGTCGACCACGGAAAAGGTTTCCGTGGTCAAATAGAGAGTACGCCGCGGCAGACTGCGGCGGGACAACGGCGGATTGGATTTTCAACCATGGTTTATGATATCTGTTGTCTAAACTTGAATTTCAACCATGAATTTCAACATCCGTGGTTGAATCCGTGTGGTCTAATAAACAATTTGTAGTAGTGAATTCCAATTTATCTATTTTCACTTCCCAGACTGTACCAAAACTTTGGTACTTTTTGCCATATAGGATAAATAGACATATCGAGACTTAAGTCTAGAATCTAGTCTAATTCGATCCACCCCATATTCAATAAGTGAATATATAATGTGGTTTCACTCTTGTGGAATTACAAAGGGGACTAATGGACATATTATTCAAGCTTCGGTGAAATGAAGACGTTTCACCAAACTTCGGTTACATTCGACTATGGCCCGAAGTTGAATACACTCTTGAATAATAATATTAATATATTCCTGACACAGGAGTCCATCGATACAATCAGATTCTGGATTGATCGGTTTTTGTATTTATTATGATTCTCATCAAAGGGTACTAGCTGCCGTACTGCCCTTTTGATGACACCTTATTTATTCTACGAATCTTACAAACTACTCACTCATTGGTTTATTAAGTCAATGAGTTGTACATGAGTACTTATTTGTTTCTCTTGAAACATAATAAAGAAAATCATAAACTTGTTATCCATATCTACATCCATGCAACTTATCCCAGTTAACCTTCTGATCCCAAAATGAATGTGATTAAGAATACCGATGTATTCCGTAACGATCAAATAAAAAATCGTCTGAGTTGAACCGTATAAGTTCATGATGCTCAAGACATCAACCGGTGAAAATGAAGAGTTTTTACCAACTTCGGTTACATTCCACTATAGCCCGAAGCTGAACTCTTAAGTATGCGTTAATTATATCTTCCTGACTCAGGAGTCCATATATACAATGAGACTATTAGAATCCATGTTTTTGTATTATTATGATTCTCGTCTTACTAGGGTTGATCTCCGTAATCATGTTTAGACGACACTACCTTTGTTTCCATGATTATTGCAAAGTTACTCACCTAACTGTTTATGAAGTCATTAGGCTCCGGAAGAGTACTTCTTAGCTTCCTACAAATCACAACAAAGGAAATCATAAAGTTATTATCTGTATCTGTAGTCATGAAGTTGTTGGACAAGTGTGTCCTTAAACAAGATATTTTATCCATTTGTAAAAGATTATGACAAGTCGATGAATAAAGATGATGCTTATTATGCTAATCTTATTATAGTTTCTGGTAGAGTAAAATAGAATGTTTGATCCTTAGTTCATAAAGGATGCAATTATGTATTATTATCACAACAGAGTCAATGTGAGGAAGAATTAATAATCATAATAAATGAACTTAAAATGTCTGTGATCTGATTAACTGGGTGGGAGCCCATTAATCGTATAGGGTCATTAATGTCACTAAGTGACAATCCTATTCTGGATTTTGTGTGTGTCACACTCACTAGAAGTGCATTAAGTATGAAGTGTCTTCATACTGGACTGGACCTGACTTAAACTCCGGAAGTTATCATATAAGACCGTCACTGATAACTTGGAGTTGAGTCACTAGTAGATGATCAAATGGATATTCGATCTAAGTCCTGAGTGATCTTGAGTCCGAGCTGCTGGCTTGATTGTTATTTGATTTAACAGTTAAAGAACACAATATATTACCGTTGTTCCCAACACTATTATTTTGGAAACATGATAGTCAGCAGTAAGGGTAGCTTGGTCATAGACATGGGCATCACACAGCTCTCTTCAGAGTCATGATGATTCCCTTGATTGTCGGTGACTTTTTTACTAGTTGTCATTGACGGATTGACGCATCCAAAGTAAGTCTTGTCCGTCCAATATAAAGACACTTCATACTTGACTAATCTCAATGGTGCGGACCAGCACCATGATCCGGTAATAGATCACCACCTAATTGTGATTGAGTTCATCAATAGTTTTTATCGATTATCATATTCCATTAATAATCTGAACTATGGACCAAGGTTCAACTTACCGAGATTGTCGATAAATCGGTTACCGTTTTCGACGGATTAATCAATAGCTTACCGATTAACCGACAGAAAACCTATAATACTGTAGCTTACCGATTACCGATACTTTTCGAAGATTATCGACGGATTATCGACACTTTTCGATACTTTTCGACGGAAAACTTATAAAATATTTTTATAATATCATACCTCAAATTCAAAACATATGTAGATACGTAAAGTCATACACACACATACAATTCCATCAAAAAGCTCAAATCTAAAACACTAATAACGTAGTCTAACAAGTCTCAACTATCAAATACATAGTCTAATATAGTAATATCTCAAACTCAAACACATAATAGAAAGTGTATAATATTTGAGTATTTAAGCAAGATATTTATATAGGTTCAAAACTACATATTTAATAAATACAAGACATAATTGTATACAACAAAACACATTTATAACTTAAATATGTAGGTGAAATGTATAATATTAAGCCACTTTATTAGTTTAAGTGTATAATATTAAGTCAAATTATTATGTGAAGTGAATATGCATGTTTATTGTATATGTATGTTAACAAATTTAATATTAGTTGAAGTGTATAAAATTAAATGAATATACATATTAAGTGTATATGTATGTTAGGGAAAGTTAATATGTATGTTAAGTGTATAATATTATTTGAAGTGTGTAATATTAAGTTAAATTATTAGGTGAAGTGTATGTGTATGTTAAGTGTGAATGTGTGATATTAGTTGAATAACAAAAAGTCCCACATTGATAGATGACAAGAGTTAGGTGATGTTTATATACCAAATATTAGGGACAAGGGCTTGGGCCCTTTGGGTCATAGGATTTTGTGGATGGGGGAGGACTCACACAAATGTTACACGCGCGCGCGCCGCCGCCGCCGTCCGTCCGGCCGGACGTGGCGTGGCGGGGCGGGGTGGTGAGGTGAGGTTGTGTGAGTATAATTATTTTTGCCGAAAGTTTAGTTGGTATTTTTGCCGCGATAATTTTTTTACTGAAAAGTCCCTATTTTTTACACGCATTTTATCGAAAATCGGTTGGAAAAGGTTTTATCGAAAAGCTCGATAATTGTCGAAAAGTATATAAAACGATAAGTATTAGAGCTGGAAACTTACCGGTAACTATCGAAAAGACCGAAAATCGGCGATTATCGACGATTATCGTCGAAAATGCGAACCTTGCTATGGACATCTTTTTAGTTATTATTATATTGTGTATGTCAAACCTCATCACTTAGACCAGTGTGATGACAAATACACAATTGCAAAAAACATAACAACTATAGAATCAAAACTTTCATTATATTCATAAAGAAAAATTGAAACAAAATTGTCAATGATAAGTCATAAACCTAATCTTTAACGAAGTCAACTTCTTGATCTTATACAAGTGGCATTAGCATCTGAATTATAGGGCATACTAATCAGGTACGTCCAAAAATCTCCCACTCTAAAGAAGATGCGCCATGTTCTTCAGTCCCATGTTCTCCAAGTGTCTTGAGAATGTCTTCTCAGCTAACGTCTTGGTGAAGGGATCCGTCAGATTTTCTTCCGAAGCTATTTTCATAACCCGTACGTCACCTCTCCGTACTATCTCTCTTATGATATGGTACTCCCTTTCTATATGTTTTCCCTTAGCATGGATGCGGGGCTCTTTACTATTAGCAACTGCACCATTGTTGTCACAGTACAGTGTCAGTGGCCTTTCTGCATCTGGAATGACTTCCAGGTCTATACAGTGTCAATGTCAGGGTCACAGTACAATGTCAGTGTCCTTTCTGCATCTGGAATGACTTCAAGGTCTATACAGTGTCACAACACCACTGTTGTCACAGTACAGTGTCAGTGGCCTTAGCATGGATGCGGGGCTCTTCCTCGCCGTGCTTCTTGTTGCGGCACTCCGATGTGTAGTGACCAACCTTTCGACAATTGTAGCACTTCACTGTGCTAACGTCTCTTTGGGTTGGGGTGCCATCTTGGCAGGGTGAGCTACTACCGCGACCTTGCCCTCGTCCTTGGTCTCGACCACGTGATCGGCTATCTCCGCCGTACCCGCTACGACTCGATGAGCTAGAAGAAGACTAAACTCCATGGTTTTTCTTCTGCTTGGCCACCCATTCTTCATGCATGAGCATGATGTGCTTCTCCTCTTCATTCTTCAATGTGACGCCTCACATTTGCATAGCCATCGTTTCTTGGCTTGCTAGAAAATTCTCGATAACTACAAGTGATGGTTGAACAGGCCATCCTTGTACATCAATCATGAAGCTTCGATACTCCGGTCTTAATCCATGGATGACAAACCTCTTCACACAGGCCTCTCCAATGACTGACTTCGGATTTAGTTCGCTAATGTCACGACATAACGATTTGACCTTGTGGAAATATTGAGCAATCATAATTTCGCGTTGTGAGATTGATAGTAGCTCGTTCTCCAAGAACTGTAGCCTCACATCATTCTTCTTTGAGAAAAGCACTGTGAACG
Organism: Parietaria judaica; assembly: GCA_954871525.1. Classification (NCBI taxonomy): domain Eukaryota; kingdom Viridiplantae; phylum Streptophyta; class Magnoliopsida; order Rosales; family Urticaceae; genus Parietaria; species Parietaria judaica. Next base: position 59,280,515 of record OX940860.1, read on the forward strand.
TATCCCATGCTTCTTTAGGCGTCTTGTCGTCCCAAATGTGCTCTAACATCTCTTCTTCAACAGTGGTCTTCAGGGAAAACATCGCTTTATCTGCTTTGATTCTCCATTTGCGCAAGATGCTGTTAGCATCTTCCTCTGGAGGTGTAGTTTCGCTTCCACCAACGACCTCCCAAAGGTAGTGTCCTTGTAAATAGGACATCATGCATGTTGCCCATGTGTTGTAGTTGTTGCTGTTAAGTTTCTTAATTCCTCCGACGACTTGGAGATCCCCCATCGTGTTGACAATACCTCGGTAATACCAAACAAACTAGTTTCGACACAATGTTTGTAGAGTCACAGACTACTCACAACACAAAGAAAACTCACACATTAATGTTGACGTGATTTCCTACCTCAAACAGTCGAGTGTGACTTGTGAGTGTATGATATTGGTTAAATGAACAACTTGGTGGAATTCGATCTCTCACGTTGCAAGCTCTCGATTCACTCTTGATATATATATATATATAAAATATATGTATAAGCAATGTAAATAAGATGAGGGATTTTTTAGAGAGGTTCGTCCCAAGGCGGTATTTGACTACGTCCTCTGTATGTTTATTGCGACAAATAGCATGAACGGATAGCTACAAACAGCAAATCACGTTTAAAGCAAGAGGAAGAATAAGAGAGAATAGAAAGAATACAACAGAATCTTCAAGTAAGCAGGAATGACGGATAGAAAACTCTCGATATATTCTCTCAAGGATGTGTCTGTTGATCTGAAGCCGAGCTTGGTATTTATAGACTTCAGTTCTTACCGTTGGACTTCCAGGAATCTTGGAATCTTCTCTCCGAGCTGACCGGGTTGAATGACTCTTCTTGTGGCACGTGTCCCACGACTGCGTTCTCTTCGTTAAGTTTGAATTGTGCCCGTTGTGGAGTAGTCTTCGTGCTCCTGGTCTTCCGCTTGGGTTTGAATTGGGATGACGGGTAGGATATGTGATAATTCTACCCTTCTTTCATGGACTAGCGACGGACTGCTTTTGGGCTTTTGGGCCGAGTAGCTTCCTGTTCGTTGGGCTTTATTCTTCTGAAAGAATGGGCTCCTTGAATGCGCTTTTATAAGTTAAATCTCTAATTCTTTTAAAGCCTTTTATTTATTATTTGTAAATTTAATTAATTCACAACTTAGTACTTTATGTCATATTAAATAATGACGAATTTGTACATCAAGAACTAATAATCTCAAGAAATCGTTTCTAATGTGGAAGATCAGTCAGAACCGCAACCACAGAGCATACTAAGAATTTCAAGAGACCCGACAACTACACTCACAACCTCGTTCTGATACTAAATGATAAATCCAAATCGACGGTTGTATCAAAGACACACTCGGAACAACGTTGGCAAAGGGAGAAAGCGGCAATAAAGGCATTCAAGCACCACCACACTCATACTATAACACTCATTTTCACGTGTATTTATATATTAGTGAGCAAGACAATGATGAAGTGCTTGTTTATATAGGAATCTCTGCTGTGATAAAATTACTAATTTACCCTAACAACTTGTTTACCAAGGAAAATAAATAATGAAAAAATAGCCAGTAAAATTTGCTGAACAAGTATAACTTGCAATGATGTCATAGCTTACATTTACAAATATTACATAAATACTATATTATTTTATATAAAATAACTATCACGAATTGTTTTATATTGATAAACAAAATCAATTAATATGTTAATTATTAATAAGACTACTATTTTTTAGCTTAAAGCTTCATTTACTTAAGTACTGGTATCAGTGGTGTTATTTATATAACAATTTTTCTTATCGAATTTGGACTGTACCCTTTTTTTCTTTTTGTTTTTTCATACATGAAAATTTAGTTTTTCTTTTTCTTTTTTCATACATGAAAATTTAGTTGGTTGGTATAATTATATTAGTCGATAATTTTTTAAATATGATACTAAAAATTCTCATTGAGAAGGAAGTTGAGCAATTATTGAATTATATTTTCATGTACAATTTTCAATTAAAAATACATATATAGAATTAATCAATTTATTCGATATTGCCATCCTATTAGTTTAAAGTAGTTGCTTGTTTTTGCCGGAATGTCAAGCATAGATATATTTTGAACTTATAATTTTATCACTTATATGTTAGTGTATATATAAAGTTGTAAGTCCATGTTGTGGACTAGTAATGTTATATATTGGACAGCAAAGCTAGCAGCGGAATCTAATCCCCTAATCAATCAGGGCATGTAAAGCTTGTTGCCGCATTTGCAGCGCCAGGCCTCAGGATAGTACTCGGCCGTCACGGGCTTGCCTGGAGGCACAGGCACGTGCACTGCCTTGCACGGCACGCAGCTCCCGCACTTCCAAACACATAGTGGGGGCGAAGATCCCAGTCCGCCCAGGAACCGCCGACCCTTTATCATCTTCCTTGATTCCTGTTCAAAATTGAAAGAACTTTCAATTTTTTTAATTTTTTTTTTAATTTGATGAGACTGTACAATATATCAGGTGTGTAATTTTTGTGCAAAGAATATGGGGAACCGAATCCTCCTTCGGTTCATTTATCTGAATCCCATTTTTTAAAACACAAAAATAGTAAAGACTTCCAATTCTATAATAAGGAACCGGAAATTCCTTTTCCGGTAAAAAAATTCGTAGCTAGGTCTTTCATTTCTCTGAACCATAAGATAAATTAAGAATATTGGAAAAATTTTTGAAGAAAAGTGAGCTGAAAGTTCTAGTTCAGGTATAGACAAAGGCGGGACCGAGAACCGGTTTCTTACATTAACAGGATTAGTTGTGTAAGTTATAAATTATAATATTCAACAACATAAATTAACATAGTTTTTGTGAAATCTTTGACCCGTTGCAAGACAAGTTCTTCAAAAATAATAAACCGAAACATTTTATATCGCGGGGTTCGAACATGGGATAATTGGGATTGAATCCTCACCTCAATCGTATTTTTTGAACCAGAAAAATAAATTTTCTAATTGTGTTATTACATGACCTAAACAAGAAGTATAACGATGAATAAATTGTATTTAGATGGGACCATATTCTCAGAGAGTAACTAGTAGATGCCCTAATCAATGACTGGTGGGACAATATATAATTCTCGAAAGATCGGAGGGCTCAGATTGCTGGGCCCTTTTCAGCCATCCTCTCGTTTTGAGAAGCGTGGGAAGAGATAAACCCTTCATTTCTTTTGTTTATTTATATATACAATAAAGTATTTATTTGTGAGCTGTTAACATCAATAATGCAAAATGTTGCGATTATTACCTGAATATACTTTGTATGAGCAGCTATGGCAGGAGAAGAAGAAGAATACGAAGATTTGTTGATATGATCTGCATTGCCAAATCAAGAGAGCTTAATACGACTACTCAGTTACTAGCTTGCTAGTTCATGATCGAAATTGGAGTACCTGGGCACGTGCTGATTCTGGATCCAAGAGTAGTTGTGAAGGAGAAGAGTGATGAAATTGAGAAGATGATGATAAGGGAGCGAGACAGTACCATTTTACACACCATATCACTTTACAAATTTTGGATTTCAACTCTTCATATACATATATATATATTTATATCACATGCATGCATGCAGATACTAAATACAGCGACTTTTGGCAAAACAAGAGAGAGCATGTGAAGTGAATGATCTATATATAATCGAGTGGCCAAAGAATAAGAGGGAAGAAAGCAACGACCTCTGACTCTCTCTGAGTCATCATGATTCTTTCTTTCTACATCTATATAAATACAATAGCATAAGTCAAGGACGTTACTTATGTTGTTTTCGTGTACAAATGTATTTCCTAAAGCTTGCAGTCCCTATTTAATACACATGTCTTACATGCATTGTTGATATATATTATATACTACATACATAAAACAAGTATTGAAGCCAGCTTTCAATGCTCTTCGAATATTTGGGTACTTGAATAATTAATTTAAATATTATATCATAAGGTCAATTAAATATTAATGTTATAAATTTCATGGTAAGGATACCCTTATTGGTTTGTTCAAGTTAATAGTACATCTTTGTTAGTAAAGGTAAAAATATTAAATAGGGTTATGAAGTGGTGATCGTTGATCTCTTTTATGATTGAGTCAGGGAAAAAAATAAATGGCAATGCTAGTTGGCTATATACTGATCAAAATGGCTGTCCCTGGCCCTCACTCTTGGATCTTTGTGAAGCCGAGATCTTTGTGAAGCCGAGATATATATTTATAAAATAAACTTTACTCAAATACATATTCCAAGGAAAAAGATTCGTGGACAAATTGTCCAAACAAAAGAGGTATTGACGTTAGGGAAATCTTCGTGCGCTTGCTTGGCCATTGGGCTATGCTTGCCCCTTTCCCGGAATAGACCACATTTCAGATTTACAACATGATTTTGGATATCGCTCTTTCGGGTGAAAAAAGAATTCGGCTCTAAAATTCGGTTTTGTTCCACGTTGGCCTTTATGTTTGTATAATAATTAATATCGTATGTGTTGACTCATTTTTTGTCTCCGCGAGATTGCGCCTTCGTTGAGAGAAATGCGAGCCTAAGATAGCAATGGAAGCACTCATTTTTCATGACCCCAAAATAATAGACAATTTGTGATTTTTTGGTTTCTTTCATATTTTCCCAAAAGCACACATCCGACTTTGTGTAATTTATCATCTGACCCGAGGCTTTCTCATATATTTTCAAACAACATCTTTCATTGCAGATAACAAGAAGAGGTTGTTTTCCGCAAACACAGATGAGGAATCCACAAACCTTCTCCGCCAAATAAAAGACCGTTTAAGGATATCACGCTTCCACGTCCCCTAGAAGACCCGAGAGACCATTTAGAACAAAACAAGAATAGAAATAGGGACAATGGGTCCCCCAACAAAGGCGCCCGACCATAAAATGACCCATTAATTATGAATGCAAATTAGAACGACCCATTATATCTTTTTTTAGGAAATTAATACGAATAATTAAAAGGCTTTAGTGGGAAGCTGAGAGTCATTTGATGAGGGTTTGTTTGTTATTTTTGCCTATGCGCGCACATTTTCCGCTACCACATGATATTCCATAAAAATGGCGCTAAAATCCAAAACCAATATTGTCTTAAAGTTGGTGACGATTAATTTAACCATTCGTGGAAAATGAAAGTTTATATTTTCAATTAGTAACTTGAACTCATTTTCTTATTATTGTTTATGACATATTGGAGAGAGAGAGAGAGTCTTATAGAACTTGGGACCCCATGTTTTCCTTTCCCAAACAAGATGGTTTTCACATGAAAACGATCTCTAATCTAATCCAACTAAAATTCAAGCGGGTATAGGGTAATTTTGTCAACAAAGTGAAATACAGGCTAGTATATATATGTGATTGAAAAAGTGCGTACGAAACATAAGAAACAAGACGTAGCAAACCCATGTTGATTATTATTCATGCGTGGTCTAATTGTCTATGAAATAACGCGGAGAAAGATGTGGTATTACACGTTTACTAGTGGATTGTCTGTACTTCGCGCGATGGTAAAAAGTATAGTTTATAATTATAAATAAATTTATCGAGAAGATACCTCTTTGATATTTTATTCAATGAAAATACAATTGTCACATTCATTTGTTATAGAAAACTAACAATGTTTCTTATTCAATAATGCAATAATATTGGTAAAAAAAAAATTGTTTTTATTATAGCTACTTTAATTGCATATTTCGTAAATCATGATTTTATTTCCAACATATTCATTTTATATATAAATAAACAACTTTATTACATAAATTAAATCCATAAACTATTAAGAAACGTAGAGTAACTAATTGTATTATTGGTTTCCATGGGTTTCTTGGAAAATGGTAGTTTTTTATTTTTTTTATTATCTGTAGTACATGGCAAAATTAGTGACATCTTAACTTAGAATCAAGCACAGTTGTTAATAGTTGTTAATAGTGATACTGCTCTTAATTTCCATCTAATTTTTCATTACATATGTATGGAATTGTTTATGCATAAAAAATATAAAAATGAAATTAAACTAAATGCGAATAAAAATAGTCGTACTTATAACATATAACAACTGGTTTTGTAGGTTATGATGTAAATACATGCTTCACGTGTCGAAAGAGATTCGTATATATATTTATTTCCAGAGATTACTGAGCCCAAAATCCTTCGAATTGTATATTTAAAAATATTGAGAAAATGATAATCAGAGCCGGTCTTGGGCCTGGCTGACTAGGCCTGGACCTAGACCCATTAAGTTTTGAAAAGAAAATATACTTAGTATAGAGCCTCAAAATAGCTATTATAGGGCCCAAAATAATAAGTAAACATACTACTAAATATAAATACTAATGCCTTCAACTTTTTTCTAGTGGATATATAATAGCAAGGTTCGAATTACCAACGATAATCGTCGATAATCGGCGATAATCGGTCTTACCGATTGTTACCGGTAAGTTGCCGGCTCTAACACTTATCGTTTTATATGCTTTTCGACGATTATCGAGCTTTTCGATAAAACATTTTCCAACCGATTATCGGTAAAACACGTGTAAAAAATAGGGTCTTTTCGGTGCAATAAAAAAATGTTTAGGTTAGACCAAGGTATAAAATATCGCGGCAAAAATACCAATTAAACTTTCAGCAAAAATAATTATACTCACACAAGAGCACCCCACCCCGCCCCGCCCCGTCACGTCTGGACGGACGGACGGCGGCGGCGCGCGCGTGTGGTGGTGTAACATTTGTGTGAGTCCTCCCCCATCCACAAAATCCTATGACTCAAAGGGCCCAAGCCCTTGTCCCTAATATTTGGTATATAAACATCACCAAACTCTTGTCATCTATCAATGTGGGACTTTTTGTTATTCAACTAATATCACACATTCACACTTAGCATACACATACACATACACATACACTTCACCTAATAATTTAACTTAATATTACACACTTCAAAAAATATTATACACTTAACATACATATTAACTTCACCTAACATACATATACACTTAATATGTATATTCATTTAATATTATACACTTCAACTAATATTAAATTTGTTAACATACATATACAATTAACATGCATATTCACTTTATATTACACACTTAATTAACATACATATTCACTTCACATAATAATTTGACTTAATATTATACACTTAAACTAATAAAGTGACTTAATATTAGTGTGTTAGATTTGAGACTAGTGATGGAATTAAATGTGTGTATGACTTTATTTACATATGTTTTGTGGTATGATATTATAAAAATATTTTGTAAGTTTTCCGTCGAAAAGTATCGAAAAGTGTCGATAATCCGTCGATAATCTTCGAAAAGTATCGGTCATCGGTAAGCTACAGTATTATAAGTTTTCCGTTGGTTAATCGGTAAGCTATCGATTAATCCGTCGAAAACGGTAACCGATTTATCGACAAGTTCGGTAAGTTGAACCTTGTATAATAGTTCTCGTATTATCGAGAGACTCCTGTTGGTGGGCTTTCTTTTTTATATTATTATAGCTTTCTCTATGTTATATTTAAATATTAATAGTTTTCAATTGTTTTTCAAGCATGACGTATACAAATGGAGGGGCTCCTCTTTTTTATTATTATTTTTTATTACATCTACTTTTATACCTGATGAAATAATATATTTATACATAAAATAAAACTAAAGTTTCTAGTTTCTACTACTAATTAATACCTCATTTAATAATATGTTATTTATGATAAAAAAATTCATATTGTTTTCACTACTAATTTTTTTAGGAACCATAATAAGTTAGTGTTAATAATAAAAAATAAATAAAATGCATTGTTTTATTATTATTATTATTTCGTCAAGGGCACCGATAAAGTTAGGGCCGGCCCTGATGATAACTGAAAGAAAATAATTGAACCTTCAAAGCAAAAACATGACGGTAAGACGGTGAAAACCTAAGACGAAATCTGAAAAAAAAAAAAACATGGCTTACAAATAAATGTCATTCAAATGAACTTCGATAACATATCTTACAATAGTAATATTAAAGTCAAACAGTCACTGCAGTTTCCAAACTAAATACGGACGCATTGAGAAAAAAGGGAAAAATATACATAGGAATTTCGAGGACCAAGTTTGAAATCTAATAAACGTGAGAATGAATGCAGTCACTACTACAAAATTTGGATTAAACGACCGGCAATGCCCGTAGTGTAAATGTTTACACGAGAGGCAATGGCTGTCGTTTAATCCCTTGTTGTAGTAACATTACACGTCAAGCAAAAAACGTACACAAACGGTTGATGCCGAAAAATGGATCAAACAATGTAAAGGTACATGCCTTGATAATGGGCCAGGCCCATCGCCGTTTTGTTGACTTCCCTGGGCACGGGGCATTGACTTTGGGCATTGACGTGGTGGACGAAACAGAGACACGATAATTGACGTGCTCGATCCTGGAGATAAGAGACTTCGGCCACAAGAGAACGTCACAATCCGCAGCGTTTTCGGTATAGTCGGCAAAAGTATCAAATCTTCGGTAACGATTTCTTATTATTCGAGATTAATCTAGATCTTTATTATTCAATGATATCCCCTGAATTCCGCCTCGGGATTGAGAAAAGTCATCGAAAAACCCAACATATTTTTCCACACAACTTTAAGTACATAATTACTTCGGCCGTATTTTTTATTTTATTTTTTTATGGGTAAAAGTTAGTGAATTAGAGTGAAATTCTTATAACTTCTTATTTGAGTGGTTATTGAATAATTTGCAGCATAGTTTGATTTTTTTTTCTTTCAAAAGGAACCCGCGATTATTTCAAACTTCATTAGTTATAAGGTGATTTGATACTTTATGATAATTTGTCATGAAAGAATACAATGAAAATTTAAATTATTATTTTCTTTCTTACAGATCATTTATCAAATTTGGACAGATTTTTCTATTAGACTTCCATATTTATGTTGAAGACGATATTTTTGATATGAGTCATTTTACTTTTTATTTTTCAATTATATTATATATATACATATAGGGTAAACTGCGGCTAATGTACCCAATGTTTAATCTTTTGTGGATTATGTACCCAATGTTTATTTTCGGCGGCTAATGTACCCAATGTTTGATCCGTTAGATATTTACGTGTTTTCCGTCACTTGACCGTTAGAGAGTTATCCTCCTCTATATGCACACTTTTCGTATTTTTGACATAACTCACTCATTTTTTATCCAAATTTTATGCACGACCTATGGTTGGAAAGATAAGAGATAGATCTACAACTTTAGTGTTTTAAGTTTTGTAAAATAAGTTTTTAAAAAATACGAAATTTCAAATACAACGTAAAACTAGACATTAGTTAAATGCAAAATATTTGTTTCGAGCAAATTTTAATATACTTAATGACTTTTTATGATGAAACGTAAAACTAAAAAGTTGTAGATAAATATTTTATCTTTCTAATGGGTGTTTATTTATAAATTTTAGACAAAAAATGAGTGAGTTATGCCAAAAATATGAAAGATGTGATGCGAAATAATCTTTCATATTTTTGGCATAACTCACGCGTTTTTTGTCCAAAATTTATAAATAAATACCCGTTGGAAAGATAAAAAGTTTATCTACAACTTTTTAGTTTTACGTTTCATCATAAAATTAAGTATATTAAAATTTGCTCGAAACAAATATTTTGCATTAAACTAATGTCCAGTTTTACGTTGTATTTAAAATTTCGTATTTTTCTAAAACTGATTTTACAAAACTAAAAACACCAAAGTTGTAGATCTATATCTTATCTTTCCAACCGTAGGTCGTGCATAAAATTTGGACAAAAAATGAGTGAGTTATGTCAAAAATACGAAAAGTGTACATATAGAAGAGGATAACTCTCTAACGGTCAAGTGACGGAAAACACGAAAATATCTAACGGATCAAACATTGGGTACATTAGCCGCCGAAAATAAACATTGGGTACATAATCCACAGAAGATCAAACATTGGGTACATTAGCCGCAGTTTACCCATATATATATATATATATACATTGTCTCATTTGTAGCATAGTTTGATAGTTTTTTTTTTTTTTTTCCTTCAAAGAAACCCGCGATTATTTCAAGCTTCATAAGTTATAAGGTGATTTGATACTTTATGATAATTTGTCATGAAATAATACAGCGATAATTTAAATTATTGTTTTCTTGCTTACACAAAAATACAAGCAATTCATTCACCTGCATGAACGTCTTTTTAAACACTGCCAATAAGGCAACGAATAGAGACAGCCACGTAATATTATCAATGACTCAAATAATAGTAAACCCTAAACAACAGTAGTAACTACTAACTAGTAAACCCTAAACACGTAGTATTATCAATGACTCAATTAACTAGTCACCACATTAAAAAAAAAGAAAAAGATTCTACCTTAAAAAAAAAAGAGAGAGGGGGCTATACTGACCTTAAGCTTTCGAAGAGTTGAGAGCCTCTTCAATGAGCTTCGTTTGCTCGCCCATCAAATGAGTCCGCTTAGCGTAGAGACGCAGCCACGTAAATCGCATTGCATTTATTGTTCAGCTCCGCGTTCTTCTCGACGGAGACCAACGCAAGGCCCCGCTTAACTAGGTGCTCAGGCAAGTCGTTGCCAAAAGTGGCAACAAGATGGCCATCCGAGCCACTGCAGCTTGGTTCACCCGCTGACTTCTCCACAGGCTTGAGGGAACCATTCGGGTCTTGCTCCCCCCAAATCTTCTTGGAGAGCTTGAACGCTGCCTTATCATTAGGCTTTGAAGGTTCACCATTCGCCTTCTTGCAGTTCTCGTATCTCTTCCTTAGTCGACGCACCTTGTCGGAGAGCTGGGCCTTGGTGAACTCCATTCGCGGAAGCGACTTCTTGACTGAGTCGTGAAGAGCGTCCATGTCCAAATGAGGGGGACAGCCGTTCTTCACCACGTACTTGGCCTTGCATTTGAGGATCTCTATCTCAGCGTCCTCGCGCCAGATCCTCTCAAAGGGATTCTTCCCTGATCTCTGCTCGTCCTGGGACACGGCAGCGGCAGCACTTTTCTTCTTGGCGCGCTTCGACGCCTTGGCAGGCTCAGTCGCCGTCGGGGTCGGGGTCGATCTCGCCCTCTTGAGCTTCACTTGAAGAGTGGGCGCGACGGCCGAGTTCGCAGACTCTGAATCGGAGCCGTTCGATTGGTGCTTGGAAGCCAAGAAGGGGGTGAGTTTCTTCTCCCGACGTGTCTGAGTGTTCCTCCTCGGCAGAAGACGCCAGCGAAGGATTATGGATGCGTGAACTGCGCTTGGGAGCCATGGAGAGACAGAGAGAGAGAGGCAGAATGTATAAGTGGGCTTGGCTTGATAGAGAATTGGTGTTTGGGAGAGGGAGATTGAAGAGAAGAAATGATTTATTTCTTGAGAACTGAAATCATCAGGCGCGGGTCAGCTGAAATCAGAGCTCTTTAATGCTTCAAATGAGAATACGTAAAGTTATTAATAATAGGAATTAAATATTATCAAGTTAAAAGGGAATTGAAAGAAGTTGCTTGCGAGGAACAATTTATTTCCAAAAGAGTGTGAATATTTATTCTAAATACCTCATTTCATTAACATAAATATTCAAATAAGCTATTGAATTGATTCAGCACTACTTAGATAATTTTTTAATTTAAACCGTTATAAAATATAAAACATTAGAAAATGAAAATTCTTTCATATATATATTATGTTGGGTTTTTCGATGACTTTTCTCAATCTCGGGTGCAGAAAACCCCGGATATCATCGAAATAATGATCTAGAAAATATTCGAATATTAAGATAAGAGATTCGATACTTTACCAAACTTTTGGTACTTATGCCAACAGTACAAAATATTGCCGATTTCTCCTAGGGATGCGTGCTCGGATTTGGCACGATTCAGATCGTGCTTCACAGGTGCAAAGCCTCTAGCTCGTCCACCACGTCGCTGTGGGAACGTCTCTAAGACCGGAAATCTCCTTGATTGACAGTTAGGTCTCTCTCGGTGAATGAACGGCAAACCGACGGGAGCACGGGGAGAGAAAAACTCGTCCTCTCTTTTGCTAACGGAGGGGGCAATTTTTCTATTCTCTGGAGGCAGTCCAACCGAGTCTATTTGCCCGATACCGCGAAGGTCCGGTACCTCCACTTGAGCAGTCGGATCAGACTCGGGATATAAGCCAGTGACCACAGAGAACCAGTACCTCCGCTATACGGGCACTTCGGGTGTCGAGCTAGAGATCTTGAGGCCCGGAACTTTCGTTTTTCGGTCGTTCTAGCCCATTAGCGCAAAGGTCTAATACCTCTGCGTGAGCAGTTAGATTGGACCCGAGCTATAGGCTGTTGACCAAAGAGAACCAGTACCTTTGCTATACAGTCAGATTGGGGCTCAGATAGAAAAAAGATGTGGTTACCTTAAACAAGTTGTTTGATTGTTGGACATGTGTCCTTAAACAAGTTTTGTTTTACTCTTTTTGTAAAATATTATGACAAGTCGTTGAATAAAAGATGGTGCTTATTACGTTAATCTTATTATAGTTTCTGGTAGAGTAAAATAGAATGTTTGTTCCTTAGTTCATAAAGGATTCAATTATGATATATATTATTATCACAACCGAGTCAATGCGAGAAAGAATTAATAATCATAATAAATGAACATAAAACGTCCTTGACTTGATTAATTGGGTGGGAGCCCATTAATCAGATAAAGTCATTAATGTGACTAAGTGATATAATCCTATTATGGATTAAGTGTGTGCCACACTCACTAGAAGTGCAGTAAGTATGAAGCGTCTTCACACTTGACATGACCTGACTTAAACTTCTGAATTTATCATATAAGACCGTCACTGATAACATGGAGTTCAGTCACTAGTAGATGATCAAATCGATATTCGATCTTAGTCTTGATTGACTAATCTTGAGCCTGAACTGTTGACTTGATTGTTCTTGGATTTAACTGTTAAAGAACACATTTTTATTGTTGTTCCCAATGCTGTTATTTTGGAAACATGATAGTTAACAATAAGGGTAGCTTGGTCATAGACATGGGCATCACACAGCTCTCTTCAGGGTCAAGATGATTCCCTTGATTGTAGTGGTAAGATGTGAGAGGTACCCGTTGCAACTTATGAATCGAAACCATAAGTGATTTACTCATGATATTACTAACTGAGTTGAGGATAAAAATGCAGTGAAAGGCAAAACGGTAAAAACCGCTTGCTCGTGTGTGGATCATCAAGTGAAAGATCAATAAAACGAATTTGATTGTATCAATAAACACCTTTCTATTAAAAAAAAAGAATAATATATACTGTATCACTAAAGACTGCAGCCTCAGGTTTATAGTGGAATTACATCGGGGTTTGACGAAATTCTAGAAGTTCGCTGGAGCTTAAGTGATACGGGTCCATGGTCTCCAGGATAGCTTCGTAACGCATGATACGTACGTGATAAAACATTCAATATGTTTAATATTTTGTCTGCAAACATAAAATTGAAGTGAGTGTCAGACATCATAAATTTTTATCCGTGACGTGGCAAAAGAACCAAAGTTTGGTACCAAAAATTAACTGACAAAAGAAAGTCGAATTTGGGTTTCGCTTTTGAAACCGAGTCATTTCGACGTACGGTTTGTGACTTGGAAATTTCAAGTTTCTGGCTGTTTTCGGTAAACTGTAAAATTAAACCACATGTCACGAATTTAAATGGTGGTGTTGCACCATGACATATAAATGTGTGATATTAATATTGCTAGCAATTAATATAATTTAATTATTTGGAATTAATTATTAATATATTTATGAATAATTAATTAATAATTAATAGATTTATATTATAAATATATATTTATATGTGTGTCTGTAAATTGATGCAGCTCCAAGGAATGTGGAACAAGGTTCAGACGCATTGATACGGTTTGGATTTTTCAAAATTTCGGCATAAGTATCTAAATTTAGGTATTTGCGAAAAATCATAAATTCAATTTAATCCATTGGATCGGTTAGGATTTAAGATTAATCGCTAGATTAAGAAAATTGATTTTAACCCTAACCCTAATTCGAAATTGAAAGCTTGCTGACCAGGCTTAGGGTTTTCGAATTTAGCCTAATTAATTGTATCTGTTAGATCGGTTTAAGATTTAATCTTTATCGTCTGATTGAAAATTAATTAATAATATATATAATATTTAATTTTGGAAATAATGATACGGATAAAATCGAATTATGGCTTTTACCAAGTCTTAGGGTATTTGATTTTATCTTGAATCAATTTAGTCCATTAGATCGGTTTAAGATTTAATCTCAACCGTTGGATCTAGATAAATGAATTTGAATTTTCTTATATATATATATATATTTTGAATTTATTATTTAGAGGATAAGATTGGTTTTTGATTTTATTAAGTCTTTCTTGTTTAATTAAATCCTTCATTAATTATATCCATTGGATTATATAAGATTTAATCTAGACCATTGGATTGAAATAATTAATCATATTTAATTATATATAATTCAAAATCAGGGGAGGGAATTTCTCCAATTTGATTACAGTCTAAGCCTATAATAGGGAGCTCATTCTACACATTTTTCACATCTTTCCCCAGAGCAAATTTTGAACTCGCAGTCGAAAGTCCTCATAACCTGAGGTGCAACCTTATACATTGGGTAAAAAAATGCAACCATAGTATTTACCGTTTATTTATTTTTCTATTGACTAGATTATTAATAATGAATTCTGAAAGTTAAATTGCTAATAATTTATCTAATCATGTTTTTGTACTTATCCGATTATCGATCTGTGGCATGGTGTAACAAGTTTTTCTGCTCTAATGGAAGAAATCGTTTGACGACTCGTTTCGTGATAGATACGGAAGGAATCGTAATGAAATTCTCAACTTACTTGTGACCAAGGGGCCGATTGTTGCGACGAACAGTGGGTACGTACTTAAGGTCAGATGCATGTATACCCACTATCGTCTGGGGTTGGGAGAAGTTCGTTCCCGCCTATGAGAGAGATAGAGACCTCAGCTCGTAGACCTTATGGTCTGAATCTTGGTTCCGCTCATCCCGGGTTCCAAGACCTTTCTAGGAGATTGTGTAATAGGAATCATGACCATCGTCGGTATTCAGTTCATGCAGTTTCGCGATAATGTGACCCTCGTTGGTATATTGTCGCTAGAGATATATAATGTGACCCTCGTCGGTATAAAAAAATCCCACCATTCAAATGTGCAATAGGTTTGAGCCATGAGCCTCGTCGGTATCACAACCATCTTTCATTTGAATGTAATTCCTGATCAAGGGACCACTAAGCAGCCATGAGAGGCGTACTTGCGATTAAGGGGCCGACTTTGTATATTCATTTGGTAGGTGTCAAGACCCTCGTCTGTATCAAGACCCTAATTTCTTGATCAAGGGGCCACTAAGCAGCCATGAGAGGCATACTTGCGACCAAGGGGCCGACTTTTTGTATTTGTTTAGTACACCTCAAGACCCTCGTCGGTATCAAGACCCTGATTTGGATAAGAAAGCTGGGGCCTCCCTCAATTTATTGGTAGATGTTATGACCCTCGTCGGTATCACAAATATCTGTATCAAAGTGTGCAATAGGTAAGAGCCATGACCCTCATCGGTATCACAACCCTGCCTTGTTTGGATAGTTCGGGTAAGCTAGCTAGTGCCCTTCTCAGTATGTAGTGAGTATTGCGACGTCAGTGTAATAAACTTCCATAAGTATCAAGACCCTAGTCAGTATCAATATCCCATGTTTTGGACGAAAAAGATTCGTCGATAGTTGTTAGAATATGTTAGCATATATCAGTATATATTAGTGTATAACCTCGTTGATGAGGAGAATATTTTTTTTATATGAGCGGAACTTGTTCGTGAAACACAAGCTGCCTACGTACTCTCTTTTTAGGAATCAAGCCCAAACATAGTTCAATTATTTACATCTTTTTCTTCAAGCATAGAATTTCTTCAAATGCTTGACATTCCAGCTTCTGACTATTTTGTCTCCATTGGCGTTCTAAAGCTCATAGACTCTAATTCTTAATATCTTCGAGACGATGTAAGGTCCCTCCCAGTTGTTGCTGAGTTTTCCTGCATTGATCTTTGCTGTGTTTTGGAAGACTTTTCGAAGCACTAGGTCACCTATTCGGAATATCCACGGTCGCACCTTTTGGTTGTAACTCCAAGCAACCAAAATTTGAGAATTGATGAATTTTATCAAGGCATGCGCTCGTCGTTCTTCATTATGGTTAAGGTGCTCCCTTAGATTTTCCTCGTTGGCTTGTTCATCGCTAGGCACTATTTCTTGTCGCAGGCTAAGAACTCCCACCTCTGTTGGAATGACCGCCTCTATTCCATATGTTAAAGAAAATGGGGTTTCACCGGTCACCGTGTGTGGGATCGTACGATTAGCCCACAGAACTCTTGGAAGTTCTTCTGCCCATCGCCATTTCTTCAGCCCGCCGGAATGGTTACTACACTCTCATTCATGAATCTCCCCAGTGATATAGGTGGCCTTGCTGGCTCCTATGCATTGCAGGTATGGTCCAGTGAAGCTCCTTTTATACAATTCTTGATTTAAGATTCTATATCTGGAACTCTTGGAACTGATCTTCCTTGCTTCTTGCTTGTCCTCCGGTAGGATTCCGAGGGTAATAAACTCAAAGATTGGTTTGCGCCAATCATCCGCTCAGGAATTGTCGGCCATTCTTCCATCCTCCATGGCTTCTTCCTCGTTGAACTTATTCCTCGTCGATTTCCATGACTGTGACGCTCTTCACCGAGTCAGCTTCTTCCATCTCCTTGTCCTGGGCCGCTTTTTTTTTTGGGATGCTAGGCTCCTCGATGGTTGCCACTGTTATCATCCTTTGCTCCCCAGAGTTGGTCGTTGCTCCTAGGCTGGCTAGAACGTCTGCGTAGAATTGTCTCATCGAGGAATTTTCTAAGTGTGGACTCTTCAAATTCGGCGATCAGACTCTTCACTGCTAGAAATATGCATTCGTTCTCTCCTGGTACCTTTCATATTCCCCATTAAATTGGTTGACAATGAGCAGAGAATCCAATCACGCGACGAGTCTTATCGCTCCAATTGTCTTCGCCATGCGTAAACCTGCAATAAGAGCTTCATATTTTGCCTCATTGTTAGTAGCTCTAAAGTCAAGCCTATGGGATCTCTCGACTACAACGCCCATTGGTGAGACCAGTCTAATCCCTACTCCAGCTCCTTGCATATTTGATGATCCGTCCACCTTCAAATTCCATTATCCGTCTTCATAGCCCAACTTCTCTTCATCGATTGGCAACTCAATGAGGAAATCAACAAGTACTTGAGACTTCGTGCTGGTTTGCACCGTGCACGATATCATATCCTCCCAAACGCACCGACCATTTTGCCATGCATCCAGACTGATTAGGGTTGTAGAGGAGTTCCTTAATCGGTATGTCCTTCATGATTTTGATGGTATGCATTTAGAAGTGATGGCTTAGCTTCGTCGCTGCTTCAACAATGGGGAGACTTCGTGCTGGTTTGCACCGTGTACGATATCATATCTACTGATGTAAGAAACGAGCCTCTGTTCTCCCTTTTCTTCTCGAGCCAAGACTATGCTTACTGCCAAGTTCATCACTGCCACGTATAAGTATAGAACCTTTCCTGCGATGGGTTTGGTCATTATAGGTGGCGTCGACAAATAGGTCTTCAACTTTTGGAAAGCCATTTCGCATGCTTCATTCCACTCAATTTTTTTTTCTTCTTTAACATCTGGTAGAAATGAAAAGTCTTGTCCGCTGATCTTGAGATGAATCTGTTGAGCGCTGCGATCCTTCCTGTAAGCTTTTGGACCTCCCTCTTGCTTCGCGGTGATGGCATGTTCTTGACGGATTTAACCTGATCTGGACTTGCTTCTATCCCTCGGTGTGTCACCAAGTATCCAAGGATTTTTCCGGATGAGATGCCGAAAGTACGCTTAGACGGGTTCAACTTCATGTTGTGCTTGTTCGTGGAACATCTGTTAGGGGTCTGATTCGAAAGAATCCCCTTTGATTAATTAACGATCACTTTAGGGGTCCGTAGGGTAATCTCGAAAAACATTTCACAGGAATTAGAGTCCCATACCAATAATTCCCGTTACCCTATCCGACTCTTAAGATTTGAAAATAATCATCCCGATCGTTGATATTTAATTTTTTAATTTATTTATCATTAACACACTAGTTAATTGAGCCATTGAGTATTAATAAATAATTATCTAACCAATAATATTAATTGCTTACCTTTTATTCTTGATCCTGTTGCGCAATTCTGATCCTGATCTCGATCTCTCTTCTTCTTGTTCTTGAGCTCCTACGATTTTTTACTTGATTGAATCTCGAAGATAGCTCCCACGTGTCTTCGCTTGAATGATGTATACTCCGGATCTTGACCGCCGGGATGTGTGAGCTCCCACTGAATAGAACCCTAAACTCTAAAGTCAAATTTCTCAGGAAAATACCCTAGAGTAAATCGCAGAAACCCTTGAGAGAGAGAGAATTTCGAAATCTAAGAGAAGAGAGACTTCTGTTTTCGGGTTTCGGAGATCTCCAATTTATAGGAAACTCGCCCAGCCACTTTGAGATAATATCTTCACTACTTGGAGATATTCACTCTAAGATTTAATTTAATAATTAAATCAAATAAAGAATAAATCCAAATCAAATCTTATTAAAAAAAATACCCTAAAATATTTAATAAATCAAATCTTTTATATTTTCAAGATTTATATTTAAAATTAACATATTATAATATAATTTGAATTTTATAATTAATTATCTCATTTAAATATATCAGGTATAAATACCAATATTTAATCTCTCTAATTTTTATTTAAATAACAGTGTCAATTTTAGCCCTAAGCTGAAAACTTTTTATTCTCATAAATCTCAAACCGTCTGTCTGAATAAAACGATTCAAAAAGATATTGATACTAGAATTTAGTTTCCTACAACCCTAGAGTTGTTCAAGGAACAAATTCATTATCTTTTTCCAGTTTCTATTTAGACATAAAGTTTGATACTTTTGCCACTTTAGGATGATCACGAGTTTAATGTAACCAAGTTACAAATCATATATGACCAGTTCTATTCTATGTTCTAAAAAATAATAATTTTGCGGTTGCGAACTTATGGAGCTACATGCTGGACCATCGCCCTCTCTTCTTCTAGAGTCGCGAAGATTATCAATTTGTGCAAAGTGTCCTCGATCGTATTCGGTAGACATTTAGTGAGCTCCCTGGGGAAAGGTGCCTCGTACCATAGACTGTGCTTTAATGTCAACATGGCTACTAATTTTTCTACTCCAAAAATATTTTCTAGCATGTCTTTGAATCTTCCGATGAACTTCCTTAGTCCCTTTTCCCTGTCTTGCTGTAAGCTGAAAAGATCAGTGATGTTCACCACTTCTTGCATATACATGGAATAATGCCTTAAGAAGTGATTCACTAGATTTTTGAAGCAACAGATAGAGTTCGGCGTGAGTCTTGAGAACCACTCCAATGCTATCCCCTGCAAGCTTACCATAAACATAAGATACATTACCGCTTCCCACTCTTGTCTGTACAAGTTGACTCGTCCCATCGCTATACGGAAAGCCTTCACGTGTGCCTTCGGATCCGTCACCTATTTTTAGTACGTGACCCTGATTTTGGGGATGTCATGCACATGGACGCTGTTGATCATCGGAAAGAAAGAGGTGCTCCTCGTCTCCTCCAAGAGGCAATCGATTTCTAGAGCCGCGCTCGCCGCCTTGTGAATCTGAGATGTAACGTATCCCATCTTGAAGTTTAGCTCCATGATGGTCCTGTTTATCTGCTCTTGGCCATCGGTGGTGGGTGCGGCATTCCCATGTTTTGCTCCTGTCGCGATGGTAGGTTTAATGGATGAAAATGGATTCATTGCTCCATGAATTGTCGAGCAATCTCACTCATGTTTCCATTATAGATCGCCATGACCTTCGTTCATGGGCGAAGGAATCACGCTTCCCCCAGTTGTTGCTGCTTCTGCTCCTGTCGATCCGCCTTCTGCTGATCCATTTGTGCCGTTCTTTTCCTGTCCTGCTGTTGTCCTTGCATTGCCGACCTGTGTTGAGGCTCCTAGGAGCTGTCGGTTTCTATGCTCCAAAGCTGCAATCCTCCGCTGGTACTATTCCACCGTTGGGAATGTCGCTGGTATTGTGGATGAACTCCCTCGTGGTTGGGTCGATGGTGGATTCTCCATGTATCGGCGTCCTAGGGCCGCTTACTCCATCTGTCGCTGCTCTTCTTCTTGTTTGTGCGTCTCTGATTTGTTCTTTGTTGCCATTTTCTCAGACAGCTTTAAGATTTAGATATGTGTTGAAAAGCACTTTTGCCCTACAGTGGGCGTCAAACTATTGAGGTGGAAAAATCACCCCCGCAGTCATGGAGTTATGATTTATGTAATTCCGTTTTGAGTTTACCTTAGAGCTCGGGTCTTTCCATTAAAACTAGATTACGGTAAATGAGATGTGTTTTTAGAAACGAATCGGTTGTTTTTTTTTAGGGGCTTTAATGTCAAACCTTGTATATATTTATATAATGAAGGTTACCATCCCTTGCACATGGGCTTTAGCTCTCTATTTATAGAGACTTAATAATTCGAATCAGCCCTCATAAATGGGCCGTTGCAAAAATGTATTTGATCCCTCATAATTGCAAGAATGACAATTCTATAATTGTGGGCGTAATAGTCGTCGTCAATCTCCTAGATCATCGTTGCGCTGCGCTTATTGCTTCATCCTGGTCTCCATCTTCGTCGTCTGTTTCCTGGCCTCGTCGCGAGATTATGTCTTGTCGCCGACTTGGCTTGCATCCTTTGCTTCGCGATGAGCTTTGCCGTTGAGGCTTCATAAAAAAAAAAACAAGCCAAGGCGTGCTTCCTCGCTGATGAAGACCTGTGCCGCATACTTTCGTTGCTTGCCCTTCCTTTTGACCCATTGACTTTACTGTTTACTTTCTTTGACTTGGCTAAAAGTGCCTATTCTAGTGTTGGGCTTTTACGATTATAGCCCAATATGATAAACGACAAAGATAAATTTATCGTACCAATGTAACCTCAACAATGGTCTTGTTGAGACACTTGCTCGGACGGAGAGAGATGGGTGTTTAGCAGAGCTGGTAGAGGAGTCAAAATTATATCAAGAAAGATGGTGTGATATTTTATAGTTGTTAGAAACAAGGTATTGGTACAATGCAATTTCATTTGAGTGTGCTTAATAGTCAGCATGAGATTAAGAGTCAGCATGAGATTCGAAGATAGAGCTTGAGAGGAAGCAGGGTATAATATATTTGTTTTTAAAGTAGAGGGTAATGTATGATGGAGGAAGAAGCCACACATGTGTGAGTGTGATAACTCACACATGACACGTAGAACAAGCTAATAGAACGAAAAATGTGTTCTTTTAACATCATTATATTTTAAAGTATAATCAAATTTACCGATTAATAATACTTGTGAGTCATGAAAAATTAGGAATAGTTTATTCTTGAATTTTAAGTGCCATATCACTTGTAAATTCCTCTTTTTTATAATATATGGATTTGAGAGAGTTTGTCCGGACGTTTCTAATCATTACAAAATTTATCCCTAACGAAGTTTAAGAAGTGAAAGAGCATAAGTTATAAGGTCACATCGCTGAGGTGAAATCTCCACATCTATATCCAATATTTTAGGATCATATGTGACTGTGGAGGAGAAATCACTGACTCACCAATAATTCAAGAACCAAAGTAAGCCTTATAATCCGGAGAAGCATGTCGTTTGATCTGTAAGCCATATCAGGGATCATAAACATCATGTCGAAAATTCAAGAATCAAAGTGTGGACTATTAACACTCATTTCTTGGATTATTAGCTTCGATTGCTAGTATTACCGAAGTCGGTTTTTTTAACTCCATAGTCAATGATATTAACACACACTATTCATCAATGATATTAACTCCGAGGACGATGATATTAACTCCCAAGTCAGTGATATTATTACAAACAATCAAAGTCGGGGTTATGATCACCAACATAGGATATGAGAACCATGATGATTACACCAATCACGGGGTTAATATCGAATTCAGAGATGATAACACTTATGTCGGAGATGCTAAATCAACCAAGAGTTTGATAATATTAACAACGACTTTGGGAATAAAAACTCTGAATTTGGTGTCGATAACACCAGCTGATGTCATTGGAAATCCGAGTTTGGTTCTAAGCCTACCATCGCCTAATACATGAGATGTATAGAGCAAGTCTATCGATATTACAAAAAAAACAGGGACTAGGGTTTGAAACTCATAAAAGAGATCTGTTGGGAGGTAGTTTGCGATAACGTTGCGTCAACAAAATGTAGCAACCACCATCGTCCCTACTGCATAATAAAGAGGCTTCTCAAACAAGCAAGGAAAGTTTCCAATCCTCCACGAAATTGTCAAGAGAAAAGGGGATTTTGGAGCTTCCACTAGTACAAAAAATAGAGTGGACTACGCTTAAAAAGTGTAGTCGAAGAGTTTCGACTACACTTCTTATGTGTCGTTGGATCCTCCATCGTATGATATCATTCTACGAAAAATCTTTCGTAGTCGGAAGTGCACTTCGACGACACATAATAAGTGTCGTTGGAACCCAAATTCGCTGCGGCATATTTATAATCTCGGCCGCGGCTTATCTTTCTACGACACATAAGATATGTCGTTTCAGGTCCTTTGAAAACTAATATTTTTCCCCAGGCCGAAGGTACGCCGCAGCTAGTTCAATACAAGCCGCGGCTGGTTAATGTTTTGTCGTGGCTGGTTAATGCTGCTGTGCCGCGGCGTGCCTTCATCCAATGACAGATATATGTGTTTTGGATGGTACATTCGCTGCGGCGTATTTTCGATTCGAAGTAGCAATATACGCCGCGGTTTGTTTATTTTGTGCCGTAGCGTTTTTGCATCCAACAACGGTTATATGTGTGGTGGCAATGTAAACGCCACGGCTATTTTCAGCGTGGAAGGAAAATTTGGGCTTGCCACTACGTTTTTTTATCCGTCCTAAAAAATTCCAATATAAAATTTAATAAACGGGCGATTAAAATTGTCCGAATATATTGGTATCACCTACAAAAAAAAATATATTTTATATAATTAATCATAAAATAATTTACAAAACTAACCGATTTATACAAATAACCTTTTGTACCAACAAAAAATATCGTTCATACTTACAAATAGTACCGTCGTCCATATACCTAAAAAAAATACTGTGTATTATAAACAAAACTATCATAATATTTTATTCTTCATCATACTTATAAAAATTTGCAAGAACATATAAACCTAAACTAGCTTTAAGAGAATCTATCTCTTTTTAACTATAAATACTTTTTTTTTTATCAACAAAAGTAGTACCCTTTAAGATGATGTCGTGCATGAACTTCATGACGAAGTATCCGTACTCGTGATTTCCCGGTTGTATCAGACATGATTTTTAAATCGCCACTTTCATCTCCGAGTGCGAATTCAAGCCATTTGTATGGTGTAACTTGAACTTTGCCCTAAGCCTACAAAAAAGTTAAACGTTAAATATACGCCACCTTTTATTTGAAATACATCAATAATAAACATACTTTTATTCGAGAATACTTACTTGTCAAAAAAATTGGACAAATGCACAGTAAAACCTCTTGAACTTTTAAGTGAATCGAATACGGTCACACAAGTTGCTTAGAATTTAATTTTCAACAACTTCCATGTTAACAGCAAAATCCAAATTATACTTTCTTTTGTCAGTTAATTTTAATTACCAAGATATGGTACTTTTGCCACGCTGCTGGTAAAACTATCTAATATTTGTCACAGACTTCAGTTTCATGACTCTTGCCAAATGATCTTAAAAAACATTTCGAATGTTTTTATCACGTACGTATCATCCGCTACGGAGCTATCCTGGGGACCATGGACCCGTATCACTTAAGCTCCAACGAACTGCTAGGGTGTTCGTCAAACCTCGGTGTTATTCCACTATAAACCCGAGGCTACACTCTTTAGTGATACAATATATATTATTCCCTTAATTACAACAGGGTGTCCATTGATACAATCAAATTCGGGTTATTGATATCTCACTTGATGATCCACACACGAGCAGGCGGTTTCTACCGTTATGCCCCTGATTGCATTTTCATCATTGACTCAGTCAGTAATATTATGAGTAACCCACTTATGGTTTCGATTCATAAGTTGCGCATGGGTACCTCTCACTTCTCACCACCGACAATCAAGGGAATCATCATGACTCTGAAGAGAGCTGTGCGATGCCCATTTCTATGACCAAACAACCCTTACTGCTAACTATCATGTTCCCAAAATAATAGTGTTGGGAACAACGGTAATATATTGTGTTCTTTAACAATTAAATCAAAGAATAATCAAGCCAGCAGCTAGGACTCAACATCACTCAGGACTTAGACCGAATATCCATTTGATCATCTACTAGTGACTCAACTCCAAGTTATCAGTGACGGTCTTATATGATAACTTCCGGAGTTTAAGTCAGGTCCAGTCCAGTATGAAGACACTTCATACTTAATGCACTTCTAGTGAGTGTGACACACACAAAATCCAGAATAGGATTGTCACTTAGTCACATTAATGACCTTATACGATTAATGGGCTCCCACCCAGTTACTTAGGTCACAGACATTTTAAGTTCATTTATTATGATTATTAATTCTTCCTCACATTGACTCTGTTGTGATAATAATACATAATTGCATCCTTTATGAACTAAGGATCAAACATTCTATTTTACTCTACCAGAAACTATAATAAGATTATCATAATAAGCATCATCTTTATTCAGCGACTTGTCATAATCTTTTACAAATGGATAAAATATCTTGTTTAAGGAGGACACACATGTCCAACAACAGTTCCCTCCTATCACTTTTTGGCATGTATATTTGTAACAAATAACTACAAAATATATACAAATATAATAGAAGTAAAGGTAGAATAAATTATCCATATTTTCAAATCACTAAGAAATATGGAAATAAGTATATAAAAATAGAAAACATACCTTAACAAGTCGTTATCCAATTCACACACAATTCCTCGGAGAATAGAAATTCGCGCACATCATCGAAAGATAACAAAGTTGAATCATTACCCAAACTTTCATCAAGCTTAACTTCGAGTATTTGATCCTCTGTGAGCATATAATTGTTGGCATAATCGGCCAACACTCTCAATTCCGAGATAACGAGAGAGTACTTAATATTTTTTTTCATCTTGCGGACTTTTGGCAACCTCTTTCGGCTTGGGTTTTGTAGATTGACTACCTTTGGAACCGACATTCTCGATTAACCTTGTCGGCCAAGGCACAAAGTGCCCGATCGCGTCATCGAGAAATTACAAACATTGCGTTTCCATCAGGAGAGGAACTTTAGACATTGGAACTTTAGACATTGGAGGTATTCAACTTGTTCTCTATGAGCTTTATTTTGCTTCGAGATTCTTTGGAACCTTTCACTTAATCTAATATTCACAAACTCCTTCAATAATTCATCCGTGATGCTCGTGTAATCTTCTCAACAATACCCGGTCGCTCATAAATGCTTTTATCCTTGCGATCTTTCTTTAATAGGGTAGAGATCATGCTGGAATTGTCTTGCCGAATCCGCGACACTTGAAAAACATTGTCCCTTGAACCAACCCAGAACAACAAATGCTTGTTTGACTTCAATCCATATCCGTTCTTTTACCTTAGCATAATGTTTATGTCTCAAATCGATTATAGTTAATGGAGCGAATTCTCGAGCTAACAAATATATCCAACTACCTAAAACACCACATTCTTCTTCTTCCAGTTGTTTTTTCTCATCAAATTTAACATGTAAAAGCTTAGGGGGCTAGACGCAAGTCCGGGACCGTAACCCGCTCAAAGCGCGAATACCGGCAAAAGCTCAAGGGCTAGACGCTTAGGCGCGAACCCCGACTGAAAGGCCGAATGACACATCTGTGGAAATGATCAGAAAAATAAGTCACTCAGGCGCAAAATATGACGAAATAAACGTACACGAAAAACCTCACGAATGTATATAGTTTCTCAGGAATTTTTAACTCCCATGAAACTCGGGGGTTTATGTTACAGACGTTTTGCGACATCGATTTAAAATTATTTATCAAAAGGAAATTTAATTAAATATTTCTTGTTTTATTAAATAATTTAATTAAAAATCAAATTGCGTTCCGAAAACCTGTTTTTTAAATTTAAAAAGCCCAAAGTATAGAAAAATATTAAACACGACTAACGGCTCGATCGACATGCAAAACAGGGGTCTCGGGAGGCTTCGCGCGCCGTGGCAAAGCTCCGGGCGCGCCACAACGCGCCCTTGCGCGCCCTCAGCGCGTGGGACCGCGTGAAGCGCGTCTTATTAGCCTGCTATGGTGTGCAAGCCCAAAAAAATAATATTTTTATTGTCTGAGGGCCCCCAAATTCATTTTTAATTGCATATAGGCCCATAGACCCTCCCATAAATAAGAGCTTCATTTCAATCAAGCAATAACTCATTCAAGACCGCTCTCTTCACCTCTAAAACTCCCACTCTCTTAAACACTATACTAAAGTTGAGCGTCGGAGGTGAATAATGGGGCAATCCCCCCGACCTCTGGTGTTTCTTTCCCCAGGTCGGAGACGGAGGATCAGACGAGAGCAGGAGCCCTTGAAAAGATCCTGGTCTGATTTAAGACCTTCCTTTCTGAGGTTATGGATCTAGGAGGTCATCGTTCTATCCCCAAATCTTATCCGAGGGATACAAACTCTATGGTGATAGGCTGGGGGACCCAAATCAGGGCTAGTAATATGGGTAGAGGGTCTGATCTATTGGGATTCGCCGAAGGCTAGTGTGTGAACTTCCCTGCGTGGAGACCGGTTCTAAGTGGTCACCAATCTATTCCTGAGTCTTATGCGATCCTTGTGGAGGTACTCAGACTCTGTGGCGATAGGGCGGTGTACCCGGTTCTGGGTCCACAGTAAGCGGAGGATCTGTCTGGTCCAAAGCGCCAAGAATCCATACCTAAAGCCTACAAAAGTCAACAAATGGCATTGGCCTCTATAGTGTGTGATCTAATTTTTAACACCAACAATTACTATTATTTTATTTTTAGAACAATGGAAACCCCATTTCCTGTTTGTTCTAGTTGTGTTACTAATTAATAAAATTTACCTAATAATAATGTAATTCCATCAAGAATTCAAGATTGTAAACATTTTTAGTAATTCTATTTGCGACATAAGTGTATAACCTTATACTAATATATTGTACAAAAATTCATGGCATTAATACGCAAATGCTAGATGTTATGGGTGTTTTTCCAAATTAATAAAAATCAATTTCGGCTAAAAAAAAGCCCTTGGATGCACATATTTCGTAACCGAGAGGCCAAAAAAAAATAACAAAATATTAAAAAATAAAACACCCAAGCGCGCACTTGAGGGCCAAAAACAAGCCCTAAAGGACAAAAAGTGGGCCTTGCATGCCCCATCGTGCCCTTAAGGGCACACGAGCGCATAGACGTGCTAAAACTATTTTGTAATTGCTTAAGAGCCCGGGAAAGTTATAATAACAATATATAGGATCTTCATTTCATTCAAACGGGAAGTCATTCAAACGCTCTCGATGGCTATAAAACTCTATTTTCTCTCTCTGAGTGGCGGAGTTACCTAGTGTAAAGGCGCTGGAGGAATTCCTGACTCCCTAGAGATATACTGTAACGGCCTGGCCTAGCGCCGCCTGTTATGTATTAAAACTTACTTTATTAATATTGAATGAAATGTTTTATTGTTAAAATTAGGAATAATATTTAAAAAAAAAACATAAGCTCATTTGTGTTACTAAAGACACACTCCTCATTACTGTTTGAAATTTACAATGACTTTTCGACGTAATACATACGCATCCGACCTATTTTCGGATGATCATTAATACATAAAATATTTATAAGTATTTGAAAACATAAGAATGGGTTATCAAATGGGTTTAGACCCGAGCATTATAATTCCATACGTCAACAATCTCTTTCAAAATTAACTTTCATAACCGTATACTTTATATTTGAAAATACTTTGCATAATTTGTTTCGGGTTCCGTATCTTTGTTCTCCAAGAAAATTTATCTGAAGGCGATAATTGAACACAGGGATAACCGATAAAATATAGCTTGTTGCAACTATATTTTAACTTAATATTCTTTTGACTAAGTCCAATTTAAAACTTCATTGTCGTTATCTTGGATTATATATCTTGAGACAACCATTACGTACGTAAATCCTTAACATAGGGAAGTGTATTACTAAGACGACTCCTAAAACATAAACTATAATTCATAAATGTACGTCATAATATCACCTTATCCATTCTTACCCATAACCATAGCACATATCACCGTTCCTTCGCTAGCCTAGCATGAACAAAATCATGCGATGGGCTTTCTTACCTATAACATGAACACATTTTACGTGAGCTTACGCTCAGCGAGTACATACATTATCCCCACAAAACATATTACAAATGTGCATATATGTATGTCCAATTATGCTAGATCATATGGTTATTTTTTGAAAACCTTTCATTTATTTTCCTTTGAGTGGCTCAATGGATTGGCCTGTCTTGCTTGGTGATCACCCATATGTGTACGTGCCAACTGAGCGTAGCCACAAATGGTCCGAGAGTTGCAAAGTCCCTAGCCATCACGACCATAGTGTTGGACATGTTTTATAATATGCCCTCAATTTAGATGCTAATCCCACTTCGCTGAGATTATGCCTGTCTTTCTTTTTAAAGATAATATAACTTATTAATGATAATCTTATATAGTTATATCTTAGATAGTATAAAATGAAATGTTTCATCCCAAAATTCTATATATAATTTACAATAGTGCTACGTCATCACACAAAGTCTATGTGTGAGGAGGTTTGACCTACCTAAGTTAAGAACTTAAAGATAATGTTCATGGTTAGATTATAAAGTGAGAGCTTCTAATTGGTAAGAACCACTAGTGAACTTTAAACACCATAATCTATTACCGGATCTGGTGCTGGTCCCGCACTTTTGAGAGTCACTTGGTATTAGAGTGTGTCCATACCGAACAGACAAACTTAACACCTGAAATCATCAAGTAAGACCGTCATTGATGAAAATAAGATTAAGTCACAAAGATGATCGGATGGAATCGGTTGAAGTTCTGAGCATCTTGGACTTGTACGGTTCGACTCACATAATCTTTGATTTGATTGTTACAGAATACATTGGTATTCCTAATCACTTTCATTTTGGGATCAGAAGGTTGACCGGGACAAGTTGCATGGATGCAAATAAGGATAATAAGTTTATGATTTCTTTATTATAGCTCGTGGGACACAAATAAGTACTCGTGTACAGCTCATTGATTCAATAACCCAATGAATGAGTAGTTTGTAAGATTCATAGAATAAAGAGAGTGTCATCAAAGGGCAGTAGGACAGCTAGTACCCTTTGATGAGAATCATAATAAATACGAAAACCGTTATTACCAGAATTTGATAGTATTGATGGACTCCTGTGTCAGGATTATATATTATATTATTACTCAAGAGTGTTTTCAACTTCAAGCTATAGTATTGTAATCGAAGTTGGTGAAATTTCTTCACCTGACCTTGGTAATATGTCCATTAGTCCCCTTTATAACTTCACAAGAGTGACACCGCATTAAATATTCATTTTTTGAATATGGGATGGATCCAATTAGACTAGATTTGAGATTTAGTCACGAAATGTCTATTTACCTTAAGTGGCAAAAGTACCAAAGTTTTGGTACAGTCCGAAAAGTGAAAATTTGATAATTATAATTTGACACCTGGATAGTCATAGTAATATGGGAAATCAAGTTATAATATTTATCATTTTGAACCACATAATTTTGATGAACGGAGCGAGAGTTATGGCCAAAACAATAATCCGGGTAGATTTGGGATAAGGTCTGTTTAGGACTGCGAATTTGAGATTAAATTAAATACGGGATTTAAATCCTAGTGTATTTAATTAATAATATAGTTTTAATTATTGGATTTAATTATTAATAATTAATTATAATTAAAAAGATTTATATTTTATTTGAAATAACCCTAAATTCGATTTAAATCAATTTTGAATTTAGTATTATTTTCGAATTAAAAATAATATATATTGGTTATATATTAAATGGAAAATAAGGAGATAAAATCTTGGAAGATTTGATTCCAGAAGATTCGTTATCTTATCTTTAGATTTAAATCTTTCTGGATAAAGATTTAAATTGATATGATATTATCCATTATCTTTATTATTTTTTAAATCAAGATAATGAGAGAATATCTCTAGGTTGTTAAGATTTGGTTTTTCCTATAAATAGGCTAAACCTGAAATAAGAAATCAATAAGTCACAATAACAGAAAATTCAAGTTTCTCTCTTTCCTTCTATCTCTGGGAATTTCGATTTCAGAGCCAGTGAGATTTCTGATCCCGATTCAAGGTTGAAGGTTACGTGGTCATCCTTGGAGCCCATACATCCTGGTGGTCTAACTCCGGAGTATACATCGGAAGACTTTTGGAAGAAATTAACAGACAGAAAATCGCAGAAGCTGTTTCAAAAATCAGAGAACGCAGCTGGAATAACGCGAATCAGAGAACGTGCTTATACCCCGATCGGGTGGCAAGACACTAGCTTTGAAAACATTGTCCATCTTTGATAATTAAGGTGACCATATTCATGTTTGCATGCATTATGACGTGGATCAAATCTCAATCAATTAATCTTTTCATCATGCATTCTTTTCTTTTCCAATATTAACACTTGGTATAGCATGATACATTAACCTCATAGGATTCATTATAATTCACATAATAATATCAATGTCCAAGAAGGACCACACATAAAATAATTCACGCATTTGAGTCATTGCTCCCAAACATCACATATATTCATATCATTTCATAGTTTATCTTTCTTTTTGAAAAATTATTCATGCTGTAGTAAGATCTGTACTCACTCGGTGTCCTTGCTGCACTTCAAGCTACAACCTATCACAGTTATGGACACCTTACTTCCCAGTTTAATCCGACAAGACGACTCGTCAATCTTTTGGATCTAGGTCTACATGCATACTCTACATTTCTGAAATTGTAGGGAACTAATGTTTAATACTTTTAATTATGTATCAACACATTCATTTTTTTAAAGGTCTACATAATAGTTTATACGTCTTGATTTAAAATAATTGTACGAGTCTTTTCATGCCTTAAAATAATCATTTAAGATTTAAATCTTTTTAATGGAAACCGTTTGTTTCATCAATAACTCTTTGAGTTTTGTATTATAATATTTCATAAACACAGCATTTACCTTGAAAATCCTAACCAAAATCGGTTGTGATCATTTTTCGTGATCGTAAGTATTTAGATCACATAGGTTCTTCTCTTAACACCTATACATGTTTTATTATTATAAGATAGTCCCATTACTCGAAATTGAAATAATTTGAAGTTCGGGCTACAAAACCTACCCCAAATAGTAAAAAATAACTTGAATATGTTTACTTGATAACCTCTATTCGATAACTTGTATATGTTTACTTTATAACCTCTATCCAAATTAAATCATTTCGTCAAAAATTCGATAACTTGTATATGTTATTTTATAACTTCCATCCAAATTAACTCATTTGGTTAATAATATATGTATTAAATTTAAGAAAAATTCAAATCTGCCTTTTCTAATGAAAACAGTTTGCGACCTTTGGTGTGTGATTTTTATAAAATCAATCAGATCTTATTTTGGAACAAAACCAATTTAAATAACTCCTTAATTAGCATAAATATCACATATATTTTTATCCCATAGAAATTAAAAATATAGGTCATCATTTAAAGCATTTTACTAACATAATTCACAATCTGTCTAAAAACCAAAAACAAACTTACATGCCATTACTCCGTGATTTTTGTAGGATTGGTCAAAGCATATTTTTCAGTGAAACTAAATTTATTGTTTCTATAAGGAATTTACCTATATCATATAATTTATAGGAGTTTAAAAAAAAATTAGATTGGTGAAAGGTGTTCTCTAAATCCAAACTTCCAGATCTGTCAGGAAATGAAAATAGTTTTGCACACAAATAGTACACCGCTTATATCTCGATACTTTTAACGTGTAAGGTTCTGAATTTCTAGTATGTTATACTAGGCATCTATATATGTTCATACATATGTCGTTTTCTTTATTTGAAGTTAATTTGGTTGGGTTAATATCCTTACAGAAGCAGATTTCATTACAACTCTAATTCTAGCAACATGCATGTAGTCCAAACATCATACAACACAAAGCTCTTAAGCCACATTCATGAAAATACACAAAACCATTTATGCATGTATATATTAAAGCATCAATAATCATAAAACTCAATATGATAATCATTCATCAAGAGTGAGGGTTTTTAGTTTGAAGATTATACATTTTTTATGGTTTCTTTAACAAAGTTATGAACTTTGTTGTGGTTATAGACTTGCACACTCTTCACAACGATTTTTCACTTAAGAGAGCTTAGTTTTGATATAGAGGCATAGAAATATCATGAAAATAAGTTCATACATTAAATATGCAAAAGAAATTCACATGCAAGAAGTGTTCTTACCTATTTCTTATTAACTTTGAACAATGACAAAGTTTGACGAATAGATGAAGTGTTTGAGATCGGAACTTCATGATTATTTCTCCATTTTTTTGGGCTTAAACATAAAATAAAGGACAGTAGAAACGAGCATAAATTCATGGTACAAGATTTTGAAAGATCGATAGGCAAGAGGACTTCTTACCTCTTTCATGTTATTAGAAAATTTGTGGCCTTCTTGGGAGGATTCTTCAAGGAAATATTCTTAGGGATTCTTAAAGATATAGAGGACTGAAGAGACAACTTATTTTCTGGTTTAGAGAGTGAAGAAGTTCGTTAAATGAGAGGTGTGATGAGTATACAAAATATTTTTCTCCTTTAAGCTGACAAGACATGTCATAATGTGTTTTTAGGGTTTGACAAAGCTTGTAGAGCACTCAAGTATCTCATTGGATCTTTTTGAAGTGTTGTGCTAAAATTTAGGGCGGATATGAGGGTATTTTTGGTTGTCGTGCCCTCCTATGAGCCCATAGGTTTATTCAAGAGTCATAAAGAACAAACACATAAGACAAAAGGACTTTTCATCATCTTATGACTCCTAAGAGGGACTTCCTTCACATTTCAGCATACATAAAGTGTTTGGCACGTGTATTAACATCAAGGATGACTTTAAAATGTTAAAAATCGGACTAGGGGCGTAATGACAATCTTTTTGGCATTTATGGGCCGTAGTGCAACTTTTCTAAACGTTGAGGACCTTGATGAAAAATATTGTTTCGAACACACCTTTATATCATAAAATTTTATGTATATTCCAAAAATAATATTTTTGGTTTCATTAGGGACTTGGATATATTCATTCCGGCCTAGTAAACTTTTTAGTCTACTTTGAATATACTTCGTCTTGATCATATTTTCCCCTCACGTTAAAATGGTTTGTATCATACATTTTCCCTCTTTATTTCTCAATAATTTTTCTTACTTATAGAAACTTATTGATACGAGAGATTATTCTTCCAAGTCCCGAAGCTTTTGTATTAACCCCACATTAATGAGTGTCTTACGGAAATTTTTCCGTCCATGTAAATTCAACTCCATAATGCATTTTAATACATATCTAGACACCCACAACATATAGCATTCATTGATTCATCATTGAATTATGATGAAAATGTATCTTGTAAATCAAAATACCATCTAATATTTGTTAAGGTTCTAGTAGTAAGAAAATTTGGGTCATCACATATACGCGGAGAAGATAGCTAAAGATAAAACGCTCGAGGAATCCCTACTAGATCATTGCTTTGTCCTAAAACGCTCGAGCGACTCCCGTCTACGCTACTAGATCATTGCTTTGCCCAGGGAACCTCAAGTACGATTTGCTTAACTCTCACTTTGAACTACGTGATGAATTGATCCTGGTAAAACAAGTACGTAGGCAGCTTCACTATATGTGACGAGGTGAAGCATCATATATTATCACCCCCAACTCTTCAGATATTAGAGAATCGAGATCAAAGCGTTGACCTGCCCTATGAAGTTTTCACCTCTCAGCGCTCGCCGATCCATATCACAAGTCCGGTCTGACTGCCTTAGCAGAGGACCCGGATCTTTGCGGTAATGGGTCAGAGGAACCGATTCCATTCCTCGCGGTTATCGCAGAGGGTCCGGTCTCCAAAAAATAGTGAATCAAGTCTCTAGCCGAAGAAATTCAACAAACGGGAATGGGCTTGACCCATTATCAAGACATGGGGTGCAACAATGTTTGATCCATTTCTCGTCATCAATATTTTGGCGCTAGAAAGAGGGGCTTCTGACATCTTCAAGCCTTGAGTCCCTACCAACACATCCAACGACTTTGTTACCGTCTTTGTCGCTCATATATCTGGAATGATACACGATTCATGCGACTAGAGAATGGCCTCTTTCAGCTAGCAGGGTTGGTCTCCAGACACCTCGGGATCGACAACGTTGTCAATGACGTCCTTGGTGAAGAAGGATACACAAATTTGGAACCGACACGAAGAGGCAGCCTCGAGACTTAATGAAAACCTACCCCAAAAGATGTTCATTCACAAAGGCCAACAAAGTCTCAGTTAACTTGGATGTCTCACCATCCTTGCTTCCTTCCAAACGTCGTGGTACACTGAGCGATTGAAAACAAAATAGCTCCCACGACACCAACCCTGACGCTATCGACTGATGCAGAATGGAAGAACTTTGTCCGAGCACTTGAGAAGAAACTTGAAGAGCTAACGACAGCCAAGAACAAGAACTTGTTCGTACAAAGTATGCTCAAACGGACCATATCCCCTCTCGCCGACCATGTACTCGTGGAAGAAATTGTGGGAGAACTCCTTTCCCTACCAAGCTTCAACTACGATAGAAACGGCAACCCGATGTACCCCTTGGGCTGGTATCAGACGATAATACATTTGATGAAATGTACCGCCTTAATGATGTTCCAAGCATTATGCCTCACCTTCGTTGGTTCACCTTTTCCAGGGCACCAATGACTCTCGAATGGGATCCATCAGCGCTTTTGAAGAGCTAAAAGAATGTTTCGTCTTTAGATTTGCCAACTCGCTAATTGAATGGAGACAGAAGTCCTACCTGTGGTAGTTCAAACGGCATGATGATGATCCCTCCAAGCCTATCTAGATAGGTTCAACGAGGAGGCATACAAGGTCTATGACTATAGCAAAAATGACACCACCATTGCCGTTATTGATGGCCTCCATAATATTTTCTTTCTAAGATGCCTCCTCTGAAACCTGTCAATCTCCATGGTAGAGTTGATGGCACAAACCGATCAACACATCTTGGTCGAGGAATACTTCAACAACCGGAGAAAGATAGATCGAGGAAACCAACGTCTAAACGGCGATGGCTCTCAGAGAGATAGAGGCATCAGCAAGACACATCGCCTGACCACGACAACCAATCAAATGATGTGAAGCGATACCGAAATGACGCCAACCTCACGCCATTGAACGCCTCTCCCACAACTATTTTGAAGCTTCACATAGAAAATTTATCTAGCCCCAACCAATGGCGAAAGGTATCAGATAGGACCAGAGCAAATACTTTGAGTTCCACAGAGATGATGAATAGTTCACATTTGACTGTTGGCATTACAGTAGCAGATTGAGATTCTGCTCCAAGATAGCCAGCTCAAGGAGTATGCCTAAAAAAAGGTCGCTAATAAAGAAGTGTCGTCACGCTAACGTTCCGGAACCACCAACGACAAATCACAAAGTAAACTTGTATCTCCCCGAGTATTTTCTAAGAAGTGCCCTAATTGGTACATTGTATTTTTCATCCTTCCAAAAAGCTCCCCTCGAGGCACGAGTTTTCTCTTTTCAGCGTTGTAACTCCCAACTTATAATAAATAAAAGAGCTCTTAAGCTCACTATTTTCTTCAAAAATAAATGGAAGGTTATCTCCATGGGAAAACCCTATAAATGTGAAATGTTGGTA
Organism: Parietaria judaica; assembly: GCA_954871525.1. Lineage (NCBI taxonomy): Eukaryota > Viridiplantae > Streptophyta > Magnoliopsida > Rosales > Urticaceae > Parietaria > Parietaria judaica. Next base: position 59,316,736 of record OX940860.1, read on the forward strand.
ATTTCCAGAAGATGCCAAACTCGTATACGCGAACGTGGATGTAGAGTTATCTCTAGAATGCCCCCGTAAACACACGGTAGGTGACATCTAGAGACAACCTAAGAGCGTGAGCCTAAAATAGAATGGTACCTCGCGGAACACCCCTGTAAACGTAAAAGGAATGGTATCCCCAGAGATGCCCCCATATACAAAAAACGTAGATTAAAAATCCTGCGATAAGGCAAATCTAGTATTTCAAGCTTGAATTTTTTCAAAGAAAATATGGAAGGTTATCTTGCGGGACAACACCCGTAAAAATGAAGTGGAAAGTTATTTCAAAACACGCCAAAACCACACAAAAAATCTGGATGGCGGTTAACCCTGGAACACCCCCATAAAAAATGGCCCCGTAAACATAAACATAGACTTGAAACGGTAAGTTTATTTTACGAAACGCCTCTGTTAGCATAAACAGAATGTTATCTTTTGAGACACCCCTTTATACAAAAAACCAAAGATTGAAAGATCCCGGAAATAAGGAAAAATATTGTTTCACAAAGCCATCCAAAAAAGAGGGGGGGGGGGGGTAATATGACGGATGTCTTTTCAAATTAATAAAAATAAATTCTAGCCCAAAAACGCCCCCCGGAGACATATATTTCAAAACCGAGAGGCCCTAACACACAAAAAAAATTATTAAACAATAAAACTAAAGCGCGCCCTTGAGGCCCCAAAACATGCTCTGCGCGCTCTGCACACCCTTAAAGCCGCACGAGGCTCGCAAGTACGTGTTCAAACTATTTTCTACTTGCTCAAAGGCCCAAGAAAGTTATTGATTATTTTTGTTAAATATGAGTTTCATTTTATTCAAACATCAACTTATTCAAACGCTCTTTATAGCTACAAAACTTGTTTTCTCTCTTATAATTTCTGATTTAATTACCTGACTAACGTCGGAAGGCGGAACTACCTAGAGAAAAAGTCGCTGGAGGAAGCCCTGGCTCCCAAGATATAGAGACAGTGATGCTAGATAGAGAGAAGATGCCAGAGGAATCTCCGAATCCTAGAGGAAGGTCCGAGAGTTGACCTATTCGCATTTAAGCTATTACCTTCCAGCTTGCATAGGCAAACTCATGTACGATTCCCTTAACTCCCACTTTGAACTACTTGATGACCTATTCCCTGTAAAACAAGTAAATCGGCTGGCTCACTATATTTGACGAGGTGCAGCATCATATATTATCACCCCTGACTCCCCCCGATATCACAAAATCAAGATGAAAGTGTCGATGTGCCCTACGGAGGTTCTGGTTCTCCACGATTTCCATTCCATTCCCGAGTCCCGTCCGACGCCTTGGCTGAGGTCTCGGATCTTAGTGGTAACAGGTAGGAGGACCTGGTTCCGATCCTCCTGGTTAGCGCATGGTTTGGTCTCTAAAAAAAATAGTTAACCAAACGTCTAGCGTAGGAAAGTCAACAAACAACGATGGGCCCGGCCTATTATCAAGACATGGGATGCAACAATGTTTGATCCATTTTTCGGCATCAACACTACATAAAAGATATCGAGTTCGCCTGTGTACCCGTTATGGTGTGTTACTACGAGGGACATATGTGTACATATCTGACAATATTAATTAGATTCAAAATAAAATAGAAAAGTACAAGTGCCTCTAGCTTAACGTTCAGTCAACTTGGATACTATTATTGTTACTAAAAACATATTGAAATTATGCTGACACACTTATAAAATTGTGTACTTATAATTCCACAAATTATCTTATATATATATATATATTATTTGCATTTTTTGATACATATAAAAATTGGGCCCCATTGGAAAAAGTTAAAGCCCATTAAGAAGAGTACAGGCCCACTGACGAAGCCAAAGAGAAAAGGCATTTGGCGAGGCCCGAAACATTGAAGACCAAGAAGACAAAGCCCTTTATCGAAAAGGCACCTCCTAACGAGTTACCATGGCGAGGTACCTCATCCTGCCGATCCTACTGGCGAGGTCCCCCCCCCCCCTCCCGCTCCGACGAGCCTCCTGGCGAGGTACCTCGCCCTAACGAGCCACTTTGCCTTGACGAGGTACTTCGCCCTGACGAGCCACCTCACCCTGAAGAGCCACCTTGATTTGACGAGCCACCTTTCCATGGATTGACGAAGGAATAACTCACTATAATTCCACACGACGAGGAAATCCGAGTTTATGAAGATCCTCAAGAATTTCTCTAGACTCCCCCTCGGACTCAAAATACAAGCTCGCGGACACACAGAAGACACTACAAGCGAGCTACGGAGCACCGACGAGCCCCTGGCCACGAAAAAGAGCCGCGACAAAGCCCCCTGGCAAGGTCAAATTTGTTGCCCGCTTTATTCAATTAATGGGAATTAATTTCCCCTGAGGTTACTTCATTTACCTATAAATAGGATCCGTTTCCTCCTCATTTCAGCACATTCTCTCATAGCTTTCTCCAGAGCTTCTCTCTCTTTGATTTCGCCTTATCATCTGGTGGTCCCTCGGGAATTCCTCTAGATTCCCCTAGAGATCGCTAGGAAAGGTCCGAATAGAGCTCAAAAGTCGACAAGAGTCTCGCCTCACCAGGAAAGTTGTTCAACCTAGTCATACGCTTGGCCTGATATCATCAGGCTTCGGCAAAGGCTACCCTCGCCGGTCAAGGCCCTCGTCCTACGAGCTCGCCAACACATGCACCGTCTAGTACGACACCCTCGTCGGTAATACCATTGCCACTGGCAAAGGTCACCCCCGCGCAGCCAACATCGGCACTTCCGACGAGTCAAACTACATCAACAGTAATCTATTTACTACTAACCCCGAAATATGTGGGACCTAATTCTTTTAAACCGAGATACGTAGCCAGCCTCGCTCAACCATAAGCGACGGGGTTAGGGCCCGATCTACCCTTTTTTGCAGGTCTTCCCTTGCCATATGAGCTCGCCAAGGAAGGAAAATCACGAAGAATCAGCAAGAACACATCGACGCTTCGCCAAGACAGGAAGTTTTCCTAGACGAGGAGCTCGCCAAGGAAGGAAGTTCACCAAGGATCGCTAAGAAAAACGTGGAGGCTCTCTGAAGACGAAGGACTCGCCTCCAGCTTTGACGATCATCAGTCAACCCGTTTTGACTCTGCATTCAATTATCCACGTGTTCACCGGGTCCAGCTCGGGGGTCGAACCTTGGATCCGAGCCTAAGTTAAAAGGATTTTTACGCTTTAACAATATATATATATATATATACACATGAGCGAGGGGAAAATAAATAGTAAAGAATATGGTAACACAATGGTTTTTAAAGAACTCTATAAAAAAAAAAGTGTGTTCATTATAGTATCGGCGTATTAGGCAATAATTGAAGGCTATTTTCAACATATAAATTTGGTACTGGTAGTTCCGAGTTATTCCCTCGCATTGAAAAATGTCTACAAGTAAAATCGATATCCAATACCCAATAACTTTTATTTTTATTTTCTTAGGCGTTGAGTTTGGTTCAACTTGATTGTAAATCGAAAGCAGTTTTCAACTTATTATGATTCTTTCACTCCTAAAATCAAGTTTACACATTCAGCTGAACAACTAGTATTGTTGGAACATCATGTACAAGAACTGACAATACTGGCTTGTATTTGTGTCACACTGTTGTTTTATTACTATTACAAGTAATAGTAACTTTCTCTAAGATTACCCACAAAGACTCTCAAAACCTAAAATCAAGGAATATGATTGGTCATTATTTATACCTACTGGAAATGACCGTGAAACATTGGTAATTGGGATCAATATCAGAATTAATTTCTTTGGTCCTATATATCTCAGCGGAAATGACTGTGAAACATTGGTAATTGGGATTAATATCAGAAATTAATTTCTTTGGTCCTATATATCTCGGTCGTCTAGCTTTAAATTGCACCTTTTACTACATATAATAAGATTGGGCCTAATTGGGCCTCCAGGTCCATGGGCCCACTATGTAAAGAGATCAGGCGCGCCGAGATAATTATGTGATTAATATTAATATGATTATGTTAATTAAATACTAATATGACTTAATAAACATGACTCATTAACTGACTAAAGTCCATTACATCATTAAGTCTTTAACTTATAAAATGTGAGGCATTAATGAATACCTCATATAAGTAAGTCAAACCCTAGAAGATTCGACCAACTCTAGCTGTAGAAGCTCCATCTGAATTTCCTTCCCCCTCAAAGATTCCGCATGCCATCCGCCAATCGCCAACGAGGATCTAGTGACCCGATAAGGTGGTTTTTTGATCTATGTATCATTGAATTCTCGAATTAACATGGTGAATGAGATAGAGACTCGATTGCGACACATTCATGGGGTACGAGGCATGCGAGCAGATCTTGAGAAAGTCGTCAGAAATATCCCCAGCGAGAAAATTCGCTATAGTTATAGTAACATCAGAGCCATTTAGTCTTGGTTTTACATATTTTATATAGAATGTTATATGAGGATATCCGGAGATTTAATTAGTCCTATAAATATAAAGTATCCCGAAAAATACAACAAAAGTTAGGGGATCTTCAAGTATGGTACATGTTAAGGTACGATTTCGTCTACGACAATTTACATTGCTACGACAAAATCTACCTCTGTCGTTTAATAACTTGGACCTTAACAGTTTGGCGCCCATCATGGGGGTAGAGGTGATTTTCAACGAGTAGCTAAATCACGAAGTTGTCTGAGAAATGGCGATGGAGAACGAGTCGGACACAGAGAGGCAGGAGGAAGAGCGGCATTGGCAGTAGGAGTTGGCAGCCTTGAGACGTCAACACGTGGAGAATATCCAACCCATCCAACACCTGGGGAGTTCCTCAATGTTTCAAATGATGTTCCTAACGATGGAGGAGTATAAGCGCATGATAGCAGCACAGGAGCATAGGGATCGACAGTTTCATTGAGCTTCGAGGTAGGGATAAAACGCGAGGACAGCAGTAGGACAAGCAGCGAATGACGCATGAGAATCAGCAAAGGGAGGATCCGCGGGAGCACAAGCAGCGATGAATGGAGGGAGCGCGATTCCTTTGCCCATGCCCGAAAGCCAGGGTAATCTACCGCCATGGTTCCCATATGCCAATGGAAATAATTTCCATAATGGGAACATGAGTGGGACTGCTCGGTAATTCATGGAGCAAGGAATCAATTTTCCTCCACTCAACCTACCACTGCGACAAGAGCAGACTACAGAGATGCCACAGTCACTACCATCAACGGCGATGCCGACGAACCAGCAAGTGGAAGGACAAGACCAGATCATTAGAGCGATCAGGGAGTTAAACTCTAGAATGGGATACATTACGTCCCAAATGCACAAGGCGATAAGTGCGGCCCCAGAAAATGATTGGCTCGTGGAGGAAATGAGAAGTACCCCTTTCTAAAAAATGATCTCCAGTGCCCGTGCGCATGACATGCCGAAGATCAAGGTCACATATTTCAAAGGGGTGACGGACTAGAAGACGGACGTTAAAGCCTTCTGTATAGCTACGGGATGGGTAAACGTGAACGGATCAGAGAGAGAGTCAATATTGTGTCTCCTTTTCATGGAGAGTTTTCAAGGAGAAGGTTTGAAGTGGTTCTCGAGGATTTCACCAAGCTCTATCCACTGTTTTGACGACCTAGTGTCCCACTTCTTAAGGCATGCACTACTCTATGTACGTGCAAACTGATGTGAATATTACGGATCTTTGGAATCTGGAACAAGAGACGAGGGACTGCGGAAGTTCATTGCAAGATTCAAGGATGTGCTAGAGAAGATCACGAGAGTCGAGGATTCAATCGCCATCTTGGCACTGAAGCGTGGCTTATGGTACGAAGCCCTTTATGCGAGGAGCTTTCCAAAAGCCGATTGACGGCGATCTAGGATGCTGTGCACAAGGCCAAATTCAACATGACTTTGGAGGAAGAAAGAGTAGCATTTTCCAGGAAGTATAGGACAGAAGAGAAGAAGGCCCCGGTGATGAGACAAATAGTCCCCGCGACGAAGCCGCCAGGAAGGAATGAGCCACGCAGAGGACATTACCCGACAACCCTCACCTATCACGACAGCAGGAAGGCACAAGCCTATAATGTCCGAAGCGTTGATGCGGAGCAGTCGGCCAAGCAGGAAAGCTCACAAGGATTCGCTCGAGCACCCAGAGACTTCAACAAATTATGTGATTTCCACAAAAATAAGGGACACGCGACGGATGAGTACTACACCCTAAAGAGACGTCTCATGGAGAAATGGACGCAAGGAGCGATTAAGAGTGTGGACTTAGGAAATCCCTACGATACCCAATTTCAGAAAGGTACCGATGGCAATGGCCGAGGAGGCAGTCAACGGCGAGGAAAAGGAGGATCTTGGAAGGGTCATAGGCGTAGAGAGCCCACTCTCAAAGAGAAGGTCCAACAAGTAAAGTAGGAAGAATAGGACGAGGAACCTCCAACGACATGGATTCGCATCCATGTGATCATGGGAGGAACATCGCTTTGCGAGGAAACGGTGAACAACATCAAGGCTTATCAGTGACAAGCAAAGCATTGCGACAAGGATCTCGAGGCAAGCAAAGAAGAAGTTTCGGGCGACGAGACTCCGATTGTATTCTCAAGAGAGGGTATAATCCCCGGTGACCAGGACGACGCTCATGTGATATCACTCAACATTCACAACCACCCCGTCGATCGTGTGCTGATTGACAGTGGAAGCTCAGTCGACATTATCTTAATGGAGACATTGAGACAAATGGACGTCAAGGAAGACGAGATTTACAGAGCGCACAGAGGCCTCACTAGATTCAATGGCGACACCGCTTATTCCGTAGGAAGAATTAGGCTGGCGGTATTCGCTAAAGGAGTCAACAAGGTGGTTAAGTTTGTCGTTATGGATTGTCCTTCAAGTTTCAATATCATTATAGGACGGACGTTGATCCATATGATGAAGGCAGTCCCATCGACTTACCACCGATGCATTAAGTTCCCGGGCCGAATGGAAGAATTATGGAGATCAGAGAGAGTATGGACGCATACTGCACATGCTACATGAACAACTATCAGATGAATCTGAGAAAAGACAAGTCCGAAGTTGCCAAAAGGATTAAATAGCAATAAAAAGTTGAAGGGTCTAGAGCGATGATGGTAGATGATCAAGAAGGCCCTAAGGAAGTGGTTGAAGGAGGAGTGAGAAGAAAAGAAGAAGCGAGCAAGACGAAGGGAGAAGACAAAGACCCTGAGAGTCGAGCATCTGAATGCGGGCCCGAGTTCGAGATGGTGGAGCAAGTACATATAGATCCATTTGACCCGACAAAGATTGTTGGCATAGGAGTCGGTTTGGGCGATGAGCTGGAGAGCAAACTCATCAAGTTCTTGAAAGAGAACAAAGGAAGTTTCTCTTGGATGCACGAGGATATGCCTGGAATAAACCCAGACATCATATCTCATCAGCTTAACGTGGACCCAAGCCATAAGCCGGTGAAGCAGAAGCGAAGAAAGCTTGCAACAGATAAGAACAAGGTCATCAACCACGAAGTCGACAGGCTGTTAGCAATGGGAGCAATCCAAGAAGTCAAGTACCCGGAATGGTTGGCAAACACGGTCATCGTTAAGAAGAAGAATGGGAAATGGCGAGTTTGTATAGATTTCACCGATCTTAACAAAGCTTGCCCAAAAGATAGTTTTCCCATGCCCCATATTGACTGGCTTATCGATGCCACGTGGGGACATGAGCACTTAAGTTTCATGGACACATATTCGGGGTATAACCAGATCATGATGAATCTAGATGACAAAGAGAAAGCAGCTTCATCAGGGATATAGGGACCTACTGCTATAAGGTAATGCCTTTTGGATAGAAAAATGCAAGGGCTACCTATCAGCGGTTGGTCAACAAGATGTTCTACGAGCAAATTAGGAAGACAATGGAGGTATACATCGACGACATGTTGGTTAAATCCTTAAAGACAGAAATGCATATTACCCATTTACGGGAATGCTTTGAGGTTCTTAACAAACACAACCTGAAGTTGAACCTGACCAAGTGTACCTTTGGAGTTTTGTTGGGGAAGTTCCTTAGATATTTGATGACGCAGCGAGGGATCGAGGCATGTCCGGACAAAGTTGAAGCCATAAGGAGCATGCCATATTCAAGCAACAAAAGGGAAGTGCAAAGCTCACGGGAAGGATCGCAGCGCTTAACATGTTCATTTCAATATCAGGAGACAAGAGACTCCTTTTTACCACATATTAAGGAAGAACAAAAAAATCGAATGGACAGAAGCGTGCGAGAAAGCCTTCCAAGAACCAAAGTCCTACTTGTCTACACCACCGATAATGACCGAACCCGTCACAGGAGAAGTTTTGTACTTGTATGTGGTAGTGACGAACGTAGCGGTCAGCGCATTGTTAGTGTGAGAGGATAAGGGAAAGCAAAACATGGTCGCGTACATCAGCCGGAAGCTAATTGGAGCAGAGAAGAGATACTCGTAGATAGATAAACTAGTCCTCGCCATCATAGAGGTGGCGATGAAGCTGAGGCATCGTTTCCAAATGCACACCATCATAATCATGACGGACAGACCAATTAGGGCACTCCTTTATAGCCCTAATCCGTCCGATCACATGACGAAAGGGTCGGTGCGTCTAAGGGAGTATGACATCGAGTATAGAGTTAGAACCAGCATGAATTCTCAAGTGCTGGCGGATTTTCTCATCAAACTAACTTCCGACGACGAGAATTGAGAAGATGAGAATGGAGAATGGAAGCTGAAAGTTGACGGAAGCAAGGAGCAGGAGCAGGAGCATGAGCAGGAATTCGGCTAATTTTGCCAATGGGAGTAGTGATAGAGAGAGCCTATAGATTTAGCTTCAGAGTTGCCAATAACGAGGCAGAATACAAAGATCTTATTGCAAGTTTACACATGGAAAAAGCGGTGGGAGCAACAAGGCTCGTCGCGTCCACAGATTCTCAGTTAGTCGTAAACCAGATTAACAGGGAATATGAGAGACACGATGAGAGGATGGAGGCATACTTTAAGGATGTGAATAATGTAATCGCGGAATTTAAAAAGTTCACACTCGTACAGATTCCGCGAGGAGATATATCACATGCGGATACTCTAGCTAGCTTGGGATCGACGACGAAGCCAGGAGAACAGAGGACGATAACATTGGAGTTCATCGAAGAGCAAAGCATTCCAAGAAGAAGAAGGAATACGAGGAAGATGAGATGGAGGAAGCTGATCACGAAAATGACACCACAGTTATGGAGATGGACAAGGAGTTCGACAAAGAGGGAGCATTGGAAGACACTTCAGTAGTCGACGACTCAGGAGCATCCGATTGGTGCAAGCTAATTATTGAGTTCATCAGTGATGGAATGCTTCCAAAAGATAAGCAGGAAGCGAGGAATATCTGATCGAAGAGTTCCCTATATACAATACTAAACCAAACATTGTATAAAAGGACCTTCACCGGACCATACCTGCAGTGCTTAGTAGCAAGTGAAGTCGACTACGTCATGAAGGAGGTTCATGAAGGGGGAATGTGAAAATCACTCTTGCGGGAGATCACTTCTTCGGAAGATCAAGCGACAAGGTTATATTTAGGAAGCGATGAAGGCGGACTGCAACAGTTATGCTCGTAGGTGTAAGAGTTGCCAAAAGCACGCGCTAGCAATCAACTGCCCAGCCGAAGAGCTATTAGCAATATCAGTGCCATACTTGTTCATGAAATGGTCAATGGACATCGTCAGACCACTCCCGATAGCAAAGAAGCAGAAGAGGTTCATGCTGGTAGTCACATATTTCTTTACCAAATAGACCGTGGCCGAGTTTTTTTTTTCTAATATCAAAGACTCCGACGTGTAGAGCTACGTATGGAAGAACATCTACAAAAAAATTGGTTTGCCGAGGGAAATAATAGTCGACAATGGTCGGCAGTTCATTTCCAAACGGTTAAAAGGGTTTTACAAAAGATGGAGAGTAAAGCTCAACACGTCGAAGCCACGGTACGCTCAAGGGAATGGGAACGCCGAAGCTGTCAATATGATGATAGTGGATAGCATCAAAAGACGCACTGACAAGAAGAAAGGGCGATGGTGTGAAGAGCTCCCACGGGTTCTATGGGCTTATCACATGACTCAACATACGGCATCAGGGGAATCACCATTTGCTTAGATGTAAGGGATAGAAGCGGTCATTCCGGCATAAGTGGGGGTTCCAAGCGGGCGACGAGAGTTAGCACCAGACGACGAAGAAGCCAAGGAGGAATATTTGAGGAAACACCTTGACCACATTGAGGAGCGACTAGCACATGCTTTGATAAAAGTCATAAATTGTCAAAGATTTCTCGCTTGGAGCTACAACAAGAAGGTGGGACCAAGGAAATTCTGAGTCTGCGACCTGGTGATGAGGAACGTTTTCCAGAATACGGCGGAGATCAATGCAGGGAAGCTTAGCAACAACTGGGAAGGACCTTACATCGTCTCAAGATAGTCAGAACATGAGGCTATGAGCTCCAAACCTCAGCTAGAGACAAGATAGTCATAAGCTGTAATGTTAACCATTTTAAGAAATTCTATGCTTGAAGGACAAGTTGTCAAATAATTGAACTACGCCCGGGCTTGATCCTTATAACAAGGGTACGTAGGTAGCTTGTGTTCCATAAACAAGTTCAGCTCTCAAATAGAAGAAAAAAAATATAATTTGCTTAATGCATGTTTGCTCATGTCAACAAGCTATGGACGAGCCTTTTTTGTCTAGAACATGGGATCTCAATACCGACAAGTGTCTTTATATACATGGGAGTTTGCGATGCCGGGAAGGATCGCAACACTCAATAAGGAAGGCACCTGCTTGCTTACCCGAACTGTTTGAACGAGGGAGAATTGTGATACCAGCGATGGTCATGGTTACTACCTACTTGGATATGGGGATGTAGAATACCGACGAGGATTATAACATTTCCCGATAAATCGAGGGAAGCACAAACTTGCTTACCTAAACTATCCGACGAAAGGAAAACTATGATAACAACGAGGGTCATGATTATTACCTTATTCGATATGGAGATGTGTGATACCGATATGGATCATAACGTTTGCCGATAAATCGAGGGAAGTACTAGCTTGCTTATCTGAAAAAATAATTTTTTACAACGATGAAATTACTCGTGTCTATCAATTTACAAAACTTTTTGACCTCTTCGTCACAATATATATATATATATATATACATACATATTCGCGCCGAGCATGGGCTAATCAGTGATCCCTTGATCACGAACCTACAGGATACTGATACCACCAAGGGTCTGAAATGCCTACTACACAAACGTTTTAAATGGTCTTGGAACCCGGGATGAGTGGAACCAAGATTCGAACAAAGGAGAAACATACAATGATCCCTTGATCATAAACCTACAGGATAATGATACCACCGTGGGTCAAAAATACCTACTACACAATCGTTCGGAACGGTCTTAGAACCCGGGGTGAGTGGAACCAAGATTCAAACAAACGACAAACATATAGTGATCCCTTGATCACGAACCTACAAGATACTGATACCAACAAGGGTCAGGAATTCCTACTACAAAAAATACCCGAAAAGGTCTTGGAACCCAGGATGAGTGGAACCAAGATTCAGACTGGATGGTCTATGAGCTGTGGTCGCTATCCCTCTTATAGGCGGGAACGTGCTTCTCCCAAGACCTAGACGACGGTGGGTATTCAGGCTTTTCACCTTAAGTATTCACCGTTCATCACAACAGTTGGCCACTTGGTCGCATGTATGTCTGACACTGGCTGCTTAGTGGTCTCTTGATCACGAAAACTTGAAATAGGGGACGCCTCATACTTAGCTGACACCGCGTCGCAACTATCCAAAACTTATTCTTGCCCTTTTTTAAGAAAAAAAAAAAGAAAAAGGAAGGGAACAAGTATACTGTTTTGCCAACAATATACCCTTCCCCACTTCAAAGAAAAAATCTTAAAGGCAAACTATGCGGAAGGCGTTAGTACTGCAAGCAAAGTTTGGGAATTTTAAATTTTTCAAAAAAATGTTTCATTAAAAAAGAAACGACAATTTACATGATGGTCGCCAAGCGACAAGCGAAGTACAATGTACGACAAGCTTAGGCGACGAGTACACGATACGAAAATATTTTACATCACTTATAAGTTACGCGATGAGTTTTTATAACGACGAGTGTAATTTAAACTGTGCATAAGGAAACCATTTTTTTAGCACAAAATGTGCGATGAGAATGATTGCAACGAGCAAGATTTCCATAGATAAAGCTTATGGCTTGAAGAAGCAATGACGTGTTCTATTTCAAAATGAAGCCCATCATTTAAAAGTGGTTAAAATTGTATCATGAGGTTACGGCCAAGATATGCAATTTTAAACTACCTAGTTTTTACCCATTGAAGTAAAACCATGCTAAAGAAATATAATGTGTGAGTTTAATATAAGAAAAGGGTAAGGAGAAAAGAGTCATTATTACAACGCAAGTTCGATAAGAAAAGCAAGTCTCAAACTAACTATGAAGATTCAATTTCAATGCCTTCAGTATCTTCGTTGATCTGTGGCACAAGGCGATCTTCAACAGGTTCAGGAGTGATGGCGCCTTGGTCGCGGTCCCCCGACAAGGAAATAAACTGCTTATTAACGGGACCCATCTGAACGCCTTCAAGATCGAAGGGCGTAACAGGAGGAGGACTCCCTGGCGATAGCGGGGGAAAATCATGATCTTCAGTGGCCCTACTCTCCAAAGCTTGAAAAGATTGGTGGTATTTTTCAAATGTCTCGCGCCAATTGACGATGCAAACAGAAAGCTCATCGACTGGAGCGCTCTGAAGAATTTCTTCCACGAGAGTGATATTATCATACACACCCGCCGCGCGCCGATGATGCTCGATGGATTATTCAAGGAACTGAGCCCGGTGGGCAGCTTTGCGACGTTTCTCTTGGCTCCAGCAGAAAAGAGCTCGTCACGCCTCACACTCTCGGGCAGTTTCAACCTGGGAAGCCACATACTCAAAACCTACAGAACTCAAAATGGATGTGGTGGCTTTTAGACCAACCTTCAAAGCTGCTATCTCCTTGGAAGGACGTGCATTCTCGGAAGAAAGCCTGTTGCGGGCAGCAGTAGCTTGTTGTGCCTGTTGCTTTGTGACCAACAATTTCTCCAACCAAACTCCCTCGGCGCCGTGCCAAAGATTGTGTTAGTGATCCACCTCATTGCAAAGATTGACGGTTCGGGTCTTAGCATCCGAAAGATCTTTCTAGAGACAAGTAGCCTCCTCGTGAACAAGCTTCTCAGCATTGTGAGACTCCAAAAGCTGATGTTTAGCGTCATCATGCTGTCAAGATCAGAAGGAGCGAGGGTTACAAAAGAAAATGGGGTTACAAATAAGGCAAAAAGTAGAAAATCATAGAAATAAAGAAAAACCTAGAGTAGAAGAGTGGTAGAATCCTTTATCGCCTTCGACTTCGCCGCCCTCAAATCACGAAAGAAGTCATTGAAGCGAGCAAGACCGTAGAAGCAATCCGAAGCACCCAGAGCATATCCTTCATCGTCCGGATCTTGGAGTCATAAACGTCACAAAGGGCCATGACCGTTCTAGGATTAAGGGAAAGCTCCCTCATGGCATCAACGGCAAACTTCCTCCCCTCCTCATCCGAATAAGAGCGAGAAGAAGAATCGCCGGAGCATTTCTCGTCGCTCAGAGCAGGCGAATCCTCCGTCCAAATGCGCGCTGAGGCATCTCTAGAGGTTCGTCGTTGCCAACAGAAGTTTCGTCTAAAAGATTCGACGGTAAAGCAGAAGATTAATCGACGGCGAGCGCGGAAGCAGAAGGTCTAGATAAAGATTCTGGTGCCAACTCCTCGTCAAGTTCAGAACCGTGAGGGCATGTTTCCTTCGAGAAATTCCGAAAAGAAGAGGGAGACAAGGATGGCTACAAGGGAGCCGGAACAGGAGGAGCCGTCGAGGCAGCGACGGTAGAAGGTGACAGCACTTGCCCTAGGTCAGAAGAAAGGGTCCCATTTTTGTCAGCAGAAAATGAGTTTGATTTTTCTCCCACCAAAAGAGGTTTGTCACCAATGACTTCATCGTCAACTCGAGCGAGACAAGGGACTTTCTGTGTCGAAGAAGGTGCCGTGAAGGGAGCATCATCGCTAACCCATGAGATTTTGGGAGCACCCTCGTTGGTTTCCTCATTCACTTAAGAAATTGGAGAAAGGGCCAAAGAATCTTCCACACGATCCACGACGCAGACGACGCTTTTCAATTTATTCCTCCCAAAGCCACCGGAAGAAGAACTTTTTCCTCTTATTTTCTGAATTTTCGCTCAGACGATGAGAGGTGGAAATCACGCTGGAAGGTTTTCTAATGTCCAAAATACTTTTTTGATCCTTACAAGAGTGCTTCTGAGGAGATTTATCCTTGGTCTTGATTGGGAGGCTGGCGATGAGAGTCGAAGGAAGAAGACCGATAAACTAGCGAGGATGCCAAAGCCCAGCCCGGTTGAAACGCTCGGGAAATAAGAACGGCCATGACCTTCCTTTGCATGGCAGAAGATCCGAATAAAGATCCTTGAAGGACTGAGGATCCTCAGTAAGAGTGAATTTTGTAAGTTCAACCACGAACTTAGTAGGAAGGGATTCAAAGTTGGGACCGAAAGCCGAACCATTCAACCATTCAAACCAGTTAGGGTATTTGCTAGGCGAATCCAGAAGAAGGCTTTTTTGGCGATGGGAAAGTAAGAAAACTCCCAGATTCTTCGAATTTTGGAGATGATAAACATTCATATCAGGTCTTCCAAAGTTCAAGTCCTTCTGCGCTCAGAGACAAACACCATCGCGGCCAGGAGGAATCGAAGAAAATTGGGACTAACCTGACCTAGAGGGAGGCGATGCGCATCTAAAAAGGTCAGGATTGGACTTGTAAAAGGTGTTGGGAAGTTCATTACGTTTCCCGATAATATTATCATGATTTATGCCGTTCAACCGTCAGGGTAACATTTAAAAAATTATTTAAAGTGGAAAACTTGTTAGCCGTACAGTGATTCGACTATCGGATAATAACCAAAATCAAGATCTGATAACTTATTACTAATTTAAATTTTCATAAATTCATTATTAATAATATTGTCTATAGGAAATAAATAAACTGTAAATAAAGGTTCGCATTTATTGACCTAATGCATAAGGCCGTACCTCAGGTGATGACAATTCCGGCTGTGCGTTCTGAACTGGGAAGGGCTTCACTAATGCTGGGAGAAACTCCCGTGATCTTCCGGTATATTCTCCTTGACTTAACGTACCGAAGCGTAGGCTTCGCCGGCAGGACTTCGTCGTAAAACTTTAACTGAGGGTTCTTTTAAAGCTTTCGGAGAAAAACGTCTCACTAACCCGAACCAAGAAAAGAGAGGCCAGAGGCTAAGAAATTCGCAGACGAGAGAGAGAGAGAGAGAGAGGGAGAGAGGGGGGGGGGAGATATCAAATTCTTGCTCTGCGGAGAGGTGTGTGAAATGTGTAGAATGGGCCGTGTATTTATAGGCTCAACAAAAAGCCAATTAGGGAACCTTCCCTCTTTCATTTCGAACTCTATTATGGGTAAATATAATTAATTACTCCAAACCAATGGCCAAGATTAAATCACCAAAAATCAAATGGTTACAATTAATTAGGGATTAAACCAAATAAGGTAACCATGAATAAATCAATTATCCATTCATTTCCTAATATAGTAGAATTTGAATCCCCTATGTATGCATATGGAAATTTCTAAATTAATAAGCTTGATCCAATGGTTGGAATTAATTCCATAACCAATCTAATGGACCATACTGATTTAGGACAAAGTCAACTCTCAAAACTTGATTACCAAGCATTAGAATTTGACCTCCCTTGATATGTAATTCGAATTTAGCATTTCATATATACATGTTAATTAATTTCCAATCCAATGGTTAAGATTAAATCTTAAACTAATCCAATGGATATAATTAATCAATCGATTTCGAAATCCATGCTTGGTCACCAAGTCCTTTTCGAACTAGGGCTTCCAAATTAATTATCATGACCCAATGGTTAAGATTAAACTTGACCGATCTAATGAACCAAATTAATTTCAAGATTATTTTCCATTAATACCTAAACATAGGTATTTATGCGGCATATTTAGAAAGTCCAAATCCAAGAAAATTCGTGTAAGCCCAACTCACACATTTACTTGGGCCGCATTATTTCTACACATTCATATATATCCCAAATATATATTTTATTTAAATAACATAAATCTATCAATTATTAATAAGAATATTAATGATTAAATCTAAATAATTATATTATATTATTAACCTCTGATCTCAATATCACACATTAAATGTCATGGTGCAACACCACCATTTAAATTCATGACATGTGATTAAATTTCTCACATTTACGAAAACGATCGCAAACTTGAAAATTCTCTAAATCACAAACCGTATGTCGAAAGGACTCGGTTCCAAAAGCAAAGTCTCGTAGCATTTAACTTCTAACAACTTTCCCATTGATAAAAAATCTAAATTTAACTTTCTTTTATCAATTAAATTTCCAGTACCAAACTTTAGTACTTTTGCCACATCAAAAATAAAACTTCCAAAATTTGACACAGACTTTAGTTTTATGAATCCTGACAAATGATAAAACATATCAAATATTTAAATCACGTACGTATCATTCGTTCCGGAGCTTTCCTGGGAACCATGGACCCGTATCACTGAAGCTCCAACGAACTGCTAGTGGTTCGTCAAACCTCGGTGTTATTCCACTATAAACCCGAGACTGCACTCTCTAGTGATACAATATATATTATTCCCTGTATAGCAAGGTGTCCATTAATACAATCAAATTCGGGTTATTGATCTTTCACTTGATGATCCATACACGAGCATGCGGTTTATACCGTTTTCCATCTCATTACATTTTCATCCTCAACTTAGTTCGTAATATTGTGAGTAACCCACTTATGGTTTCGATTCATAAGTTGCGCACGGGTACCTCTCACTTCTCACCACTAATAATCAAGGGAATCATCTTTACTCTGAAGAGAGTTATATGATGTTTTTTTCTATGACCAAGTTACCCTTATCTGTTGACTATCATGTTCTAAAAATAGCAGCATTGGGAACGACAGAAAATATGTTCTTTAACAGTTAAATCAAAGAACAATCAAGTCAACAGTCCAGGCTCGATGTCACTCAGGACTTAGATCGAATATCCATTTTATCATCTACTAGTGACCAACTTCAAGTTGTCTGTGACAGTCTTATATGACAACTTCCAGAGTTTAAGTTGGGTCCGGTCCAGTATGAAACTGCTTCATACTTAATGCACTTCTAGGGAGTGTGACAAACACACTTAATCCAGAATATGATTACGTTACTTAGTCACATTAATGACTTTATCCGATTAATGAGCTACAACTCAGTTAATCAAGTCACAGACACTTTAAGTTCATTCATTATGATTATTAATTCTTTGTCACACTGACTCGGTTGTGATAATAATAACATACTTGCATCATTTATGAACTATGGAACAAACATTCTATTTTACTCTACCAGAAACTATAATAAGATTAACATAACAAGTAACACTTTTTATTCAACGACTCTGGTCCAAATCTTTTACAATAAGGGAAAAGACGACTTATTTAAGGACACATGTCCAGAAAAAAGAGCTGGAGTTGAACCTTGGTGAAGAATATCTCGAACACGAAGTCCACCCGTCGGTGAGGGAATCTGGTCGCTCAAAGCCTTGGGGAACCCAAACCTCCACATCCTCCCCCTTGATGTGTTTCTTGACTATACTAGCCACATTAATTTCGGTCATGGTCGAGGTGGGACAATGAAGTAAGAAGAATGGAGGATTAAATTCTTGAGAGATGATTTAGGCTTTAAGATCGAGAAAGAAGGGAGAGCAGATTAGAAGGAAAAGGAAGGAAAGTGATGAATGAGAAAAGGAATAAGCAAACGAGATATTAGGGATTCGAAAAATTAAGTCGAAGCGAGAATCGACGGACGAGGGTGAAAGGCGCGAAATCAAATCAAGGGCCCAGATTAAGCAACGTTTGGAATGCACGAGGAATACTCGAGTGTTTGCTCACGTCACGGGAACACGCGCTGACACGCACCGCATCGAAAAGACGCGAGTTAATTGAAGAGACATGACAAATCCCCAGAAAACGAAAAATGAGGTGACAGTTGGATTTGAAGGGGTTGCGACGATTGAGATTGCCTCGGGCAACGAAACAATTTTTGAATTCATCATCGCCACCAACAGCGTACTCTGGGAAATTTTGGAGGCATCGCTTCCCACTATCGGGGTATCAATGCGGCGAGCCCACCAATCAAGTGACGAACTTCAGCTTCATATTTTACCAACTACTTTCAGTACTTGACAAAATAGGGGGCTATCTATTGAGGTACGATTTTGTCTACGATAATTTACAGTGCTACGATAAAATCTACCTTTGTCGTTTAATAACTTGGGTTTCATTGGCCAAGGGCCCAACACTCTGACAAGCCCAGTCAACCAAGTCAAAGGGAATTATACTTGACCAAGCGATGAAGATCCTCAGCGATGGGGAAGCATGTTGCGATGATCCTCGTCGATGAAGCCTCAGCGACAAAGATCATCGCCAATCGACAAGGAGAGCGATGAGGGCGGCAACGAGGTGCATCGTCATCGACGAGGGCAATAATTCCAAAGACGAAGACCGAAGGCGAAATCAAAGCAATCAGCGTGGCACAAGCAACACTCTAGCCAATTGACGACGACAGTAACGCAGATAATTACAGCCATGCAATTATGGCCATTATGAGGGAATCAAACACAATTGGAACTGCCCAATTATGAGGACTGATTTGAATATCTTAGCTGATTATAAATAGAGGGCTAACGCCTAGGTACAAAGCATCGCACCTTTTTTGCACCACCAATACACACGCAAAAAGGGTTTCCCATTGAGGCCCAATCACTCAACAAACAACCCGACTCATTCGCTCGAAAACACTCATCTCTTTTAACGTTATCTAGTTTTAACGGAAAGACCCTAGCTCTAAGGTAAATTAAAGTCGGAATTACACCACCCGTAACTCCGTGACTGCGGAGGCCGATTTTCGACCTGAACAGTACACAGCTGACTCTCTCGTTCAGGAAAATGTTTTCTAGAATTTCGGAATGAGAGTGAAGGTGATCGATCAGCCCATGTGCGATACGTTTGGCACCACAAGCAAGATTTGTTGCTTTGCTTCATCCAATGAGTGATCTGTTTTGTTTGTCACTACTCTTGCTTTGGGAATCTAGTACCGCTAATTCATACTTACCTTCATCTGATTTCATACAAAAATTATACTTTCTTTAGTTTCGAGGCTCAAATTGACAATATTTGGATATTTGTCAACTTTTTCATTTCCAAACTTAAAAGAAAATCAATTTGTTTTTTCTATTTACTTTAAATTTGGTATTTATGACACTTTTTTTCTGCATATTTTTTTTTTTCTGTTATCTAAGATTTTATAAATACTTGTACGTAATGCCTTTTTTTCTTTTTTAAGTCGGTTGTCTAACAAGAAAATTCGAACCATATTATATTCAACTGTTAAATCATTTCTTATTTCCTTCTTTCTCATTATGATTTACGGGTTTATTATTCCACGTGAATCTTGTCCTACAAGAAGATGGGAATTCGGGACCAATTCCTTTTCATGGTCCAGTATGGAATATCTTTAGTCTCTTTCTTTAATATATGCTATAATTAGAGGATCGGTCAACTGTTTTTGTGTATAAGTATGTGTTTCTGTGCATATATATTTATAGTTTTTTTTTTGGACCATTCGAAGAGGTATATATGATATTTCGAATATGAAATCACTTTCATGCATCACACATATTATTAAGCGCCAAATCGGTCAATTCATTCTCAAAAAAGAAAGAACACTTCAATAGTCACATTCTTTGATTATGATATTAAACATATTATTGATTTTATTGTCACCTTCATTTACATATAACATAATGTTTTAAGGCTCATATATGATATATCCCATGTATTATACACTAAACCGCGAACAATTACTTAGTACGTAAACTTAGGTTTCTTAAATTTGGATATATCATATATGAGCCTAAAAACATTATGTTATATGTGAAAGAATATATATATATATATATATATATATATATATATACTTAGGGACAAATATGAATTAAAGTAGAACCCCGACCGGTTCATAGTTCAAGCTCAGCGCCAAACTCTATGGACCGTTGAGCGGTCAAAGGTGGAGTAACCGAGGTTGACTTATGTCTCAACTTAGCTGCATGTGACATTTGTTGGTTCCAAACTGGATCTTTACGCCAAAAGCACACACACAAGAACACAAAGAGAAACGACAATAGTTTGTGGAGAATACTCTCTCTCTTTTGAATAATGTCCTAATTACAAATGAAGGGGAAAGTTGGCGTTATTTCCTAATTACACACTAATAAAGGAAAAAACTATTAAAGGAAATTTGCATACTCAGCAAAACTTGACGAGCAAGCATAATTGATGACCAAGTCACGATTAAATTTCACATTTTCCACCGTAATCTTGACATGGTTCGAGGTTCTTTACCCCGAGCATCAATCTCATATTGAGGGTGCACCCAAACACCCTCAAATGATCTAGAGACTACATTGTGCTCGCCTAGCGCCTTTGTCGGCAAGCGGTTTAGCAAGTAGACCGCGTGTCGTACTGCTTCACCACATAGTCCTGCCAGGACCTGCATGATTTTCATCAGGCTCCTCGTTGTCTTCATGACGGTCTGATTTCGTCTCTCCACCATGCCGTTCTGCTAAGGCGTGTATGGTGCGGTCAAGTGTCGCTCTACACCTTATTCTCCGCAATACTCGGTAAACCTCTTAGACGTGAACTCCCCTTCCACGGTCTGTTCTCAAAGTCTTCACTCTATGCCCATACTAGTTCTCCACGAGCCTCTTAAACTTCTTGAAGACTTCAAAGGCTCCTGCCTTCTCCTTGAGCTTATACACCACATCCAATGACTTTAGTCATCGACAAGAAGCAAGAAATACTTATTGCCAACGAGAGTTGGCGGGGTGATAGGACCACACAGGTCCACGTTCACCAACTGGAGTGGTCGCTCTTCTTGGAAGTTGGCCTTGATCGGAAATGGCACTCTTGCCTGTTTCGCGACCATGCAACATTCACATAGCTGGTCGGGGTGTTCGATCTTGGGAACCCTAAAGGTCATCTCCTTGTCACCTATCTTCTTGAGCGCTTAGAAATTCACGTGCCTAAGTCTCGCATGCCATAGCCACGCTGGGTCAGCAATCGACGCCATCAAGAAAATTGTTTAACTAACATAAGGTTGATCTTGTACAACCGATTTAGTGATCTCCTCACCTTCATCAATAGCGCGTCGTCGCGGTTACATATCTTCAGGAACTCTAGCGATAAGATCATTGTGTGACCGATCTCAGTCATCTGTCCTAGACTGATGATGTTACTCTTAAGTTTCGGAATATCGTAAACCTCATTCAGCAAGCATTGGTCCCCGTTCTTGCACTTTAAAAGGATGGGCCCTCTGCCTTTGATGTCAATGATGGAACCATCGCTGAACTTCAGGCTTCCTGTGATCTTCTCATCGAGCGCTTCAAACTTGGCTCGGTGACCCATCATATGGTTGCTGGCTCCATTGTCTAAATACCAAACGTCGGTATAGACCTTCGCTTCGCCATATATGAGTAGGTTGGCGACGACCTTGTCTTCATTGAGCATCACAGTTCAGGTTTTCTCGTCGTTCATCCTGATCGAGCTGGGCTTCTCTGCCATCATCAGCTGGTCTATCGGGCTCAGTAATTGGTCGTCGACCACATCCTGGTCGCTGCGTCGCGATAGGTCGACCACCTGCTCGACGTGAATCAAATCGACCAGATCCTAATTGACGAGCTCATCGCTGCTTAAGTCCACCATTGCCTCGGCAAACATAAGAGCGTGCTCATCAACATCGAACCTCACCAAGTTCACTTCTTCTTCGCGGTTCTTAGTATGACACTCATTCGCGTAGTGACCATACTTCTGACAATTGTAGCACTTCACTGTGCTCTTGTCGTTGCGAGTGGCACCATCTTGGCCAGGAGTTCTACTGCCTCGACCACGCTGGTCGCGACCACATCCTCGACCTTAGCCTCTACCATGTCCACGGCTCTCGCTGCCGTATCCGCTGTAACTCGACGAGCTAGAAGAAGAATCTTCTCACTGGTTCCACTTCTGCATAGCCAACCATTCTTCATGCGTGAGCAGGAGACGCTTGTCCTCTTCCTTGTCGCCATATCCTCGAAGACTCTCTTCCTTGACTTTCAGACGAACGAAAACCTCTACGACGGTCGTAGTCTTGCGGTCGCGGAACTGCTCGATCGACCTCACGATCTGCAAGTAACATTAAGGCACTACTCGCAAGAAGTTCTTGACCACTATGGTCTCGTCCACCTGGTCGACTAACGAGCGAATACCTGTAACAATTGAGGTAAGCTTCATCGCGAATTCGTCCAGATAATCACCGTCTCTCATACGGAGAACCTTGACCTCGCTCTTTAAGGTTTCAACCTTGGCATCCTTGATGCGTTCTGTGCCCCTGTGCATCGTCCGAAGCGTCTCCCATGCTTCTTTTGCCGAATCCTTCTCGGCGATCATGAGAGGACATCTTCGGAAACTCTCTGATAGATGGCCGCAAGCGCCATCCTATCATTCTGAATTTCAAATTCACCATCTGCTACGGCCTCCCAAACTCCTTGCGCTTGAAGATTCACTCTCATCTTCAACGCCCACACTGAGTGTTTGCTCTTCGTGAACATCGAATAACTCAGTGTGACATTCCCTTCCTTCGAGTTCTTCATGGTTGTCATCTCGGCTACGACAAGCTTCCTTGGTGATGGCGGTGACGACATCTTGTGGCCTTTGAGGCTCTGATACAAAATCTTGATTCCAAACTGGATCTTTAAGCCAAAAACACACAGAGAAGAACACAGAGAGAAACGAGAATAGTTTTGAGGAGATACTGTCTGTATTGAATAATGTCAAGATTACAAAGGAAGGAGAAAGTTGGAGTTATTTCCTAACTACACACTACATGGTATTTATAGGCAATCCAAACTTGGTGCCCAAGTTTAACAATAAATGAAAAACTAACAAAGGAAACTTTCCAACTCAGCAAAACTTGCCGAGCAAGCATACTTATTGACCAAGTCACGATTAAATTTCACAACATTGTCGTCTCCGGCAAGGCTTCGAGCTGTCCTGATGACCCTTGACTTGGTAAGGGAGAAGTCATTGTCTCCTGTAAGCCTCTTATTAAGGAGTGTTGGTTCCAAACTAGATCTTTAAACCAAAAATCACACACAAGAACATAAAGAGAAAGTTACAAAGAAGGGGAAAGTCTCAAATAGAACGTGATCTTTCATAAAGAGGATACACCTCTATTTATATTACTAAAATAGCTAGAAATCTAATACCTACAATTAAGGGTAATCCCTACAATTAAGGAACTTACATTGATTTCTATGTACATAAAAGGACAACATTGACATTCTTACTCAATCAATCCCACAAATATTGTTGCGTTCCTCTTTTGTGTCAGTTGATTGACACTCATCAACTCCATCATTCTTTCCGATGAGGTTGACCTCATTTCTGGTCGACGTGCGACGTGTCCTTCTCGTTATGTCCTGGTTAACGTGTCCTTCTCGTCATGTCATGGTCGACTTTGCATCCTGGTCGAAGGAACCTTCTCGTCGTGACCAGATGACCATCATGTCTGCGACAAGGTTGTGCGCAACCAGGTCCTCCTGAGCAAATCGGTTGGTTCTTTCCTTCCTGGTCACTCTTTAGCTCAACGAGTTGAACCAGGTCGCGTTAACCTTATATGGAGGTCGTCAAAGAATATGACATATGGAAAACTTTAGGATCGAGATCAACGGCCTTGGTGGTGACGTCCTTGATGGCGAGGTGCTCCGAGTCGGCAAGATCCTTCTGGCAAGATGACGCCGAGCTACATCCTGAGATGTCCCTATAATCTGCACGTGAAGAACACGTCTAGGGGGTGCAGGAGGTGTTAGAAATTGGATCTTCTGTGATACAAATTGTTGGGAATCACGTCTCAGATCCTGTGAATATTATCGCAAAATATGCCGTCGAACCGTCTGGGTAACATTAAAAAAATTTATTTTATAGCGGAAAACTTGTTAACCGACCAACGGTCCGAACTTCGGATAATAACCATACTACAAGATTTGATAAATATTAGGTAATTTAATATTCATAAATCATTATTAATAATCTAGTCTATAAGAAATAACTAGAAAGCAGTAAATGGTCGCATTTATTAACCCAATGCATAAGGCCGTACCTCAGTTGATGACTTTCAGCTGTGCGTTCTGAACTTGGCAGGGCTCCGCCGGTGCTGAGGGAAACACCCATGATCTTCCAGGATATTCTCCTAGATTCCTCGTACCGAAGCGTGGGCTTCGCCAGCAGGACTCCGTCATAAATTTTAACTGATGGTTCTTTTTAAGCTTACAGAGAACTAAGTCTCTCAAGCAGAACCAGAGAGAGATCAGTAGAAAAAAATTCACAGATACTAAAGGAGAGGGAGAGATCGAATTTTGCTCTGGGGAAAGGTGTGCAAAATGTGTAGAATAAGCTCCCTATTTATAGGCTTGAACTGTAACCGAATTGGAGAAATTCCCTCCCCTAATTTCTAATTCCATATATTAAATATAATTAATTAATTCAATCCAATGGTCTAGATTTAATCTTATCTAAATCTATGGGATATAATTAATTAGTGATTTAATTAAATAAGAAAGACTTGGTAAATTCAAAATCAAATCTTATCCACTTATCTTGAATTCGAATATATATATAATTAAATTTGAAAATTAATTATCTAGATCCAACGGTTAAAATAAATCTTAAACCGATCTAATGGATCAAATTAATTCAGGATAAAATCAAATACCCTAAAACTTGGTAAAAGCCCTAATTCGATTTTATCCATATCATTTTTTCAAAATTTATGTATTATATATATAATTAATTAATTTTCAATCTGACCGTAAAGATTAAATCTTAAACCTATCCAACGGATACAATTAACTAGGTCAAATTCGAAAACCCTAAGCCTGGTCACCAAGCTATTAATTTCAAATTTTGGATAGGGTTAAAATCAATTATATTAATCCAACGGTTGATATTAAATCCTAACCGATCCAATGGATTAAATTGATTTTAGGGTTTTCTAAAATACCAAAATATTTGGTACATATAACGCAATTATGGAAAGTCCAAAACTTATTCAACATGTGAATCAGTTCCACTTTCCAAGGGAGAAGCTGCATTCGATTTACACATATATTAATATATATAAATATATATTTTTATTTATTAATATAAATCCATTAATTATTAATAAGATAGTAATAATAAAATCCAAATAATAAATTATATTAATATCTACTGATCTCAATATCACACATTCAAATGTCATGGTGCCACATCATCAATTCACTTCGTGACATGTGATTTAATTTCATAGTTTACCGAAACAATAATAAACTTAGAAATTGTTTAAATCGCAAACCGTACGTCCAAACGACTCGGTTCGAAACGCAAAGTTTCTTAGAATTTCATTTCCAACAACTTTTATGTTGACAGAAAATCCAAATTCTACTTTCTTTTGTCAGTTAATTTCAGTTACCAAGATATGGTACTTTTGCCACGCTACTGATAAAACTATCTGATGTCTGTTACAGACTTCAGTTTTATGAATCTTGCCAATTAACTAAACATATCAAAATGATCCTATCACGTACGTATCATCCGTTACAAAGCTATCCTGGGGACCATTGACCCGTATCACTTAAGCTCCAACAAACTGCCAGGACGTTCGTCAAATCTTGGTGTAATTCCACTATAAATCTGAGGCTGCACTCTTTAGTGATACAGTATATATTATTTCCTTTATTACAGCAGGGTGTCCATTGATACAATCAAATTCAGGTTATTGATCTTTCACTTGATCATACACACATGAGCAGACGGTTTTTACCGTTTTGCCTCTCATTGCATTTTCCTCCTTGACTCAGTCAGAATATTATGAGTAACCAAGTTATGGTTTCGATTCATAAGTTGAGTACGGGTACCTCTCACTTCTTAGTACTGACAACCAAGTGAATCATCTTGACTCTGAAGAGAGCTGTGTGATGCCTATGTTTATGACCAAGCTACCCTTACTGCTGACTATCAAGTTCCCAAAATAGTAGTGTTAGGAACAACGGTAATATCCATTTGATCAAACCAGCAGTGTTGGGAGCAACGGTAATAATAGTGTTGGGAACAACGGTAAATCAAAGAACAATCAAACCAGCAATTTGGACTCAAGATCACTCAGCTCTTAGATCGAATATCCATTTGATCATCTACTAGTGACTCAACTCCAAGTTATCAGTGATGGTCTTATATGATAACTTCCGGAGTTTAAGTTAGGTCCAGTTCAGTATGAAGACACTTCATACTTAATGCACTTCTAGTAAGTGTGACACACACATAATCCAGAATAGGATTGTCACTTAGTCACATTAATGAATTTATACGATTAATGGGCTCCCACCCAGTTAATCAGGTCACAGACATTTTAATTTCATTTATTATGATTATTAATTCTTCCTTACATTGACTCTGTTGTGATAATAATAACATAATTTCATCCTTTATAAACTAAGGAACAAACATTCTATTTTACTCTACCAGAAACTATAAAAACATTAACATAAAACATTCTATCTTTTATTCAAAGACTTGTCATAATCTTTTACAAATGGATAAAAACAACTTGTTTAAGGACACAGGTCAAACAGAAGGAGGATCCTCCAAAGGCTCTCCGTCGTTCATAGTATGACATAAAAAAAGGAGTTTGATAAGATATGATGTCAGACCTCATCACTTATATTGAAGCTACCTACGTAACCATCTTTCGGGGATCAGGTCATTATGTAGTTCAAAGTTTGAGATAGATATATGTACATGAGTAACCAATTCTCCCTAATTTGGGAAACATTAATGGAGAATATTCCACATTAAATGGTCTAGTAAATGGCGCCTTGGGAGTGAGACCAACATGGTGGCGGAATCCGCTAAGCGCGTAGGGAAGTCGTTTGGTATGTTGTGCCTTGTTCGTAGCGTCTTTCTGAGACTAGCCGATCATGTACATCGAGACACATGGAATTTACGAGATGTCTTTAGAGCCCTTGTACACTCGGTTTTCCTTTTTTTTATGCTTTATCGAGAGATAACTCCTCTGTAAAGTTATCGAAGATGGTTTACTCATCGTATAAGAGGTTGTCGGAGCAAGGGTGTTGTTGTTGGACATATTTTATAATATGCCCTCTACTCAGATGTTAATCCCTTTTGTATAAGAACATGGTCATCTTTCTATTAAATAATAGATCTTAACTAATGTTAATATTATATAGTTATATCCAAGAATTTATAAAATTAAATATTTCATCATTAGTTCTTTATGTTTTGCAATTGTGTTGTGTTATCAAAAAGCGTCTATGTGAGGAGGTTCAACAAGCACAATGTCAAGAACTTAAATATTTAATGTCCATAGTCTAGATTAGAAGGTGTGAGCTTTAAATGGAGAACGACTATTAATGAACTCAATCTAAAATTAGTGTGATGATCTATTACCATATCATAGTGCTAGTCTTACACTGCTGAGTACATTGGGTACGGAGTGTCTCCATGCTGGGCGGACTATAGTTAAATCATAAATCATCACGTAATTCCGTCACTGATGAAAGTAAGATTAAGTAGCTTAGATGATCGGATGGAATCGGTTGATGTTCGGAAGTATTGTGGACTTGTACGGTTCTACTTAGATGAGCTTTGAATTGATGAATAAAGTTACGAGCTTATTCCCAATACCATCATTTTGGATTCAGACAGTTGACCCAGATAAGTTGCATGAATACAGATATGGATAATAAGTTTATGATTTCTTCATTACTATTTATTGGAAAAAAATAAGTACTCAAGGCCAACTCAACGACTTCATAACCCAGTGAGTAAGTAATTTGTTAACATGATAGATTGAAGTAGCGTCGTTAAACGGGCAGTACAGTAAAACACATTCTTTTAATCATAAAAATACGAAAACCTAGATTCTGATAATCTGATTGTATTAATGGACTTCCGTGTCATAAATATAATTATATTACGACTAAATAGTTCAGCTTCGAGCTATAGTGAAGTGTTATCGAAGTTGCTAAAAATTCTTCGTTTTCACCGTAACTTGAGTAGTATGTCCATTAGTCCCCTTTGTAGCTCTATAAGAATGATGCCGCATTTATTATTCGTAATAAATATAGAGTAATTCCAATTACACTAGATTCGTGATTTAGTTCATGAAATGTCTATTCATCCTAAAAGTGGTAAAAGTACCAAAGTTTTGGTATTACTCGGGAAGCTGAAAAGGGATAGTTAAATTTGTTTCCTGAACACCTCTGAGGTTGTGGGAAATCAGATTCTGATGAATTTATCTTATTGAATCGTGTCATTCCGATGCACGGTTTGGGTTTTATGACCATAATAATTTTTCGGCCGAGGTTGAAATTATCACTATAATTATAATCGAAAATTGAGATAAATTAACATTGGATTTATTTCCTGGAATATTTAACTATTAATATAATTTTAATTATTAGATTTGATTATTAATATTTGTTATTAATAATTAATTATACCTAAATAGATTTATATTAATTAACCATAATTTGAATTATTTATTTTTAAAATTAAAAATTAAATTGAATTTATATATATGTATGTTTGTTTTTTAAATTTAGGAGATATAAATCTTGGAAGATTTGTTTCCGGAATATTTGTTTTGCTTAAATCTAGATTAAATATTTCTTGAAAGATCATTTAAAAAAGATTTGGATAATATTTATTATCTTATTTAATCTTTATGATTAAAATAAAGATAATGAAAGAATATCTCCAGTTGGTTAAGATTTGGTATTACCTATACATAGGGGGAACCAGAAACCAGAAAACACAATTCTCATTCTCTCAGAAATTTGCCATCTCTCATTCTCTCTCTCTGTCTCTCTCGTTTTCAATTTTACCTATAGAGAATTTCTCAGTTCATCATTTTCGGGGTTTGGTGACAACTCATAGGAGCCCACAGATCCTGGCGGTCTAATTCCGGAGAATACTTCAGAACACTTTTGGGAGATATTTGTGCCAGCAAATTCACAGACACTAAAGGCGCAAATCTCATAAAGGCCGGATCAGAACAAGATCAGAGTGTGCAACCGAAAACATGAGATAAAGATAAAGTACGCACTGTATTTATTTGTGTGAAAATTATTTAATATTACTCAAACTTTAATACATATCACTAGATTTATGAATTGAAAATCATTAGAAAATTTATCATCATGAGCAAGGACATAAAATTAACTTAAAGTTGTGTAAGCCGGATGGGGTAATAGGGATTACAGGTATGGAACTTTAATTCTGGTTAAAATGTTTTTAAAAGGTTACCCCACACACTTTACATTAACTAACAGTCTTAATTTTCTGCGAATGTCCACCCAACAGTTGTCACTTTACTAAAGCATCGTCAAAGTGTCTGGAGATTCGACATCTTCGTCATAGATTGTCGAGGACCTCGGCGTCGTGGTCTACGGTCTTCAGGGACCCCTTAGGATGGTCGTCCCCTTTCTGAGAACCTCTTAAGGTCGTTGATAGCTCGTCGGGAGCCTTATAAGGTTTCCACTACCCAACCAGGTAGTCGGGAGATTTTCTAGGTCGTCGTCGAGAGCCTTCCTAGGTATAGTCGGGAGCCAAATGGATTTAGACTTGGACTAATGGGCTTTGAACTTCGTCGATGGGACTTGACTTTTTTCTAAGGGGCCCATGTTTTTAATGATCGAAAAAAATATGCTTAGTGTATATATATACATTAATGTTCCTCCTCTTTAGCTTGAAGATTCTTGTAAGAGATATATATAAATAATAAAATACAATAAAATTCATAACAATATTATAATTTACTAAGACTATGTAAGAATATGAATATTGTGGTCATTTTTTTAACCTTAAGACCAGCCTTTATTTCATCATATCTTTTCTATTTGCATTGTAAATCAAAAATGGATATTTACAAAATAGATAACGGAAATTAGAGTCTTGGTCTAGACTCTCGTTATTTACAAGACTAGGCAGAGAAGCGCACTTAAGCTGTAATTGGGTACTTCTTAAAAATAGTATCCCAAAACTATAATAGTGGGTCATTGCGCCATTAATAATTGCTTCGCAAAACTTTTCATTTATATAAGAACGTACTAGTGACTTAGGGTTATCATTTGAGGTTAAGCTCAACTTGGTTCCTTTCGCTAAGTCAATGAGCGATCATGTTGACCATATCACGTCGACCAAGTCACGGGGACCTGGTCCCAGACAGCCTAGTAACCTGGTCATGACGAGCAGGCCCAAGGACCTGGAATTAGGCATCCTAGCTCTACCAACCAACTTGCATCCACTAGGCACCTGTCGACCAGGTCACACCAACCTGGGCGTAAATGACCCTGTTCCAGGAGAACAAGCTATGACGAGCAATTCAAAACGAATTAGAACTAGGAGACGTGGTTCAGAAGTCCAACACAAAAGAGGCAACGAGATTTTAAGACAAGATGTGAGGAGAATGTCAGCGCCTCTATGTGTGTGTACATAATATATAGTGATATTTTCTTAATTTGAGGTGATTAGATTGGATTGATTAGCTTGTCTAGTATAAATAGCCTTGTAATTTCGTTGTGAAGTTTTTTTGGATTCTCACTTTTGTAGCTTGCGACATTTTATTTAAACATAGAAACTCCTTTTTTCAATGTTGATCAACTATAATCTTAATAGGAAAAAAAAAAAAAAAAAACCTTTCTCCTAATTTTCTCCCCTTTGTTCTTTATGTTTTTGTGTTTTGGTTTAAAAATCCATCCCGGAATATATATATATATATATATATATTAATATTAGACACATTAATATATATATATATATATTATTGAATTGTGGCAGTGATTAGGTCTTCCAAAGGATGGACTCGACACTGACCAGCAAACACTAGAGCATCGTTGCTCGGAAGCGAACAATGAGAATCCAGACACACACACACATATATATATATATATATATAAATATAATATATAATATATATATAGCATGTAATATATTGCATATGTGACAAAACAAAAAACACAAGGCAAAAAGGCAAAGAATGTTATACCTTTCTTTATCCAAGATAAAGTGGGAATTATTGAAGAATCCATAACACATTTGAAAAGATCAAAGAATTCTCCCTTTTTCCTTACCCTATTTTTTTTGCCAACGATTTATTATTTTCATTTATTTTTTCTTGCAATCGTTGTGTTATTGATGAGAGAAGAGATTCATTCCTATCTTATTTTTGAGCGAATCGCTCGATCATTTTAACTGTTATGTAAAAGGTAGTCTGTAATTATAACATGCAACGTAGAAATATTAGTTATATGTTGAGCTAATAACGTGACAAATCCTAAAGGAGAAAATTCTTATTTTTACACTTTATACACTACTATATACATGAAATAATTTCTTTATTATATAGCTGAAGAATTGCTGTACGTCCAAGAGAGAAAATGAGAGAGAGAGAGAGAGAGAGAGAGAGAGAGAGAGAGAGAGAGAGAGAGAGAGAGCATATGTCCTGAACTGGGCATCTAAGATATTAAATCAAATACTCATAATCCAAAAGAGTCACGATTTACGTACTAAAACCTACATTACTTCTTTAAGAACGGGGAAACAAACATATTACTAACCCTAAAACAACTGGCTAATTAATGAAACACTGCAACAACATGAAATAACTAATGACAAGGAGACACTAGAAACATGTACTTACTAAGCGTAAAAAACTCATTTAACGAAGGCTATAATTTACATAATAAAACTAACTTATTTAATTAAGATTAGGGAAATAAACAGGTTTCAAACCCTAATTTAAACAACCAGCTAATTATCGAAATGCTACAAATTGCTTGACTCGACAGACGAATCAATACAACAAAGGGAACAACATACGACGAGAGAACGACATCAACAACACAATACCAACGACATAAATATATACTTTTAAACACGAAGCTCCCACAATTTAACACGCAACTTTTATTTCTTCTCCATATTCTCTTTCAACACGGCTCAGATGGTTTTCTGGTAGGGTTCGATGAGAGGAATGAGGCTGCCGCTGAGGTGGAGCGACATGACTTCTTTGGTGGAACCAACTATCTTTCCATCGATAAAGACAACCGGGATCGATGAGTTGTAGCCGTTCCTGCCGAGCGCATTCTCCATTTCACGGCCATCAGGGTACTGATCAAGCTCGTAAACCACCGGTGCCACCGACAAGTTTAGGAAGAATTGCTTCACCGAGTAGCACATGCAGCAGGAGGTCTTGCTGAATATAACCACGCCTTTCTCCGACGCCAATCTTGTCACCTTCTCCATGTTAACCTATCTAGGGTTTTTCCAAAACCGATAGGATCAGTTCAATCCTATGGCTGGAGAATTTGGACACGAAGGTCTCTTCCGAACAAGATGTATAGGGTTGTGTTTTATGCACTTGAAACTAGCTTTAGGTGGTGTAAGAGTTGAGCTCTCGAGGTGTGTATTTATAGGGACAGAATAAATTAGGGCTTTGAGGAGGAACATTCAAAAGAGAGTACACTTTAGGAAGTTAACCAACAAAACTAGACGTGAAATGAATATTAAAATATATATATTTTTAAATAAGCTTCTTTATGAGAAAAAGACTAGTGTGTCAATGGGCTCAACAAGTTGGCTTAAAAGTAGTATCTTTTTATCGTCACTTGCATACTTGTGACCATTTGATATGTGGACTGTAACTGATCTTGCTCCTAGATGGCTGGAATATATATCTTTTTTTATTATTACTTTAACTTTTCATTTCCTTAATATTTGATGAAGACTAGTTTATAAGAAAGAAGAGAAAACACAACTTGAGCACAAACTGATTTGAATTCTCTTATTAATCATAAGAACCCTAAAAACTAAAAATAGGAAGCAAATAAGCTTCGGAAAACACCACAAAGACGACAGTAAAGTGAATAAAGGCCAAAAAAAAAAAAAAGTGAAAAACAAAGAAAAGGTTGAAAATAAAAATTAGAAGTTCATTAAAGAAAAAAGTACGTATTAAAACCTGAAATGATGGAATTCTCGGCAAAGATCTCGAGACCTCAGGGCATAATAACGGCGAGTAATTTTTCCATCCCATTTCCGTCCCATAAAATGCTAATGCGCCGATCATTTCCATTACATTAGTCCCACTAGTCGATAAATGCGAACTCCTTTTGCACGGTATCAAATATTGGAGAGTTTATGGAAACAAGAATACGGTGAGTGTCTTCCCACACAACAAAAGTAGGAGAGGTCGGTTTCAACACAAGATTCTCTTACAGAAGCGAAGTGAAGGTGTTGCTATCCTACGGTGGGCACGCACTTCTCAAGTTGGAGAACAGAGATTCCATCTCCAGCGCACAAGCACGTGTGAATAGATCCTTCTGTTGAATGCTTTGTCCATTTTGATGCCATGTTTACATGTGAAGAAGCTTCTGCTTTCAAAGATTGTATCTCCGCGCGCAGGCCCAACGAGTACGGCCTAGTCAGTTAACACCTGCCTAAGCTAGCTTGACCCCACAAGGCATCTCTAGCCTATCAAGATTCTAATATTTCCATACTCTTGGCCCAAAAAATAATAGGGTTTTGCTAGAGTATGTGTTACGGGTAATTCCCGGGATTGATTTAAAAATAAATTAATAAAAGAAAAATTATTAAATTAATATTTCTTTTAATTAATTAAGTCAATTTTAATCCAAAACACTCTCCGGAGGCCCATTTTCGTAAAATAAAGTGTCTAGATGCTCCTAAAAATATCAAGATACTCAAAAACGACATAAACTTTGTGAAAAATAGACACCGGACGAGTTCGGGAGCGAAAAAACACTTCGGAAGCACCTTTGGGGGCCTACAGGCCCACATGTGCGCCAGAGATGACGTCAGCCCGTGCGCGTCAGCATGCCCACGTCATCAGGGCCCACAGCCTTTCACTCGCGCCAGTGAACTGATGCAGCCCCACAAATCGCGCGCGTGAGGGCGCGTGGAGCATCCGATCGACAATCCGACGGCGGCGATGGCTTCCTCTCGTCCTGAGGATCAATTTGCATTTATAATTTTCCCCGGGGGCTTCCCGAAATAAATTTTAATTGCACCGGAAGCTCAGTTCAGTTAAACGGTAACTCATTCAAACTCATCGAAAATCACTCGAATTCTCTCGAGCTTCTCTCTACCCCCTATAAACTCGCCTCCCCCTCAAATATTCCACTAATGTTTAGCGCCGGAGGTGAATCAGGGAGTAACCCCCCCTGTTTCCCTTGACATCGGGTATTCTTTTGCCAGGTCCAGAAATTGAGAGAAAGCGGAGGTCTCAGAGGAATTCCTACACGGTTACGGTCCCACTTGATAGGTTCTGTTCTATGCGGTGTCCAGTCTATCTCGCGGTCCATTATGTGACTGGGCAGATAGCTCGGGGACACATATCAGAACCCACAATTCAGATCACGGGTCCAGACCTATGGAAATTTCTCTAATAGATCAACCTGAGGGGAACCCCTGGAGAAAATCCTGGAACGATTGACGACCCCGCCTGTCCTCATTCTAGCTCTGTGCGGAACCCGTTCTGTCTCCCAGTCCATATCTTTTATAGATATCGTGAATTTGTGGACAGTTTGTAGGACCCAGACTAGGATCGACTTCACAGGCCGAGGGTCCAATCTCCTAAGATTCACTGTTGGATCAAACACACTCTCCCGTTCGTGGGAACCCGATCCTGTGAGGAGCCCGAATCTGTAACCCGGGCCTAGTCCATTCCTGGCCTTGAGGTAACAGGTAGTGCGTATCCCCGGATCGCCGGATCACGAACGGCGAACGATACGTTTCGATCTCAGTGCCAGGAACTTCGCTCGGAATCCGCATCACACACATCGAGAGAGGGAATATCTCTGTCATCCCCGCAAAAGGGCCAACAAGCCCAAAACAAGTCAACATTAGCCCACCAAAAGTCAACAAAATGACATTGGGCCCGGTCCAACACCAGCAATTGGGCCGCTACAGTGTTTGATCTTAAAAAACAGCATCAACATTTTGGCGCTAGAAGGAGGGGGGCGGCGCTCGTGCACAACATCAAATTCAAGCCTCTGAATACCCTCCCAGCAATCAATTCTCATCCACTTCTTTCGACCAGCCGGAATGTCGAACAAATCGACAGAGGGCACGTCCTCCCGTCCTACAGGGAGCGTGGCTCTAAACACACGGGCTCAGGTCAACGCGCGCCGAAACCAGCCCGAGACGATGCCTTCAAGAGCCTACAGTCAACGAAGAAAGAGAAAGACTGGCCCGGCTGGATGATAGCGTCTTCCGGCTAATCGGGTTAATGTCCAGACACCTCGGGCATGACAACGTCAACCACGATGTCGTCAACGAAGAGGAAGAAAGTTCAGAGGAGGCCCTGGAACTCACACAGAGAAGGCCCTTCGAGACATAACCGTCACCTGAAGATACTCAGGAGCCGGCACAGTCACAAACAACCCGACGGTCAGCCTTTGACCGGCTCGGAAATATCACCAACAATGCAAGAATGCGAAGGAACATCCGGCGTCAGCAAATGCGCACCGAGGCGCACATGGGAGATCTACGACAACGCATCAGTCGAAAGAGAGAGAGGTCCTGCCACCAAGAGGATTCAGATGACACCGGCACGGAGGCATCAGAAACTCTTCAGCACACCACCACCCGTCATAGGACGCAGAGGGTGAATGTCACCCCAGCACCTCTCCCAGCGGCAGTTCCCTCCTACGATGGACTGAAAAACGAAGTCCAAGCACTCAAAAAGGAAATGCGAGAGCTCGCCGCCGCACACAGCTCCAACCCGGCCGTCAAGAGCATGATCGAGGGAGTCATGTCCCCCCTCGCGAGTCACTTGCTTGCCGAAGATCTCGACGGAGACTTACGATTCCCGTTAAACCTCACCTATGACGGCACCAGCTACCTCACATACCACCTGGTGCAATATCAACTCAATATGCAGGTAAAGAAATGCTCGCCCTCCACGATGTGTCAGGTTTTCTGCCTTACCCTCGCTGGGCCCACCTTCGAATGGTATCAGCGGCTCCTGAAGGGTTCCATCGAGTCCTTCGAGCAGTTAGCGGAACTCTTTGTCTCCCGCTTCGCGAGCTCACTTTCGCAGCGAAAAGGGAAGTCATATCTGTGGACCCTCAGACAGCGTAAAGACGAATCCTTCCAGGCTTACCTGAAAGGGTTCGTCGAGGAGGCAAACAAGGTTGCCAGCTACACCGATGAAGACGCAGTCACTGTCACCGCCATGATCGACGGCCTCCCGATGTGTGACTTCGCGCCCTCTCTCATTAATAAAAGGCCAACCTCCATGGCCGAACTAATGGCGAGGGCTGCAAAATACATCGCAGTTGACGAGTATTACAACAGCCGAACCCAACCCGGCCAGGGAGATCAGCATCCGGATAATCAAAAAAATGGCAACGACGAGCCTCTGGGAAAGAGGCAACGCCAACAGCATAACTCCGGAAGCCGACAACAGGTACCCAGGCGAGCAAAGAAGTTCCAAAATGACATGAACTTCACTCCCCTGACAGCTTCACCGGCAATGATATTCATCCTTCATGGAGAAATGTTCGGGAGCCCCCGACCACTAGCAAAAAATTCCAAGAAAGATAAGAGACGGTATTGTGAGTACCATCAAGACCAAGGCCACACGACGTCAGAATGCTGGAAGCTAAGGAAACAAATCGAACAACTAATCCAGGATGGACAACTGAAGGAGTTCGTTAAAAAACTAGTGTCAGAAAGCAGGAAACCCAATAACCCGCAACCCTAAAAGACTAAGCAACACCGAAGTGGTTGTCCGGACCAACCTCGCCCAGACAAGGAACAAGGAAGGTCCCAGCCCTCGCAGTACAATGTCATCTCTACCATCCTGGGCGGACCCGAAACTGGGGACTCAAGCCACAAACGAAAAAGATACGCTCGAGCCTTAGAATGAGATCGAGAGACGCACCAGATCAACTTAGCCAACGTCGGATGTACACCCAATGTACTTCCTAGCCAAACGATAACCTTCACGGAGGAAGAAGCCCGAAGAGTTTTGCATCCCCACAACGACGCAATCGTGGTCTTGACGCTAATCGCCAACAATCGGGTACGACGGGTGTTGGTTGACAACGGGGAGCTCAGCTGACATCATCTTCAAGACAGCCCTAGAGCGTATGAGTCTGGGAGGACTCGTTCCGACACCAGTCAAGACTCCGCTCTACAGCTTCAACAGGAAACCAGTTCTCGTCGAAGGTGCCATCGAGTTGCCAACAACTTTCGGCACGGAGGACGGGGCCCTAATCACCAAGATGGTCAGATACCTCGTTGTGGACCGGCCATCGGCCTACAACATCATCATGGGAATACCAAGTCTCAACAAGCTGCAGGCCATCTCGTCCACGTTTCACCTACTCGTCAAATTTCCAACGGAAAACGGGATAGGAGTCATGAAAGGAAGTCAGCGAGGGTCCCGCTCCTGCTACGCCCAAGGGACAAAATAACTCATTCGAACTCATCGAAAATCACTCGAATTCTCTCGAATTTCTCTCTACCCTCTATAAACTCGACTCCCCCTCAAATATTCCACTAATGTAGAGCATCAGAGGTGAATCAGGGGGTAACCCCCCCTGTTTTCCTTGACCTCGGGTATTCTTTTACCAGGTCCAGAAATTGAGAGAAAGCGGAGGTCTCGGAGGAATTCCTACACGGTTACGGTCCCACTTGATAGATTCTGTTCTACGCTGTGTTCGGTCTATCTCGCGGTCCATTACGTGACTGTGCGGATAGCTCAGGGAAACGTATCAGAACCCACAATTCAGGTCACGGGTCCAGACATAAGGAAATTTCTCTAATAGATCAACCTGAGGGGAACCCCTAATTCTAGCTCTGTGCGGAACCCGTTCTGTCTCCCAGTCCATATCTTTTATAGATATCGTGACTTTGTGGACAGTTTGTAGGACCCAGACTAGGATTGACTTCACAGGCCGAGGGTCCAATCTCCTAAGATTCATTGTTGGATCAAACACACTCTCCCGTTCGTGGGAACCCGATCCTGTGAGGAGCCCGAACTTGTAACCCGAGCCTAGTCCATTCCTGGCCTTGAGGTAACAGGTAGTGCGTATCCCCAGATTGCCGGATCATGAATGGCAAACGATACGTTTGGATCTCAGTGCCAGGAACTTCGCTCGGAATCCGCATCATACACATCGAGAGAGGGAAACAATCTTTCATCCCCGCAATAGGGCCAACAAGCCCAAAAAAAGTCAACATCAGCCCACCAAAAGTTAACAAAACGACATTCGGCCCTGTCCAACACCAACAATTGGGCCGCTACAGTGTTTGATCTAAAAAACAGCATCAATAGTATGCATGAATTTTTTTGTTAAAGATGTCCTTAATTAAATTACGGGAACCAGGAAATATTATGGTGAAACTCATATCATGAACTCGGTATCAGTACCGATTGTGTAAACGTAAGTTTTTTTCGGTCACTGCTATGAAATAATATAAGGTAAATTGCGGCTAATGTACCCAACATTTGACTGGCTGAAAATTATGTACCCAATGTTTATTTTCGACGGCTAATATACCCAAACTTGATTCTGTTTGTTGGTTCCCAATTGGAATTGATTTGCTGAAAGAAAAAAACGAAGAACAAAGGAAAAGAACGTAGGAAATTTTTAGAGAAAAATGTCCTCTGATTAATAATTTCGTAGGAAAAAAATACAAGGAAGAGTTGCAAAAATAAACACTAACACTACTATTTAAAAGGACCAGAAAACAAAACACTAGCAGAAACTTCCTAAAGTAATTAACTCAATCAAATCTTTACATTAACACGAATCCTAACAGAACTAGGAAACCAAATAAAATCTCCAAACTTGCTCCTCAAGTTTGGCACCTTCGAGGAATAGCTTTCGCTGACTTCTGGCGTGTGTCACTACCAGAGCTGGTCGGAAGATTTTTGTTCATGATCATTTCTGTTGGGGCCCATTTCTTGTGGGGATCGCTTTATGGTGGGGGACAATCGTGGTAGAGAGATCTCTGGTGAGGTGATTTCTGGTCGGGAGATTTCTGGTAGGGAGAATTCTTAGTAAGGGTTGTTGAGCCAATTCAAGCTCAAACTCACATTCTCCCCCGTAAGCTTGTCTTGGGTCGAGGTTCTTCACCCCGATTGTTGGTTCCCAATAATAAGATCTGCAACAAAGGACAATACACGGAGAACAAAATAAAGGAAGAAGAAAGCTTTGGGAGAAATGATTCTCTTTGATTAATTCGAAGGGCAAAAAATACAAAGGAGGGGTTATAAAAATAAACACTAACACAAGTATTTATAGGGGACCAGAAAAAAATGAAACTATAGCTAAAATTCCTAAAATAGACTCAATCAAATCTTTACAATTTACATTCGAATCCTAACAGAATCAGGAAATCAAATCGAATCAAATCTTCAAACTTGCTTGTCAAGTTTGGCACCTTCTAAATGGGTTCCGATGACTTCTGGTAGGGTGTATTCCTGCTTGGGGCTCTTCTGCTAGGGAGCCACTTCTGCATGGGGGCACTCCTGGTAGGGACATTTCTACTCGGGCCCTTCTCTGCTAGGTGAAGCTCTGGTGGGGAAATATCTGCTAGGGGTTGAGCCAAGTCAGGCTTAAACTCACATTATCCTTCGTAAGATTGACTAGGGTCGAGGTTCTTTACCCGATAAGCTTGATATAGACTGATGATATAATAACATGTACTGGAGAAATAGTCTGACTCTGATGGAAGTGTTTTAGTGGGAAAGGTCTGTTAGCAAAAAGATTTAAATATGTTCAAGCACATATATTTTTCATATATATATTTAAGTATATGTTATATATATATATATATATATAAATAGAGCTAAGTCACAAGTTATATACTTTATACTCCAAAATATATGTGTATAATTAAAGATATGTGTTAATGCGTAAAAATGGCTTTAACTTAGAGACGGATCCAAGGTCCGGGCCCCGAGCGGGACCTGACGAATACTTTGATAATTGAATGATGAATCAATGAAGGTTGACTTAGCTGAAGGTGGACAGTCGCTTCCAGCGTGGCATGAGCTGTCCTCATGAGTGTTGACTTGAGGTGGTTGTCTTCGACGAACCTCTGAGTAAGGATGTCACCATAGAGTTGGATCCATGGCGAACCCTAGGCTCGAGGTCGTCGGCCTTGGCGGCATCGTCCTTGATGGCAAGACGTTCCTGTAACCTGCACATGTAGGACACGTCTTGGAGAATCGGAGGATTGAACCTCCGACGCCTCTATGACGCTTGTCATTGTATATGCTTGAAGACGGGGAAAAGATAAAGGGTAAAAATATTTGATGCCGAACCTCGTGAAAGGTTGCCTACGTACCCTTTATAGGGATCTGGTCATCACGTAGTTCAAAGTGGAAGGTTAGGGCGTACGTACCTGAGCTTGCCTGGGCAAGCCGGGAGCTGATTTCGAAGACGGGGGTCTCTGTCGACGTAGCTAGCTGGCGAAGCTAGTTGCACCAACTAGGTGCCAGGGCTAGGAGGCGTCGAGTTGACATGCTTGGGGTGGCATGTCTTAGCATCGATGTCAACGACCATTGGAACCAAGGGCCCTCATCTTGACAAAGATCGGGCGTCGACATGCATCGAAGGTCGGCGAGGCACGACGATCGACATGGATCGAGTTTCATCCTTGTACCTGACGAGCCAAGATACGCGAGACTCCGAGGAGCAAAATGTCAGAACCCAACTCGCAGGGAGAAGGAGAATTCTAGAGAGAGAAGCTCTTATTTTAGGGAGAGAATTCAAAGTGTGGAAAAGTGTCCAAAATGAGGAGGAGAAGCCTCCTATTTATAGGAGACGGTGGTGACCATTTCCCCCTGAATAGGGAGATGATTGGTGTATTTTGTTCCTTGGTGACCAAGGAAGGATGCACCATATGCCTTTTCCAGAGCAAGGTCGCCATGCTCCTTTGTAGGGTGCAGTGGTTGCCATTCCTCTTAGCCTTGTCCATCGTCCTTGCGTGTTGCTTGTGCATACTTGATACGCCTTGTCGCCAGTGGCCTTGACGGATGTCAGGATCGTAACGCTTTGTCGCCAGTGGCCTTGACGGATGCCGAGATCAGAACACCTTGTCGCCAGTGGCCTTGACGGATACCGAGATCATAACGCCTTGTCGCCGGTGGTCTTGAGGGATGTCATCGCTTAACTGGTCGTACCGACCAGCTCTCAGGGATGTCCCTTTGTCATTCAAGCTTCGTCTTCGGGCCCGATCCTTCGGGCTTCGCCAGATGGGCTTGAAATTGGGCTAAATGAGCGTTGACTTTGCTAAGCGGCTTTGACTTTCGCCAATGGGGCCCAAATTTTACATATCTCTAAAATTGCATATAACAATATGTATATATACTGTGACGTGATTTTTAGACTTATGGAAAATATTTATACAGAACAACAAAAATGGTTTTGCAATCATTGTTTTTAGAACTCTCGGTATATATTATATATACAGTTATGGTACCGATATATATATATACATAAATACTTTGAGAAGATATATATAATAACAATAATAGCAGAGAGCATTTTTTTAACCTGCTTTAATTAATTCTACAAATTATGACCATAAAGTATGTATGTATTATTATTAGGGAAAATTACGGCAAAAATACTCAACCTTTGGTCAACCTGCCTCCCGTGTACCCAACCTTTAAATTTGGCGGCAAAAATACCCAACGTGCGTTGACCGAGTCTTTGGCATAAAACCGTTAATTTTTTTGTTAACATTTGCAATGTGGCCGTTAGCGGCAAAAATATACATATTATATTATCATAACTTAAGGATATATGCGCTAAGAGTTTCACACATATATATACATATTATATAATATTGCTTTGAGATGTCATGCTATATATTTAGCTTAGTCCCCAAAATGTCTTACGATCAAAGGTGTCGTTTTAGGATATTTAAAATAAAAAAAGCCCGGATACAGACCTGTCCGAGTCCGGAAAAAAAAAATCCCGAACAGGTCCGCATCCGGGTTATTTTTTATTTATTTTTTAGTTAAAAGTGTTTTATTTATTGTTTAGTCCCTAATACCGTTTTATCTGGGCCGTTGATCTTGACCATCCAACGGCCCAGAATTAAAGGGCTTTAATTTTTTTAAAATAAATATCCGGATCCGGACATGTCCGAATATTTATTTATCTGGATCCGTGTTTTTCCAAACCCGGATATGTCCGGGTCCGGGTTTTTTAATTATTTTTTTTAAATCCGTATTAAATATCTAATAGATATTTTGGGGACTAATTAAGATAGTCAAGTGTAATAAAAACAGTAAAATAAGTTTTTGTTTAAAGTTTGAATGTCAACCTTAGATTAAGTATATAATTGTTTTATTCATGATTAGGTTTAGTCAATTGATGTTTAGACTAACTTTTGTGTTATTCTATGTATTTGAAATTCAAGTATTTATCACTAATCAAGTAAAGAAAAAAAGATATAAATTAAAAAAATTAGAAAATATTTTTTTTAAAGAAAAAAATATATAAATTAAAAAAATTAAATTTTTTTTTCAAAAAAACAAAGTTTGGGTATTTTTTACGCTAACGGCCACATTGTGAATGTTTAGGGAAAAATTAACGATTTTATGCCAAAGTCACGGTCAGCACATGTTGGGTACACGGGAGGCAGGTTGACCAAAGGTTGGGTATTCTTTATTATTTTTTGTACTTTTTGTCTTATACGAAGTGGATTCATTACGAATTATTGAGATCCATCATCCTCCTCATTGTATCGAAGTGCGATCACTTCGTGACGGTTGATCGTGATTATTCACATCAACAGTTTGGCGCCGTCTGTGGGAATGTTCGATACATTCCCACAGAAAGCTAATCCACTCTTCAAGACTGAAAAATGACGGGAACTTGATCACAGAAGACATCAGACCCTGTTGGAACAACTCCAACGAGCCAGTCCGAGGTCAATCCGGCCATCCAGCCGCAAGACCCTGTTGTAAAGGCAATGACGAAATCCATCCTGAAGCAAATCGAGAAAGGAAATGAAACCACCATGGTGTTCCATAATAAACTAAAAGTCCTGAATTCAAACTAATCCCGGATCG
This sequence comes from Parietaria judaica, assembly GCA_954871525.1. Lineage (NCBI taxonomy): Eukaryota > Viridiplantae > Streptophyta > Magnoliopsida > Rosales > Urticaceae > Parietaria > Parietaria judaica. The sequence goes on from OX940860.1 coordinate 59,360,218, forward strand.
AAGGAACACGCACGGAGGTCACGGGCTCGAATCGATCTCAGCTCTCCTACGCACGTCGCAGGAACGTAATTCCAGGAAGAATCCTATATTTCTAAAAATTAAAGAACACCCCCGGATCCACCGAGGTGAGAAACGCCACATCTTCAAGCACATGTAACACGATCCCCAGAGGAGACCGTGGACAACTCAATGACCAAGTGATTTCCCAGGAAAACATTCCCCAGGGGAATTCCACTATCGGCCCTAGCCCACCCAGTAACGAGGACGGAGTCAATAACCCTAAGGGGGACTCCGATTTCCGTACCTAGGTCAGACAGAACGTTGCACAAGGTGTGGGAAGCCAAATTCCACCTCTGCCACCACAAAGACCACGATAGATTAGAATCGGGGAAACTGTCAACAACCCCATTCAGGAAGAACAATGTGGACTATATCCACTACCAAACATCGGAAGCACGGACGAGGCAGACTTCCTTATACACCTAGACCAGCCATTCCAAACTTGGCTGAGGGAATTAAAGGAAACTGTCAAACAGGTCTGCACCGAAGTGAAAGCGGTAAACTCAAAAGTCTACAAGGCCACCTCGTCAGCCCCCAAAATTGACTGCCTCATCAGGGAATCGATGTGCACACCTTTCATGCCTTAGATCACCAGCGTGAAGATCAGAGACATTGGGAGGGTGAATATCCCCCACTTTGACGGGAAAACGAATCCTAGAGCACATCTCCGCGCTTTCCACATCGCGATGGCAAGAGCAAACTTCGAACCACCGCGACGAGATGATGGACATTGTAAAATTTCTGCTGAAGATCTGGTGGAAACAACCCTCGATTTGTTCTCCAAACTAGAACCTTATTCGACCAGTTCGTTCGATCAGCTAACAACAACTTTCCTAAAGCATTTCTCAATGTTCATAGAAATGGAGACGACGGTGGCCCAATTTTATGTCGTGCAGCAACTGAAGGATGAGCCATTTCGGAGCTTCATATCCAGGTTCAAGGACATGCTATCCTGCCTTACCGGGGTAAGCGACGAAACTACAATCCCTGCACTCACCTCGGGGCTTTGGTACAAATCTAAATTCAGGGAGGATATCTACGTAAACATGTACTCGTTGATCGAAGACGTAATGCACCGCGGAAATAATTGGATCAGCATCGAAGAAGAACGAGCTGCACTAGAAGCCAAATTTTACCTAGCACCCGTGGCTCTAAAGCCGCAATTCTAGGCAAGACCATCTTGAGATCACCACCAGCAAAAGGGAAACAATAACCCACGAGGTGGCCACAGCGGTGGCAACACCAAACGAGGTCCTAATACCCCGGGGTACATGATGAACTCTGAGTCCAACGAGGTAAATGCTTTGTACGGAAATGGTCAACAACAAAATGATCCCTGGCCTAAAGACCCGAAAGTCTATTGCAAGTTCCACAAGGTCTATGGCCTTGCAACCACCATCTACCAAAAATTCCAAATGGCATTAGCCGAACGATTCGAGCAAGGTGAAATAAAAGACCTCAACATCCAAGCCCTCAACCCAAGACTGCAAGGGGACCAGGCACCAAGGGACGACTCTGCAGCCTCCAAGAAAAGGAAGCACAAAAAGAGGTGAGATCAATCTCCCTCAAACGAAGTTCCGGATTCACCTTCAGAAAAGAAGGGGAAACAAATAAACGAGATCGAAGAGCCTGTTCAGCATAAAGCACCACAGGTTATCGATGTTATAATGGGACAATCGAAGTACTGTAAACCAACAGTCAACTCGATCAAAGCACAACAAAGAAAACTTCAAACGAGCTCAGCTAGCCCGCAAACCCTAGGTCCTGAAGTTCTGATCACTTTCAAAGAGAGCGACGCAAGACAAGTTGCTGGACCGCACAATGACGCTTTAGTGATATCCTTAAATGTCAACAATTGGGTCACAAAAAGAATCCTCATTGACAATGGCATCTCGGCCAACGTAATATTCCTATCAACACTATGTCAGTTGGGAGCTAAGGCCGAAGATATCGATAGAGAGTCAATCCTTCTAACTGGTTTTAGCGGCCATCCTTCAACATGGTCGGGGAAATTAAACTCCCCATACTAGCAGGAAGGGTAAACCTAACAACCAAATTCGTGGTAGTCGAATGCCCATCCTGTACAATGTCATACTCGGGAGACCTTGGCTACATTTGATGAAAGTTGTATCATCGACATACCACCAAAGCCTGCAATTCGCAACCAAAGAGGCAATGAAATAAATAAAGGGTGATCAAGCCATGTCGAGAAGAGGCTATATGTCTAGCTTCCTGCTCGCGAAACAGAGCATGATAAACAACGCATAGCAATTAAAGAAAACCAACATAAACGAGGCTGGTCGAGGCAACATGCGGACACAAACTATTATCGTTCATGGATGCCTTTTCTAGATACAATCAAATATTGATGCACCCCGACGACCAAGAAAAGACAGCCTTCATAACCGAACGAGGTATCTACTGTTACAAGGTGATGCCAAGAATGTTAAAGCAACTTACCAGAGGCTCATCAACAAAATTTTCTCGGACCACCTCGGGAAAACCATGGAAGTTTATATAGACGACATGCTAATCGAATCCAAGCACTCGGAGGACCATATGACCTACTTCGAGCAACGTTTCGAAGTACTCAAAAGTACCAAATGACACTCAACCCATCAAAATGTTCCATTCGGGTATCCTCCGGCAAATTTCTAGGTTTTTTGGTGACGCAACGTGGTATCGAGGAAAATCCAAAGCAGATCGGAGCACTGATAAATATGCCCTCGCCTCGAAACATCAGGGAGGTCCAAACACTCATTGGAACAATAGCGGCCCTAAACCGATTCATCTCGAGATCCACGGAGAAGTATCTCCCTTTCTACAAGATGCTGAAAAGGAACAAAAAGTTTGAATGGACCCCAGAATGCGAATAGGAATTCCAAGACTTCAAAAGGTATCTTTCTACCTCGCCAATACAGCTTAATCCAGTTACCGGCCAACCTCTATTCATATACCTAGCGGTAAACAACTTCACTGTCAGCATCGTATTGGTGCGAGATGATCGAGGTGATCAGAAGCCAATATTCTACACAAGCAAGTCGTTGGAGGATGCCGAGACGCGGTACCCCGCATTAGAGAAACTCTCATTGGCTCTCACAACGGTTGTGAGGAAGTTGAGACCATATTTCGAAGCTCACAGGATCGTGGTGATGACTATATGTAACGACCCACTTCTCGGGCATGCTACTTCGTATCATAACTTAGTGAAATTTTAACTTATACAAAAAATTAAGCAGAATAAATTTGTAATATGTTTTTTTTGTCATCCTTTAATCATTTGTTGAGTAATATATAAACTTTAAACGCGCAACTTCAGCGCACATTTTTTTTTAAAAGAACATTATAATAGTGAGAAGGTCTCGTACAACAAGTAGTCGGAACAACATTTAGTTTCAAAACAGAAACAAAATTCAGCGGAGCTCTATAGTTTTCAAAACAAAAATACCAAAAGTTGAGAACATGCGTCGTAAAGATCGGTTCTATCACCATCTGCACTGTATATGATACTGTGTCGATCCCGCCACATCCGCTCGTATTCTTAGACTTGTTGTTTACCTGGATCTACAACACAACTAGAATGAGCTAACGCCCAGTACGTACAAGCTAATATAACTATTTTAAGAATTTAACATCACATGAATCATACACGTACCTTAAATCATATTGTCATATGAAATGCAGATGAATGCAATTATACTTTATATATCAAAAAATCATTTTCACTTCATAACGTAGAAAATATCTTCTCATAATTTGGGCCCTGCGTACGTACCATATGCGCAAACCTGTTGGACATATGTGTCCTTAAACAAGATATTTTATCCATTTGTAAAAGATTATGACAAGTCGTTGAATAAAGATGATACTTATTATGATAAGGATAAAATCGAAATTATTTTTAATAAATATTTTTATATTTTATTTTATCCTAAACTAATTTGACCCATTAGATCGGTTTAAAGATTTTTCTCAACCGTTGGATCTAGATAATAATAATTCGAATTTTATTATAAATATATAAGATAATTCGAATTTTATAAAGATAAGAAGATAAGATTGGATTTTTGATTTATCCAAATCTTTCTTATTTAATTAAATCCCTAATTAATTATATCCATTGGATTTAGATGAGATTAAATCTGGACCATTGGATTAAGATAATTAATTATATGAAATTCAAAATTAGGGAGGGAAATTCTCCAATTCGGTTACGGTTTGAGCCTATAAATAGGAGGCTCATTCTACACTTTTTTCACACCTTTCCCCAGAGAAAAATTCGAACTCTCCCTCTTCCTGAGGGTCTGCGAATTTTCTCTCTGATCTCTCTTTTCTGGTTCGGCTTAGGAGACTATTTCTCCGGAAGCTTAAAAAGAACCATCAGTTAAAATTTTGCGACGGAGTCCTGCCGGCGAAGCCCACGCTTCGGTACGAGGATTCCAGGAGAATATCCCGGAAGATCACGGGAGTTTCCCTCAGCACCGGCGGAGCCCTGCCCGATTCAAAACGCGCAGCCGGAAGTCATCAATAGAGGTACGACCTTATGCATTGGGTTAATAAATGCAACCATTTACTGCTTTCTATTTATTTCCTATTTTGACTAGATTATTAATAATGATATATGAATATTAAATTACATAATATTTATCAGATCTTGTGAAATGGTTATTATCCTATATCCGGACCGTTGGACGGATAACAAGTTATTCCGCTTTTAAATTAATTTTTAAATGTCAACCGGACGGTTCGGAGGTTCAATTCGTGATAATATTCAAGGAATCTGAGACGTGATTCCCAACAATTGGTATCAGAGCCATGGTTCAAGGATAAATAATTACGTATTTTAATTAATGGGTTTAAGAACGAATTATTTGATGAATAAAATTAATTATTTAAAATTGAAATTTTGAATTTCTAGATAATTTAAATATTAATTTAAAATAAGAAAATTACCTGTCCCGAAAAATCGGACCGGGTAGTTGGACCAGGCTGCCCTTGGCAGCCCAGCCCGAGAATCCCGCAGCGAGCAGGGGCTGCCGCTGCAGCCCCAAGGAATTTGCCAAGGCAAGGCCCACGAGCAAGGCCCTCGCCAAGGCCACTCGGCCAAGGCAAGGGCACCCGTGTGGACCTGGCGGGCTGGCCGCAGGCCACGCTGCCTGGCAGCGGAATGGGCCTGTAGGCCCAGCCCGAAGTGCCAGGGCAAAGCCCTGGCCTACCCGTGGGCTGTCCTTGCCCATTCCACGGACATGTGGGTCCGGGCTTAAGCCCGGAGGGCCCACGTGCTTTTTTTATGGGTCGGATTTTTATTCCGACCCGGATCCCGTGGATTAATTATTAATTATTATTAATGAAATTAATATTTATGAATTAAAATTAATTATGATTAATTAATATGAATTAAAATATGGATGTTATTTCTGGATAAATAACATTGTCTTATTTTAATTAATTCATAAAATTAAATATGGATGTTATTTAATAATTAAATAACATTGTCTTATTTAATAAATTAAAATATGGATGATAATATTCGAACAATAATATCATTGTCTTATTTTAATATTTCATAAATAATTATTAAAGGGCATTAAAATGTTTAATGATAATTCTTAGAGAATAGGTATCATTAATTATGAATATTCATCATAGATATAATTTGATATAACCTATTTTCATAACCCTCAAACATAGTGTCTATGTTTAGATCATTATTAATATGTCTATATAGGATAGATATAAATAATAAAGAGTAAATGTAAAAGTGTTAATTATTAGTCGGAAAAATTTCAAACGTACAATCTTGCCTAAGGAAGAGGGAATCAAAAGTGGGGCCGGTTCACCATCAACTTCTGGGTGACCGGTTAGGACCCCTCCCATCGACCTGGAGAGCGTACGTTTTTATCTATCACTACCGACGAAATAATAAAACACGTTTTTAGGGCTTATTTAAAATTACGTGTCGTAATAAATAAAGCCAAAATATAAACTTTTAATGTGTCATTAATAGACAGTTTATATAATAAGTTTTTATAACTTAGAAATTAAAAACGTTATTTCCTAAAAACAATGGCAAGTATAGAATAAGACAAAGGTCTCCATTATTACTATCACAAGGTCTGCTAACCACACCGCCTCGAGTCACCCTAGTGTGTCCATTCCCTAAGGAAGGTGTGCTTGTGGAAGGTTTGACACCGTGATAGTTCGAAAAGAATATGGGGACGGAGGAATCTTGGAAATGGACCGCGAGTCACCCTAGAGTGACCATTCCCTAAGGACGACGTTTCCAAGAGGATCCTAAGAACCGAAAATAATGGGTTAAGCTTGCACGGAAGTTGGTGCTTCCCGACCGTGTATGATGATAGTTAATAATCATAGAGGACTTTTGTAGTTCTTGTTATGAATATTAATTAAGTTTATGACTAAAACTTAGTTTAACCAAACTACACGGTTGATACTGCGAGTCACCCTAGAGTGACCATGCCACTAAGGACGGCAACGACGTGTACAGTCGGTTAAATTATCACGAAATAGTTAAAGGGTTTATTTAACGTTTTTCCCATGAACATGTTTGCATCATGTAACTATTTCAAATAAAATAATTATTTTTTTAAACATTCTACCTATAATAAAGTTCAATAAGTTTCTTTTTCAATGCCAGTCTAAAATGTCGAATCCCATCATGTCATTGCTTTCGAACAACACTCTCGCCGGAAGTAACTTTCCAAAATGGAAGAGCAATATAAACATTGTCTTGATCAGTGAAAACATACGCTTTGTTCTCACTGATGAATGTCCCCCTGCACCGGCTGCTAATAGCCCAGATGTGTAAAGGAACTCTATGACTCTTGGATTCATGCAAACAATCGTGCTAAGGCATATATGCTGGCTAGCATGTCTGATTCACTAAGAGTTAAGTTAGAGCAAAAGGACACTGCTTATGAGATCATGGAATCTCTCCAAGGAATGTATGGAAAGCAGTCTGAGCAAGCTCAACATGAAGCGACTCGTCGCTACATGAATGCCAAAATGAAACCAGGGACATATGTTCGTGACCATGTTATGAGCATGACCAATTGGTTTAATGAGGCTGAGCTGCATGGGGCCATGGTGGATGAGAAGTCTCAGATCAGCATTATTCTTAATTCGCTGTCACCTGAGTTTGTTCCATTCACCAGCAACTACATTATGAACAAACTGAAATATGGTTTGACACAGCTGATTAATGAGTTGCAAACCTTTGAGGACATCTCGGTTTGGTGAAGAAAAAGTCTGAATTGAATATAGCATTCAAGAAAGGATCTTCATCTAAGAACCCGAGAATGAAGAAAAGGCCCGGTCCTAAGAAAAAATGGGGGAGAAATTTCCAGCCGAAGATTACAGACAAGAAAGCCGCTGAGAAAGGAAGATGCTTCCTTTGCAAGGAAAAGGGACATTGGAAGAGAGATTGTCCCAAATTCCAAAATGAAAAGAAGAATGAAACTGGTGAGTGTCTCACCCGATAAGTTTCCAATACACATTTGTTTTAGAAAGTCTTTATCTCCAAAGATCTAAAACTGAAATATGTGATATTCTTTGTTTTCAGCAGCACCTAAGGAGTGATTGTCTGTAGTCATCCGAGAGTCTCGGTGATCCTCATCGGCAGCAGAAGAATAGGCTCATTTATTTTTTACTCAATTCTTGTTTGGATCTATGTTGAAGGGTGATTTGAAAACCCTTCGACCTTTTAACAATATTAAGTTTTATTTAATTAAGTTTTTTCGATCCCATGAATTCTTGAGTAAATTTATTAGCTCTTCATTGATAGATAAACCTTTACATGTCTTTAGCATTAATTTTGTTTAAAATGTAAAGGTTGATATCTAAACATAGTAATAAGTTTACTATGATGGAAATCTCAAGACAATTGGTAAGTAAATTATCATGTTGTTCTTGTGACAAAGTCACAGCGCCGATAATAGTGTATGTTATCGAAGAGAGTGCGGAAACCACGGTCCTAAATCAGAACCAAGGGGTACTCAAACGTAGTGGGAGGTTCAAAAGACCTGTTGAGCGCTACGAGCACTAGCTGTCACAGACACTAGTGTTGAAGATCCCATAGGCTACAAGCAAGCTATGGTTGATCCTGATAAGGGAGAATGGCAGGAAGCCATGAACCAAGAAATAGAATCAATGGATTCTAATGAAGTTTGGGAACTTGTAGACTTACCGGATGGTTTCAAAACCATTGGCTATAAGTGGGTATACAAGCGAAAGAGAGGAGTGGACGGGAAGGTTGAAACCTTCAAGGCTAGATTAGTGGCAAAGGGTTTTACCCAGAGGGAAGGTATTGATTTCGATGAGACCTTCGCTCCAGTCGCTAAGTACAAGTCCATCCGGATTCTCATGGCCATAGCATGTAGTCTCAATTACGAGATTTGGCAGATGGACGTCAAAACTGCCTTCCTGAATGGGTACATTGACGAAAACATCTATATGGACCAACCAGAAGGGTTCGTGCAACAGGGTCAAGAAGGGAAGGTTTGAAGATTACTCAAATCCATCTATGGATTGAAGCAAGCTTCCAGATCCTGGAATCTATGGTTCGATGAAACCATCAAAACCTATGGATTCATTCAAAACATCACTGAGGCCTGCATCTATAAACTCAATGACGAAACCATGGAAATTTTTCTTGTTCTGTACGTCGACGATATTCTTCTCATTGGAAATAGTGTGAAGAAATTATCGGACGTAAAGGCGTGGCTATCTACGCGGTTCCAAATGAAGGACATGGGAGAAGCCAGTTATGTTCTTGGGATCCGTATTTTCAGGGATCGCAACAACAGGCTTCTGGCCTTATCTCAAGCAGCTTACATTGATAAAGTGCTTGAACGTTTTGCAATGGCAAACTCCAAGGGAGGTAATTTACCGACCAGACATGGAGTGTTCCTCAGCAGGAAACAATGCCCAACTTCTCCGGAAGAGCAAGATGTGATGAGGCAAATACCCTATGCTTCAGCAGTGGGAAGTATGATGTACTCTATGTAGTGTACTAGGCCAGACATCTGTTACGTTGTGGGAATTGTTAGCAGATTCCAATCTAACCCTGGTATGGCTCACTGGACAGCAGTGAAGAACATTCTCAAGTATCTTCGGAGAACGAGAGACTATATGTTAGTGTTTTCAGGATCAGAACTGAATCCACTAGGATACACTGATTCAGACTTTATGTCTGATAGAGACACGAGAAAATCGACGTCGGGAGCAGTGTACACCGTTGCTGGTGGAGCGATATTCTGGAGAAGCGTAAAGCAATCTTGTATCGCAGATTCCACAATGGAAGCTGAATACGTGGCAGCTTGTGAGGCAGCCAAAGAATCAGTTTGGCTCAAGAATTTCTACATAGAGCTGGGAGTTGTTCCAAATGTAGATGGGCCCCAAACACTATACTGTGACAACAGTGGTGCGGTGGCAAATTCTAAAGAGCCCAGAGACCATAACAAGGCGAAACATATAGAACGCAAATACCATCTCATAAGAGAAATAGTGCGTCGTGGCGACGTGAGGGTTGTGAAAATAGATTCGGAAGACAATCTGGACGATCCATTCACCAAGACGTTGACAGAGAAATTATTCAGGAGGCATCTGGAAAGTATGGGTCTGAAAGAGATGGGTCATCTTCTTTAAGTACAAGTAGGAGATTGTTGGAGATATGTGTCCTTAAACAAGATATTTTATCCATTTGTAAAAGATTATGACAAATCGTTGAATAAAGATGATGCTTATTATGATAATCTTATTATAGTTTCTGGTAGAGTAAAATAGATTTTTTTGATTCCTTAGTTCATGAAGGATGCAATTATGTTATTATTATCACAACAGAGTCAATGTGAGGAAGAATTAATAGTCATAATAAATGAACTTAAAAATGTCCGTGACCTGATCAACTGGGTGGGAGCCCATTAATCGTATAAGGTCATTAATGTGACTAGTGACAATCCTATTCTAGATTTTGTGTGTGTCATACTCACTAGAAGTGCATTAAGTATAAAGTGTCTTCATACTTGAATGGACCTGACTTAAACTCCGGAAGTTATCATATAATACCGTCACTGATAACTTGGAGTTGAGTCACTAGTAGATGATCAAATGGATATTCGATCTAAGTCCTGAGTGATCTTGAGTCCAAGCTGCTGGATTGATTGTTCTTTGATTAAACCGTTAAAGAACACGAAATATTACCGCTGTTCCCAACACTATTATTTTGGGAACATGATAGTCAGCAGTAAGGGTAGCTTGGTCATAGACCTGGGCATCACACAGCTCTCTTCAGAGTGATGATGATTCCCTTGATTGTCGGTGGTGAGAAGTGAGAGGTACCCGTGCGCAACTTATGAATCGAAACCATAAGTGGGTTACTCATAATATTACTGACTGAGTCAAGGATGAAAATGCAATGAGGGGCATAACGGTAGAAACCGCCTGCTCGTGTGTGGATCATCAAGTGAAAGATCAATAACCCGAATTTGATTGTATCAATGGACACCCTGCTGTTATAAAGGGAATAATATATACCGTATCACTAAAGAGTGCAGCCTCGGGTCTATAGTGGAATCACTTCGAGGTTTGACGAACAACTAGCAATTCGTTGGAGCTTAAGTGATACGGGTCCATGGTCCCCAGGATAGCTCCGTAACGGATGATACGTACGTGATTAAAATAAATTCTGGATAATGTTTAATCATTTGGCTTGACTTATAAAACTGAAAGGTCTGTGGCAGACGTCAGATAGTTTTATCGTTAGCGTGGCAAAAGTACCATATTTTGGTACACGAAATTAACTGATAAAAGAAAGTTAGAATTTATATTTTCTATCAGCACCATGTTGTTGGAAATTAAATTCTAAGAAACTTTGCTTTTGAACCGAGTCATTTCGACTTACGGTTAGTGATTTATGGATTTTCTAAGTTTATGATCGGTTCGATAAACTTTGAAATTAAATCACATGTCACGAATTTAAATGATGGTGTGGAACATGACATTTTAATGTGTGATATTGAGATCAGGAAATATTAATATAATTTAATTATTTGGATTTAATTATTAATATGTTATTAATAATTAATTAATAATTAATAGATTTATATGAATAAATAAAAATATATATTTATATATATATTTATATGTGTAAATTCGAATTAGGGTTTCATAGTATGAAACCCTAGCCAATTCGAATAACATGATTTGGTCTTTCCATATTTGCGGCATAAGTACCAAATGTTTTGGTTTCTTGGCAAATCCCTAAAATCAATTTAATCCATTGGATCAGTTATGATTTAATATCAACCGTTGGATTAGGATATTGATAAGTACGAATTTAATAACTTGGTGACCAAGTTTCATTTTTCGAATTTGGTTAATTAATTATATCCGTTGGATCGGTCTAAGATTTAATCTTTACCGTCGGATTGAAAATTAATTAATTATATATATTTATATAATTTTTGAATTATAAGTTAAGGATAAAATCGAAATTATTTTTAATAAATCTTTTTATATTTTATTTTATCCTAAACTAATTTGATCCATTAGATCGGTTTAAAGATTTTTCTCAACCGTTGGATCTAGATAATAATAATTCGAATTTTATTATAAATATATAAGATAATTCGAATTTTATAAAGATAAGAAGATAAGATTGGATTTTTGATTTATCCAAATCTTTCTTATTTAATTAAATCCCTAATTAATTATATCCATTGGATTTAGATGAGATTAAATCTGGACCGATGGATTAAGATAATTAATTATATGAAATTCAAAATTAGGGAGGGAAATTCTCCAATTCGGTTATGGTTTGAGCCTATAAATAGGAAGCTCATTCTACACATTTTTCACACCTTTCCCCAGAGAAAAATTCGAACTCTCCCTCTTCCTGAGGGTCTGCAAATTTTCTCTCTGATCTCTCTTTTCTGGTTCGGCTTAGGAGACTATTTCTCCGGAAGCTTAAAAAGAACCATCAGTTAAAATTTTGCGACGGAGTCCTGCCGGCGAAGCCCACGCTTCGGTACGAGGATTCCAGGAGAATATCCCGGAAGATCACGGGAGTTTCCCTCAGCACCGGCGGAGCCCTGCCCGATTCAGAAGGCGCAGCCGGAAGTCATCAATAGAGGTATGGCCTTATTCATTAGGTTAATAAATGCAACCATTTACTGCTTTCTATTTATTTCCTATTATAACTAGATTATTAATAATGATATATGAATATTAAATTACATAATATTTATCAGATCCTGTGAAATGGTTATTATCCGATATCCGGACCGTTGGACGGATAACAAGTTATTCCGCTTTAAAATTAATTTTTAAATGTTACCCGAACGGTTCGGAGGTTCAATTCGTGATAATATTCAAGGAATCTGAGACGTGATTCCCAACAAAACCTACGGGAGATAGGGGGAGTGACCCAAACCAAATCAACCCGAGGCATCATAACTTTCATCATCTCATTACGAGACTTCTTAATATACCATATGAGAACATCGCGTCTCGGTATAATCTTTCATCATCTCAGTGTGAGACTTCTTGGTACGACTCCATGAAAACTTTTCTTTTGAAACATATATACATATATTATATAATCATGGATCATGCATGCATCATGAACATCATATACTTTAGTCATTACATAAACATTATTCGCAGTACTTATCTTAATGATTGTAAACATCAACATACGTATTCATTTCATCGTATATATTCTTCATGTAATCCATAACATATTCATACATCTCATTTTCACATAATTCAATCATACACATATATTCAAACATGCATTCTCAACAAAACATAACCACATAAGTGTTGTGTTGTAGGTGAGTACTTGTACGTACCTTATCTCTTATGAGTCTCCACTACACGAAATGGTACTTTGTTCGAACATAAACTACCTGATATTTAAATACGTTTTAAATATTAGTTATAAACCATATTCTGGTTACTAGATAACACCTTCAAACTGCTAATTTTTAAGCTTACTAAAAATAGATAACCATTCAAAATATGTCTACACTTAATTACTAAGTATCATGAAAATATTATAAACATCTTAAGCAATATTTCTTTATTGAAATTTAAGTATAAAACTTACGTGAACATGAATTTTGAAGTAGGAGACCTAGTAATACGTAAAGTCTTCCAAAATACAGCGGAACCAAATGCCGAAAACCTGAGAATCAACTAGGAAGACCATACACAGTGTCCGAAATAGTGCACCCCAGTGTGTATAGGTTAATGGATTACGAAGGACTAAAAGTCCTACACAGTTGGAATACCCAACACCTTAAAAGGTATTACTCCTAAAGGGAGGTACTCCCCGGAACTACGTAGTAGCTTGATCCCAGTGAACATGGGTACGTAGGCAGCCTAATAGAGGCACAACCCCCAATCCCATAATTTCCAAACATGCCCAGACCAATCGAAATATAAAACATCAACCAACCTGATATAATGTTCGTCGCTTCTTTTTTTTTTTTTGGGGGGGGGGGGGGGGGGGGGAGGGGGGGAGAGCATAGACTTAGCACCTACGCTATCATTAATCACCTCATTTTGCTAAACATTTTACCCCACAACAAAAAGTACGAAGTTCCCGAACCATTTGAGACACCTCGGAACTCCTTACCAAAATGATTACCAAAACAACAAAATATCACCGAAGTTTAAGCCACTTCATCTTCGTCAACCACTTAATCACAAGCTCCAGCTTCCACGCCCTGCTCCATCACCTCGTCGTCTTCTCCTCCAATCCAGTGTCCACCTTGGGGAACTCCTTCTCTGCAGTGTTGACCTCGGAGGGGCCAACTGGACAGACGCTTTCATTGTGGGCACCATAAGACGAGGTGCGAGCGGAGACCGGAGAGGACCCGCTGGCACCAGACGCAGAACCACCTGGGAGATGAAACCCATCATGCTTAATCCAGCAGCAAATCTACGGACCACAACAATCTTGCAACACAAACCAAGGCAGTTCAAATAGTTACCTCAGGGAGGTTTGGAAGAAACGTATTTCTTCAACTGGATACCCAGCTTGGCGATGGTCTCATCTTGGCGCTCAATCTACTTGAGGAGCTTGTCGGAGGCCTTCTTGACAACAAGACGGGAAGTGTTGATCACTTTGTTCCTTGCCTCCTAAAGCTCAACCGAGGTCGTCACAAGGTTTGTCCGAACCTTCTCAAGATTCTTCTTCAGGATATCCACCTACGCGACATCAGCTTAGAGAATGGACACCTCTTTAGTAAGGATGCCAACGTGTTTACGCTCCTCAGAGATCTGAGCCTGCAGTTTCGCCATCGTCTTTTTCAAATGTTCAATGGAAAGATTCGCACCGAAAACATCCTCCTCGGCCTTCTTGAGTTTACTCCGAGACACCTTCAGCTCTTTCTCTTTTTTGCCCAGGTTTGCCTCCAGCTCTTTCAGTTGAGTTCCCGACCCCGACGCGGCCGCCTCATTCATCTCGAGCTTGAGCCCGGCCAAATCCTTGTAATACGCTAGGATCATCTTGTTAAGATAGTTTAAGAATTGCAGACATAAAAGAATTGTTTAGACACGTCGGAGCAAAAATAAATAAGAACACGATTATTTGTACTACTTACCCGGACGAACGGGTGGGCCACACACTCGTAATCCTTTCCCCGAGCTAGTTCCAGCACGTCCAAAGGGCGCCCCAGGTACGTCGAGCTACCAATGTACCGAGAGGAGGCCCCCGCTAAATCAGCAAGCAATTTCTCACATGAGAACTTGACATAGATGGCCTGGGTACCATTCTCGCTGAATATCGAGCGACTGGTGTTCCCTTCAGGAACCACGGGCACCTTCCTTTTCTCATCAAAGCGTTTTTGAGCGGCAGGATACCCTGAGTGTTCGACCGAGTACGAGGTGCGGAGCGATCACGAATCACCCTGCTTTTCTTTGCGGGAACAAGAGGCACCTCGGTGCGATTGACCAAACGCCCAAGCTTCTCGGTGCGAGGTGCAGAAACCTCCGGCGCCACCAATGGTGCGAGCTCGTACTCGTCAGAAACTTCATCATGTGGTTTGGTAACGCCCGCCACTTCACCCTCAACCTTGATCCTACAAGCAGACTGTGCCTCCTCAGCCTTCGCTACGAGAGTTTCAAACGAAGCACCCTCGGGGTCTCATCACTCGAGGAGGAAATAAGCTCGACGATCAGAACGGTAGTGTCCCCTCGGTGTTCTGGAAGCTTGCTCTTATCACTAGACGACTTCATAGACTCTGCAGGAGCTGCAAACCACAAAGGCATGAGAACGGAAACTGAGAATGGGGATAACGAGGTGAAATCACCTCGCGCTAATATGTCCACCTCATACCGGGATGCATAACATTGGTGTTCAAAGGAATGGCGTGAAATGGCTGGCCGCTGGAACCACGAATCCTCCAATAGCCTGAACTCTTGATCCTAGCAATCGGGAAGTCCCCCCAATTAAGCCCGTCCGTAGGAATGAGCTTCTTCTTGATGGTACGGAACCTCGAATCTGCCTCGGGAACAACTGGTTCCCTGGAAAAGGAATAAGAAAATTGAACGAGGTCAGTAAGGACGGTTACACCTCGAAACATAAAAAATAACACAATAAACAAGGGTATAATGCCCACCACAGCCAGAACTCCATCTTGAAAACCTCGCCGCCTCCGGGCGAGTGTCCCGAAACAAGAAAAGCCTCTCCGTCCAGCCTCCTCGTACGTCCGGAGTGTTGTGGAGGATCTTCCGGCCGTACCATTCAGGTAGTACCTCCTAGATGATTTCCCAGATCCCTTGGGATGATAGAGGCGAGCGAAATCGTCCTTGATCAACACCACATTATTCTACCTTTTCAGCATGCCCAAAGCAACCAAGTTATGATACGCGTTGATAACGAGCTGTCCCAGAGCCAGACCCAAATACTGAAGGTTCTCCACGATCACCTCCAAGACTGGCAGCTTGATCCCGGCATCCAGAAAGGCCTCATATATGATATTCCAACCTTTCCTCTCCTCAAATGGATGTTGTCATTCCCTCGGATGCTCTATCTCGATAAAATTAGGAATGTCGTATACAACACGAAGTTCCCTCAGATATGCAGAGGTGAGCACAAAAGGGGGATAAGAGTCCAACAACCAAATCTCCTTAGAAGAAAATGACATTATGTGGAGAAAGAAGGAGAAGCAGAGAAAGAAAATATCGCAGAGAGAGCGCACAAAGGAATTGGAAAAAGAATTGGGTTTATAAAATGCTAAGAAATTCACCTCAACATCCACTTCCTCGAGCCACGATCTTCGAGAACCACCTAGTAATGATGGTAACCACGAGTTAATGAAATTTTATAACCCCCATCACATCCAAAATTATCGTGTCAGTTGGAATTCAAAAAGCTTCAAACCGTTGTCAAATCAGCTTCCTCATTGGCTCGTCGCTTTGCGTGAAGGATCGAAGGAGCTGATGAACAAGCTAAACCTATCGTAGAGCTCCACATGTCCCTACCATGCAGAAAGAGAACCATCGCACGAACTAATTCGGTTGCGATTCAGAGATAAATAAATAATAATATTTATTCCTATTTGAATTTATCTTCGCATGAGCAGAAATTCAAAAATCTTTGCCCGCCATTTACAAATATTTTCATGATGAAAAAATCATTATTTACAAAAATAATTTTGAGGGGAATTTAGACAAGCGCATCAACACGGCAAAAGTCCACCAACTATTTCATATTTAGTGCACTGGGGGGCTCACTGTTGATGTTGGACTATGTCCCCAAGAGAAACGACAAGGAATTTGTCTCCCTGGAACAAAATGACAACATCATGGCTTTTCAGCTGGAAAATGACATAAGGTTCATTCACCACCTAGCACGACATGAAAACCAGCGCAACCACACCAATGGGCCTTGAAAATGATGAGCGAAGACCAAAACCTTCAAGCATCTTCAAAGGATATATTCTTAAAGACCAAGCACTCCTTACGACCAGGCACGCAGTTTCCATGCTGACCAGCTCACTGATCACCACGTCAGCGCCAGATCTGATCAAAATGGAAACCTATTTACACTTGGCAATCATCACAAGATCAGCAAGGAATCAAGCCTTATAGCCGTCGCACTAAAATAGGACGAAGGGGCAAGATATTTAGACTATAAATAGGGCATAACATGTAAGTTTAGAGGGACGTTACAATCTTATGAGCTATCCTACTACTACTACACTTTGTATTCACTTTTGAGATCAAGAAATATTATTCTATTTACTCATATTCATCAACTTTTCAATATTCTTTATTGTTTTTCATACTAGCTATCTTATACGAAGTGGATTCATTATGAATTATTGAGATCCATCATCCTCCTCATTGTATCGCTCGTGACGGTTGATTGTGATTATTCACATCAACAGGGACTTGGATACTCTTCAGCAAACTCGTTGTTGTGTCCATCACTGTCCAGTTTCGTCTCTCCACCACACCATTCTGCTGGGGCGTGTACAGTACAGTCAGAAGGCGCGCAACTCCTTCTTCATCGTAGAACTCTCCGAACTGCTGGGATGTGAACTCTCCACCTCGGTCTGTTCTCAAGACCGTTCTGACCCATTCTCGACGAGTCTCTTGAACTTCTTGAAGACTTCGAAACCTCCACTATTATCCTCTAGCGTATAGCCCCACATCAAGCGACTATAGTCGTCAAAAAGTAACGGGAAGTACTTGCTTCCGGCTAGAGTTTTTGGGTGATTGGACCATAGAGGTCCGCATTCACTAGTTGGAGGGGTCGTTTTACTCGGAACTTGGCCTTGATCCAAAATGGCAGTCTAGCCTCTTTCGCGACCATGCAGCATTCGCATAGCTGGTTGGGGTGTTCAATCTTAGGAACCCCAAAGGCCATCTCTTCTCTTTAATCATCTTGAGTGCGTAAAATTTTACGTGTCCAGGTCTCACATGCCACAACCAGGCCGGGTCTGCTAGGGATGCCATTAAGCAGACGGGCTGGCCTATCTCAAGGAGAATCTTGTACAACCTGTTCGGCGTTCTCTTCACCTTCATCAGTAAGTTTCCACTTCGGTTCTGATCTTTGTCATCTGTCTGAGGATGACGATGTTACTCTCCAACTTTGGGATGTAGTACACTTGGTTCATGAGGCGCTGGTCCCCGTTCTTAAAGACGAACAGGATGGACCCTCTGCCTCTTATTTTGACGATTGAGCCATCACCAAATTTCACGCTCCCCGTGATCTTCTCATTGAGCTCTTCAAACTTAGCTCGGTCTCCTATCATGTGGTTGATAGTGCCATTATCTAAGTACCAGACATCAGTACAGACTTTCTGCTCTTCGTCTATGAGGAGGTTTGTCATAACATTTTCCTCGACCAGGAATACAATCTTGGTGGTGATTTTCTCCCAGTAGGACTGCTCTCTGCTCTCTGGTGTCTGGTCTTTACTCTCTTCTCAGAGCTGTCTCGTCTCTGGTCTCTTCTCGGGTTCTAGGCAGGTCTGCTCTCTACTCTTCGGGCAAGTCTGCTCTCTGCTCTCTGGGAAATTCTGCTCTATCTCACCTACGAGGATCGTCTCCTCGTCTTCTTATCCATCCAAGCTCACATCCTATTCGGAAAACATCAGCGTTGTCTGGTCTTCATTGAATCTCATCAAATTTGCTTCCTCTCCGTGGTTCCTACTGCAGCACTCTGAAGCAAAGTGCCCGAGCTTCTGACAATCATAGAACTTCACTGTGGTCTTGTCTCTCCTGACGGGGTGCACCACTGGCGCAACCTTGCGTGTCTTGACCTCACCGTCGTCCATGACCTCTGCCCCGTCCTTGGCTTTATCTACCGTAGTTGCTCTGACTTGAGGATCTGGAAGAAAATTCGGCTCCCCCGCTTTTCGTCTATCTCGACATCCATTCTTCATGCGTGAGCAGGAGGTTATTCTCCTCTTCTCTGTCACCATAACCCCGACGTCTCTCCTCGTGGGCTTTGAGGCGACCAACAACCTCCTCGACCGTCATGGTCTTGAGATTGCCAAACTGCTCGATCGACGTCACGATCTACATGTACCTGTGTGGTGAGGCTCTGAGGATTTCTTGACAACGATGGTCTTCTCTACCATGTCTCCAAGCGAGCGGATACCAGTCATTATGGATGTGAGTTTCATGGCAAAGTCATCAATCGACTCCCCGTCCCTCAAGGTTTGGACTTTTGCGTCTCGGACGCGATCTGCACCCATGTGCATGGTTTTTAGCGTCGCCCATGCCACCTTTGCGGAATCCTTCTCGGCGATAATGATAAGGATGTTTTCCGGACTCCTTGGTAGATGGCGGCGAGTGCCATCCTCTACTTACGCCCTTCATCATCGCTGCCTTCTACGCCCTCCCATACTCCTCGCGCCTGCAGGTACACCCGCATCTTCAACACCCACACACAGAGTTTTTGCTCTTCGTAAGCATCAGATAATAGAGCATCCAATCTTCGTCGTTGTCAACTTTTCTCCGGTGGAATCACTTGGTGACGACATCTTCTCTAGAACCTTGCACTGATACCAATTATTGGTTCCCAATTGGAATTGATCTGCCCAAAGAAAAGCACGAAGAACAGAGTAAAAGAAAGCAAGAAATTTTGGGAGAAAGATGTTCTCTGATTAATAATTTCGAAGGAAAAAAATATAAAGAAGAATTGCAAAAATAAACATTAACACTACTATTTATAGGGACCAGAAAATGTAACCCTAGCAGAAACTTCCTAAAGTATACTCAATCAAATCTTTACATTTACACGAATCCTAAAAGAATCAGGAAACCAAATGAAATCTCCAAACTTGCTCCTCAAGTTTGGCACCTTCCAGGAATAGCTTCCGCTGACTTCTGGCGTGTGTCCTTATCAGAGCTGGTCAGGAGATTTATGCTCGGGATCATTTCTGCTCGGGCCCATTCCTGGTGGAAAGCTTTCTGGTGGGGGACAATCCTTGTGTGGAGATCTGTGGTGGGGTGATTTATGGTCGGAAGATTTCGGGTAAGGAGAATTCCTGGTAGGGGTTGTTGAGCAAATTCAAGCTTAAACTCACACCGTTAGATTTTTTTTCGTGGTTTCCGTCACTTGACCGTCAGCGAGTGATTCTTACTCTATATGTATAGATTTCGAATTTTTTGCATAACTCGCTCATGTTTTGCCCAAATTTCATGGAAAGCTAATAGATATATGTACAATTTTAGTATTTTATGTTTTCTAAAACCAGTTAAAAAAAATACGAAATTTCAACCACAACGTAAAACTCGACATAAGTGTAATGCAAGATATTTGTTTCGAGCAATTTTTAATATACTCTGTGACTTTTTATGATGAAACATAAAACTAAAAAGTGATAGATAAATATTTTATCTTTCCAACGGTAGTTTATTTATAAATTTTTGACAAAAAATGAGTGAGTTATGGAAAAAATACTAAAGATTTTTTCACATCATATCTTTCATATTTTTGGAATAACTCACCCATGTTTTGTCCAACATTTATTAATAAAATACCGTTGGAAAGATAAAAATATTTATCTACAACTTTTTAGTTGTAAGTTTCATCAGAAAAAAGTCATTAAGTATATTAAAATTTGCTCGAAATAAATATTTTAAATAAGCATTTATAGACTTTAAATAAGCATTTATAGACTTTAAATTTCTTTTATTGTTAAGAGTTTCGCAATTGTCACTACTACGAATATGGGATTATACTGCGAAGATTCCACTACGCAAGATAAAAAGCGTCGTTGGAAGTCAAGTTTCGACGATGGAAATTATTATGCGTAGTCAGATTTAAAAAAAAATAGACTTCTGAAGACGCAAATTTTTATGTGTCGTCGGAATCATATATTCGCTGTGGCAAATTAATATTAGCCGCGCCAAACAGTGTTCCAACTACGCGTATATATGAGTGTCGTCTTGATGGGTTTTACAAAACAAATAATCGCCGTGGCTAATTGATATGTGCCGCGGCGGCTACTGTTCCAACTACGCATATATTAGTGTCGTCGGGATGGAAAATGACCTTCATGTCCAACGACACTTTTTAGTGTCGTCGGGATGACTCGTCGCGGCTAACTTAAGTTAGCCGCGGCGGTGTCGTGTTTTAACCCAAACACGAGCTGCAACCACTCATTTCGCACGAACCCTAGTGTCTCTCTCTCTCTCTCGCCTTCGCTCGCCGCCGCGACCTCGACCCATTCGATGTCGCCCGCCGTCTCAAGGTTAGGCTTTGAATCTTTGTGTTTTTGTTTGAATTTGTGGGCTTTTGAGATTTTTAAGCTTAATGATTTTGGGTTTTTTTTTTATTTTCTGCGATTTTGTTGATGTGAATTGTGATTTTGTTGATGATTTTGCGATTTTGATTATTTTTAGGGTCGATGATTTTTAGGGTTGAAATTGTGAATTGTGATTAGGTTTTTAAATTGTGAATTTGATTAGGTTTTGAAATTGTGATTAGGTTTTGGAATTGTGAATCGTGATTAGGTTTTGAAATTGTGAATTGTGATTAGGTTTAGGAACTGTCAATTGTGATTAGGTTTTGAAATTGTGAATTGATTTAGTTTAGGAATTGTGAATTGATTTTCTTTAGGAATTGTGATTAGGCCGATTTTTAATGCGAATTGATTTTAGTTTATGTTTTGGTTTGAATTTCGTAAAATGAATATATGCTATTTTTTTTTCAGATTTCAATGCCGCCTAAAATAAAACGAGGTATTAGGAAAGAAACGGCGAAACGGGGAAAGCACTTGAACGTTGAAATGCCCGATGACGAGGTCAATGAAACGGTTCCTTCGCCTCCGCCACCGCATATGCCCTTAATGACAGAAGCGGTAAAGAACCGTTACAATAAGATATGCACGCGGAAACTTTGCTCCGTGCGTGGTTTCACCGAATTACCGCTCGCTTCGAATTCGTTGAATGACCTCGTAAACGCCAATTATCAACGCCGGGGTTGGCTAAATTAGATGCTCGAGCCAAAGAACACAGCGTATACAAGCATGGTCCTCGAATTCTATGCGGCCCTTCCTGACAACGTCAAGGACGGGTTAGTGATGGTTCAAAATATGCGCGTTCCCATCAGTCCGGAGGTCATAAATGCCTACTATGGAACTCCGAATTATACCGCAGAGGAGGATGAGCACAACCATTACCCGGGTGCTGAGGTGGAGTTGGATAAGTCATTTTACAACGACATCGATGCTACGATTGTGCAACCCAGTGTGCAATGGCATTCAAGAGCTGTGGAATCAGGCCTTGAGAAGAGCCAGTTGTCTAAGATCGGGAAAATTTGGATGTACTTCTTCGGTTACCATCTTTACTCGCATCTTCACTTCACAGAGCTTCAGTTCGATTTTCTAAAGCTTATCTACGCCGGCGCAAAAGGGTTGAACATCGATGTGGGTCAAGAGATCTTCCACCACATGAACCAAGTCAACTACGACCATAAGAAGTGATCATTGGGATTCCCGTTCCTTATTTCGGGTCTTTGCATGAATGCCGGGGTAAGTGTTATATAATATTAAACTATCATTTGATTAATTTGAATGTTGTTATTTTATTGATAATAAATTTTATTGAATTTGATTTTTTAGGTCAAGGAATATGATCGCGAAATCAAGTTTCCCAAAGGAGGTATTTTGATGAGGCTTGGATAACGAGTCTGAAGCCATCGGTGCTTGAAGCGCCACCTATGCTCCAATCACTTGTAATTGGTGCCGCCCCACCAGAGAACCAATTTACGTATGATGACATTCCCATGAGGGCGTTTATGGCTCACAATTAGCGGGAAATGTACAACTACATGTGCTACGAACGCAACTACCGGATGGCTCAAGATCCGAACTTCCAGCCACCAAATCCGTATCTAGCTGCGGTTTGGCCAGCGAGGTATCCTGACTATTATCGCTATTCTGGTAACGCAAGCGGCTCCGTCAATGCAGGCGGCCCCCACGATGGAGCGAACGAAGGTGGCCTTCAAGACGGAATGGACGAAGACGCGTGATATCCTATTTTTTTGTTTTTTTTAACAATTTTAAATTATGTTATTATTATTTTTAACAATTTACTGTGTAATTAGTTTATGTCGAATTCGGTTTTTATAATTTCTTTATATTACAATGTTTAATTATTTTGCTCATTAACTTAATTATTTAAGTGTATTTAAATTTTGAAATACCAATTTAAATAACAACTTAATTACCATAAAATACAACAATATGAAAATTTGAAGTTATTCAAATCTGCCGCGACCATTTACTTATATGCCCCGGCTATATTTTCAATGACACACAAAAGTGTCGTCGGTAATCAAAATTTGCCGCGGCAAATATATATTCGCCGCGGCTAAAACTATGCGATAATCAACCCGTAGCCTCTGTAATTTCTGAGCATTTTTTAGCTGCGGAGAACAAGTAGTTGCCGCGGCTAACAAGTAGTTGCGGAGAACCCGTAGCCTCAGTAATTTCTGAGGATGTTTTAGCCACGGCAAGTTGGTAGTCGCCGCGGCTAGTTGTACGACGACACTTTTTTGTGTCGTTGGAGAATTTCTGCCGTGGCATCATTTAAATTGCTGCAGCCGATGCCGCAAATCTGAGATTTTATAACTCTTATTTAGGATTTCCTTTCACTTATTTCTCTATACACTCCACATACACAATCCATTTCACACTTAGTCAACTTAGGCGACTTGGTTGAAGGATTTCACCTTTGTCTTCTCAGCTTGTCTACGGGAAAGAAAGATATTATTTCTCAAAATTCTGGATCTTGTTAAATAGATTTGCATTATGGCTTCTAGAGAATGGATGATGGCAAATAGATTGAGCGATGCTTACCGATGAGGTGTTCAAGAGTTTTTGGATCTTGTTGAATTAAAGTATATAAAAGGAGAATTTATTCGGTGTCCATGTCTCATATGTGGAAATTTAGTTTCAAAATCTATGGAGGATGTCGAATCGCACTTATTTGCGTTTGGTATAATGAGTTCATATGATTATTGGTACTTTCACGGGGAAAAAATTCGTGGTAGAAGAGTCGATGATTATGTATAAGAACAAGACGTCGAAGAGGATGATGTGGAAGATTTGGTGAAACACGCCGAAGAGGATTTTGTAGGAAGAACGGAGTTATTTGAGTCGATGGTGGATGATTTAGAAGCTCCTTTGTTTGACGGGTGTAAGAGTACGAAAGTAGGGTTTTTGGTGATGTTATTTCATTTAAAGGCGGCAGGAGGTTGGTCTAATACTAGCTTTACGCAATTGTTGAAAGCCCTTCGGGATGTGCTTCCGTAGGGATATAGAGTGCCTTTATCCATGTATGACGCAAATAAGACGTTGGGGTTGTTAGGTCTGAAGTTCAATAAGCTTCATGCATGTCCAAAGGATTGCGTACTGTATAGGAATGAGCATGAATATTTAATGGAATGTCCGGTCTGCAGTGAGTCAAGGTGGAAGATAGGGAAGAAGCCTCACGACAGTGTCAAAGGGGTTCCGCAAAAAGTATTATGGTACATTCCCCCGTTGCCGCGTTTAAACGCATGTTTAACAATCCCACTCACGCGAAGAACATGATTTGGCACTAAAAAAACCGCAGTAAAGATGACGTTATAAGACACCCCGTTGATGCTGTACAGTGGAAATCTTTTGGCGCCCATCATCCGGAATTCAGCGCAGATCACAGGAATTTGCGTCTCGGTTTGGCCACCGATGGGATGAATCCATTTGGTAACATGAGTAGTCGATATAGTGTTTGGCCGGTAATACTCATCAACTACAACATCCCATTGAAATTGTGTATGAAGCGGAAGTTCTTAATGTTAACGCTTTTAATATCGGGACCGAGCCAACCGAGAAATGACATCGATGTTTTATTTGCATCATTGATCGATGATTTGAAGATTATGTGGGAAGAAGGAATGACGATCATGGATGTGCACCTACAAGAAGAGTTCAAATTAAAAACAATGCTAATGTGGACAATCAACGACTTCCCAGCGTACGGGAAATTGTCAGGTTACTCAGTTAAATGCAAGATTGGTTGTCCTGTTTGCATCAAACATACATGTTCGACCCGGTTGAAGCATGGGAAGAAGACAATTTTTCTCGATCATAGGAGATTTTTACTGTTAAATTACCCGTACAGAAAGAACGCGAAGAATTTTAATGGACATAAAGAATTTCGAAGACCTCAAAGAATTTTGAACGGCAAAGCTGTCTATAAGTTGATTTGCGAAGAGACTTATCAAGTGCATTAAAAAAGAAAATTAAGCGGTAAGAAAAAGTCGCATGAAGATAAACCGTTCAAGAAAGTATCAATTTTCTATGAACTCCCGTATTGGAAGTTGCATTATGTTCATCATTGTTTGGACATTATGCACATTGAAAAAAATGTGTGTGAGGTGATTGTCGGTACTTTGCTTGATGATCCAAATAAAACAAAAGACTAGAAGAAAGCTCGAGAAGATCTCGTTGAATTGGGTTCAAGAAATGTGTTTTACATACCATAAAAAAGACATTTCTACCACCGGCTGTGCACACGTTATCTCGACCGGAACGAAGGAAGTTTTGTGAATGGCTTGCGGCCATAAAAGTTTCCAATGGTCATTCGTCGAACTACAAAAGGTTTGTATCTATGAATGATTTGAGACTTATCAGAATGAAGACCCACGATTGTCATATGTTGCTTCAACAAATATTTCCTCTTGCATTGCGAGATTTTTTTGTCAAAGGAGGTTCGATATGCCATTTCCAAGTTATGTGAGTTTTTCAACAAAATTTGTGCCAAAACAGTTAAGACATTGGATCTCGACGAGATACAGGCGGACTTGGTTAAAACCCTATGCATGCTCGAGACGTTCTTTCCACCATCATTTTTTGAAATCATGATGCACTTAACTGTTCATTTAGTACGCGAAGTGAAGTTTTGTGGACCCATATTTTTATGGTGGATGTATCCGATTGAGTGATATATCAAAGTCTTGAAAGGGTACGTGAAGAATTACAAAGAAGGGAGCATTGTCTAATGTGTTGGTCATGTGTCCTTAAACAAGCTGTTTTAAACCCATTTGTAAAAGATTATGACTTGTCGTTGAATAAAGATAATACTTATTATGTTAATCTTATTATAGTTTCTGGTAGAGTAAAATAGAATGTTTGATCCATAGTTCATAATAGAATGCAATTATGTTATTATCATCACACCCGAGTCAATGTGAGGAAGAATTGATAATCATAATAAATGAACTTAAATTGTCTGTGACCTGATTAACTGGGTGGGAGCCCATTAATTGGATAAGGTCATTAATGTGACTAAATGATATAATCCTATTCTGGATTAAGTGTGTGTCACACTCACTAGAAGTGCATTAAGTATGAAGTGTCTTCATACTGGACTGAACCTGACTTAAACTCCAGAAGTTATCATATAAGACCGTCACTGATAACTTGGAGTTGAGTCACTAGTAGATGATCAAATGGATATTCGATCTAAGTCCTAAGTGATCTTTAGTCTGAGCTACTGGCTTGATTGTTCTTTGATTTAACCGTTAAAGAACACGAAATATTACCGTTGTTCCCAACACTATTATTTTGGGAACATGATAGTCAGTAGTGAAGGTAGCTTGATCATAGATATGGGCATCACACAGCTCTCTTCAGAGTCAAGATGATTCCCTTGATTGTCGATGGTGAGAAGTGAGATTTACCCATGGCCATCTTATGACTCGTAATCATAAGTGGGTTGCTCACAATATTACCGACTGAGTTAAGGATGAAAATGCATTGAGGGGCAATACGGTAATACCGCCTGCTCATGTGTGGATCATAAAGTGAAAGATCAATAACCCGAATTTGATTGTCTCAATGGACACCTTGCTATAAAAGGGAATAATATATACTGTATCACTAATGAGTGCAGCCTCGGGTTTATAGTGGAATTACACCGAGGTTAACGAACTTCTAGCAGTTCGTTGGAGCTTAAGTGATATGGGTCCATGGTCCCCAGGATAGCTCCGGAACGGATGATACGTACATGATTAAATATACGTTTGTTTAATCATTTGACAGGATTTATAAAACTGAAGTCTGTGTCAGATTTCGGATAGTTTTACTACGGCAAAAGTACCAATGTTTGGTACCGGAAATTTAACTGTCAAAAGATGAATGAATTGAATTTTTTCATCAACTGGAAAGTTGTAGAAAATTTAATTCTGTGCAATTTATCTTTTTGAACCGAGTCAATCAGACTAACGGTTTGTGATTTATAGATTTAATGAGTTTAACCTAAAGTTTCGGGTTGCATTAATTAAATAACGTGTCACAAATAAAATGGTGGGTTTGTCCCACGACATTTTAATGTGTGATATGAGAGAGAAGAAATTATAATATAATTTAATTATTTGGATTTAATTATTAATAGGATTTATTCTGGATTATTAATAATTAATTAATAACTAATAGATTTATATTATATATAATTAATATATATTTGAGAGGTCGCACGCAACGTTTGAGCGGGACCGAAAAATACATGGAGATTGTTTTGTAACAATTAAATTCGTGTGTTATTATATATATATATATATTAATAATGTATATATATATATTTATATAAAGTAGAAAAAGTCAAAGAACCTACCTGGGAGTGCGTGCCAAGCAAATAGCCGCTGCGAATTGGTTATGCAATTATTGTATAATTGCAGGATAAGTACCTATTGTTTAGGTACTTGAGATAAAACCCTGAAATTAATTTAATCCATTGTATCGGTTTAGATTTAATCTTAACCGTTGGATTTAAAATTAATATTTTATTTATTTAAAAGGGGATTTCGAAATTGATTAATAATAATAAACTTGGTGACCAAGTTTGGTGGTTCATAAAATCTCTCAATCAATCTTATCCATTGAATCAGTCTAGATTTAATTTGGACTGTTGGATTAGATTTATTTATTATTTAAATTCAAAATTAATTCCCTGGATTAATCTGAGCCATTGGTTTTCGACCAATCAGATGATCCGGATGGAGGGAATTTCTCTCAGGTGGTTGGAATTGAACTCTATAAATAGGGAGCTCATTTCACACTTTTCTACACACCTCTAGAGCTCAAAATTTCGTGACCCCTTATTAGGGGATGCGAAAATTGACTCTTCTCTCTCTCCCCGGTTCGGCTTTGTGAGATCTTTTCTCCGGTAGCTTCAAAAGAACCATCAGTTAAATATTTGTCAAAGTCCTGTTATCGAAGCCCACGCTTCGGTACGAGGATTCCAGGAGAATATCCCGGAAGATCACGGGAGTTTCCCTAGCACCGGCGGAGCCCTGCCAAAGTCAGAACGCGCAGCCGGAAGTCGTCAATGAGGTACGGCCTTATGCATTGAGTAAATAAATGCAAAATTTCTTTTATTGTATTTATTTATTTTCCATAGACATTAGATTTAATAATGTTATGAAATTAATTATGACAATTAAATTGCCAATTATTTATCCGATCGCTTTATCCAAATTACTCGATGTCAGTACGTCGTTACGGAGTAACTATTCCGACTTAAAATTATTTTTAAAAGTTACCCGGACTAACTGATGAGAGCGGAATATTCGAGGTAACTTGGACGGGACGTTAAAAGTATTTTTAATGAATTTGCAATCAAAGCTATTTCGTTAATTTTAAGGAAAATTGGCATATTAGCAGATCCGATTTCCAATAAATGGTATCGGAGCTAGATCCGAATTCCCAACAATTGGTATCAGACCCCGTGTTCGTGGATAAATAATTACGTAATTTAATTTAGGGTTTTAAATGATCGAATTATTTGATTAATTATTAATTTTAAAATTGAAATTTTGAATTTCTAGATTTTTAAAATTAATTTAAAATACCCGATCCAAATATTTGGACCGGATATGAATTAGGGTTGCTTTTTCGCAACCCTAACCAATCGGCCAGGGCCAAAGGAGCAAAGCCCAGGGCTATTTGCAGCCCTGATGGGCCGAAAACCATGTTGTGCCTTTGGGCCCAACCAGCCCGCAAGCCATCAGCCCAAGGCGTGACCAGGAGGCCTCGAGCGCGTGGGCGTAACTCGCGGGCATCGCGACTGGGCGAAGCCTATGCGCTGGTTTTATGGCCTGGCTTCGGTGCTGGGCCTAGGTGCTTCTCTGGGCCTCATTGGGCCTAAGTGAATCAAGCAGCGCTGCCCTAGCCCATTCTAAAGGCTGGGCGCGCGTGTTGTCCATGGTACGTGGGCCCGGGTTTTAACCCGGATGGCCCACGTGTTATTTTTTAAATAAGGGTCGGATTTCTAACCCGACCCAAAAACCCGTGGATTAATTAATTTTATTTTTTGAAATTGATATTTATGAATTAAAGTTAATTATGTTTGATTAATTGATTAAAATTAAAATATGGATGTTATTTTTGATAAATAACATTGTCTTATTTTAATAAATTAAAATATGGATGTTATTTCTGGATAAATAACATTGTCTTATTTTAATAAATAAATTAAAATATGGATGTTATTTTTGATAAATAACATTGTCTTATTTTAATAAATTAAAATATGGATGTTATTTCCTGATAAATAACATTGTCTTATTTTATATTATTCATAAATTAAAATATGGATGATAATTCTTTCTAGAATGATATCATTGGCTTATTTTATATTTCATAAATAATTAGTAATGGCTTCAATATGAAAGATAATTCTTTGAGAATAAGTATCATTGACATATTGGTAAATTCATCATAGATATAATTTGTTAAAACCTATTTTCATAACATTGCGAACATAGTGTCTATATTCGCTGAACATTATTAATATGTCGGAATTGGAATAGATATAAATAATGAGCAATAAATAATATTTATTTATTATTAGTCGGAAAAATCTCAACCGTACAATCTTGCCTAATGAAGAGGGAATCAAAAGTGGGGCCGGTTCACCATCCACTTCTGGGTGACCGGTTAGGACCCCTCCCATCTACCTGGAGAGTGTACGTGTTGACCTATCACTACCGACAAGGTAATAAATAAATAACAAGGCTTATTAGATATTACCTCGGTAATTATAATGCCTTAGTATAAACCTTTTAATGTGTCATTGAATAGAGTTTATAATAAGTTTTAAATAACTTAGAAATAAAAACGTTATTTTATAAAAACAATGGCAAGTATAGAATTAAGTATAAAAGGTCTCCATTATTACTGTCACAAGGTCTGCTGACCACACCGCCTCGAGTCACCTTCGTGTGACCACTCCTCAGGAAAGGTGTGCTTGTGGAAGGTTTGATACCGTGATAGTTCCAAAAGAATATGGGGACGGAGAAATCTTGGAAATGGACCGCGAGTCATCTTCGTATGACCATTCCTTAAGGACGACGTTTCCAAGAGGATCCCGGGAACCGAAAATAATGGGTTAAGCTTGCACGGAAGTTGGTGCTTCCAGACCGTCTATGGTGATAGTTAATGATCATGAGGAACTTTTGTAGTTCTTTGAATATTAATTGAGTTTATGACTAAAGCTCAGTTTAACCAAACTACACGGTTGATACCGCGAGTCATCTTCGTATGACCATGACTTAAGGACGGCAACGACGTGTACAGTCGGTTAAATTATCACGAAATAGTTATTGGGTTTATTTAACGTTTTCCCAGAACATGTTTGCATCATGTAACTATTTCAAACATATAAATTTAAAACATTCTGTCTATATTAAAGTTTAATACGTTTCTTATTCAATGTCAGTCTAAAATGTCGATATCTAAAATATCATTGCTATCTAAGAATCTGTTATGTATTTTGTCAAGACAATATAAGTCTAAATAAGTGATTTAGTTCGCTTATTGATTATCTTTTGTTCCTAGCCGGTATTCCCACTCGAAATTACAAGTGAGTAATTCGAAAGTTCGTTAACTTGGGAAATTGCTGAAGGGTAAACAATGATAAGATAATCACCCTACCCAAAGTCAATGATTGGTTAAGGTTGAAACCTTCGACTGAATCCCGTATTCAGAAGACATTCATTAATGTAAGTTTGACTATGTTAGCAAAATATATTGGGATGATTATTTCAATTAATGTAGTGGGAGCAAGTCGTTTATAAATAAAGCAAGTCGTTTATGTATATATATAATAATAATATGTTGTTTCAAGAACAATATTTATTATACCTGTGACTTACGTGGAAATTCAAGTGTCCACTTATGTAAACAAAGTTTTATCATTTTAGATAATAATTATCTTAAGAAATGGTCTAGTTGTTTACATTGATTGTCCGGTGAAATGAAATAAACAAGCTTTAAATGTCAACGTATATAAACAAGGATCTATCATTTTAGATAATAATTATCTTAAGAAATGATTTAATTGTTTATATGGAACGTTATGACAAATAAACGAGCTGAAACCCTTATGAAATAATAAATGAATATTATGGATATGAAATCCATGAAAAAGTTAAAGATAGTAAGTGATTGATCATACCTAAGGCATCTTCAATATAGTCATATTAATTTAGATAAAATAAACAGGATGGACCAATGCGTGAATTGTTTGTCAATTTATATTGATCCATTCATGGGTTTCAATGACTTCATGAGTGTTTTTAATTTAAATAATTTTTAATATTTTATTATAAATTATATAATATAATTTAAGTGTAATAATATAAACCAAGAGTAAAATAAGAGGTTTTTTTTTATTTTTTTAGTGAAAAATATTAAAAAATATTAATCTTAATACGCCGCGGCATGGTTATATTAGCTGCGGCTAAATTTTCTTCCAATTTAACAGAGGCTACGGGTATGATTTCTTTTAGGAGTAGCCGCGGCGCAATATTATATGCCGCGACAAGTATGTTGTACGACGACACAAATAAGTGTCGTTGGTTATAGTAACCGCGGCACACAATATTGTGCCGCGGCTACTCACACATCCAATTTTACAGAGGCTACGGGTTTATTTGTATCAGGATTAGCCGCGGCGAAATATTTTTTGCCGCGGCATGTATTCTATACGACGACACAAATAAGTGTCGTCGGTTACATTAGCCACGGCACACAATAATGTGCCGCGGCTACTCCTACATCCAATATTTCAGCGGCTACGAATTTATTTGTATCAGGATTAGCCGCGGCATTTTTATGTTCACCGCGGCGAGTGTCGGGGTTTTCGACGACACGTCGCATTTTGTGTCGTTGAACCCCCAAATTTTTGATTTTTTCCGCGTTTTTTCTGTTTAACTCCATTTTTTTCTATCTTTTCAGCTTTTCCCTCTCATTTTCCTTAACTTCTAACTTGGGTCTTTTCTCTCTTTCTCTCATTCTCCCTTCTCTCCTTTTCTCTTTTTCTCCTTGTCGCCGTCGCGGTGGAAGAGAACGCCGACCATCAACAAATCTACTCAGATTGATTTTACATTGAACAAGGTTAGAATATGAGCCCTAAATTGATATTACATTTTTAATGCTTTTTTGTGTTAAAATATTATCGTTTATAGTTTATGTGATGATATTTTGATGATTTAGTGAATATCTCTTAATGGGTTCATGAATTTGTTGATGGTTTTTTATTTTTTTTATTTGTGTTTTGGTTTGTTGGTGGGTTTATATTTTTCGAAATTTATTGATATATTTTGTGGGTTAATGAACTTGTAGATGAAGTTTTGTTTTATATGTAGGTTTCTTGGATGTTTTTTATCACAATTTTTTTTTATCAATTTGTGTTGATCAATTTAATTAGGAATACACGCTACTTCACTATGTCGGATCGAGACGAATCACCCGAACGTGATATGTTGGATCGAGAAGAATCACCTGAACGTGAAATCAAACCGGTTAGTTTATTTTTATTTGCATTAGTAATTGTTGTATTGAAGTAGTTTCTAAGATTGAGTTAATTATTTTATGGAAGTATAGACGAGAAGGAATCAAAACCGAGAAGATCAAGGACAAAGAAAAGTGACTCTAATGAGAAGAATCAATGTATTAAAGCATAAGGGGGAAAAAGTTCATGTTAAATTTAATGAGAAAGAACAACCGGAAGGAAAAGAAGGTGATTTTTTAGGTAGTTGAATTGGTGTGTTAGCTAGGGAATTTGTTCCAATAACTATAATCGATTGGAGAGATAAAAGTTATGCTAAGGTGAAAGAACGGATATGGAATGAAGTCAAAAAATCATTTGATATTCCGGAATGGTTCAAAAGAAAATGTTTATCAAGTGCCGCGACTTCTTCGGCAGGACAATTCCAGCATGATCTCTCTACCCTAATCAATAAACATCCCAAGGGTAAAAGCATTTATGAGCGACCGGATATTGTTGAGAAGTACTACACGAGCATCACGGCCGAAGAATGGAAGGAATTTGTGGAAATTAGATGAAGTGAAAATTTTACGGAACTCTCGAAGCAAAATAAAGCTCATAGAGATTAAGTTGAATACCTCTCGAGAACGGGCCAAAATGGATATTGGAAGATCGATCAACAACTAGTTAGGGTTCTAACTTTCTATTTTAATTTTATTTTATTGCCAAGAATAGAATAACATGTTTATTTTGTTTTGTAGCATGCCAAAAATGGAGAATGGGCCACTTTACACACACTTTGGTACGTCACGAGGAAGAACCCCGATGGTTCATTAAAGGACTCGCAAGTACTTATATAATGTAGTGCAAATATAAGTAGTTTTGATTCTCTTATAGTTGTTGTTTATTGTTAGAACGAATATGCCACGCATGAAGAAAATGGCGTGTTTGAACCCGATGAGAAAGTCGACGTGTTGACAAGAGCGTTGGGAAAGAAAGATCATTCCGGACGAGTTCGGGGACAATCAAAATACGTCACAAAGCGGAAATTGAAGAAATGAAAGCGAAAAGCGAGGCGAAAGATGCGGCTTTGGAAGAATGGAAGTAAAAAATGGAACTATTTGTCCAACAATCAATTGCAAAATTTTTTGAAGGGAGTAACGATGCATGCTCCTGTGGGGGTACTCTGATTAGTCAACCTCTCGCTCCGGTTAGTTCGGAAAAAAAGACTAAGCCCGTATCGGTCGACAATGGAAGCGGTGTTGGCGGATGGGGCTCGAGGGATGTACGACCGGCGGCCTCTCATCCAAGGACGCCCATTTCCGGTGATGGTGGCGTCAAATGTCTTCTCTACTCGGACGCTTTTGAATAATACGTCGCAAAGGGGAGGGTATATAAACGTTATATCCCGGGCGAGGAACCTTTTCTCAATAAAGAATGGGGGGGCAAGTATACTCGGGTGTTAATTGAAGTGGTAAATGCTCCGATCCCTAATGTTTCTCTCCCTATGGAAATGCAATGTATGGAATTTCTCGATGACCCAATCGAGAACATAGTGCCTTGGCCGACAAGGTTAATCAAGAATGTCGATTGCAAAGGTAGTCCATCTCTCAAACACAAGCCAAAAGTGCGCAAGATCAAAAAAAATATTAAGATGTCGATCGTTGTCCCGGAATTGAGATCGTTGGCCAATTATGCCAACAATTATATGCTCGCATCGGATCAATTACCCGAAGTGAATCTTGATGAAAGTTTGGGTCAAGATTCAACTTATTTAACTTTCGATGATATGCACGAATTTCTATTCTCCGAGGACTTGAATGTGAATTGGATAACGACTTGTCAAAGGTATGTTTTCTATTTTTACATATTTTTTTTATTTACTTATTTCTTAATGATTTGAAAATATGAATAATTTATTCTACTTTTCCTTATATTATATTTGTAGTTATTTGTTACAAACATACATGTCAAAAAGTGATGTGAGGGATTTGTACGGTTTCATTCCTCCGTATAATGACATGAACTACAACTCTTACACCGACGAAGATAAGAGGTCCAAAGAATTGGAACATGATGTGGAGGTTTACTTCAAGAAGATAACAAAATGCAAGAAAGACAAATTGTGGTTGATGACATACAATAGTCACCGTCATTGGACTCTCGTCGTGTTGAACCCTTGGCGCAGTAGTGTGACCATATTCGATTCACTTAAAAATTCAAGAGGTTTGAATGCGCATTTATCCAAGTTTTTTGAAAAGTAAGTATTCTCGAATATAGAATTATCTTTTTATTATTGATGTATTTCAAATACAAGGTTTTGTATATTTAACGTTTAAATTTTTTGTAGGCTCGGTGAAAATTTCAAGTTACACAATACAACCGGCTTGAATTTGCACTCGGTGGTCAAATTGGCGATTTCAAAATCATGTCCGAAACAACCGGGAAATCACGAGTGTGGATACTTTTTCATGAAGTTCATGCACGACATCGTCATAAAGGGTATTGCGTTTGTTGATAAAAAAGTATTTATAGTTTAAAAGAAATAGATTCTCTTTGAGTTAGATTAGGTGCATATGTTCTTCAAAAAAATTCATAGTAAGATGAAGAATAGAATATTATGTATATGGACGGTCTTACATTCTTCGGTATATGGACGACGGTACTACTTGTAAGTATGAACGACGCTTTTTGTACGTACGGAATATTATTTGTATAAATCGGTTAATTTTGGGATTTAAATATATATTATTTATTATTTACATGTTATACCAAAGTATTCGGGCGATTTAAATCGCCCGGTTTTTTTTTAATTTTATATCGGCATATTCGACGACAGATGAAAAACCGTCGCGGAAAGCATTATATCAATGCAATCGGGCAAAAAAATGCTGCGGCAATACTAAAATTGGCGCGGCATATTTATCCCAACGACACTAATAAGTGTCGTTGGAAGGAATATTGGCCGTGGCAAATATAATTTTAGCCGCAGTGAATATTTCTAGTAAGTGTTGTTGGATGTAAAAAACGCCGCGGCCAATATTCCTTCCAATGACACTTATTAGTGTCGTTGGATAAATATATGCCGCGGCAAAAATTATATTTGCCGCCGCCTACAACTTTTCCGAGGACATTTTTGAGTTTTGGAATCACCTCACAACACTTATAACGTGTCGTCGGAATTTTCGCCGCGGCAAAACTATTATTATACCGCGGCAAATTTGGATTCCGACTACACTTTTTCAGTGTAGTCCAACGCCACTTCCGACGACACTTAATTTAAGTGTCGTCGACGACACTTAATTTAAGTGTCGTCGGATATCATACGATGGAGGATCCGACGACACATAAAGAGTCTAGTCGGAGAGATCCAACTACACTATTTAAGTGTAGTCCAATCCTTTTTTGTAGTAGTGTGTTTTACGAGTCATTATATAATATAATTGTAATTTATAGTTGTTAAACTTGGTGATTATGTTACACTTACAGTTTTTTATTTGTTTTGGCTTTTGAAATTTAGACACATTTATGTTAATGTCTGATCAAGTTATTGAACATATTTTCCTTTCCGGTAACTCTCAAGTCAAGTAGTTTAAATTCTTTTGGTTTTCGGTTGAAGCTTTAAGCATTTATAGACTTTAAATCTCTTTTATTGCTAAGAGTTCCGCAGTTG
This sequence comes from Parietaria judaica, assembly GCA_954871525.1. Lineage (NCBI taxonomy): Eukaryota > Viridiplantae > Streptophyta > Magnoliopsida > Rosales > Urticaceae > Parietaria > Parietaria judaica. Next base: position 59,396,756 of record OX940860.1, read on the forward strand.
TGTTTTACGGGTCATTATATAATATAATTGTAATTTATAGTTGTTAAACTTGGTGATTCTGTTACACTTATAGTTTTTTATTTGTTTTGGCTTTTTAAATTTAGACTCATTTATGTCAATGTTTGATCGAGTTATTGAACATATTTTACTTTGTGGTAACTCTCAAGTCAAGTAGTTTAAATTCTTTTGGTTTTCGGTTGAAGCTTTAAGCATTTATAGACTTTAAATCTCTATTATTGCTAAGAATTCCGTAGTTGTGTTTTACGGGTCATTATATAATATAATATTGTAATTTATAGATATAGTTTGGACATATATTTTTAGTTGACTACCTTTTATATATATAGATGCTCATAATGAAGCATTTCGTCGTCGAAGAGCAGATTCTTCTCCACCGGCAATGAAATAGAGATTCTTCTAACTGATATTCTCTCTGTATCATTAATATTTCTGAGTTTTTTTTTTGTTTGTTTGTTAAAGATTTTGGCTGTTTTTATCTTTAGGGAATTTATTTGTTTTTTTTTCTTTCTAGACGTAGGCAATAATTAGATGATATGGTGACTGCTATAAGCTTGGTAGTGTTGTGATCACATATTTTCTCCTAATAAAAGTTTACAATCTATCAAATGGAAAATTTTAAATTATCTATTGCTTAGTTAGGACTCCAAGCCTGTTTTCAGTGATTTAGTTTATTTTTGTTGAATGGTAGAAACTTGAAAGAGACTAATATGAATATTCTGGGGAAAATAGGTAAATTTTTTTAAATTTCTAATTTTATTTCTAATTTTAATGGGTTTGAAGTTTATTATTAATGTGTACAATTAATAATATTTAAAGGTCAGACAATGTCTTGATGATCAAAGCTTTTGATCATCGTATAACCTTAAAGTTGAAATTGAAAATACCAATGAACTCTCTTTTATGATTCTACTTTTCACTGAAAGATGTTATGAAATTGGAACTCTTTGGAGGTTATGGTTACTAATAATCTATTCAATATTAAATGAATTCATATCGATCTCTGATTAAAACATTGCAAATATTTATCTTGATAAATCTTGCTAAGGAATCACATAAGTAGCAATAAGGATCATCAATCATTTATTCTTGGAAATCATTTCAACTCAATTAATCTTATGAAATTTTTATCTACATAATCTGATTATGTATTTCTGATTGTTTCTGGAAATTAAGTTGTTATATATTTTGTTTTTCTCATTCCAGTCTGATTTTGTATTCATCCAGATTCTCGCATCCGTTTCAAGATCGAAACCCATCCTCTCCTGAAGTTACCGTCTGTATCTATGAAAATTCGTCATCAATCTTCGTGGTATAAAGAGTCTTCGCTCATGGATACTCCCATAACAAAGGTTATTCACTTTTCTTCTTTTTTCCCTTCATACAGTTTGTTTGGTTCATGCTCATGATACAACAATGAATGATGTTAGTTAGGACTATATTCCCGTATTCGGGGATTTAATTTTATTTCTGTGGAAAATAAATATATCTTCTTCATTTAGATTCACAATATAAAGAAACAGAAGTTGATTGCATGTCAAGTTCCTAGTTCTGATGAAATAGGTTTATTTTGAGTGTTGCATATTATGATAATTTCTTTAATCAATATTGGAGGCATCGAATTATATAAAAGAGAACATTTGTTTTTTCTTTGATAAATTGTGTTTCATTTTCAAGTTGCGTAAGGATGTTTCATTATCAATTCGGGTTTCGCTTCTGATTTCAAGACTTCATTATCAATCCTAAATAATATAAATTTGAATACAATAATACATTGGCCATTAGAATAATTCATTATGATGCTGCAGTAAATTTTCTTATAATTGTGTGGAAGTTGCATAGTTAGTTTTATGAATTTTAGTTTAAGTTAAAAGTGATTTTATGCTTATTATTACCATAAAAACATTTCAGCTCTTCCACGGTTTATGATGACGTTGTTTCATCTTTTTCTTCGGTTAAGCCTCGCAACATCTACTTCAAGTTTCACAGAAGTATTATTTCTCCTTTTTTGATGAGCTAAACTGTAAGTTTTGTTATTGTTAGTTCTTTCCCTTCAAAATATTTTTAGACAATGTTTTTGTTTCACTCTATCTTTATGTTTTCCCATTTCGTTTATTGATGAATTGAATATAGAATAATTAATTCTGTATTCGAATCAATAGTACATGGTTTGTCATGATAGCTTCTCTTTTATCCATTTCTTTTAAATATTTGTAAATTTATTTTTCAATCAATGTATTTTATCTCCTCATTTTGATATATTACATTTACATGTTTACTATTTATTTCTCTTTGTAAATGCAATAGTTTTATTCTCACTTCAGCAATATATTTGTTTCTTTTTCACTTGAATAGACATCGAATATTCACGGATTTTCTCTAAATAGCTTTCTCTACCATTTTAGATTCAAAACCTGTAACTCTTCACCCACAAGCTGTGATTCCTTTGCTTTGTATTTTTTTGGTTTCACTGTTTCATTTATTAGTGAAGTAATTACGTTTTAATTAAACTTTCTATGTTGAATATAGAATAATAAGTGATACAACACTTAATTTGTGTGTCTGAATTCATTAATACATTATACATCACTCAATTTGTGAGTCCGCGTAGAATTTAGTTCATTAATATTTATTCCTTTTTTCAGTTTCGCTTGTTAGTTTCAAGAATTTTAGAAAGCTGGAAAATTCGTGAAGATTCTCAACTAAAAGCTAGAAATAAGAATTCGATGCATTCCTTACTTCTTTCGTCGCACAACAAGAAGAAAAAACTGGGTTTTTAAAAACTTATGCAAGATTGAAAGAAAATCCCATTAAAAATGTACTACAAACATTTCATAATGTTACATAATGCATATTTTAATATTTGAACAACATTGTTACAGTTAGATACAATTAGAATATAATTAAGATTCTCACATGAATATTGTAATTTTAAAGGGTTAATCAAAATTTTTTATGATCGGCATTTTTCTTGAAAAAAGATTATTCATCTAAAATTATTTTATAAAACATGATCTATCAACGTCTAAGATTAATAAATATCACAAAAGAGTGTCGACTTACTCATTCAACAATTCTCCAGTAAAAAAATTCTTCGATTTTTATAAAATATTACATTAAACGACTAATTTATTGATAGTCATCTTTAAAAACTTTTTATATAATATATATTGTTATGGGTGTTTTTCGGAGCTTAAAAATGTTAAGGCCCAGCCCAATAAACACATTAAAAAAGGCTCAAATGCCAAAGGCCCACGAAGGCAATCCGGGTCCACCCTGAAAAAGTCAACTCTAACCAGACTCGAAAAAGCCAATGAGACCCGCCCCGATAAAGTCAACTCAAAACCGACTTGGGAATATTAATGCGGGATCTATTCCGAAAACATGCTTTTAGGGGTCGTTGTGACCCCTAATTAGGGGTCGATGCGACCCCTAATAAATAAAGTATGCATTTAAGGGTGGATACGACCCCTAAAGATAAAAACATGGTTTAGGGGTCGCAACGACCCCTTATTAGAGGTCGCTACGATCCCTAAAACATAAACTGTGCCTTACGACCCCTAAAACGGAAAAAACACCCTTAGGGGTCGTACGAGGCTCTCTATAAATACGAGCCCCCCCCCCCCCCCCCCCCCCGCCTACCTCATTCGGTAAGCTTTCTCAAGCCAAAAAACCTCTGCTCGCCAATCGTACTTCCCGATCATAAAGTACTCGACTAATGTTGAGCATCGGAGCGAGTGACAGAGGTCCCCCCCCCCCCCCCCCCCCCCCCGCCCTCCTTGGGAGTTCACTATTTTTACACTCTTTTCAGTAGTGGAAAAGGAGGCGGAGTGCTTCGGAGCGACTTTCGGCCCATCAAAGGCGAGGAAAGGAGCTCTAAGCCCATCGTGGCCATCGCGCGTTCATTGGGCCCGGCCTAAAACGGAGTTATGGGCCGCTTTCTACGTTGATCGGAAAAACGACATTAACATATATCATCTTACAAAATTTTAGCAACACCACATAAATTGAGCAATTGTTGAATTTCATAGTGATAATTTTTTAATTACATAATACACTGTATTACTTAATTCAATATTTGAAATGATTAATTTATTTATTTTATATTTTTCAAATCACCGCGCGAAGCGCGGTGCCGGTCCACTAGTGTAATTAGTAGAGACCTAATAAACTTGAATCCATTATAATCTTATCATATATGTTGGATTAGTATAATCTAATGAATCTTATGATGAACAAATTATATCTAACATTACTTACAAGTTTTGATGCTAAAAAAATATTAATTAGTTATTGTTAATGCGTAAAAATGGCTTTAACTTAGAGTCGAATCCAAGTTTCGGGTCCTGATATTGACCCGCTGAAAACGAGGATGATTGAATGATGAGTCAACGCGGGTTGACTATTGATCGTCGAAGCTGGAGGCGATTCCGTTGTCTTGGATGAGTCTCTGGGCTGTCGTTGACGATCCTCGGCGAACTTCCTTGGCGGTGACGAAGTCCGATTCACGGCGAAGCTCCTCGTCTGGGCGGAGTCCTTGTCTTGGCGATGTCCTCTTCTGGGCGAACACCGGTCTTGATGAACCTCCGAGCTGGTCTTGATGATTCTTCATGCTTTTCCTTCCTTGGCGAGCTCCTATGGTGAGGGAGGACCTGTAAAAAAGGGTAGAATGGGCCCGTGCCCCGTTGCTTATGGTTGGGCGAGGCTGCCTACGTATCTCAGTTTAAGAGAATCAGGTCCCACATAGTTCGGGGTTAGTGATAAACGGCAGGTGAATGACGATGTGGTTCGACTCGTCGGAAGTGTCGTTGTAGGCGGCGCGGGGGTGACCCTTGGCCCGATTGCTGGGTATTACCGGCGTGATGTGTTCTTTGTTGACCTCGTTGGTGTTAGCAAACTCACTGTCAACCTTGCCGGGGTAGGTGGCCTCGTATGACGAGGGGCCTTATCCTGACGAAGGGACGCTCCATCCTCTGTTGACCTCGCAGGTGGTGGCGTGGTTACCCACCTGGCGAGGGACGCCTTAGCTGACTCGTCGAACAACCTTTCTTCTCAGGCCTAAGACTGCTTCCAGATCGATCTCAGCTCTTAATTCAAGCCCTTTCCTCCTAAAGAGTAGGCGAGTTTTCTAGAGAGAGAAAGCTAGAGAGAGATGCTCTGGGGAAAGTTGTGAGTGAGTGTGGAAATGAGGAGGAGAAGGCTCCTATTTATAGGAAAACCAACTCCCTAAAATTGCACCTCCTCGGGGCCTGCGAATTCCCTGATAGTTGCACCTTCAGGGGTCTGCGAATTCCCTGAATATTGCACCTCCAGGGGCTTGCGAGTTTCTCCTTTGTGAAAAGGGTTGTCGGTGCTTCTTGATTCGTCTTCGATGTCTTCGGGTTGTCCGCGAGTCCGCTTGTTGTGTTCGGGAAAATCCAGAGGATTTCTCGGAGATCTTTGTGGCCTCGGATCTCCTCGTCGTGTGGGATGATTACAAGTTACGCCCTCGTCAAGTTATGAAAAAGGGGCTTGTCGCCTCGTCGGCTTGTCGCCTCGTCGGCTTGTCGCTTTGCCGGCTTCGTCGCCACGTCGGCTTCGTCGCCTCGTCGGCTTGTCGGCTTGTCGCCTCGTCGTCTTGTCAGCTTCGTCACCTCGTCGGCTGGTCACCTCGTCGCCTTGTCGGCTTCGTCGCCTCATCGCCTCGTCGGCTTGTCGGCTTGTCGCCTCATCGCCTTTTGGACCCCGGGCCTCGCCAATGTCTTAGTTCTTCGGTCCTGTGCTTTTGGTGTTGGTTAATGGCCTTGACTTACCATGACAGGCTTTGACTTTTCTGAATGGGCTTTGACCTTTTCCAAAAGGGGCCCAATTTTTATATGTTACGAAAAATGCACATAACATTAATCCCCCAGTTTCTTGGGTAATTGTATTGCGTGAGAAACTTTTATTTTAAAACTTAAGGCAACTTGTGTTATTTGGTGAGGATCCGGGTTTTTAGAGATTTTTGTCTCTTCTCTGTCCTCCCAGGGAACTGCAAATTTCCTTTAACTGGGTGTTTGTAGAATATTTTAGAAAATATTCGCATAATAAGCGTAAAAATAATTCGAGCTTAGTCAATGACATAAGCGAATTAATTAAATAAATCACAAGTCACTTTTTTATGATTTTATTCGACGTTTGGATTTTTGGAGGTTCATAGGCGTAATTTGTAAAATAAAAGCCTTTTAAATTAATTTTGAACTCCGAAAATAAATCCAAAATAAATAAATAAAATCATGTGACATAATAAATGTGAAATTAACTAAATAATTTGAAAATAATAATTGCGCATTAAACTTGAAACTTTAAAAAGTTCCTTACTTAATGCGCAATTTTGTACTTGTAATAAATACCGTAAATAATTCATGAAAACCCGAGAAAATAATTTTAATTTGGTTTTCATGTTTGAAAATTAAAAATGAAACTTTATAAAGTTCCAAAGTTTAATTTCCAAAGCTTTTTGAATAACCTTTGAAAATAGCCTTTTTCATTTAAAAACGTATAAATGCCCTTTTTTTTTATCGTTTTTGACCATTAAAAAATCAAACTTCAGCTTTGGAAGCCTAGTTTGTGCAATTTTGGGCTTAGATGGGCTTATAAAATTCGCAGGGAAATGAAAGATTAGGGTAAATATTACCTCATTAATACCTTTAGGGTTCAAGGCAACTTCCTCTTTCTTTCTCCACTCCAAAATCGCGATTTCCTCTTCTACGGGAAGCTTTGACGGCTGCATTTTCATTGCTCGTGATGGTGATGGCTTTCTCCGGTGAGCTTGGTGGGGAATTCTCCGTTGACAACGTCCTTTTATCCGGTACGTTCTCTTTGTCGAGTCTTTTTGTTGACGTCGACAAAGAGAACGTCGTCTCTTGTAGATATATTCCGTGTAGGTCTAGGCGCGGGAATCGGAATTCCGGCGAGCTTTGTGGAGCAGACCGAACTCGGTCATGGTCTTGGCGTTGACTCGGCGATCGGCTTGGTGCATGGCGAGGAGATTGGCTGCATGGGCCCACTTGGCACGTCGGCGATGGCTACAGGGGGTCCACCGGTGGCATCTATGGCGGCGGAGAGCAGCGGCATGGCGGTGAGAGGCGTGGTGCTCGGGCTTCCCGCGGTGATCGTCCCGGCGGCTCCTTCGGCGGGCAGCGGCTTGGCGGGCACTCCGGCGAGTTTTCTGGTGGCGATGGTGATGTCCGTTAGTGGTGGTGAGGTTTTCTTCAACTCCGGCGAACTTGCTCCGGTGAAAGGGCCGCCAAAAGTGGTGGCGGAGTCCGATTTCGACGGAAACTTTGATTTCGAGAGCTTCGAGACTCCGATCGACGATCCAATTTTTGCGTTGGATTGGTCGGGACCGGGGCTATCTCTTGCCAAGGAAATTATCATTCCTAGGCCAAGCGTACCAGTCTCCGGGCTCGGTAAGGATCTCCCGTTGTTGATTCGTCTTTTGTCGTCGGCTCCGGCGGAGAGCGTTTTGCCTTCTGAGTCTGCTGGACTTGTTGTGGACTTTGCAGGTGGCTTGGTGAATGGAGGTGGATCTCCTGGCGAGCACGGCTCTGAGCCTTCGGTCCTTGATGGTGCCTCTGACGTAGAGTTTGCTGATGTCGATACGTATGATGTCGTTGAGGAACAGGGCGTTGGCGGGGACTTTGTCTGTGAGGCGCCCGTTGTTGAGGAAGGACCTACAGGCGAAGGTCTTGCCATCGTGGGCTTTGCCGCTGGAGAGGGTCCTCCTGTTGACGAGACGCCCAAACAGCGTCTTTACCGTATTTCGGCCATTTGTCTTAAGCTGATTGTACGTAGCCACGTCACTGAGTCTTTGTTGACGTCGTTCCTTGCTCTTCATGGGTTGTCGCATATCGCCGGCCTTCAAGTTCCTTCTGCTGGTGAGCTCCATTGCGATCGTGTCCCCGGTTTACTTCCGGTGCACTTGTAGAGTCTTCGTCATGGGTTGGGCCTTCCTCTTCGGCCGTTCGTCCGTGATCTTCTGATGTCGCTGGGCATGCCGGCCTTCCAGGTTGTGCAGGGGTCTTTTTGTGCCTTGGCGACGTGCTTCTGAGCTTGGCGGGTTCTCTCTTGTCGATCGTTGACGGTCGAAGAGTTCCGCACTGCTTTCCGCTTCTACTGTCGCACTTCGGAGGCTGGAGAGTACATGGTGTCTTTGTCGTATATTCGTATGGAGCTGCCTCGATGAAGGCTGGATCCTCTCTGGCGTCGTCTATGGGTTTGGGCTCCGATGACCTTGTTTGGCTCGTTTCTGCCAGACTTCAGCTTTCGGGTGTTGTGTCTGCCGTATGAGCATTCGTCTGGCTCGGGGGCTTTTGGCAATCTGATCTCGGGGTTGGTAAAGAAAGGTTGTCTACTTCTGTTTACGGAGCCTAAGCGGTGGATCTCGGCAGGCTTCGCTGTTGATTCACTCGGAGGCTTTGTTAATGTTGATGAGGCAGATGCGCATGCTCCGGTTCCTCTTCAAGTGCTTCCTCCGGCTGAGGATGATGCACCTCGGGCTTCTTCACGGGAAGGTGTTCATCGTTCTTCTAAGGAGGGTTTTCGCCGTTCTTCAAAGGAGGGTGTTCGTCGTTCTTCTCCAGCGAAGGCTTCGCCGAGGGCGAAGGCTCCAGCTTCTGAGCGGCGTATTTCTTCGGTGGTCGTTCGTCCTTCGTCGACTCCTGCAGGTATAATTTCCTTTCCTTGGTCTTCAGTAGCTGTGCTGTTCTCCATTGCCATGCTTGTTATTTGTGGAGGTTCGTCTGGCTTCAAGAAGTTTGTTCCTCAGATGCGTCCTCGAGCCTCTGTCGTTGCTTCCGGTGCTCGTGCTGCTCCTTGTGTCCAGGCTGCTCCGGCCTCTAAGTCATCCGACGAGGGCCTTGACGATCGTTCCTTCCGTCGTCTGAAGCGGCGATTGTCGTCGGAGAGGGTTTCTTCGCCTCGTCGTTCGCGCTCGCCATCTCCTGGCAAGGCTGGGGATTCTTCTCGTCGTGTTCGTCAGCGTGGCGCTGGCCTTGGTGGAACGTCATCTCCAGTTGTGGCTTCAGGGGGCGACTCTCATGGTGGCATGCCTGCTCCTGTTGTCGTTCCTCCGTCAGGTGAGGTTCTTGAGTCTGGCGGTTCGTCGAGCGTCGAGCGTGCGGTGAGTCTCAAGCACCTTTGCGTCAAGAGTGTCTCTGATCTTCGTCCTCGGGTGATTGCGTCGGTGGTGGATGCTCCGGACTTGGCTTTGGTTGTTGATTATTCCTCTTATCACATGAAGGTACGTACTTTTCGGTATTCTTGCTTACTTCGTCGTATTGCTTTTCTTCATGCTCGTCATTTGTCTTCTAGGCATTGTTGATGTTGGCGGAGGTGGCTCGTCGTCTTGAAGCTTCCAATACCCTGTGTTTGTCTTTGAAGAGTGTCTTGAAGAAAACCGTTGCTGAGCGTGATGCGCTGCAGGGTGTGGTGACTAAGGCGAAGCTTGAGGTTAAGATCTCCCGAGCTAAAGGCGTGCGCGAGGGTCGTCGAGTCGTTGAAGATGAGCTTCGTATGGCGAAAGACCATATCGCGGCTTTGGAGGCTTCTTTGGCGAGGCGTGAATCTCGGATTGAGCGTCTTCAGCGTGATGTCTCCGAGGCTGCCTCCTCCCATGCTAAGTTGAAGGCGGTGTTGGACATATGTGTCCTTAAACAAGATATTTTTATCCATTTGTAAAAGATTATGACAAGTCGTTGAATAAAGATGATGCTTATTATGATAATCTTATTATAGTTTCTTGTAGATTAAAATAGAATGTTTGATCCTTAGTTCATAAAGGATGCAATTATGAATTATTATCACAATAGAGTCAATGTGAGGAAGAATTAATAATCATAATAAATGAACTTAAAATGTCTGTGACCTAATTAACTGGGTGGGAGCTCATTAATCATTCAAGGTCATTAATGTGACTAAGTGATAATCCTATTCTAGATTTTGTGTGTGGCACACTCACTAGAAGTTCATTAAGTATGAAGTGTCTTCATACTGGACTGGACCTGACTTAAACTCCGGAAGTTTTCATATAAGACCATCACTGATAACTTGGAGTTGAGTCACTAGTATATGATCAAATGGATATTCGATCTAAGTCCTGAGTGATCTTAAGTCCGAGCTGCTGGCTTGATTGTTCTTTGATTTAACCGTTAAAGAACACAATATATTACCGTTGTTCCCAACACTATTATTTTGGGAGCATGATAGTCAGCAGTAAGGGTAGCTTGGTCATAGACATGGGCATCACACAGCTCTCTTCAGAGTCATGATGATTCCCTTGATTGTCGGTGGTCAGAAGTGAGAGGTACCAGTGCGCAACTTATGAATCGAAACCATAAGTGGGTCACTCATAATATTACGACTGAGTCAACGATGAAAATGCAATGAGGGGCATAACGGTAGAAACCGCCTGCTCGTGTGTGGATCATCAAGTGAAAGATCAATAACCCGAATTTGATTGTATCAATGGACACCCTGCTGTTATAAAGGGAATAATATATACTATATCACTAAAGAGTGCAGCCTCGGGTTTATAGTGGAATAACACCAAGGTTTGACGAACACCCTAACAGTTCGTTGGAGCTTAAGTGATACGGGTCCATGGTCCTCAGGATAGCTCCGTAACGGATGATACGTACGTGATAAATACATTGAAATGTTTTTAAGATCATTTGGCAAGACTCATAAAACTGAAGTCTGTGACAGACATCAGATAGTTTTATCTTAGTGTGGCAAAAGTACCATATCTTGGTAACCGAAATTAACTGAAAAAAGAAAGTAGAATTTGGATTTTCTTTCAACATGAAAGTTGTTGGAAATTAAATTCTAAGCAACGTTTCTTTTGAAACCGAGTCGTTTCGACGTACGGTTTGTGATTTAAAGAATTTCTAAGTTTGTGATCGTTTCGGTAAACTATGAAATTAAATCACATGTCACGAATTTAAATGATAGTGTGTCACCATGACATTTAAATGTGTGATAATGAGATCAGAGAATATTAATATAATTTAATTATTCGAATTTTGTTATTAATGTATTATTAATAATTATTCAATAATTAATAGATTTATATTAATATGAAAATAATACATTTTTATATATTATAGAGTGTAGAAATCGAATTGGGCTTTGGAATGTGGATCCATTCATATTCGAATGGATAGACTTTAGTCTTTCCATAATTACGGAAAAAGTACCAAATGTTTTGGTATTTGAGAAAAACCCTAAAATCAATTCAATCCATTGGATCGGTAATGATTTAATATCAACCGTTGGATTAGGATATTGATGAATTCGAAATTAATAACTTGGTGACCAAGTTTTCTCATTTTTCGAATTTGGTTAATTAATTATATCCGTTAGATCGGTCTCACATTTAATCTTTACCGTCGGATTGAAAATTAATTAATTATATATATTTATACTATTTTTCGAATTATGGTTTATGGATAAATTCGAAATTGTTTTTGTTAAATCTTTTTATTTTTCATTTTATCCTAAACTAATTAGATCCATTAGATCGGTTTAAAGATTTATCTCAACCGTTGGATCTAGATAATGATAATTTGAATTTTAATATATATATATATAATTCGAATTTATAAAGATAAGATGCTACGATTGGATTTTCTATTTTATCCAAATCTTTCTTATTTAATTAAATCCCTAATTAATTATATCCATTGGATTTAGATAAGATTAAATCTGGACCATTGGATTGAGATAATTAATTATATTTAATATATGAAATTCGAAAATAAGGGAGGGAATTTCTCCAATTCGGTTACGGTTTGTGCCTATAAATAGGAGTCTCATTCTACACATTTTTCACACCTTTCCCCAGAGAACAATTCGAACTCTCCCTCTCCTTTAGGGTCTGCGAATTTTCTCTCTGATCTCTCTGTCTGGTTCGGCTTAAGAGACTTAGTTCTCCGGAAGCTTAAAAAGAACCATCAGTTCAAAATTTTGCGACGGAGTCCTACCGGCGAAGCCCACGCTTCGGTACGAGGATTCCAGTAGAATATCCCGGAAGATCACGGGAGTTTCCCTCAGCACCGGCGGAGCCCTGCCTGATTCAGAATGCGCAGCCGGAAGTCGTCATTAGAGGTACGGCCTTATGCATTGGGTTAATAAATGCAACCATTTACTGCTTTCTATTTATTTCCTATTATGACTAGATTATTAATAATGATTTATGAATATTAAATTACATAATATTTATCAGATCTTGCTATATGGTTATTATCCAATATCCGGACCGTTGCACGGATAATAAGTTTTTTCCGCTTTAAATTAATTTTTAAATGTTACCCGGACGGTTCGGAGGTATAATTCGTGATAATTTACATGGAATCAGAGACGTGTTTTCCAACAATTGGTATCAGAGCCATGGTTCAAGGATAAATAATTACGTAATTTAATTAATGGGTTTAAGAACGAATTATTTGATGAATAAAATTAATTATTTAAAATTGAAATTTTGAATTTCTAGATATTTTAAATATTAATTTAAAATAAGAAAAATTACCCGAGCAGAAAAATTTTACCGGGTAATTGGACCGGGCTGCCCTTGGAAGCCCAGCCTGAGGGAAGGTACGAACAGGGGCTGCCGCTGCAGCCCCAAGGAGTTCGCCCAGCAAGCCCACGGGCAAGGCCCACGAGCAAGGCCCATGCCAGGGTCACTCGGCCAGGGCAAGGGCACCCGTGTGGGCCTGGCGCGCGGGCCGCAGCGCTGCCTGGAAGCGGAATGAGCCTGCAGGCCCAGCCCGAAGGGTGCGCTGCCTTGGCCCACCCGAGGGCTGTCCCTGCTCATTCCACGGGCACGTGGGCCCGGGCTTAAGTCCAGAGGGCCCACGTGCATTTTTTTAATAGGTCGGAATTTTAATTCCGACCCGGATTCCGTGGATTGAATATTAATTATTAATGAAATTAATATTTATGAATTAAAATTAATTATGTTTGATTAATTTATTGAATTAAAATATGGATGTTATTTCCGGATAAATAACATTGTCTTATTTTAATAAATTCATAAAATTAAATATGGATGTTATTTAATAATTAAATAACATTGTCTTATTTAATAAATTAAAATATGGATGATAATATTCGAAGAATAATATCATTGTCTTATTTTAATATTTCATAAAATAATAATTAATGGGCATTAAATTTTTTAATGATAATTCTTAGAGAATAAGTATCATTAACATAAGATTATAAATATTCATCATAGATATAATTTGTTATAACCTATTTTCATAACCCTCAAACATAGTGTCTATGTTTAGATAATTATTAATATGTCTATATAGGATAGATATAAATAATTAAGAGTAAATGTAAAAGTGTTAATTATTAGTCGGAAAAATTTCAACCGTACAATCTTGCCTAAGGAAGAGGGAATCAAAAGTGGGGCCGGTTCACCATCCACTTCTGGGTGACCGGTTAGGACCCCTCCCATCGACTTGGAGAGTGTATGGATTGATCTATCACTACCGACGAAATAATAAACACATTTCTAGGGCTTATTTGAAATTACGCGTCGTAATAAATAAAGCCAAAATATAAACTTTTAATGTGTCATTAATAGATAGTTTATATAATAAGTTTTTATAACTAAGAAATTTAAAAGCGTTATTTCCTAAAAACAATGGCAAGTATAGAATAAAACTAAGGTCTCCATTATTACTGTCACAAGGTCTACTAACCATACCGCCTCGTGTCACCCTAGTGTGTCCATTCCCTAAGGAAGGTGTGCTTGTGGAAGGTTTGACACTGTGATAGTTCCAAAAGAATATGGGGACGGAGGAATCTTGGAAATGGACCGCGAGTCACCATAGAGTGACCATTCCCTAAGGACGACGTTTCCAAGAGGATCCCGAGAACCGAAAATAATGGGTTAAGCTTGCACGGAAGTTGGTGCTTCCCGACCGTCTATGGTGATAGTTAATAATCATAGAGAACTTTGGTGGTTCTTGTTATGAATATTAATTATGTTTATGACTAAAACTTAGTTTAACCAAACTACACGGTTGATACCGCGAGTCACCCTAGAGTGACCATGCCACTAAGGACGGCAACGACGTGTACAATCGGTTAAATTATCACGAAATAGTTAAAGGGTTTATTTAACGTTTTCCGGGAACATGTTTGCATCATGTATATATTTCAAATAAAATATTTTTCAAAAACATTCTATCTATAATAAAGTTTAATAAGTTTCTTTTTCAATGCCGGTTAAAATGTCTTTCGACAAACAAGAATTGGAACTCTCTGCGCTGACGCTCAAGTCTCAAAATCAAAGCGATCTGGCTAAGGTCACAAAATCCCTTAGCAAACTGGCCATGAGTGGATCCTCAAAGAAACTCCGAATGGCAGATCAGAGCATCAAACTCAATGAACAAGAGGAAAAGAACGATTGGAAACCAGGAAGAAACTTTCCAGAATGGGAGTACAAACAATGCTGATTTTTCAGTATTGGAATCATGCTTCGTTGACAACTCATCCTTCAACTGGATCTTGGATTCAGGAGAAACGATTATCCATGTAATTCTCTTCAGTCCCTTGATTCATTAGAAGAAATAAATGAAGGACCAGCTTTAAAAGTAGGAAACGGTGAGTTTCTATAAGCAAAAGTTGTGGGAAATTTGCGACTGACTTTTGGGAATAAATTCTTATTTGCTAATAATGTATATTATTACCCAAATGTCTGCAGGTATATACTGTCGTCTTTTCTGTTGTACAAACAAGGATACACCTTAAATTTTCGTGGGTCCCATTGGGTCATCACGAAAGACGGTGTATATATTTGTACTGCTAAAGCAGAAAATGGATTGTATATTCTGAGACCAGATTATGGAAGTTGCATGAATACTGAGATGTTCAAATTGGCTATGCCAAGGTCAATTAAGATACCCAAAATTGATAATAATGTCCAAACCTATATGCGGCACTTAAGATTCGGTCATATTAATCTAGACAGGATAAAGAGGCTGGTAAAGGAGGTACCCCTTAAAGAACCAACAATCGGTTCTTTGCCTGTTTGTGAATTTTGTATATAGGCTAAAATGACAAAGAGACCTTTTTCTGTAAAAGGTCAAAGAGCCACAAGACCATTAGAACTCATCCACACAGATGTATGTGGTCCTATGAACATACAGGTGAGGGGTGGTATTGAATATTTTGTCACCTTCATTGATGACTATTCAAGATATGGTTATGTTTACTTAATGGCTAAGAAATCTGAAACCTTGGGTAAGTTCAAAGAATTTCTAGCAGAAAGTGAAAATATACTTGGACTATCATTAAAATCTCTTTGGTCAGATCGAGGAGGAGAATACCTTGATCATGAGTTCAGTGATCTCTTGATTGAAAAACGTATAATGTCTCAATTGACTGCTCCTGGCACACCAGAACAAAATGGTGTTGTAGAAAGAAGGAACAGGACCTTACTAGAAATGGTAAGGTCAATGCTGAGTTATTCATCACTTCCCAACTCATTCTGGGGATATGCTTTGTTGACGGCAACCAACATTTTAAATGTTGTGCCATCAAAATCTGTTTCAAAAACTCCCCTTGAATTATGGAATGGCAGGATACCAAACCTGCGACATTACAGAATTTGGGGCTGTCCAGCACATGTACGGAATTTGGAATCACGAACTGAAGTATATCTGTTCGTGTGATATTCGAAAGAGACAAAGGGAGGTTTTTTTATAGTCCAGAAAGTAAGAAAGTATTTGTATCTACAAATGCTACATTTCTGGAAGAAGACTATATGATGAACTTCAAACCTCGAAGCAAAATAGTGCTTGAGGAATTGTCAGGTGACAAAGTCACAACGCCGACAACAGTGCCTGTAGTCGAAGAGAGTGCGGTAACCATGGTCCCAAATCAGAACCAAGGGGTACTCAGACGTAGTGGGAGGTTCAAAAGACCTGTTGAGCGCTACGAGCACACCCAGTTGGAATTTATCCTAGCTGTTACAAACACTAGAGTTGAAGATCCCATATGCTATGAGCAAGCTATGATGGATCCTGATAAGGGAGAATGACAGGAAGCCATGAACCAAGAAATAGAATCAATTGATTCTAATGAAGTCTGGGAACTTGTAGACTTACCGGATGGCTTCAAAACCATTGGCTGTAAGTGGGTATACAAGCGAAAGAGAGGAATGGACGGGAAGGTTGAAACCTTCAAGGCTAGACTAATGGCTAAGGGTTTTACCTAGAGGGAAGGTATTGATTTCGATGAGACCTTCGCTCCAGTCGCTAAGTATAAGTCCATCCGGATTCTCATGGCCATAGCCTGTAGTCTCAATTACGAGATTTGGCAGATGGACGTCAAAACCGCCTTCCTGAACGGGTACATTGACGAAAACATCTATATGGACTAACCAGAAAGGTTCGTGCAGAAGGGTCAAGAAGGGAAAGTTTGCAAACTTTTCAAATCCATTTATGGATTGAAGCAAGCTTCTAGATCCTGGAATCTAAGGTTTGATGAAACCATCAAATCCTATGGATTCATACAGAACATCACTGAGGCCTGCATATACAAACTCAATGATGAAACCGTGGAGATATTTCTTGTTCTATACGTCGACGATATTCTTCTCATTGGAAACAGTGTGAAGAGGCTATCGGACGTGAAAGCGTGGCTATCTACGCAATTCCAAATGAAGGACATTGGAGAAGCCAGCTATGTTCTTGGGATCCGTATCTTCAGGGATCCCAACAACAGGCTTCTAGCCTTATCACAAGCAGCTTACATTGATAAGGTGCTTGATCGTTTTGCAATGGAAAACTTCAAGGGAGGTAATTTACCGACCAGACATGGAGTATTCCTTAACAGGAAAAAGTTCCCTACTTCTCCGGAAGAGCAAGATGAGATGAGGCGAATACCCTATGCTTCAGCAGTGGGAAGTCCGATGTACGCTACGCAGTGTACTAGGCCAGACATCTGTTACGCTGTGGGAATTGTTAGCAGATACCAATCGAACCCTGGTATGGCTCACTGGACAGTAGTGAATAACATTCTCAAGTATCTTCGGAGAACGAGAGACTATATGTTAGTGTTTTCAGGATCAGAACTGAATCCACTAGGTTACACTGATTTAGACTTTATGTCTGATAGAGACGCGAGAAAATCGACGTCGGGAGCAGTGTTCACCCTTGCTGGTGGAGCGATATTCTGGAGAAGCATAAAGCAATCTTGTATCGCAGATTCCACGATGGAAGTTGAATACGTGGCAGCTTGTGAGGAAGCCAAAGAATCATTTTGGCTCAAGAATTTCTACATAGAGCTGGGAGTTGTTCCAGATGTAGATGGGCCCCAAACACTATACTGTGACAACAGTGGTGCGGTGGCAAATTCTAAAGAGCCCAGAGACCATAACAAGGCAAAACATATAGAACGCAAATACCATCTCATAAGAGAAATAGTGCGTCGTGGCGACGTGAGGGTTGTGAAAATAACTTCGGAAGACAATCTGGCTGATCCATTCATCAAAACGTTGCCAGAGAAAATATTCAGGAGGCATCTGGAGAATATGGGTCTGAAAGACATGGGTCATCTTCTTTAAGTACAAGTGGGAGATTGTTAGACATATGTGTCCTTAAACAAGATATTTTTATCCATTTGTAAAAGATTATGACAAGTCGTTGAATAAAGATGATGCTTATTATAATAATCTTATTATAGTTTCTGGTAGAGTAAAATAGAATGTTTGATCCTTAGTTGATAAAGGATGAAATTATGAATTATTATCACAACAGAGTCAATGTGAGGAAAAATTAATAATCATAATAAATGAACTTAAAATGTCTGTGACCTGATTAACTGGGTGGGAGCTCATTAATCGTTCAAGGTCATTAATGTGACTAAGTGACAATCCTATTCTGGATTTTGTGTGTGTCACACTCACTAGAAGTGCATTAAGTATGAAGTGTCTTCATAATGGAGTGGACCTGACTTAAACTCCGGAAGTTATCATATAAGACTGTCACTGATAACTTGGAGTTGAGTCACTAGTAGATGATCAAATGGATATTCGATCTAAGTCCTGAGTGATCTTGAGTCCCAGTTGCTGGCTTGATTGTTCTTTGATTTAACCGTTAAAAAACACAATATATTACCGTTGTTCCCAACACTATTATTTTGGGAGCATGATCGTCAGCAGTAATGGTAACTTGGTCATAGACATGGGCATCACATAGCTCTCTTTAGAGTCATGATGATTCCCTTGATTGTCGGTGGTGAGAAGTGAGAGGTACCCGTGCGCAACTTATGAATCGAAACCATAAGTGGGTCACTCATAATATTACTGACTGAGTCAAGGATGAAAATGCAATGAGGGGCATAACGGTAGAAACCGCCTGCTCGTGTGTGGATCATCAAGTGAAAGATATATAACCCGAATTTGATTGTATCAATGGACACCCTGCTGTAATAAAGGGAATAATATAAACTGTATCACTAAAGAGTGCAGCCTCGGGTTTATAGTGGAATAACACCAATGTTTGACCAACACCCTAGCAGTTCGTTGGAGCTTAAGTGATACGGGTCCATGGTCCCCAGGATAGCTCCGTAACGGATGATACGTACGTGATAAAGACATTGAAATGTTTTTATGATCATTTGGCAAGACTCATAAAACTGAAGTCTGTGACAGACATCAGATAGTTTTATCAGTAGCGTGGCAAAAGTACCATATCTTGGTAACCGAAATTAACGTACAAAAGAAATAGAATTTGGATTTTCTGTCAACATAAAAATTGTTGGAAATTAAATTCTAAGCAACTTTTCTTTTGGAACCGAGTCGTTTCGACGTACGGTTTGTGATTTAGAGAATTTCTAAGTTTGTGATCGTTTCGGTAAACTATGAAATTAAATCACATGTCACGAATTTAAATGGTGGTGTGTCACCATGACATTTAAATGTGTGATAATAAGATCAGAGAATATTAATATAATTTAATTATTCGAATTTTGTTATTAATGTATTATTAATAATTATTCAATAATTAATAGATTTATATTAATATGAAAATAATATATTTTTATATATTATAGAGTGTAGAAATCGAATTGGGCTTTGGAATGTGGATCCATTCATATTCGAATGGATAGACTTTAGTCTTTCCATAATTACGGCAAAAGTACCAAATGTTTTGGTATTTGAGAAAAACCCTAAAATCAATTTAATCCATTGGATCAGTTATGATTTAATATCAACCGTTGGATTAGGATATTGATGAATTCGAAATTAATAACTTGGTGACCAAGTTTTCATTTTTCGAATTTGGTTAATTAATTATATCCGTTAGATCGGTCTAAGATTTAATCTTTATCGTCGGATTGGAAATTAATTAATTATATATATTTATATTATTTTTCGAATTATGGTTTATGGATAAATTCGAAATTGTTTTTATTAAATCTTTTTATATTTGATTTTATCCTAAACTAATTTGATCCATTAGATCAGTTTAAAGATTTATCTCAACCGTTGGATCTAGATAATGATAATTTGAATTTTAATATATATATATATAATTCGAATTTATAAAGATATGATGATAAGATTGGATTTTTGATTTTATCCAAATCTTTCTTATTTAATTAAATCCCTAATTAATTATATCCATTGGATTTAGATAAGATTAAATCTGGACCATTGGATTGAGATAATTAATTATATTTAATATATGAAATTCGAAAATAAGGGAGGGAATTTCTCCAATTCTGTTACGGTTTGAGCCTATAAATACGAGGCTCATTCTACACATTTTTCACACCTTTCCCCAGAGAAAAATTTGAACTCTCCCTCTCCTTTAGGGTCTGCGAATTTTATCTCTGATCTCTCTTTCTGGTTCGGCTTAAGAGACTTAGTTCTCCGGAAGCATAAAAAGAACCATCAGTTTAAATTTTGCGACGGAGTCCTGCCGGCAAAGCCCACGCTTTGGTACGAGGATTCCAGGAGAATATCCCGGAAGATCACGAGAGTTTCCCTCAGCACCGGCGGAGCCCTTCCCGATTCAGAACGCGCAGCCGGAAGTCGTCATTAGATGTACGGCCTTATGCATTGGGTTAATAAATGCAACCATTTACTGCTTTCTATTTATTTCCTATTATGACTAGATTATTAATAATGATTTATGAATATTAAATTACATAGTATTTATCAGATCTTGTTATATGGTTATTATCCGATATCCGGACCGTTGCACGGATAACAAGTTTTTTCCGCTTTAAATTAATTTTTAAATGTTACCCGGACGATTCGGAGGTATAATTCGTGATAATTTACATGGAATCAGAGACGTGATTCGCAATAGGCGGATGTTGACGCGAGTCTCGCTGAGACAGAAGCGACATGGCATGCAGCTTCCGACGAGGTGTACTGGTCGGGATTTGCGGATTTCCAGGCGGCTCATGTTCAGGAGAATGGTCATCTTGCTCTTTCCTTCAGGTTCCTTGACGTCCTTGGTGCTCCAGACTCCGTTCGTGACACGGAGCCTCTCAGCTTGACGTTTCCCAGAGATTAGTTTCTCTTTTATATGCCATTATGATTTGTAGACATTTTCGGGCTTTGCTTTAGCCTAACTCCTTGCCCTGGCACGTTCGTTTGGCGTATTTTGCCTTTCCACTTCGTACCTGTTTTATGACATTTATGCATTTAGTATAATTTGAACTTTGAGTTTTGTTCATACCTTTGCTTTGTCGAGTGTGCGAGTCGTGTCGCGTTGTAGCAGTCTTGTGAGTGCACTCTGCTGCGATTGTAGGGTCGTCACCCTTTTATAACCTGCAAGTAATACAGTTTTGTCCGTAGACGATGTTATGCCTTTGCTCGCCGGGTAGGTAATCCGACGAGTTTGGTCTTCCTATTATAGCCTGGCGTAGGATTTATCCGGATCGCAATTGCCGGTGCCTATTATAGCCTGGCGAAGGAGTTATCCGGATCGTAATCGCCAGTGCCTATTATAGCCTGGCGAAGGAGTTATCCGGATCGTAATTGCCGGTGCCTATTATAGCCTGGCGAAGGAGTATCCGGATCGTGCCGGTGCCTATTGTTGCCTGGCGAAGGTCTTCGACACGTGGTCGGTCTTTTTTTTTTTTAGGGTCGATATGTACCGTAGTACCCCCCGAGTTTTGGCGAAATCTGCCTTGCAGTTTCGGGAAAACTTTCAGAGATATTTCGTAAAAAATAATTTATTCATAGATAGGTTGGCCTACTTAGTAGACTTGGCCTTGCGCATTGCGCTTTAAAAGGATATGGACTACCTTATTGGTGTATATTGACCGGTAGAACTGGTGGCTCGCCTTGGCGTAGACAGTCGATTATCGCAGTCATCCACTTGGGCTCGTCTTCGGTGTTGATGGCGAGAATTTCTTCGTAGGCGGTTGACTCTTCCTCCGTCTCTTCGTCGGGGGTCTTGTGCCATTCGTCTTCTCCTTTTCCGCTCATTGCTCGAGCTAGCATGGCTGCTTCGTCGTTGGCGGTTGCAGGGATCCAAGTGATCTCGTGCCATGTCAATGGCTGGAGGCGCTCCATGGCTTCTTGCAGTTGAGTCAGCGTCTTGTCTTCCTGTGTCGGTAGTCCGCCGTTCATCTGGCTCGCGATCTTCTGTGAGCTGTAGTGTACCTGTAGATTCTTCACGTCGAGCCTTTCGGCGAGGTTTAGGCCGGCGAGTAGCGCTCTGCATTCGGCTTCGTCGCTGGAGGCTTTGAACTCGAATTTGATGGCGTACTTCGACTTTTTTCCTTGAGGGCTGATGAAGACGATTCTGCTCCTGCGCTGGTGTCATCGTTGTTTCCGCTGATGTGCATACTCCATACCGACCCGTTGGGCGCGGTTCTTCTGCTTGGCAGTGCGTCCTTCGTCTCCTTTCTTCCTTCAGCTGCGGTGGTGTCGGCGCCGTTAGTTTGCTTGGCGACTATGTCAGCCTTTGCTTCTCTTTTCTTGGCGACCCCTGTTGGCGTTCTTCTTCGCTCCTTCGCTTGGCGTGGTTGATCTTCCGCTTGATAAAGTGTAGGCGGTTGAACATCTTGTCGACGAGGCGCCTGTACGTTGCGTAGTCTGAAGAGTCTTCTGATGCAGCTCCGCTCGTCTTCCTGGATTGGTCCAAGGTCTTCTCGTATTGTCGCAGGAGGGCAAATATTTATCTCAGTCCGATAACGGCTGTTGGATTTTTCGTATCCTCTCCTGGTTCTCCTCGTCTGGCGATGCTGAGGTTGTTGACTCCTTTGCTGATGGCGGCGATTGTGGCTGTGCTCCGGCGTACTCCCTTCTCGTAGCAGGCTCGTGACTCAGCTTGTCTTCCTCGCATGATTCCAACTCCGCTCAGCGTTGGGAACTTGACGAGTAGGTGATAAGTGGATGTCACGGCCTGGAGTTGGTTAAGCGTGGGCCTTCCGATGATGACGTTGTATGACGAACGCATGTCAACGATGAGATAGCTCACCATTCGAGTAACCCTAGGTCCGTCTTTGGCCCCGAAGGTCATCGGCAGCTCGATGGATCCTTCGGTCGTCACGCGTTCTCCTGCAAAACCGAATAGCGCTGTACGAACTGGGTTTGCGATGATTCGACCCAAGCTCATCTTGTCGAAGGCCGTCTTGAAGATTACGTCGGTTGAGCTTCCGTTGTCGATGAGGATCCTCCTAACCATGTTGTTGGCGATCTGTGCTTCCACGACGATGCGTCGTTGTGCGGGTGATAAATGGTCAGAGTTTCGTCTTCTATAAAGGTGATGGCTTCGTCTGTGCGGATTGGAGGTGTTGAGCCCATCAGGTTAACCTGGTTTGGCGACCATCCTATCTCCGTTGTGCGTGCGTAGCTCCGTCTGCTTTGGCCTGAGTCTCCACTTTCTGGTCCTCCGATTATCGTTGATACGACGTTCAGTGGGGTTTCTGCTATGGCTTTCCCTCGGTCGTCGCCTTGATTCGTCGGTTGCGCCATCGTCAAGAGTGGGGTTGGCATGCCCCCGTCATCCGACGTGAGCCTATTGACGAACTCTTTTTGCTGTCTTTCCTTGATTAGCTCTTCAATTTGGTTCTTCAGCTGGTAGCACTGCGACGTGATGTGACCATAGTCGTGATGGAATTGGCAGTATCGGCTTTTATCCTTCCCCGGCTTGTTAAGCGGAGGGGGCTTCTTTAACTTGTCGCCATGCATCGCGTATATCATGTATGGCGTTGTCGTCAGCGCCGTCTAGTCTCTTTAGCGGAATGGCCTCCTCATCGCCTGACTCCATTGCGGTTTCGTCATTCAGTTCCTGCTGTTTTCTGGGCAACTTTTCTTCATCTTTGGCTCATCGGGGGAGCGATCGTGGCTTCGTTGACGGCTCCCTGGCTCCGTTGACTTCCTGCTGGCAAGGTAATCCCCAACAGAGATGTGCTGAGCTGCTCTTGTCATGAGCTCCGTCATGGTTGACGGTCTTTCCTTCACGAGGGAGATTAAGAATTCTCCGGTTTGTAGTCCGTCGATGAGGGCGATGATGGCATCGCTGTCGGTGTAGTCGCTTACCTTGTTGGATTCTTCGACGAAGCGGTTGATGAACTTCTGCATGGATTCGTTGGTCTTCTATTTGATGGACCAGAGGTAGGATTTTTCCTTTCTTTGAGTCACTGCGCCAGCGAAGCGGGCGAGGAACAGGTCCTTGAGCTGGTTGAAAGAGTAGATGCTTGCCTTGGGTAGTCTAGATCTCCGTTCCCATAAGGGTTAGACACAATGCCTGGCATATCGTTCCCATAAGGGTTAGACAGAATGCCTGGCATATCGTCGTTCCATTCAAATGAACTATTCAAACGCCGTTCCCATAAAGGTTAGACAGAATGCCTGGCATATCGTCGAGGCTGAGCACTTCTTCATCTGCATGATCGTCTGGTATTGTACGAGTTGGTTGACTGGATCTCCTTTCCCGTCGTAGATGAGGTTGCTTGCGAAGCGTAGGTCGCCTACGGCTTCTCCGTCGAGCACGGCACGGCCTCTCGCGCCACGGTCCTGGGCAGAGCGCAAGTCTTGGATTTCCTTCTGCATTCCATGGAGGAGGTCAAGTACATCGTCGGGCTGCGGTTGGCGAGGCTCCTGGTGATCTAGGCGGCGGTCGGGCGAGGTCCGGCGGTCGCGTTGCTGGTCTTCTCTGTAGTCTTCGAGGTAGATAACTTCAGCTCGTCTTCCAATTCGCGTCTTGGTGAGGGTTGGCGACCCCCTGGGCGGTTTTCGTACGCCCCAGCAAGGTTACGGTCTTCATCACGACGGTTCCCTTGGTGACCCTCGTGGCGAGCCTGGCGAGGGTCTGGGATGTTCAGTTAGTGCTCCATGTCGTTAAAGTCTTCGGCCTGGTGAACCTTCTGAAGACCCCCGGGCGAGCCTGGCGAGGTTCTGGGTAGTTTCGACGGTCTCCAACTTCTTCGGGATCTTCGGCCTGGCAAACCTCCTGACGACCCCACGGGCGAACCTGACGAAGGTCCGAGTAGTTTCGGCGGTCTTCAACATCTTCGGGATCTTTGGCCTGGCGAACCTCCTGACGACCCCCCGGGTAGCCTTGACGAGGGTCCGGGTAATTCCGGCGGTCTTCAACGTCTTCGGGATCTTCGGCCTGGCAAACCTCCTGGTGACCCCCCGGGCGAGCCTGACGAGGGTCCGGGTAGTTCCGGCGGTCTTCAACATCTTTGGGATCTTCGGCCTGGCGAACCTCTTGGCGACCCCCCGGGCAAGCCTGACGAGGGTCCGGGTAGTTCCGGCGGTCTTCAACGTCTTCGGGATCTTCGGCCTGACGAACTTCCTGGCGACCCCCTGGGCGAGCCTGACGAGGGTCTGGGTAGTTCTGGCGGTCTTCAACATCTTCGGGATCTTCGGCCTGGCAAACCTCTTGGCGACCCCCCGGGCGAGCCTAACGAGGTTCTGGGTAGTTCCGGTGGTCTTCAACGTCTTCGGGATCTTTGGCCTGGCGAACCCCTGGCGACCCCCCGGGCGAGCCTGACGAGGGTCCGGGTAGTTCCGGCGGTCTTCAACGTCTTCGGGATCTTCGGCCTGGCGAACCTCTTGGCGACCCCCCGGGCGAGCCTGACGATGGTCCGGGTAGTTCCGGAGGTCTTCAACGTCTTCGGGATCTTCGGCCTGGCGAACCTCCTGACGACCCCTCGGGCGAACCTGACGAGGGTCCGGGTAATTCCGGCGGTCTCCAACGTCTTTGGGATCTTCTGGGTCTTCGGCCTGGCGAACCTCTGGCGACCCCCCGAGCGAGCCTGACGAGGGTCGGGCCGGTCCTGGCGACCTTCGGCATCTTCTGGGTCTTCGGCTTGGCAAACCTCCTGGCGACCCCCCGGGCGAGCCTGAGGAGGGTCGGGGTAGTCCTGGCGACCTCCGTTGCCGTTGCTTTCTCCCGTATTTTCTTCGTTGTGAGCGTCGTTGGCGCCGTCTTCATTCCTGATCTGAGCTGGTGAAACTTGGCGAGGCGGCTGAGTCTGCCTGGTGAGGGTTTGGGCCCTCGTGTTGAGCGCGATGCTGGTCGTTGGTTGCGGCATCGCGCGTTGTGAAGCACTAGCGCGGCTCGTCATGTCGAATGGCGATTGTCGTGCTCTGTTCTTCCGATGATTGCTGGAAGGGTCTCGAGACGTGTTCTCGGGCTCCCCCTCCTTCTAGCGCCAAACTGTTAATGCGTAACAATGGCTTTAACTTAGAGTCGGATCGAAGGTTCGGGTCCCAAGATTGACCCGCTGAACACAGGGATGATTGAATGCTGAGTCAACGCAGGTTGATTGTTGATCGTCGAAGCTGGAGGCGATTCCGTTGTCTTGGATGAGTCTCCGGGCTGTCGTTGACGATCCTCGGCAAACTTCCTTAGTGGTGACAAAGTCTGGTTCACGGCGAAGCTCCTCGTCCGGGCGGAGTCCTTGTCTTGGCGATGTCCTCTTCTGGGCGAACTCCGGTCTTGATGAAGCTCCGAGCTGGTCTTGATGATTCTTCGTGCTTTTCCTTCCTTGGCGAGCTCCTATGGCGAGGGCGGACCTGCAAAAAAGGGTAGAATGGGCCCATGCCCCGTCGCTTATGGTTGGGCGAGGCTGCCTACGTATCTCAGCTTAAGAGAATCAGGTCCCCCGTAGTTCGGGGTGATAAACGGCGGGTGAATGATGATGTGGTTTGACTCGTCGGAAGTGCCGTTGTAGGCGGCGCGGGGGTGACCCTTGGCCCGATGGCTGGGTATTACCGACGTGATGTGTTCTTCGTTGACCTCGTTGGTGTTGGCGAACTCACTGTCGAACTTCACTCGTGTTGGCGAAGTACAACGAGAGCCTTGACCTGACGTGGTGTGCTCCTCTGTCGACTTTGCCAGGGTAGGTGGCCTCGTATGACGAGGGGCCTTATCCTGACGAAGGGACGCTCCTTCCTCTATCGACCTCGCAGGTGGTGGCGTGGTTACCCACCTGGCGAGGGACGCCTTAGCTGACTCGTCGAACAACCTTTCTTCTCAGGCCTAAGACTCTGCTTCTAGATTTATCTTAGCTCTTAACTCAAGCCCTTTCCTCCTTAAGAGTAGGCGAGTTTTCTAGAGAGAGAAAGCTAGAGAGAGATGCTCTGGAGAAAGTTGTGAGTGAGTGTGGAAATGAGGACGAGAAGGCTCCTATTTATAGGAAAAGCGACTCCCTAAAATTACACCTCCTAGGGGCCTTCGAATTCCCTGATAACTGCACCTTCAGGGGTCTGCGAATTCCCTGAATATTGCACCTCCAGGGGCTTGCGAGTTTCTCCTTTGTGAAAAGGGTTGTCGGTGCTTCTTGATTCATCTTCGATGTCTTCGGGTTGTCCGCAAGTCCGCTTGTTGTGTTCGGGAAAATCCGGAGGATTTCCCGGAGATCTTCGTGGCCTCGGATCTCCTCGTCGTGTGGGATGATTACAAGTTACGCCCTCGTCAAGTTATGACGAGGGAACTTGGCGCCTCGTCGGCTTGTCGCCTCGTCGCCTTGCCGGCTTCGTCGCCTCGTCGCCTTTTCGCCTTGTCGGCTTGTCGCCTCGTCGGCTTGTCGCCTTGTCGCCTTGTCGGCTTCGTCGCCTCGTCGCCTTGTCGCCTTTTGGACCCCGGGCCTCGCCAATGTCTTAGTTCTTCGGTCCCGGGCTTTTGGTGTTGGTGATGGGCCTTGACTTACCATGACAGGCTTTGACTTTTTTGAACGGGCTTTGACCTTTGCCAAAGGGGGCCCAATTTTTATATGTTTCGAAAAATGCACAGTTATTAACTCCGAATGACGTACACAAAATCAAATTCAACGAAATATCTGAATCAAACTTATTCTCCAAATATAGTCCCAATCTTAATTAAAATATATTTTGCATATACAAATACATATAAACAACTGTTACAAATAATGATTAATTGTACAACATTATAGGAACCAGGAACTGAGAGCGTTATTGGGAGCTAAAACCGGTTCTGTAGTGCTTGTAATTTTTTATAATGTTAGTACCTTTAATTTTTATATATTATCATTTTAAAATTTAGATGTAAACTGTGTATATTTTTATTAAGACTATATTATTCTTAATTATGATGGGTTTTTTTTTTTTTTTTTTTTTTGTTAAGTGGTATAAGAATATATAAGCCACAAAAAATATTATTATTATAGTGCTCTATAGTGTGTGAGACGTGCACGGTTATCGGAGATCATATGGGTATGGGACTGTATGGTCGAAGAGGCATAAAAAATTGATTGGTATTACTTATGTTAACAAGATGCATCTGATTTTTAGCAGCTTGTTCAAAGGAACTCCAAAGTTAAGCGTGCTTGGCTTGGAGCAATCTTGGGTTGGGTGACCTCTGTTGGGATCTGCTTATTCCCTAGGCCCCTAGGACAGTCGCGGAAAATTAACAGACCATGTCTAACCCCTTTATCTATTAACAGACCATGTCGTTGTCGAATAGACTACATGACTGAAACCTTTTCGAATGGAGGCCAAACTAGTTGACTTAAGGTGTCATGTAATCCCTACGGTGTACATGCAACGAGTGGAGACCCTCTTACGCTAACTCCTGCTATTTCAACTAAATGTATTTATTTCTAAGATAATCATCATGGTTATCTAAGAGTGAGCTCTAAACTAGGAACTTACGTTTTAATTATCCAGAATTAAAAGAAATACTATCATTTTCATAGCTATAATTAGCTTCCCACTAATGACACATTAACTTAGCTTATTCCTAGGTTATTATCATATACCAAGTATACTAAGAGCCTATAATAAAATCACATGACAATTATGATAGTAATAAACATGAGATGTGTTCTCCAGTCAGATGGGAGGACACCCTAACCGGCCATCCTAAGGGACTATACCGACCTCACTTTTGTTTCCCTCTTACTAAGACAAGAACACGCACTTAAGAATGTTTTGCAATTGATAAGTGAAATTATTTATTACTTAATTATTTACAATCTATTGCTAAAAAAGAAAGTACCCATAACAATCTCAAATATATATAGCCACTATATATAATTAATTACATTATGAATTATTAATTGGTGATCAAACAACGATGAACAATCACATTATGAATTATTAATTGGTGATCAACCAACGATGAACAATCACATTATGAATTATTAATTGGTTATCAAACAACGATGAACCATGAAATTATTATCTATGAAAAAGTAATTAAAAAGACGATAATTAAATTCACAAAAAGAAATTAGTCATCCATTTTTAATTATTAATTAAACAAATTAATTAACCGTGATTTTTATTTTTCTATTAGAGTTTAAAATATAATAAAATAAACAAATTATTTCTATTTATTCATCCCAACACTCTTTGGGTCATTTTAACCTAAATAATTTTACCCGTACTGTATTGGATTCGGGTAAAAACCCGAAACAAAAAAACAGTTTAAAAAAAAAATCAACTTTATTGGTCAGACGCGTGGTAGGCACCCGCCCAACGCGTGTGGAGTGCGTGGTCCAGCTATGTTAGACGACACGCGGGTCAACAACTTGTCAAACCCGTGGACCAGCTCTCGGGTTTTTTCGCTGAGCTCAAAGCCCAACAGAGTGCATAAGATGTTGTGCCTTCGGCCCATCCTGCGTTAAGAGAAGGAGAAGCCCAATTGGGCTTCTCGATTCGGCTGCCCGTCAGGGTTGTAACCTTAATTCGCGATTAGGGTTTGACTTAGATCAAACACGAATCATTTAACCCGGTTTTAAAGATCGGGTGAATTTATATTTTTAAAATAAAATTTAAAATACTAGAATATACAAAAATTTTATTTTCACAAAAAATAATAATAAATATTTTCTCAAAAAATAAATTTTCAAAACAATTCCAATAATCATCCAAAAATCAAGAACAAAAATAGTTTCTCAAAATTGAAAGCTCTAATACCAATAGTTGGGATTAACCTATTCTCTACGCCCCTATAGAGAGAGAAAGTCGATTTCTAGAGAAGCTCTGAGCAGAGAATATGTGAATGAGTGTTTAAAATGAGAAGGAGAAGTCTCATATTTATATATAAAAGGTTGGACCTTTTTCCTTGATTTGGGGAATTAATGGAGAATATTCTCCAATAATTATCCCTTATAGGACTGTGACACTCATCAATCCTGTGAGCCAAGAGGGCAAGAACGGGTAAGATGTTCACTTTCGCAACGCCTGGGCAAGGGGATGTGATGATGGGATGTTCCTGAGACTGTACAGGGATGGGACTGCACAATTATTGGAAATCTGACAGGTTTGGGACTGTATTGTCAAAGACGCTTAAAAAAATTGATTGGTACTACCTATATCAACAAGATGCATCTTATTTTTGTATCTCGTTCATAGGAACTCCAAAGTTAAGTGTGCTTGGCTTGGAGCAATCTTGGGATGAGTGACCTCTGTTGGGTTCTACCTATTCCCTAGGCCCTTGGGACACTCGCCGAAAATTAAATTTGTCAGTTAGCCTATGCGAGTGGGGTAACCCATTATAAATATATTTTAACTAGGATTAAAGTCCCATACCTGAAATCCTTATTACCTTATCCGGCTTATGTAGCCCAAAAATAATTATTGTATCCACTAGTCGTGATAATTAATTTTATAATTCATTATCTAGTGATTCGATTCGGGTTGTAGCAACAATAAATAATTCTCAATCAATAAATACAGTGCGTACCTTATTTGACGATTTTGCATGCACCCTGTGATCTCTTATCGAAACCAACTTCCTCTGAATTCGCGCCTCCTGATTTGAGAATCTCTTGACATGAATTTCTCCCAGTAATATTCCGATGTATTCTCCAGAATTAGACTGCCAGAATGTGGGGTCTCCTCTGAGTAATAATGAAACCCAAAAAAGTCTGACATGGAAATTTTCTATTGTAATCAAAATTGAAAACCAGAGAGAGTGAATAGGCGGTGGCGAATTTTTCTGTGAAAGTTAGATTGTGTCTTCTGATTTCAGATTTAGCCTAATTATAGGGAAAACCAAATCTTATCACCTGGACATATCTACTCTTTATGTATTATTTAATAATAAATATTAAATAAGATAAGAATAATATCAAATCTTTTTAAATCTTTTTCAATAAAGATTTAATCTAATATTTCAATAAAACAAATCTTCCGAAATAAAATCTTCCAAGATTATATCTCCATAAATTTCAAAATATATAAACAAATATATAATAATTCATTCAAAAATTAGGTTAAAAACCAAATAATATATATCTATTAAACTATAATAAATTACTAATAACAAACATTAATAATTCAATAGAATAATTAAAATTATATTATCAATTAAGTATTCCATTAAATATTTAATTTAATATTAAATTTACAGGAAAAACAGTGACCATTTCGACCTCAAATAAAAAACTATTTCGACCATAACTCTCAAACCTTTTATCAGAATATCACGATTTAAAAAGATAAATTGATCCGAATTTGATTTTCCACAACCATATGTTCATTCAGAATCAAATTTAATTATACATTTTTCAACTTCCCGGGAAGTACCATAAACTTTGGTACTTTTTAAACTTTTAGGTGAATAGACATTATGTGACTAAAGTAACAATTCTAGTATAATTGGATCTACCCTATATTCTATATGAATATTAAATGTGGTTTCATTCTTATGGAGCTACAAAGGGGACTAATGGACATACTACTTAAGCTACGGTTAAAATGAAGAATTCTAACCAACTTCGATAATACTCTACTATAGCTTGAAGCTGAACTTTTAAGTAGTGATATTATTATATTCCCAATCAGATAAGTCTATTGATACAATCAGATTGTCAGAATCTAAGTTTTCGTATTAATATGATTTTCATCAAAATGATATGTTAACATACTGCCGTTTTGACGACACTCTCTTCAATCGATGATTCTTACAAATTATTTACTAACCGGGTTACAAATGCATTGAGTTGGCCTTGAGTACTTATTCGTTTCCCATTAATCATAATGAAGAAATTATGAAGTCATTGTCCATATATGTATTATACAGCTTGTCTCAGTTAACCGCGTGATCCAAAAATGAAAGTATTGGGAATACAATTGTAAACTTTAACAATGAATTGAAAGATCATGTAAGTTGAACCGTACAAGTCCATAATAGTTTAGGACATTAACCGATGTCATCCGTTCATCTAAGTGACTTAATCTTACCATCATCAATGACAGACGTATGTGATGATTTCAAATTCAAGTACATAAGTCTGTCATTGATGATAGTAAGATTAAGTCACTTAGATGAACGGATAAGATCGGTTAATGTCCTAAACTATTATGGACTTGTACGGTTCAACTTACACGATCTTTCATTTGATTGTTAAAGTTTACTATTGTATTCCCAATACTTTCATTTTGGGATCACACGGTTGACTGGGACAAGCTGCATAATACATATATGGATAATGACTTCATAAATTCTTCATTATGATTTATGGGAAACGAATAAGTACTCAAGGCCAACTCAATGAATTTGTAACCCGGTGAGTAAATAATTTGTAAGAATCATAGATTGAAGAGAGTGTCGTCAAAAGGGCAGTACGTTAACATACCCTTTTGATAAAAATCATATTAATACGAAAACTTAGATTCTGATAATTTTATTGTATCAATGGACTTATCTTATTAGGAATATAATAATATCACTACTTAAAAGTTCAGCTTCAAGCTATAGTAGAGTGTTATCGAAGTTAGTTAGAATACTTCATTTTAACCGTAACTTAAGTAGTATGTCCATTAGTCCCCTTTGTAGATCCATAAGAATGACACCGCATTTAATATTGATATAGAATATAGGGTAGATCCAATTATACTAGATTTGTTTCTTTAGTCACATAATGTCTATTCACCTAAAAGTGGAAAAAGTACCAAAGTGGAATTTCAAATTCAAGTCTAGTTCGTCCTATATGGAGACACTCCATAGTCACAAGATGACTTTTGTTCTTATAAATGAAGAGCTCGGTTTCTTTCGTTTATTATGTAATGAGATCCGAAAAGAATGGTCTCCTAAAACATGTCTATTGATATAAAAAAACCTCTCTCTCTACATGGGTTTTCTTCCCTTTTATAGACCAACATTCCTACTTTCCTAGGAGTCCCATCGGCTCACCCCCCAGGTGTCTGGAAAAAGCCTGGTGCATCCCCTTTCGCATGGTTCGAGCCTGCCGGGTCACTTCCAAGGAGGTCGCATTAGTTGCTCATCCCATCACGGCGTGCTAGCATTTAATACCCTTCCCATCGGATCCTTGAGCATTAAATGTCTGTCCCATCGAATCCTCAAGCATTGAATGCCTGTCCTATCGGCAATCGTCGATGGGATCAACACATTTCATCTTGCTAGAGCCTCGTCGCCACTTCCTCGTTGGGCTCAGCGTCGTCGACTCTCCTCGTTGGTTCACGTGTTGTCGACTTTCCTCGTCGGTCTTCGTGTCATCGACTCTCCTCGTCGGTCTCGGCATCCTCGACTCTCCTCCTCGGTCTCGGCGTCGTCGACTCTCCTCGTCGGTCTTAGCATCGTCGACTCTCCTCGTCGGTCTTTGGGTCGTCGACTCTCCTCGTCGGTCTCAGCGTCGTTGACTCTCCTCGTCGGTCTCAGCGTCGTCGACTCTCCTCGTCGGTCTCGGCGTCGTCGACTCTCCTCGTTTGTGTTTTGTTCGTGTTCGGAGGTCTGCTCTTTGATCCCGTCCTGCCGCCTCTCGCGGCCCTCATTGTGTTGAGAGGGATCCGACCGGATCTGACCTTAACAGTTAGTCCCCCATTTTATCAAGTGTTTTGGCACTTGGTAAAATGACAGGCAAGCTTCTTGGGGGTTCTCCTTGTCGGGTCAACTCTGTCAAGGGTTTTTGCCGGATGGTTGTTGGTTCGACGAGTTTTTGTTGATGATGTCCCGTTGGCGGACCTTCATCGAGGACATCCTGCCGAAGAGATTTTGTTGGAGAGTCTTTGGTCGGCGAGACTTCGTTGATGACGTCCCGTCGGTGGGCCTTTGTCGAGGACATTCTGCCAAAGAGATTTTGTCAGAGAGCCTTTGGTCGGCGAGACATCCTTGTAGGTGAGTGGGTCGTTGACCATTTGTCTGCGATGTTTTTGTCTTGCCCGATAATCCTCTAGAGCTGGGCCCACCTGGGCCTAATCTGCAGGCTACGCATGCCTTGGGCAGGGGAAACGTCCCTTCCCATTAATGCGCGTTGTTTCGTACTCGAGTGCTCCTGGGGAGTTGTAACGGCTCCTTATCCTGGCCATTCATTTTTTTTTAAAAATGCTCTAAACCTGCGCCGTTGGATCGAGTTGCACCGCTTTGTGTTCCCCTTCGGTTTGTACCCTTTATACAGCCTCTCCTTGTCTTTTTTCCCGTTTTTTCCTCTGCAACTTTCATTCCGGCGAGTCTTCCCTGCTCAAGCCTTCTCTTTTCTGGTTCTCCAGCAACTTCTTTTCTTTTCGGTAACGGTATGTCGCCCGGCAAAGTGTTCGCCACTCGATCCCTCTCTTCTATTATGACGGAATCCATGTTGGAGCTCATCGCGCGGAAGTATTTCACTCCGGAGAATGTTTACGCGCGACTTCCAAACCCCGGCGAACTGGTCGATAACCCTCTGGCGGGTTATGTTTGCCTATATGAAGCCTTCTTCCGGCACGTGGGGCTTTATCTCCCGATACCTAACCTCATTTTGGCGTTCCTCTACGCCTTCAAGCTTTCCATCACTCAAGTGGCGCCCAACGTACTTTGCCTCCTTCTTAGCACCCTGGTGATTGTGTGTGAGGAGGGGGTGGAGGTTACTTTGGAGGACCTCATGCGCCTCTTCCTGCTATCCTGGAATCCTCAGAATTTGGGGTGACTTATGGCGTCGCATCGACTTCGGGAGCATGTTTTGATGAATACGCCGAGCAAGGAGTCTTCCTAGTGGAACAAGTACGTCTTCGTGCGGATAAATTCCCGCACCT
Organism: Parietaria judaica; assembly: GCA_954871525.1. NCBI lineage: Eukaryota > Viridiplantae > Streptophyta > Magnoliopsida > Rosales > Urticaceae > Parietaria > Parietaria judaica. The sequence goes on from OX940860.1 coordinate 59,431,230, forward strand.
TCGGCCCTAACCATGCCAATCTCCCTCTTGAGTGGGCCGTCGACGTGCCAAAGTTCAAACCCGAAGGTGATGATTCGCGCTTCCAAGCGCTGCACCAGGCCCTTCTTGCGAGCCGTCGTCGGGATTGGTCCCACAATTTCAGCGACGATCGGATACATAGCTCGGGCGTGTTCCGAGAGGCGATGATTTTTGGCCCTCGCCCGACTTTACTTCTCCCGAAGGGGTTTTCTCGTGTGGTCGAGCCGGAGGATCGGTCGGCTGAAAGGAGCCGCCCAGTGAAGAGGCTTCTCCGACGGCAGTGTCTTCAGGTAAACAGCCGGCCGAGGAGGCGCACGAGGCTCATGCACAAAAGATGCCGAATGTCGCCGTTTTCGCCCCGGGATTCTCCGGTACCGAGTCTTCTCGGTCGGTCACGCTGTCGGGTTCTCATCGGGTCGACGAGATACGCCTCGCGCCTGCCCGGAGGCAGAGGGTCGATTTCATCGACTCGTTCATTCCAGCTGTCGCTCACCCCAATGATCCCTTGCCTTCAGCTACTGATGAGGTTCCCGAGCCTTCCTCTCTGCCTTCGTTGACCGAGCCTCAAATCGAGGAGACGCAGGATGCACCCGATCCAGGAACAGGTGTCGATGCCGTTTATTTATGCTCGACGCTTTTGCCGAGGTCGGAGGGTATTTCTTCACCAAATGTCAGCGAGCATGCCGCTTTCCCCTCTTCGCTGGAGGTGCCTGGTGGTGTTCCCGACTGGGCCCCTTTGCCAGAGGGGTCTTCTTCTTTTGCCCCTCTCCTCGCCGATCGAGATGAGGGAAGAAGTGACGCTCCAGAAGAGCCCTTACATCCCTCCGAGGTCCGCGCGGCTGCTTCAGAGGTGGTCAATGTCATGGAGGCGGTTTCCTCTGCGGGCGACGCCTCTAGTGGTACGTCTGCTGCTGTGGTTTCCGGGGATGTCCCGGCGCTACCTGCGCCGGCCGGTACTGTCAGTGAGGCTGCTCTGTGGGCCCTGCCGTCGTCGACGATTCCCACCGTAATTCTCGTGGCTTCATTGGGAGCTCGTGCTTCCCCTTCTCGGGATGGCGGGTCCTTTTCTTCGGGTTTGTCTCCTCCCCTTTCCCCGGGTCTTGGGAAGACAGTTCTTTGCTCCAGTTTCACCGAACGCTTTCTTCTCACCCCGATTGCCGACTCGTCCTTCGAAGATTGGTCGGTCTATTCGGTCTCTGTCTGTGGAAATTTGTCCCTGGCGCTCTCCGGGTCTCATGGCGCTGCTGGGCCTATCGAAGAATGCGACAGTTATGTTGCTTTTATCGGAGGGATCCTTCGAAGCATTGCCCAAGCGAAAGACCTTCTTATCTTTGGGCGTAACACCGTGGTGGAGGCGTTGGCTAGGTCGCGTGAGCTTTCGTTGAAGCTCGCCGACGCCCAGGGCAATATTCTGAGGGCCGCTGCTGGCGAGCGAAGGGCTCGTGAGGAGGCTGAGGACTCCGTCGTGAAGCTAGGTATGGCAATGGCTTCGCTGTGGGAAATGTGCTCCGAGCTTGGGGCAGAGGCGGCGCTCCGTCAGTCGGTTGAGGCCAGGCTGAAGGAATAAGAACGACTCGTCACCGTTGGCGAGGACCAGCTCAAGGAAGAGCGGGAGCGTTACTGCCTCGTTGAGGAGAAACTTGGGTCGGAGCTTTGGGCCAGATCTAAACGCCTTGCCCGAATTGCTGAGATTGTGGGACTGTCGCCCACTGAGGATGAGCACGTTGCCTTCCGGGTTAAGGAGCTATCTGTCCAGCTGAGGCAGGCTCAATCGGCGCTCAACGTCGTTACCGAGGAGCTGGAGTTGGCGAGGACGGAGGCCACCGAAGAGAAGCATTCCCGTCAGAGCTTGTTTCATAATGCCTCTGTCAAGCTCCACTGTCTACAGAAGAGGTTCAAGGCGCTCGACGACTCTGTCGATGCTCATCGTCTCCTTGCTGGGTGTCGGGCCAATATTATTCTGGTTAGGGGCCTCCCGGCCAAGGCGACGATATGGGATCTCTGGGCCCGGCTCCCGTCGTGGTATGCTCTTCACGAGGAGTATACCGACGTGGTTACTAGTCTAGAGCGGAGAGCTACCGAGGATCCTGATTCTCCCCCTCTGTCCCGGTACAATCCTGCGAGCGTTGACGACCGGCGGTTGGCAAACTTGGAGCTGGATGATCCTTCTCTTGTCTCCGCGTTGCAGGGCGAGTATGGTTCCAACCTTGTCGCCATGTCTACTCTGCTCCAGGAGCGTGCCGGTCGTTCCTCGTCCAAGGAGCAAGTGATGCTACTTGCCCCCGCCTTGGAACAGACCCAACTTGCTCCGACCGAGGAGCTGGAGATATTACCCGCTTCGGCTCATGAGCGGGTCGAGCCTGTCACGATTGAGGAGCCAAGGATCTTGTCTGCCCCGGTTCAGAAGCAGACCCAGCCTCTTCCTGTCAAAGAGCGAGGGGCGCTCGATCAAGCCCAAGGCTTCGTGCAAGACATTGTAGATGCCGTTGATTTCAGTATAGGATTTTATTGTCGACCCAAAATTTTGTAATTCCATTGTCATGTTTCGGATTTTAATGAATATATGCCCCCTTTTTTTTATATATATATTTGTTGATGTTCTCCCCCTGCGTTGTATCTCCGTTTTTTTTTTCTGTCCGCTGTTCTTAAAACTCCTCTCTGCAGGGTTAATATGACTCTGGCGTCGATGTTTTACCGACGCCTTCCCCGCATATGCAAAATTGGTTCCCGAACCAAGACCCGGAACATTTGGCCGTGGTAGATCCTGCTACTCGGTTTTTCATGTAGATCTCACTCAGTGGAGCGCCATGCTTTGTCGAGTCGAACTCACCATCCTTGTAAATATATCCGATATGAATATAACTGGGTTTTCAGCTTTCGCCAACTGATGCTAGATGTGTGTGTATAGATGTATGCATCCTCCCCCACATTTTTTTTTGGCATCGCTGGTCTTACCGTCGTACTGGCAATGTCCAGGAGCCTTGGGCAGTTTCAGTGTGCAGGCGTCGATGCGCCATCAACCAAGGCCATACCGAGCCTTAATTTTTTTATTTGTGGCGTCGCTGGTCTTACCGTCGTGCCGGCAGTGTCCACGAGCCTTGGGTAGTTTTGGTGTATAGGCGTCGATGCGCCGTCAACCAAGGCCATACCGAGCCCTAATTTTTTTGTGGCGTAGCTGGTCTTACCGTCGTGCAGGCAGTGTCCAGGAGCATTGGGTAGTTTCAGTGTGTAGGCGTCGATGCGCCGTCAACCAAGGCCATACCGAGCCGTAATTTTTGGTGGCGTCGCTGGTATTACCGTCGTGCCGGCAGTGTCCAGGAGCCTTGGGTAGTTTCGGTGTGTAGGCATCGATACGCCGTCAACCAAGGCCATACCAATCCATAATTTTTTTTTTTTGAAAATGCATACTTTTGTCGCAAAATGAAGGCCTCTATTTAAAAATCAGAGGTTATCTCGGTTTTAAGGCCAATGTACAATCATTGTGGCGATGCTAGGGTTACGGCATTCCGTTAGCCAGGCGTTGCTCTGCTACTGGTAGTACTTCTTCAGGTGCTTTACGTTCCAACTTCTTACTACCTTGGCGCCTTCGGAGTTCTGGAGCTCGTAGACGCCAGGCTTGATGCCGAGCCATAATTTTTGTGTGGTGTCTCTGGTCTTACCGTCGTGCCGGCAGTGTCCAGGAGCCTTGGGTAGTTTCGGTGTGTAGGCGTCGATGCGCCGTCAACCAAGGCCATACTGAGCCGTAAATTTTTGTGGCATTGCTAGTCTTACCGTCGTGCCGGCAGTGTCAAGGAGCCTTGGGTAGTTTCGGTGTGTAGGCGTCGATGCGCCGTCAACCAAGGCCATACCGAGCCGTAATTTTTTTTTCTGTGTCATCGCTGGTCTTACCGTCGTGTCGGCAGTGTCAAGGAGCCTTGGGTAGTTTTGGGGTGTAGGCGTCGTTGCGCCGTCAACGAAGGCCATACCGAGCCGTAATTTTTTGTGGCGTCGCTGGTCTTACGGTCATGCCGGCGGCGTCCAGGAGCCTTGGGTAGTTTCGGTGTGTAGGCGTCGATGCGCCGTCAACCAAGGCCATACCGAGCCGTAATTTTTTTGTTTTTGAAAATGCATACTTTTGTCGCAAAATGAGGGCCTCTAGTCAACGAGTGGGGTGTTTTTGGTAAAGCGATCCGGGGAAATGGGAACTAACATTTGGTATCAGAGAAAAGTTTTGAATTTTGTTCTAAGATCTCTTGAATTCTTAGTGTGCTCCGTGGTTGCAGTTTTGACTGATCTTTCACATCAGAAACTATTTCTTGAGATTTTACTTTGTGAGTTTTCTTTGTGTCGAGGTATTGCCAACGTGGTGGTTGATCTCCAAGTTGTCGGAGGAATCAAGAAACTCAATAACAACAACTACAACACATGGATAACATGCATGATGTCCTATTTGCAAGGACACGACCTTTGGGAGGACTTTGGCGGAAGCAAAACTACGCCACCGGAAGAGATGCTAACGGCAGCTTGCACAAATGGAGAATCAAAGTAGGTGAAGCGATGTTTTCCCTGAAGACCACCGTTGAAGAAGAGATAATGGAGCACATTTGAGAAGCCAAAATGCCAAAAGAAGCATGCGACACGCTCACGATACTTTTCTGAAAGAAGAATGATGCAAGGCTACTACTCTTGCAGAACGAGCTACTATCGATCTCACAACGCGACATGACGATTGCTCAGTATTTTCACAAGGTCAAGTCGATATGTCGTGAGATTAGCGATCTAGATCCTAAGTCAGTCATTAGGGAGGCTTGTATGGAGAGGATCATCATCCACGGGTTGAGACCAGAGTATCGAAGCTTTGTGATTGTTGTACAAGGATGACCCATTCAACCATCACTTCTGGAATGGCTAAGTAAATGGGAGGCATCACACTGAAGAATGAAGAGGAAAAGCACCTCCTACTCACGCATGAAGAATGGGTGGCCAAGCAGAAGAAGAATCATGGAGCTGAGTCTATTTCAAGCTCGTCGAGTCGTAGCGGGTACGGCAAAGATAGCTGAGGATGTGGTAGAGGCTGAGGACAAGGGCTAGGTCATGACATTCGAGGTCGCGGCAGCAGCTCACCCCACTAGGAAGACACCATGACCCGAAGAGACAAGATCACGATGAAGTGCTACAATTTTCTGAAGCTCGGGCACTACACATCGGAGGGCCGCAGTAAGAAGCACGGAAAGAAAGCGAATCTGCCAAGATTCCACGAATACGAGCCCATGCTAATGTTCACCCAGCAGGAGAAGAACGTTGAAGTGCGGAGAGACATGGAGACGATCCACGTAGGTGAGAGAGACGCCGAGCCTAGGTGAGAATCGGTTAGAGAGAAAACTGACCTGGAGGAGCCAGTCGACGTGAAGTCGAGCTCGGAGCCCGAGCTGGTGATGGTCGAGAAGAGGCCCAGCCCGAAGAAGATGGCCATGGAAATGGTCATGCTTATCTAGGACAAGGTTATTGCGAACCTCCTCGTAGATGAAGAAAAGAAAGTCTATATCGGCGTCTGGCATTTAGACAATGCTGCGAGCAACCACATGAGGGGAGATCGAGCAAAATTTGAAGAACTCGATGAGAAGATCACAAGGAGCGTAACGTTCGGCGATGAAACAATCGTCGAAATCAGAGGCAGAAGGTCCATCATGTTCTAATGCAAGAACGGGGACAAACGCCTATTGATCCAGGTGTACTACATCCCGAAGCTGAAAAAGTGACATCATCAGTCTCGGTCAGATGACGGAGGTCGGCAACACTGGTGATGGCTGGCTCGTACTTGAAGATGTAGAAGCAGAGTGGCGCCATGTTGATGAAGGTGAAGAGAACGCCGAACATGTTGTACAAGATACTCCTAGAGACGGGCCAATCCGTCTGCTTAATGGTGTCCCTAGGAGACCCTGATTGGTTGTGGCAAGCACAACTTGGGCACGTAAACTTCTACGCCCTCAAGATGTTGGGAGAAAAGAAGATGGCATTTGGGGTACTGAAGATTGAACACCCTAATCAGCTGTGTGAATATTGCATGGTCGCGAAACAGGCAAGAATGCCTTTCCCAATCAAGGCCAAGTTTCGAGCAGAGCGACCCCTCCAACTGGTGCATGCTGATCTTTGTGGTCCAATTACCCCGGCCACCCTAGCCAAAAACAAGTACTTCTTTTTTATTATTTATGACTACAACCATTGGTTGTGGGTTTATACGCTCAGAGAGTATAGTAGAGTCTTTGAAGTCTTTAAGAAGTTCAAGAGGCTTATGGAGAACCGGTCTGGACATAGGTTGGAGACCTTGAGAACCGACCGAGGTGGAACGTTCACGTCATAGCAGTTCGGAGAGTTCTACACCGTACACGCTCCAAAAAAACGGTGTGGTGGAGAGACAAAATCGAACGGTGATGGATACGGCATGGAGTTTGCTGAAGAGCATGCAAGTCCCAGTGAGGTTCTGGGGAGAAGCAGTACGACACGCGGTCTACTTGTTGAACCGTCTACCGATGAAGACGCTAGGCGAGCGCACCCCTTACTAAGCATGGAAAGTGAAGAAACTTCATCAGAAGAATTTGAAGGTGTTTGGGTGCACCGCACATGTAAAGACTGTGGGACGACACCTTAAGAAGCTCGATGATTGGACTCAGCCGATGGTGTACCTTTGCACCGAAGAAGGGATAAAGGCACACAGGTTTTACGACGCCCGACGCGGCAAAGTTCTTGTCAGCAAAGACGCCGTGTTCGAAAAACAGAAAAAGTGGGACTGGTGAGACGAGAACGGAGAGCGCGAACAGAGTTCTGTGGAGTTCATCCTTGAAGACGAAGAGGCGCTCAAGCAAGAAGACGGAGAGAGTACAAGCCAGGGACAGGCTATGCCCAGTGTTAAGGTCGGATTTGGTCAAATCCATCCTCAACACAACTCGTGTCGTTTGGTCCATAAACAACATGAGGGGACGCGAGGAAGTTCGTCACCCGAGGGAGATTATCCCCGAGGAGGAACATCCCCGAGGAAGAATACCCCCGAGGAGGTTCACCCATGAGGAGACGCAGCCACGCGAGAGCAAGTTGCGAGGAAGCGTCCCATCACACCCGACGAGGAATTTCGTCATGATGATCGTCAAGGGTCGAATGACCCTTGACGAGACGTGCATTTAATGAAGCCGACCTACTCACTCGATGAGAACACCGGCGACGAGGCTTGCAGAGCCGAATGACGGCTGACGGGATGTGCATTTAATGAGGCGCACCTACCCATAACGGCAGCCTGCTCGGAAGCGACATAAAGCAAGAATTGACCATGCTGCCCTCAAATCACACCAGAGAGTGAATGATTAAAAAGAAAAAGGCGGGAAGGATGCGAGAGAAAGGCATTGTAAACTCTATAAAAGGCAAGATAAGCCTCATTTGTAAAGGTTCGGAAAAATAGAGAAAAAAGGCCCGGAAAGAGAGAAAGAAGTCTTGTAATAGAAAAGGCTAAGGAAATAGAGAGAATTGATGTTCATGATCCTTCATCTGTCCAGCTGTTCAACGGAAGAAAACCGAGCTCATTTCGGAAAATATAATAAAACAGGGATATTCATCATTTACTATTGTTTATTTGTTATTTGGTGATTATCTTTGTGACTGGAAAAGGGTGGTGAAAATCGCCCTCTACAGTTTGGCGCCCACCGAGGGTCTTTGTTTTCTTTCTAACTCACAGCCAGGAATTTGGAGGAGCATGACGTTATCAAACGACGCCATCATCGGCAACGTGCTCGAGGTGATGGCTGAGCGCGCGAAAATAGCGAGCAGAGCATAAGGAGGCAACTCAAGGGGCAGGAGTGACGTAAGAAGAGGAGACGTACAGACTCTTTGCATTTAAGAGAAGCCGATTGATGGACGGTTAATCAGAAAAAGGAGTGCACGCGTATCAATGAGTCGGAGCAACTCCCGAAGCGTTGTGAGGTGACAGCGAAACAGAGAATACGAAGAGTTGCGTGCGAAGCAATCAACGGTTATAAAATGGGAAGTTTGGAGAGGATCAGCAAGAACAAGTCTGCGGAGATAGAAACCAACTCGGTTAACTCCCAGATAAGTACCATTCTCTCAACCGAGAAAATAAAAGTTCCTTTCTCACTCCAAAACTAGTATTTGCTAGTGTGTTCGCGGTACAGCCCAAGAAAGCACACGAGGAGAAGATGGCGCTCAGCGAAGGAGGTGCTGGCCAAAGCCACACAGACGAGTCGGAGATGATCGTGGATGAAGGCTGGGGATGGCCCAAGGAGGACGCAACGGGGGCACGAGGAGGAGATGATCACGAAATGGCGGACTTCTGGAGCACGAGGAATGGCCGGAAAGCATCGAGCCATGTCCAATGGAGGAGGACACCACGGAGGGCCAACGGGATCAGGAGGAGTCGAGGATCCCAGGTGAACCACACCCCGCGTTGGAACTGGTCCTGCCGTATCTTATGCCCGAGGAACTCCTCGCGGTGGAGATGGTGTGCACCTCGTTACGCGATGAGGTTAGAGGAAACAACCTTCTGTGGCGCAACCTCAACATCTACACCCCGTTGAGCGAGCGGGTCACCGACGAGGATCTCCTGAGGCTGGCGAGGAGGTCTCAAGGGAAGATAGAAACTTTGACTCTGTACGAGTGCAACGAGGTCACCAACGCCGCGGTGGAGATAATCATGCGGGGCAACCCGACGCTCGTGAAGCTATGTCTGCCATGCTGCCACCGAAACACTTTAGACGACGTGGTCAGCAACTTGTCCACCATCGAGCACGGGATAAAATTCCTGAGGGTCAACGGGTTATTTCCCAGGCTCGTGGAGGGAACCAGGGTCAAACTTGAGGACCTTCCCCCTCTGCTTGCGGCAGGGAATCCGGCCGACTATCTCGAGCAGCAGGCGCTTGCCCCACGCGGTCGTCTGCTCGACACAGAGTTCTGCAGGCGGTGCGACAAAAATGTCCTGGTGTACAAGAAGCCAACGAGGACTCAAGTAGGAGACTCTGTCCGCCCGCCGTGTTTTGGACGACGCCGAAATAGGCGTGCTTGCGGCTTTTGCAAATCGTGCTACATCCTCGGTACCAGGTGGTACCATCACCTCTGCCCGGAATGTAACGTCGGTCGCCCCAGCTGGAGCTCTATGGAGAAAATCGCGTCGTCGGCCTGCTCAATCATCGAGGGGGAGTTAGCCCGGAGTAAGGCTCATACGCTGCTCAGCGCGAGGGGAGGATTGGGATGGCCACCTTTTTAACCGTTAGTAGATGATAATAGGTGGTAGAAGTTTGTTTGGGTTTGTTTTTTCTTTCAATGTCTATGTGTGTATGTTTTTCTTTTGTTTATTAAGGAGCGAGCAAATTTATAAAGTTGGCAAAGTGTGTATGCAACTCTGCTCAGCGATAGTACCAAATAGGAGGGAAAGTATCTTCGCAATATTCATATTCAAAAAAAAAAAAAAAGGCTATGGGTGCCGAGCAAGCCCGATCCGGCGAGAGTGCCGAGAGGATTACGTAAAATATATATATAAAAAAAATATAATAATGTATATATAGTAGCATATATATGTGCATATAGTATAGTGACAAATAAAATATATACTAATTATATACGGCTAAGGGTGCCAAGCAAGCCCGGTCCGGCAAAACATGTCGAGATCCATATATACGGCTAAGGGTGCTGAGCATACCCGGTCCGGCAAAACATGTCGAGATCCATATATACGGCTAAGGGTGCCGAGCAAACCCGGTCCGGCAAAACATGTCGAGATCCATATATACGGCTAAGGGTGCCGAGCAAACTCGGTCCGGCAAAACATGTCGAGATCCATATACGGCTAAGGGCGCCGAGCAAGCCCGGGCTGGCGAGAATGCCGAAGAAACATACAAGGCAAGGGTGCCTATGGGATCCTGGGAATTAGTTGGCTCGTACCCGACGAAACCTAGCGATACCCACAAGAGACAACTAAGGCGAGAGTGCCTATGGGGTCCTGGGAATTAGTCGGCTTGTACCCGATGAAACCTAGTGATACCCGCAAGAGACAATTGCGGCGAGAGTGCCAAGGAAAAGAGGTACGGCGAGAGTGCCGAGCAAAAAAAAAATATACATATCTATACAACTTAACGGCTAAGGGCACCGAGCAAGCCCGAGCCGGCGAGAGTGCCGAGCAAGGAAAAATTATATTTTTACGGCTAAGGGCGCCGAGCAAGCCTGAGCCGGCGAGAGTGCCGAGCAAAGAAAAATTACATTTTTTTGGCTAAGGGCGACGAGCAAGCCCGTACGAATTCAAAGATTGCGAGCAAACTCTTTAAAGAAAATCATAACATGCTCATTTTTCAAAAGTACAAAATACGGGGTATCATCATTTACAATTCATTGTCCACACCCCAAGTGCAAACACCTATAATAAACTCTCACAGGGACCAATCCTCTTGCCTAGCGGCACCGTCGATGGGATATTGACCCAGGACTGCGTCGGCACACTCCTCGATGATGGTATCACTGATGCGACGAAGGATGTCGTCCACAATTAAGCAAGCAGGATGGTCGGCGGGGAGCCCCGGGGGATTACTCGAAGAAGTACCCGCGAGGCTCGCATTGACTCCACTGTCAGCCTGCAAGGAAGGAGCCAAGAGTGAGGGACCAATCCTAAAAGGAGGTAAAACTACAAATTATTAAAAATAAGCTACCTCATACCGTACTCGACGAGGAAGGAAGAACCTCAAAACCAGGCGAGCGCGCCCTAGCAACACCTGGAGGGAGACAAGGGGAAAGCGGGGGAGAGTTTGGAGCACCGGAGATTTTTCTCTCCAGCTTGGCCAAATCAGCCAAGTATCCTTGCTCCAGCTTGCGCCACCTTGGCAGTTTTGCTCGAAGCTCACCAACGGTCGAGCGGGAAGGTAATCCCTCGACGAGATTGATATTCGAGAGCACACCGCCCAGCAGGCTCTGAACACTGGCAATCCCCTCGAGTGCACCGAATCTCTCGGAGGCGCGCTTCAGCTTGTCGACCGCTTGGTGATAGAGGCGTAAACGAGAAAATTCTTCCTCTACCGCCCAGCTCCTGGCTGCGTCGCGGTCCTTGACAAGCTTCCTCAGCATGGCCTTGACATGGAAGAAGATTTGCTCCTCCCGACCGGGCGACAGGTTTATGGCATCGGCGATTCGATTGAAATACTCATTCTTTTGCCGGAGCTGCGCCGAGAGAGTGTCCTCGCACCGCTGATAACGCTGTCGCTCCTCAAGGAGAGACTCTTCGGAAATAGCAAGGAGATGTCTATATTCATCACGCTCCACCCTACACTCAGCGAGCTTAGCCCCTGTGGTCTTGGGGAGAATATCGTCGCTTCCCGATATAGTCCTCGCCGGAGCAAGAGCAACGGCACCACCTCCGGCCTGCGAAGGGAAAAAGAGAGTGGAGATACGGAAGAAACAATAAAGAAGCCCGACAAGAAAAGAGATAATGGAAAGACAAGTATACGAGGGCGATAGTAGGAAAAATCTTAATGACGAAAGGAAAAGGTAACCCGAGAAAGATTTCTTTATTTCATATGATAATTTGCTTAAATGCTTGGATTACAGAAAGAGCCATAGAATGCAGAATTTACAATAAAAGAGAGGGAAATTGAAAGGGAAGCTCCAAGATAACGTCCTATACCGTGGGCTCTGGGAGCATCGGGGTCTCGGTGCTCGAGCCGGATCCATCGTGCGATGCAGACCCAAGGACGGCCCCCTCCTAGGCAAGGCTTTCAAGTCACCGGCAGTCCGAGGCTGCCGGCTTGCAGGGGGTATCGAGGCTTTCGCGCCTTTCGCGGCTTTCGCGCCACGAGGTCAAGCGGGTATCGAGGCCCTCGGCTTTTTCCACCAGGGGCATTGACGCGACCAAGACAATGTTGGCGTGGTACGCGGCAGCCAAGCGGTGGGCGTTGATTGATTCATCGAGAAAATCATACTTCGCCGAGAGGCGCTCCAGCTTGGCTTGGGCCTCGTCGAACAAGCGCTCTCGGCCGTGACGCTCCTCAACTGCCTCGGCTCGCGCGGCCTCTAAGTCCTCGGCGAACTTCCTCAGCACGGCGTCGACTCGAGACGCCAGCTGGTCTTCCCGTTCGGGCGAGACGCCGACGGCTTCGCCAATTTGAGCGAGGCACTCAGCCTGAAGCCGGAGCTTATCGGAGAGGCCCGCCTCCTTAACAGTGCAAGTGTTCCGCTATTCCAAGAATTCAGCCTCAGCGGCCCGGCGTAGTGATACTTCCGACTCCAAGGCGGACTTGGCCTCGTTGAGCTCAGCCTCTGCGGCCCGACGCAACGAGCTTTCCGACTCCAAGGCGGACTTGACTTTGTTGAGCCCAGCCTCGGCGGCCCGACGCAACGAAATTTCCAACTTCAAAGCAGACGTGGCTTCGTCGAGCTCCGAGGAAAGCTTCTCAGCCTGCTCCTGGGACTTCTGCCCGTCGCGGGTGGAAGCCTCAAACCATCCCCGGACTAACGAGAGCTCTGCCGACAACTCACTGCTCTCTCTCTCGGCCCTAGCGGTGGATAGCCACGGAATCGCTGGAAGGATCGATGAGACCGTGAGAGGCTTCGGCCATGGGAAGTACTCCCGGAGGCGGCAAGGCCGGGAAGCTGGCTTGGGCCCGTGCCAACCCGGTAGGTGCCTCCTCGGGGTCCCCCTTTGATCTAGGGATGGCACAGAGGAATGATAGGAGGTACGGTCAAGGGATGGCACAGAGGGCTGCGCCGAGTCATCCGTTGATCTAGGCGACGCGCTAGAAGGAATGATAGGAGGTACCTACGAGTCGGAGACGCCGGTAAAATCGGGAGAAGGCCGGACCATTGAGCCCTCGAGGGCCTCGACGCCAGGTGCGTCAAGAAGAAGCTTTGGGCCAGGGAGGTTCACCTCGGGGTGTACCCCGGACTGCTCCTCCTTGGGCCCGAAGAGGACCTGTTCTGAGGCGTCCTCCTCGCCAACAGGCCCCCTATCTCCCTTGTCCGAAGCATGGGTCTCTTTGACCAATGTTTGAGTCGGAGGCATAGAAGCCTCGACCAAGTCCCGCGACGCTTTGTCGGGGATTCCCTGAGGCGGTGACGGGGAGGACTGGGTCGCGACTCCCGGAGCGGAAGGAGGAGTGGAATTTTCAGCCCCCAAGGGGGGTGGAGGAGGAGCATTCGGCGCGACGACTAGAGGATCGATGTCATTAAACTCCAGTCTCTCCCGCGGTTTCACGGCGGGGCGCGCACGCCCGACCGCCGCCAGTCCCGTCCTCCCCACTGTGCCCTCGACGGGCGCGGTGCCCGGAGCTCCCTCCGCTGTTCCTCGAGACGGACAAGCAGCTTCGAGCTCAGGGGTCGGGTCAGGAACCTTCACTTTCTTCGTGGAGGGATCATCACACACCTCCTCAGCGGGGCGTTTTCCCGAAGAGCTTTCTTCTCGAGGAGATCTCCTCGAGGAATGGGAGGCATCTGGTGAGGAACGGGCAACGGACTCCGTCCTCATTCTTGTTCGCCGCTCGTCGCAAGTACCTTCGACGGGGCGTTTACTCGAGAAGCCACCCTCTCGGGGGGTGAGCCCCATATAGCGAGGGGCGTCGGATCCTGCCGGAGACCTCGACGGTCTATGCGCCTCCCGATCCCGATCGACAGGAGCATCGTCCCTAGCGGCAACGACTTTATCCTCGTTTTTCTTCTTTGGCCTCGAAGCGGGTTTCTTCCGCTCCACGGGAGATCCCTACGGATCAGGAGCGCGAAGAAAACCTTCCGGGAGGAGAGTATCTGGGGGTGCCCCGTGGATTCGGGCCAGCTGATAGACCCCAGATTTTTCAAGCCGCAAATTCTCGAAGTCCTTACCCCAATCGCGCCTGGGGTTGGCAAGGAGAGCGGCGTGGATGTCTTTGAACCGCGCCTCGGCCTCTTCATTCCCCTCGGGCTTAAATCAAGGGAGGTCCACTCCCTCGAGCACCAAATCTCTCGGTAGAAAAGCATGGTGGGGACCGAAGTTGGAATTGTCCACGCGGACGAAGAAATACTTATTCTCCCAACCAGACTCGTTCGACGGCGTGTTCAGAAGAATGTGCGGCTGGACGCGATGAGAGATGGCAAAGTGACCCAGATTCTTCGGAATACGGGAGACCTTGAAGAGGCGCATTAAGTCCTCGAGCGTAAGCTCCACTTTCTGCTCGCATGCAATGGCGAGTGTGCAGAGGAGAAGACGAAGGGTGTTGGGCCTCACCTGAGCGATCGGAATCCCAAAGGCGTAGAGAAACGCCACGACCACGAGCAGCATCGGGAAGCGGAGACCAACGATGCGGAAGATCGACTCATATACGCAGACGAAGTCGCTCTGAGGCTCGTCGGCGAATTCACCCTCGAGAGGGAGACATGCAAAACAGAGCTCTGAGTCAGAGTAGTTGTCGATGATAAACTTCAAACCCTCTTCCGTCATGACGGAAGGGGGGCTTCGGGTCTTAAAGACCGGGCCGGAGCGGGAAGGAGCCGTCGAGGTGTCTGAGGGAGAAGAGAGAGGAAGCTTGGAGATGAGGGAATAAGGGTAGCAACGGAAAAGAAGCTTTGAGAGAGTTCTTGAAAATACGAAAAATGTTTGGAAAAATGGGTATGAACTTCAAATTTATAGAAAGAGGAGAAGCATAGATAGGCGCGTCTTGATCTAACGGCCCAAATTCAAAGCTTGCTAACTCATCTACGGCTCGTATCAAGGGCCCGTTACAAATCCCTGCAAGTACTCGAATGCGAAAGGAGGTGAGCATTCAATGCTGAAGGGACGTGCGAGATATTCGAGGCTGACGAGTTTTGGGAAAGCAAACCGAGGTGGGGCCCAGAACCAAGCGACGGCCGGAGAAGCAAGGAAGTTGGGCTTCCTCGATCGTTAACAAGGACCTTCGCGAAAACTCCTCGTTCAGCGTCGTTGGGAAATCTTCATCGCTAGGAGTCTCATCGGGAAAGTTATATTTTTATACTTACAAAGTGCGTGTTTACGTTCACACCTTTTGCCTTCGAGGCGTGTTTTCGGCATTTTACAGAATTTAGGTAAGCAAAGGAGGCCTAGCGAGGAAAGGAAGCGGCTTAGAAATATAACCACACGAGGAGCCGAAGAAACAATCGCCGACCGGGAACCAACTGGTGCCGGCTAGGGCCGATCCCCGAGACAGTTATACTTTATTTTACCAAGTGTATACACTTGATAAAATGGGGGACTAACTGTTAAGGTCGGATTTGGTCAAATCCATCCTCAACACAACTCATGTCGTTTGGTCCATAAACGACATGAGGGGAGGCGAGGAAGTTCGTCACCCGAGGGGGATTATCCCCGAGGAGGAACATCCCCGAGGAAGAATACCCCCGAGGAGGTTCACCCACGAGGAGACGCAGCCACGCGAGAGTAAGTTGCGACAAAGCGTCCCATCACACCCGACGACGAATTTCATCATAATGATTGTGCAGGGTCGAATGACCCTTGATGAGACGTGCATTTAATGAACCCGACCTACTCACTCGATGAGAACACCGGCGACGAGGCTTGCAGAGCCGAATGACGGGATGCGCATTTAATGAGGCGCACCTACCCATAACGGCAGCCTGCTCGGAAGCGACATAAAGCAAGAATTGACCATGCTGCCCTCAAATCACGCCACAGAGTGAATGATTAAAAAGAAAAAGGCGGAAAGGATGCGAGGGAAAGGCATTGTAAACTCTATAAAAGGCAAGATAAGCCTCATTTGTAAAGGTTCGGAAAAATAGAGAAAAAAGGCCCGGAAAGAGAGAAAGAAGTCTTGTAATAGAAAAGGCTAAGGAAATAGAGAGAATTGATGTTCCTGATCCTTCATTTGTCCAGCTATTCAACGGAAGAAAACCGAGCTCATTTCGGAAAATATAATAAAACAGAGATATTCATCATTTACTGTTGTTTATTTGTTATTTGGTAATTATCTTTGTGACTGGAAAAGGGTGGTGAAAATCGCCCTCTACACCCAGCTTGACGGAAACAAGTTCACCTGGAACGAGCACGGTTGGAACGAAATCACCACCATGCTCGCCCAACCTAGGATCAGGGATGACCACCCCGATATGCGAGAGAGCTAGTTTGGGAGGAATAAGCTCGGGAGATTCGTCAATAAATGAAGGACCGAGAGGGTTTCGTCCTCTGTCTGACGTCTATGGTGAAGCGCGGGAGCTTTAATTGAGCCCAGAGGAGCTCCTGCTGGTTAGTGAAGTGGAACTAGCCAACTGTCACGAGTCACCCACCGAGAAGGAATGGCAGGAAGCGATGAAGGGAGAGCTAGATTCCATTGAGAAGAATCATACATGGGAACTAGTTGACCTTCGAAAGGTCTAAAGTCAATTGGTCTGAAGTGGGTCTATAAGCTCCAAAAGTACTTAGAAGGCAAAGTCCTCAATCACAAGACTAGACTGTTCGTAAAGGCCTATTTGCAGAAGCATGGAGTAGACTTAAAGGTATGCTTTGCTCCACTCGCCAGACTCGACACAATCAGGTTGATCCTAGCCCTCGCAGCTCACCGAGGCTGGAAAATTCATCACCTGGATGTTAAATTGGCATTACTAAATGGTAAATTGAAAAAAAGAAGTGTACGTTGCTCAGCCGGAAAGCTTTGTAGACAAGATCGCAGAGCACGACGTGTACAAGTTTTCAAAAGCTCTTTATAGGCTGCGCCAAGCACCACGTGCATGGAATACTCGAGTTGACAGGAGTATGAAGAGACTTGGATTCAAGAAGCGCTCTCAGGAGAAAGCACTCTACACGAGGAGCTCGGGAGAGGAGGCCCTCATCGCCGGTGTGTACGTCGACGACCTGATCATGACTGGATCTAGTGGAGAAGGCAATGATGGATTCAAAAAACAGATGATGAAGGATTTCAAGATGAGCGACCTCGGACTACTCTCATACTACCTCGGCATCGAGGTCGATCATAAGAAGGAATGCATCACGCTAAGACAGACGACCTACGCGGAGAAGATTCTAAAGCAATTAAAAATGGCAGACAACAACCCGAGCAAGTATTCAATGGATTCAAAGTTAAAGCTCGAGAAAGATGCAGAGAAACCCCAGTGGATCCCACTGAGTATAGGCATGTCATCGAGTGTCTAAGGTAATTAACCCACACCCAACCTGACCAATCATATGCAGTTGGCATGGTGAGTCGTCACAAGGAGAAGCCTACTAGTCTACACCAGCAAGCTGTGAAACACATCCTTTGTTACATGAAGGGAACGACGAGCTACGGGATCCAATATGAAAGAAGAAGTGGAGTTGAAAAATTGGTTGGTTTTACCGACAGTGATCTAGCTGGTGATGTCGATGAAAGGAAAATTACCGGAGGGATGGCGTTTATCTCAACGGGAATTTGATCACATGACAGACTCATAAGCAAAGAACCGTGGCCCTTTAATCTTGTGAATTTGAGTTCATGGCAGCGATTGCAACGTCGTGTCAAGCGTTATAGCTGAGGAGCTTACTGAGTGAAGTAACCGGAGCCGAGCAGAAGCCAGTGACTCTCTACGTAGAAAACAAATCCGCAATCGCACTGATAAAAAACCCGGTGTTTCACGGCGTGAAGAACCTTGAGCCAAGTCAAGTTTACGGAGGAGAGTGTGAACGTAAGCCATGACATAGGCCAGTGATACTTGCTCTACCAGTTGTTTCGATTAGTTTAATATTTATAAGTTACTTTTGCTTGAAGAACAAGTACTTTAGGGTATTATATTTTGGGTTTTTCCTAGGATATCCGCATTTCCCGGATGCGGAATATGAATATCTGGGAATCCTAGAAAACAATACAATCGAGATGACATAGCTAAATCAAAATAATACATACCGGTTTGAGAATATATTCTCTACAGAACGCTTCCTTACTTTGTTCATGAACGGATCTCCACGTCGTTCCCGTGATGATGCGCCTAGCTTCTCCTTTGCTCCACGTCGATCACAAGCCGCTCAAATGTTCGGCCTCTACGTAGTCCACCACGTCAACAATCGGAACACCTTTATGGCCGGAAATCACCCTCTCCGAATACTAGTTCTTCGAGGATGATTAGAACACGAACAAGACTCTCGGGGATAGTAGAACTCGAGCTTTCTCTCTCTTTGAATAGTGCTTTGAATAGTAATCCGTGAATATTGTTTTGGTGGTGATGAGAGAATGGCTTGCTTGAGTTCTCTATTTATAGGGAGAGGAGAATCATCTCTATTAATGAGAATAATCTCCATTAATGTGTATCTCTTGTAATTAATTAGTTTCCTTTATATGAAGATTTCATCTCAATAAGGAAAGGGATATATGCAATTAATATATTGATTAGTCAACTATATTAATTAAATATGATTCTATAATCAATACCGTGAATCAATCGCATTAACTCACGTGGGCCCGTAAAAGGTCCAATAACAATCTTTTGGTACTTATACCGCAAAGGTTCTATCAATCTCCCACTTACACAAAGATTCCAGGATTTGAATTCCAGGTAACAATCTTATAGTGCATTTGACCAGTTATGGTCTTCCGACGAGTACTTCCTTTTCAGCAATATCTTGTATGCTAAAACTTCGTTTCTTTTTCCGCTTCCGTTGCGAGTTCAGTGTGACCCTATAGGATTTTGCAGTGTTGGCCATGGGTTTTAATCCATAAGTGACAAGAGGTCTCTAGTAAGACATTGTCATTCCCAATCTACAAAACTTTGGTGATCCGATATTTTATCCTGTTAATGACAATTGAGAAATAACTTTTGGTTCTTTCTCTTAACTTTATACCTTTACACCTATACTACTCGGAGAGTGGTACATACCATGGATTTTGTACTTTTGTATTGCCATTTTTCAGTTTCATGTTTTCCTCGACCGAAATCATTGAATTAACCAAGTGTAACTATGTTACCAACTTGAGCGTGGCCACGCATTTCATGATTCGTTCCATAACAAGGAAGCCCTGAGTTGTATTACTCCAATAAGGAGAAATGATTATCATCTTGCATTAATCAATCCATTCAACAAAGTTTATGACAAACCCAAAGTCAGCTTTTATAACCACCGGTTACGGATAGCGTTTAACTCCTTCAAAGTCTGTCACTCGCTAGGTAATACAATATAACCTCTGCTCAGATTTAAGAAATCCTTTTTGCATAAATTTGTCTATTCTTGAGAATTCAATCCCACATTCCTAAGGTTTAATATTTACCATGTGAATCTCATTGAACGTGGGTCTGTTCGGCCAGAGCTCTCGTATCTCCGGTCAATGGGATATAAGACTGCGACTTCTCCCAAGTCGAGATCCATTCTTTTCTTCCTACCACATACTAGTGTTAGTCGTGTTACATGTGTCCCTGTTTCGCATGATGACACTTGACTAGGAACCATTTAAGAAAGTCATCTCGTATGACAGTCTAGGGACCTTGTTTAAGAGTGATATTTGGTATATCCTCTCAAACAATGAAACTTGCCATTGTATTACAAACACATCAACTAAAACTCTTTAAAAAATAATGTTTCGTACACTAGATTTGTTTGCTACTGTAGACATCTCATATGTGCCCAAGCACCATATAGATTCTGCTAGACAATATAATTTTCATAAGTGATTGAGCACGTTATTAACGTCTAAACAATTTATCCAAAATATCGTTCATGGATGAATTGGATTTCCAAGTATGTGTCTTACAACTTCATGTGATCTGAATCAAATAGCTAGGATGATGACTCTCTTGTTAGCTACAATAGAGTGGTACTAACTTAAGATTTTCCTCAAAATCACATCTGGTTTGGAGAAAAATTCTCTATCCAGACTGTCTTAACATTTACCTCATAGGTAATTTCACACTTGGTTTCAGTGGTCGAGTCTGCTACAATAGTCTATCTTGGCTTTTATGCCTAGTTAACGGTTCCACTGTTTAGACAAAACACATTCTGTTTCCTTTTCTAAATTAATTCTGGTTAGAAAGGCTGCAATAGTTTGAATGCCTTCAATATGCCATCCAATTACACAGACCAAGAATTATCTGGTAATTAAGGAATACTTCCTTTTAAAATTGATATGACCGGATGAGTGCATCTGATGATTTATACTAGTAAACCAGTTAACATAATCATACAAAACTCCCTTTTATATATTCCATTCTCATACACTCAAAATATGACTGCTAGTTCTTCCAGCTCATATTCGTGACAGATCTTGACTTCTATTTCCAGGTAGTCTCACTTTAGTATTTGTTGAGAAACACTTTCATCAACTTCTCCACATAATAGGAGTTCCGGTATATCTATTTTCTTATCACAAACATGTCACACACATATGGATATTAGAAGATCGTTTTGCTCCCACTGTTTCTTATACACTTATATGAAGTCTAGGTACTTAATGAAACTGAACAGGTTATGACATTAAGACGTCGATTCTTATTATGAGTCGCTTGATATAGACCGTTATTCGATCTGATTAGCATATACAAAATGTATGTGAGCTGTGACTGTGAACTCTTCAGGTTGTGTCAGTTACACATCCTCATTCAAGAACTTGAAAGATAGTCTTTATACTTTTGCCAATTTTAATAAATGTGGCAACTTCAAGCAAAATCCTCATAGACTTGGATATGGCAAGGTGAGAGAGAACATTTCATTCGTAGCCAATACTACAATTCTGGTAGAACCATTTCATCCCAGTCTCTCATCCTATATGTCCACACATTGCCATCCATGTTCCTCTTTACGAAGATCCATTGACTTCCATTGGGTTTTATCCCTTTGGCTTACATGGAGTCTATCTCAGATTTCATGGCCTCAAGCCATATCTCATAGTTAATTTCTCCCACTGCTTTTTTATAAGACTTTGGTTTGCCATCACGAAAATATTCAGTCCTTGCTTAATCGTAAGTCTAAGTAGGTTCAACTTTTAAGTGCATGGTGACTTCAGTCAGATCCTTGCAGCGTTAGTGCATCATATGATAGTTCATGCATTTCATAATGGCCGCTGTTGGCAGCCAATCTGAAGTCCTCAACCATTTCGGGATCTTGAGAATCATAAAGTGCTCTGTCAATGTATCCTATCAACTGTTCCTCTTAGTTCAATGAGCCATATTCTTATAATAAGTATGATGTTGCTCCCACTAGCATTTTAGTCAAGAACTCTTCTTTCTTAAAAGCTCCGATTTTACCATCAAACACTTTGTCGAGTTTTTTGGTAGTAGTAAGCAAATACCCTCTCGTTTCCTTAGGATATCTCGTGAACAAACAGTTGTCTGAATCCGAGCATAGACCACCTCTAGATGTGGATGTAAAAATTCGGATAACTATTTATGACTTAATGGGTTTATCCCAAAAGCATATCTCATATGGTGTCATAGGAACCACCGATTGACGGAATATGTTAAGCGTGGTCACTTTGAAGTGAAAATCTTTCCCATGGGGAATCAGGTTACTTCGTCCCTTTACATCATTGCCTGAACCTTGTATATTACGTAGTTAGGTTCCTCCAAACAAATATTTTCATAAAATGGACACTTGTAAGGGGATTAATGATATAACAATTCTTCGTCTTTCATAAAAGGCCTTAAACCGATGGTATAAGATGTATCTGACGAGCCAAGATACGCGAGACTCCGAGGAGCGGGTTTTCGGCACTCAACTCGCAGGGAGAAGGCGAATTCTAGAGAGAGAAGCTCTCATTTTAGAGAGAGAATTCCAAGTGTGGAAAAATTCCCAAAATGAGGAGGAGAAGCCTCCTATTTATAGGAAAAGGTGGTGACCATTTCCCCCTGAATCAAGGAGATGATTGGTGTGTCATTTGCCTTGTCGCCTCGTCGTCTTGTCGCCTTGTCGGCTTGTCGCCTCGTCAGCTTGTCGCCTCGTCGGCTTTTCGCCTCGTCGGCTTGTCGCCACGTCGGCTTTTCGCCTCGTCGGCTTGTCGCCTCGTCACCTCGTCGCCTCGTCACCTCGTCGCCTCGTCGGTTTGTCGCCTCGTCACCTCGTCACCTCGTCGGCTTGTCGCCTCATCACCTCGTCGCCTCGTCGGCTTGTCGCCTCGTCGTCTTCGTCGGCCATGTCGCCTTGTCAGCCTCGTCGGCCATGTCGCCTCATCGGCCTTGAGGGACGTCGTGATCATAACGCCTTGTCGTCGGTGGTCTTGAGGGATGTCATCGCTTAACTGGCCGCACCGACCAGCTCTCACGGATGTCCCTTTGTCGTTCGGGCTTCGTCTTCGGGCCCGATCCTTCGGGCTTTGCCAGATGGGCTTGAGATTGGGCTAAATGAGCCTTGACTTCGCCAGCGGGCTTTGACTTTCGTCAATAAGGCCCAATTTTTAGATATCTCTAAAATTATAACAATTATTATTATTATTATTATTATTGTTGTTGTTGTTGTTGTTGTTATTGAACGGTTCATCGTGAATCAACCGGAAATCACGAGATTTGACTTTACACTGGTTATTTTTGTGGCTCTCAAAAGCATGATCTTTCCAAAACGGTTTTTCAGAAAGCCAGAAAACCGTAAATATGTACTGAAACAAGATTGGAAAATCTAGTACTCGAACCCGGTTTCTCCCAACTGCGCACAACAGAATTAAGAGAAATTCTCTAAGAGAGGTCCGTTTCACACAAACAAGTGCGCTTAGATCCTATTGGCCGACAGAGATTCCTTCTCCCACGCACAAACACGTGCGCTTAATGCATTAGTCGATTTCATGCCATGTTTTGACATGTGATGTGAAGAAGCCTCTTCTTTCGGTAGATTCTCGCTTCATTGCAGGCCCAGCCAGTAAGCCCTAAGATCACACCTATACTTACCCTAGGCTTCACCCACTAAATACGTATCTTCTAGACTATATATCTTGTAATTGTAAATATGGGAAATATATCATTTTGAAAAGTTTTGAAATCAGAATATTTAGAGTTGGAATTTCCATACAATGCTCAGATTTGCTTAAATTATGGTCCAGCTATTCAGATTTAATTCAACCCTATTTTTTTCCTTCAAAATTTAATATGTTCATAAGTCTTTCCTCCGTCTTCAATCTCCGTCTACAATCAAATGACTAGAAGTGATTCAATGTACTCATAGCTTTCGGAGTTTACGAGAGATCGTGGAAACAAGTTGTCTCTTTTATGAACTAAAAAGTGTTCTTTATATCAAATTTATGTCTTTTTTTAGGTAAAAGTCACATAGAATTGATAGAGGGAGAGAAAAGTGTTCACATTAAGCATGAATATATATACTACATTAAGTATTTAAGGTTTAATTTAATTCACATTAAATTGAAAAATTCCATAATTTTCTCCCTCAAAATTGTGTCATACCTAGCTGCCCGAGACCAAGGAATTATTAAATTTAAATACCACTTATCCCTATTTAAGAGTTAAGTTAATGACACATCGATCATTCATCTATTTAATTAACATATTAACCAATAATAATTATGCAAAGTTGTGCTAAGCTTAACTCATAACATATAATAATAATTGATTCTACAAAACCAGCAACTAGTAGTAATCCAGAACATAGTTCGTCAAACTCAAGAGAAATGGGAATATCAAACAGTGACATTTTCTAAGGTGTTAAAGAAGCTTCCTGTTTATCATGGAGAGGAACATTAATTGGTTGATCATCAATGAATAAAACAAAAAAATAATGAAAAGTATCAAGTGGATTTATTCTTATTTATATTTGTGGCTTGCATAGGAAACTATCTATAGTAATATAGTTTCTGTATCCAAAATAGTCCTATTAATGAATAAAAATGATTTTAACTTAGAACATGATCCACGTTTCGGGGCCCCGAGCTGGACGCGTAGGTATTCGGATATAGGGTCAACGCGAGTTGACTGATGATCGTCAAAGCTAGAGGCAAGTCCTTCGTCATTGGCGAGCCTCCGGGCTATTCTTAGCGATCCTTGATGAACTTCCCTCCTTTGCGAGCTCCTTGTCTAGGCAAATTCCTTGTCTTGGCGAAGCTCCAGGTTGGTTCTTGATGATTCCAGCGTATTTTCCTTCCTTGGCGAGCTCCTTGGAAAAGGAGTGTGAGCTTAAGCTTGACTTAGTCCGTCACATTGAGGAAGTCAACCCGGGTACCGACAAGAACCAAGAACGAGCAAGAGTTCAGCCCAACTAGGGTGAACACGAGCAGAACGTCTAGATAGAAAACAAGCCCGGCCAGGGGCAAACGAGCAAGCCAGCTTGAGGACAGAGAAGTTGTCCGAGCAGGAAAGGGAAAGTCAG
Source organism: Parietaria judaica (assembly GCA_954871525.1). NCBI lineage: Eukaryota > Viridiplantae > Streptophyta > Magnoliopsida > Rosales > Urticaceae > Parietaria > Parietaria judaica. The sequence continues at coordinate 59,455,462 of OX940860.1, forward strand.
CAACTACCCAATAAGGAAAGCGCGTAGCTTGAGGAGTAAGCAAAGATCGATTCAAATATTTGACGAGATTATTTAGGGTAGTTTCCTGATTTTGTGCAATTCTGTTTGCTAGGGTTTTCACCTATGTGAGGCTATATAAACCTAGCATTGTACACTTTGTAAAGCGCTGAGTCCATTAGAGTTCGAATTTTATCTCCCTGTAATTTTGTCTTCGATTATCAATAGAGAATTTCTTCTCCCAAAAGTTCGTGTTCTTCAGTTATTCTATTCGATTTCTGTGGTGGTGTTTGTGTTCTTTGTAGATCCGTGATTTGGGAAGAAACAAGTGGTATCAGAACATCAATCGAAGAACATGTCTTCATCAGAGTCACCAATCGAAAGAGCTCTGGTGGCGCAGAAATCAGACTCTAGAGAAGGCACAGTTACGCTCCACTACCCCATGCTCACGAAGAGCAATAACGCCGTGTGGGCGTTGAAGATGATGGTAAACCTGCAGGCACAGGGAGTGTGGGAGGCCGTAGATAACAGCGGTGTCGAGAAGATGTTCTTCTCATGCTCGCCGAGAAGGATTCCGCGAAGGAAGCATGGAAAACTCTTCTGACCATGCACATGGGCGCAGATCGCGTCAAGGAGGCAAAGGTCCAGACCTTGAAGAGTGAGTTCGAGGTGATGAGGATGAGGGAGAGCGAATCGATCGATGATTTTGCTATGCGGCTCACGTCCATTGGGACCGGCATATGCTCACTGGGAGACAAGGTGGGGGAGACCACCGTCGTCAAGAAGTTTCTCCGAGCAGCGCCTCTTAAGTACATGCAGATCATGACATCGATAGAGAAGTTCGGCGACCTCAATACCATGACGGTCGAGGAGGTTGTTGGTTGCCTCAAAGCCCATGAGGAGAGACTTCGCAGTTACGGTGACAGAGAAGAGGAGAAGAATCTCTTTCTCACGCATGAAGAATGGACGGCCAGACAGCAGAAAATCAGGGGAGCCGAGATTTCTTCAAATTCCTCAGGTCGGAACAGCTTTGGTGGAAAGGTCTGAGGACGCGGACAAGGTCGTGGACGAGGTCGGGATCAGCGAGGTCGCAATATTAGTGAACCTCGTCAGCAAATCACGGCCAAGAGAGACAGGAGCACAGTGAAGTGCTACAGATGTCAGAAGCTTGGGCACTTTGCATCTGAGTGCCGGAGCACAAACCAGGGCAAAGAGGCGAATCTAGCGAAATTCCCAGACGACCAGCCGGCATTGTTGTTTGCCGAGCAGGAAACGCACCTGGACGAACAGAATGGCAATAGTGACACCAAGGCCCGGGAAGAAGTGATCAGTGTGCCGATTAGCCCAGAGGCCGAGGAGACCTGTCCGGAGGAAACCAGCGAGAAGGTCTTCCTTATTGAGGATAAGGTTATTGCAAATCTCTTCGTAGATGGAGAAAAGAAAGTCAGTACCGACGTATGGTACTTAGACAATGGAGCTAGCAACCACATTACTGGGGACCAAGCTAAGTTTAAAGAGCTCGATGAGAAGATCACGGGCAACATGAAATTAGCCGATGGATCAGTCGTAGAGATCAGAGGAAGAGGGTCAATCATGTTCGAGTGCAAGAATGGCGACCAACGTCTGATGACCCAGGTGTATTTCATCCCGAAGTTGAAGAACAACATCATTAGTCTAGGGCAGATGACTGAGATCGGGAACACAGTGGTGCTATCAGGGTCCTATCTGAAGATGTGGACCAAGGAAGGAGAGCTGTTGATGAAGGTGGAGCGGACACCCAACAGACTACAAGATTATTCTAAGGACGTGTTAGCCCGTCTGTCTCATGGCATCAATGGCAGACCCGGCTTGGCTATGGCACACACGGCTCGGACACGTGAATTTTCACGCGCTCAAGATGATGGGCGAGAAGAAAATGGCCTTTGGGGTTCCCAAGATAGAACACCCCGACCAGCTATGTGAGTGTTGCATGATCGTGAAGCAGGCGAGAATACCTTTTCCGATCAAGGCCAAATTCTGAGCAGAGAGACCCCTACAGTTGGTGCATGCAGATCTATGCGGTCCAGTCACCCCAGCAACATTAGCAGATAACAAGTACTTCCTTTTACTTGTTGATGATTACAGTCGCTAGATGTGGGTTTATATGCTTAAGGAGAAGAGCGTAGCCAATGAGATTTTCAAGAAGTTCAAGAAGATCATGGAGAATGGCTCGTTGCACAGGATAAAGATCATGCGTACAGACCAAGGTGGAGAATTCACTTCCGAGCAGTTTAGAGAATTCTGCGACCAGGAAGAAGTTCAGCATCACCTGTCTGCACCCCACAAGCCCCAGAAGAACGGCGTGGTTAAAAGACGAAACCGAACTGTGATGAACACAGCAAGGAGCTTGCTCAAGAGCATGCAAGTTCCAGCCAGGTTTTGGGCAGAAACAGTAAGACATGCGGTCTATCTGTTTAATCGTTTTCCGACCAAGGCACTAGGAGAGCGCACTCCCTTCCAGGCGTGGAAGGGGAAGAAACCCCACTTAGAACATTTGAAAGTGTTCGGGTGCACCGCACATGTGAAGATTGCGGGGCCACATCTCAAGAAGCTGGATGACTGGAGTCAGAAGATGGTGTAGTTTGGCGTTGAAGAAGGAAGCAAGGCACACAGACTCTACGATCCACAACGCGGAAGACTCCAAGTGAGCAGAGATGATGTGTTCGAAGAAGAGATGAAGTGGGATTGGCGCAACGACAAAGGAGAAGTCGAGCACAACTCAGTAGAGTTCACAATCGAAGATGAAGAGGGCGTTGCCGAGCAGGATCAACCCGGAACACCCAACTCGGGAAAAGTCCTGCCAAGCACGAGAGAATCCAGCCCGGGAGAGAGCAGCCCGGATACACCACGGACACCAACTCCGAGCAGGATCAGCTCATCCAGCTCGGGAGATTCCTCCATCAAGGATGTTCCAAGGGGATTCCGACCCCTAGCAGACGTCTATGATCAAACTCAAGAAGTAGAGATGAGCTTGGAAGAAATTTCTTTATTGTGCGCAGAAGAGCCGGCTAACTACCAGGAGGCAGCAGCCGAGCAGGAGTCGCAAGAAGCAATGAAGAAGGAGATGGAGTCCATTGAGAAGAACAGGACATGGGAACTCACCTACCTGCCCAAAGGTCATAAACCAATCGGCCTGAAGTGGGTGTATAAGATGAAGAAGGACACCGAGGGGAGCGTCCTTAGCCCAAGGCAAGGCTGGTAGCCAAAGGCAACGTGCAAAAGAAAGGCATAGACTTCGAGGAAGTCTTTGCTCCAGTAGCTAGACTAGACACGATCAGACTCATCCTAGCCATAGCAGCTCATCGAGGTTGGGAAATTCATCATCTGGATGTCAAGTCAGCATTCCTAAATGGTGACCTCGAAGAAGAAGTGTACGTCAAGCAACCAGAGGGGTTCGGCGTCACGGGCAGGGAGTAGAAGGTGTACAAAAACTGTCCAAGGCCCTGTACGGGTTGAAACAAGCACCAAGAGCATGGAACATCCGTCTTGACAAGAGCTTGAAGAACCTTAGATTCACAAAGTGCCAGAGGAAGTACGCAGTCTACACCAGGAGTACCGGACAGGAGATCCTGATCGTGGGAGTATATGTGGATGACCTGATCGTCACTGGATCCAGCGCAGGAGGCGTAGATGGATTCAAGCAGCAGATGATGGCTGAATTCGAGATGAGTGACCTCGGATTACTTTTGTACTATCTTGGTCTCGAGGTGGAACAGAAGAAGGATTACATCTTGCTGAAGCAGTCGGCCTACGCAAGGAAGATCCTTATGTAGTTCGAGAGTGTAGATTGCAACCCAAGCAAATACCTAATGGAGGCGAAGCTGCAGCTCGGGAAGGATGCTGAGGGAAGAAAAGTGGATCCCACGGAGTACAGACGCGTGATCGGGTGCCTGAGGTATCTCACCCACACCCGACCAGACATTTCAGACGCAGTCGGGATAGTCAGTCGATACATGGAGAAGCCCACAAGTGCACACCAGCAAGCAGTGAAGCACATCTTGTGATACGTGAAGGGCATGACAGACTACGGGATCTAGTACAGCAGAGGAAGCGATTAGAAAAACTAGTCGGCTTTACAGACAGTGCTTTGGTCGGTGATATTGGCAGTCCCAAAAGCAGCAGACAGTAGCTCTATCCTCATGTGAAGCAGAGTTCATGGAGGCAACCGCAGCAGCATGTCATGCTATGTGGTTGAAGGGGCTACTAAGTGAAGTGACCGGATCCGAGCAGAGACCAGTTACTCTCTTCGTGGACAATAAGTCTCCAATTCCGTTGATGAAGAATCCAGTGTTCCATGGACGGAGCAAAGACATTGACACGAAATTCCACTACATTTGTGAGTGTATGGAGAAGCAAGAGATCATCGTGGAGTTCGTCAACACAAGGGAGCAACGAGTAGACATTCTTACCAAGGCTCTGGCGAGAGTCAAGTTCGCAGAGATGAGAGAGCTACTCGGAGTGAAGAAAGTATAAGCGAGTCAAGCTTATGGGGAAGAATGTGAGCTTAAGCTTGACTTAGTGCGTCACATCGAGGAAGTCAGCCCGGGTACCGACCAGAACCAAGAACGAGCAACAGTTCAGCCCAGCTCGGGTGAACACGAGCAGAACGTCTAGATAGAAGACAAGCCCGGCCAGGGGCAAACGAGCAAGCCAACTCAGAGACAGAGAAGTTGTCCGAGTAGGAAAGGGAAAGTCAGCAACTACCTAGCAAGGAAAGCGCGTAGCTTGAGGAGCAAGCAAAGATTGAGTCAAAGATTTGATGAGATTATTTAGGGTAGTTTCCCGATTTTGTGCGATTCTGTTAACTAGGTTTTTCGCCTATATGTGAGGCTATATAAACCATGTGCGATTCTGTTAGCTAGGGTTTTCGCCTATGTGAGGCTATATAAACCTAGAATTGTACACTTTGTAAAGTGCTGAGTCCATTAGAGTTCGAGTTTTATCTCCTTGTATTTTTGTCTTCGATTATCTATAGGGAATTTCTTCTCCCAAAAGTTCGTGTTCTTCAGTTTTTCTGTTCGATTTCTGTGGTGGTGTTTGTGTTATTTGAAGATCCGTGATTTGGGAACCAACAGGGAGGACCTGCAAAAAAAGGTAGATCGAGCACGAACCCCGTCGATTATGGTTGGGCGAGGTTGCCTATGTATCTTGTTGAGGACCTGCAAAAAAGGGTAAATCGATGCTGACGATGTTGTTTAACTCTTCGGAGATGCCGATGTTGGCGGTGCGGGGGTGACCTTTGCCAGTAGCGAGGGTGTTACCAGCAAGGGTGTCGTTGTAGACGGTGCATGTGTAGGCGAGCTCGTGTGGCGAGGGCCTTGACCGGCGAGGGAGGTCTTCATCGTTACCTTTCTTATATTACACTTTGGCGAAGGACCTCGTCAGACAACTTCTTTTTGGCGAGTTCTTCCACTGACTAGTCCTTATCTCTCGGTCAGGGCCTCTTTTGGCAAGCTCCGGTGGCGTCAAAGGCACAAGCCGGGTACAACCAAAGGAGAGGGGCGATTTTTAGAGAGAGAAGCTCTAGAGAAAGCTGTGTGACAATGTGTAAAATGAGGAGGAGGAGCCTCCTATTTATAGGTAAATGGGTGAACCACTTTTCCTTGTTTTAGGGGAATTAATGTATATAATCACCATTAATTAGGTAAAAATTCGGGGTCCTCCATGGACCTTGCCAGGGAGGTCTTGCCGCGGCTCCTCGTCGTGTCGAGGGGTTCGTCGCTTGCTTCGTAGCTCGTCTGTGATTTCTTCGGGTGTTCGCGAGCTTGTATGTTGAGTCCGGGGGAATCTAGGGGACTTCACAATGACTTTCATAAACTCGGACCCCCTCGTCGTGTGCAATTATTGTGAGTTATCCCTACGTGAATGCTATTGACGAGGGGGCTCGTCGGGCCGGGGGGTTAGCCAGGGCGAGGACGCTCATCAGGGCGGGGAGGTTCATCTGGGGACCTCACCCCGGAGGCTCGTCAAGGCGAGGAGGTTCGCCATGGGACCTTGCCAGGAGGCTCGTCGAGGGATCTCGCCAGGGGACCTCGTTAGGAGTGGCTTTTCGATCAAGGGCTTTCTCTTCTTCTACTTTACGGCTCCGGGCCTCGCCAAATTTATTGGGTCTTGGGCCTTTGGTCTTTTAATTGATTCGTTAGTAGGCTCTGACTTTTGCCAATAGGGCCTAATTTTTATATGCGAAAAATGCACATAACAGGTCTTAAACAATAATTCTCAATTATCATTTAACCCTAATCTAGCTCTTAACTCAGGAAAACTCCTCATCCGTTTTACCAAAACCCTAATGGTCAAATTTGCATGAGTTTCCCAAGAAGAAAAAAATAGAAAATGTTACTTCCATATAGTACAGTAGCAAATTGCTAATTCACATATTATGTTGCTACATACATTTTTTTTATTATTATTATTATTATTATTTTTTGTTATTGTTGTCGTCTTCTTCTTCGTCTTTATGATAAACATAGAATGATTAAGGAGATAGGAAAACTAATCTATGATCAAAGCTCTTGACATTAACTAAACTTCATGATTTATTAACAGGTTTATATGATATAAGAAGGCTACATTTTTTCTTCACACTAATATATATCCTGCTCGAAAATGGAAATATATACATGATACCAGAAAAAAGAAGAAAAAAAAATACAACAACCGGTACAAACTAAAGAAGCTCTTCATGCTATGGCGTTTCAAAACCATATGGCCCTTGCATCAATGAGCATTTGCTTGAGCGAACCATCGACATGGAGCGAGATGATATCTTTTGCAGAGCCAACAAACTTGCCACCAATGAAGACGGCAGGCACGGTGGGGCTGCAGCCCATGTTCTCACGAAGTGCCCGTTCCATCTCTTTCCCGTTGGTGTTGCGGTCGAGCTCATAGATGGCCGGGCTTGCACCGAGTTCGTAGAACAGCGCCTTCACGGTGTGGCACATGCAGCATGAGCTCCTCGTGAAGATCACCGCAGCTTTCTGGGACGCCAAGTCTCTCACTTTGTCCATAATGTAACACTAGGGTTTGGAGTTTGAAGATGTACAAACTTTGATGGTGTTGTTTGTGAGGATACTTGATGATGTCAAGCCTGGTTTGATGGTTGAGTATGAGATTGCATGAGCCTATTTATAAGGGGTTGTTGGGCAAAGGATACGTACTAAAATCTTAGTACAAAAAATAATATTGAATAAAAGAAAGACACGTGATATATAATATGGATAAGAGAGAGTAGTTTTTTGTATAGATATTTGTTTGGATAAGTCTCTCTCTCTCTCTCATGATTGTTTGTTCTATAGAAGTAGTAATACCATTCATGAAATCTCTAGAGAATATATGTTTCCGTACGAATTTTGGAGGATATATATTGGTATAAGAAAAGAATTTCAATAACGGTAACTTTATGTGCTTGTGTTTCATATTCGTAATATTTATTTTGTAATTTGTTTAGATTATGAAGGGACAAGATAACTCTCGGTAATGGCTTGCTAAGCATCAATAAACTATCCTATTAATGATCTCAAAAAAAGTTATACAATAGGTTGATATTTTATTCTAAAGGAAGGGCTCAAAACTTTTTACGCGAAGTCAGAGGCTATAAATTAGGAGGAGAATCAGTCGTCCAAGTGTTGAAATTTCCCAATCTACTAATGTTCTAGCAAACATCAAATATGAGTATATATTTATATATATTCATATGTAGTAATTTTAGTAAATCATATTGATCGTGACCATAGGCTGATCTCCACACACACAAAGAGGAAAACGAAAACGATAGTAAAACAGGAAATAGAGTATGTATATTTGAGTAATGATATAGGTTGGTAGCTAGAGATATATATTAATACACGTATATAAGTTTCTTATAGTTTTTTGTGTGTAGAACAAGATAAGGGTTTATCCAATTCATGAAGTTTTGGTCCCTCAAAATCTATGGAATATCAGATTGAGAAAAGGCAGAGAATATTATTGGAAGGAAATGGAAGCTCGAAAAAGTTTTGTGGCGTTTCACGCATAAGAAACGTTAATAAGTTAGAAAAAGGAATTATTATACAATTGGACTAAAGTGATCGTATTTTACTAACTGCTTATATTCAACTTCTTGACGAATATTCAACTTGTCTTTAAGAATCTGCCACCCAAAAAAAAGGAGATAATTATTAAAGATGAAAGCAAAGTATTTACGGGACTTTTTCTTAAAACAATTAAAGATATTAAGATTTTCTTTTTGTTATTGATACATGATTATTATAGCGCATTTGTTCGGCGTGATATTATAATCCAAGAATATTAGCAACGTGCCTTCCTATTATATCGTATATATCTACCTGGGAAGATATATATCATTGATCCTTTAACAGCTTTCAATAATCTTCCTTTATCTTGATTCAACTTTTTCAATGATGTGTAAAATGAGATCTCAATATATATTTCAAAATGGATACAACAATAATAATAAGCATTATAAGCACAAAATAAAGTATGTAAGAAAGAAAACGACACCTTTGATAATACATTTCAAGATATTGCATATGAATAATTTACATGTTGGTTCCCATAATGAAACTGATCTAATAAAAATACACGAAGAGCAAGAAAACAAGAAAGAAAACTTCCTTTATCTTGATTCAACTTTTTTAATAATGTGTAAAATGAGATCTCAATATATATTTCAAAATGGATACAACAATAATAATAAGCATTATAAGCACAAAATAAAGTATGTAAGAAAGAAAACGACACCTTTGATAATACATTTCAAGATATTGCATATGAATAACTTACATGTTGGTTCCCATAATGAAACTGATCTAATAAAAATACACGAAGAGCAAGAAAACAAGAAAGAAAACTTAGGAGAAAAAAGCTACTTTGATTAATGTCGAAGGCAAAATAATAACAATCGAGTTACTAAATTTAAACACCAACACTAGTATTTATAGGGGACCAGAAAACGCTAACCCTACCAGAAACTTCCTAAAATAAACTCAATCAAATTTTTACATTTACACGAATCCTAACAGAATCAGGAAACCAAATCAAATCTCCAAACTTGCTCCTCAAGTTTGGCACCTTCCAGGAATAGCTTCCGCTGACTTCCTGGCTTGTGTTCCTACCTGAGTTGGTCGGGATATTTCTGCTCGGGAGCATTTCTTATCGGGCCCATTCTTAGTGGGGAGCTTTCCGGTGGGGAGATCTCTGGTGGGTGAATATTTCTGGTCGGGAGATTTCTGGTGGGGAGAATTATTCCTGGTAGGGGTTGTTGAGCCAAATAAAGCCTAAACTCACATTCTACCCCGTAAACTTGTCTTGGGTCGAGGTTCTTCACCCCGATCAGATCTCTCATCTCTGCGAACTTGACTCTTGCTAGAGTCTTTGTGAGTATGTTTGCACGCTGCTCCCTTGTGTTGACAAACTCAACGATGATATCCCACTTCTCCACGCACTCGCGAATATAATGAAATCGAGTGTCTATGTTTTTGCTCCGACCATGAAACACTGGGTTCTTCATCAATGTTATTGCAGACTTGATGTCCATGTAGAGAGTAACTGGCTTCTATTCGGCTCCGATTACGTAGAGAGTTGACGTAGTGTCATGCCATATCTTGACTTCTAGGACCGTGTCCAGTGGTACAATGACCTGTAATTATGAAACGTTATTACCGTACGTAATAAACTGAATAAATATGAAAATTAACCAATATATATTTAAGCACTTCATCAAACTTACAGAACGTCTCCCTGGCTAATTGCTGGACAAAAACATGATATGAAGGCCTAGATGGTAAGGCTCTTGGCGAAGAACTTGCCACGACCGAGCGGAACTAGAATAGCTACTTTGCAACTATGGGATTCGGATTATTTGTGAGAAGAAACTCGTTTGTTTTAAATGAAAAGAATGAAGTGAGAAATTTCATTTAACTAATGCATATATTTATGAGGAAGCTTGTTGGTATAAAAATTGATCTCTCTTGTTAAAAACATTCATTTATGCATGTATTACACCTGCACGCATGCTGTCTTGCATAACACATTAAAAAAAATCCTCATTTCACACATTTGCCAGGAGGAAATACGTGTTATGCTCTATCTTACCTTACATTGGTTTTTACTTCTTATAAATTTTTTCGTGATGTGTGATTATGCAAAAGGTAGGATAAATCTCCTGTCTTTTGTTAAGTGTGATTTTTTTACCGTATAAAACTATGACCCAACTAAAAAAATGGCTCTATGTGTTGGTTCCCAAATCACGGATCTGCAATGAACACGATCGCCACCAAAGAAATTCGAACAAAAAAAACTGAAGAACAGAAACTTTTGCGAGAAGAAAATTCTCTATTGATATCGAAGGCAAAATTACAAGAAGTTAAAACACAAACTCTAATGGACTCGGCACTTTTAAAAAAGTGAAAAATGCTAGGTTTATATAGCCTCACATAGGCGAAAAACCCTAGCTAACAAAATCGCACGAAATCGGAAAACTACCCTAAATAATCTCGTCAAATATTTGACTCGATCTTTGCTTGCTCCTCAAGCTACGCGCTTTCCTTGCTGGGTAGTTGCTGACTTTCCCTTTCCTGCCAGGACATCACCTCTGTCCCCGGGCTGGCCTGCTCGTCTGCCCCGGGTTGGGCTTGCCTTCTATCCGGACACTCTGCTCATGTCCACCCAAGCTGGGCTGAACTCTTGTCCGTCCTTGGTTCTAGTTGGTACCCGGGCTGACTTCCTCTGTGTGACGGACTAATTCAAGCTTAAGCTTTCATTCTCCCCCGTAAGCTTGATTCGCTTTCACTATCTTCACTCCGAGCAGCTCTCTCATCTCTGCGAACTTGACTCTCGCTTATCTTGAAATACGCCACGGCATTGGGTTTTAAGTGACACGCCCCGGCATCATTTGTAACAAGCCGCGGCACTGTTAGTACACGACGACACTTTAAAACCGTTGTTCATAACCCACAGAAAAAAACCTAGTAGGCCGCGGCGTGGATTTAAATATGCCACGGCATTGCGTTTTAAGTGACACGCCACAGCATCATTTATAACATGCCGCGGCGTGCCTCGTATCATAACCCGCAGTAAAAATCCTATTATGCCGCGGCTTGTCTTGAAATACGCCACGGCATTGCGTTTCTAGTAACACGCCACGGCATCATTTATAACAAGCCGCAGCGTGTATCGTATACTTAACCCTAACATCTCAGTTTCTCATTACGCCGTCGAACCTCGCCTCTCCCCTTCGCCTTCGACCTCGCCCTCGACTCCTAACCCTTCGCCGTCGCTCCCGCCCTCGCCCTCGCTCTGGTCCTCGCCGTCGCTCCCGCCTTCGTCGTCGCCGTCGCTCTCTTTCTCGCCGTCGATTCGCCGCAACACGCTTCTCGCCGTCGATTCGCCGTCGTCGCCTCTCAATGTTAGTATCGATTTCAAGCTTGATTTTTATAGCATTTTTTTCGTTTTTTTTATTATTCGAATCAATACTTGAAAATTGTTTGTATTAGGTTCATGGTATTAATTTTGTGAGATGAAATTAGGTTTTGAAATTAGATTAGGTTTTGAAATTAGGTATTGGTTTTGTGAGATGAAATTAGGTTTTGAAATTAGATTTTGTAATTAGATTTTGAAATTAGATTTTGTAATTAGGTTTTGAAATTAATTGGGTATTGAATTTAGGTTTTGCGTATTGAAATTTAGTTTTGGGTATTGAAATTGTGTTTTAAAATTAGGTTTGCGTATTGAAATTGCGTTTTAAAAATTTGGATTAGTTTTGAAATTGCGTATTGAAATTCGGTTTTGAAATTAGTTTTGTAATAATTAGGTGTTAGGGAATTGAAATTAGTTATATTGATTAGTTTTTTTGCTTGAAATTAATAATTTAATATGTGACGTTATCTTTTTTATAGATTTCAATGGCACCCCAAAGAAAACGAGCACGTGGATATTTAGTGGTTCGATCCGGATCTGGGAGCCGAGCCCAGGCAGAGGTTCCGGAGGATCTACCAGTTGATCCACCACCTCCCGTTGAAATACCGAACTTCAACACCGAAGCGGCGAAGAAACGATTTCTACAAATTAGCACGCGGAAAATATGCCCAGAGCGGGGATTCGCCAAATTCCCGATTTCAGATATGGGTGAACTCGGCGAAGCTCTCAATGAGAGCATCATACAGCGCGGTTGGCAGAATTTCGTACTCCAACCAAAGATCAAGGCGAGGAGTGTGTTGGTGCACGAATTCTATGTAGCTCTTCCCGAAGAGTCAGCAATCGGGTATGTCAGTGTTCAGGGTACTCGATTTGAGATCAATCCTCGAATCATTAATGAGTACCTCGGAACCCGAAATTTTACGGACGAGGAAAACGAGCACAACCACTTACACGACCAAGAGTTGAATCAACCGTTCTACGACGCCATAGCAGCGGCAATTGCTACGCCCGGAGCTAATTGGCACGAGAAGGGCGGAGAGGCACAACTGGTCAAAAGTCAGCTGAATCGGAAAGCCAAAGTGTGGATGTACTTCTTTGGGAGCAACCTATACCGCATTTGCACTTCACGGAGCTACAGTTCGACTTTCTCAAGTTAATCTACGCCGGAGTTACGGGATTGAATATCGACGTCGGTCGTTTCATATTCTCCTACATGCGTGGCATGGTGTACGAGCAGTCGAAGTGCTCATTGGGCTTCCCGTTCCTTATCACAGCTCTCTGCATAAACGCCGGGGTAAGTATAGCTTCATTTGTGTATAAGTTTAGTTTTGAAATTCAGTTGTATCAATATTGATTTAATCTGTCTTTGAAACTATCGTTTAGATCAAGGAGAATGAACTCGACATTCAGGTGCCGAATGGAAAGAAGATGGACGCGGCCTGGATCCGGAGTTTGAAAGAACCCGAAGATGAGGAGCCAGCGATCGTACCTGAAAATCCGGTAAAATTATAGCTTCATTTGCTTAATTATTTATAATTGATTTTATATTAATCTAATCTTGCTTGATTTTCATGATTCAGGCCGTTGAGATACCGCCTGCTGCCGCCGCCCCCCCAATGCCTGAGCTTAACTACGATGCTCCGCCGATGAGAGCCTTCGTGGCTCACGGTGTTCGTAGTCTTCTGGAGTTCACTGCATATTGTAGGTCCTTCTGGCCGGGTATCTACCCAGGTTAGAATCCTATCCCTAATCAATATAACATATGTATTGAAATGTTTTTAATCAATAAATGCAATCTGTAAAATTTACCCATGATTCCAGGCGCCAAATCAGTTTCCACCAATGACGTGGCCAGCAGCATATCCTGATCAGTATCCGGTGCCGGCATTTGTTGACAGAGGCGGGAACGGCGAGGGCCAGAACGGCGGCGAGAACGTAGGCGGCGAGAACGGCGGCAACGAGAACCCCGAGAACCCAGCCAACCCCGCCAACCCCGCCAACCCCGAGAACCCCGCCAACCCTGCCAACCCCGAGAACGCCGCCAACCCCGCCAACCCCGAGAACCCCGAGAACCCCTTCAACCCCGAGAACGCCGCCAATCCCGAGAACCCCGCCAACCCCGAGAACGCCGCCAACCCCGCCAACCCCGAGAACGCCGCCAACCTCGAGAACACCGAGATCCCCGACGAAATCAACAACGAAGGCGAGAACAACGAGCACCCGGTCGAAGATTAGTATTTGTATATGTTTATCATGTTTATTTTGTTAGAAAAATTACTTACTATGTTTATTTTGTTTGAACAATTATTTAGTTAATATTACTATGTTTGTTTACTTTGAAAAATTATTTAGTTACTTTGAAAATTGCATTATTTGAAAATAAAATTAACAACATTTTCATAGTTTATTGTACTTCGTTTTGTAAAATGAATAAGATAATTTAATTGTGTAAAATTGTGTTAGAATTAATAAGATAATTAATAATTAAATTGTGTAAAATTACTTATCATGCCGCGGCCTTTAAATGAACACGCCGTGGCATGATTCAAATTTACCAATATACCCTCTGGATTATGCAACGAGCCGCGGCATAATTAAAGAAGGCCTCGGCGAGTTGCATAATTCAGAGGGTATATTGATAAACATAAAAGATAAGTCGCGGCATTAAGTTAGCCATGCCTTGGCATTGGACGATGAAGCCTTGGCTTAGGTAAACCGTGCCGAGGCATGTAGGCTGTTTCAAATTATACAGAGAGCATGGTTTCTGTAAGTCTTTATATGCCGCGGCGTTACCATCTATATGCCGCGGCGTTTCTTTAAAGGCCGAGGCATAGCTGTCAACATGCCGTGGCGTGACTTCGACTACGGTAAATACCGTTGTTCAATATATCATGCCACGGCATGGTGAACATCGTGCCGCGGCCTGTTTCATACTTCATTCATTTCGAAAATTATAAAAAAAAATACTTTTGTAATGATAATATCACTCACAACAATTCAACATTATATTTAATACTTAAGAACTACAATAACTAAAATATATATAATTATGTAAAATATATAGAGTACAAATATGTAAGAATACAACGTTACATTTAATACTTTTATAACAACAAAATCACTTACAACAATTCAACATTACATTTATTACTTTTAAAACAACAAAATCACTTACAACAATTAAACATTACATTTAATACTTTTAAAACAACAAAATCACTTACAACAATTCAACATTACATTTATTACTTTTAAAACAACAAAATCACTCACAACAATTAAACATTACATTTAAAACTTTTAGAACAACAAAATCACTCACAACAATTCAACATTATATTAATAAAACTACAACAATTAATATCATAATTCGTCATCAATACCTAAATCTCTACGACAACGATCGGCATGTCGACGTAAATGAGTCGTGCCTCGTTCAACGATTGCAAGAATCTATTGTACTTCGTTTTGTAAAATTAATAAGATAATTTAATTGTGTAAAATTGTGTTACAATTAATAAGATAATTAATAATTAAATTGTGTAAAATTACTTATCATGCCGCGGCCTTTAAATGAACCCGCCGTGGCATGATTCAAATTTACCAATATACCCTCTGGATTATGCAACGTGCCGCGGCATCATTAAAGAAGGCCGCGGCGAGTTGCATAATTCAGAGGGTATATTGATAAATATAAAAGATAAGTCGCGGCATTAAGTTACCCATGCCTTGGCATTGGGCGATGAAGCCTTGGCGTGGGTAAACCGTGCCGCGGCATGTATGCTGTTTCAAATTATACAGAGAGCATGGTTTCTGTAAGTCTTTATATGCCACGGCGTTACCATCTATATGCCGCGGCGTTTCTTTAAAGGCCGAGGCATAGCTGTCAACATGCCGTGGCGTGACTTCGACTACGGTAAATACCGTTGTTCAATATATCATGCCACGGCATGGTGAACATCGTGCCGCGGCCTGTTTCATACTTCATTCATTTCAAAAATTATAAAAAAAAATACTTTTATAATGATAATATCACTCACAAAAATTCAATATTATATTTAATACTTAAGAACTACAATAATTAAAATATATAGAATTATGTAAAATATATAGAATACAAATATGTAGGAATACAACATTACATTTAATACTTTTAAAACAACAAAATCACTTACAACAATTAAACATTACATTTAATACTTTTAAAACAACAAAATCACTTACAACAATTCAACATTACATTTATTACTTTTAAAACAACAAAATCACTTATAACAATTTAACATTACATTTAATACTTTTAAAACAACAAAATCACTCACAACAATCAACATTATATTAATAAAACTACAACAATTAACATCATAATTAGTAATCAATACCTAAATCTCTACGACAACGATCGGCATGTCGACGTAAATGAGTCGTGCCTCGTTCAACGATTGCGAGAATCTCTTGTCGGCACCATTTGCATTTCGCGTACCTATCTTGAGTTTGAGTCTCAACGTTCCATTTAAGCCTCATTTGAAAATCTGATTCCCATAGTGAAGACGGTGGCCTACCACGCCCACGCCCACGCCCCCTCGTCGATCGCGGCCCACCGGCACAAGAGGTAGGCATCCGATTTAGAGTTGGATTCGGAGGCAATTCAAACTCCTCGGTGTCGTCGGAGGTATTTGGAACACTTTCAAAATCGGAGGAGATGACAATAGTATTATTGGAACTTGTTTCCATGGAAAAACTATCATCATCGGAGGAAGAGGAAGAGGAAAACACGTAAATGACCGGGTGATATTCTGATGACAAACCGAAACCAGACGGATGATCATCCATAAATAAGAAAAATGATGATATTTTTGAACCTAAGTATAAATTTGATGAAACATAGACTAAAATGTGAGCAAGTAGGTTTAAATGGAAGATTTATGTGAATTTTAACGTTTTTAACATTATTTTGAAAAATATAGCCATTTATTACCGTTGTGGGGTAATAATTTCGGGTAAAAAAAAAACTAGCCGTTTTTGTGTCAGCGACAGTAAGCCGCGACATGGCTAAAAGATGCTGCGGCGTGTCAAGTTTGTACAACGGTAACTTCCGATGTGTGACATAGAGCCGTGGCTTCTGAACAATAGGCCGCGGCGTGTTTAATTAATTTGTACAATTTTTCAATAAACTTAAACCCTAAACTTTAAACCCATAAACTGAAACTGTAATTATTATGTATGAATACAAATATGTAAGAATACATATGTGATTAATTATAAAATATATAGAATTATGAATACACATGTTTATATTATAAATACATGATCATCACTTAACAATTCCACATTACAAGTACCACATATGAAAAGTACCACATTACAACACATTACAAGTACCACATTACAACACATTACAAGTACATTATGATAAGTACCACATTGCAACACATTACAAGTATCACATTACAACACATTACAAGTACATTATGATAAGTGCCACATTACAACTCCATTACAATTTAAAGCTACATTTGTCACATAATTTTAACAAATACAATTAAAAAACGTAAAATACAAAATATTTAAAAACCATGCCTTCTACGACAACGCACGGCATGATCATGAAGAGGATAGATGTCTCTATCTGGGTAGGGAAGAACAAACAATAGTCCGCACCATTTGCATTTAGCGTGCTTATCTAAATTTTGAGTCGAGTTATTCCACTCATGCCTTATATGGAAATCGGTATCCCACGATGAAGAAAATTGAGATCCACCACTACCTCTTGTGCGGCTTGAACCAACGGAACGAGCGGTGCGAATCTGACATGGAGGCATTTCAGACTCTACTGTTTCTTCGGAATTTTGAACGCTTTCTTGAGAATTTGTTTCTGGGACTATAGTATCATTGGAGCTTATAATTTCTGGGACTTCCGAATCAGAGTTTGTTTCTGGGACCGCAGTATCATCGGAATTTGTTTCTAAGACTATAGTATCATCTGATAGATTTACCTGGTGATCGTTGTCAGAATCGGAAGAAGACGAAGAATAGGACGAAAAAATAACGACTGGGACATTGCCGATAGAAGACGGATGATCATCCATATTAATTTTCAATTTTTGTAGTCAAGATATTTTGTGTGGGTTAAAATATAAGTTAACATGGTTGTATATATAGAATCAAGTTACGAATTTTAAGTTTTTTTAAACTATTTTCGCAAATATAGCCGTTTTTAACCGTTGGAGGGTAATAATTTTAACCCTAGTAGCTAGTAAAAATATAGCCGTTTTTACGTCAGCGGGTACACGCCGCGGCGTATTACTAGAAGGCCGCGGCTCTTGTCAAAATCAGGGGGTATAATTGTAAATGAAAGCAATATGCCGCGGCTTTATGTCACAAATGCCAAGGCATGAGCGAACAAAGCCTCGGCTTCCTGTACCCATGCCGCGGCGTAAACAGAGAAAAATCTTCCCCGAGGGCAGATCAAATTTGATCGAGTAATCTTTGTCAAGTCATGCCGTGGCGTTAGTGGGGTACGCCGCGGCGCGTTTCTAAAATTTTATCAGGCTATGCCGTGGCATATATAGGTATGCCGCGGCTTTATGACGACAATGGCATTTATCCATGGTGGATATTCAACATGCCGCGGCGTAATTTACATCACGCCACGGCACTCGTCGCAGATCTGCCATTATTATTTTGTTTTCATACCCATTTACACCATAACTCCAAAAACCCTATTTTTTTCTCCCTTAGGCGACTTTTCCATTTATTTAGAATTTGGGCTCGGTGTTTCGTCACGAAAGAAAAAGGTATTCAATCTTCAAATTCTTTATTTGCAATATGGCATTTAGGGAATGGATGACAAAAAATAGAATGAGCGATGATTACCAACATGGTGTTCAAGAATTTATGGATTTTGTGCGTTTAAACTTTGAAGAAGGAGATTTGATTAGGTATCCTTGTCTTTTATGTGGAAATTTAGTTTCGAAATCTATGAAAGTAGTCAAATCGCATTTGTTAGCAATTGGTATTATGAGTTCCTATGATCATTGGTACTTTCATGGAGAAAAAATGCGTGGTAAAAGAGTCAATGATTTAGTTGAAGAAGAAGAAGACAAAGACGAAGCCGATGACATTGGTGGTTTGATGGATGATATCGACTATAATTTTAGACAAATTCTAGCTTTACGCAATTGTTGGAACTCCTTCGTGAAACGTTGCCGCCAGTAATAAAGTTCCGTCAGGAATATATGCGGCAAAGAAGACATTGGGTTTGTTAGGTTTAAAGTTTGAAAAGTTTCATGCATGTCCAAAACATTGCGTACTGTATCGGAACGAGCATACAGAATTAAGTGAATGTCCACTGTGCAATCAGTCAAGGTGGAAGACAGGAAAGGAGCCAGATGACGGTATCAAAGGGGTTCCGCAGAAAGTATTATGGTACAATCCCCCATTCACCCGCCTTAAACGCATGTTTAACAATATTAATCACGCGGAGAACATGGTTTGGCACTCAAAAAATCAGAGAAATTATGGCATTTTAAGACACCCTTGTGATGGTTCACAGTGGAAAAGTTTTGATATTCGGTATCCGGAATTCAGCTCAGATCCCAGGAATTTGCGTCTCAGTTTGGCAACAGACGGAATGAATCCTTTTGGTAACATGAGTAGTCGTTATAGTGTTTGGCCGGTAATACTTTGAAACTACAATCTCCCTCCGAAGTTGTGTATGAAGCGAAAGTTCTTGATGTTGACTCTTTTAATTTCGGGACCGAGCCAACCAGGAAATGACATCGACGTCTACTTGGCACCTTTGGTCGATGATCTAAAGATGATGTGGAGTGAGATCAACGATGCTTACCGACGCGAAGTGTTCAAGTTGAAAGCAATGTTAATGTTGACAATCAACTACTTCCCGGCGTACGGAAACTTGTCTGGTTACTCGTTGAAATGTTCTATTGGTTGTCCAGTCTGCATCAAAAATACATCTTCAATCCGGTTGAAACATGGGAAGAAAACAGTTTTTCTCGACCATATGAGATTTTTACCGAGAGATCACCCGTACAGAAAGAAAGAAAAAAGGTTTAATGGGAAGCAAGAACATCGACCTCCTCCAAAAATTTTGAACGGTGAAGATGTCTATAATTTGATTTGTGAAGAGACTTATGAAGTGCTTGGAAAAAGAACGTCGAGTGGTAAGAGGAAGCAAAAGAAATTTGAAGATAGACCGTTCAAAAAAGTATCAATCTTCTACGAGCTCCCGTATTGGAAGATGCATTACGTTCGACATTGTTTGGACGTTATGCACATTGAAAAAAATGTATGTGAAGCGATTGTTGGTACATTGCTTGACGATCCAAATAAAACAAAAGACGGGAAAAATGCTCGACAAGATCTCGTTGAATTGGGTATAAGACCGGATTTGCATCTTAAAATGGCTGGAAAGAAGACATTACTACCACCGGCTGTCCACACGTTATCAAGAACGGAGCGAAGGAAGCTTTGTGGATGGCTTGCGGCGATAAAAGTTCCAGAAGGTCATTCCTCGAACTACAAGAGGTTTGTATCTATGAAGGATTTGAGACTTATCGGAATGAAGACTCACGATTTTCATATATTGCTTCAACAAATACTGCCTCTTGCATTGCGAGGGTTTTTGCCAAAGGAAGTTCGATTCGCAATTTCAAAGTTATGTGAATTTTTCAACAAAATTTGCTCCAAAACTATTAAGGTTCAAGATCTTGACGAGTTACAAGCGAACTCGGTAAAAACCCTATGTATGCTCGAGATGTTCTTTCCACCCTCATTTTTCGACATCATGATTCACTTAACCGTTCACCTAGTACGCGAAGTGAAGTTATGTGGACCTATATTTCTACGGTGGATGTATCCAATCGAACGGTATATGAAAGTCTTGAAAGGGTACGTGAAGAATTACAATCGACCAGAAGGGAGCATTGTCGAAGGATATATGGCAGAAGAGTCGGTTGAATTTTGTGTAGAGTATTTCCCGAGAACTCGGCCAATTGGTGTTCCCAAAATAGCCAAAGCGGAATCCAAAGGCTTATCTGCAGGTAATTATTATAATTTTTTATAAATAAATATGATGTTAATATTTAGATTACGTGTTGCATATAATATTTATTTTGATGTTTTTATTCAAAGCAAATCCTTCAACTGTCAACCAAAAAGAATGGGAGCAAGCCGTTCTCCATGTGTTGCACAATTTAGACGTCGTGGAACCCTTTATCGATGTGCATATGAATGAGTTAAGGTCTACTTATCCGAAAAAATCAAAAAATGAAAAATGGTTAAAAGAAGAGCACAACCGTACGTTTGCAAAGTGGATCGATGAATATTGTTACGCAAGAAGAAAGAATTTAGATGAGACACTATTGAAGATCTCTGGCGGGCCTTCACAAGTAGTTACCAGGTACACGTCATGGTACGTTAACGGGTACACGTTTTACACAAGGGAAAGGGACGAAAAACACCCCGTACAAAATAGTGGTGTTACATTCTTTGCGGAAGGAATCCATGTTGCGTCGGCCAAGGATAAGAATCCAAAACAAGCTTTTATGAGCTATTTTGGCTATGTAGAAGATATTTGGGAGCTTGATTATTGTGGTTTACGAGTTGGATTGTTTAAGTGCAAATGGGCGGACAACAACCACGTCAAAGTTGACAATGATGGAGTTACAGTTGTTGACTTTAGACGGATGAGTTATGCCAATGATTCATTCATGTTGGCATCCCAAGCATCTCAAGTGTTTTATGTCTAGGACCCGGTCGATCAAGAATTATCTCTCGTCGTGCATGTGAATGCGAGAAATGTAGAAGAATCGAATGAAGAAGTTGGAGACATCACTACCATCGCACCATTCTCCAACGGGCTACCATCGTTTGAAGACGTTGATGTTGATGATGATGTTTCGTTTTTGCTACGTCGAGATATCCCGGCATTGGAAATTGATTGAATAATAATTTAATTGTAATAATTTTATATTTCGATCTTGTTTTTCATGTATGAACAATTAGTTATCATGTTTATTTAATTGGAAATTGATTGAACAATTGTTTTTCAATTAGTTATCTTTAAAAATTTTACAGTTTGGAAATTGATTGAACAATTGTTTTTATAAATAAGTTTGTCAAATACATATAAATTCCCATTTTACAGTTAAATCCGCTGCCTTTGAATAACGTGCCGCGGCGCGTTTCATACGGGATAAAAATGCCACGGCGTTTAATATACAGGCCGCGGCTAGTTG
Source organism: Parietaria judaica (assembly GCA_954871525.1). Taxonomy (NCBI): domain Eukaryota; kingdom Viridiplantae; phylum Streptophyta; class Magnoliopsida; order Rosales; family Urticaceae; genus Parietaria; species Parietaria judaica. The sequence continues at coordinate 59,477,172 of OX940860.1, forward strand.
CATAGAGCAAAATGAATATTGGTAAATTCAAAGGAAAGCCGCGGCTTATGTATGCCGACGCCTTGGCATAAGTACATGAAGCCTCGGCGTGCTTCGGTAGTGCCGCAGCATATATAGCATACAAATTTTACAGAGAGCATGCATTCTGCATGCCAAATCTTGCCGTGGCTTACTCAAGATAGGCCGTGGCATTATCGGAAGGCCGAGGCGTATGTTTACCAAGCCGCGGCATATATAGGCAAAAAATCTACACAGAAACCAAACCAAAATTTTACGTGTGCGTTGTATCAGGTTATGCCGTGGCCTATCTAAGAAATGCCGCGGCGTACTCATACGAGCCTCGGCTCCTTGATTTCGTGCCGTGGCGTATTTACATCCCAAAATTTTACAGAGCCTGTGTTATTTTGAACCTTAACGTGCCGCGGCTTATTGATGCCACGCCGTGGCGTGTTTTCTCCATGTAGGACTATACCGCGGCGTATGAAGTATACGTGCCGCGGCGCGTTTCATACGGGATAAAAATGCCACGGCGAGTTGCATAGAGCAGAATGTATATAGGTAAATTCAAAGGAAAGCCGCGGCTTATGTATACCGACGCCTTGGCATAAGTACCTGAAACCTCGGCGTTCTTCGGTAGTGCCGCGGCATACGTTGCATACAAATTATACAGAGAGCATGCATTCTGCAAGTCAAATCTTGCCGCGGCTTACTCAAGGTAGGCCGTGGCATGACAGGAACGCCGAGGCGTATAGTTATAAAGCCGCGACATATATAGGCAAAAAACTAGTGTTGTATAAGCTTATACCGCGGCCTATCTAAGAGATGCCACGGCGTACACATACGAGCCTCGGCTCCTTGATTTCGTGCCGTGGCGTATTTACATCCCAAAATTTTACAGAGTCTCTGTTATTTCGAACATTAATGTGCCGCGGCTTATTTACTCCACGCCGTGGCATGTTTTATTCCACGTAGGAATACGCTGCGGCGTCTGAAGTATAGGCCGCGGCATGTATCGGGATTTTCAGACAACGGTTAGGTTTTTCCATTGTCCAAAGCCATATTTGAAATTTTTTATTTGATTTTAACCTCATTTCCCTCCATCTCTCTCATATTTCAGCCCTATTCTTTCCCTCCTTTTCCTCCTTCTCCTTCTCTTCTCTCTAATCTCTTCCTCTCTTCTCTCTTTCTCTCTTCTATTTTCTCCCATCATATCGCCATCGCCGTGCTCCGCCGCCGACGCCGACGTCGCCATTTCCATTGCCGCGTGCTTCATTTTGTTCCTTCAACAAGCTAAGTCCTACCCCGTGCCCTAACTCCGAGGTATTGCATTTTGTTAATGTTTGCCATGAAATGTTTTTATGCTTTTATTGTCTTGAATGTTTGCCATGAAGTATTTGTTGTCTTGAGTTATGTGATGTTTATGAATTTTTGGAAACGAGTCAAATATATATTTAGGAAAGCTATCTACTACGTCAATATGTCGGAGCGAGAAGTAACTAGGCCATCAACCGATCGAGAAGAAACGTCATCATCCGATGAAGAAGAAACTACGCCCGGTTAGTAGTATTGTTATTTTGTTTAAGGTCTTGTAATTCATTGAATCTATCTAGTATTTAAAATTGATAATTTATTACTTTAATTGTTTCCGGTTCTTAACAAAGTTGATGAAGTAGCAAAATGTAGAAGAAAACTTAAAGGAGAAGGAAAAAGAAAAGTGAATCTCATGAAAAGAATCACTATCTTAAAGCATAAGGGGGAAAAAAATACTTATGAGATTTGATGGGAAAAAACAACCGGATGGAAGAGATGGTGATCTTTTAGCTAGTTGGATTGGTGTTCTTGCTCGGGAATTTGTTCCAATAACTATATGTGATTGGAGAATGAAGAGTTTAAAAAAGGTGAAACAACGTATATGGAATGAAATCCAACAAGCATTTGTTATTCCGTACGAGTACAAGCGTATGTGTTTATCTAGTGCCGGGGAATCGGCAAGATACTTCCGGTATGATCTCTCTACCCTATTCAAGAAAGATCCGAATGATAAAAGAATCTTCGAGCGACCGGATATTGTTAAGAAGTATTACACGAGCATCACGGACGAACATTGGAAGGAGTTTGTTAATATTAGATTAAGTGATGAGTTCAAAGAGGTCTCGGATCAAAACAAAGCTAATAGGGCTCTCGTTGAGTACCCCTCTAGATCGGGTCGAAACGGATATCAGAAGCTCAATCAAATGCTAGTAAGAGTTTTAATTTTATATTTTAAATTTAATCTATTGTCTATAATTGAATAACATTTTCTTTTGTTTCGTAGTATGAACAAAATGGCGTATGGGCGACAAATTCGGAACTTTGGATCGAAATGAGGCATACTGAGGATGGTTCATTAAAGGATCCAAATCTAGAGCCTATTGTGAATAAAATAGTAAGTGCAATGAGTTTATGTTATATAGTTATATATAAATTATCTTGATGTTATTTGTATATTATTGACTTAAATATTTGTAATAATTCATTTTGTTATTAGATTGAATGTACCACTCAAGTGGTGGACGACGATGAGGAAGACGATATTTTGACAAGAGCTTTGGGGAAGAAAGAACATCCCGGACAAGTTCGGGGACAATCCAAATACGTCTCAAAGCGAGCATGTTACAAACAAGCCAAATTCTCAACGAATCCCCTCGTTCAAAGTCTCCTAGCCGAAATTAAAGATATGAAAGTCAAGTCGGAAGCGAGAGATGTCGCTTTCGAGGAATGGAAGGCTAAAGTGGAACAAATGATCCAAGGATCATCGTCAAGAAATCTTCAATGTAGTAATGAACCACTTGATCCGCATAGTCCGGTAAGTCAACCTCTTGATCCTTTAGCACCGATTGAATTGAATTTTGATGACGATCGTACTCCCGCAACAAAGGCTAAGGGCAAAGATTTTATTTTGAAAAGACCGAGTCTAGGGAGTAACGAGCCCTGTGATGTGCAAACCCCGGGAAGGCTACCGTTTACTCCCGTAGCGCCGGTTGATGTGCAACTTGATGAAGGTCAAATTCCCGCGAAAAAGGCTAAGCGTAAAGGGTTTCTTTCGAAAGGACCGAATAAAGGGAATATCAAATCTTTTAATGTGCAAATTCGCGCTAGTCAACCGATTGCTCCCTCACCGGCGGAGCATACGAACGTTCAAATTCTTGCTAAAAAGGCAAAGAGCTCGCCTTTGGTTTCAAACGGACCTATTGTAGGTATTGGCGGAACTTCCGCGATTGATCCGGCGTCGTCTATTCCAAATACGCCCATTTCATTTAATGATGGTGTTGATTGTCTCCTTTTTTCGGAGGGAATCGTTGAGCACGTCGCAACCGGGAAGGTGTTCCTAAAAAATGGAGAGGTTGGCGACAAAATTCACAACATACCGTTGGATAGAGATCATCGTCGGGTGTTAGTAGAAGTGTCGATGTCTAAAGACCCTATTCCTCTCCCGGTATCGGTTCAATGGATCGAAACCGTTGATGACGCGGTGGGGACCTTTGTGCCTTGGCCAGTGTCCCTTATTGAAGAATTAAACTCCAAAGGTAATCAAGCTCCCAAACCTAAGCCCAAAAATATAGCCAAAAGTTCGTATTACAATGAAGTGGCTCAAAAGATTAGCTTGAACCTTGTTCATCCCGGATTGTGAGCGTTAGCGTCTTATGCAAACGACTATATGCTTGCAAAGGGAAAGAAAATAGTAGTTGAGCTTCATAAAAGTTTATGTGATTTCACTCCGTTGTTGAATTTCGATGATACACGTGAATTTCTCTTCTCTCAAGACTTGACCGTACTATGTATAATGATTTGTCAAAGGTATGTTTCCATTTGCATTTGCGATTTCTTAATTATTAAATATATGAATTATTGATTCATTTGTTATACATTAATTATTGTTATTTTTATTTGTAGTTATTTGCTAGAAAATCACCTTCGCAATCCAGACACTTACGGTTTTCTTCCGCCATATGAAGACATCGGGTTCAACACAAAAGTAGGAGATGCTAAGAAAAATGCATTAAAACTTGATGTTGATCGCTACTACAAACTTATACAAAATTGCAAGAATGGCAAAAGATGGTTAATGCCTTACAATAGTCGTCACCATTGGATTCTTCTTGTTTTTAACCCTTGGAAGGCTACCGTAGCAAAGTTTGATTCTCTCCCCAATTCAAGCGGTTTAAATAACCACTTAGAGCAATTTTTTCAAGAGTAAGTATTCTAAAACATAATCATTTTTATGTTTATGGATGATATCTTTTTAACTCAAGTTATTTGAATTCTTTAATTTTTTTTTTGTAGTATTGAAGACATATTCAAGGTTAATCACGACACCGGCCTCATGTCCCAATCGTTGATAAAATCGGTGAATTCAAAAGGATGTCCGAAACAACCGGGAAATCATGAATGCGGATACTACGTCATGAAGTTCATGCACGACGTTGTGAGAAATGGTATGAATTTTGTTGATAGCAAACTTAATTATAGTGTAAGTGAAATAGATGGAGTGAATGTAGATTTAGGTATGTATGTGCTATCAAAGTTTGCTAACTATAACGATGAAGATTAGAACATATTTTGGATTTAATTGTTTATATTGTTTATATGTTTTGTATGTATCGATGATATAATCTTTAACCGATGATATTTTACTGTATTAATATTTTGTATTAATGCTTTTAATTAAAAAATTTAATTAATATTTTATTTAATAAAATATCAATTATTAATTACAGGTTCTATCGGTAATAGAAAGAGGATACAAAGCTACCGGGCGAATTTTTCAAAAAATCGCCCGGTTTTTTATATTTTTTTAGTGTCACTTTCAACAACGCTTAAAAACCGTCACCCAAAACAAGTAAAAACCATTCTGGAATACAGTTTATGCCGCGGCTTGATGTCAACCCGCCGCGGCTTTATAATATGTACGATGGTTATATCCGTCGTTGGCAATAGCATAACGCCGCGGCTTTCATGACACAATGCCGCGGCATACATCCTAACCACGCTGCGGCATGTATTTACAAGCCGAGGCTTATTTTAGATATTTAAAAAAAAACACGCCGCGGCGTGTTTAGGTCATGCCGAGGCGTTTGAAAGTGACGAAATGCCTAAAATAAGCCTCGGCTCGTAAATACATGCCGCAGCGTGGTTAGGTCATGCCGTGGCGTCAATCCACAACGCCGCGGCATGTTTATGTCTTAGACATCAAAACCAACTACGGAAACAAACGTTGTTCATTCGTTTCTAGCCGCAGCCTGTTTGATTTAACGCCGCGGCGTGTTTGCGTTCAAAGCCGTGGCGTCAATACACAAAGCCGCGGCGTGTTGTTGTCTCTGACATCAAAACCAACTACGGAAATATTACGTTGTTCATTCATTTCTAGCCGCGGCCTGTTTTATTTCACGCCGCGGTGTGTTAGGTTTCGTACCACGGCAAATTGCGTTGTTCATACGTTTCTAGCCGCGGCCTGTTTGATTTAACGCCGCGGCGTGTTCGCGTTCGAACCACAGAAAATTCCGTTGTAGGAACTTATTCTCAACCATGGAAATTATTCCGTGGTTGGAACTTGCTACCATGCTGGATTCTACCATGGTTAAGAACCATGGTTGAAAATTTTCAACCATGGTTTTTAACCATGGTTGAAACCCGGATTTGTAGTAGTGTGCATAAGGATCTTCCTTTTGTAGGCCGACTACTTCAGCGTGATGCAGTCCTTTTTCTGTTCTACCTCGAGACCGAGATAGTATGAAAGTAATCCGAGGTCACTCGTCTCTAATTCGGCCATCATCTGCTGCTTGAATCCATCTAAACCTCCCGCGCTGGATCCAGTGACGATCAAGTCATCCACATATACTCCCACGATCAGGGTCTCCTGCCTGGTACTTCTGGTGTAGACTACCTACTCCCTCAGGCACTTCGTGAATCCAAGATTCTTCAAGCTCTTGTCAAGGTGGATGTTCCACGCTTTTGGTGCTTGTCTCAACCCGTATAGGGCCTTGGATAGTTTGTACACCTTTTTCTCCTTGCCCGTGACGCCGAACCCCTCTGGTTGTTTGACGTACACTTCTTCTTCGAGGTCACCATTTAGGAATGCCGATTTGACATCAAGATGGTGAACTTCCCATCCTCGATGAGTTGCTAGGGCTAGGATGAGTCTGATCGTGTCCAGTCTAGCTACTAGAGCAAATACTTCCTCAAAATCTATGTGTTTCTTTTGCACGTAGCCTTTGGCTACCAGCCTTGCCTTGTGCTTAAGAATGTTCGGCTCGGTGTCCTTCTTCAGCTTATACACGAACTTCAGGTCGATGGGTTTATGACCTTTGGGCAGGTCGGTGAGCTCCCATGTCCTGTTCTTCTCAATGGACTCCATCTTCTTCTTCATTGCTTCCTGCCACTCCTGCTCGGCTGCTGCCTCCTGGTAGTTAGCCGGCTCCTCTGCGCACAATAAAGAAAGTTCCTCCAAGCTCATCTCCACTTCTTGAGTCTGATCGTAGACGTCTGCCAAGGGTCGAAATTCCCTTGGGCCATCCTTGATGGAGGAATCTCCTGAGCTGGACAGGCTGGTCCTGCTAGGGCTTGGTGTCCGTGGTGTATCCGGGCTGTTTTCTCCCAGGCTGGATTCTCTCATGCTTGGCAAGACCGTTCCTGAGCTGGGTGTTCTGGGCTGATCCTGCTCGGCAACGCCTTCTTCATCTTTGACTGTGAGCTCTACTGAGTTCTGCTCGGGTTCTCCTTTGTCGCTGCGCCAATCCCACCTTATCTCTTCTTCGAACACAGCATCTCTGCTCAGTTAGAGTCTGCCGCGTCGTGGATCATAGAGTCTGTGTGCCTTACTTTCATCTTCAACGCCAAGGTACACCATCTTCTGACTCCGGTCATACAGCTTCTTAAGATGTGGCCCCGCAATCTTCACGTGTGGGGTGCACCCGAACACTTTCAAATGTTCTAAGTGGGGTTTCTTCCGATTCGACGCCTGGTAGGGAGTGCGCTCTCCTAGCGCCTTGGTCGGCAAGCGATTAAGCAGGTAGACCGCATGTCTTACTGCTTTAGCCCAAAAGCGGGCTGGAACTTGCATGCTCTTCAGCAAGATCCTCGCTGTGTTCATCACAGTTTGGTTTCGTCTTTCCACCACGCCATTCTGCTGGGGCATGTGGGGTGCGGACAGGTGACGCTGAACTCTTTCCTGGTCGCAGAATTTTACGAATTGCTGGGAAGTGAATTCTCCTTCTCGGTCTGTACGCAAGACCTTTATCCTTTACACCGAGTCATTCTCCACAATTTTCTTGAACTTCTTGAAGAACTCAAAGGCTCTGCTCTTCTCCTAAAGCATATTGACCCACATCCAGGGACTGTAATCGTCAATAAGTAAAAGAAAGTACTTGTTACCTGCCAATGTTGCTGGGGTGACTGTACCGCATAGATCTTCATGCACAACCTATAGGGGTCTTTCTGCTCGGAATTTGGCCTTGATCAGAAAAGGTATCCTCGCCTGCTTCGCGATCATGCAGCACTCACATAGCTGGTTGGGGTATTCTATATTGGGAAGCCCGAATTCCATCTTCTTTTCGCCCATCATCTTGAGCGCGTGAAAATTCACGTTTCCGAGCCGTTAGTGCCATAGCCAAGCCGGATCTGCCATCGATGCCATGAGACAGACTAACTGACACGTCTTTAGGAGAATCTTGTAGAGTCTGTTGAGTGTCCGCTCCACCTTCATCAACAACTCTCCCTCCTTGGTCCACATCGTCAGGTAGGACCCTGATAGCACTACTATGTTCCCGATCTCAGTCATCTGCCCTAGACTAATGATGTTGCTCTTCAACTTCGGGATGAAATACACCTGGGTCATCAGACGCTGGTCGCCGTTCTTGCACTCGAACAGGATTGACCCTCTGCCTCTGATCTTTACGACTGATCCGTTGCCAAATTTCACATTGCCCGTGATCTTCTCATCGAGCTCTTCAAACTTAGCTCGGTCCCCAGTCATGTGGTTGCTAGCTCCGTTGTCTAAGTACAATACGAGGAGGTTTGCAATAACTTTTCTCTCCATCTACGAGGAGGTTTGCAATAACTTTTCTTGTCGATACTGACACTTTTCTCTCCATCTACGAGGAGGTTTGCAATAACTTTATGACCGACATTCGCTCGCTCTCCGTTGTCTAAGTACCACACGTCGGTACTGACTGCTCGGAGAAATTTCTTGTCTCCCAGCGAGCGAATGCCGGTCACAATGGACGTGAGCCTCGTAGCAAAGTCATCAATTGATTTGCTCTCCTTAATCCTCATCACCTCGAACTCACTCTTCAAGGTTTGGACCTTTGCCTTCTTGACGCAATCTGCGCCCATGTGCATGGTCTGAAGTGTTTTCCATACTTCCTTCGCTGAATCTTTCTCGGCGAGCATGAAAAGAACATCTTCCGGAACTGCTTGGTAGATTGCGGCTAGAGCCATTCTTTCCTTGCGCCCTTTGACACCGCCGTTCTTTACGGCCTCCCACACTCCCTGCGCCTGCAGATTTACCCTCATCTTCAACGCCCACACGGCGTAATTGCTCTTCGTGAGCATGGGGTAGTGGAGCGTAACTGTGCCTTCTCTGGAGTTTGGTTTCTGCGCCACCAGAGCTCCTTCCATAGGTGACTCTGATGAAGACATGTTCTTCAACTGAGGCTATGATACCACTTGTTGGTTACCAAATCACGGATCTGCAATAAACACGATCACCAGCAAAGAAATTCGAACAAAAAAAACTGAAGAACATAAACTTTTGGGAGAAGAAAATTCTCTATTGATATCGAAGGCAAAATTACAAGAGGTTAAAACTCAAACTCTAATGGACTCAGCACTTTTACAAAATTGTACAATGCTAGGTTTATATAGCCTCACATAGGCAAAAAATCCTAGCAAACAGAATCACACAAAATCGGAAAACTACCCTAAATAATCTCATCAAATCTTTAACTCGATCTTTGCTTGCTCCTCAAGCTATGCTCTTTCCTTGCTGGGTAGTTGCTGACTTTCCCTTTCCTGCCCGGACATCTCCTCTGTCCCCGGGCTGGCCTTCTCGTCTGCCCCGGTCTGGGCTTGCCTTCTATCCGTACACTCTGCTCGTGTTCACCCGAGCTGGGCTGCACTCTTGTTAGTCCTTGGTCTGGTCGGTACCCGGGCTGACTTCCTCTGTGTGACGGAATAAGTCAAGCTTAAGCTCACACTATGATCACCCAAAAGACCGTAGGTGTAATGCCCTATATATATATACATATATATATATATATGAAAAATAAAAGAAAATCAGCAAAAGAAAAAAAATGGATAAGGATAAGGGCAAAAAGGTATTATCAGGTTGAAAACAACCTTCTCTCTCCTCTCTCTCTCTCTCGACATTTCTCTCTCTCTCTTATCAAAACATTTTCTCTCTCTTCCAAATCTTCAAACACGCATATCTTCCTATCCAGAACTCCGATTGATGCATATTTAGTATCGTTGGAAAGCTCTCGAGAAGACGAAGCTATTGATAGGTGGAAGATGACCGAAAGTTTTAGATTTTGGTCGGAATAATCACATTAAGCTTCGGTTACAAGATTGTAGATTTACACTAAAATAGTTTGATTTTGGAAAATCTAACACCGGATTCGTGTCCGAGAGGCTCGCTAGTGCTTGGTGGAGGTATTTCTCATTGTCGCCGCCGTCAACCACCGCCGCCGGTCACCGGAGTTCATCGCCGATCAAGAAATTGGATTGGGGGTTTTGAAGCCCTTGCCAAGGAGAATAAAACCCCTATATTAATTTTGTAATTCGACTCTTGGTAAGCTTTAATTTATATGCCCTAGTTTCTGAAGTTCAAAGATGAAATTGGGATTGATCTAGACTTTGGATTACGAAATTGATGTTGTTATTGGGCTTATAGAATGATTGAATTGGGCTATAGGATATGTTACATCACCGAATTGTAGTCCGAATTACTGCCTCATTTTCTGTGCTAGAATCGAGTTCGGCCCGGTGTAAATTTTAGGGCAGCGAGGGTTCATATGGTGATTAAAGTTTATCTTTATGTAGAATACAACTTTTTGATCATATTGGCCGAATTACATATTGCAGATCGTCATTTCTGTATTGTTTGAAAACCCATACAAACAACTGCTTTGTTGGGTTTTGTGGGAGTTTGACCCTCGAATAAGTGGTTGACAACTCAGATTGCAGTCAAGCCGTACCTCTGGAAAGTTGACCGTTTGACTTGAGGTGGTACAGATCAAGGTAGGGATTCTATTATTAATTTTCGATTAATAAAATGAATTTAGAAACCGACTTTATAATGTTAATTTTAAAATGAATTAGGATTGATCTGAAATTGATTTATTTATGAACTGTTGTTAAATGAAAATTTTTCCGCTTCGGGCAGATGATGTTATACTCGCTGCGGGCGGATGACGAGATTAGAGCTGCTAACGAGCAGCTGACTACTGGGCAGTAGGTCGGATATCCGGATTGGATATGATATGGTTGACCCAGAGTCAACACTTTGACCCACGTCATTTTGGCCGCCTTTGGAAGAGATTTGAACCCTAGTCGGGCCGAGTCACGGTTAGGGTTTTTTAGTCCACCTGTGGTCGGTTTCCATTCAAACTTGACTGGGTTAGTGGTGAAAAGGCGAGTGGTACTTTGACGTGGTAAATCAAAGTGTTTAGGGCTCTGTGGGTCGGATTGTGATGTTTAATTTTTAATTCATGAAATTGAGTTCGGAAAATATATTAATGCTTATGATTGAAGTTTTGAATTTACTAATTGGACTAATGACGGTTTGGCTATCGAGATTTGATAATAGCTTTCCCTGCTGAGCACTTTGTGTGCTCATCCCTTTATTTTTCCCTTCCCCTCAGGTGGTGTACAGTGTCAGCTTTCGGACGACGATTAGCGGGATTTGTTGTTTGGGCGCCTCGTCTTTTCATTTTGCATCGTTGGACTGTCTTAGGTGAATATTTGTTTCTATGTGGCCGACTCTTTGTTAAAGTTGTAAAATATGTAGCGATAGATTACATATTGATTGTGATATCGTATTTTGACTTTTATGGTGGTGTTGTACATATAACTGTGGATTTTCAATGTTTTGATGACGTGTCTAAGTCCTATAGGAAACTTTGGTCTTGTTGTATAATATTGACTTTGAATAGTCAATGTTTGTCGTTTTATACGACATGGACGTTGAATAGTCAATATTTTCAAATTTATGATTACGTGGATTTTGACCGGTCAACTCTCAAAATGGTCATTTGTATTATTTTTTTCTTATTTCCTCTAACCCCCATTTAGGGGCGTTACAGTAGCTGCGTATGGCTCGTAGGTGCCCATTATGAAAGTTTACGGAAAGAATGATTTAAAAAATAACTATGGCCTGTAGGTGCTCATTATATAATAAAAAAAATTAAAAACTTCAATGACTATTTCATTCTCAACGTTGAGTTTTATTTATAATGTTATCGCCTATAGCGAGAGTAAAGTTCGCGAATATGAGAGAGATTCCCAGAGTGAAGAACCTTAAACTAGGTCAAACTTACGGGAAGAATGTGACTTTAAACTCGACTAGACTCAATATCCCCTAGCAGGATGACCCAGTCTCAAACAGTGCCATGTTTTATGGTTATGGAGAAGCTTCGTGATGAGTCTCGGAAAGGAAAATTTGGAACAAAAAAATACAAAATAGTAAAAAGCTTCACGTGGGTTTTAGTCCTATTTATGTTTGTGGCCATGCAGAGAGAACAATATTCTCGTCTAAATGGTCCTAAACAATTCTCTCTTATCATTCAACCCTAATCTACTTCAATATATACATAAAGTGTAAGTCCCATAATTTTCCAAAGAAGGAAAGAACATAGTACTGTGTAACATTAAATTTTAATTTAGCTATTTGACTTTGAGTTATTCAAAAGGGTACATAGTTTTTTTTTTGTTTTTTTATCACCATGTACATCATTGCTTAAAAAATATAAATATAAACAAATCAAAACAATCTTGGAGAGAGATCAGAGAAACTTCATTGATTTATGAACATGTTATACATTTTACAATATACAGAAGGCTATATATTTTTCTTTCAGACAAATATTTATTCTGGACTCGTTTCAAATACGGTCGCCAGATCAATCTAACTATAGAAGGAAAGACAAAAATTAGCCTCGGAAATAGAAATAATTACATGATACAAAAACAAAACATACAACAATCGTCGTAAATAGCTCTCTACGATCTTTCCTGTGTGTATGGCAATGATTTGTTAAAACCAAATGGCCCTTGCGTGGATAAGCATTTGCTTAAGCGAGCCCTCAAGGTGAAGCGAGATGACGTCTTTGGCGGAGCCAACGAACTTTCCACCGATGAAGACAGAGGGAACGGTGGGGCTGCAGCCCATGTTCTCGCGTAGAGTCCGCTCGATCTCCTTCCCGTTGGCGTTGCGGTCAAGCTCGTAGATCGCTGGGCTTGCACCTAGTTCATAAAACAGCGCCTTCACAGTGTGGGACATGCAGCATGAGCTTCTCGTGAAGATCACTGCAGCCTTCTGCGAAGCCAAGTCTCTCACTCTGTCCATAATGCGAAATTAGGGTTTAAAGTTTGAAGAGGAAGAAGGGCTAGAAACGTTGATGCTGTTGTTGATTGTGTATACTCGGTTTGATATTTGAGTTTGAGACCACATGAGCCTTTTTATAAGGGGTTGTGGCAGAGGGTACTGCATTGTTTAGTCTATACAAAAAATGGCATTCATTAAAAAATTAAATATATATATATGATGCACTATATGGATAAGATAGAGTATATTTTGCTTTAGATATTTGTTTGGATAAGAAAAATTCTCTACGTAATGATGATATACGCACATGATCATTTGTGCCAAGATACTGCATCAAAAAGTTTATGTTCATGTACTATATCGTGAAGCGATCTCAAGATAATATATATACATATGTTCTGTGCCCGTACGAATTTGGAAAAGATTAATGGAATAAGATAAAAAACAGATATATTGCATGCTAGTGCTTCGTATTTTAATTTGTTCGTTTAGCTAGATCATTAAAGGAACAATCATATTCCGCAATAATGAATTTTATCCCACCATATATCTGAGAAAATTATATTCTAGCTAGATTGGTACTTTATTCGGAATGAAAGGAAGGGCTCAAAACTTTATAATTAAACTTAAACCCTTGATGCAAACATAGAGGCTACGAATTATATAGGAGAATCACTTGTCCAAGTGTTGACATTTCTCAATTCTTTTTTTTTAGTACCCTTATAAGCATTAAAACAAAAACGACATAAAAGGCTTATGTAGTTAAGCCGACTTAGCCCTCAAACAAAATGAAATGAAATCGTTCAGCTGATTAAGTCCTAACACAAAATTTCGGAAAACGACATAAAATGCAAACAAAACCGGAGAGTGTCAAGAATACTTCTAAACTTTATTTTAGAACCCTAAAGTCAAACCAGGCCAGTCTTGCACATCTCCATTCAGATATCATCGAGATCTTCATTTATGTACGCTATACGCCCAAACAAACACACTAGTTAGAAGTTATGGCATGTAGTTAGAACCAATGTGAACACCTCCAAATATTACATAAAATCTTGCTCGATGATTGCGCCTCATCACGCATACATATAACGAAATATGTGACTAGAGAACCCAGCCACAACTGTAGCATTCATTGATGACATCTTGCCATGTTTCACTTTAGATGCTTGAAATATTGAAAAAGTTAGATTAATGAAAGCGATAAAAGGATCAATCATATTTATCTTCCCGTGTCGATATATTGGAAGGCACCTTGCTTTAATATTCTTGGATTATAATATAATGAAGAACATATGAGCTATAATAATCATGTATCAACTCGTCCTTGTAAAAGGGCAATCCTTATATTAATTGTTTTTTGAGAAAGAGATTCCCTACATGTTCGTTGGTTGACTAATGAGTAAAAGCGGTTTTTTGTTAGCCCATGATAAAAACCGGTTTATAAAGCCGGATCACCTCCTCCACTAAAAATCTTACACTGAAGACATCTTATAGTTAAACTCACACGATATTTTCACTTTTTATTTATCAGAAAGTTTGAGATTAGTTGTAATTTCAAAGACATGAGCTAAATTTTTCGGGTTCTAAATCAAATTGTCTTTCTATTCTGTTAAAGTTTCATTTTAACTGATGAATCTGCTAAGTAAATTATGAAAAACTCTCCATCATAAAATAACAAAAGGGCAATCTTTATATCGATTAGTTTTTTAGCAAAAAATCCCATATATATTTTTCTTTCATCTTTAATAATTATCTCCTTTTTGGGGGTGGCAGATTCTTGGAGACAAGTTGAATATTCGTCAAGTAGTTTAGAAGGAATGATCACTTTCCTCCAACTGTCATCAATATTCCTTTGGCAAATTAACGTTTCTTATGTGTGAAACGCCACAAATCTTTTTCCACAGTCTTGTGATTTCAATCTTCCATTTATTTCCAATAATATTCTCTGCCTTTCGCAATCTTATATTCCATAGATTTTGAGGGACCAAAACTTCATAAAAGTTGGAAGTGAATTGGATAAAACTCTTATCTTCCTCCACATCAGGCATGCCACAAATTAAGAATGATAAGAAACATTTATATATATATATATAAATAATGTTAATGTTAAAATTGATGCACATTTATACATTATAGAATATTCTAGTATGTCCTAGATTCATGTAGAAAATATGAAGAGATAAAGTGTTTGGAAAAATCTAGAAATAGAGTAATCTAGAATGCTATTATAAAGCATATGAGTATAGAAAAATCTAGAAGCTATCTAGACTAGAAAGTATAAGAATTATCTAGAGACTTGTAATTTAGGATTTACAAGAAAACTCTAGAATGTTGTACTCCCTCTATATAAAGAGGTGATGTGGTGTTGTAAATTTATAAGAATCAATAAACAAAATTCTCTCTAAACACTCTCCACTCCATTTTTACATACACTATCTACTACAAAAAATCTACTTAAGAAACAACCCACCAAAATAAAATATTCCGCACAAAATAACCATAAGTGGTATCAGAGCTACGTTCGATCACAAACGGGCGTAAGAACAAAAATCCATGGCCGACTCAAACCGTTCCTCAATTCCTCTACCAATCTTTCACGGAGAAAACTACGATTTTTGGTCCATCAAAATGAAGACCTACTTTCGCTCTCAAAACTTGTGGAAGATAATTGAAGAAGGATTTAACATCCTTGAAGACATGTCTACCCTTACAGCTAATCAAAAGAAGGCGTTTGAGGATAATCAACAAAGAGACTCTCAAGCATTATTTGCTCTTCAACAAGCTATGGCGGACAAAATATTTCCACGAATCATGGGGGCATCTACAGCAAAACAAGCTTGGGATACGTTGCAAGAGGAGTTTCAAGGAACAAAGGTACGGACGGTCAAACTACAGACACTTAGAAGAGATTTTGAGAATATTAAGATGAAGGACAACGAGACCGCTAAAAATTATTACTCAATGATAAATGAGATAGTAACTCAAATGATAGTCTATGGTGAAAACATTTCTGACAAAAAAATAGTTGAAAAGATACTAATTTCTTGTACAGAAAAATACGACGCAATAGTCTCAGCCATCGAAGAAACAAAGGATATTGAGACTCTTTCACCAAAAGAATTAATGGGCTCTCTTGAAGCACATGAAAATAGATTGAGTAGGCGGAATGAGAACGGATCTATGGAAAACGCCTTTCAATCTAAGATAACTACGCCGTCTCATAAGCGAAGAAAAAAGAGAAGTAACGAAGGAAAACAAGGAAAAAATAATGATAGATATACTTTATCTGGTATTTGCAAAAAAAAGGCCACTTGGAGAAAGATTGTTGGTTTAAAGGAAAACCACAATGCCAAAATTACAAAAAAAAATGGGCACACTGAAAATATCTGCCGTTTTAAGAAAAATCATCAAGCTAACTTCTCTGAAGAAAAAAAAGATGAAAATCTCTTTTATGCCTTTCAAGCTAGAACTGAAGACAAAGATGACACATGGTATGTGGATAGTGGTTGCAGTAACCACATGACAAAAAATGAAAAACTATTTTGCACTCTTGGGAAAACCGACTCAAGTGTCAAAATTGGAAATGGAGATTTTATGGAGGTGAATGGTAAAGGAACCATCTCTGTTGAAACAAAAAAGGGAAATAAGTATTTAACCGATGTACTTCTAGTCCCAAATGTCGATCAAAGCCTACTCAGCGTAGGTCAAATGATGGAGAAAGGATACTCTTTGCTTTTCGAGGGAGACGCTTGCACAATTTATTACAAGCGAGATAAATCCAAGAAATTGCAAAGATAAAAATGAATGAGCATAGGTGTTTTCCAATCCAATGGAGGCATACCAGTGATGTGGCGATGAAGACGCAAGTGGACGAGTCGTGGCTATGGTATAAGCGGCTTGGGCACTTTAACTTTCACGGGCTAAAGATACTTCACCAGAAAAACATGATGACGGATTTTCCAGCTATAAAAGAGATCGATGGAGTATGTGAAGGATGCCTACTCGGGAAATAACACCGAAGACCTTTTCCATTCAATAAAGCATGGAGAGCTAAGGAGCCACTAGAGCTAGTACACACAGACGTTTGTGGTCCAATGTGCACCCCGTCACTCGAGCAAAATAGGTACTTCATCCTCTTCATTGATGATTGTACTAGAATGACGTGGGCTTATTTCATGCGTGAAAAATCACAAGTCTTCGACATTTTCAAGAGATTCAAAAATTATGTCGAAAAACAAAGTGGATTCTACATTAAGACCCTCCGAATTGACAGAGGCAAAGAATACACTTCAACATAATTCAACAAGTTTTGCGAAGAACAAGGCGCGAAACGACAACTCACTGTCAGATATACACTTGAACAAATTGGAGTATCAGAAATAAAGAACAGGACTGTGATGGAGACCGCAAGGGCGATGCTCATGGATAAAGGACTTCCTAAAATCTTCTGGGCAGAAGTTGTGTACACGACAGTCTATCTGCTAATCAGGTGTCCTACAAAAGACGTGCTAGACAAGACACCAATTGAAGCTTGGAGCGGAAGAAAACCGTATGCAAAACATCTCAGAGTCTTTGGTTGCATATACTACGTTCACGTGCCACGAATAAAGAGAGGTAAACTCGATGAAAAATCAGAAAAAAGAATATTTTTAGGCTATAGTACTCAGTCAAAAGGATATCGAGTCTATAGCTTTAAGACAAAGAAGCTTCTTATCAGCCGAAACGTGGAGTTCGATGAAGATGCCGCTTACAATGAGAAGAATAATCAGACACAGGAATCAAATATAATATGCCATCAACGCCTCAGCGAGAAGATGAAAACCAATCTGCTCTACCAACTCAAGCTACAAGAAACGATCCAGATGCTACTACAGACTCACCACCGAGAAGAATAAGATCTATTTCCGAAGTATACGAGTCATGTAACTTAGCAATCTCGGAGCCAGAAAGCTACGAAGCAGCTTCAAAGCAAGAAGAATGGAGAAAAGCTATGGAAGATGAATTTAAGATGATCGAGAAAAACAACACATGGGAGCTGGTTGATTCTACCCAAGAAAAAGAAATCATCGGAGTAAAGTGGGTCTACAAGACGAAGGTAAACCCCGATGGTACAATTCAAAAACACAAGGCGAGACTAGTTGCCAAAGGATATGCACAACAATTTGGAGTAAGCTACAGTGAAACATTTGCTCCAGTAGCACGCCATGACACCATAAGGGCGTTAATTGCACTTTCGGCTCAGAAAAAATGGCAAATTTATCAGCTCGATGTAAAGTCCGCTTTTTCTAAATGGCTACCCAGAAGAAGAAATTTACGTGGAGCAACCTGAAGGGCTCATGGTGCAAGGACAAGAAGACAAAGTATTGAAGCTCAAGAAGGCCTTATACGAGTTAAAGCAAGTACCAAGAGCCTGGTATAGCCGAATCGACAACTACTTCACTGAGTATGGATTCAGGAGGAGTAAAAGTGAGCCAACCTTATACGTCAAAACAAAAGTTTATCGAAGTCTCATCGGAAGCCTTCTTTATCTAACAACATCAAGACCAGACATCATGTATGCTACAAGCCTATTATCAAGATTCATGCAGAGTCCAAGTCAAGTTCATCATGGAGCGGCCAAGAGAGTACTCAGATATCTTGAAGGAACAAAGGATTATGGCATATGGTACGAGCCTACAACTGACTCTGAACTATTAGGTTATACTGATAGTGACTGGGCAGGATCAGTAGACAACATGAAGAGTACATCAGGCTATGCATTCACACTAGGATCAGGAATTTTTTCTTGGGTGTCAAAAAAGCAAGAAACAGTTGCTCAATCCTCAGCAAAAGCAGAGTACGTAGCCGCTGCTATGGCTACATGTCAGGCAACATGGCTGAAACGAATTTTCGAAGACATTGGGGAGCCTCAAGAAGAAGCTACAAAGATCTATTGTGATAGCAAATCTGCTATTGCGATGGCTAAAAACCCAGTTTTTCACGGAAGAACTAAGCACATCAAAATAAAGTATCACTTTATTCGGGAAGCTCTGAACAACAAGGAGATAGAGCTCAAACATTGTACCAGTGAAGAACAATTAGCTTATATCTTCACAAAAGCGCTACCAAAAGAAAAATTCGAGACATTGCGGGACATGATCGGAGTAGTCCAAATGCGCATCAAGGAGGAGTGTTAAAATTGATGCACATGTCTACACTATAGAATATTCTAGTATGTCCTAGATACATATAGAAAATATGAAGAGATAAAGTGTTTGGAAAAATCTAGAAATAGAGTAATCTAGAATGCTATTATAAAACATATGAGTATAGAAAAATCTAGAAGCTATCTAGACTAGAAACTATAAGAATTATCTACAGACTTGTAATTTAGGATTTACAAGAAAACTCTAGAATGTTGTACTCCCTCTATATAAAGAGGTGATGTGGTGTTGTAAATTTGTAAGAATCAATAAACAAAATTCTCTCTAAACACTCTCCACTCCATTTCTACATACACTATCTACTACAAACAACCTACTTAAGAAACCACCCATCAAAATAAACATATTCCGCACAAAATAACCATCAGTTAAATATCCAAAGCTATTATTCTTTCAATAATATTCTATTGTTATAGTTTTCATCTTTGTGTGTGTAAAGATCAGTCCATGGTCATTATCAATATGATTTACTAACCTAATTATTTTTGAAGGCTGACCTTTATTATCTTTAGACGTAAGTTAATACCAACTAGAATATTGGATTCGGAAATATCAACACTTGGACAAATGATTCTCCTCCTATAATTCATATCCTCTGACTTTGCATCAAGGGTTTAGCTAAAAAGTTCTGATCCTTTCCTTCATGATCTCCGAATAAAATACCAATCTAGTGTACAACATTATATATATATATATATATATATATATATATATATTTAGGTGGAATTGTTTTAAATTGATGCCTAGCATGCCATTACCGAAAGTGATTGTCCCTTATTAATCTAAAATACCTATCCATTGTACAGCAAAAATGTTTAAAATATGATACACAAGAACACAACAATTGCTCTTGATCTTATTCCAATATCTCCTCCAATACTCTCTCTAGAGAGAGAGAGAGTTTTTATCTGAAGAAATATCTAAAAAAGAAACTCTCTTAGTCTTATCCATTGTGCATCATAAATGTTATATATTTTACTAAAAATAAACAATAATAGTACCCTTTGGCCAACGACCCCTTATAAATAGCAATAGGTCCTCATGCAATCTCAAAGTCAACCATAAAACCAAGCTTCACAATCACCAAGTATACACAACAAGCAACACAAATTTTTAGCTCTTTTCATCTTCAAATTACAAATCATATTAATATCTCGCATTATGGACAGAGTAAGAGACTTGGCATCACAGAAGGCTGCGGTGATCTTCACGAGAAGCTCTTGCTGCATGTGCCACACGGTGAAGGCGTTATTCTACGAGCTCGGGGCGAGCCCCGCAATCTTTGAACTCGACCGCAATGCCAATGGGAAGGAGATTGAGCAGGCGCTGCGTGACCACATGGGCTCCAATTCCACAGTGCCAGCTGTCTTCATCGGCGGCAAGTTCGTCGGCTCCGCCAAAGACATCATATCGCTCCACGTTGATGGCTCACTCAAGCAAATGCTCATCGACGCAAGGGCCATTTGGTTTTGATTTTTTTTACTTAATACCGTGAAGAGCTGTGCTTTTAGTTTGTAGCGTTTGTGATCGTCTTATGCCTTGTATTACTTTGTTTTGTATCATGTATATATATATATATATATATATATATATATCCATTTCTGAAGCCAAAATATATTAGACTGAAGAAAATATGTAGCCTCTTGTATATTGTAAAAAATGTTCATAATTTATGAAGTTTCTTTTGATGTCAGGAACTGTTGATCATATCTTGTTTTTCTTATCAATCATTTTATTAATAGTCTATGTTAAGAATATAATAATAAAAAGATGGACCCTTTTCATCTAGGATTAAATATCCTATCCGCATCTGGAACTGAATTTAAAAACCGAATCCGTAGCAGCATCCAGATTTTGTATCCAGATTGTAACCAGATTCGGATATATAGCAGTTTTTTTTTTTTAACCGGATACCCAGTTTTAATTCAAAACCCGATTTTTCTTTAATAATTTATGGTTTTGAGACAGTGTGACGTACAATTTTATTTTTATTGTCTTGATGCACTTTTTTAAGATTGGTATTTGATGAATGGTTTTTTGATAGGCAATTTGATGATGTACCGTTTTGATGGCGGTTGTGACAATGTACGTTTTTAGATATAAAAATAAATAAAATTTATTGATCCGGGTAAAAAATTTGGATTCAAATCATTAATTCGGGTTTTGAAAATGATATATGGGTTTTTAGATACGGATATCGATTTTTGAATTTCCAGATTCAGATACCGGATAGTTCAAAAAGATCGGATATCCGCTCCGGTTTCAGCCTTGCTCACCATGGTCTCACAGTTAATTTGATGTTTATTTGATGTGGCCACATAAGTTGAATAATTCAGCTTCTTACCCTTATGATTCTTTCTTTTAAAAATTGAAGTTGACCATTGAAGTATAGGACCATTTGGATATAAAGACTGTTCAGAGTTGTTCCCTCTGCATGGCCACACACGTAAATAGGAATAAATCCCACGTGAAGCTTTTACAATATATTTGTGTTCTTTTGATTAATTGATGATAAAATAAATGTTCTCTATGCGGATTACTCACGAAGCTTCTTAAAACATGTTACTGTTTGACATTCCTCATGAGTTTAACGAACTATGTGATGCAGCGGAATATAATTGGCGATGTCGTCTGTCGTCAAAATATACTTAAAATTCAAAATCTAAGCATGTTTAATTTTTTTCGACGAGTCACGATCGTTTGTATAAACAAACACTCAATTTTTTTTTACATTTTCACTCATATTAGTATACCTCTCCTTATGCTCTTCATGGGCACAACACTTGATATCACACATACACACATATATAAAAACTTGAAAAAAAGTCCCCCAAAAATCAAGTTCTACCCCTTTTTGTCTTCCTTTTTAATAAATCTGATAATCTATTCCCCAAATTTATTTTTACAGAAATACCCTTTTTTACACTAATTTTTACTCATCTTTTTTTTTTTTTACCTTTTCTCTCTCCTCGCCCCCGACCTCTCCCCCCTTCTTCCTCTCTCTTCGCTTACGATCGTCGAAACCCTCTTCGTCACCGTCCGTCTTCGACTCCTCGCCACCGTCCGTCGAAGGTCATACGAGCATCGTCGCCCCCAGAGCACGCCGTGGAGCTCTCATTTCTCTCTGTTCTTCGAGGTACTGGGTTCTCTTCGTTTTCTGGATTTGGTTCTCAAATAGGGACGAAATCGGCTTAGTCTTTAGTGTTTAAAGTTAGGGTTCTCTTAGGATTCGTTTAACTTAGGGTTCGTTTTTGAAATCGGCTCTGTTTAGGTTTTCTTTCTCAAAATTTGTTAAAAGTTTTGATTTTTCTTGTTCTGATTTCGGTTTTGGAACCCTAAATATTGTTCTTAGATTATGCAAGTCATGTACGCATTTGATTTCGGGTTGTTAGATTATGCAAGTCACTTAGCTATTGATTATACTAAAGATCGGATAAGATACGAGTCAAAAACACTTTTGAAGAATTAGTTTATGCAAGTTCTTAGATTATGCAAGTCACTTAGCTATTGATTTCGGGTTTGAGTTTCTTTAGGGTGTGATATTGATTTCGGTTTTAATTTGGGGTATTAGCTTCGGGTTTAACTTCGGGTATTGTTTGTTGACTGTTCTTCTTGATTGTAGGTATGAATTATCTTGCTCCAGAAGTTACTTGGGGCAATACCCGAGTGTGGTTCCCTTCAAGGACCCGGTTGGCGGGAATGATTGATAATTTCGATGAACTGGTTGTCTTGGATCAAGTGGACCAATCGCAGTTCCGCAATATTGTTAACCATATCCACCCCCCGTGTCCAAAGGGATTGGTCCACCAAATCTTACTCCACCGAATTCCGAGCGTTGGAACCTCGGACGAGATTTGGTTCAACTTCTTTAATGTCATTTGCAAGTTCGGCGCTCGGGAGTTTGAAGATATTACGGGCCAGAAATTTGATCCGGAATTCGAGTTCTATCCGCAAGCGTCGACAAGGGATATTCCGATGGAGGAAATCATGACGTACGACGATCTTCAAGAATCCCTTAACGAGGAGTTTTTATCTCTCGAAACCAAATTTTCAACAGCCCTATTTCTTCTAATCGAGGGTGTATTGCTTGGTAGTCTACGATCAAAAAAGTACGCGCCGATCACACATTGCGTTACTTCAGAAGATTTGTTGACGCGACCGTGGGGCAATATCGTGTGGAATCAAACATCCGATTTCATTCGGAAGTTTGATTGGGCGGCTCGCGTCGAAAAATACCGGGAGAAGAACCCAAACTCATCTCGATTTCCGAACTATACCTTCGAAGGCTATGATATGCCATTACTTAAGTGGGGTTTAAGGGTGCTACCGTAGTGCCTCGATTTTGCCAATGCAAAAACTTTTTTCAAATCGGAAAAGGTACGATTAAACTTTTTTCATGGATTAAGGTTGTGTAATTATTCGGTTTGACTCACTCTTTATAAAGGTAGGACTATTTAATGACTAGTTTTAGACACTTTGCAAAATTGTTTATTTTTTAAAGAGGCTAATGTTTGTAACTTGTATCGTGTGTAGATCACGGATGTCCGGGCTTATTTCCCGGAAGTTGTTAACGATAACAATCGTTCTTCCAATCCAAGAGGGAAGGATGAGTTCAAGCATGAACCGGTTGAAATCAAGGAACTGACGAAGAAGATCGATCAACAAACTGTCGAAATCGAGCTACAACGAAAGAGGATCGACACGTTGGTACGTAATTTATTAGTTAGACAGTTTTCTTATAGATTTTGACTATATTGTACATTAATGAAGTTAGTTCTGTAATTATTTTTTTAATTTTGAATTAGGAATCCCTTGTCGGCGTGCTCAGTGAAACTGTGAGATCCTTGCTAGATGAGAAGAAGGTTAACCCCCCCCCCCCAAAAAAAAGTAACCATCAATTTGGGTAGCCCGACCAACGGGAAAATGGACTTCCAGACCCCAGAACACTTTACATCCGAAAAAACAGCCTCGTCTATAGCCAAAAACTTGGCTCCGTTGTTTGCGGCGATAGAAAAAAATCCTTGCCGGTCAATCGTTCCTTCCCAAGCGCCTGTTTTTACGCAAGCTCCACAAATTCCCGCTTTCAATGTTGGTGATGATTCCCCTGCACCGGTTAAGAGGCTTAGGAAGCGGAAAAACTATGACGATTTCACCGACCCCGACACTGACGCATTGAAAGAACGTACGAAGTTGTCTCCAAGCGCTGAACCTCCTTTGGTCGGCAAGGGGAGGCCAAAAAACAAAGAGTTGAGGCCTAAAATCAACAAAAAGGATGCACGTTGGGTTGGGTATGTGAATTGGCAAAAGTTGAGGGTGAAGAAGTTCACCCCGCTACCCCAGGTTCGGCTGCTGGATGGTCAACACGTCGACAAAACATGGTTTACCGACATGCTTTCACCGCGCCATTGGCTGAATACAATGGTATATTTCCACTTCACCTAGTTATATTCGTAATTAGACAGTGAATCTGACCCTTTTTTCAGCATCTTGATGCAGCTCTTAGGGATCTGCGTCACGACCGAATTAATCTCAAAATCAACAACGTTTCTGCTGCTTGGAGCACGAGCGTGCTTTATGCTATGAGGCAACATTTAGATGACGGTGAATAGATTAGGTTGGACGGCTACAGATATGGTATCGTGTGTGACGCAAAAAGCGAAATGTCGTGCTGGGTGCACCTAGAGCAAGTGGCAATGATCCTGAACCTTAGAGGCTTACACTGGATTGCTGTATGCGTTGACTTCGAGAAGTGGATGTTCCACGTCTATGACTGCGATAAAAAAGCCATCGGGCGGGAGACCATGAACAAAGAATTGCGGAACCTTTCCCTTGCTATACGGGCGCTCCTCAAAGAGACTGGGCTATCTCTTCCGTATGAAGGTTACGAGAAAAACCAACTCTTTCACTGGGACTACACCCTAGTACCACAAGCGAAAATGAGGTACGATGCACGTTTACACTCGAAGTTTACATTCACATTTATAAAGGTTGGAATTATAAATTTAGACCGTTTATAATATTATTTAGACACTTTTGAGCTTCAATTTAGACCGTTTCAAAGTTGTGTAAAATATTTTTAGACAGTTTTGAGCTTCTGGTATGACGGTTTATATAAGTAAAATGGACCGTTTTAATAATTAAAAATTATCAATATTATTTATAAAGGTTGGAATTATAAATTTATACCGTTTATTATATTATTTAGACACTTTTTTTGTTCAATTTACATTGTTTCAAAGTAGTGTAAACTATTTTTACACTTTGCAGCGGCGATTGCGTCGTATTCGCTTTCAAGTATGTCGAGCATATGATGAAGGGGCAGCCCATGGACACGATCGAATCTACCAAAATGCTCCAATTTAGACAAGAAATGGTGGCTGCCATTTTCGATAGCGCTGTGACGTTAACTGAGAAAACAGGGAGTGACTCTTAGATGTTCGGTACCCTATTTTGGGTTTGGTAACCATATTTTGGGGATAACTTTTGGCGGTTTGGTTAACATATTTTGGACAGTTAGAGAATCGGTTTGTAATTATTCGGTTTGACACTTTTGGGCTTCTGGAAGGACCGTTTATATTAGTAAACTGGACTGTTAAAATTATCAATATTATTTGTAAATTTAGACCGTTTATAATATACTTTAGACACTTTTGAGCTTCAATTTAGATTGTTTCAAAATAGTGTAACATATCTTTAGACACTTTTGGCCTTCTGGTATGACGGTTTATATAAGTAAAATGGACCGTTTTAATAATTGAAAATGATCAATATCATATATAAAGATTGGAAATATAAATTTAGACCGTTTAAAATATTATTTAGACACTTTTGAGCTTCAATTTAGACCGTTTCAAAGTAGTGTAACATATCTTTAGACACTTTTGGCCTTCTGGTATGACGGTTTATATAAGTAAAATGGACTGTTTTAATAATTGAAAATTATCAATATTATTTATAAAGGTTGGAATTATACATTTAGACCGTTTATTATATTATTTAGAAACTTTAGAGTTTCAATTTAGACCGTTTCAAAATAGTGTAACATATCTTTAGACACTTTTGGCCTTCTGGTATGACGGTTTATATAAGTAAAATGGACCGTTTTAATAATTGAAAATTATCAATACTATTTATAAAGGTTGGAACTATAAATTTAGACCGTTTATTATATTATTTAGACACTTTAGAGCTTCAATTTAGACCGTTTCAAAATAGTGTAACATATCTTTAGACACTTTTGGCCTTCTGGTATGACGGTTTATATAAGTAAAATGGACCGTTTTAATAATTGAAATTTATCAATATTATTTGTAAATTTAGACCGTTTATAATATACTTTAGACACTTTTGAGCTTCAATTTAGACCGTTTCAAAATAGTGTAACATATCTTTAGACACTTTTGGTCTTCTGGTATGACGGTTTATATAAGTAAAATGGACCGTTTTAATAATTGAAAATTATCAATATTATTTATAAAGGTTGGAATTATACATTTAGACAGTTTATTATATTATTTAGACACTTTAGAGCTTCAATTTAGACCGTTTCAAAATAGTGTAACATATCTTTAGACACTTTTTGCCTTCTGGTATGACGGTTTATATAAGTAAAAGGACCGTTTTAATAATTAAAATTTATCAATATTATTTGTAAATTTAGACAGTTTATAGTATTATTTAGACACTTTTGAGCTTCAATTTAGACCGTTTATAATATACTTTAGACAATTTTGAGCTTCAATTTAGACCGTTTCAAAGTAGTGTAAAATAAACATAAAAATTGAGCGTTATGCAAATTCAAAGACAATACAATTATAGTCTTGTTATAAATCAACATAAAAATGGAGCGTTATGCTCATTCAAAGACAATACAATTATCTCCACGAGTACACTTTCAAAGCAAAAAAAAAATGAACTCACTCCAATGCACGAGCACTGCATGATGCACGGTTGTGGCCACGAGTCCCGCAGTTTGAACAGTTTTTGTGGACAATGACAACTTCACCTTGTGAGGGACGACGCTTCGTTTTCGGTCTTCCGCCCTTCTTTTTCGATTTCTTTGAGGGACGTCCCGCTCTTACTATTTCTGCCGGTAGCCCCACGTGTATGTCCTTCAATTCATCTGGAAGATCCCAGTTACTCTCGTCACCGGTTGGGTAAATTAAGCCTTCGTACGATCGTTCGTATGCCTTTGTAAAGTAATGAGGCGCGACGTAGTCATAAACTCTTACCCCACGAAACTCGCACGCTGCAGCTGCATGCACGCAAGGCATAACGTTCTCTTGGAATTCGCCACACTCGCACGACCGATTGTCCAGATTAACTATAAAATGGCCCTTGGTATCTACAACTTCAAATTCCAAGAGACTAATTGGATTAACCTGTAACTTGCTGCCCGCATCGCAGTTTCTAGTTAACACTTCTTCCCTTGTAGTTACCAATGTCGTGTTCAGTTTAGCGGCTTTGTTCCGCTTCTCGTAGAACCACTTTTGAGTTGTAAACCGCATGAACTCCAACATATTTGTTACTGGATAAGTTCTTGCCACATTTAGCACATTGTTCACACTTTCAGAATAGTTTGAAGTCATGTAATCGTACCTGAAATGTAAAAGGAAAAACTTAACTGTCTAAAAATTAAAAGAAAACTGTCTAAACAGAAAAAGAAAACTGTCTAAACAGAAAAAGAAAACTGTGTAAACATAGTTAATAGGAGAATAGATTCCGGTTACCTTGTACCACCAAAGTGAACACGACTCCATTTATCAGGTCCCATATCCTCCATGAACTATGCTACCTCTGGAAACGAGGTCCAAAGGATACTCATGTGATGGTTGTATTCCCGAAGAGTATAGGCGTAGGCAGCGCAGTACACCAAACTACAACTGTCTTCGGATTTGAAGTTGTGTTTTATGTTCCTCTTTATGTGCGCATAGCAGTGACCATGGTGTGCCTCGGGGAAAACTCGGGCCAACCCTTCTATAAGGGTATAATTCTTATCACTAATAAAAACGAGATTTGCAATCTTCCCAATAGCCTGTTTTAATTGTGTAAAGAAATATACCAAATTATTTGTGTCTTCTTGATCCACTAAACCAAAGGCAAGCGGAAACAAAGACTCAGAAGCATCTAATCCTACGGCCGCAACCAATTGTCCCCCGTACTTGCTCTTAACGTGTGTGCAATCCACAGAAATTACCGGCCGCAGAAATTTAAACCCACTTAGACAAGATCTAATGGCGAAGAAGGCACATTTAAAACGTCTTTTAGAGTCCGTTTGAAAATCTGTCACAGTTCCCTTATTCCTCTGCTTTAACATGTACAAGTACCGGGGTAACTTGGAGTAAGAATCTTCGGGGGTGCCCATCGCGTAAGCAACGGCCTTTTCTTTGCATCTCCAGGCCTTCTCGTAAGACATCGTAACTCCGTACAACATCTTCATGTCAGCTTGCAAGTTCCTTCAAATTATAAAGAAATAAATTAATAATTACAAAAGAGCATAAGATTTAAAACTATCTAACATTGCAATAAAACTGTCCAAAAATAAGCATGAAACTGTCTACCTTGGAGCATAGTTAGCACTACTCTGGGGGCTGAACCGATCCATCAATAGTTGCCCAACCACCCGGGGTGCAGCTTTCCTATGGTCGAGTGTACGGTTATCGAGAGTACACGTGTGTTTGATCGTATATGAAACAATCTTGCATAGCGGGTGGGAACCTCGTATTAGCTTTCCTTTCAATTTCCACCCGCAATCAGCACCAAGGCACTTCACGTACCACACATACGATGCCGATTTGTGTACACGAAAGTCGAAGTTTTTTTCCATCGCATATTTCGACACTTTAAACTTTAATTCTTCAAAATTACCGAAGATAGTACCAACGACAAAAGCATAAATTTCATCTGCCTTGGGTCTTTTATTAGAAATAAAGCCCACCAAATCCTCTCTAATAAATCTTGGATCCTTCCAACTTGAAGACGGTAAAGATAAACAACTCTTACTCGGCTAGGAGGTTGCGGGCTTAGACTGAATAGCCACTTTGACGTCAACATCAGCATCGGCTAAATTCACAACCGGGTCTTCTTCTTCAACTAAACGCTCTACCCGATTAACCGACTCGGGAACCGGTGGATTAGCGCTCCCACGAGAACTTACAAGCACAGGACTGTCTAATCATTTTTCAGCTTCAGCACACGAGGAAGGCTGGGGGACTCGATTAACGTGCAATAATTCAGTGCGTAGGTGGACCATCTGCATTATGGTACGCTCTGAAGCCAACGTGACAGGTGGACGGCCACGAAATTGGGGGGCTAGGGTGAACTTTAGATCATGGATCGTTGGGTCAGTGCGGATTTCATCATGCAATCTCTGTAAGAATTGTGGGTACTTTATGTTCTTATCAACCACGAAAAATAGCCCTTTCCCACCACGATAATTCCATTTGAGTTCGTCCGAAACCCATTCGCCGTCGTATTCAAGATAAACATTCATTTCTGCGGCCAAACAAATTTAAATCATAAAATCAACTAAATCTCCGTCAAAAGAGTCTATAATATCGAAAAAATGAACAAACAATATAAATTTTTCACTGTCTGAGTACCCATTAAATCGGAAGGAGTTGACTGAACGTCTTCACATTCCATGATGGATCCGTTCGATAACAAAACTGTCAAACAGATAAATCGATGACAAAATTCCTGCCAAAAATACTACATTAAGCCCAAACCACAAGATTGCCAAAATCGTACCACAAATCCGCGCAAAATCCATCACTGAAATGCCCTAACCACCAAATTGCCTAAATCGTAGCCAAAATCGATTCCAAAAATCGTACCCAAACTGTCAAACCCTAATGAAATTGCACTAACCCTAAATAATAGATATAACCTGTGAGCAGAATAAGTACCGTCGGAGTCGTTGTAGGTCGCCGTCGGAGTCAATGAGGGTCGGCGTCGTAGTCGCCGTGGGTCGCCGTCGGAGTAGCTCTGGGTCAGTGGCAAGCTCAGGATGGCGTCGAAGACGATGGGTCGGTGGCAAGCTCAGGTCGGCGTCGAAGACGATGGGTCGGTGGCAAGCTCAGGTCGGCGTCGTGGTGCTGGGCAAGCTCAGGTCGGCGTCGAGGGCACTTTCCTTCTGTCTTCTGTTTAGTCGAGATCAAAGAGAGAGGGGAAGGATGTCTTGTGTTTAGTTGAGATCAAAGAGAGAGGGGAAGGAAAGGGAGAGGAAGAAGGGGGGAGAGGTCGGGGGCGAGGGGAGAGAAAAGGTAAAAAAAAGATGAGTAAAAATTAGTGTAAAAAAGGGTATTTCTGAAAAAAAAAATAAGGCAAAAATAAAATCGAGGAATAGATTATCAGATTTATTAAAAGGGGAGACAAAAGGGGTAGAACTTGATTTTTGGGGGACTTTTTTTCAAGTTTCCCTATATATTTATATATATGTATATATACATATATTTCCCTTTTAAAATGATCGTGAAAAGAATCTAATTCTATATCCGAATGAATCACTACTCTAAAGAATAACAAAAACGACTATTTAAACCAGGGGTGAAGAATTTTTCCACGTTACCGATCCCAGTCTTAGGAAGGGTATTGAGGTTAATTAACGGTAAACCATATGTATTATAAATTGAGAGTGTGTTGGATCAATTTAAAGATTATATAATGAATTATATTTTGATTTTTAAGGTTAAGTTTAAATATATATAATTCTATGGCATTATGCTATCAATTTTAAGGTTAAGGGTTAATTGCGGCAATAATGTACAACCTTTGGTCAACAGGGGTTTTAGGTCCCCAACCTTTCAAAGTGTGGGCATTCTTAAACTGCCAAATGGACTGCCAACTTGTAATCTTAATTACATAACTTAATTAATAAGAATAAATTAAATCAGATTTTAACTATGATTCAAAAAACAAATTAATACTTTAAATTAATTAAATAATTTTTACTCCCCCCTAAAAATCTAACAGACTCTTCGTCAAACATGACTAAAATTTTGACAAACAACAAATTATTAAACACGACTAAAATTTGCAAAGATTACATAACAACAGTTTATTAGAAACGACTAAAATTTTGGAAAAACGATCGATTATTAAAAACAACTGTAATTTATAAAAGGACATAGTAAAGATGTGAATAATATTGAAGCACAAGTTTAAAATAAGAACTACGCGTTAAATAAGTATTGTTCGTTAATTTAAAGTTTTAATTTATTTTTTGAATCATAATTAAAATATGATTTAATTTATTCTTATTAATTAGATTATGTATTTTATATTACAAGTTGGCAGTGTATTTGGCAGTTTAACGATGCCACATCAGCAGAATTTAACATTCCTAACAGAAGGACCAACGAATTTTACATTCAACAAACGTTGTGTATTTTTGCCCACACTTTGAAAGGTTGGGGACCTAAAACCCCTGTTGACCAAAGGTTGTGCATTATTGCCGCAATTAACCCTAAGGTTAATTATGTTGGTTCCAAATATTGAATCGGAACCACTCGCTCTATCGGTATATAAAATATGAACAAAGGAAATGTGGAGAAGATAATTCTTGATTGAATGCGCCGAAGGAATTACACTGTACCTACAACTACAATATTAGGTATTTATAGAGAAAGCAATAACCTTAAAATCCTAGCAATTAAATTCTTTAAACAAATAGGGAGACTAAATAAAATTCATTCACTCGCTCCTCATATTATAGTATTTTCCCAAATTAGGTTACGTGGGCCGAATCAAATCAGGCTTATTCTCACACACTACATATTGAAAAAAAAAATTCGCCGTTATTACGGATTAAAATAAATAAATTTACAAAACCGAGACTATCTCTAGTACTTAATTCATAAATCTTAAAAATGGGACCAAGAAAGAAAGAAAAAAAAAACAATACTTGTTTCGGGTCCCGATTTCACCGAATGTCAGCTAATAAATAATATTGTTATGTGTGTTTTTAAGAGCCTACAAAAATTAAGACTCAATCGAAAATACGAACCCAAGAGGCCTAAGACGACAAAATTGACTTTGACCAACTTAGGGAAAGTCAACCTAAGCCTTGTCTGAAAAGTCAACCCAGGCCTGATCGGAAAAAGTCAAATTGAGTCAAAGCAAAAAATCAACAGGCCATACCCGAAAACTAAAAACAGGCCATCGGGCCGCGCTGCATGCCCCGAAGGCCCAAAATCATGTCTTCGGGGCGCGCATCGCGCTCCAAAGGCTTAAAAACATGCTTTCAGGGTGCGTGGTGCGCCCTGAAGGCATGAAAGTTGTACTTATCATCCTCTATAAACACGAGGGCACCCCCAACCACGTTCGGTGAGTTTTTGTGAAGGAAAAAGACCTCTGATCTTTATTCTTACAACATCTAAAATACTAAACTAATGTTGAGCGTCGGAGCGAACGACGGAGGTCCCTCTTTCGCCTTTCTCAAGAGTTCACATTTTCTACTGTTTTCAGAGGAATTGAGAAGGAGGAAAAGATCCCGCGAAATATTTTGGCCCCTTAGGAACGAAGAATCAAGTATCTAACCCAGCTCGACTG
Source organism: Parietaria judaica (assembly GCA_954871525.1). Taxonomy (NCBI): domain Eukaryota; kingdom Viridiplantae; phylum Streptophyta; class Magnoliopsida; order Rosales; family Urticaceae; genus Parietaria; species Parietaria judaica. The sequence goes on from OX940860.1 coordinate 59,509,509, forward strand.
TCCAGCGGACGTTAGGCTTAGCCCAAAATCAAAACTTAGGCCGCATTGAAATTGGTCCAATATTTTCAGACATTAATAAATATTGTTAACCATCAATTGCCATTATGATGCTCATATATATATATATATATATTCTACTTCCTCTTTCTTTATTTCTTTGATAAAAAAGAAAGAAAGTAGAAGTAGAATATATTTGTGGTGGGTGTGTGTGGAGATAAGTATGGACTGTGGTGATGATAAATATAATTTAGCAAGCATAATTATTTTTACATTGACCCTTTATCCTTACACGTATTTTAATACTCATAATCAGAATATTGGATTGGGAAGTATCAACATGATTCTTCTCCTAATTTATAGCCTCTGACTTTGCATCAATGACTCCTCTTTTATCTCCCAAAAGAATATCAATCTAGTAAATGATATTTGCTTATAAATAATTAGTGGGATGGTTTTGAGTTATTGCTTAGCAAGCCATTACCGAAAGTGGTTGTTCCTTAATTATCTCAACAAACCAAAATATTAAAAACATGAAACACAATATTACTGTTTTTCTATTTTATTCCGATTTTCTTCCACATTGCTTCACTAAAGTACCTGAACATGAATATTTGATGCTGTATTATTATTATTATTATATATATATATAGAGGCGGAATTTTATTATCCAAACAATATCTAAAGCAAAAATATACTCTCTTATCCATATAGTGATCTTTTTTAATTAAATATTGCTTTTGTACTATAAATATTAATAAATAATGTAGCACCCTTGGCCGAACGAACCCTTATAAATAGGATCATGCAATCCTAAACTCAACCATAAAACTAAGCTTCACAGTTGCCAAGTAAATTACCATCCATTTTCTAGCTCTTCTTCCTCTTCAAACTCCAAACTTCATTTTCGAAACCTTATTTCGCATTATGGACAGAGTGAGAGAGTTGGCATCGCAGAAAGCCGCGGTAATCTTCACGAGAAGCTCCTGCTGCATGTCCCATACCGTTAAGGCGCTGTTCTACGAGCTTGGAGCGAGCCCGACGATCTACGAGCTCGACCGCAACACCAACGGGAAAGAGATCGAACGGGCGCTGCGTGATCACATGGGCTCCAGCTCCACTGTGCCAGCTGTCTTCATCGGCGGCAAGTTTGTCGGCTCCGCCAAAGACATCATCTCACTCCATGTCGATGGCTCGCTCAAGCAAATGCTCATCGACGCAAGAGCCATCTGGTTTTGACACTTCATCGAGCTACACACAAAAAAGAACCATGAAGAGCATGCTTTAACTTGTACGAAATGTCTTAGTTTTTGTTTTTTTTATTATCACGTGTACTTTCCATGCAAAGTCTTCGGTATATTGTAAAACATGTTCATAATATTCAAGTTCTCTGATCTCTGTGCAAGAATTTTTTTGTGCTTGTTTATATATATTATATATATATGTGTATTATACTTTTTAAGCTAGCAAAAAGGATAATTGAGGCTAAAAAACCCCAAAATTATTCAAAATAACGCGACATATTCCCAAACATCAAAAAGCAAGCAAAATTGGAAGTTTGACCCGTGTGTCTCCATTAATATTTAACTTTTATACGTGTACAACTCATATATACACTCTCTTTTTCACGTTTTGAGATTTCTCATGTTAATACTTTGATATGAGGCATACAAGTAATGGCTTACCTTAGCGAATTCAAGGAAACAAATCATTTAAAATGCCTATTTCACAACTTCATTATATCAGTACATTTGAAAATCGGGGAATATGTCGCACTATTTTGGATATCTTTCGGTTGTGAGCTTAAGTTTGACCTGTATCAGCTTAGTGAGTCGATGACCGATGGGGCAACCGGCCATTATGTCAACCATGCTGCGTCGACCAAGAACCAGGCAACGAGAGGTTAATGTTGGTTCTCAATTCACGGATCTGCAAAGAACACGATCACCACCAAAGAAAATCGAACAGGAATTGAAGAACACGAACTTTTGGGAGAAGAAGTTGTCTATTGATAATCGAAAGCAAAAATACAAAGAAAACTCTAATCGACTCAGCACTTTACAAAGTGTACAATGCTAGGTTTATATAGCCTCACATAGGTGAAACCCTAGCTAACCAAATCGCACAAAATTGGGAAACTACCCTAAATAATCTTATCAAATCTTTGACTTGGTCTTTGCTTGCTCCTCAAGCTTCGCGGGTACTTGCTGACTTTCCCTTTCCTGCTCGGACAGCTTCTCTGTCCCCGAGCTGGTCTGCTCGTCTTCCCCTGGTCGGGCTTGCCTTCTATTCGGAACTTCTGCTTGTGTTCACCTGAGTTGGGCTGAACTCTTGCCCGTCCTTGGTTCTGGTCGTTACCCGGGCTGACTTCCTCTGCGTGACTGACTAAGTCAAGCTTAAGCTCACATTCTCCCCCGTAAGCTTGACTTGCTTCTACTTTCTTCACTCTGAGCAGCTCTCTCATCTCTGCGAACTTCACTCTCGCAAGAGCCTTGGTAAGAATGTCTGCCCGTTGCTCCCTTGTGTTGACGAACTCTACGATGATCTCTCGCTTCTCCACACACTCACGAATGTAGTGAAATTTCGTGTCAATGTGTTTGCTCCGTCCATGAAACACTGGATTCTTCATCAACGCAATTGCAGACTTGTTGTCCACGTAGAGAGTAGCTGGTCTCTGATCGGATCCGGTCACTTCACTTAGTAGCCCCTTCAACCACATAGCTTGACATGCTACTGTGGTTGCCGCCATGAACTCTGCTTCACATGAGGATAGAGCTACTGTCTGCTGCTTTTGAGAATGCCAGGTGATCAGGTTTTCGTTGAGGTAGAACGCCATCCTTACGGTACTCTTCATGTCATTGATATCACCGGCCAGATCACTGTCTGTAAAGCCGACTAGTACTTCTGCTCCGCTTCCTCTTCTGTACTAGATCCTGTAGTCCGTCGTGCCCTTCACGTATCGCAAGATGTGCTTCACCGCCTGCTAGTGTGCACTTGTTGGCTTCTCCATTATATCGACTGACTATCCCAACTGCGTGTGCAATGTCTGGTCGGGTGTGAGTGAGTTAGCTCAAACACCCGATCACGGGTCTGTACGCCTTGGAATCAACACTTCTCCCTTCAGCATCCTTCCCGAGTTGCAGCTTCATCTCCATTGGGTATTTGCTCGGGTTGCAATCTGCCATCTCGAACTACATAAGGATCTTCTTCGTGTAGGCCGACTGCTTCAGCGTAATGCAGTCCTTCTTCTGTTCCACCTTGAGATCGAGATAGTACGAAAGTAATCCGAGGTCACTCATCTCGAATTCTGCCATCATCTGCTTCTTGAATCCATCTACGCCTCGTGCACTAGATCTAGTGACGATCAGGTCGTCCACATACACTCCCACGATCAGGATCTCCTGCCCGGTACTCCTGGTGTAGACTGCCTGCTTGCTCAGGCACATTGTGAATCCAAGGTTCTTCAAGCTCTTCTCAAGACGGATTTTCCACGCTCTTGGTGCTTGTCTCAGCCCTTATAGGGCCTTGGATAGCTTCTACATCTTCTGCTCCTTGCCCGTGGCGCCGAACCCCTCTGGTTGCTTGACGTACACTTCTTCTTCGAGGTCACCATTTAGGAATGTTGACTTGACATCTAGATGGTGAATTTCCCAACCTCGATGAGCTGCTAGGGCTTGGATGAGTCTTATCGTGTCCAGTCTAGCTACAGGAGCAAAGACTTCTTCAAAGTCTATGCCTTTCTTTTGCACGTAGCCTTTTTCTACCAGCCTTGCCTTGAGCTTTAGGACATTCCCCTCGGTGTCCTTCTTCAGCTTATACACCCACTTCAGGCCGATGGGTTTATGACCTTTGGGCAGGTCGGTGAGCTCCCATGCCATGTTCTTCTCAATGGACTCCATCTCCTTCTGCATTGCTTCCTGCCACTCCTGCTCGGCTGCTGCCTCCTGGTAGTTGGCCGTCTCTTCTGCGCACAATAAAGAAAGTTCCTCCAGGCTCATCTCTACTTCATGAGTCTGATCGTAGACGTCTGCTAGGGGTCGAAATCCCCTTGGTCCGTCTTTAATGGTGGAATATTCCGAACTGGATGGGCTGGTCCTGCTCGGAGTTGGTGTCGTGGGTGTATCCTGGCTGTTCTCTCTCGGGCTAGATTCTATCGTTCTCGGCAAAGATGTTCCCGAGCTGGGTGTTCCGTGCTGATCTTGCTCGAAAACCACCTCTTCATCCTTGACTGTGAACTCTACTGAGTTATGCTCGGGTTCTCCTTTCTCGTCGCGCCAATCCTACTTCATCTCTTCTTCGAACACAATATCTCTGCTCACTTGGAATCTGCCGCGTCGTGGATCGTAGAGTCTGTGTGCCTTGCTTCCTTCTTCTACTCCAAGGTAAACCATCTTCTGACTCCGGTCATCTAGCTTCTTGAGATGTGGCCCCGCGATCTTCACATGTGCGGTGCATCTGAACACTCTCAAATGTTCTAAGTGGGGCTTCTTCCCTTTCCACGCGTGGTAGGGAGTGCGCTCTCCTAGCGCCTTGGTCGGCAAGTGATTAAGCAGGTAGACCGCATGTCTTACTTCTTCTGCCTAAAAATGAGCTGGAACTTGCATGATGTTGAGCAAACTCCTGGCTGTGTTCATCACAGTTTGGTTTCGTCTTTCCACCACGCTATTCTGTTGGGGCGTGTGAGGTGCTGACAGGTGACGGTGAACTCATTCCTGGTCGCAGAATTCTCCGAACTGCTGGGAAGTGAATTCTCCTCCTCGGTCTGTAAGTAAGACCTTTAACCTGTGCACCGAGCCATTCTCCACGATCTTCTTGAACTTCTTGAAGACCTCATACGTCTGCATGCAACAACTGTAGGGGTCTCTTTGCTCGGAATTTGGCCTTGATCAGAAATGGTATCCTCGCCTGCTTCGCGATCATGCAGCACTCACATAGCTGGTCGGGGTGTTCTATCTTGGGAATTCTGAAGGCCATCTTCTTCTCGCTCATCATCTTGAGCGCGTGAAAATTCACATGTCCGAGCCGTGCGTGCCATAGCCAACCCGGGTCTGCTAACGATTGCCATGAGACAGACGGGCTGGCACGTCTTCAGGAGAATCTTGTAGAGTCTGTTGGGTGTTCGCTCCACCTTCATCAACAACTCTCCTTCCTTGGTCCACATCTTCAGGTAGGAACCTTGTAGTACCACCGTGTTCCCAATCTCAGTTATTTGCCCTAGACTGATGATGTTACTCTTCAAATTTGGGATGAAGTACACCTGGGTAATTAGACGCTGGTCGCCATTCTTGTACACGAACAAGATCGACCCTCTGCCTCTGATCTCTACGACTGATCTGTCGCCGAATTTCACGTTGCCCGTGATCTTCTCATCGAGCTCTTCAAACTTAGCTCGGTCCCCAGTCATGTGGTTGCTAGCTCCGTTGTCTAAGTAGCATACGTCGGTACTGACTTTCTTTTCTCCGTTTACGAGGAGGTTTGCAATAACCTTATCCTCGATGAGGAAAACCTTCTCGCTGGTTTCCTCCGGGCAGGTCTGCTCGGCCTCTGGGCTGATTGGCACACTTATCACTTCTGCCCGGGCCTTGGCGACGCTTTTGCCATTCTGTTCGTCCAAGCGCGTTTCCTGCTGGTCGTCTGGGAATCTCGCTAGATTCGCCTCTTCGCTCTAGTTTTTACTCCAGCACTCAGATGCAAAGTGCCCAAGCTTTTGACAACTGTAGCACTTCACTGTGGTCTTGTCTCTCCTGGTCGAGCCTTGCTGACGGGGTGCACCACTGCCCCGACCTCGCTGATCCTGACCTCGACCTCGTCCACGACCTTGTCCCCGACCTCGGACTTCTCTACCAAAGCTGCTCCGACCTGAGGAATTTGAAGAAAACTCGGCTCCCCCGGTTTACCGCTGTCTGGCCGTCCACTCTTCATGCGTGAGCAGGAGGTTCTTCTCCTCTTCCTTGTCACCGTAACCCCAAAGTCTCTCCTCATGGGCTTTGAGGCGACCAACAACCTCCTCGACCGTCATGGTCTTGAGATCGCCGAACTGCTCTATCGATGTCATGATCTGCATGTACCTGTGAGGCACTGCTCAGAGAAATTTCTTGACGACGGTGGTCTCCTCCACCTTGTATCCCAGCGAGCGAATGCCGGTCACAATGAACGTGAGCCTCATAGAAAAGTCATCAATTGATTCGCTCTCCTTCATCCTCATCACCTCGAACTCACTCTTCAAGGTTTGGACCTTTGCTTCCTTGACGCGATCTGCGCCCATGTGCATGGTCTGAAGTGTTTTCCATGCTTCCTTCGCTGAATCTTTCTCGGCGAGCATGAGAAGAAAATCTTTCGGAACTGCTAGGTAGATTGCGGCTAGAGCCATTATTTCCTTGCGCCCTTCGACACCACCGTTCTCTACGGCCTCCCACACTCCCTCCGCCTGCAGATTTACCCTCATCTTCAACGCCCACACGGCGTAATTGCTCTTCGTGAGCTTGGGGTAATGGAGCGTAATTGTGCCTTCTCTGGAGTCTGGTTTTTGCGCGACCAAAGCTCTGTCGATCGGTGACTCTGATGATGAAGACATTCTTTGACTGAAGCTCTGATACCACTTGTTGGTTCCCAATTCATAGATCTGCAAAGAACAAGATCACCACCAAAGAAAATCGAACAGGAATTGAAGAACACAAACTTTTGGGAGAAGAAATTCTCTATTGATAATCAAAGGCAAATATACAAAGAAAACTCTAATGGACTCAACACTTTACAAAGTGTACAATGCTAGGTTTATATAGCGTCACATAGGCGAAACCCTAGCTAACCAAATCGTAGAAAATCGGGAAACTACCCTAAATAATTTTATCAAATCTTTGACTTGATCTTTGCTTGCTCGTCAAGCTTCGCGGGTAGTTGCTGACTTTCCCTTTCTTGCTCGGACAACTTCTCTGTCCCCGAGCTGGTCTGCTCGTCTTCCCCTGGTCGAGCTTGCCTTCTATTTGGACCTTCTGCTCATGTTCACCCGAGTTGGGCTGAACTCTTGTCCGTCCTTGGTTCTGGTTGATACCCGGGCTGACTTCCTCTTTGTGACGGACTAAGTCAAGCTTAAGCTCACAGTTAAAAGCACATGAAGTCTACATGGTTCAATCGACGACACAAAAAGAGACAACGAGGTTTGTAATGCAAGATTTGAGGAGAAAGTCAATATCTCTACTTTTGTCCACTATTATTTGTCCACTTAATAATGAGGAATTTTCTTAATTTTAAGGATTTCTTTAGTATAATTAGTTTTGTATTTTCCTTTGTTCATAAGAAATTTTTTTGTAACTTTTTATCATTCAATACAAGAGAAATTATTCTCCCATTACTCATTCATTTTTTCTTCACCTTGTGTCTTTGGTGCAAACGATCCAGGTTTGGGAACCAGCGTAGGAACCTTACCACAATTATCCCTCAAAAAAATACGCAGCCTTTAAATTTATTGTGTTGAACTAGATTCTTTCTTTCTTTGGAAAATTATATGGGAGTTCATATTTTACACATTGAAGTAATTATTAGTGTTTGATGATAAGAGAGAATTGTTTAGGACCAGTGGATACAAAGACTGTTGAGAAGATTATTCTCTATGCATGGCCACGAACATAAATAGGAATAAATACCACGTGAAACTTTTTTATTATGTTGGTTTTTCTGATCGGTGATCAATGGAATGTTCATTCTTCAAAATAATCTAGAAGCTTCTCCGTCACCAACTTATAACATGTCTCTCTTGAGTTTGAGGAGCTATATCGTTTTTACAAATAAATAATTCCATAGTTGATATGAGCTGGGGCGTGGCACCTCTCTCTGTGAATATATTAAGCATTAAAATGACGGTTAATTGCGGCATAAATACTCAATTTATAGTAAAGTTTACAAATACGATCGTTGCCGAAAGCTCGCTATGATATCAGACGACACTCACTCACAAAGAAGAATGGTAAATAAGAAACCACACTTCCATTCACAATAAACACTCTCGTATTCTGAATGTTGTAACATGTTTTAGAGTTAGCATGCTCAACGATTTTTCAAACCAATTAAATCGAATCAGCTATGATTCTTTTCAGAATTAGAAAATACTTTTATGCTCAGGGGTTTGTTAAATACAAGTTTCGTTTATGTGTAGGGTTCCTAACATATTTTTAAGTATAAGCAGCAAGGTTTTCACATCCATTGTATTGTATGTTAGCTTGACATATTACTTTATAATATGGTAATTGGATTATCGAGGGGCTAAGGACGAATTATTCTAAAAATTATAAGTTCGTATATTAGAGCTTATGCACACTGAGTCTTACATGAGATCGACGCTTTCCACACCGTAAAGACAACCAAAGGCTCAAGGTAAGTAAAGACTTATTTTACCTGCATTACAAGAACGAAATTGAATGGTGATTTACATGTTAGTTTATGCATATAATTGCATCGCTCTTCTGATGTTTGATCATTATAAATGGTGTAAATATTAAGAGGTTACATGACAGCGTATCTCAATTGCTAAGTTTGGGTAGGCGGCGTGCCTGTTGCAATGTCTTAATAAAGAGATTATGATATTTTTATGGCGCGGTGTGGGAAGCCTGACTGATCACCAGGAATGTAATCGTGAATTTTCACCACACGACTGCGTGCAATGTTACGACCGATCACAGTTAAAAGAATTAAAATGTTACGACCGACTAATAAAAGTTCAAAGAATTAAAATGTTATGACCGGATGATCAAAATTAAAAGAATTAAAATGTTATACCAGAGGGTGACAGTTAAAAGCTTAAAATGTTATGATGGGAGGGTCCCAATTAAAAGAATTAAAATGTGAATGACCAGGTGGTCACGGTTAAAAGAAGTTAAAAGAATTATGGGGAATTATGCAACATGAACATCCTGAACAACGTCTAGACGTCATAGCATTTGGGATGCACACTATACGCGATAATGCATATTACATATGTTATGTTGTTATGATATGAATGACGTTATATGATAGTTATATGATCGTTTAAGTGTCTTTACATACTGAATTTTAGCTCGATAGAGTTCTTGTAGTGCAAATATTTCAGGTAATTTGAATGATGCTTGATGTTGTTGATTGATGCCTCAAAGCTAGAAATCTGATGCATATGAAATATTAACGACCGTGGGATATGTTATTTTGTACCTTGGGTTTTGAGTGTTTTTACTTTATGTAGAAAAAGAAAGTTTATGCCTCCTAGCTTTGGATAAATAGTGATAGTGGTTAGATATAGGAGTCTAACGTTAGTGACATGATCTATCGTTTTTATATGTAGATATGTAAAATGAGTATATATATATATATATATATATATATATATATATATATATATATATAATTGAGGCATTTTTCATTGGCTCACATATAAGAGTTTAAAAAGGAAAGAATGTTTTGTGGGCTGTATGGACTGTTACAATTTTCTTGTTTTCTGACTGTTATACAGTGTTGTTGATGTGAATAACCCCAACCAATTGTCACAAAGTGATTGCACTTTGGTACGATATGAAAAGATGGTGGATCTCAATTATTCGTAGTGAATCCACTTCGGTGAAAATAGCGATGACAGTGAATCAGTAAGGGAGCGTTGTTATTGCTTGATCACAAGGTGAATACAAAGTGTAGTTACTAAGAGATGTGTGTAAAGGAGCTCGTGCTTTGCTATTAAATTGTAAACGTATTTATAATGCGGGATGTAACGTTCCTATTCCTAATTCCATGCAACGGCTATGAGACCGGGCTCTTTTCCTCGTGCTTTGCTTCGGATGCCCCGTGTAAAGTTGATAACGTGATACTTGGTCTTTCTCCACGTGGTAATAGCTTGGGTTGGTCAGTGATGAGGAAATGCACCTAATCTCGTGGGCTGCTCAGTATTCGTGGACTGGTCATGGGGATTAGGGTTCTTGGTGTTGAACGAGCTTTATTTGTTGTGATGGGATTTCGTCGAGTTGAAGCCCACATCGTGCGTTGCGGAGAATGGGTTTTCTCGTCGTTTGCTCATTGACATCGTTTGTCTGTGGTGTCGTGAGCTGAGCTTGACATGTCATATGCCATTTTATTGTCGTTTTCTGAGCGGACGAAGTCCCACATCAACAAGTGCATTTTGTTTTCAAAATCTTATTTGGTGGACATTTACTGTACAAATGTTTTTGAAATCAATGTTTTCACTTTAGGCTATTTGTGGGTAAAGTCGTTTTCTTCATTCATTTTTCTACCAACTTAATCTTTTTTCACCCAATTCTTTCATATTTCTTTCAATATTAACCCAAAATATTAGTTTCAACTGCTGAATAAAGATTATATACCAGAAACCTCAATATTATTCCAAAATAAGATTTGTAGGATTTTAAAATCAATACTTAATTATACCTATCAAATTATGGGTATGGGTAAACACATACGGGTTAATGAAGGCAAAAATATCTAAATTCAGGTCAAAATGCCCTCCGTGTATCCAATATGAAAATCTGGTGACAAAAGTACCTAAACCAAGTTTTAGAGAGTCGACCAGTTTTTCCATCCATCCACCGTTAACTGGCCGTTAGACCTTTGCCACATGGCCTCCCACTGTTCGGATCTGATTCACGCGAATCCCCACTAATTCAGATTCGATCACCCTATAGGCGCGTAGGGTAACATTGTAAAATATTACACAGGCTTATAAGATCCGAACCCTATAGTCGCGTAGAGTCCCATACCAATAATTCCAGTTTATATTCGATCACCCTATAGGCACGTAGAGTCCCATACCAATAATTTCGGTTACCCTATCCGGCTTATAAGATTCGAAAATTAATTATCCCGATTGTGATATTCAATTTTTGATTAACTTCTTTTCATAAAAAACAAATTGATTGAGCTTTTGAGTATTGATAAATAACTATCACAATCAATAAATCCATTCGTACATTTTTTGATTTTCGCTTCTGATCTTCGCTTGATCTCTGTCTTCCCGTTCTTGAGCTTCTGCGAATTGGGGTTTTCGATTTTCTTCTTGGTTGAGTCTTGAAGATAGCTCTCACTGGTCTTCCGATGTATTCTCTGAATCTTGACCGCCTGGATGTGTGGGCTCCCACTGAATAAAACCCTTAACCCTAAAGCTTGATTTTAACAGGGATAAAAGTCCCTAGATAAATTTGCAGAAACACACACACAGAGAGAGAGAGAGAGGGAGAGGGAGAGAGAGAGAGAGAGAGAGAGAGAGAGAGAGAGAGAGAGAGAGAGAGAGAGAGAGAGATGAATGAATGGATTTCAGGGTTACTGGGCACTCCTATTTAAAGGGAATGGCCCAACCGCTTTGAGAAAATCTCTCAACCAATCCTGAGATATTTGCTCAACAACCTGGATATATTCACTCAAAGATTCGATTTAATAATTAAATCAAATAAATAAGAAATCCAAAACAAATCTTTTTAGAAAATTACATAAATGATTTAATAAATCAAATCTTTTTATATTTTCAAGATTTAAATAAATAAATTCGCATTTATTAATACTATTCGAATATTATATACAATTCTCTCATTTAAATATTTCAGGTATAAATACCAATATTTAATTTCTCTTAATTTTGATTTAAATAACAGTGTCATTTTCAGCCCTAAGAAGAAAACTATTATTCTCATAAATCTCAAACCGTTCGTCAGAATGACACGATTCAAAAAGATTGATCGGAATTAAATATGTGATAAAAAAGACTGATCACAAATCATATTTGACCAACTCTATTCTATATTCTAAACATAATAATTACGGTGTCGAATTTATGGAGCTACAAATGGGACTAATGGACACACGTACTTAAGCTACGGTGAAAGTAAAGTGCTTTCACCAACTTCACTTACATTCCACTATAGGCCGAAGTTGAACTCTTTAGTACGTGTTGATTTTATATCCTGACTCAAGTGTCCATTGATACAATAAGATTGTCATAATCCAACTTTTCGTATTATTATGATTCACGTCTTAGTCGGGTTGATCACCGTATACCCTTTAGACGACACTACCTTGTTTCATGATTATTGCAAAATTACGCACCTAACGATTTATGAAGTCGTTAGGCTCCAGATGAGTACTTATTTGTTTCCCACAAATCACAACAAGGAAATCATAAAGTTATTATCCATATCTGTAGTCATGCAGTTTGTCACAATCAACCTTCCGATCCAGATATAAAAGTATTGGGAATACTCGATTCCAAACTGAAACGATTAAATCAAAGATCTTTTAATTTGAATCGTACAAACTCATACTACCTCAGGACTTCAAATGATTCTATCTGGTCATTATTTTGACTTATTTTACTAACTATTATTGACGGGTTGATGTGTTAAAATTAAGTCTCGTCCGTCCAATATGAAGACACTTCATACTTGACTTTATCTCAACGGTGCGGACAAGCACCATGATCCGGTAATAGTTTTTTCATGATTATTAATTCCCATTAACAATCTGAACTATGGACATATTATTTTAGTCGTTATATTGTGTATGTTAAACCTTCTCACTTAGACCTAGTGTGATAACAAATACACAAATGCAACACATAATAACTATGAAATCAAAACATTCATTATATTGATAAGAAAAACTGAAACAAGATTGTCATTGATAAATTGTAAACCTAATCTTTATATAAGGCATAGTCATAAACTTATACAAGCTACATTAGCATCTGAATTATAGGGTATACTGATCAAGTATGTCCAACGGCCACATGGAACCTTGACCACTACATGGCACCTTGACCGCCATGTGGCATGCCACGTGGCAGTATGTTTTTTGTTTTTTTTTTGTTTTTAATTTTTTATTCGGACTCAAGTTTTTGTTTTTGTTTTTTTATATGTATTATTAAATATATATATCATGTCTCGGGGAACACAAACATATCTCGATTGTTAATTCGCGAGGACGATCGAGATCTTTTCAAAGCTTGTTAATTTGGCAAATTTCAATACCTAATTCAAGCATAAATTGAATTCTGTTGAGCACACAAAAATTTAGAGAATTGCAAACAGTGCTTCTTCAATTAATTGAAACCTAAAAAATTTGAATAGTTTGGCCTTGAAGATCTTAAATATAAAATGAGAATAGAATTAAAAGTACTCGAAATAAATCTGAATTGCAAAATATGTCATGATAGAAATAATTTATGTTGAGCCTTATAATTCTAAATCCGGAATATGAGTAAGAACTTACGATTAGTCAAAATTAAACCATTCGCAAGCACCTCTCGAAAACTCAAAAAATGCCACATTTTGCTTGTTGGCCTCATTATCACCCATCATTTTTTTAGTGTATTTAAAAAATGAATCTTAAAACAAATAAATGAGAATAATATTTTATACACGTAGAAAGTATTACATTTTTGTTCTATAAGATTTTGCTATGCGTATTTTTTGGACTACATATATATTAGACTTCATAGGCCAAAGTCAAAGCCCATTGGCAAATTCAAAGATCGAGATCCCATGACCCAACTCATTTGCCAAGGCCCGAACCCCGAAAGCCTAGAAGAAGGAGCACTAGGCTGAAGTTGACATCCAAGAAGACGAGTTGGACAACCTGGCAAAATTCCCGGCGAACTTCCCAGCCGTTGAACCTCCCGACGAATACTCTCGCTGGGCGACAAACCCCTTATCGGGGACAAGCCACCTCTACGAAGACCTACCCCTTGTAGATCAAATTGACAGGACTATATCACACAATAATTACACACACGGAGAACACTGGAGCTTACGACGATCCTTGTGAAATCCCTGGGATTCGCTCAGACCCGACATACAAGCTTACATACAACCCGAAGACGCTAGGGACGAGCCACGAAACAATCGACGTACCCCTCGCCATCACAAGGAGCCGCGACAAGCCCTATTTGGCAAGGGGTTAGGTGCCATTTCTCTATCCCATAAATGGAGAATATTGTCCATTAATTCCCCTTAATAAAGGAAAAAAATCCACCCCTTTTACCCATAAATAGGAAGCCTCTCCTAATTTTACAAATTCAGTTCCCTCTTTAAACTAAGAGTTTCTCTCTCTAGAAAACTAGAGTTCTCCTCCCCCCCCCTAGGCCATTTTCCCCACTCTTTTGGTTTCGATGCTCCCAGCCTGCCAAAAACCCCCAGAGGTCAACTAATCATACGACTACGCTGGTGATACCCACGTCGTCCAATACTCGATACCCCCCCACCCGGTTGAGACCCTCGTCGCACGAGTCAGTCAACACCCGCGCCGTCTATCACGACACCATCGCCAGTTATATCCTCGTCATACACGAAGGTCATCCCGCGCCGCCATTATCGGGTCCAACAACGTTACAAATCACCTTATCATTCCTCCATTTACCAGTAACCGTGAAGTATGTGATAACCTGATCCTACTCGACTACAAGTAGGTATGTAGGCATCCTTTCTATAGTGACGAGGTGCGCATCGACTTTTTTTTTTTTTTCAGGTCCTCCCTCGCTGCCGAAGACCTCTCCGAGGAAAGAAAATCCATCAAGAGATGTCTACAAAAGCTCTGAGGCTCGCCAAGGAAGAAGATTTTGCCTCCAATTAAGACGTATATTGTCAATCCTCATTGACTCCTGGTGTGCTCTCGTATGTAACCAAATTACTAATAAATACCGTAACCTGCAAAATGTATGTAGTAGAGTAAGTACGAGTCGTCCCACGAAGAGTATTCTAATGAACGTTGCAAAAACTAATAAATAAGAATAAAATGGGGGATTTCTATCAATGAGTAAAATTAAATAAAAATAAAGAAATTGATGAGAAATAATTGAAAATCATTGGCTTGAGTAAACTTCCACTAATGATTAAATTCACCTGATCAGCGACAAGAATTCGTTCTTAAACCTACTAAATATCTCCCGAATTATAACATTCCTTAAGATTATCTAATCAAATTGAAACGCAATTCAATTAAACCTAACTCAGAGATAACTCAATCAAACGTGACAGAATTTGAAATTCAAGCAGCATTAATATTTAGAATGATCCAAGAAACTGAACAATAAAACACCGCGGTAATATTTAATCCAATTGATTTCTTTTATTGTTTCACTAGTTTACCGACCGCGTGATAAACTAACCAAACTCGTGTTCAACAATTAAAATACAAGTACGACGAGTCAATTAACTAACGGTATATAAAATTCAAAACACATACGATGGATTCCAAAGTCTAAAATAATATCATGCTAACGATTAATATATAATCACCGACCACAATGAATGAAGACTCGACTTAATCGAACAATTGAAATTGATATAAATCAAAGATTGCAATATCGTTGATAACCTGATATGATTCTAGTAGAAGAAATCGATTGAGGAAATAAAATAAAACAAAATTATGCCTCACAGATTTTTTGAATCATAGTTTCAGAAACTCAAACAAATACAGACTTAGCCGATCACGTTCATCGTTCCACAGAGAGAAAGAAATAAAACCACAAAGAGCATGAAGAACTCTGACTCTGCCTCTAGATGGTGAATGAACTCTGTTTTCTCCAAAAAGCAACTACGTTTCTGAATACAACGAGCAGGGTATTTATATTGTTGTTCGAACCCTAATGACTTATTCTCAAAATAATCAAATTAAATCCTCCGTAAATATCTCAACAGAAGCTCCAGAGATACCGTGGTTTTTTTAATCGAATCATTGTTAGGCTTTATGCAGAGCTCGGCCCATTGCTTTCTTCACGAAATCCTGTGAGGCTCTCCGACCAGCAAGCTGCAATAAATTCCGAGCAACCCTCCAGCGAGCAGGGGTGACGATGGAACTCCGACCATGGACATTGGTTGCGGCGAAACTTCGAGAAAAGTAGTAATGGTGAGCACAGTGAAGGCTTCGGCAAAGCTTCATGCCCCCAAGCCCATCGATGCTCGTTTTCCTCTTTCTTTTTCATTTGATAAATTCTTTTCTTTTTCTTGAGTAGATAGTGTGGTACTTTTGTCTTTTTGTGAGGCTGGTGAGTGTGGAAATGAAATAGCCTGTAGGAAATCATGAGCTGGTCTCTAAGTTTGTTCTTTTTGCAGCTTTGGTCCTTGAAATGACTTGTTGTCCGGCTTCATCCCTCAATCCATTGCAATTTAGTAATTTTTATTTATTTGTCTTTATTTTCACTTTATACACCAATAACACGTAATAGCTCCATTTTAATAAATAAACTGAAATAATATATCAAGAAATACCCTTATTTATTAGAATAATTAGGCCCTATCAACTCCACCTTTGACCGCCCATGTGACATTAGGGTATGGCACGGGGCTCGAACCGTGGATCGGGTTCTCAAGTAATCGATTTTGGAGCATTAAAAGTTTGGCGCTAGAAGGAGGGGTTACCAAGCATCAACCTAATACCCCACCAACATTGACTTGAAAATCCCAGAGTACGACGAAGTTCGTTCGACATGAACAGCCTTGCAAGTGCTTAGCAAAGCGCAACTCAAGATCCGATGACCAACATCACGCTCAACACAACGGCCCTGTCCATCGCTAATGGGAATTAACCGCCTCGCCAAGCCTCACTAACACTTGTTGAGGATAACAACGATGTTCGTGGCATTTCACAAAGTTCCATTCCCGCTCACGATGAGGAAAGCATAGCAAATAGCACCGGCACTAAAGGTCGCCAGGCCGCCCCTAACTCTCGTCAGGCTCGCTCGGAGAGTAGCTAGGGGGTTGCCAAGATGAAGACCTTGGCATTACAAAGACCGCCAGACTGCCACGGACCCTTGCCAGGCTTGTCCGGAGGGTTGCCATAGGGTTTTCCAGGATGAAGACCTTGACAATACTGAAGACCGCCAGAACGTCATGGACCCTTGCCAGGTTCATCCAGAGGGTCGCTAGGGAGTTTACCAGGCCAAAGACCTTGATGATACCAAACACCGCTGGAACGCCCCAGACCCTCCCTCGGCTTGTCCGGAGGGTCGCTAGGGAGTTCACTAGGCTGAGGACCATGATGATAACTAAGACCACCGAAACTCCCCGGACCCTTGCCAGGCTCGCCCGGAGGGTTTTCAGGGGTTCGTCAGGCCGAAGATCTCAAAATCGCAGGAGTATACCGGGACGCACCGGAACCTCGCCAGGGTCACCCAAAGGGTCGCAAAGAGGGTTGCCCGAATCAGAACTTTGACAACACAGAAGGCCACAGACAATCACCCGACCCTCGCCGGGATTACCCGCAGGATCGTTAAGGGGGTCTCTAGCCCTCACCAAGGTGCAACAAAAAATACCGAGTTGAAGCTATCTACATCGAATACTATGAAGAAGGTCAGTAAAGTGCCGTTAGTTTTCATCTAACCACCGCCAAGTTCGCTAGGGGGCTCACTAACCTCAGCCCAATAATGGTGTATTCAACCTCCTCCAAGAAATGCAGAAGGAAATTCAAGATAGCGCCCCGCCCAGAATATGGGTGCACCTGCTCGCACCGTGCTCGATGAGACATTGTCCCTACTTGCACCGCATCTGCTTGATGGAGAATTAATCAGTAACTTACGCTTTGCCAGCAACCTAATCTACAATGGGAAAGTAGATCCCATCTACCACCTTGTCCAGTACGAAACGACCATGCAGATAAGAAAGTGCACGACCTTGGCCATGTGCTAGGCGTTGTTCTTAACGTTCACCAACACAACATTCGAATGGTACGAAGGACTACCTAAGGCCAGTATCCACACTTCAATAAGCTTAAAGACCAGTTCCTTGCCCGATTCACCAGTGCAGTATCTAACAAATTAACCGACTACATGGATAGTGAGGTCGTTATCGCACTAATCAACAAACTGCCAACCAGAAAACTCCTAATTTCCATCGTCGAAAACAGAACGTCAACCATGATGGAACTCACGGCAAGGGCGACCCGACATATCTCTGTGGAGGAATACCTCGCTAGTAGAAATAAATAGAGCAAGGGAACCACCAATGAAGCAATGATCGCTCCAATGACGAGCCAAAGGAAAAGAGGAGCCGCACGGATGGCGAAGGGATTCGAAGGTCAAGGCTAAGTGGAAGCTGAACGACGAGAAATCCGTTCTGTCCAGCCAAAATGAACTACACAACTTTGACGACCATTCCAGACAAAATCTTTCCCATGTATGGAGACAAGTTCAAAGAACCTCGACCACTATAGAAGTTATCTACGAGGGATAAAACCCGATACTGCCATTTCCACCGTGACTATGATCCCATAATGCCGTAATGCTTCAAATTGAAGAATCAAATACAATACCTAATCCACGAAGGACAAGTAAAAGAATTCGTCAAAAAGATCGTGGCAAACCAAGGAGCAATGGGGCCTCAACAAAACATGAATGTAGAATAACCCCCGTTACTAACTATGACACCGTCTGCATGCCCGGGTAAGGACCGGTGGAAAGCTATGGTGGTAACCCTGCTGAACATCGTCTCAACCATCATCGGAGGACCAGGAATTAGAGACTCAGGCCAGAGCAGACGAGCCTACGCCCGAGATGTGGAGAAAGGTTGGTTGCCAAACCAGGTTAACCTCATGGGCACTACACCGCCACTCTGCACCGGCAGGCCATTAGCTTTACCAAAGACGAAGCCATCGCCATCCACCACCCGCATAACGACGCCATCATCGTCGAAGCACAGATTTCCAATAAAATGGTGATTAGAATACTTATCGACAACGGGAGCTCGGCTGACGTAATCTTAAGAACAACCTTCGAGAAAATGAACCTCGGCCAAGTCATTGGCTGCCCGGTCAAGACACAACTATTTGGTTTTGTGGGTGAACGCATGAAAACCCAGGGATAAATCAAAATGTTGCTAACCGTTGGATCCAAAGACGGACCAAGGGTGACTCGAATGTTGAGTTATCTAATCGTCGACTTACCCTTGTCATATAACATCATTATCGAAAGACTAACGCTCAACTAGCTTCAGGTTATGACCTCCACCTTTTATTTACTCATCAAATTCCCCACCCTAAGCAGGATCAGAATCTTGCAAGAATTTTAGGCTGAGTCACGAGGTTGCTATGAGAGGGGCGTACGATGAAGCGCGACTAAAGCAATGAACTCGAACCTGCAATGAACCCGATGAACGCCGACTGCATCATCAGTCTAAGGGAGACGTTCGCTCTCTTACGACGATCAATAAGTTGGACCTCGCCAAACAGAAGTTCGGAGCTAGGCCAGAAAAATTCCCCGACTACACGACATACCGACGCCTCGTCCCTAAGATGTTCATTCATTGGCACAATAGTAAGCTGAAACCCCCGAAGAAGAATCGAGCATGCAAAAACCATGATGAAGAATAGGAGAAGGAGTTATCCTACAACAAAGAAATCTTCACCATTGACACAAAAGGTGAGCCCACATGGATGACCACCATTGTTAACTACCTCTAGCAGGACGAGCTACTGCTCCTACCAGCCAACCCCTATGACAAAATCTTATAAGTACCATGGACGGGCCACCGACACTCGGTGAAAACCTCCAAAGTCCTAGCGAATTCGAGCAGGGTGACGATCCTCGTCGTTGTACAAGCTAAACTCTCCAAATCAATAGAGAACCGGATTGCCCCGAAGTACGCCACTCCTTGTTGACCGCAACTCCGAGGCCAACATTGTTTAATAAAGGTCTAAAAGACTCAACAAGAGCACCCTCGCCGTTTCGAAAGGTTATGCATTTCTAAACCATTGTTTACAAGTCACACAAAATGGGTCAAGTGACGACCCCCTGGTCAAAGTAGATATCGACTCCGCAAACAACCACAGACACGCCGCGCCCCTACAGGGATTGCAACACGGCCAACGACAAGGTACAAACAAATGACGACTTCAAATTATATGTAAATGCAATGTCATCCATAGGTGTACGAAAGTAGAAGGCGAAACTCGCCAAAAAAGAAACAGATACAAAAACAGGCTTTCCAAAGCCGAAATGTCTGAAAGCATAAAAAGAAGAGAAAGCGATGCTTATCCCAGGGAAGGGCCAAATCTACCGGCTCCACGAACAGAGTCCGGAACGCCAAGGACGTCAAAGAACCCTGAAGGAAATGGCAAGATGATTGTTCTCCTGAAGATGAACCCATAGGTAGTCAGCAAAGCCCGACCATTTTACCTCATTGGATGCCACTTACCACGTCGCCCCAGTCTCAACGAGACTGACGTCAGCCTTCGTCTTCATCTTGTTGTAGGAGGGAGCATCTTTGTCAACATCACCCTGATGACGCTCAATCTTGGAGTCATGCCTCGCCACGACAGCTTTCAAGAATCAATCTGGCTCCTCACCGCACGAGGCTCATCTTCGCCGCCATGACAACCTTCGCGCACGCCTAAGCCCTAAAGACCTTGAGCTTAAGGTTCATCTTGGTTATCGCCTCTCAAAACACATCATGCTCTCTAATAACGGTCTTCAATGCACCCTTCAAGTCCACCCAATGGCTGGTTGACCGGAACCGATGATAAAGCTTCGCCGACGTAACATATGCCTGGAAGACAAACGATGATCGTAAGGAGATATGATAAAACGAAGTAAGCAAAAATTTTGAAATGTACGTACCGCTGCAAGATGAGAAGAATCCTCATCCACCAGCACAGAACCTATCATCTCCATATATTTGGAGCTGTTCCCAGGGCATACGCAGAAAATTAAATTTGTCATTTAGCATAAGCGCACAGGTTAACCTCTTAAAAATATTTAACAAGAAATAAAGTCCACTACTAGTAATTCCTATTACCGCACTTGGCTTATACAACTAAAAATTAATTTTATGTCCACGATCGTGATAATAAATTCTCCAATGATTTTTCAATTCATAAACCTAGTGATTCGGATTCAGGTTTTAGAAATAATAAATAGTTTTTCAAAATTAATTCCTCCACTATCTGAGAATTCGCTGGTGGAATATTTCCGAAAAGTCTTCTGATGTATCCTACAGAGCTAGACCGCCAGGATGTGTGGGCTCCTCTGAATAATCACGAAAACCTCAAAAATTATAAACCGAGAAGTTTCTCTCTAAATCCAATTTAAAAATCACAAAGAGAGAGAAAGGGAGATAGTGAATTTCTATAGGAGAGGAGAATCTGTTTTCAGATTTCTGGTTTACCCTATTTATTGGTAAAACTAAATTTTAACCAACTGGAGATATTCTCTGATTATCTTTTATTTAATCATAAGATAATGAATATTATCCAAATCTTTTTAAATCTTTCTAGAAAGATTTATTCTTAGATTTAAAGAAAACAAATCTTCAGGAGTCAAATCTTCCAAGATTTATATGTCCTTAATTTTTGAAAAATATACAAACATATATATTTCTAAAATTAATATTTAATTCGGAAAATCAAATAATTCGAATTATGGTTAATATATAAATCTATTTAATCAAAGTTCATTATTAATAAGAAATATTAATAATCAAATCCAATAATTAAAATTACATTCATAGTTAAATACTCCAGAAAATAAATCAAATATTTAATTTTCTCTCATTTTCGTATGGAGCAACAGTGACAATTTCGACCTCAGCCGAAAGAATGTTTTAGCCATAAAACCTAAACAGTGTATCGGAATGACACGATTCGAAAAGTTAAGTTTATCAAATTTTGATTTCCACAACCCAAGAAGTGTTGGGGAAATAAATTCAATTATCTTTTTTTCAATTTCCCGACCAGTACCAAAACTTTGGTACTTTTGCCAATGTGAATATACATTTTGGGACTTAAGTCGCGAATCTAATTTAATTGGATCTACTCTATGTTGGATATCGGTATTCTCAAACACTGATTTCTTATCGTATCTACGGATCCAGACCCTAAAAGGATCTCCGCTGACAAATAAGAAATTGGACTCGTTGATTTTTCACACGGTTTGACCTTTAAAAATTTATTGGGTTAGAGTCCCATACCTAAAACCCTGTCAAACCATCTGTTTCAAAAACAACTTACAATTAATTTTCCCAAATCGTGATGAATTAATTATTTTAATTTATTAACTCGTTCTATGTTTTATTCCGAGCCTTGAGTATTAATAAATAATATCTTTATATTCAATGAATATCAAGAACGCGTCCCTTCACAAATTTAAAGTCTCTGAATCCGTTCTTGACTCTGTCTGCGATTTCTGTGAAGAAGATTTGCCAGAAGTCTTCTGATGTATGCTCCGGGACTACGTTGCGGGGATGTGTGGGCTCCCATTGGATAATACTCGAATCCTTAAAACCCAAAAAACCCTGAGAGGAGCTCAGAGGAAATCGCAGAAACTAAGAGAGAGATATAGTGATTTCGAATTTTCTCTGTATTGTAAAGTGTGTATTTCATGGTTACCGGGTCATCCTGTTTATAGGGAATGGCCCGACCGCTTTGGAGAAAATCTCTCAACCAATTCAAAGAGATTTACTCCGACCAATTGGAGATATTAAGTCAAAGATTTGATTTAAATAAATAAATCAAATAAAGAATAAATCCAATTTAAATCTTTTTCAGAAAATACCCTAAAGATTTAATATATCAAATCTTTATATTTTCAAGATTCATTAATTAAAAATCGCATATTTATATATTAATAAATCGATTTTAAATACATCTCCCATTTAAATATTCAAGGTATAAATACCAATATTTAATTTCTCTGATTTTCGATTTAAATAACAGTGTCTTTTTAGTCTTGGACTAAAAAACTGTTATTATCATAAATCTCTAACCGTTCATCAGATTGACACGATTCAAAAAAGTAACTGTACCACAAATTAATTTCCTACAACCCTGGGGATGTCCAATGATTAAATTCAGTCATATTTTTCTAGTTTCATTGGCTTACCAAACTTTGGTACTTCTGCCATTATTTAGGGTAATCAATGATTCGTTACAACAATCACGAATTGAGTCTGATTGGAATATCCTATGTTCAAATGACACATTTGAATATGATTGTGATGTCATCCTTTTGGAGTTATAAAGGGGACTAATGGACATATACACTCGAGCTACGGTAAAAATGTAGACTTTTAGCAACCTCAATTACATTCCACTATAGCTCTCGGCTGAACTCTCAAGTGTATACTAATATTATCTTCCTGAACATAGGTGTCAATTGATACAATCAAATTTCTGGTATACTAGGCTTTCGTGTTATTATGATACTCATCAAAAGGGTGATTTTACCGTTCTGTCCTTCTGACGACAGTATCTTAATCTATGATTATTACAAACTACTCACTCATGGAATGATTAATCCAATGAGCTGATCATGAGTACTTGTTCGTTTCCCACAAACCTTAATAAGAATGTCATAAAGATATTGTCTATATCTACCATCGTGCAACTTATCCCGGACAACTGTCTAATCCCAAAATAAAAGTGTTGGGAGTACTAAACTGTACTCTATAACGATTAAATCAAAGATTATATAAGTTGAACCGTACAAGTCCACAACTCTCAGGACATCAGCCTATTTCTATCTTATCATCTAAGCGAACCTATCATACTATCATCAGTGACAGACTTGAGTAATGATTTCGGATATAAGTTTAGTCCGTCTAGTATGAAGTCACTTCACACCTTATAAACATAACACTGAATGGACCGCACTATGATCCGGTAATAGATCACCAAATTAATGTGATTAAGTTCATCAATGGTCGTTCACGCCTTGGAAATTCCCATTTCTAATTAAGACTATGGACCTTTTACGTTCCAAAATCGTGATATCAAACCTCCTCACAATAGACTACTTGTGATGACTAAACACGATAGCAAAGTTAAAGAACTACGAATCAAACATTCAATTAATATTCTCTATATATAATCCAAAGATAACTATGTAAGATTAACATTAATAAATACTATTCATTCCTAGGTAATCGACCATAATCTTATACAAGCGAGATTAGTATCTAAATAGAGGGCATATGTAAAATATGTCCAACACTCTATACATATAATAATAAATCGCGGCATCATTTTTATGGAGCTACAAAGGGGACTAATGGACATAATACTAAAGTTACGGTGAAAATGAAGATTCCAACGATACAATCTGATTATCAAACTCTAGGTTTTTGTGTGCTTATGATTCTCATCAAAAGGGTCTATTACCATATTTTCCTTTTGACGAGACTACTTTAATCTATGATTGTTACAAATTACTCACTCAACAAGTTATGAAATCGTAGAGTTGGCCTTGAGTACTTATTTTTTCCCTTAAATCATAAACCAATTATCCATTTTTGTATTCATGCAACTTGTCCAGGTCACCCTCCGATCCCAAAATAAAAGTATGGGGAATACGATCGTAAACTTTATTAAGGACACCAACCCAAAGATCATATAAGTTGAATCGTACAAGTTTACAATACTTAAGCATACCAACCGTTCTATCCTATCATCTAAGCGACTTACTCTTACACTAGTACAAATAGTTGATAACACCACACGCTTTCCACAACACCTCACAAAACGTGCTTGTTCTTTGCCAGAACCGCAGCTTGTGTTATATGAAACCGAGGTTTAATTTCTTTTACGACGTCCCCGAGGCGTGCTTTCAAAAATTGTGCTTGAACAAAGATATTGAAATCATGCCTCGGCCCGAAAACAACAAAGCTGTGATTTTTTCCTTTTCGACAACGTCTTCAAAACGTTAATTTTTTATTCACATCTCACTAATGAAACCGCGGTTAGTTTAGTTTACTACCAGCGGCATATAGTACATATACTACGTATTAAAGATGTTGTCTGAAATCGCCCAAAAATTACGAGAAGCCGAGGCTGTCCTGGACAACCGACCCGGCCATTATATGTAGAGCACCGCGGCTTATTTTGAAGTAATTTAATTTTTAATCTTTCTCCTCTTTGGTCCTCCTCTTAAATCTTTCTCTTTCACTTTATACAGCCACCGTAAGAATCCTACTAACCGCCGTTTCGCACGCAGTTGTCGTCGGAGTCATTTCCGTCATCGAGCCATCACCTTCGCCGTCTACACGTTTCAAATTGTGTTTGCCATATGTTCGATAAATTTTGTTTTCAGATTTATTAATTGGTTCTTATTAATTCTGTTAATTTGTAGATATCAATGGCTCCTAGAAAGTGTCACAGATCTGAGCCGAATAATGACCCTGCTTACGATAAAAATATATTCACGAGTATTTGGGCGAGTGAACGGTTTGAGCAACTCGAGGCAAGAGTATGCGACGAATGAGGTTTTGTGTTCCCGTTGGATCCTACTATTTGCGTTGAGGCTGATCAGATTACGAATATAATCAAGTCTCACGGGTGGAAGACGTTCGCTTCACATCCGAAAGAAAACACGAAATTGAACATGATTAAGGAGTTCTATTCGAACTTGCCCGACACCATTGCAGAGGGGTTTGTGATGGTGCAAAAGAATAAGGTGATGCTCTCTCCGGAAATCATCAATAACTATTATGGCACAGCTAAGATTACCGAAACCTAGGACGCATACAAAACGATTACAACCACGGTTTTTGATTACGCAGACATCTTGAGAACAGTGACAGCTCCGGGGAATGTTTGGCGTATGTTTAGAGAAGAAAAATGGCTCGTCATAGGTCAATTGAATCGCGTAGAATGGGGCTTTTTTTACTTCCTACACTCTCGGAGTTAATGGCATGTTTTGAGTATCGTAAGGTAATGAAATTTTTATTTTTAGTTTGTGTATTCCAATTGTTCGATGAAATGAATATGCACTTATTTGTTAATTTTTTCTATAGACAACATTTATAATGGAGGGTTTGAGTCTCGCTGGTTGTTCAAGCCAATTCGATCGAGTTGGGATATGCATTGCATCGAGGAGACATTTAACATTGGAATGGAACGTTTGAAAGATGTGATCAATCACATTCCCCACTTGACCTGGGAGGGACCATTGACCATGCACCGACCCGATGTGCTTTTCAGTTTATGGAGAAAGAGTCGGAGCCTCGCCATGAATTGTGGAGCACATGGCTGCGGGGGCGGTACTACCCCTTCATCCATACTTCGAACAATTTCGCCCAGCGGTCACTCTAGAGCCCTACCAACTAGGGCCGAAGTCTTACAGAATTTTGTCGGAGTTAGCCATCATCGATCTCTTTCCGTTTCCAGGACCGGCTTCCAACTCCCCGCAAAATTTTGAAGCTCTACGGCCTAGTGAAGACGAAATTCCAATTCTATTCTCTTGACTCGTTGGATGATGACGAACCTCTCTATGTATACTACCCGAAAGGAGTAAGCCGATGCCAATAGGCTGAGCACTACTTCTTCACCACGGGGGTGAGGCTTGTCGGAGCTATTAAAGAACCTCCAACCTAGGCAATGCTTGACCGGCCCAACAAGTTCAAGAGGTTCCCGAGGTGGATGGATCTTACCGCCTGTTTCACGGGGCTGAGTGAGCTTGTGGACGAGGACTCTCTACGGGAATGCGGTTTGTTAACAGGTGAGCTAAAACACTGGAATTTGCCCAAAGAGTTCTTATATGAAGATGTGAAATACTTCTGGGTGGAGGATGAGGCATGGAAGTATTTCCACATGCAGATGTGTTGCGGCATGGAAGCCCCTAATGAAAATACTTCCGGCTGGAGGATGAGGCATGGGACTACATTGAGTTTTGAAAATTATGGATGAAGAGGAGCCTGCCGACGCTAAATTTGGGACCAAATGAAAATTTGGAAGACGTACCTCGAGAAGACAAGTTTGTGGAATGACAGGGCTACTTCTCCTATGCGTAACTTACAGTATAACCTCACTTTTACTACTGATGGCCGCTACATTTGGAAGACATATTATACGTTATATTATGACTGATAATAGTCTCCTTTGTTTTATTTGTTATTACTACATTTTTAAGTATTATATATGAATTATATTATGTTGTTTTTATCATATTAATGTGTCCGGCTTTTTTGTGTTATGAACCGTACTATTATAATATATATATATGTTTCATTTTTATATATATATTGTTGGCTTTTTTTGTTTATAAATCTTAGTTATGCGCATGCATGTTAATTAATTTCTTTAAATGTATATAAACTATTAATTAAATATCAGAAGAAAAAAATGAAGAAAAAAAAATCCATTAACGAAAAAAATCTAGAAAACCATCAAATTCAAAAAAAATACATTAACACGATAACCGCTAAGGTGTTTTTTCATATGTTTAGGCCGCAATATATCTTACAAAACCGCGGTCCATTGGCAAACTAGGCATCATATAACCGCGGCTTGGTGTTTAGGGTTTGAGGTTTAGGGACTAGGGTTTAACGAGTTATATAAGCCGCGGTTATTTTAAACCGGCTGCAACTTTTGTTGCAAAACCGCGGCCTGTTGACTGCCACGTAGGTAATACCGTGGCTTCTTTGCCGGCTTCGTTGAAATTTTACGCTTATTACAATATATATGAGTACACAACGGCCATCCTCCCACTTATAAAATTCTATTTGGACGTATGTAATTATCATCCACGGTTTAATTTGGTAAGAAATGTCAAAATATTAAGTTTTCTTACAGTATATATGGCCATTTGTGTTTTGATCGTTTAGAGTTCGTACGCAAATATATATTTAAACTGATTTTAACTTATTTTATGTAGATATATATATATATATATATAGTCACACCAATTTATTAATTTAGTGTTAGAAACAGATGATATAACCAATTAATATTGTTATGGTACGTAGCTACCTAGTTATTAAATATTGAGTTTATTTAGCGCGTCCAACTTCTTAACCCTTATATAGTAAAGTAGTCACATTCAATAATATTAATAAGCCAAACTGTTAATGCTTAAAAATTGCTTTAACTTAGGGTTATATCCAAGTTTCGGGTCCCGATATTGACCTACTGAACACGTGGATAATTGAATGCTGAGTCAGTACAGGTTGACTAATGATCGTCAAAGTTGGAGGTGAATCCGTCGTCTTGGATAAGTCTCAGGGCTGTCCTTAGCGATCCTCGACGAACTTCCTCGTGGGGGCGAGGTCCGTATCACGGTGAAGCCCCTCGCCGAACTTCCCTCGTGGTGGCGAAATCTGTATCACGGCGAAGCCCTACTCAGAAATTCCCTCGTGGTCGTGAAGTCTGTATCTCGGCGAAGCTACTCATCCGGGCAGAGTCCTTGTCTTGGCGAAGCTCCTCGTCTGGGTGGAGTCCTCGTCCTGGCGATATCCTCGTCTGGGCGAACTCCGGTCATGATGAAGCTTTGAGCTGGTCTTGATGATTCTTCGTGATTCCCCTTCCTTGGCGATCTCCTACGGAGAGGGAGGACCTGCAAAAAAAGGTAGATTGGGCCCATGCCCCGTCACTTATGGTTGGGTGAGGCTACCTACGTATCTCAGTTTAAGAGAATCAAGTCCCACGTAGTTCAAGGTTAGTGATAAACGACAGGTGAATGACGATGTTGTCTGACTCGTCGGAAGTTCCAATGTTGGCAGCGCGGGGGTGACCCTTGGTCAGAAGGCTGGGTATTACCGGCATGAAGTGTTCTTCATCGACCCTGTTGGTGTAGGCGAGCTCGTTGTGACGAAGGGCCTTATCCCGACGAAGGGTGCTTCTTGTCGAGGTTGGCGCCTCACCTGACAAGGGATGTTCCTTTGTTGACCTTGTCAAGGTTGGCGAGGGTGCCTCAACTAACAAAGGATGCTCCTTTGTTGACCTTGTCAAGGTTGGTGAGGGTGCCTCACTTGACAAGGGATGCCCCTTTCTTGTCGACCTCGCGGGTGTTGGCAAGCTTGACCACCTGGCGAGGGACTCCTTCATTGATTCGTCGAACAACTTCTCTTATCGAGGCTGAGACTCTTCTTCTAGAACGATCTCAGCTCTTATTCAAGTCCTTCCTCCTATAGGAGTAGGCGAATTTTTAGAGAGAGAAAGCTCGAGAGAGAAGCTCTGGAGAAAGTTGTGTGTGAGTGTGGAAATGAGGGGGGGAAGGCTCCTATATATAGGAAAACCAATTCCCTGAAATTTCACCTCTAGGGCCTGCGAATTTCTCTCCTGCTACAGGGGGGTTGCCGCGGCCCCTAGCCCTGTTGAGGGGCTCGTCGGTGATATCCTTGGTTCGTCTTTGATGTCTTCTGGTTGTCCGCTAGTCCGTATGTTGAGTTCGGAGGAATCTGGAGGATTTTCCAGGGGTCTTCGTGATCTTGGATCTCCTCGTTGTGTGGAATAATTATGATTTATGCCCGCATCAAGCTATGATGAGGGTGCTTGTCAGGCTTGTCATCTTGTCGGCTCGTCACCTCGTCACCTCGTCGGCTTGTCGCCTCATCACCTTGTCGCCTCATCGGCCTCGTCTCCTCGTCGGCTTGTCACCTCGTCGGCCTCATCGCCTTGTTGGCCTTGTTGGATCGTCCCCTCGTCAGCCTTGTCCTATTCGCCTTTTTCACTCCAGGCCTCGCTGTTGTCTTGGTTCGTCGGCCTCTGTTCTTTGGCTTTGGTGATGGGCTTTGACTTTTGCCAAAAGGGGCCCAATTTTTATATGTTACTAATAATGTACATAACAATAATAAATTTAAACCATAATTTTTGTCTACAATATTTACTTAGCTATCTAATATACTATTTTAAAATCTTATTTATATATATATAGTCGATATAATTATAGCTAGTTATATATATATATATATATAGCCCGAGTACATATATTTAAACCTTTACAAATAGCAAGTGTGATCATTAATAATGATAAAATTAAAACCACTTTTATTATTTATAATTAGTATTTACTTAAATATATAAACTATTTAATATTTCTAAAACTTATCGTTAAATTTAAAGAGAAATGAAAGTTTTTGCAAAAGCTGAGATGTGACGGTTTCCAATCTGCAACGGATTGAAACCACTAGATATATAATAATTAAAAAGCTAATTTCTAATCTTAAATTTTGTTCCTATATATCCTTAAAATGTGCTCGAAATAAAACAAAATAATTTTTAATTGTGATCATGAAACACGATCATTGTGGTTAAATTTGAAGCAACTTGAAAAAGCGGCCTCATAGCTTGCCACGTCGGCTATACCGCGGCTTGTGTAAGTACTACGTTGAAAATTTACGGCTATTTCAATAAATATGCCGTGGTTTCTAATAAAAAATGGCCGGTAACCACTAGAGACGGAATCTTCCGCCGCGACTATTGGGGAAACTACCTATAGTGAACCGTGGCTATTACAATTATGTTATGATGTTTCTTCATTTTGTTAGCCGCAGTATATGATGTTCAGAAAAAAACTGCAGCGTGTTTACAAATCATAAAGAGAAACTTAGCAAAAAAAATTTAAAAAAGCGAGCGTGAGATCAGTAACATACGGTTTTAGTGACTGTATGCCGCGGCAACTATTGTCATGAAAAAACCCAACACTTTGAATTTTTTTTCGAATGGTGCATCACTTAAGTTGAGGGAATTATGTCACGGTTAGTAAACATAAACCGCGGTTTAATATCAAGACCAAAAACGAGTTTTCTCAGTAAAATAACTAAATTTGTTTATGCTGGGGCATGTAATAATAGCCGAGGCTTATTTATTATACTTACCGTTGTGTTTTGGGAGATATGACGCGGCCATTGTATCTCAGAGCTGCGGCTTAATTTTAAGTAATTAAATTTTTGACCTAACGGTGTGTGACACGGCTTTTGATTACCGTATGCCGAGGTATAAATGCCATATCTAAGACATGTACATAGCGTTAACCGCGGCGTGGTTTTAAATATTGTTGTTATGATGTTTTTGCTTCTTTTTTTTTAGCCATAGTTTAAAAAGTTCAAAAAGACAAACCGCGGCGTATATACAAATCTGAGAAAGAACTTAGCAAAAAAAATTAAAAAAGCGAGCGGGAAGGCTTTAACCCGCGGTTTTAGAGACTATAAGCCGCAACTAGTATCGCCATGAAAAAACCCAACACTTTGAATATTTTCTGAATGGTGCGTAAGTTGGGTTGAGGGAATTACGCTGCGTTTTTAAATTTAAACCGCGGCTTAGTATCAAGACAAAAACAAAATCTCCGTAAAATAATTAAATTTATTTAAGCCGGGGCATAGTAAAGAAAGCCGTGGTTTGTTTTTACACTTACTGCGGGGTTGTGGGGAAAACCGCGGCTCTTAGTACCGGACCAAAAACGAGCTCTCGGGCAAATTTTTCATTTTTCTAAAGCCGAGGCGCATTTACTATAAGCCGGGATTTTATTAAGTAGGCCGCGGCTGGCAACTCCAATAACGAGGCTTTAACGCGAGACAAAAAATTGAACTCGCTATAAATTTTCACGCTTTTGCGGCGAAGTTTGAACCGCCGCGGCTTTGTCTTTTTCTTCCTCCACAAGTTTCTGACTCTAGTAAGCCATTGAGGATTTATAATATCCCCGCGATTTTTTGCAGATCCACGTCAGATTAGCCGAGGTTAATTTATGTTCAGCCGCGGCCTTATGAGCTTAGCAACATTTATTTCACTTTCCCTCCTTTTCCTTCATTTATTTCTCTCACTTTCCCTCCATTTTCTTCATTTATTTCACTGCTACCATCATCATGGTTATGCAAGGATTGAGAATAACTTTGAGGGTTTGAATGTGTGAATCGAGTTTTGTTTTTTTGTTTTTTGATGTCTTTTAGGCTTACTATATTGGGAATGTTGATTAGTTTTTGTTTGGTGAATAACGTTTTGTTTTTTTAGAATGTCATTTATATTTAGTTTATTTGGAATGATATTTTTAAGTTTTGTGAAGTTGATAATCAGATTATTTAATTAGTTATGCTTATTGAGAATGTTAATTAATTAGTTTCATTTATTGGGAATTAATTAATTATTTTAAGTTTTCTGAAGTTGATAATGAAATTTATTGTTTATTGGGAATATTATTAGGTTTCATTCATTGTGAATATTATTTTAAGTCTTCTGAATTATGTTAATTTAACTTTTGTGAAGTTGATAATGGGAATAATTTTAATTAGTTATAAATATTTA
Source organism: Parietaria judaica (assembly GCA_954871525.1). NCBI lineage: Eukaryota > Viridiplantae > Streptophyta > Magnoliopsida > Rosales > Urticaceae > Parietaria > Parietaria judaica. Next base: position 59,541,462 of record OX940860.1, read on the forward strand.
TTATTATGAATATTATTTAATTAACATTTTTTTATTTAATTTATATTCAATTTCAAGCGAAATATTCACCGGAGATCCGTTTTTGCAAAACGAAGTATCCTAATGTTCCTAAAAATATCGGGATACTAAAAAAGGACATTAAGTTTGTAAAATTTGGCTTCGGGACGCCTCCGGGACAAAAAAAGGCCCCGGAAGCATTCCGAGCGGGCCGCACAGGGCCCCCTCTGCGACGTGGCACCCACGGGCCTTATACACCCTCCACGAGCCCACTTGGCTGCTGACATCATTGCCATGATGTCATGAACTTGGTGGCGAAGTTTCGGCCGGAGTAAGGCGCAAGAAAGCGCGTGTGCGGGCGCGTGGGACCTCGGATGGGCACGAAACTTGCGCCTTGGGTTTCAAAATATCCCAGGTAGTTAAAAAACGATATATATTTACTTTGGGGCTTCCCGGAGTAATATATAATCGCGTTTGAATCCCTGGTTCTTTTTATAAATAGAGCCTTGGATTTCTCATTTCAAACATATCGGAAACAACTCAAAAACCGACTCTTTATTTGGCTTCTTCCCTCTAAACACCTCCACCCTCGGGTACTTGTCTAATTTTGAGCGTCGGAGGTGAATCAGGGGCTAGCCCTCCCGATTCTCCCTGACCTCGGGTACTTTTTTTCCCAGGTTCTGAGCGCGAGGAATTTGGCTAGAGCGGAAGGTCTGAAAAATTTCTGGCACGGTTTACGACCTTCCCCGCTAAGTTCTTTTCTACGTGGCGTTCGTGCTATCCCCGGTCCATTATCCCTAGCGGATATACCGACTTCGCAGATAGACCGAGGACCCAGTATAAGGACCCACAATACGGGTGGAGAGGTCTAAAACCTCCTAAGATTATCTGGAGATCGGGACCACAGAGGAAGCGACTAGGGCAGAAACTCTAAACAAGGTTCTGACACGACTGTACGATCCCGCCTGTCTAGATTCTGATTTGTGGACACGTGTTACCGTCCTTCTATCTGTATTGCCTTTGCGGACCGGCCGTGGGCCCACATCGACATTAGGAACCATGCGGAGGGGTCTCGTACGTCAGGATTCACATCGGTATCTCACCGAGATCCTCCCTACGTGGAGACCACGTCCATAAATGCCATCCCCTACCTGTATCCCAGCCCGTTCTATCAGTGGCAACGAGGTTACAGACAATGGACAGAGCCCGGACCCTTGGTCCACCGACAGCGGAGGACCCGTCTAACCCGAGGTGCCAAGGATTCAACGCCCTACAGCCCACTCACAGTCAACATGCAACGTTGGGCCCGGCCCATACAATGGCATTGGGCCGCTCGAATGTTTTGTGCAATTTTCAGTATCAACATTTTCGCGCTAGAATGAGGGGTCCCACGAAATCATAAGCCTCTGAGGACCCTTCAACCCAGTTTTTTCAAAGCCACGATGTCGAAATCGACAGAATGAACAAATTCTCGCCCAGCGGGAAGCATCGCTCTCAACACTCGGGCCCAGGTTAACGTACGCCGAACTTAGGCACGGAACCTACCCGAGACCAGCGCTCATCAAGAGCCTGCAGTCAATAAAGAAAGAGAATGATTAGTCCGGCTAGAAGACAGTGTCTTCCGGCTAACTGGTCTGATGTCCAAACACCTCGGCCACAACGACGCTGATTTCAAAGGCCCCGACGAGGAGGAAATTTTAGAGGAGGCTCTCAAACTCACACAACGAGAGCCCCTCAGGGCACAAGCAGATCCTGAAAAGATTCATAAGCCAGAACAATCTCAGTTAACCCGACGATCAGCCTTTGCCCGACGATCGCACAACAGAGTGCGCACGGAAGATGTGGAAGACCTCCGCCACCATCTGAATCACTCTGATCGCGAAGGAGATCTCTGGCAACGCATAAACTGGCAAAGAGAAAGGTCACGCCACTAAGAAGACTAGGACAACGCGAACTCTAAGTTGTCAGAAAGACCTCCGTATGCTGAACCTTGCCGCACGATGAGACAAGTAAAGACAGTTCAGTCGCCTCCACAGGGCACAAGGCTGGAAATTAAAGTCCAGGCCCTAAGAAAAGAAATAATAGAGCTTTCCATAGCCAACATCTCAGATCCCGCCGTAAACAGCATGGTAGAGGGAATCATCTCCCCTCTCGCCGACCATCTGCTCGCTGAGGATATTGATGGAGATTTTTGGTTCCCCCTGAACCTCATCTACGACGGTACAGGTGACCGCACCTACCACCTGGTCCAGTATCAGTTCTCCATATGGGCGAAGAAGTGTTCGCCCTCCACCATGTATCAGGCTTTCTTCCTCACTCTCGCATGAGCCGCCTTCGAATGGTACCAACGAATCCCCAAGGGGGTGATCGAATCATTGGAAGAGTTGACAGAACGCTTCATCTCCCGCTTTGTGAGCTTGATAACCTAGTGCAAAGGGAAGTCGTAGCTGTGGTCGCTTAAACAAAACAATGGCGAATCTCTCCCGGCCTACTTAAAAAGTTTCATAAAAGAAGCTAAAAAATCTGTTAGCTACACCGACGATGACGCTGTCACCGCAATGATTGCAAGAAAAGGCCAAAATCCATGGTTGAATTAATGGCAAGGGCCGTAGAAGATATCGCCGCTGACGAATACTTGATCAGCAGAAATCAGCTCAACCAAGACGAGCTGAATTACACCAACCAAAAGAATGTAAATGACGAGCCTTAGAAGAAAAAACAACGTCAGCAGCCTGAATCTGAAAGGCAACAGCGGCGGCCCAGTCGGGAGGAGAATTTTTGAAGAAATGCAAACTACACCCACCTAACCGTGTCTGCAAGTACGATCTTTAGTCTTCACGGGGAAAAGTTTGGTACCCCCCGACCGCTATTGAATAAATCGAGGAAGGATAAAAGTTGGTACTGTGATTACCACTAGGATCACGGGCACACGACATCCGAATACTGGCATCCGAAATAGCAAATTGAGCAGCTCATCCAAGACTTGCAATTGAAACTCGTGGCGGAGATATGGAAATTAGATAATCCCCCGCCTCTAGAAGGAGCGGGCTGACACCCGCCAGTATCACGTCGTATCCACCATCCTACGCGGACAAGAAACTGAGGACTCCAACGACAAGTGAAAACGGTACGCCTGAGCCCTAGAAGGTGACGGCGAGGAACACCAGATCCACTTGGCGAGCCTCGCCAATTCAGTAGCAGTGCTTCCCAGCCAAACCATCACCTTCACGGAGGATGAAGTGCTAGTCATCCAATCCTAGCTAACCGGTCTAGACCAATAGAGACTGGATAACAAAAATTATATCTTCGGAATAATTAACATTATCTAATTACATTAACGCGTAGAATAAACTTTGTCCTATATGAGCTGAACATGAAATTTTGTCCCATACCACAATTCCCATTACTCTATCCGGTTTACGAGGTTTACAAAATCTAATTTTTAATTAACTGGTCTTGATCTTGTTTTTCGATTTTATCAAAAAAAATAATTAATTCAAACTTAACATGATTTTGATTTAGGGTTTGAGAACATAGATAATTATCTAACCAATAAATAAACGTGTACCTTAATTGCGTTGTTCCCTTTGCGTTCTCTGATTCTGAAACAGCTTCCTGTAATATTATTTCTGCTGATTTCTCCCAATAGCCTTCCGATATATGCTCCGGAGTTCGACCGCCATGATATGTGGGCTCCAGGGATGATCACAAAATCCTTAAGCTCTGACCGGGATCGAATTCTCTCTCTGGCACTCATAGAAAAAACGGAGAGAGAGAGAGGAGAGAGAAATCAAAATTTCTAAGTTTGTGATTTCTGAAGATGTTATTTTTTATTTCAGGTATAGTCTATTTATAGGCTTAAACCAAATCTTAACCAACTGGAGATATTTACTCATTATCTTTATAAGAAAATGAATAATATCAAATCTTATTAAATCTTTTCAAGAAAGATTTAAATCTAAAGATAAGATAACAAATCTTTTCTGGAATCAAATCTTCCAAGATTTATATCTCCCTATTTTCGAATTAATATACATCAAATATATATTATTTTTATTTTGAACCTAATATTAAATTCGAAAATCGAATTTAGGGTTTAAATCAAATCAAATATAAATCTTTTTAATTATAATAAATTATTAATAAATATTAATAATTAAATCCCATAATTAAAATTATATTGATTAATTAAATCCTCCAGATATTAAATCCAATATTTAATTTATCATGAAATTCGCAGCCCCTAAACGGACCTTAACCCAGGTTTCCCCGGATTACCGTTTTAGCCATAACTTTCTCTCTGTACATTAGAATGACGCGATTCAAAAAGATAAATTCTTGGAAATTAATTTCCCACAATACTTTCACTGTCCAGGAGTAAAATTATAATTTATCAATTTTCACTTCTCGGACTGTACCAAAACTTTGGTACTTTTGCGACTTAAAATAAATAGACAATTTGTGACCTAAGTCTGGAATCTAGTCTAATTAGATCCACCCCATATTCAAAAAATGAATATTTAATGCGGCTTCACTCTTATGGAGTTACAAAGGGGACTAATGGACATTTTATTCAAGCTTAGGTGAAATGAAGATGTTTCACCAAACTTCGGTTACATTCCACTATAGCCCGAAGTTGAATACACTCTTGAATAATAATATTAATATAATTAGATTCTCGTTATCTCGGTTTTTGTAATTATTACGATTCTCATCAAATGGTACTAGCTTCCGCATTGCCCTTTTGATGACACCATCTTTATTCCATTAATCTTACAAACTACTCACTAATTGGTTTATTAAGTCAATGAGTTGTACATGAGTACTTGTTTGTTTCCCATGAAATATAATAAAGAAATCATAAACTTGTTATCTATATCTGCATTCATGCAACATATCCTGGTCAACCTTCTGATCCGAAAATGAAAGTAATTGAGAATACCAATGTATTCCGTAACGATCAAATCAAAGACCATGTGAGTTGAACCGTATAAGTCCAACATGCTCAGAACATCAGCCAATTCCATCTGATCATCTTTGCGACTTAATCTTACTTTTAGCAGTGATGGTTTTACTTGATGATTTCGGGACGTGTTAAGTCCGTCCATCCATTATGGAGACGCTCCAATACCTAGCGACTCTCAAAGGTGCATGACTAGCACATGATCCGGTAAAAGATCATCACTTATAGTGATTTGAGTTCACTAATGGTTTTTACCAATTAGAAGTTCCAACTTTCAAATCTAACCATGGATACCTTTAAGTTCTTAACTTATGCAAGTCAAACCTCCTCACACACTGGCTCTGTGCGATGACGTTGCATAATTTCTTAACTTTTATAGAACTTTGGGACGAAACATTTATTTTACAATATCTTATGATAAGACTATATAAGACTATCATTAATAAGTTGTGTATCTTTAAAAGGAAAGAAAGCCATAATCTCAGTGAAATGGGATTACCATATGAATAGAGGGCATATTAAAAATACATCCAACAAGAAGCTTGCAGAATCTCACGCCCCCACAATGACGCAATCGTTGTCGAAACTCTGATCGCCAACAACAGGGTGAAACGAGTACTGATCGACAACGGCAGCTTAGCCGACATCATCTTCAAGAAAGCCTTAGAACGAATGAATCTAGGGGGTCATCCCGACGCTAGTCAATACCATGCTCTACGAGCCATCGACCTGCCTACCACGTTTGGGTCAGAAGACGGGGCCCTGGTCACCAAAATGGTCAAGTACCTCATAGTAGGTCAACTCTCATCCTACAACATCATTATGGGAAGGTCGTCCCTCAACAAACTTAAGGCCATCGCCTCAACCTTCCACCTACTCGTGAAATTCCAAACGGAAAATAGGATAGGGATCATGAATGGGAGCCAGTAAGAATCCCGGCCGTTTTCTCCAACCTTCCACCTACATAATACGGCTCATTTTCTCCAAGCCGCGGCCGTTGCCAAAATTAGTAACGGCTAATTTCAATTTGCACCTCAGCGTTTTCCATTATAATTTTGTCAGAGAAAGAAAATGTAAAAACCAAACCGCGGTAGGTTTTTGTTAAAAAAAAAAAAACTCATTTTTTTAAAACCAACTGGCGAGTTTAATTTAAAAACGTTGCGGCTTTGTTCAAGCAATACAACGGCAAAGTTTATAAGTTACCGCGGTTATTTATTTCAAAGAGGCCGCGACTTCTGTTTTAAGAGATGTCGCGGTTCTTTTTTTCCAGTAGTCGCGGCTGTGTTTCGTTTAACCCACATATTTGCTGACAAAAAAGCCGCGGCTAATGTTATCACTTCACTGCCGCGGTTATGTCACGGTTATATTTTAACAATATAACGCGGCTCTTTTTTACCAGACGTCGCGGTTAGGTTTCATGTAACCCACATATTTGCTGACAGAAAAGCCGCGGCTAATGTTATCACCTCTATGTCGCTGTTGAGTTTAGTGGAACACCGTTGTTATCACAAAAGCAAAGCAGCGGTTAAATTTAGTAGGATACCGTATAAATCAGCTGCGGTTTTTTAGTGAAGGTCCGATGCAATATTTTGATAAAAAATAGTGATCAACAACGTTTCAGAGACGTTGAAACAAATAATGATCGCGATAATGTAGAAATTAAGCCACGGCTGAACTGTTTTCCAACCACGTCTCACAGCCGTGCTAAAATATTTGCTCACAAAGTACCACGCGTCTATAAACCACGTTTCATAACTGTCCTCAAAGGTTTCAAGGACTATTTTACACTGTCCTCAAATCAGCTATTTTTACTAGTGTTACTTTAATCAGTATTACACTTACGTGATGATTTCACATTTAAGTCTATTCCGTCCAGTATGGAGACTCTTCATACCCAATGTACTGAACAGTTAATTAATCATCACACTAATGGTTATAGAGTTCATCAATATTCGTTCTCGATTAGATGCTCCCACTTTCCAATCTAGACTATGGACCTGCTTTATTTAAGTTCTTAACATAGTGCTTGTTAAACCTCCTAACATAAACTCTGTGTGATAACATAGCAAAATTGTAAAACGTAAAGAACTAAGGATGAAACATCTAATTTTATAATATCTTGGGTATAACTATATAAGATTAACATTAATAAGATCTATATTATTTAATAGAAAAATGACCACAATCTTATGCAAATGGGATTAGCATCTGAATAGAAATCATATTATAAAATATGTCAAACAATCTCCCACTTGAACTTTAAAGAAGATGCGTCAAATTCCTAAAGATCCATTTATCCCAAAATATCCTTCATAATCAATTCTCAGACTATGTCTATGAGTAGGACCAACCTTTATTCTCCAACGAGAATATTCTTAATGACTTTTATCTTGCCTATATATATATATATATCCTTTTTATATATTTATCGCCATCATCATGGCTAATGGGCTCCTACTACTTAGTGACTTTACCACTGTTGTCGCAGTACAATGTAGTTATTTATCTACATCTGACATAATTTCTGTAGATATTTCAGAGCTTGACTTCATATACTTCATATACTTAGAACCTTAAGTTCTTTAAGTATATTGTATCCATTATTGGAATTTATGATTAAGAATTGCCAAATGCTAATTCTAATAATCAATCCAAGGGTGTACACTGAACTGAACCTATAGCCAATAGTGTCGCAGCCTGACTCAAAGTCAGAATCAACCTTCTCTAGTGTAATCACCTCATCACAAAATTTTACTACATATATAGTTCCTTAATATCCATAGATATAGGAAATATGATTTACATTGTTCATCAATGAGCTAAATCCATGGTTATAATTGTATATGCTAACAATACTCATGCATTCTAGAAGTGTGATCTTGTATTCCTTTTGATCGTACATCAGACTTCTCGCATATTAGGTACGAGGTACACGCTTCCTCTATTATTCTTATCTTAGAGCTTTCGGAGTGTGTCTTTAGAAGCACGCACTCAAAGCTTAATTTAAGCTTTCTTATTTACTTTAAAAAAAATTGTCAAGTGATCTTAACATAAGATTCTTGTTTCGAAAAAAAATAGCCAAATGTTCTTATCTAAAATAACATATATTATAAGAATTTTTTGCTCTCCCATTGTTCTATGGAATATGTTTGCAAACCAAACTTACATATCACACAATTTATTCCAATTATTTCTGATCAATAACGTGTTCTCGACTTTCAAAATTACCATAAACAACAATTACTCTTGTCGATGAGATTATTAGTGCAGGTCTCATAAACAGTTAATCTTGAAAACTCTAGGTCTCTGACGAACTCATGAAACCCTTTTCAAGTTTGTAAGACCTTAAAATTTGCTTAATTCTAGAACGGTATTAAGCTGCAAATCCGCATCCTAGCCTTGCATAATCCACGTAGGTGTTTTGTCGATTAGTTATTCAGAAAAAACATAGTTTATTAACACCCGCCATTTCTTGTAATCGAGTGTTCGGGCTATGGATAAGAGAATTTGAATAGATTGCATAGTAATTAGAGAGAAATTTTCTTCAAAGTCTTTTCGCTCCTTATTTTAGGGAATAAACCTCGATTACTACTCTAGCTATGGAGACTTTATCCTTCATATCTAATTCTCTTTTTCTATAACATCTTGTAGATAGAAATCCACATGTTACATTTACAATTGTCAATCATGATTGTAAATAATCATAATTTCTCGGTTTCTTTTAGAATTAGAATTCTTCTTACTTTAAGAATTAGAAGAAAAGTCAACATCTCTGTTTACCGTAAACAGTGTCGATATCTAGTCGGTGCTCGTAGCTCTTGATTGGCTTACACAACCTTTCACTACGTCTGAGTACCTTAGATTTTTTAATTCGCATTGTGGTTCCCTTTATCATCACCTTCTACATAAGATTAAATGAACATGTTCATCTTAAGATTGAAGTTACTAATTTACTTCAAATGCCATGTTCATCAAGATTTTCTATCAATGTCGCATATAAGCCATTGGTAGATCTGAAAGATTTCTTAAGAACATATATTTAGTGTTACTTTGATCATCATTAAGTTCATAGTATAAAGACACAACGATTTTAATAATTAAGAGTTTATCAAAACTTGTGCTCATTTATTGTTCGGAATCGTTCCCAAGACATACGCGGAAAATTAAATTTATCAATAAGCATATTACCTCATCTGACTTACACAACTGAAAATTAACCAAATTAAAGTCCCATACCAGTAATCATATTACCTCATCTGGCTTTCACAACTGAAAATTAATTTTATGTCCATGACCGTGATAATAATTTTTCTAATAATTTTCCAATAAATAAACCTAGTGATTCAGATTCGGGTTTGAGCAATAATATATTATTTTCACATCAATTTATACAGTTCATACCATATCTTTATCTGAAGATTTCGGCTACACACTTTGATCTGATTTTGATCAGATTTTCCTCTGGAATTTGCGCCTCATCTATCTGCGAATTTGCTGGTGGAATATCTCCAAAAAATACTCCGATGTATACTCTAGAATTAGACCGCCAGAATGTGTAGGCTGCTTTGAATAATCACGGAAGTTCGAAATGTCTGAATGCGGAAGTTTCTCTCTAGATCCAATTCGAAAATCACACACAAAGAGAAAGGGAGATGGAGAATTTCTCTGAGAGACAAGAGTGTGCTTTCTAATTTCTGGTTCACCTTATTTATAGGTAAAAGCAAATATTTTTAAATCTTTTAAGAAATATTTAAATAAAACAAATCTTCCGGAATAAAATATTCCAAGATTTATATGTAACACCCGTAAAATTTTCGTATATTATCGTGTTAAAATTTCAACGATAATAAGATTACACTCTTAATTTAAAGAGTGTACTATCTTTAGTTGGGATAAATAAGAATTTTAGGTCTTTCTTTATTATTTGTGTGTGAATCGTGTGTGAAGACTAAAATTTAATAATTAACTTTTGTACTTTGTGTGCAAATACATATAACTTAGGTACTAAATTATATAATTATTAATCCTTATCTTATCTTCTCTAAATGTTAGCCGACATATATATATATATATATATATATATATATATATATATATATATATATTCAACCTCATCATTGCTTGGCATTTGTGTAATTATCATCCCATTTCTTTTGTGCTACAACCGACTCTTATTTAGGAAGCAGGATATAAAATTCAACCAGCCTCTGTCTCCCTCTTTTTCTCTCTCTGTCTCTCTAAATTTCTTCCCTCCTTAAGAAGCCAAGCCGAACTGAAGGTATAAAAGTTTATCTTCCATTATCATTCATGAAATTCATCAAGTGAAGTTTTCATATTTTCATATCACGTGGATTACAAGCTTACATATTTACGTATTACAAAATTATATTAAAAAAAAATTATATGAGTTATACACACTATATTTTGGTACAGTTTATATATTTTACATAGTGTATATATATATATATTATATACATTATTTAAATATAAAAATATATGTAGCAAGCTCATGTATAATTAGGCATGTTACCTAGCTACTAATGTGGTTTTACTTACTGATGTTGGTTTACTTACTAAAATATTAAATTATATTTTTTCTACAAATTTCGTATGACAATAAAAGAGTATCTTAGGCTTTTACTTTTTTTTTAGTATGATTGCATCAATAGTCTTGTACTTGCTTATACTTAGAAATTTGATTATCTACTTAGAAATTTGATTATGATATTGAACTTCTTTTAGAAAGAGTGTACAAAGGCTAACAAAGTTTATAAATATCTTGAAAACTGATATTTAATATCTTAAATATCAGGAAGTTTGTATTCGAAGGAAGCACGGACTCGTGTTAAGTAGTGTTTCGATAGGAGCAAGGTACGTAAAAGAACTCACTACAACACAACAATAATATTCTGGTTTGTGTGATTGTGTATGGTGTGAAATATATGTCTGAATTACTTATGTCGTTTTGTGGCATTGTTTAATGATATATGTTAGATATGCGATATGAGCATATTGAGAAAGCATGATTATACAGTATGAGTATATTCCAAAAGCAGCATTTAGTGATACATATATACTATAGTGATATTAAATATATGTATGACAATTTTAGTAATAAATTGCGTCGTACAAACCATTGTATATCGGGTCGCGTAGTCTCTGATTACATTGTGTATGAAGCCTCCGACTGTATCGAGTCGCGTAGTCTCAAATGATACGTCGTGAGATGTTTGCCGCAGGCTGACTTGGTTAGGGTCGCGCCCCCAGTCCCCCGTAGGTGTTGTTGAGCGCTGGTACGTACGCAGGGCCCAAGACTATGTTTATATATAAAAATCTATAAAATGGTATAGCATGGCATTGCATTATGTGAATTATGATGTGATAATTTCATAATTATTTTTGTGAGTAGTAAAAAGCTTTTACGTACTGAGCACTAGCTCACTCGTATAGTTGTGTTGTAGAATCATGAAAGAATTGATGAGTTGTGGATGGAGCATGATCAGCGTTGCGGCATATACGGGTGCATACGATGGTAGAATCGATCTTATGGTTTTCCACAAATTTTGTTTTATTTGTTTTAAAAATAAGGAGCTCCGAAATCTTGTATTTTGTTTGAAAATTATAAGTCTAGTCCCGAATACTTGATAAATAAATTGTAATGAAGTTTTTTCTAATTTTTAAATATTTTCTAATTAAATTTTTTTTTTAAACCGGGACTTTGACGAATATTATCGAAGAAGTAGCGGACCCGACAAAGCGGGGTCGTTACAGAGTGGTATCAGAGCGGTTCACCTATCGTCACCGTATATGCACGCCGAGCTGATTTCTCCTCGTCCGCAAGTAAGTTATTCTTTTATTTACTTTGTGAGGATTAATTTATGTTGAGTATTTAGAGAGGATGCTTTAGCGTTCCTCCTTACATGAGGTACGAGTATTAGTTCTGTGAAGACTAAATACTCTTATCATCAATGCGATATGTGGAGGTTGATATCACAAATGTTAACTCCAATTTGGGTGGTTAATATGGTCTAATAGTATTGAAAATGGATCTCATTTTATACTATTTGAGATCAAAGAGAGATTCTTAATTGTTAGATTTTCCAATAATGTTGAATTAACTCTATATACATTAAGAGTTTATTCATTATTATCATGACTGTCACATAATGAGTTATAATGATTATCTCCTAACATGATTTTTTTTTAAAATTTGTGTTAGAATGATGAAATTATTAGTGTATACTAACAAAAATATTTTATGGAATTGATTTAAGGAATTGATTCTTGTTTGATTCGATCATCACATTATGATGATGCATTTGGTTCAAAGGCTCGATTTCTGGAGATTATATATGAGTATAACCATATTGAAATATACAATTGGTTTGGTCTCAAGATAGATTAATGAGTTTTTGTAAATGAGGAGTGTGAATCTCCTTCAGGACATGTTGCGATGGAAGATGGCAACCCCGAGGTTAACCTGAGTTGGTTTAATTTAAGGACGAACTAGGGTTTCGACCCTAGGGGATTATTAGAAGGAAATTTGAAAGAAAAAGAAAAGATTATCCGGGAGAATAAGCTCGGATGGAGGTCGAACAAGAACGTGCTTGATCCGAAAGCGGTCTATCTAGAAGAGGTGTATCCGTAGGACGATTCTAGAGAGATTGATATGGAAGACGGTCCAGAGGATGGTTATGGAGATGATAACCTCGACTATGTTTAAAATGATGATTAAATGAAAGATGCGACTACTCGTTTACAAGATATAAACGATAGTGTGGAAGACATGAGGGGCTATTGAGACCATGCTTGTGGTTGTCACCGTGGCCGAGGGAAAGTGAATGGTGATTTCCCATGAGATGCTCTACAAGGTATTCAACATTGATGTGGTGAACAGACCTAACAAATTTAATAATTTACGAAGCACTTTGACGCTAAAGATGAGGAAGTATTAGGCCAAGAATGAAGAACCAGAATAATCTTATGTGATAAAAAAAATGAACCAATGGAAGAGGAAGAATAATTTGAAATTCATCAGCGTCTAGATTGCGTGACGAACCACTATAAGAAAGATTCCGCCGAATGCGAGCTCGAAAATTCATAGGAGCCATTGATCCGTTGGTAGCAGAATTGTGGTTGTCTAAAATTCAAGTCATTTATGACTTTATGGAACTCTTGGATTGGGAGAAGATCTTGTGCACGCATTTAGTACTTATGTTTGAAGCTAGATGCTGGTGGAACACAGTTAAATCAAGGAAAGACATCGATGGCATGACATGGGCAGACTTTGTGCAAAGAGTTTAATGCAAAACTCTACAATCCAGCAGCATTGAAAGCTCAACTTGATATATTCAAGAATATAAAGAAAGGAAACTTAAATGTTTCTGAGGCTATACGCAAGTTTGATAAAACTTGCACGGTTATGTTCTGACTTGGTTCCTAAAGAGCGAGAACGAGTTCGGCCAATGATGAACATGTTCCGCAAGGAAATCGCACTTAAGGTGGACAGTGATGGATCCCCACCAACCACTGTTGGAGATTGTGTTGACCGAGCCCTCCGTGCGGAATATCAATAAGAGCGTATAAGGGCCGTTGAAGCTAATAAGGCTAAAACTCAAAGGAGGTCAGAAAATATGAGTCAAGGGGAAAATTTTTATTTAAGCAGAGGAAAAGGTTCTCGTGTAGATGGCCAGGGCTCAAAACGAAAGATAGAGTTTAATAATGAAGCGTCGTATAACAGGCACCAGAGGATCCGTCAAAATTTTAATAAAGGTGTATGGTTCCAAACTTGTTCCAAGTGTGGAAATAAGCATCAAGGTGTATGTAAGATGAAATCTCTTACATGTTATGCTTGTGTGGGAGAGGTGCATTATGCTATATCGTGCCGTAACAAGACAAAATGTTCTAATCCAGAGCTGATTGACTGAACTCACAAGAATCAAGGACGACTTGAGGCTCCAACCCCAAATACCAACGCTAGAGTTTATATAGTAACGCATGAGGATGTGGAGGCTGAGACATCAAATGTGGTAACAGGCCAGCTTCTTATGGGAAACATTCTTGCTTCAATATTATTTGACTCTAGTGCAACACATTTGTTTGCATTGCATAAGTTCTCGGAGAAACTTAATAGGCCGAAAGATTTGTTAGGAAATGTGTATTTTGTGGCCTTACCTAATGTGGATGTTATAATTTCCTCATCTTGGTTTCATGCGGTACCATTAAACATCGCTGATAGGGAATTGTCAATGGATTTGGTTGTACTTCAAATGCATGACTATGATATTATTCTTGGGATGGATTTCCTGAGAAAGTATGATACAACAATTTACTACAAGAAACAGAAGGTAGTTTTTCGACCAGAAGGGGAACCATAGTTTGAATTTATGGGAAATCAACGGGAAACATATCAAGGATGTTAATATCATCTTTGAAAACTCAAAGGATGTGATTGGAGGATGTTCTCGATATCAGGCTCACATTGTTTATACTTCTAAAGAGAAAGAAGAGCATACTCAGTTATGCGATGTCCCAATTGTTTGAATTTATCCAGAAGTATTTCCAGATGAGTTACCCGGATTAACTCCAAACCGGGCTATCGAATTTGAAATAGAAGTTGTTCCAGGAACAACTCCTTTTTCCAAAGCACCATATAGGATGGCACCAGCAGAATTGAAGGAATTACAAGCTCAACTTCAGAACCTTCTTGATAAAGTAGTTATTCGACCAAGCCACTCGCCTTGGGGAGCTCTAATTCTCCTTGTGAAAAAAAAAGAAAGATGGTTATTTCCGGATGTGCATCGATTACTGCATACTTAATAAAGTAATCATGAAGAATAAGTATCCACTGTCACGGATAAACGATATATTTGACCAATTGCGTGTAGCAACAACTTTTCTGAAAATCGATTTGCCGTCTAGATATCATAAATTGAAAGTCAAGGAAGGTGATCTATCAAAGACTACTTTTCGTACTCGCTACGGATATTATGAATTTTTAGTTATGTCCTTTGGTTTAACCAATGCTCCTTCAGCTTTCATGGAACTCATGAACCGTGTGTTGAGCTAGTATTTAGATAACTTTTTCATCGTCTTTATTGACCACATTCTTATCTATTAGAAAACTAAAGAAGAACATTTACAAATGACCTTAAATGTTCTGAAGGAGCATGACCTCTATGCAATATTTTCAAAATACGAGTTTTGGTTGGATCGTGTGGCATTCCTCGATCACGTGATCTCAGCTGAAGTTATCTATGTCGATATAACGAAGATTTAGGTCGTTAAAGTGGGCTCAACCAAACAATGTCACAGAAGTGAGAATGTTTTTATTGGTAGCTGGTTATTATCGACGATTCATCGAAGGATTTTCTACAATAGCCAGCCCACTCACAAATCTTACTCGAAAGAATAAGAAATTTGAGTGGTCCAACCAGTATGAAGAGAGTTTCTGAGAGCTCAAGAAAGGCCTTACAACGGCTCCTGTACTCACTATTCCATCTGGTGAGGATGGATTTGTCATCTATTGTGATGCATATCAGATGGGGTTAGGCTCAGTCCTAATGCAGAGAAAAAAGGTCATTGCTTATGCATCACGAAAATTAAAGGACTACGAACAAAATTGTCATACTCATGACCTAGAATTAGCAGCAGTAATGTTCGCTTTAAAGATTTGTCGACACTATCTCTATGAGGTTTGCAATATATTCACAGATCATAAGATCTTAAAGTATTTCTTCACTCAATAGGAGTTGAATATGATGCAAAGAAGATGGCTAGAGCTCGTGAAAGACTATGATTGTGAAATTCAATATCACCCAATAAAGGCAAATAAGGTGGCAGACGCGTTGAGTAGAAAATCGGTATCGACTCTTGCGTCATTGGATGCACTTCCTAATCAACTTCACAAGGATATTTAATCGATGGAACTGGAGATTTGTGTTGGTAAGTTAGCGGCGCAAAACTTATACCCAACCCTCTTTAATGATATTAAAACGTCTCAAGATTCAGATAAGACGTTGTCCAATTTTTTGAGGAGACCCTATTGGGAAATCGTCCCAACTTAAGTATATCTAATGGAATTCTTTTCTTTAAGGGAAGGCTTTGTATTCCAAAGAATTTTGAGCTAAGGAATCAGATTCTCTCAGAAGCGCATAAGGCACCTTACTCGGTTCACCCTGGAAGCACGAAGATGTATAAAGATCTGAAAGAGAAGTTCTGGTGGGTAGGAATGATGAAAGATATTGCTAGTTAAGTACAGAAATGTTTGACTTGTCGAAAGGTTAAAGCTGAAAATCAGAGACCAGCAGGAGAACTTCAACCCTCGGATATACCAGAATTGAAGTGAGATCGTATATCGATGATTTATATAGTAGGATTGCTATAAACGACAAAGGGACACACTGTGATTTGGGAAATGTGGACATGTTAACAAGTCCGCATTCTGACCTATTGAAGCCACAGTTACATTAAGATTAACTGGCCGAATTATATACTAAGAAGATTGTGCGTCTCCATTGGGTACAAAATTTATCGCCTCTGACCGAGAAGCTTGATCAATGTATTGATTATCAAAGAATGTCTGAATGGGAATTGGGAATGGCTCTTAAGTTCAGTACATTTTTTCACTCATAGGGTGAAGGTCAAACTAAACAGACAAAACCGCTTTTAGAGGATGTGCTCAGGGCATGCGTTTTGGATTTCAAGGGTTCTTGAATTGTATATAGGTACCCTTAATTGAATATTCCTATATATGAACTATCAATCTATGATCAAGACGACTCTTTATGAAGGTTTATATGACGAGAAATATTAGTCTCCGTTCCATTTCTTTGAGTCCGGAGAAAATAAAGTTTTTAGATTTAATTTTGATAAATAGGCTACCAAAGCTATTACGCTGAACTGTCAGCATATGGAACGACTGAATTTTGACAAAACGGTTACTCCGTTTATCTACGAGTTTGAAATGAGGCCGGATGTTTTCTTTACAAAGGTAACACCAATGAAAAGTATTATGCCAACGAAAGGAGAATTGGAGAGCTATATCACCGTGTATGAAATTTTGGAACGAGTTGGGGAAATTTCTTAAAAAGTTGCGCTATCAAACCCGTTGCACATTATCTAGCAATAAGCCGTAAGGGTCAGTGAAGATTTATTATATGAACAAAAACCAATAGTTTTCCATGACCGGATGTATCCTCATCAAGGCTGGTTTAAGTAATCACTCATACACATAAGTGGCATGTGAAAGAAATGATTGGATGTAAGTATTCGTACTTGTTCTCAATTTTCGAGGACGAAAATTTTGTAAGGAGGGAGAGTTGTAACACCCGTAAAATTTTCATATATTATCGTGTTGAAATTTAAACGATAATAAGATTACACTCTTAATTTAAAGAGTGTACTATCTTTAGTTGGGATAAATAAGAATTTTAAGTCTTTCTTTATTATTCGTGTGTGAATCGTGTGTGAAGATTAAATTTAATAAATAACTTTTGTACTTTGTGTGCAAATACATATAACTTAGGTACTAAATTATATAATTATTAATCCTTATCTTATCTTCTCTACATGTTAGCCGACATATATATATATATATATATATATATTCAACCTCATCATTGCTTGGCATTTGTGTAATTATCATCCCCTTTCTTTTGTGCTACAACCCACTCTTATTTAGGAAGCAGGATATAAAATTCAACCAGCCTCTATATCTCTCTCTCTCCCTCTTTTTCTCTCTCTGTCTCTCTAAATTTCTTCCCTCCTTAAGAAGCCAAGCCGAACTGAAGGTATAAAAGTTTATCTTCCATTATCATTCATCAAGTGAAGTTTTCATATTTTCATATCACGTGGATTACAAGCTTACATACTTACGTATTACAAAATTATATTAAAAAAAAAATTATATGAGTTATACACACTATATTTTGGTGCAGTTTTTATATTTTACATAGTATATATATATATAAATATTATATACATGATTTAAATATAAAAATATATGTAGCAGGTTCATGTATAATTAGGCATGTACCTAGCTACTAATGTGGTTTTACTTACTGATATTGGTTTACTTACTAAAATATTAAATTATATTTTTTCTACAAATTTCGTATGACAATAAAAGAGTATCTTAGGCTTTTACTTTTTTTTAGTATGATTGCATTAATAGTCTTGTACTTGCTTATACTTAGAAATTTGATTATATACTTAGAAATTTGATTATGATATTCATAAGCACTTAAAACTTCTTTTAGAAAGAGTGTACAAAGGATGACAAAGTTTATAAATATCTTGAAAACTGATATTCAATATCTTAAATATCAGGAAGTTCGTATTCGAAGGAAGCACGGACTCGTGTTAAGTAGTGTTTCGATAGGAGCAAGGCACGTAAAAGAACTCACTACAACACAACAATAATATTCTGGTTTGTGTGATTGTGTATGGTGTGAAATATATGTTTGAATTACTTATGTCGTTTTGTGGCATTGTTTAATGATATATGTTAGATATGCGATATGAGCATATTGAGAAAGCATGAATATACAGTATGAGTATATTCCAAAAGCAGCATTTAGTCATACATATAATCTATAGTGATATTAAATATATGTATGACAATTTTAGTAATAAATTGCGTTGTACCAAGCATTGTATATCGGGTCGCGTAGTCTCTGATTACATTGTGTATGAAGCCTCCGACTGTATCGAGTCGCGTAGTCTCAAATGATACGTCGTGAGATGTTTGCCGCGGGCTGACTTGGTTAGGGTCGCGCCCCCAGTCCCCCGTAGGTGTTGTTGCGCGCTGGTACGTACGCAGGGCCCAAGACTATGTTTATATATAAAAATCTATAAAATGGTATAGCATGGCATTGCATTATGTGAATTATGATGTGATAATTTCATAATTATTTTTGTGAGTAATAAAAAGCTTTTACGTACTAAGCACTAGCTCACTCGTATAGTTGTGTTGTAGAATCATGAAAGAATTGATGAGTCGTGGATGGAGCATGATCAGCGTCGCGGCATATACGGGTGCATACGGTGGTAGAATCGATCTTGTGGTTTTCCGCAAATTTTGTTTTATTTGTTTTCAAAATAAGGAGCTCCGAAATCTTGTATTTTGTTTGAAAATTATAAGTCTAGTCCCGAGTACTTGTTATATATATTGTATTGAAGTTTTTTCTAATTTTTAAATATTTTCTCGTTAAATATTTTTTAAACCGGGACTTTGACGAGTATTATCAAAGAAGTAGCGGACCCGAGAAAGCGGGTTCGTTACATTATATGTCCTTAAATTTTCAAAAAGATACAAACATATATCTTTTAATTTCAAAAAATAATTTTTAATTTGAAAAATCAAATAATTCGAATAATGGTTAATATAAATCTATTTACTTAAAATTAATTATAATAACAAACAATAAAAATAAAATCTAATAATTAAAATTATATTAATAGTTATATATTCCAGGAAATAAATCCATTATTTAATTATATCTTATTGTAATGCCCCCCTCTCTCGGATCCGTTACTTCTTGTTATTACTTGTTAAAGCCCCAATTTAAAAAAACATAACGAGAAAATATTTAAAAATTTGAAAAATTTCAATACAGTTTATATAACAAGTACACGGGACTAGACTTACAATTTTCAAACAAAATATACAAGATTTTTGAGCTCCTTATTCTTTAAATATAAATCGAAGATTACGGAAAATCACAATATCGATTCTACTACCGTATGCACCCGTATATGCCGCGACATTGATCCCGCTCCATCCGCAATTCATCGATTATTACTCACATCATAATTCACATAATGCAATGTCATAATTATGAAATTATCACATCATAATTCACATAATGCAATGTCATGCTATTCCATTTTATATCTTTTTATATATATAGTATTGGGCCCTTCGTACGTACCAGCGCGCAATAACACAAATGGGTGGGGGGTGACCCTAACCAACTGAGCCTGCGGCAAACATCTAACGACGTATCATTTGAGACTACGCGACTCGATATAGTAAGAGGCTTCATACACATTGTAATCAGAGACTACGCAACCCGATAGAATGGAAGGTACGACGTGTTTAACTAAAAATCTCATATATATATATATATTTAATGTCACTATAGATTATATGTATGACTATATGCTCATGCTTTCGCAATTTAGTCATATGGTATATTCATGCTTTCTCAATATAATCATATCGCATATCTAATATATATCATTAAACAATGCCATAAAACGACATAGTCGTGCACACATGTACTTCACACCACGCACAATCACACAAACCAGATTATTACTGTTATGTTGTATCGAGTACTTTTATGTACCTTACTCCTATCGAAACACAAGTCGGTTCTTCCTTCGAATACGAAATTCCTGATATTTTAAAATATGAAATATCAATTTTTGAAATTAACTAGAATTTCCACATTACGCTGGTTACACAGTCTTGCTATATATATATTAATATATATAAAAATATAAAGAAGTGTATCATAGCAACTTAAGGATAAGGATAAATAAGTTGAGACTGTAACACGATCATTCTTAAAAGCAGCTTAAAACCCATTTTTAATAACATATTTCATATAGGAAAATATTATTATATATAAAAATCAAAATATTATTCGTAGGTAAAACATTAGTATGCTATGATCCATAGATTACCATATACAAATAGCTTTGTATTTGAAAATATGATATGGTTAATAGACATATCAAGATACACATTTGTGCCTAAATATATATTTCAGCAAATAAATCGTGTTGATATATATATATATATATATATATATATATATATATATATATATATATATATAAAAACCGTAGGAAAAGGTATGTATATATATAACTCATAAATTAAAAATATGTATATACTTGTAAACTTGTTAATCATATAAGCACCATATAAGAAATAACTTATTCTCAGTATATTAAAGAAAAGTATTCAACCTGATGTTAACAAATACCAACATTTTTATTTTTCTATTTCACATAAAGATAATAGAAGTTGTTCATGTATACCTTCAATACTTTGGGATAATGCGTAAAAATGGCTATAACTTATAGTCGGATCCAAGGTTTGGGTACCGAGTTAGACCCGCTGAACACCTGGATGATTGAATGCTGAGTCAATGTGGGTTGACTGACGATCATCAAAGCTGGAGGCGAATCCGTCGTCTTCGACGAGTCTTCGGGCTGTTCTTGGCGATCCTTGGCGAACTTTGTTCCTTTGCGAGCTCCTCGTCAAGGCGAAGTCCTTGGCGAGCTTCTCGTTGGGACAAAGTCCTCGTCTGGACGAACTCTGGTCTTGATGAAGCTCCGAGGTGATCTTGATGATTCTTCGTGATTTCTCTTCCTTGCCGAGCTCCTATGGCGATGGAAGACCTAAAAAAAGGGTAACACGGGCCCGTGCCCCGTCGGTTATGGCTGGGCGAGTCTGCCTACGTATCTCAGTTTAAGAGAAACAGGTGCCACGTAGTTCATGGTTAGTTATAAATGGCGGGTGAATGACGATGTGGTATGACTCGTCGGAAGTGCCAATGTTGGCGGCGTGGGGGTGACCCTTGGCCAAGTGGCGAGGGTATTACCGGCGTATGATATTCCTTGTCGACCTCGTCGTGGCGAGAGCCTTAACCTGGCCAGGGATGCTCCTTATCGACCTCGTCGGTGTTCGCGAGCTCATCTTGGCGAGGGCCTCAACCTGGCGATGGACGCCTTCGTCGACTCGTCGAACAACCTTCCTGTCAAGGCTGAGACTCAATACTAGATCTTTTCTCAGACGAGCCTCTGTCGGCGAGCTCGCAGGGCTCGTTCGTGAAGAGGGTGAATTATAGAGAGAGAAAGCTAGAGAGAGAAACAATGGAGGAAGTTGTGAGTGAGTGTGAAAATGAGGAGGGGAAGACTCCTATTTATAGGAACACCAATTCCTTGAAATTGCACATCAGGGGCCTGCGAATTTCTCTCCTGCCAGAGGGGCTTTGCCGCGGCTCTTAGCCCTGTCGGCCTGCGAATTTCTCTCCTGCCAGAGGGGCTTTGCCGCGGCTCTTAGCCCTGTCGAGGGGGTTGTCAGTGCTCTTTCGCTCGTCTTTGATGTCTTCTGATTGTCCGCGAGTTTGTATGTTGTGTCCGGGGGAATCTGGAGGATTTCCCTAAGGTCTTTGTGAGCTTTGATCTCCTCGTCGTGTAGAATAATTGTAAGTTATCCCTTCGTTAAGGTGTGGTGAGGATGCTCTCCAGACTAGGGTCTTCGCGGGGCGAGGATGCTCGCTAGACCCAGGTACTTCATCGGGCAAGGTACCTCGTCGGGCGAGGGTACCTTGTCAGGCGAGGGGCTCGTTCGGCCAGGGTACCTCGTCGGGCAAGGTACCTCGTCGGGCGAGGGTACCTTGACAGGCGAGGGTCTCGTCATGCGAGGGTTCCTTGTCAGGCGAGGGGCTCATCAGGCTAGGGTACCTTGTCAGGCAAGGTACCTTGTCGGGCGAGGGTACCTTGTCGGGCGAGGGTACCTTGTCAGGAGAGGGGCTCCTCTGGCTAGGGTACCTTGTCAAACAAGGGGCTCGCCAGGGCAAGGAACCTCGTAGGCGAGGTGCATTTCAAGGGTTTTGTCTTCTTCGTCCTTTTGACTATGGGCCTCCCCAATGTCTTGGTTCGTGGGCCTTTTGTCTTTTGACTTCGCCGGTGGGCTTTGACTTTTATCGATGGGCTTTGACTTTTTGCCAAAAGAGACCCAATTTTTATATGTTCCGAAAAATGCGTATAACACTATCTTTATTCTTTTTTTTTTCTTCCTACTGTTTTTCCTCCGGAGCGGAAGCTTCACGTATAATATTATCATCATAAATATAAATACTTAATAACTAAGAAATACAACTATAGATAAGGTTAAAATAAAATCAACCAAGGATAATACTGAGCTTGAATATATATATATATATAAATATATGTGTGTCAGTTAATAACCTGTAGATAAGTAAAAAAAAAAAATTAATAATTATAAAACTTAGTGCCTAAAGTTATATGTATTTGCACACCAAATACAAAAGTTAATGTTTATATTTTAGCCCGCACATACAAATAACTAAGACAACCTTATAATTATTATTCATCACAACTAAAGATAGTACACTCTCTGAATTAAGAGTGTATATGTAACTATTATTGTTGAAATTTAAAAATGATAATATACGAAAATTTTCGTGTGTTACACTTATTTTCTTATTGAATGACAGTGACATTGTCGACCTCAACCAAAAAACAGTTTATGCCATAAAACCCAAACCGTGGATCAGAATTACACGATTTAAAAAGATAAATTCATTAGAATTTGATTTCCCACAACCCTAGAGGTGTCTAGGAAACAAATTCAATTATCTTACTTCAACTTCCCGAGCACTACCAAAAGTTTGGTACTTTTGAAACGTTTTTAACGTGTATAGGCATTTCGTAAGTTAACTAGTCTAATTGGACCTACTCTATATTTATTATGAATAATAAATTGCGGCGTCATTCTTATGGAGCTACAAAGAGGACTAATGGACGTACTAATAAAGCTATGGTAAAAATGAAGATTTTTAACCAACTTCCATAACACTCTACTAAACCTCGAAGATGAACTCTTTAGTAGTAATATTGTTATATATATTCCTGACACATGATTCCATTGACACAATCAGATTATCTTTGAAATCTAGGTTCTTGTGTTCTTATGATTCTCATCATAAAGGTATGTTACCATTAAGAACTTCGTTTGCACGAAGCGCCTTGCTAGCATCAAGACCTTAGTTGGCGATGAACTCATCATTAGAGGCACCATCGAGGACTGACGATTAAGAGCTGGGCTCGACAAAAGATCCACCACTCGCCGAAGAACCACCTGCAAGGTTTTCAACACATCCAAAAGATTAAGATGACAATGTACCCAACGCCGGAAGCATTGAAGCAAGACAAATCATCATCGAGATGTCCTTATCCGGCCCAGAAACTGCGGTGCTCAAGTCTGGGTCTTTAATTCTCTGGACATGATCAAGCGCCGGTCCCGACGAATCCAACACAAAAATCGGATCACAATTTTGAGTTCCAGAACCCTCAAAATGAAATTCTCCGTCAAAGTCATCTGTCGCCACCACTTTGGGCGGCCCAACTGCCGGCGCGCACCACCAGAGTTCAAGGAGGCATCACCACCAGTGATGGCCATCACCACGACGTTCGCTGGAGCGCGGCCCTAGCCACTTACCGTCTTAAAATTTTGTCAAACAAGGCCTTCTGCGCGCAAAAGCCAGGACACCAATGGTGTCGTCGTCCGCTGCCATCACCACGATGTTGTCCATCGCTGATGACCCATATGCCGCCGATTGCCTCCAGCCGTGCCACTACTACATTGGTCAAGATGCCTCACACGCCGATCCCCAAGACCCCACGCTCGACATAGCTGAGTTTGGCCTCTTCTAAGAGTCACGCCGGGAATTCAATTCTCACGTCTCCACCTACGTTGAAAATCTCCTTTAATGTCAATGTCCAATCATCAAGGCTCGCTGGAGCCCCATCAATGGTGACTAGAGTCTTATCATCAAAGTCCATAAAAAGAAAGTCCAGTGAAATTTTTTACTGGACTTATGGATATTATAACCGGATGAACCAGCACCAAGCTCGTCGGATATCGACATAAACACTGTGAGCACGCCAAACGCAGCCGTCAAGCTCACAAGAGATCTTGAAATCGCGAATTGGAGAAGCGGAAAGGAGAGAGAAAAATCCTAAGCCCTAAAGGTATATAGATGAGGTATTAAAATTTCCTAATTTCTCATTAATTTAAAATTCCCTAAGCCCACATCGGCTCTAAAACTCGCACAAACTAGGCCCACAAAGCTGATGTTTGCGAATTTTAATGCTAAAAAACGAAGAAAAATAGGTTTTATACGTTCTAAAGTGAAAAATACTATTTTTAAAGTTTGTAAAAAAAGCATTGGGAATTAAATTTTGGAACTTTTTAAAGTTTCATTTTTAATTTCAAACATGAAAATCATATTTAAAAAAAATCCGGATTTTCATGATTATTTATTAATTTACGATTTTTTATTACGCAAATTATAGCTTAATTAAGAAACTTTTTAAAGTTTCAAAATTAATACGTAATCATTATTTTTCAACATAATTCTTGTATTTCTCAAAAATCATGTCACTTGATTTTATTTAATTATTTTTACATTTTTTGTTGAAGTTCCAAATAAATTTAAAAAGCCTTTATATACAGAGTTTACTTATGAACCTCCAAAAGTCAAAAAATCAAATAAAATCTAAAAAATGTGACTTTCAAATTATCAAGTTATATATATCTTCTCTTTAAATATTTTTAAATATTAAAGCCATCTCAAAGCTTATTTGACAAGCATTTTCAGTTTTTTTTTTTTACAAAGCCTAGTTAAAAGAAATTTTGCAGTTCGTTGGAGAGGACGGAGAGGAGACTTGCATCTTTGATAACCTGAATCCTCGCGCAATACAACTACCCAACACACTACGGTGTAATGCTATAGGTATTTTTTGGATTATATAAAAATTGGAAAAGTAAAAGCCGATTGAGAAATTTAAAGATAGAGACCCCAAGACTCAGCTCCTTTGGGCGGACCCTGTAAGCCCAGAACACGGAGCACAAGGACGAAGTCCACGTCACAGCCGATGAGATAGACAACTCGGCGAACCTTTGGACGAGCCTGTCGATGAACCTCCGGCAAACCTCCCGATGAATACCCTCGCTGGGCGAGGAACTGCCTTGTTGGGCGACAAACCCCTTATCAGCGACAAGCCACCTTGATAAAGACCTACCCCTTGTCAACCAAATTGACAGGGATATATCTCACAATAATTACACACGATGAGAAAACCCGAGCTTAGGACAATCCTCACGAGGTCCTCAAGATTTCTCTTGATCCGACATACAAGCTCACAAACAACATGAAGCTACTACGAGCGAGCCACGAAGCAACCGACGATTGCCATGACAAGAAGCAGTGGTAAGCCCTTTATGGCAAGTGTGTGGGAGATAGGATAACGGAGTTTGCGGAATATCGTACACTCCCCTATGAAGATTGGTTTTACAAAAATTATCCTCACACAGTTAATTAACTGTTCGTTATGCGACATGCGTGGGGTAACCCTTTAAAAATATTTTAACAAGTATTAGAGTCACATACCAATAATCTCTGTTACCCCATCTGTCGTACCCAACACAAGAAAATATCGCATAATATTTAAAAAATGAATACCACAAGATTAAAAAATCGCTATTATTATTTGAAAAACAATTCGAATAATATTTTTCAACTAATAAAATTAATATAAATCTATTTAATTATTAATTAATTATTAATAATAATTATTAATAACCCATTTAATAATTAAAATTATATTAATATTTATCTTTATTGAATATTCCAGCAATTAATTCTAATATTTTTTTTCTCATTTTCGATTTATGTAACAATGACAATTTCGACCTCCGCCAAAAAGTTATTTTTGCCATAAATCTCAAACAGTGCATCATAATGACCCGATTCAAAAATATAATTTCATCAGAATTTAATTTCCCACTACCCTAAGGGTGTCTATGAAATAAATTCAATTATCTTTTTAGTTTATATTTTTCAGCGATTTCGTGACAACAATAACGAATCAATTCTGATTGGATCAATTCTATGTTTCATAAAAATATTAAAAATAATAAATGCGATTTCGTTCTTGTGGAACTACAAAGGGGATAAATGGACATACGTACTTAAGCTACGGTGAAAGTGAAGAACTTTCACCAACTTCGATTACATTCCACTATAACTCAAAGCTGAACTGTTTAGTACAAATTGATTATATCTTCCTAACCACAGGTGTCCATTGATACAATCAAATTATCAGAATCTAGGTTTTTGTTTTATTATGCTTCTCATAAAAAAAGAAGGTAAAATTACCTTTCTTCCCTTTTGACGACACTACCTTAATCTATGATTATTACAAACTACTAACCCAACAGATTATTAATCCGTTTAGCTGATCATGACTACTTATTTGTTTCCCACGAATTATAATAAGAAAATCATAAACTTATTATCCGTATCTGCAACCATGCAACTTATCTCGGTCAAATGTCTGATCCCAAAATAATGGCATTGGGAATATGCTCGTAAACTTTAACCAATAAATCGAAGACCATGTAAAATAAAATGTACAAGTTCATGATTGTCAAGACCTCAACCGATTCCATCCAATCATTATTATGACTTTATCATACTTTCATCAGTGACGGACTTATGTGATGATTTCTCATATAAGTCTAGCCCGTCCAGTACGAAGACACTTCATACCTAATGAACTTAACAACGCAGGACAACACTATAATTCGGTAATAGATCACCACATTAATATGTAATAAATTCCATCAATAGTTATTCTCCATTAGAAGTTCCCACTATCCAGTTTAGACTATGGACAATTTAAGTTCTTTATTTGTGCTCGTTAAACCTCCTCACATAAACTAAATGTGATTTCAATATACAAATGTTAAGGTAAAGAACCATGGATAAAAAAATTGAATTTATAGTTTTAATCCAGTGGATTACTATATAAAATTGTCATTAATAAGAACTGTTCATAAAAAGGCAGATGACCAAGAGCTTATACTAGCAGAATTAACATTTGAATAAAGGGCATATATCTAATATGTCCAACACCAAAAGGTTAGGCACTGTTTCTCCCTTTTATTAATGGAGAATTTTTTCCATTAATTCTGAAAAATCAAGGAAAAAGGTCAACCCATTTACCTATAAATAGGAGGCCTCTCCTCCTTACTTTTCATATTCAATTCTCTCTCGAAATTCAAAGTTTCTCTCTCTAGAAAACTCAAAATCTCATCATCCCGTTGGTCCATTCTCCCCGCTTGTCTGGCATCGACTCTCTCCTACGTCACGAAGACGCTCCCAGGCCTGCCAGGAAACCCCAGATGTAAACTAGTCATACGATTACGTCGCTGATACCCGTGTCGTATGAGATTTCATACCCTCGCCGCACAACTCAGCCAACATTCACGCCGCCGGTAATACCCTCGTCATAAACGAAGGTCACCCTCACGCTGCCATTAGCAATTCCAATGATGATACAAACCACCTCGTTATTCCTCCATTAAACATTAACCCTTAACTACATGATGACCTGATCCTACTCGACCACAACTAAGTACGTAGGCAGCCTTGCTATAGTGACAGAGTGCGACATTAATTTTTTTTTTTTGCAAGTCCTCCCTCGCTGCCGAAGACCTCGGTGAGGAAGGGAAATCCATCAAGAAACCTCTAGAACAGCTCGGACTCCACCTTTGCCCGCCAACACGACCACCAGGTCTGGCCTGAGGCTTGAACGGTGGATCGGGTTCATAGTTAATCCATTTTCGAGGAGCTACCAAGCATCAATCTCATACCCCCATCAACATTCTTCTATAGATCCCGGAGTACGACAAATATCATTTGACATGACGAGCTTTACAAGTGCTTTGCAACGCGCGACGAAACATCCGATGACCAGCATCGCACTCAACACAAGAGACTAATGCCTCATCAAACGGAATCAACCGCCTTGCTAAGCCTCACCAACGCCTGACAAGGAGAACAACAACATTCAACTCATCTCACAGAGGTCCATTCCCACTGAGGATGAGGAAACCACGACATATAGCAACAGCACCGGAGGTCTCCATGCTTCCCCTGACTCTCGTCGAGGTTGCCCGAAGAGTCGCCAGGAGGGTTTCAAAGATGAAGACCTTGACGTTAAGGAAGACTTCCAGAACGCCCTGGACCCTTGCCATGATCGTCCGGAGGGTCGCTATGGGGTTCGCCAAGCCGAAGACCTCGACGATACCAAAGACCGCCAAAATGCCCCAAACCCTCGCTGTGAGTTTAAGCTTAACTTAGTCTGTCACATTGAGGAAGTCCGCCAGGGTACCGACCAGAACCAAGGAGCGACAAATGTTCAGCCCAGCTTGGGTGTACACGAGCAGAATGACCGGATAGAAAGCAAGCCCGGCCAATGGCAGACGAGCAGGCCAGGTTGGGGAAAGAGAAGCTGTCCGAGCGGGAAAGGGAAAGTCAGCAACTACCCAGCAAGGAAAGCACGTAGCTTGAGGAGCAAGCAAATATCGAGTCAAAGATTTGACGAGAATATTTAGGGTAGTTTCCCGATTTTATGCGATTCGGTTAGCTAGGGTTTCACTTTGAGAGTGGCTATATAAACCTAGCAGTGTACACTTTGTATAATGCTGAGTCCATTAGAGTTTTTTTGAGTTCATCTTCTTGTATTTGCCTTTGATTATCAATAGAGAAATTTCTTCTCCCAAAAGTTTGTGTTCTTCAATTTTCTGTTCGATTTCTTTGGTGTTGTTCGTGTTTCTTCGCAGATCCATGATTTGGGAACCAACTAGTGGTATCAGAGCCTCAATCGAAGAACATGTCTTCATCAGAGTCACCGATCAAAGGAGCTCTGGTAGCGCAGAAACCAGAATCCAGAGAAGGCACAGTTACGCTCCATTACCCCATGCTCACGAAGAACAACTACGCCATGTGGGCGTTGAAGATGAGGGTAAATCTGTAGGCGCTGGGAGTTTGGGAGGCCGTAGAGAATGGCGGTGTCGAAGGGCACGAGAAAAGAATGGCTCTAGCCGCAATCTACCAAGCAGTTCCAGAAGATGTTCTTCTCACGCTCGCCGAGAAGGAATCCGCGAATGAAGCATGGAAAACTATTCAGACCATTCACATGGGCGCATATCGCGTCAAGGAGGCAAAGGTCCAGACCTTGAAGAGTTAGCTCGAGGTGATGAGGATCAGGGAGAGCGAATCATTTGATGATTTCGCTATATGGCTCACGTCCATTGTGACCGGCATACGCTCGCTGTGAGACAAGGTGGAAGAGACCACCGTCGTCAAGAAGTTTCTCCGAGCAGCGCCTCACAAGTACATGTAGATCGTGACATTGATAGAGCAGTTCGGCAACCTCAAGACCATGACGGTCAAGGTGGTTGTTGGTCGCCTCAAAGCCCACGAGGAGAGACTTCGGGGTTACGGTGACAAAGAAGAGGAGAAGAACCTTCTACTCACGCATGAAGAGTGGACAGCCAGACAGCGGAAAATCGGGGGAGCCGAGTTTTCTTCAAATTCCACAGGTCGGAGCAGCTTTGGTGGAGATTTCCGAGTATGCAGACAAGGTCGTGGACGAGGTCGAGGTCGCGGAAGTAGTGCACCCCGTCTAGGAAGCACGACCATGAGAGACAAGAGCACAGTGAAGTGCTACAGTTGTCAGAAGCTTGGGCACTTTGCATCTGAGTGCCGGAGCATAAACCACGGTGAAGAGGCGAATCTAGCGAGATTCCCAGACGACCAGCCGGCATTGCTGTTTGCAAAGCAGAAAGCGCACCTGGACGAGTAGAATGACGAAAATGACGCCAAGGCCCGGGCAAAAGTGATCAGTGTGCCGATCAGCTCAGAGGCCGAGCAAACCTGTCTGGAGGAAACCAGCGAGAAGGTCTTCCTTATTGAGGATAAGGTTATTGCAAATATCCTCGTAGACGGAGAGAAGAAAGTCAGTACCGACGTATGGTACTTAGACAACGGAGCTAGCAACCACATGATAGGGGATCGAGTTAAGTTTGAAGAGCTCGATGAGATGATCACGGGCAACGTGAAATTCGGCGACGGATCAGTCGTATAGATCAGAGGCAAAGGGTCAATCCTGTTCGAGTGCAAGAATTGCGACCAGCGTCTGATGACCGAGGTGTATTTCATCCCAAAGTTGAAGAGCAACATCATCACTCTAGGGTAGATAACTGAGATCGGGAACACGGTGGTGCTGTCAGGGTCCTAGCTAAAGATATTCACCAAGGAAGGAGAGTTGTCGATGAAGGTGGAGCGGACACCCAATAGACTCTACAAGATTCTCCTGAAGCCGTGCCATCCCGTCTGTCTTATGGCTTCGATAGCAGACCCGGCTTGGCTATGGCACGCACGGCTTGGACACGTGATTTTTCACGCGCTCAATATGATGAGGGAGAAGTAGATAGCCTTCGGCGTTTCCAAGATTCAACAGCCCGACCAGCTATGTGAATGCTGCATGATCGCGAAGCAGGCGAGGATACCTTTTCTGATCAACGCCAAATTCTGAGCAGAAAGACCCCGTTGGTGTATGCAGATCTATGCGGTCCACTCACCCAAGCAACATTGGCATGTAACAAGTAGTTTCTTTTCTTGTTGATGATTACAGTCACTGCATGTGGTTTTATATGCTTAAGGAGAAGAACGGAGCATTTGAGGTCTTCAAGAAGTTCAAGAAGATCGTGGAGAATGGCTCGGTGCACAGGTTAAAGGTCTTGTGTACAGACCGAGGAGGAGAATTCACTTCCCAACAGTTCAGAGAATTCTGCGACCAGGAAGGAGTTCAACGTCACCTCTCCGCACCCTACACGTCGCCCCAGCAGAATGGCGTGGTGGAAAGACAAAATCGAATTGTGATGAACACAGCGAGGAGCTTGCTCAAGAGCATTCAAGTTATAGCCAGGTTATGGGCAGAAGCAGTAAGACATACGGTCTACCTGCTTAATCGCTTGCCGACCAAGGCACTAAGAGAGCGCACTCCCTACCAGGCGTGGAATGGGAAGAAACCCCACTTAGAACATTTGAGAGTGTTCGGGTGCACCGCATATGTGAAGATTGCGGTGCCAAATCTCAAGAAGGTGGATAATCGGAGTCAGAAGATGGTGTACCTTGGCACTTAAGACGGAAGCAAGACACGTAGACTCTACGATCCACGACGCGGCACACTCCAAGTGAGCAGAGATGTTGTGTTTGAAGAAGAGATGAAGTGTGATTGGCGCAACGACAAAGGAGAACCCGAGCCGAACTCAGCATAGTTCAAAGTCGAAGATGAAAAGGGCCTTATCGAGCAGGATCAGCCCGGAACACCCAGCTCGGGAACAGTCTTGCCAAGCACGAGAGAATCCAGCCCGGGAGAAAACAGCCCGGATACACCACGGACACCAAGCCCTAGATGGACCTGCCCGTCCAGCTCGGGAGATTCCTCCATCAAAGATGGCCCAAGGGGATTCCAACCCCTAGCAGACGTCTACGATCAGACTCAAGAAGTAGAGATGAGCCTGGAGGAACTTTATTTATTGAGCGCAGAGGAGCCGGCTAACTACCAGGAGGCAGCAGCCGAGCAGGAGTGGCAGGAAGTAATGAAGAAGGAGATGGAGTCCATTGAGAAGAACAGGACATGGGAGCTCACCGACCTGCCCAAAAGTCATAAACCCATCGGCCTGAAGTGGGTGTATAAGTTGAAGAAGGACGCCGAGGGGAACGTCCTTAAGCACAAGGCAACGCTGGTAGCCAAAGGCTACGTGCAGAAGAAAGGCATATACTTCCAGGAAGTCTTTGGAAATTTATTATCAGGATGTCAAATCTGCATTTCTAAACGATGACCTCGAAGAAGAGGTGTACATTACGCAAACCTAGAGGTTCGGCGTCACGGGCAAGGAGCAGAAGGTGTACAAACTATCCAAGGCCTTATACGAGTTAAGACAAGCACCAAGAGCGTGGAACATCCGTCTTCACAAGAGCTTGAAGAATCTTGGATTCACAAAGTACCTGAGGGAGCAGGCAGTCTACACCACGAATACCGGGCAGGAAACTCGGATCGTGGGAATATATGTGGACGACCTGATCGTCACTGGATCCAGTGCAGTAGGAGTAGATGGATTCAAGCAGCAGATGATGGCCAAATTCGAGATGAGTGACCTCGGATTACTTTCGTACTATCTCGGTCTCGAGGTGGAACAGAAGGACTACATCACGCTAAAGTAGTCGGCCTACGCAAGGAAGATCCTTATGCAGTTTGAGACGGCGGATTGCAACCCGAGCAAATACTCAATGGAGGTGAAGTTGCAGCTCGGGAAGGATGCTGAAGGGAAAGGACTGGATCCCACGGAGTACAGACGCGTGATCGGGTGTCTGAGATACCTTACTCACACCCGACCAGACATTGCACACGCGGTTAAGATAGTCAGTCGATACATGAAGAAGCCCACAAGTGCACACCAGCAGGCGGTGAAGCACATCTTGCGATACGTGAAGGGCACGACATACTACGGGATCCAGTACAGCAGAGGAAGTGTAGTAGAAGTACTAGTCGTCTTTACAGACAGGGATTTGGCCGGTGATATTGATGACAGTAAGAGTACCGGAGGGATGGCGTTCTACCTCAACGGAAACCTGATCACTTGGCAGTCTCAAAAGCAGCAGACCGTAGCTCTATCATCATGTGAAGCAGAGTTCATGGCGGCAACCGCATTAGCGTGTATGGCTATGTGGTTGAAGGGGCTACTAAGTGAAGTGACTAGATCTGAGCAGAGACCGGTTACTCTCTAAGTGGATAACAAGTCTGCAATTGCGTTGATGAAGAATCCAGTATTCTATGGACGGAGCAAACACATTGACACAAAATTTCATTACATTCGTGAGTGTGTAGATAAGCGAGAGATCATCGTGGAGTTTGTCAACACAAGGGAGCAATGGGCAGATATACTTACCAAGGCTCTGGCGAGATGAGAGAGCTGCTCGGAGTGAAGAAAGTAGAAGCGAGTCAAGCTTATGGGGGAGAATGTGAGCTTAAGCTTGACTTAGTCCAACACATTGATGAAGTCAGCCCGGGTACCGACCAGAACCAAGGGCAGCCAAACGTTCAGCCCAGCTCAGGTGTACACGAGTAGAATGCCCGGATAGAAGGCAAACCCGGCCAGGGGCTAACGAGCAGGCCAGCTCGGGGACAGAGAAGCTATCCGAACAGGAAAGGGAAAGTCAGTAACTACCCAGCAAGGAAAGCACGTAGCTTAAGAAGCAAGCAAAGATCGAGTCAAAGATTTGACGAGATTATTTAGGGTAGTTTTCCAATTTTGTGCGATTCGGTTAGCTAGGGTTTCAGTTTAAGAGTGGCTATATAAACCTAGCAGTGTACACTTTGTATAATGCTGAGTCCATTATAGTTTTTTGAGTTCATCTTCTTGTATTTGCCTTCGATTATCAATAGAGAAAATTCTTCTCCCAAAAGTTCGTGTTCTTCAATTCTCTGTTCGATTTCTTTGGTGTTGTTCGTGTTTATTCTTAGAACCGTGATTTGGGAACCAACACTCGCCATGCTCATTTGGAGGGTCACCAGGGAGTTCGCAAGGCCGAAGACCTCAACAGTACCAAAGACCACCAAAAAGCCTTGAAGCCTCGACAGGCTCATCTGGAGGGTCGCCTGCGAGTTCTCCATGCCGAAGACCTCAATGATACCGATGAATATCGAAACATCTTTGACCCCGCCAGGCTCGCTTGGAGGGTTGTTAGGCCGGAAGCTCGGCCGTGGATTAGGTTCACAGATAATCCATTTTTTAGCATTAACAAATCTTAATTAGAACAAGGGTTAATTGTGTTAAAAATTCTAAACCTTTTCGTAAATGCTCAGTTGTGTACCCAAACATTAAAATGGTAGGTAAAAGTACCTAAAATGGCTGCTTTGTTGCATACCAACAAATTTCGTATAACATCATTAGCATTTTTAGGTTTTTTTTTATGGGGTTTAAGGTACTTTCATCTAAAAACCCTAACAATGACCCTAAAAAAAATCATAAATTTTGTTGGTCTGCAACAAAACAGCGACGTTGGGTACGTTCACTTACCATTTTAGAGTTTTGATAGACAATAGAGCATATGGACAAAAATTTGGTATTTGTAATGCAAATAACCCAAATAATAATATATTATTCTTTCTCCAATTGTACTCCCAACAAAAATCAAAACATGTTATGTATAATGTGAAATGCTCATTTATTTACACACTATATTAGTCAACAATTGTATGCTCCAAATTTCATATAAATAACCCCCTAAGTGGATGAATAAAATTCACCCTCACATTTCTACACTTACATTTATCTCACTCTTATCATACTCCAAATCCTCTCTATCTTCTCTTTCATAAATTATATCCCACACTCATCCATTATACCATATACTCATCACCAAATTTCTTACCACTTAAAATCAAGGTGCAAAATTTAGTGATTTTACAACACGTTATCAAAACGATCACTCTACGGTAAGTTCAGAGCAAGGTATATTAAACTGTGGACAGAAAATTTTATAATTATTATTAATATTTTATAACATCATATTACTATATACAGGAAGCTCTGCCACCTTATAGTAATGTGATGGGATCTACCATAATTAATTATTTTTTATGAATAACATCATCTTACCATAAACAGGAGGCTCTGCCACCTTATGATAATATGATTTACAATAGTTAACTTTTTTATGTATAATATCATTTTATTATACAAAGGAGGCTCTTCCACCTTATAGTAATATGATGTGATTTACAATATTTAACTTTGTTATGTATAACATCATTTTATTATACAAAAGAGGCTCTGCCACCTTATAGTAAAATGACGTGATCTACATCTAACGAATATTTATCTTCAAGTAATATCAAATTACTATATACAGGCTCTGCGACCTTATAGTAAAGTTGATATTAATTGAAATTAATTTTAAGTTCTTCATTTTAATATTCCTATAATTAATATTATACATATTCATAATGTTTGTCTATTTTTTACATCTCATTTTATGACATTACATCATTAATTACATTATGTTTGTATATTTCCAACGGTAATAAACGGCTATAAATGGCTAGGTTTTACACTATAAATACAAGTTTATCAAACTACACAAAATTCACATCTCTTATTCTACCTCATATTTTCTCTTCAAGTTTAGCCGATAAAAATGGCTAGACTAATGTTAGTTTTTCTAGCCATAATGATCATTGTATTTAATGTTAGTATTTTCATCTTTCATATTACACCAGAGGAATTTTATTTTTCCTTAAAGGTGGTTGTATTCATGTATCTCGCTTTATTATTTACAATCTTTGTAGACTTTTATATTTTTAATTAAATCTAATGAATTATTTTATTTTCATGTTAGTTATCACCATGTCGAATCTTGTGAAGCTTGAATTCAGCCTCTTGATATCACTGGCTATAATTACATGCCTTGGACAATAGATATTGAGATGCACTTGGAGTCAATGAATCTTCTTGAGACACTCAAGAAAGTAAATGAATCGTCAAGGACGGACAAAGCAAGATCTTTAATCTTCTTTCGCCGACACCTTGATGAAAGCCTCAAAAATGAATATTTCACTGTGAAAGATCCAAGTGAGCAGGTGAAAAATCTCAAAGAAAGATACGATCACCAAAGGGATGTAATGCTCCCCATTTTCCGCGATGAATGGACAGCTTTGTGGTTCCAAGACTACAAGAAAGTTGAAGACTATAATTCTGCAATGTTCAGAATCGTAGCCCACTTGATATTTTGTGGGGTAACGATAACTGACGTTGAAATGCCGGAAAAGACTTTTTCTACTTTTTACACATCAAATGTAACCCTACAATAACCATATTGTGTAAGGGGTTACTAAAAGTATTCTAAACTAATTGTTTGTCTCCTCATCGCAGAAAAGAATAATGAGTTGCTGATGAAAAATCATCAATCTCGCCCGACCGGCTTAAAAGTGTTTTCTGAAGCAAACGCTATCAATTCCGATGAGCCTGAGCTCAAGAACTAATTTCAGGGTCGAGAGCGAGGTCGTGGGCGAGGCCGAGGTCGTGGTCGTATTTACGGACGTGGACGAGGTGGTTATAATCCCTCTTATAAGTCCGCTAACTACTATCATAAAAGGCAGCAACACGGGAGGAGCCAAGATGACCCCTCTAAAAAGGGAAAAGAGTTTATCTCCCAAAAAGGCTTTGAAACCACTTGTTTCAGATGTGGCACAAAAGGGCACTGGTCAAGAGCTTGCCGAGCCCCCACCAGACTTATGCAAACTCTACCAAGAGTCCATGAGGGGAAAAAGGAAAGAGAAAGAGGTCAACTTTATTGACAAGAACGAATCCACTGATATCCAAGCATCCGACTTTAATGATATATATTCTCATGAATTTGATACTCAGTCTGCAACTGAGAACGCCATGAAATATATGTTTATCATAATTCATAAATCAGGGAAGAAATACATACTTGAAAAACTACCAATGCTCCATACAGTATTACATTTTACGTATATAAGTGTAATTGAATCAAATATGGTAGTTGCCGAACCTTCAATATTTACCATATGGCATGACCAACTAGGTCATCCTTGTTCAACCATGATGCGAAGAGTTATTGAAAATACACATGGGCATCCATTGAAGGACCAGAATATCCCTCAAGGAAAAATATTCCAGGGTAAAACTTGTTCTCTCAGAAAGTTAATCATAAGACCTGATGCGGATTCAGGAGTGACTAGCAGTAATATGCTTAGCGGGATTGGAAATGCTAGCAGTGCTAGAGGGAATAGCAAGACCACGATGCATAACGGTAATGGAGATAGCCGGAGTACTAGAGGTACTAGCGGGCACAATGAGAATGGTATTTACTTGGTTCCCAAATCTAAATTTGTTGTGTAAGGGTTGCCCTTGGTAATAGTGTTAGTCTTAATTATGTTAGTGAGTGTATTTATTTCCTAATTAGTCCAGGGGTTATGTATGGTCTTTATTAGTGTTTTGCGTCTTGTAATGGGCGTAAAAGGCATTTACAGTCGTGGGGACTTGGTGTTATTTTTATGGGGCTGCTTTGGGTATTTGTGGAGAAGTTGGAAAGCCTTAGAAAGTAGCTGGAGAGGCTGTACGAAAATGTAAGCTATCGGCTTTATTTAAAGAGCAAGCATGCATTGAGAAAGGAAGATTATGTTTAGTAAAAAAAAAACTCTCAAAGTTAGCTTTGTGAAACCCTCTTATCTCTTGGTGGATTCCTTGAGTGGCGAGTGCAGAAACTTATCTTTCGGTGGATTGTGGGAGTGGCGTTTCTTCTATCAGAAACTTATCTTTCGTTGGATTCCGGAAGTGGCGTTTCTTCTATCCTAGGCTTATCTTGGTGGATTCTGAGTGGCGCCGGTATCATTTGGTCTCAGAGCTCAAGTTGTAGCTTGTTCACGTTTTCGAAATCATCATCATCATGGCAAGATGTGGAAACCTTATTCCTCCTAACTTTTAGATGCCTTCGGAGTATGAAAGAGAGATGGAGATGGGTACCTTAAGAGAAGCGATGGCTGATCTCCAACCGAGTGTGCAGTGCCGACAGTGCAAGGGCACAAAGAAACCACCGCCTCTGGCGTGCGCACAACAGAGTGCGCATGGATGACATGGAAGACCTCCGCCACCATCTGAATCACTTCGATCGCGAAGGAGGTCTCTGGCAACGCATCAACCGGCGAAGAGAAAGGTCCCACCACCAAGGAGACTCGGACGACGCGAACTCTGAGTCGTCTGAGACACTTCCGTACGCCGCACCTCGCCGCACGACGGGACAAGTGAATATAGGCCCGACGCCTCCACAGGAAACAAGGCTGGAAAGTGAAGTCCAGGCCCCAAGAAGAGAAATAAGAGAGCTTGCCATAGCCAACAGCTCCGATCCCGTTGTAAAGAGCATCGCATAGGGAATCATCTCCCCTCTCGCCGACCACCTGCTCGCTGAGGATCTTGACGGAGATTTTCGGACCCCCCCTGAACCTCATCAACGGCGGTACAGGCGACCCACCTACCACTGGGTCTAGTATCAGTTCTCCATGCGGGTGAAGAAGTGTTTTCCCTCCACAATGTGTCACACTTTCTGCCCCACTCTCGCAGGGGCCTCCTTTGCATGGTACCAACGATTTCCCAAGGGGTCGATCAAATCATCTCCCGCTTCACGAGCTCGATAACCCAGCGCAAAGGGAATTCGTACCTATGGTCGCTTAAACAACGCAATGGCGAATCTCCCCAGGCTTATTTAAAAAGGTTCACAGAAGAAGCTAACAAAGTCGTTAGCTACATCGACGATGATGTTGTCACCGCAGTGATTGACGGCCTCCCAATGGGCGAATTCTCACGCTTGCTTGTCAAGAAAAGGAAAAAATCCATGACTGAATTAATGGCAAGGGCTGCGGAAGATATCGCCGCCGACGAATACTTCATCAGCAGAAATCAGCTCAACCAAGACGAGCTGAATTACGCTAACCAAAAGAATGTCAGTGACGAGCCTCAGAAGAAAAAACAACATCAGCAGCCTGAATCTAAAAGGCAACAGCGGCGACCCAGTCGGGAGGAGAATTTTTGAAGAAATGCAAACTACACCCTCTAATTGGGTCTCCGACTACGATCTTTAGTCTTCACGGGGAAAAGTTTGGCACCCCCCGACCACTGTTGAATCAATCCGGGAAGGATAATAGTCGGTACAGTGATTATCACCAGGATCACGGGCACACGACCTCCGAATGCTGGCATCTGAAAAAGCAAATTGAGCAGCTCATCCAAGACGGGCAATTGAAACTCGTGGCGAAGATCGGGAAATCAGATAATCCCCCACCTCGAGAGACGTAACAGCCCCGAGACGACAGCTCGAGCAAACCTCGCCCAAAGAAGTACCGGGCTGTTGCCACTATCACGTCATATCCACCATCCTAGGCGGACCAGAAACTGGGGACTCCAACACCAAGCGAAAAGGGTACGCCCGAGCCCTACAAAGTGATGGTGAGGAACACTATATCTATATGGCGAGCCTCGTCAGTTCAGTAGCAGTGCTTCCCAGCCAAACCATCACCTTCACGAAGGAAGAAGCTCGCAGAATCTCGCACCCCCGGAATGACGCAATCGTTGTCAAAATTCTAATCGCCAACAACAGGGTGAAACGATTACTGATCGACAACGGCAGCTCAGTTGATATCATCTTCAAGGAAGCCCTAGAACGAATGAATCTAGGAGGCTCGTACCGACGTTAGTCAACACCCCGATCTACGCATTTAACGGAAAGCCAGACCTCGCCGAAGGAGCCATCGACTTTCCCAACACATTTGTGTCAGAAGATGGGGCCCTGGTAACCAAAATGGTCAGGTACCTCGTAGTAGATTAACTCTCATCATACAACATCATTATGGGAAGACCGTCCCTCAACACACTTCAGGCCATCGCCTCAACCTTCCACCTTCTTGTGAAATTCCGAACGGAAAACGGGATACGGATCATAAAGGGGAGCCAACGAGAATCCCGAACGTTGTACATAACATGGATCATTTTCTCCAAGCTGCGGCCGTTTCCAAAATAAGAAACGGCCGTTTCCAACTGGCGGCTTTATTTTAAAAACGCCACGGCTTGGTTCAAGCATTATGACGGCAAAGTTTATAAGTTACCGCGGTTATTTATTTCAAAGAGGCCGCGGCTTCTGTTTTAAGAGATGTCGCGGTTACGTTTTAACAACATAACGCGGTTCTTTTTTACCAGTAGCCACGGCTGGGTTTTGTGTAAACCACAAATTTGCTGACAGAAAAGCCACGGCTAACGTTATCATTTCACTGTAGCAGTTACATTTTAACAATATAACACGGTTGATTTTTACCAGAACTCGCGGTTGGGTTTCGTGTAACTCACATATTTGCTGACAAAAAAGCCGCGGCTAATGTTATCACCCCTATGCTGCGGTTGAGATATTGGAATAGCGCTGTTATCACAAAAGCAAAGCCGCAGTTAAATTTAGTAGGATACCGTATAAATCAGCCGCGATTTTTTAGTTAAGGACCGAGGCAATATTTTGGTAAAAAAAAATAGGGATCAACAACCTTTCAGAGACGTTGAAACAAATAATGGCTGTGATAATGTAGAAATCAAGCTGCGGCTGCACTGTTTTCCAACCACGTCTCAGAGCCGTGCTAAAATATTTGCTCACAAAGTACCACGCGTCTATAAACCACGTTTCAAAACTGTCCTCAAAGGTTTCAAGGACTGTTTTAAGCCGTCCTCAAATCAGATATTTGTAATAGTGTTACTTTCATCAGTAGTAGACTTACGTGATGATTTCACATTTAAATCTAGTCCGTCCAGTATAGAGACTCTTCATACCCAATGTACTGAACAGTTAATTGATCATCACACTAATGGTTCTAGAGTTCATCAATATTAGCTCTCGATTAGATGCTTCCACTTTCCAATCTAGACAATGGGCCTACTTTATTTAAGTTCTTAACATAGTGCTTGTTAAACCCCTCACATAGACTATGTGTGATAACATAGCAAAATTGCAAAACGTAAAGAACTAAGGATGAAACATCTAATTTTATAATATCTTGGATATAACTATATAAGATTAACATTAATAAAATCTATATTATTTAATAGAAAGATGACCACGATGTTATGCAAATGGGATTAGCATATGAATAGATATTATAGTATAAAATATGTTAAACAATCTCCCACTTGCAATGTCTATTAGTAGGACCAGCCTTTATTCTCCAACGAGAATATTCTTAATGACTTTTATCTTGCCTATACTTTTTGCCTCATCAATGAGGTAGAATATATATATATATATATATATATATATATATACCTTAATTTAAGCTTCCTTATTTACTTTAAAAAATTTCTCAAGTGACAGATATTATAAAAATGTTTTTGGCTAGCATTGTCCTATGGAATATATTTACTAACAAAACTTACATATCACACAATTTATTCCAATCATTTCTGATCAATAACGTGTTCTCGAGTTTCAAAATTACCATAAACAACACTTATTCTTGTCGATGAGATTATTAGTGTAGGTCTCATAAACAGTTAATCTTGAAAACTCTAGGTCTCTGATGAACTGATCAAACCCTTTTCAAGTTTGTAAGACCTTAAGATTTGCTTAATTCTAGAACGGTATTAAGCTGCAAATCCGCATCCTAGCCTTGCGTAATCCACGTAGGTTTTGTCGACTAGTTATTAAGAAAAACATAGTTTATTAACACCCGCCATTTCTTGTAATCAAGTATTCAGGCTATGGATAAGAGAATTTGAATAGATAGCATAGTAATCAGAGAGAAATTTTCTTCAATGTCTTTTCACACCTTATTTTAGGGAATAAACCTCGATTACAACTCTAACTATGGAGACTTTCTCTTTTTCTATAACATCTTGTAAATAGAAATCCACATGTTACATTTTTAATTTTCAATCATGATTGTCAGTAATCATAATTTCTCGGTTTCTTTTAGAATTATAATTCTTCTTATTTTAAGAATTAGAAGAAAAGTCAACATCTCTGTT
Organism: Parietaria judaica; assembly: GCA_954871525.1. Taxonomy (NCBI): domain Eukaryota; kingdom Viridiplantae; phylum Streptophyta; class Magnoliopsida; order Rosales; family Urticaceae; genus Parietaria; species Parietaria judaica. The sequence goes on from OX940860.1 coordinate 59,583,686, forward strand.
TAGCGTAAACACGTGTTGATATCTAGTCGGCGCTCTTAGCTCATGATCAGCTTACACAGCTTCCCACTACGTCTGAGTAATTTTTAATTCGCATTGTGGTTCCCTTTATCATCACCTTTTACGTAAGATTAAATGAAAACGTTCATCTTAAGATTGAAGTTACTAATTTACTTCAAATGCCATGTTCATCAAGATTTTTCTATCAATGTCGCATATAAGCCATTGGTAGACCTAAAAGATTTCTTAAGAACATTTATTTAGTGTTACTTTCATCATCATTGAGTTCATAGTATCAAAGACACAACGATTTTAATAATTAAGAATTTATCAAAACTTGTGCTCATTTATTGTTCGGAGTTGTTCCCAAGACATACGCGGAAAATTAAATTTGTCAATAAGCATAATCGTGTGGGGTAAACTTTTTAAAAATAATTAACCAAATTTAAGTCCCATACCAGTAATTCCTATTACCCAATCTGGCTTACACAACTGAAAATTAATTTTATGTCCATGATCGTGATAAAAAAATTTCTAATAATTTTTCCATAAATAAACCTAGTGATTTGTATTCGGGTTTGAGCAATAATAAATTATTTTCACATCAATTAATACAATTCATACCATATCTTTATCTGATGATTTCGGCTGCACACTTTGATCTTATTCTGATCCGGCTTTTTTTTTTGGAATTTGCGCCTCATCCATCTGCGAATTCGGTGGTGGAATATCTCGTAAAAATATTCCGATATATACTCCAGAATTAGACTGCCAGAATGTGTAGGCGGCTTTGAATAATCACGGAACTCCGACAAGTCTGAACCGAAAATTTTCTCTCTAGATCCAATTCGAAAATCACACACAGAGAGAAAGAGAGATGGCGAATTTCTCAGAGAGACAAGAGTGTGCTTTCTAATTTCTGGTTCACCTTATTTATATGTAAAACTAAATCTTAACCAACTTGAGATATTCTTTCAATATCTTTTATTTAATCATAAAGATTAAATAAGATAATGAATATTATTCAAATTATTATAAATCTTTCAAGAAATATTTAATTTTAGATTTAAATAAAACAAATCTTCTAGAATAAAATCTTCCAAGATTTATATGTCCTTAATTTTTCAAAAACATACAAACATATATCTTTTAATTTCAAAAATAATTTTTAATTCAAAAAATCAAATAATTCGTATAATGGTTAATATAAATCTATTTACTTAAAATTAATTATAATAAGAAACAATAAAAATAAAATCTAATAATTAAAATTATATTAATAGTTATATATTCCAGGAAATAAATCCATTATTTAATTATATCTTATTATAACGCCTCCCCTCTCTCGGATTCGTTACTTCTTGTTATTACTTGATAAAGTCCCAATTTAAAAAAAAAAATTAACGAGAAAATATTTAAAATTTTGAAAAACTTCAATACAGTTTATATAACAAGTACACGGGACTAGACTTAAAATTTTCAAACAAAATATACGAGATTTTGGAGCTCCTTATTTATGAAAAATAAATCAAAGATTACGGAAAATCAAAAGATCGATTCTACCGCCGTATACACCCGTATATGCCGCGACATTGATCCTGCTCCATCCGCAATTCATCGATTGTTTCGTGATTCTACAATACAACTATATGAGTGAGCTAACGCTCTGTGCGTAAAAGCTTTTCATTACTCACATCATAATTCACATAATGCAATGTCATGCTATACCATTTTATATCTTTTTATATATATAGTATTGAGCCCTTCGTACGTACCAGCGCGCAATAAAACCAATGGGGGACTGGGGGCGCGACCCTAACCAAGTCAGCCCGCGGCAAACATCTAACCACGTATCATTTGAGACTACGTGACTCGATACAGTCGGAGGCTTCATACACATTGTAATCAGAGACTACGCAACCCGATACAATGGAAGGTGCGTATTTAACTAAAAATCTCATATATATATATATATATATTTAATGTCACTATAGATTATATGTATGACTATATGTTCATGCTTTCTCAATTTACTCATATGGTATATTCATGCTTTCTCAATATGATCATATCGCATATCTAATATATATCATTAAACAATGCCATAAAATGGCATAAGTCGTGCACACATGTACTTCACACCACGCACAATCACACAAACCAGATTATTATTGTTATGTTGTATCGAGTACTTTTACGTACTTTACTCCTATCGAAACACGAGTCGGTTCTTCCTTCGAATACGAAATTCCTGATATTTAAAATATTAAATATCAATTTTTGAAATTAACTAAAATTTCCACATTACGCTGGTTATACACTCTTGCTATATATATATATATATATATAAATAAAAAGAAGTGTATCATAGCAACTTAAGGATAAATAAGTTAAGACTGTAACACGATCATTCTTAAAATTAGCTTAAAACCCATTTTTAATAACATATCCCATATAGGAAAATATTATTATATATAAAAATCACAATATTAGTCGTAAGTAAAACATTAGTATGCTATGATCCATAGATTACCATATACAAATAGCTTTGTATTTGAAAATATGATATGGTTAATAGACATATCAAGATACACATTTGTGCCTATGTATATTTCAGCAATTAAATCGTATTGATATATATACATATAAACCGTAGGAAAAGGTATGTATATATATAACTCATATATTAAAAATATGTATATACTTGTGTTATGTGCATTTTTGTAAAATATAAAAAATTGGGCCCATTTTGCCAAAAGTCAAAGCCCATCACAAAAGTCAAAGCCCATCACCAAAGGCAAAGACCGGAGGCCGACGAACCAAGACATTGGCGAGGCTCGGAGTCAAAAAGGCGAAGAGGACAAGGCGGAGAGGCGACAGGGCGACGAGACCGACAAGCCAACGAGCCGACAAGGCCGACGAGCCGACAAGCTGACGAGCCGACAAGCCGACGAGCCGACAAGCCGACGAGCCGACTAGGCGACGAGGCCGACTAGGCGACGAGGCCGACAAGGAGACAAGCCGACGAGGCGACAAGCCGACGAGGCGACGAGGCGACAAGCCGACGAGGCGACAAGCCGACGAGGCGACAAGCCGACGAGGCGACGAGGCGACAAGCCGACGCGGCGCCGAGGCGACAAGCCGACGAGGCGACGAGGCAACAAACCGACAAGGCCGACGAGGCGACGAGGTCGACGAGGCGACAAGCCGACGAGGCGACAAGCCTGACAAGCACCCTCGTCATAGCTTGACGAGGGCATAACTTGTAATTATTCCACACGACGAGGAGATCCGAGACCACGAAGATCTCCGGGAAATCCTACGGATTCCCCCGAACTCAACATACGGACTCGCGGAAAACCGGAATACATCAAAGACGAATCAAGAAGCACCGACGACCCCTTTTGGAGGGCTAGGGGCCTCGACAACCCCCCGTGTATCATGGGAAAAATTCACAGGCCCCTGGAGGTGCAATTTTAGGGAATTGGTCTTCCTATAAATAGGAGCATTCCCCCCTCATTTCCACACTTACTCACAACTTTCTCCAGAGCTACTCTCTCTAGCTTTCTCTCTCTAGAAAGTCGCCCCTCTCTCCCCCAATCAAGAATTGATAGCTTGTTGGCTGAGGCCCGACTAAGAGGAGATCTAGAATAGAGTCTCAGTCTCGACAAGGGAAGTTGCTCGACGAGTCAACGAAGGAGTCCTCGCCAGGTGGTCAAGCTCGCCAACACCGGCGAGGTCGACAAGGAGCATCCCACATCAGCTCTAAAACTCACACAAACTAGGCCCACAAAGCTGATGTTTGCAAATTTTAATGCTAAAAAAATGAAGAAAAATGGGTTCTATCCGTTCTAAAGTGAAGAAGACTATTTTTAAAGTTTATAAAAAAAAAAGCACTGGGAATTAAATTTTGGAACTTTTTAAAGTTTTATTTTTAATTTTCAAACATGAAAATCAAAGTAAAAAAAAATCCGGATTTTCATGATTTATTTATTTATTTACGATTTTTTATTACGCTAATTACAGGTTAATTAAGAAACTTTTTAAAATTTTAAAATTAATACGTAATCATTATTTTTCAACATAATTCTTTGATTTCTCAAAAATCATGTTGCTTGATTTTATTTATTTATTTTTACATTTTTTCTTGAAGTTCCAAATAAATTTAAAAAGCCTTTATTTACAGAGTTTACTTATGAACCTCCAAAAGTCCAAAAATCAAATAAAATATAAAAAATATGACTTTCAAATCATCAAGTTATATATATCTTGTCCTTAAATATTTTTAAATATTAAAGCCGTCTCAAAGCTTATTTGACAAGCATTTTTCAGAAATTTTTTTTACAAAGCCTAGTTCAATAAATTTTGCAGTTCTTTGGAGAGGACGGAGAGGAAACTTGCAGCTTTGATAACCTGGATCCTCGCCATATAATACAAGTTTCATTAATTTTGAAATAAAGTTTCTCGTGCAATACAACTACCCAACACACTAAGGTAATGTTATGCGTATTTTTTGGATTATATAAAAATTGGGCCCCATTAGAAAAGTAAAACCCCATTGAGAAATTCAAAGATCGAGAGCCCAAGACTCAGCTCATTTGGGCGGACCCTGGAAGCCCAAAATACGGAGCACAAGGCCGAAGTTCACGTCGCACTAGACGAGTCAGACAACTCGGCGAACCTTTGGACGAGCCTCTCGATGAACCTCCGGCGAATACCCTCGCTGGGCGACGAACTCCCTTGTCGAGCGACAAACCCCTTATCAAGGAGAAGCCACCTCGATCTCGTCAACCAAATTGACAGGGATATATCTGTTCGATCGGTATTAACTTTTTAATACAAGTAATGAACGCAACACATTGCGGCGGAAGTTCAAAATTTCGGTTTAATATGAAAACTCATTCTCGAATATTAAAACAACCATAACGATGTAAACGACATTCATGGAAGCATGCAAAATAATTTCAATACGTAAACAAGGTGAATAAATCCGATAAATCATATAACTAATTATAAGATTAGGATGCTCACAAATCCGGATTTATACACGGTTAACGTCGTCGCTCTTCACGATTCTTCCCTCCAATAGAATCAATAAGAACGAATGAGCTATTGCGATTCCTCCTCTTTTTTTCTCAAAAACGTTTTTCAAGCTCTCTCCAATGTTATGAGACTCATCTCTCCTCTCTTGGTATGTGAACACATTAATTTTAATCAATATTAAAACTAATAACATGCATGTCTTCCAAGTGTCACTTTGGAAGGTGACATGAATTGCATGTCATGCATATCTTCCAAGTTTCATAATATTATTTTCCAATCACCATGATTTTAATCTATGGATGATATGATGACACATCATCAATCCTCCCATGATAAGATTAACCAATGGGAATTAAGCAACTATTTTCTTCACCTTTTATTTATTAAATTGTAGTTTACATAATTATCATTATAATCATGCAACTTCTACTATTTAATAAAGGTAATCAAAATAACAATTTATTTATTTGATCATGAGAAAAATCGACTAAGAGAATATTTGTTCATACCAATTCCTTACTTAGAAATATTTCAATTCATTAATTGAACTTAATATGATTTCAATAAATCATATCTTATATATTTCTAACACGAATTTTGTTCATCAATCTCTTCCGAAAGTCTAACATTGAGACCTCATGGACCCACATGAACGAAGCTTTAGAATAAATTCCGGACAAAAAGTTCACAAACTTTTCCGAACTTTCAATTCATAATATTAGTCGATTCCCTTAAAGGACCAATATTGAAAATCTCTAAGTTCATATGCGTTTCTATTTTTGTTTGATGTGATACAATTATTCTTCACACGGTCCATGGTGTATTTTACGATATTACCCTTTGTGTGTATCAGTAACCAAGAGGAATTGTAAAATTACCGTTTTACCCCTTGGTTATTATTTCATCAACTCCTTTGTTGTTTGTGAACGAGAAAAACATAAAGTGAGATGTCACAACATGTCACATGTTTTATTTAGAGAATATATTATTCACTAAATACCAGGCCCGGTTTATTCGTTCACACTTCAAAGAACAAAGCATGATGTGATACTAATGCCAAGGCATTCTTTCAACACAAATTCCATATCTGTGAATCACACAGTTCAACGAAACAGTATTATGAAACCAACTTTCGGGCTTTAATCCTTTCCATTGGATCTTGCCCATTGATTAATCAAATGTCATAAAGTGTTACAAGAAGCTATGTACTCACTTCAGGATTTAGGTAATTACGGAAATACGCCTTGTTTGTGATTTTGAAGTTTCAAGTAATTAAACGGTTTTATCTCAAACTTCAAAGTGTCACTGGTCTCGTTCAATGTCTTTAATAAGACATCAAGAATAAACTACTAGAGTCACAACTCTCAATACCACAAGATCGGATATCAATAGTCTATTCAAACAATCACTGATCGGATTCGATTGCCCGATCGATCCTAAGATTGTGAACTGATCATTTCAAACTAATCAAGAAGAGGTATCTTGTTAAGTCTGTACTTAACTCTTCTTTCGTTGCTGATAGTTTCAGGGCATAGAAAAATATGCACAAACTCAAACTTAAATATAAGGATGAATATTTAATCTTTAATTAATTTTCAGCAAAAGGACATAATCGTATTATTACAATAAGTACTTTAGCCATAAACTATTTTATTTGCTAAAAGGTCCTTCATGTCTCCTTTGTGGGCATAAATCCCAACAAACTCCCACTTGACTCAAAGGAGATGTGAATGATCTTTCACTCCTAAGCCTTCCAGGTGTTTATCGAAAACTTTACTCGTTAAAGCCTTCGTAAACGGATCTGCAAGGTTGTCCAACGTTGAGATCTTCTTCACGTCCGCGTCTCCTCTTTTGACAATAGCTCGAATCAGGTGATATTTCCGTTCTATGTGTTTCGAGCGTTTGTGACTTCTTGGTTCCCTACAGTTAGCAACGGCCCCACTGTTATCACAATAAAGTGTAATGGGCCTGCTGACACTTGGAACAATTTCCAAGTACTTTAGGAATTTGCGAAGCCAAACAGCCTCTTTTGCGGCTTCACAAGCCGCCACATATTCGGATTCCATGGTCGAGTCAGCAATGCAAGATTGCTTGATACTCTTCCAGACCACGGATCCACCATTCAGGATAAACACAGATCCCGAAGTGGATTTCCTGGAATCCTTATCCACTTGAAATTCGGAATCGGTATATCCCGTTACAGTCAGGTCATTACCTGAGTATGCAAGCATATAATTTCTCGTTCTCCAAAGATACTTAAGAATATGCTTGACAGCAATCCAGTGCTCGGGTCCAGGGTTTGAGTGGAATCGGCTCACCACGCCTATTGCGTAACAAATATCTAGTCTTGTGCAAAGCATCGCATACATGAGACTTCCTACGGCTGAGGCGTAAGGAACGTGTCTCATGTCCTCTTCTTCTTGAGGAGTCTTTGGAGACTGCTTTTTAGAAAGGTGCACTCCATGACGAAACGGTAATAAACCTTTCTTGGAGTTTTGCATATTGAAGCGATCCATCACCTTATCAATATAAGATGCTCGAGAAAGCGCTAATTTTTTATTCTTCCGATCTCTGAAGATCTGAATCCCCAAAATGTAAGCCGCTTCTCCGAGATCCTTCATATCAAACTGTTTTGACAACTAGATTTTAACCTCTGATAACTTTCCCACGTCATTCCCAATGAGTAGTATGTCATCGACATAAAGAACCAGGAAAACCAGTTTGCTGTTATTTATCATTTTATAAACACGTGGCTCATCTACTGACTGCTCAAAGCCGTAGCCTTTTACAGTCTCGTCGAATCTGATATTCCACGATCTAGATGCTTACATAAGTCCATAAATAGACTTTAGCAACTCACAAACCTTTCCCTCTTGGCCTTTCTCCACGAACCCGTCTGGTTGAGCCATATAAATGCGCTCATCAAGGTTGCCATTCAAGAAGGCAGTCTTGACATCCATCTGCCATATTTCATAATCGAGGGCGGCAACAATTGATAAAAGAATGCGGATGGACTTTAGCATTGCGACTGGCGAGAAGGTATCTTCATAGTCAATACCTTCTCTTTGGGTAAAACCCTTTGCCACAAGTCGCGCTTTGAATGTCTCTACATTTCCATCTGCACCTCTTTTCTTCTTATAGATCCATTTACATCCGACATGTCTAATACCTTCGGGTGGATCCACAAGTTTCCAGACTTCGTTGGTGTGCATCGAATGCATTTCAACGTTCATGGCTTCAAGCCATAGGTTTGCTTCGAAACAAGACATCGCTTGGGAGAATGATGCAGGATCATCTACCTCTTTGTTTGCGACAGCTATATGAGCTTCACCGAGTAGCATGTATCGGTTAGGCGGTCGTACGGCCCTTTGACTGCGACGATTCACAGTCTGCTCAGTTTCCGATTGTGGTTTTTCCATTGTTGGTGTAGGACTTATCCTAATTTGTGGAGTACTTGTTACTTCACCCAACATTTCTTTAAGCACAACTCGTGCTGACAAACGTTTTCTTGTCGGCGGGACTATAGAATATGTACCCTTTTGTTCCCTTAGGATATCCTACGAAAAGGCACAATTCTGACCGACTAGCCAACTTACTAGTCTTTTGCCTTAGCACATGTGCTGGGCAAGCCCAGATTTTGATGTGGTTTAAAACAGATTTTCTACCACACCATCTTTCATAGCGTGGCAAAAGTACCATATTTTGGTACACAAAATTAACTGTAAAAAATAAAGTTAGAATTTAGATTTTCTATCAGCACCATGTTGTTGGAAATTAAATTCTAAGTAACTTTTCTTTTTGAACCAAGTCATTTCGACTTACGGTTAGTGATTTATGGATTTTCTAAGTTTGTGATCGGTTCGATAAACTTTGAAATTAAATCACATGTCACGAATTTAAATGATGGTGTGGCACCATGACATTTTAATGTGTGATATTGAGATCAGGAAATAATAATATAATTTAATTATTTGGATTTAATTATTAATATCTTATTAATAATTAATTAATAATTAATAGATTAATATTAATAAATAAAAATATATATTTATATGTATTTAAATGTGTAAATTCGAATTAGGGTTTCATGATATGAAACCCTAGCTAATTCGAATGGTATGATTTGGTCTTACCATATTTGTGGCATAAGTACCAAATGTTTTGGTATTTTAGTAAATCCCTAAAATCAATTTAATCCATTGGATCGGTTATGATTTAATATCAACCGTTGGATTAGGATATTGATAAATTCAAAATTAATTGGTGACCAAGTTTCATTTTTCGAATTTGGTTAATTAATTATATCTGTTAGATCGGTCTAAGGTTTAATCTTTACCGTCGGATTGAAAATTAATTAATTATATATTTTTTATTATTATTTTTGAATTATGGTTAATGGATAAATTCGAATTTTTTTTTTATTATATCTTTAATATTTGATTTTATCCTAAACTAATTTGATCCATTAGATCGGTTTAAAGATTTATCTCAACCGTTGGATCTAGATAATGATAATTCGAATTTTAATATATATATATATATATATAGATAATTCGAATTTATAAAGATAAGAAGATAAGATTGGATTTTTTATTTTATCCAAATATTTCTTATTTAATTAAATCCCTAATTAATTATATCCATTGGATTTAGATGAGATTAAATCTGGACCATTGGATTGAGATAATTAATTATATTTAATATATGAAATTCGAAAATTAGGGAGGGAATTTCTCCAATTTCGTTATGGTTTGAGCCTATAAATAAGAAGCTCATTCTACACATTTTACACACCTTTCCCCAGAGAAAAATTCGAACTCTCCCTCTCCTTTAGGATTTGGGAATTTTCTCTTTGATCTCTCTTTTCTTGTTCGGCTTAGCAGACTATTTCTCCGGAAGCTTAAAAAGAACCATCAGTTTAAATTTTGCGACGGAGTCCTGCTGGCGAAGCCCACGCTTCGGTACGAGGATTCCAGGAGAATATCCCGGAAGATCACGGGAGTTTCCCTCAGCACCGGCGGAGCCTTGCCTAATTCAGAACGCGCAGCCGGAAGTCGTCATTAGAGGTACAGCCTTATGCATTGAGTTAATAAATGCAACCATTTACTGCTTTCTATTTATTTCCTATTATGACTAGATTATTAATAATGATTTATGAATATTAAATTACATAATATTTGTCAGATCTTGTTAAATGGTTATTATCCGATATCCGGACTGTTGGACGGATAACAAGTTATTCCGCTTTAAATTAATTTTTAAATGTTACTCGGACGGTTCGGAGGTACAATTCGTGATAATTTTCATGGAATCCGAGACGTGATTTCCAACAATTGGTATCAAAGCCATGGTTCAAGGATAAATAATTACGTAATTTAATTAATAGGTTTTAAAGAACGAATTATTTGATGAATAAAATTAATTATTTAAAATTAAAAATTTGAATTTCTAAATATTTTAAATATTAATTTAAAATAAGAAAATTACCCGACCCGAATAATCGGACTGGGTGGTTGGACAGGGCTGCCCTTGGCAGCCCAGCCCGAGAATGGCACAAATAGGGGCTGCCGCTGCATCACCGGGGAGTTCGCCAGGGCGAAGCCCACAGGCAAGGCCCACGAGCAAGGCCCTCGCCAAGGCCACTCGGCCAGGGCAAGGGCACCTGTGTGGGCCTGGCAGGCTGGCCACAGGCCACGCTGCCTAGCAGCGGAGTGGGCCTGCAGGCCCAGCCCGAAGGGCTCGGCTAATTGCCGTGGCCTACCTGTGGGCTGTCCCTGCCCATTTCACGGGCACGTGGGTCCGGGCTTAAGCCCGGAGGGCCCACGTGCATTTTTTTAATATGGGTCGGATTTTTATTCCGACCCGGATCCCGTGGATTAATTATTAATGAAATTAATATTTATGAATTAAAATTAGTTATGATTAATTAATATGAATAAAAATATGGATGTTATTTCCGGATAAATAATATTGTCTTATTTTAATTAATTCATAAAATTAAATATGGATGTTATTTAATAATTAAATAACATTGTCTTATTTAATAAATTAAAATATGGATGATAATATTCGAAGAATAATATCATTGTCTTATTTTAATATTTCATAAATAATTATTAAAGAGCATTAAAATGTTTAATGATAATTCTTAGAGAATAAGTATCATTAACATAAAATTATAAATATTCATCATAGATATAATTTGTTATAACCTATTTTCATAACCCTCAAACATAGTGTCTATGTTTAGATCATTATTAATATGTTTATATAGGATAGATATAAATAATAAAGAGTAAATGTAAAAGTGTTAATTATTAGTCGGAAAAATTTCAAACGTACAATCTTGCCTAAGGAAGAGGGAATCAAAAGTGGGGCCGGTTCACCATCCACTTCTGGGTGACCGGTTAGGACCCCTCCCATCGACCTGGAGAGCGTACGGTTTGATCTATCACTACCGACGAAATAATAATCACATTTTTAGGGCTTATTTAAAATTACGAGTCGTAATAAATAAAGCCAAAATATAAACTTTTAATGTGTCATTAATAGACAGTTTATATAATAAGTTTTTATAACTTAGAAATTAAAAACTTTATTTACTAAAAACAATGGCAAACATTGAATAAAACAAAGGTCTCCATTATTACTGTCATAAGGTCTGCTAACCACACCGCCTCGAGTCACCCTTGTGTGTCCATTCCCTAAGGAAGGTGTGCTTGTGGAAGGTTTGACACCGTGATAGTTCCAAAAGAATATGGGGACGGAGGAATCTTGGAAATGTACCGCGAGTCACCCTAGAGTGACCATTCCCTAAGGACGACGTTTCCAAGAGGATCCCGAGAACCAAAAATAATGGGTTAAGCTTGCACGGAAGTTGGTGCTTCCCGACCGTCTATGGTGATAGTTAATAATCATAGAGGACTTTGGTAGTTCTTGTTATGAATATTAATTAAGTTTATGACTAAAACTTAGTTTAACCAAACTACACGGTTGATACCGCGAGTCACCCTAGAGTGACCATGCCACTAAGGACGGCAACGACGTGTACAGTCGGTTAAATTATCACAAAATAGTTAAAAGAGTTTATTTAACGTTTTCCCAGAATATGTTTGCATCATGTAACTATTTCAAATAAAATATTTTTCTAAACATTCTACCTATAAGAAAGTTTAATAAGTTTATTTTTCAATGCCAGTCTAAAATGTCGAATCCCACCATGTCATTGCTTTCGAACAACACTATCGCCGGAAGTAACTTTCCAAAATGGAAGACCAATATAAACATTGTCTTGATCAGTGAAAATATACGCTTTGTTCTCACTGATGAATGTCCCCTTGCACCGGCTGCTAACAGCGCCAGAGGTGTGAAGGAACTCTATTACTCTTGGATTCATGCAAACAATCGTGCTAAGGCATATATGCTGGCTAACATGTCTGATTCACTGAGAGTCAAGTTAGAGGAAAAGGACGTTGCTTATGAGATCATGGAATCTCTCCAAGGAATGTATGGAAAGCAGTCTGAGCAAGCTCAACATGAAGCGACTCGTCGCTACATGAATGGCAAACTGAAATCAGGGACATATGTTCGTGACCACGTTATGAGCATGACAAATTGGTTTAATGAGGCTGAGCTGCATGGGGCCGTGGTGGATGAGAAGTCTCAGATCAGCATTATTCTTAACTCGTTGTCACCTGAGTTTATTCTATTCACCAGCAACTAAATTATGAACAAACTGAAATATGGTTTGACACAGCTGATTAATGAGTTGCAAACCTTTGAGGACATCTCGGGTTTGGTGAAGAAAAAGTCTGAATTGAATATAGCATTCAATAAAGGATCTTCATCTAAGAACCCGAGAATGAAGAAAAGGCCCGGTCCTAAGAAAAAGTGGGGGAGGAATTTCCAGCCGAAGATTGCAGACAGGAAAGCCGCTGAGAAAGGAAGATGCTTCCTTTGCAAGGAAAAGGGACATTGGAAGAGAGATTGTCCCAAATTCCAAAATGAAAAGAAGAACGAAACTGGTGAGTGTCTCACCCGATAAGTTTCCAATACAAATTTGTTTTAGAAAGTCTTTATCTCCAAAGATCTAAAACTGAAATATGTGATATTCTTTATTTTCAGCAGCAGCTAAGGAGTGATTGTCTGTAGTCATCCGAGAGTCTCGGTGATCCTTATCGGTAGTAGAGGAAGAGACTCATTTTTTATTTTTACTAAATTCTTGTTTGGATCTATGTTGAAGGGTGATTTGAAAACCCTTCGACCTTTTTAATAATATTAAGTTTTATTTAATGAAGTTTTTATTTCGATCCTATGAATTCATGAGTAAATTTATGAGCTCTTCATCGATAGATAAACCTTTACATGCCTTTAGCATTAACTTGTTTAAAATGTAAAGGTTGATATCTAAACATAGTAATAAGTTTACTATGATGGAAATCTCAAAGACAATTGGTAAGTAAATTACCATGTTGTTCTTGTGACAAAGTCACAACACCGATAACAATGCCTGTTGTCGAAGAGAGTGCGGAAACCACGGTCCCAAATCAGAACCAAGGGGTACTCAGACGTAGTGGTAGGTTCAAAAGACCTGTTGAGCGCTACGAACATACCCAGTTGGAATTTCACCTAGCTGTTACAAACACTAGTGTTGAAGATTTCATAGGCTATGAGCAAGCTATGTTGGATCCTGATAAGGGAGAATGGCAGGAAGCCATGAACCAAGAAATAGAATCAATGGATTCTAATTAAGTCTGGGAACTTGTAGACTTACCAGATGGCTTCAAAACCATTGGCTGTAAGTGGGTATACAAGCGAAAGAGAGGAGTGGACGGGAAGGTTGAAACCTTCAAGGCTAAACTAGTGGCTAAGGGTTTTACCCAGAGGGAAGGTATTGATTTCGATGAGACCTTCGCTCTAGTCGCTAAGTATAAGTCCATCCGGTTTCTCATGGCCATAGCCTGTAGTCTCAATTATGAGATTTGCCAGATGGACGTCAAAACCGCCTTCCTGAACGGGTACATTGATGAGAGCATCTATATGGACCAACCAGAAGGGTTCGTGCAGAAGGGTCAAGAAGGGAAAGTTTGCAGACTTCTCAAATCCATTTATGGATTGAAGCAAGCTTCTAGATCCTGGAATCTAAGGTTTGATGAAACCATCAAATCCTATGGATTCATACAGAACATCACTGAGGCCTGCATATATAAACTCAATGATGAAACCGTGGAAATATTTCTTGTTCTATGCGTCGACGATATTCTTCTCATTGGAAACAGTGTGAAGAGGCTACCGGACGTGAAAGCGTGGCTATCTACGCAATTCGAAATTAAGGACATGGGAGAAGCCAGTTATGTTATTGGGATCCGTATCTTCAGGGATCGCAACAACAGGCTTCTAGCCTTATCACAAGAAGCTTACATTGATAAGGTGCTTGATCGTTTTGCAATGGCAAACTCCAAGGGAGGTAATTTACCGACCAGGTATGGAGTGTTCCTTAACAGGAAGCAATGCCCTACTTCTCCGGAAGAGCAAGATGAGATGAGGAGAGTACCCTATGCTTCAGCAGTGGGAAGTCTGATGTACGCTATGCAGTGTACTAGGCCAGACATCTGTTATGCGGTGGGAATTGTTAGCAGATACCAATCCAACCCTGGTATGGCTCACTGGACAACAGTGAAAAACATTCTCAAGTATCTTCGGAGAACGAGAGACTATATGTTAGTGTTTTCAGGATCAGAACTGAATCCACTAGGTTACACTGATTCAGACTTTATGTCTGATAAAGACGCGAGAAAATCGACGTCGGGAGCAGTGTTCACCCTTGCTGGTGGAGCGATATTCTGGAGAAGCGTAAAGCAATCCTGTATCGCGGATTCCACAATGGAAGTTGAATACGTGGCAGCTTGTGAGGCAGCCAAAGAATAAGTTTGGCTCAAGAATTTCTACATAGAGCTGGGAGTTGTTCCAGATGTAGATTGGCCCCAAACACTATACTATGACAACAGTGGTGCGGTGGCAAATTCTAAAGAGCCCATAGGCCATAACAAGGAAAAACATATAGAGAGAAAATACCATCTCATTAGAGAGATAGTACGTCGAGGTGATGTACGGGTTGTGAAAATAGCTTCGGAAGACAATCTGGCTGATCCATTCACCAAGACGTTGTCAGAGAAAATATTCAGGAGGCATCTGGAGAGTATGGGTCTGAAAGACATGGGTCATCTTCTTTAAGTACAAGTGGGAGATTGTTGGACATATGTGTCCTTAAACAAGATATTTTATCCATTTGTAAAAGATTATGACAAGTCGTTGAATAAAGATGATGCTTATTATGTTAATCTTATTATAGTTTCTGGTAGAGTAAAATAGAATGTTTGATTCCTTAGTTCATAAAGGATGCAATTATGTTATTATTATCACAACAGAGTCAATGTGAGGAATAATTAATAATCATAATAAATGAACTTAAAATGTCCGTGACCTGATCAACTGGGTGGGAGCCCATTAATCGTATAAGGTCATTAATGTGACTAAGTGACAATCCTATTATGGATTTTGTGTGTGTCACACTCACTAGAAGTGCATTAAGTATGAAGTGTCTTCATACTGGACTGGACCTGACTTAAACTCCGGAAGTTATCATATAAGACCGTCACTGATAACTTGGAGTTGAGTCACTAGTAGATGATCAAATGGATATTCGATCTAAGTCCTGAGTGATCTTGAGTCCAAGCTGCTGGCTTGATTGTTCTTTGATTTAACCGTTAAAGAACACGAAATATTACCATTGTTCCCAACACTATTATCTTGGGAACATGATAGTCAGCAGTAAGGGTAGCTTGGTCATAGACATGGGCATCACACAGCTCTCTTCAGAGTCATGATGATTCCCTTGATTGTCGGTGGTGATAAGTGAGAGGAACCCGTGCGCAACTTATGAATCGAAACCAAAAGTTGGTTACTCATAATATTACTGACTGATTCAAGGATGAAAATGCAATGAGGGGCATAACGGTAGAAACCGCCTGCTCGTGTGTGGATCATCAAGTGAAAGATCAATAACCCGAATTTGATTGTATCAATGGACACCCTTCTGTTATAAAGGGAATAATATATACCGTATCACTAAAGAGTGCAGCCTCGGGTCTATAGTGGAATCACTTCGAGGTTTGATGAACAACTAGCAGTTCGTTGGAGCTTAAGTGATACGGGTCCATGGTCCCCAGGATAGCTCCGTAACGGATGATACGTACGTGATTAAAATACATTCTGGATAATGTTTAATCATTTGGCTTGACTTATAAAACTGAAAGGTCTGTGGCAGACGTCAGATAGTTTTATCGTTAGCGTGGCAAAAGTACCATATTTTGGTACACGAAATTAACTGATAAAATAGAGTTAGAATTAAGATTTTCTATCAGCACCGTGTTGTTGGAAATTAAATTCTAAGTAACTTTGCTTTTTGAACCAAGTCATTTCGACTTACGGTTAGTGATTTATGGATTTTCTAAGTTTGTGATCGGTTCGATAAACTTTGCAATTAAATCACATGTCACGAATTTAAATGATGGTGTGGCACCATGACATTTTAATGTGTGATATTGAGATCAGGAAATATTAATATAATTTAATTATTTGGATTTAATTATTAATAACTTATTAATAATTAATTAATAATTAATAGATTTATATTAATAAATAAAAATATATATTTATATATATTTAAATGTGTGAATTCGAATTAGGGTTTCATGATAGTAAACCCTAGCTAATTCGAATGGTATGATTTGGTCTTTCCATATTTGCGGCATAAGTACCAAATGTTTTGGTATTTTAGTAAATCCCTAAAATCAATTTAATCCATTGGATCGGTTATGATTTAATATCAACCTTTGGATTAGGATATTGATAAATTCGAAATTAATAACTTGGTGACCAAGTTTCATTTTTCGAATTTGGTTAATTAATTATATCTGTTAGATCGGTCTAAGATTTAATCTTTACCGGCGGATTGAAAATTAATTAATTATATATATATTTATATTATTTTCGAATTATGGTTTATGGATAAATTCAAAAAAAAAAATTATTAAATCTTTTAATATTTGATTTTATCCTAAACAAATTTGATCCATTAGATCGGTTTAAAGATTTATCTCAACCGTTGGATCTAGATAATGATAATTCGAATTTTAATGTATATATATATATATATATATATATAGATAGATAATTCGAATGTATAAAGATAAGAAGATAAGATTGGATTTTTGATTTTATCCAAATCTTTCTTATTTAATTATATCCCTAATTAATTATATCCATTGGATTTATATGAGATTAAATCTGGACCATTGGATTGAGATAATTAATTATATTTAATATGTGAAATTCGAACATTAGGGAGGGAATTTCTCCAATTCGGTTACGGTTTGAGCCTATAAATAGGAGGCTCATTCTACATATTTTTCACACCTTTCCCAAGAGAAAAATTCGAACTCTCCCTCTCCTTTAGGGTTTGCGAATTTTCTCTCTGATCTCTCTTTTCTGGTTCGGCTTAGGTGACTATTTCTCAGGAAGCTTAAAAAGAACCATCAGTTTAAATTTTGCGACCGAGTCCTGCCGGCGAAGCCCACGCTTCGGTACGAGGATTCTAGGAGAATATCCCGAAAGATCACGGGAGTTTCCCTCAGCACCGGCTGAGCCCTGCCCGATTCAGAACGCGCAGCCGGAAGTCGTCAATAGAGGTACGGCCTTATGCATTGGGTTAATAAATGCAACCATTTACTGATTTCTATTTATTTCCTATTATGACTAGATTATTAATAATGATTTATGAATATTAAATTACATAATATTTATCAGATCTTGTTAAATGGTTATTATCCGATATCCGGACTATTGGACGGATAACAAGTTATTCCGTTTTAAATTAATTTTTAAATGTTACCCGGACGGTTCGGAGGTACAATTTGTGATAATTTTCATGGAATCCGAGACGTGATTTCCAACACACCTTCCCCAGAGCAAAAACTCGAGCTCTCCCTTTCTCTCTAGGGTCTGCGAGTTTTCTGCCTGTGATCTCTTTTCTGGTTCGGCTTAGTGAGAACGTTGTTTCTCCGGAAGCTTCAAAAGAACCTCAGTTAAAGTTTTGCGACGGAGTCCTGCCGGCGAAGCCCACGCTTTGGTACGAGGAGTCCAGGAGAATATCCCGGAAGATCACGGGTGTTTCCCTTAGCCCCGGCGGAGCCCTGCCGAATTTCAGAGTCCGCAACCGGAATCGTCAACCGAGGTACGGCCTTATGCATTGGGTTAATAAATTCAAACATTTACTGCTTTCTATTTATTTCTTATTTTGACTATGATATTAATAATGAGTTGTGAATATTAAATATGTAATATTTATCGGATCTTGTTAAAGGGGTTATTACCCGATATCCATGCCGTTGGTCCGATAACAAGTTTTCCGCTTTAAAATAATTTTTAAATGTTATCGGAACGGCTCAGAGGCATATTTCGGCATAATGGAATCGGGAATCAAACCCCAACGATTTTTTCCCGACCAACATAAACCTCCTCACATAGACTCAATGTGATTTCAAAACACAAATGTTAAGGTAAAGAACCATGGATCAAACATTGAATTTATAGTTTTAATCCAGTGGATTACTATATACGATTGTCATTAATAAGAAATATTCATTAAAAGGCAGATGACCAAGATCTTATACAAGCGGGATTAACATTTGAATAGAGGACATATATCTAATATGTCCAACACCAAAAGGTTAGACATTGTTTCTCCTTTTATTAATGGAGAATATTCTCCATTAATTCTCCAAAATCAATGAAAAAGGTCAATCCATTTTACCTATAGATAGGAGGCCACTCCTCCTTACTTTTCATATTCAATTCTCTCTCTATATTCAGAGTTTCTCTCTCTAGAAAACTCAAAATCTCATCCTCCCTCTGGGCCATTCTCCCTGCTTTTCTAGCATCGACTCTCTCCTACATCACGAAGATGCTCACAGGCCTGCCAGGAACCACCAGATGTCAACTAGTCATACGATTACGTCGCTGATACCCGCGTCGTATGAGATTCGATACCCTCGCCGCACAACTCAGCCAACAATCGCGCCGCCCTCGCCGGTAATACCATCGTCATACACGAAGGTCACCCTCGCACTACCGTTATCAATTCCAATGATGATACAAACCACCTCGTCATTCCTCCATTAAACACTAACCCTTAACTACATGATGACCTGATCCTACTCGACTACCACTAAGTACGTAGTCAGACTTGCTATAGTAACAGGTTTTGGGATACTCATTATGTTTCTCTATAATATTATCACGATTTATGCCGTCAAGCCGTCGGGGTAACATTTAAAAATTATTTAAAGCGGAAAACTTGTTACCCGTACAACGATTTGAACATCGGATAATAACCAAAATCAAGATCTGATAAATTATTACTAATTTAACTTTTCATAAATTTATTATTAGTAATCTAGTCTAGCGGAAATAAATAAACTGTAAATAAAGGTTTGCATTTATTGACCCAATGCATAAGGCCGTACGTCAGGTGATGACGATTCCGGCTGGGCAGGGCTTCGCCTATGCTGAAGGAAACTCTCGTGATCTTTCGGGATATTCTCCTGGACTCATCGTACCGGAGTGTGGGATTCGCTGCGCAAAAACTTTAACTAAAGGTTCGTTTAATGTTTTCGGAGAACATCGTCTCACTAAGCCGAACCAGAAAAGAGAGATCAGAAGCGAAGAAATTCGCAGACTGTAGAGAGAGAGAGAGAGAGAGAGAGAGAGGGGCAAAGAAATTCGCAGACTGTAGAGAGAGAGAGAGAGAGAGAGAGAGAGAGAGAGAGAGAGAGAGAGAGAGAGAGAGAGAGAGAGAGAGTTCTTGCTCTGGGGAAGGTGAGTGAAATGTGTAGAATGAGCCTTGTATTTATAGGCCCATGGAGAAGCCAAGAAGGGAAGCTTCCATGCATGGATTTCGATTTCTATAATGGGAAAATATAAATAATCACTCCAAACCAATGGCCAAGAATGAATCACCAAAGATCCAATGGTTCTAATTAATTAGGGATTTAACCAAATAGGGAAACCATGAATAAATCAATTATCCAATCACTTCCAAATATAATAGAATTCGAATTCCCTATGTACCCATATGGAAAATTCGAAATGAATAACCTTGATCCAATGGTTTGAATTAATTCCATAACCAATCTAAAGGACCATATTGATTTAGGCTAAAGTCAACTCTCCAACTTGATTACCAAGCAATAGAATTCGACCTCCTTTATAATAAATTCAAATTTTTGCATTACATATTTACATGTTAATTAATTTCCAATCCAATGGTTTAGATTAAATCTTAAACTAATCCAATGGATATAATTAATTATATGCCGCATATTTGGAAAGTCGAAATCCAAGCAAATTCGTGTAAGCCCAACTCACACATTTACTTTGGCGGCATTATTTCTACACATTCATATATATACCAAATATATATATTTTTATTTAAATACCATAAATCTATTAATTATTAATTAATTATTAATAAGAACATTAATAATTAAATTATATTATTAACCTCTGATCTCAATATCACACATTAAATGTCGTGGTGCAACTCCACCATTTAAATTCGTGACATGTTATTAAACTTCACGAATTTAGGAAAACGATCATAAACCTGGAAATTCTCTAAATCACAAACCGTACGTCGATACGACTCGGTTCCCAAAGCAAAGTCTCTTTTATTAGTTAAATTTCCAGCACCAAACTTTGGTACTTTTGCCACGTCAAAAATAAAACTTCCAGAGTCTGACACAGACTCTAGTTTTATGAATCCTGACAAATGATAAAACATATCGAATGTTTAAATCACGTACCTATCATCCGTTCCGGAGCTATCCTGGGGACCATGGACCCGTATCACTATAGCTCCAACGAACTGCTAGTAGTTCGTCAAACCTCGGTGTTATTCCTCTATAAACCTGAGGCTGCACTCTCTAGTAATACAGTATATATTATTCCCTTTATAACAAGGTGTGTTGGAAATTGCATCTAGCTCTGATACCAATTGTTGGAAATCGCATCTAGCTCCGATACCATTTGTTGGAAATCGGATCTGCTAATATGCCAATTTTCCTTGAAAAATAACGAAATAGCTTTGATTGCATATTCATAAAAAATACTTTTAACGTCCCGTCCAAATTACCTCGAATATTCCGCTTTCATCAGTTCGTCCGGGTAACTTTTAAAAATAATTTTAAGTCGGAATAGTTACTCCGTAACGACGTACTGACATCGAGTAATTTGAATAAAGCGATCGGATAAATAATTGGCAATTTAATTGTCACAATTAATTTCATAACAACATTATTATATCTAATGTCTATGGAAAATAAATAAATACAATAAAAGAAATTTTGCATTTATTGACCCAATGCATAAGGCCGTACCTCATTGACGACTTCCGGCTGTGCGTTCTGACTTTGGCAGGGCTCCGCCGGTGCTAGGGAAACTCTCATGATCTTCCGGGATATTCTCCTGGAATCCTCGTACCGAAGCGTGGGCTTCGATGACAGGAATCTGACAAATATTTAACTGATGGTTCTTTTGAAGCTACCGGAGAAAAGATCTCACAAAGCCGAACCGGGGGGAGAGAGAAGAGTCAATTTTCGCATCCCCTAATAAGGGGTCACGAAATTTTGAGCTCTAAGGTGTGAAGAAAAGTGTGAAATGAGCTCCCTATTTATAGAGTTCAATTCCAACCACCTGAGAGAAATTCCCTCCATCCGGATCATCTGATTGGTCGAAAACCAATGGCTCAGATTAATCCTAGGATTTTTTCAAATTTTAAATAATAAAATAAATCTAATCCAACAGTCCAGATTAAATCTAGATTGATCCAATGGATTAGAAATTGACTGAGAGATTTTCTCAACCACCAAACTTGGTCACCAAGTTTATATTTATTATTTAATTTCGAAATTCCCTTTTAAATAAATAAAATATTAATTTCCAATCCAACGGTTAAGATTAAATCTTAGAGTGATCCAATGGATTAAATTAATTAGGGAAAATAAAAATACCAAGACTTGGTAAACAAGTCTAAATTCGAATTCCCCATTTTATTTATATAATAAATTAATTCCTAATCCAACGGTGAAGATTAAATCTAGACCGATCCAATGGATTAAATTAATTTTAGGGTTTTATCTCAAGTACCTAAACAATAGGTACTTATGCTGCAAATATGCAAAACTTGCATAACAGATTCACGCGTACCATTCTTGGCACGCACTCCCATGCAGCATCACTTTTCTTTTTATATATATATATTAATATATAAAATGATATATATGAATCTGATTGTTTAAAAACAATCTCCATGTATTTTTTTCGGTCACGCTCGAACGTTGCGTGTAACCTCTCAAATATATATTAATTATATATAATATAAATCTATTAATTATTAATTAATTATTAATAATCCGGAATAAATCCTATTAATAATTAAATCCAAAAAATTAACTTATATTATAATTTCTTCTCTCTCATATCACACATTAAAATGTCGTGGGACAAACCCACCATTTTATTTGTGACACATGATTTAATTAATGCATCCCGAAACTTTAGATTAAACTCATTAAATCTATAAATCACAAACCGTCAGTCGGATTGACTCGGTTCCAAATGATAAATTGCACAGAATTAAATTTTCTACAACTTTCCAGTTGATGACAAAATTCAATTCATTCATCTTTTCACAGTTAAATTTCCGGTACAAAACTTTGGTACTTTTGCCGCAATAAAACTATCCAAAATCTGACACAGACTTCAGTTTTATAAATCCTGTCAAATGATTAAACAAACGTATATTTAATCACGAACGTATCATCCGTTCTGGAGCTATCCTGGGGACCATGGACCCATATTACTTAAGCTCCAACGAACTGCTAGAAGTTCGTTAACCTCGGTGTAATTCCAATATAAACCCGAGGCTGCACTCTTTAGTGATACAGTATATATTATTCCCTTTTAAAGCAAGGTTCCATTGATACAATCAAATTCGGGTTATTGATCTTTCACTTGATGATCCACACATTAGCAGGCAGTTTTACCGTATTGCGCCTCACTGCATTTTCATCCTTAACTCAGTCGATAATATTGTGAGCAACCCACTTATGATTACGAGTCATAAGCTGACCATGGGTAAATCTCACTTCTCACCATCGACAATCAAGGGAATCATCTTGACTCTGAAGAGAGCTGTGTGATGCCCATATCTATGATCAAGCTACCTTCACTGTTGACTATCATGTTCCCAAAATAATAGTGTTGGGAACAACAGTATATTGTGTTCTTTAACGGTTAAATCAAAGAACAATCAAGTCAATAGATCAGACTCAAGATCACTCAGGACTTAGATCGAATATTCATTTGATCATCTACTAGTGACTCAACTCCAAGTTATCAGTGACGGTCTTATATGATAACTTCCAGAGTTTAAGTCAGGTCCAGTCCAGTATGAAGACACTTCATACTTAATGCACTTCTAGTGAGTGTGACACACACTTAATCCAGAATAGGATTATATCACTTAGTCACATTAATGAGCTTATCCGATTAATGGGCTCCCACCCAGTTAATCAGGTCACGGACAATTTAAGTTCATTTATTATGATTATCAATTCTTCCTCACATTGACTCGGGTGTGATGATAATAACATAATTGCATTCCATTATGAACTATGGATCAAACATTCTATTTTACTCTACCAGAAACTATAATAAGATTAACATAAAAAGTATCATCTTTATTCAACGACAAGTCACAATCTTTTACAAATGGGTTAAAACAGCTTGTTTAAGGACACGTGTCCAACAAGGTGTCCATTGATACAATCAAATTCGGGTTATTGATCTTTCACTTGATGATCCACACACGAGCAGGCGGTTTTTACCGTTTTGCGTTTCATTGCATTTTCATCCTCTACTCAGTTAGTAATATTATGAGTAACCCACTTTTCACCACTAACAATCAAGGGAATCATCTTGACTCTGAAGAGAGCTATGTGACGTCCGTTTCTATGACCAAGCTACCCTTATCTGTTGACTATCATGTTCCCAAAATAGCAGCATTGGGAACGATAGTAAATGTGTTCTTTAACAGTTAAATCAAAGAACAATCAAGTCAATAGTCCAGGCTCGATGTCACTCAGGACTTAGATCGAATATCCATTTGATCATCTACTAGTGACCCAACTTCACGTTATCAGTGACGGTCTTATATAACAACTTCCGGAGTTTAAGTCATGTCTAGACCAGTATGAAGCCGCTTCATACTTAATGCACTTCTAGTGAGTGTGACACACACACTTAATCCAGAATAGGGTAATATCACTTAGTCACATTAAAGACTTTATCCAATTAATGAGCTCCCACTCAGTTAATCAAGTCACGGACATTTTTAAGTTCATTTATTATGATTACTAAATTTTCCTCACATTGACTTGGTTGTGATAATAATAATAATAATAATATAATTGCATCCTTTTTGAATTATGGAATAAATATTCTATTCACTCTACTAGAAACTATATTAATATTAACATAATAAGTAACATCTTTTATTCAACGACTTTGGTCAAAATATTTTACAATTAGGGAAAAGACAGCTTGTTTAAGGACACATGTCCAACAACAGGGTGTGACATCAATTATTAACTTTTTTTTTCAGGTCCACCCTCGCTGCCGAAGACCTCGGCGAGGAAGGAAAATCAATCAAGAAACGTCTAGAACAACTCGGACGCTAGCCAAGGAAGAAGATTTCACCTCCAACTAAGACGTATTTAGTCAATTGTCACTGACTCCACCTTTTCCCGCCTACACGACAACCAGGTCTGGCCTGGGGCTTGAACGGTGGACCGGGTTCACAGTTAATCCATTTTCGAGGAGTTACCGAGCATCAATCTCATACCCCCACTAACATTCTTCTATAGATCCCGGAGTATGACAAATATCATTCGACATGACGAGCCTCACAAGCGCTTCGCAACATACGACAAAACATCCGATGGCCAGCATCGCACTCAACACGAGGGCCTAATCCCTTGTCAAGCGGAATCAACCGCCTTGCAAAGCCTCGCCAACGCCTGACAAGGAGAACAACGACGTTCAAGGCATCTTGCAGAGGTCCATTCCACTCAAGATGAGGAAAGCACTATATATAGCAACGGCACCGGAGGTCGCCATGCTTCCCGTGACCCTCGCCGAGGTCGCCAGGGGGGTTTCCAAGACGAAGACCTTAACGTTAACGAAGACTGCTAGAACGCCCTGGACCCTTCCTATGATCGTCCGGAGGGTCGCTAGGGGGTTCAACAAGATGAAGACCTCGACGATACCAAAGACCGCAAGAATGCCCCGGACCCTTGCCATGCTCAATTGGAGGGTCACCAGGGAGTTCGCAACGCCGAAGACCTAGACGGTACCGAAGACCACCAATAAGCCTTAAATCCTCGCCAGGCTCATCCGGAGGGTCGCCTGGGAGTTCTCCATGCCGAAGACCTTAATGATACCGATGACTACCAAAACATCCTAGACCCCGCCAGGCTCGCCCGGAGGGTCATTAGGAGGGGAGCTCGAACCGTGGATCCGGTTCACAGTTAATCCATTTCTTGAGCATTAACGAATCTTAATTATAATAAGGGTTAATTGTGGTAAAAATTCTAAACCTTTTCGGAAATGCCGTGTTGTGTACCCAAACTTTAAAATGGTAGGTAAAAGTACCCAAAATGGCTGCTTTTTTGCATTTTTTGGTTTTTTGTATGGGGTTTTAAGGTACTTTCATCTAAAAACCCTAACAAAAACCCAAAAAAAAATCATAAATTTTGTTGTTCTGCAACAAAACAGCGACGTTGGGTACGTTCACCTACCATTTTATAGTTTTGGTAGACAATAGAGCATATGGGCAAAAATTGGGTATTTGTAACGCAATTAACCCTGATAATAATATATTATTCTTTCTCCAATTGTACTCCCAACCAAAATCAAAGCATGTTATGTACAATGTGAAATGCTTATTTATTTTCACACTATATTAGTCAACAATTGTATGCTCCAAATTTCCTATAAATACCCCCCTAAGTGGATGAATAAAATTCACACTCACATTTCTACACTTACATTTATCTCACTCTTATCTTACTCCAAATCCTCTCTATCTTCTCTTCCATAAATCATATCCCACAGTTATCCATTATACCATATAGTAATGTGATGGGATCCACCATAATTAATTATTTTTTATGAATAACATCATCTTACCATAAACAGGAGGCTCTGCCACCTTATGGTAATATGATTTACAATAGTTAACTTTTTTATTTATAATATCATTTTATTATACAAAGGAGGCTCTTCCACCTTATAGTAATATGATGTGATTTACAATATTTAACTTTGTTATGTATAACATCATTTTATTATACAAAAGAGGCTCTGCCACCTTATGATACACTTGGAGTCAATGAATCTTCCTGAGACACTCTAGGAGGTAAATGAATCGTCAAGGACGGACAAAGCAAGATCTTTAATCTTCCTTCGCTGACATATTGATGAAAGCCTCAAAAATGAATATCTCACTGTGAAAGATCCGAGTGAGCTGTTGAAAAATCTCAAAGAAAGATACGATCACCAAAGGAATGTAATGCTCCCCATTTTCCGCGATGAATGGACCGCTTTGCGGTTCGAAGACTACAAGAAAGTTAAAGAATATAATTCTGCAATTTTCAGAATCGTAACCCACTTGAGATTTTGTAGGGTAACGGTAACTGACGCTGAAATGTTGGAAAAAACTTTTTCTACTTTCCACGCATCAAATGTAACCCTGCAACAACCATATCATGTAAGGGGTTTCCAAAAGTATTCTAAACTAATTGCTTGTCTCCTCATCGCCGAAAAGAATAATGAGTTGCTGATGAAAAATCATCAATCTCGCCCGACCGGTTCAAAAGTGTTTCCTGAAGCAAACGCTGTCAATTTTGATGAGCCTAAGTCCAAGAACTATTTTCAGGGTCGAGAGCGAGATCAAGGTCATGGGCGAGGACGAGGACGTGGTCGTATTTACGGACGTGGACGAGGAGGTTATAATCTCTCTTATAAGTTGACTAACTACTATCATAAAAGGCAGCAGCACAGGAGGAGCCACGATGACCCCTCTAAAAATGGAGAAGATATGATTTCTCCAAAAGGCTTTGAAACCACTTGTTTTAGATGTGGCACTAAACGGCACTGGTCAAGAGCTTGCCGAGCCCAACCACACTTATGCAAACTGTACCAAGAGTCCATGAAGGGGAAAGGGAAAGAGAAAGAGGTCAACTTTATTGACCAGAACGAATCCACTCATCTCAAAGCATCCGACACCATTGACACATTTGGCGATTTTGCTAAACAAGCGACTGGTGGAAACTAAAAATGATTTATGTAATTCCTATTGGGAATGAAGCCCAATGGTCCGATGTTTGTTTGTCTTTTTTTTTTAATATGTCATGTACTTCTAATTTTAAGGTGTGTAATAGACAAATGCTCGTGTTTAATTAATTATCTTTCTTATCAAAAATTGTATTTGTTTTTAGTTAAAGTTTTTCAAATGGACAAAGCTAATCGTGAAGCTTGAGATTTTTGTATACTCGACTGTGGAACGACACACACAATATTGAAGGATAAAAAGTTTTTCTCAAACATAAAATCAACACAAGCCAATGTGGATTACAATATCAGGTCCTTTAGATCTGATTGAAGGAGTTGGTAAAGAAAATTTTAAATTTCCAAATGGCACAATTTTTACCATAAACATTGCCTTATTCTCCCCAAGATCCAAAAGAAACCTATTGAGTTTCAAGGATATATATTCTCATGAATTTGATACTCAATCTGCAACTAAGAACGCCATGAAATATATGTTTATCATAATTCATAAATTGGGAATAGGATTGCATTTTACGTATATAAGTGGAATTGAATAAAATACGGTAGTTGCCAAAACTTCAATATTTACCATATGGCATGACCGACTAGGTCATCCTGGTTCAACCATGATGCAAAGTATTATTGAAAATACACATGGGCATCCATTGCAGGACCAGAAGATCCCTCAAGGAAAAATATTCCAGTATAAAGCTTGTTCTCTCGGAAAGTTAATCATATGACCTGATGCGGATTCAGAAGTGACTAGCAGTAATATGCTTAGTGGGATTGGAAATGCTAGCAGTGCTAGCGGGAATAGCAAGACCACGATGCATAGCGGTAATGGAGATAGCCGGAGTACTAGCGGTACTAGCAGGCACAGTGGGATTGGTATTTACTTGGTTTCCCAATCTAAGTTCGTGGTGTAAGGGTTGCCCTTGGTAATAGTGTTATTCTTAATTATATTAGTGGGTGTATTTATTTCCTTATTAGTCCAGGGGTTATGTATGGTCTTTATTAGTGCTTTGAGTCTTGTAATGGCCTTCGAAGGCATTTACGGTCGTGGGGACTTGGTGTTCTCTTTAAGGGGCTGTTTTGGGTATTTCTGGAGAAGTTGGAAAGCCTTAGAAAGTAGCTGGAGAAGTTGGAAAGCCTTAGAAAGTAGCTGGAGGGGCTGTACAAAAATTTAACCTATCAGCTCTATTTAAAGAGCAAGCATGCATTGAGAAAGGCAGATTATGTTTAATAAAAAAAAACCTCTCAAAGTTATCTTTGTGAAACCCTCTTATCTCTTGGTGGATTCTTTGAGTGGCGAGTGCAGAAACTTATCTTTCGGTGGATTCCGGTAGTGGCCTTTCTTCTATCAGAAACTTATCTTTCATTAGATTCCGGGAGTGGCGTTTCTTCTATCCTAGGCTTATCTATGTGGATTCTGAGTGGCGCCGTTGTTATCTTTAGTTTTTTCGTCTTGCTTTGTCAATATACTAGACCTGGACCGGTCCTGGTATCAGTTGGTATCAGAGCTCAAGTTGCTTGTTCACGTTTCCAAAATCATCATCATCATGGCAAGACGTGGAAACCCTATTCCTCCTAACTTTCAGATGGCTACGGAATATGAAAGAGAGATGGAGATGGCTACCCTAAGAGAAGCGATGGCTGATCTTCAACAACGCTTAGCCCAAATGGAAGAACATCAACATCACCATAAACAACAGCAAAACCATGGCATAGACGTGAATCCTTTTCATGTTGAAATCTCCAGCGATGAAGATGATGGGCCTCAACGGAGAAATGATCTCCAACGTTACGACAGTGATGTAAAGGTTGATGATCCTGAGTTTGGCGGAAGATCTCATGGCGACACATTTCTCGATTGGCTGTATACGGTGGAGAGGATATTTGAGTTCAAGGATTATTCCGACGAGAAGCAAGTAAAGTTGGTGGCTATTAAGCTAAAAGGTTATGCATCCCTTTGGTGGGAGAATTTGAGGCGAGAACGACTCAGGGAAGGAAGACGAGCGATCTGAACGTGGAAGAAGATGAAAATAGAGATCAAGAAGAGGCTCATTTTAGATAGTTACAAGCAAGACAACTATTTGAAGTTTCACAACTTCAAACAACTCGATCTTTTTGTGGAGGATTATACTTGCGAGTTTGAGTATCTTATCCTTAAATGCGATGTGGTCAAACCTGATGAACAAACGGTGGCTCTCTACCTTGGCGGTATCAAGAGAGGTATTGCAGAAGCCGTTCATCTTCAACCATATTGGACGTTTCATAAAGTTCGGAAGTTGGCGGAAAACATTGAAAGGCAGCGAAAGGAGACAAAGAAGTACGGGGCGAAGAGCACGAGATATGGAGTCAAGAATACCGTTGGAACGTCTTCCTCAAAAACAACCTTCGACAAAGCATCAACTTCCTCAAAACACGAGGTCAGATCCGAGATAACTTTTTCTCCGACCAATTCCAACGCTTCTAGGAAATGTTTCAAATGTCAAGGTTTTGGTCATATTGCTGCCGATTGCCCGAACCAAAATGTAATTACCATGGTGGAATCCGCCATAGCCGATAATAAAGATGGAGAAGAAGAATGGGAACCAACCTACGACGAGGAAGAATGCGTTGAAAAACCCGATGAAGAAGATGTTCTGGTCATCTGACGACTCCTTAACTCTAAACACGTGAACGAAAACCCATGGTTGAGAGAAAACATCTTCTAGACTCGGTGTACTTCATAGGGGTGCGTTATCCTTGATGGAGGAAGTTGCACCAATGTTGTTGCCGAAGAAATGGTGCAAAAGCTTGGCTTGAAGACGGAGCCTCATCCTTATCCTTATCGCATTCAATGGTTTCAGAAGGGAAATGGGCAGAAAGTAATAAAGAGGTGTTTAGTAACATTTTCCATTGAAAATAACTACAACGGTGAAGTCTGGTGTTATGTTGTTCCCATGGATGCTTGTCATGTGTTATTGGGAAGACCGTGGCAATACGATAGAAGAGCGATTCATGACGGATTCAACAACACTCATTCCTTTGCCAAGGTTAGTCGGCGGATCGTGTTGGCACCCTTGAAGCTGGAGAAGATCAAAGCAACCTTCGAATCCAAGAAGCACTCATTGCTCACCGGTTTATAGGTTATACAATCGTTATCCAATTGTGAAGCTGTTTTTATTCTCTACGTGAAGGAAACATCGAACAACAAGAAGGAGCTGCCCGAAGCGGTTCAAATCCTTTTAAAGGAATTCTGCGATTGCGCACTAGAGGGGATATCGAGTGGCCTACCGCCATTATGAGGAATTTAGCACCGTATTGATTTGGTTTTGGGATCTTCTCTACCCAACAAAGCAGCTTACCGACTCAACCCAAAGAAACAAGCCGAATTGCAACGACAAGTCGAGGAGCTGATGTCAAAAGGGCTTATTCGAGAGAGCTTGAGTCCTTGTGCGGTTCCTGCCCTCTTAGTTCCAAAGAAGGATGAAACCTGGAGAATGTGCGTGGATATTCGATTCATCAACAGGATTACGGTCAAGTATTGTTTTCCCATTCCAAGGTTAGATGACCTTCTTTATCAATTGCATAGTAGCACAATGTTCTCCAAGATCGATTTGCGTAGTTGTTACCATCAGATTCGAATGCAACTGGGAGATGAATGGAAGACAACTTTCAAGACCGGGATAGGATTTTACGAATGGCTTGTGTGTCGTTTGGATTATCTAATGCTTCTACTACCTATATTCGCCTAATGACACACGTGTTCAAGCCCTTGATGGGAAAATGCGTGGTTGTTTATTTTGATGACATTGTGGTGTATAGCAAGAGTACATGAGATCATTTGACGCACTTGAGGCAGGTCTTTGAATTTTTGAGGGATGAAAGCTTGTATGTCAACTTGAAGAAGTGCGAGTTTCTGGTGGAGAGCCTCATTTTTCTTGGTTATGTGGTGTCCAAGGATGGAATCAAGGTGGATGAGTCTAAGATCGAAGCAATCTCCACGTGGCCAGTTTTGAAGGGAATCAAGGTGGAAACAAGGTGGATGAGGCATTTATGGTCGTGGGGACTTGGTGTTCTCTTTATGGGGTTGTTTTGGGTCTTTGTGTAGAAATTGGAAAGCCTTAGAAAATAATTGGAGGGGCTGTACAAAAATGTAACCTACCAGCTCTATTTAAAGAGCAGGCATGCAGTGAGAAAGGCAGATTATGTTTGATAAAAAAAAAACCCTCTCAAAGTTTGCTTTGTGAAACCCTCCTATATCTTGGTGGATTCCTCGAGTGGCGAGTGAAAAAACTTATCTTTCAGTGGATTCCGGGAGTGGCGTTTCTTCTATCAAAAACTTATGTTTTGGTGGATTCCGGGAGTGGCGTTTCTTCTATCCTAGGCTTATCTTGGTGGATTCCGAGTGGCGCCGTTGTTATCTTTAGTTCTTTCGTCTTGCTTTGTCAATATACTAGACCTGGTTGTTACCAGTTCAGTATAAAGACCTTCACCGGGAAAAGTTGAAACACAATCACCTATGTTCCTTGAGCGTATTCAAGGTGATATATGTGGACCAATTCACCCACCGTGTGGACCATTTCGATACTTCATGGTATTAATAGATTCCTCTAGTAAATGGTCACATGTGTGTCTGTTATCAACTTGTAATATGGCATTTGCTAAATTACTCGCTCAGATAATCAAATTGCGAGCTCAATTTCCCGATCATACGATCAAGAAAATCAGACTTGATAATACTGGTGAATTCACATCCCAGGAATTCGATGATTATTGTATGTCAGTTGGGATTGATGTCGAGCATCCTGTTGCTCATGTTCACACACAAAATGGTCTGGTTGAATCATTGATCAAGCCCCTTTAGCTTATTGCTAGACCATTGATAATGAGAACAGTGTTTCCTGGTTAAGTATGGGGTCATGCAATATTACATGCTGCGGCATTAATTCGCATCAGACCAAGTGCATATCACAAATATTCCCCAGTGCAACTTGTATTCGACGAAGAACCAAATATATCCCATCTTAGGATTTTTTGTTGTGCTGGGTGTGTGCCTATTGCACCACCCCAAAGAACAAGGATGGGGCCACAGATATGTCTTGGTATTTATGTAGGCTTTGAAAGCCCATCTATTGTTAAATACCTTGAACCTTAAACTGGGAATATTTGCACAACTCGTTTTGCTGATATCCACTTTGATGAAGAAAATTTCTCAGCATTAGGGGGAGAAAGAAAATAGGTGGAAAGAGAAATTACATGGTCTGTACCAACATTGTTGCATTTTGATCCTTACACAAAAGAATGTGAAGGAAAAGTCCAATGAATTTTGCATTTGCAAGATATAGCAAATCAACTTCCTGATGCATTTACAGACACAGAGAGAGTGACTAAATCTCATATACCAGCTGAGAACGCTCCTGCCTAAATAGAGATTCCAAAAGGGAAAATTGAAAACAAAGTCACTCATGAAATCACAGCACGCCTGAAGCATGGGAGACCACTCGGTTCCAAAGATAAAAATTCTTGTAAAAGAAAAGGAGCAGAGAAACAAGATGACCCCAACATGGAGGAACGTATTCCTGAAGAAATATGCGATGAGGAAAATCGAGAAATTTTAATTAATGATGCCAGTACAGGTATAATGTGGAGCCGAAATATGGACATTGATGATGCACTCTATTACATTTTTGCATGCGATGTTATTGACGAAAACAATGGGGATCCTGAACCACGGTCTGTTACCAAATGTAAAAATAGACGTGATTGGGCTTAATGGAAAAATGCTATTGATGTTGAATTAGAATCACTTAACAAATGCAATGTTTTGGGCCAATAGTGCTCACACCTGAAGATGTGAGACCTGTTGGATACAAATGGGTATTTGTATGAAAGAGAATGAGAAAAATGATATTGTGAGATACAAGCCTCGACTTGTTGCACAAGGTTTTTACGTATTCTCCTGTCATGGATGGAATTACATTCAGATACAAGGTTTTTACGTGCTCCTCTATTGAGAGCAAGCTTCGACGGCTGACTTTCTGTGCTTTCCGGTGATCATGGGCAGCCCCATTAGCTTTGACGGTGAAGATTCTCACGCGTTTGATTTCCTTGAGTGTGGTGAGAACCTTGACTTTCTTGATGAGCTTTTTAATTCCTTTGAGACTCTATACGGTGTTCATGGAACCCTGGCGAGTGTAGGTGAAACTCCAATGACATTGAAGGATATTTTAAATGTAGGAATGGACACCGGGATAGAAATCTTGGTGCTTGGTGGTGAGAAGGCCAAAATCGGCCTTGGTTCCCGCGATCTTCGAGGCAGGTGCAACGTCCTTTGGCGTGGTGGCTGTGGTGGGAGATGGCAGCGAAGGTGGTGGCATAGCGGTGGCTATTGGCGGTGGTGGCTCTGGCGTGGCGGTGCTTGCTCTGGCGGTGGGTTACGTGACCTTTAACGGGCGAAGCTCCAGTGAGATTCTTAATTTTATCTCGTCAATGGAGTACTTCGGCAATGCTCTGGCGGTGGTGATGAACTCCTGCAAGGCAGCCATGGAGATTCCAGCGACCAAACTTTATGATGACATCATTGTGGTGTATATGGAGGTCAATGACCGTCATGACGAGGTGTGGCCAAAACCACCGCATTCGGCCTTATCGGCGGTGGTTAGTCAGACTATGCTGGTGTTTGCATTGCCGGTGAAGAAAGTTAGATCTCCAAGCATGGTGTATGACGACTCTCTGGCCCCTGGTGGTGGTGTATCGGCGATCGGACCACCACTTTTAGTGGTGGAGGACACTTGTGATGGTAACTTTGACTTTGAGGGCTCTGAGATCCCGATTGCAATTCTGATTGCGGCTTTGCCTGGAGAAAAGGCCTTTCGCTACGAACAAAGTTGTTATCCTTAGCTCTCCTCATGCGGCTCTGGGAGTGGGCAAGGACCTGTCGAAGATGACTCGCCCGATTTTGTCTTCACCGGTGAAGGACGTGCAGACTTCTGGGGTTTCTGATGGCGAAATATCGGTTGGCGAGCAGGTTACTGGGTATATTGCTGGTGTTCATCTCCACGAGCAATCGGTTCTTAATGACCTTTCTTATGCCTTTGTCGATGGTTCCTCTGCCGATGTAGACATGATCTGTCCTGATCTCAACGTGTCGAGCATTGTCAATACCTCGAGATGGGCGTCCTTCTTCTCCAAGTATGAGATTCCTCGCGTTCTTGGTCTTTTACCTCCGGCGGCTAGCGAACATCCTGGCTTAGCCAAGCCTAGATTTGTACATGTTCATCTAGAGAGCTGTCGCTACGGGATGAGGCTTCCGCTCCATCCTTTCATGCAGGACCTCCTTGTTTCACTGATCTCCTCTTTAGCTGATACCTGGCGCCTTTCGTACTGCAGTGATGTGTTAATCTATGTGGCATCAACATACCGGTTGCTCTTTGAGTGTTCAGGTTCTTCGCGGAGTCTTTGGATTTTCTGATCGCAATAACAACACGGCCCTAAGTTTGGTTCTTCCTCGCGCCAGGCCTCATAACGACTAACGGGCTATGTGCGTGTGGGCTCCTGTCAACTTGGTGGGGAATGTGCCTCGGAAGCTTAGCCTGAAGGTGAAGTCTCTGACTGGAGTGTTCTCGCCGGTCTCTGATGATCTCAAGGCTTGCTTGAAGAAATTGGCGGCCCGTGGAATTCTGGAGGCTTTCTTTGACATTGCGGCGTGGGGTGATGCAGGGCTTGTTCCTCACCTAGCGACAACGACTGCAAAGCCTGAGGTTGTCTGGGGCAGCGCCCCAGACACTACTGCGCCTATCAAAGTGCTTCCTCCGGCTAGAACTTCTGCGCCTCGTCTCCCTTCGGATAACCCTTCTGTTAAGAAGAAGACTCAAGCTCCGGCCGGCCGGGTTTCTTCTGCTAGTACTGCTCCTGTTTCGGCTACTACTGAAAGTATCGTTCTTGTTTTCTTCGTTCGTATTTGCGATTGGCCAAGAACAATCGTTTTAACTTGTTTTGTATCTTTGCCATTGCATGTGTCTCTTCACGTACATGCGACATTTTTTAGAAGTTCATCCTGAGTTTGCATCCCCCGACGCCGCCTGTTGTCCCTGTGACCTTGGTAGGCCCTGGCTCCCAGCCTCTCGGCCAGAAGTCAGATAACTGTGTGGTGCGTCCTCCTCTTCGTTGGGAGTTGTTCGCGAAGGGATCTGTCACTCATTGGAAGAGTTCGCCATCGCATGATGGGGTCGATCACTCTCCCCACCGTTCGCGTCGTCCTGATGTTGTTGCTAAGATGTCTTCAGTGGCCACCGGTGGTCTCCCTGGTCGAGATGCTCCTATTCCGGTAGTTGATCTTTCGGTTGACGATCCTCCTCGCCGAGAGGGCGATATGAAGCGTCGTTCTTCTGCTGCTATTTTTCCTCATCGTGCTTAAGAGAAGATGAAGCATCGTTCTACTTCTCCCGAGGATCCTTGGCTAGACGGCGCTTGTCGATCAAGTAGCCTGTCTCATGGAGATGGTACTATAACTTTCGAGCCCTCTTGCCTGTCGGGCTTAGAGAGCGTGCTACCTCAGACCTTTGTTTCTATCTTCGAGGCGAGCGACATCAAGCTATCTGAGAGAGTTTTTTCTTATAGTCGCATGGTACGTTTTGTCAACGCCTTTGCTTGCTCCATTCTTCGACATTATCTTTGTTATTCTTCACGTGTTTGTCATGTCGGCTGGGGCGACTTGATGTCTACGGGCCTTGTCTCACGAGGCGAATATTATGGCGCGTGATTTGGTGGAGATTCGCACTGATCGTGACAGTCTAGGAGAGGATTTGGCTAAGATGGAGCTCACGATCCAAGCCGCTAGGGCAGAAGGAGTGCGTGAGGGTTGTCGGGAGTCAAATGCTGAGTTGCGGAAGGCGTGACGCCTCGACGATGCGCATCTCATTGCCATGCGTCAAGGAGGAGAAAACCTTCATTGCTGAAATGAAAGCGGCGGCAGATGCGGCTCATCAGGAGGCTGAGGCGACATGGAAGGCGGCTTCCGACGATATGTACTGGAAGGACTTTGCTGCTTGCCATGGTGCTCACTTGCAGGAGAATGGCCATCGCTCCATGTCTTCTCGCTTTCTTGACGTCCTAAGGGCCCCAGAGAAGGTTCGTAGCGTGCGGCCTTCGAACCTAGTCCTGCCCTCGGATTAGCTCCTCGTTAGGTGACCTTGGATGCCTTTATTGCTTTCCTTTTTGAATAATTGACTTGGCGTAGCCTGGTTTTGCAGTTTGTCGCCTTTTTTCTTTTTCAGACTGAGGTAGTCCTTTTTCGGTAGATTTTTCATTGCTTGCAATCCTTTTCAGTATGACCTGCGAATAATATTGCATTTAAGTATAAATTGAACTTTGGATTTGTTCGTACCTTGTTTCTTGTTGAGTTTGTGCATCATTGTGTGTTGTGGTTGCCTCTGGAGTGTATCCTCGATGTGACCAGGGGTCGTTAGTGGACACATTTTGTGCGCCCTACAGGCAATTGATTATAAAACATGTAACCTTGCCAAATGGTGAGCTGCTCTTTGTAAGAAATTTTATCTATTGGCGGGATTAGCTTCCAGCCTTTAGTGGAAACTCGGGATTTATTTCCTACGCCGGCGGGATTGGTTTCCGGCCTCTTTTAGGGAACTGGCGATTTGTTTCCTGAGCCGGCGAGATTGGTTTCCGACTTTTTTAGGGAACTCGGGATTTTTTTCCTGAGCCGGCGAGATTGGTTTCCAGCCTTTTTAGGTTCGTCACCCGTGTTATGTCTTATAGACAGTATGTGTTGTCCGTAGACAGTGGGTGTCCTCGTCTTGTAGCTAATCCGACGAGTACTTGTTGTCATACTATGACCTGGCGAAGGTCTTCGGCACCTGGCCGGAATGCCTTTCGCTACCTGGCGAGGCCTTCGGAACCTGGTCGGACTTGCCTTGTTATTAGGCTAAGCCTTCGGCACCTGGCTGGAATGCCTTTCGCTACCTAGCGAGGCCTTCGGCACCTGGCTGGACTTACCTTGTTATTCGGTTAAGCTTTCGGCACCTGGCCGGAATGCCTTTCGCTAACTGGAGAAGCCTTCGGCACCTGGTCGGACTTGCCTACTTACTCGGCTAAGCCTTCGACACCTTGTGATCTTCAACGATGTCGCCATTCTAGGGAGGTGTCATCGAGCGGCTTGTGTGATAGCTGACGATGTGGTTTGGCTTGTCGGAGATGCCGATGTTGGCTGCGCAGAGGTGACCTTCGCCAGTGGCAAGGCTATTACCGGCTAGGGTTTTGGCGAGCTCGCTGTGGCTAGGGCCTTGACCTGGCGAGGGATGGTCCTGGCGACCTGGGCGGCAACCGGGCGAGGCCCGACGGCCCCACTTATTGTCTTCTCCATATTCTTCGAGGTATATTACTTCGGCTCGTCGTCCCTTTTCGTGTCTTAGCGAGAGTTGGCGATCCCCCAGACGATCCTGGCGAGGGACGGGGGTTTCCCAATATGCTCATGAAATGTTGAGATCTTCGTCATGGCGATTCCATTGACGATCCTCCAGGCGAGCCTAGCAAGGGTCCAGGGCGTCTCGTCGGTATTCCATGTCGTCAAAATTTTAGTCTAGTAAACCCCCTAGCGACCCTCTGGGCGAGCCTGCATGCATCCGGGGTGTTCCGGCGGTCTTCCATGTCTTCGGGATTTTCGGCCTGGCGACCCTTCGGGCGAGCGTGGCGAGGGTTCGGGTAATTCCGGCAGTCTTCCATGTATTTGGGAGCTTCGTCATGGTGACCCCCCCGACGGCCCCCCGGGCAACCCGGTGAGGATCGGGAGCGTCGTGGCATCCTACGGCGATGCCGAGGTATTCGTTCTGGAAACCACCCTGGCGACCCTCCGGGCCACCCGGCGAGGGTCGAGGGCGTCGTGGCATCCTTTAGCGATGTCGAGGTCTTCGTCATGGCGACCCCCCGGGCAACCCGGCGAGGATCGGGGGTGTCGTGGCATCCTCTGGTGATGCCGAGGTCTTCGTCATGGCGACCCCCCGGGCAACCCGGCGAGGGTCGAGGGCGTCGTGGCGTCCACCGGCGATGCCAAGGTATTTGTCATGGCGACCTCCCTGGTGACTCTTCGGGCAACCCGGCGAAGGTCGAGGTCGTCATGGCTTTCTCCGGCGATGCCGTGGTCTTCGTGCTGGTGACCCCCCCGGGCAACCTGGCGAGGATCAGGAGCGTCGTGGCATCCTCCAGTGATGCCGAGGTCTTCATCATGGCGACCTCCCTGGCGAACCCCCGGGCAACCCAGCGAGGGTCGAGAGCATCGTGGCGTCCTCCGGCGACGCTGCTCTCCTTTGTGCTTTCCTCGTCATGAGCGGATATGGATGTCCATGATGTGACTTTACTGTTATCATTTTCTTTAAAATGTGTTAGTTAAGCTTCGCGAGGCGGTTGGTCTCGCCTGGCGAGGGGCTGGGCCCTAGTGTTGGGTGTGACGATTGATACGGGACGCTGCGTCACGTTTCGTGAAGTATTGGCTTGGCCCGTCATGCTGAATGGCGGTCGTCGTACTCTGGGTTTACGATGAATGCTGGCAAGGGGTCTCGAGGTATGACTTGAGCGGACCCTCTCCTTCTAGCGCCAAACTGTTAATGCATAAAAATGAATTAACGGTAAACCCGACCCACGGTTCCAGCCCCGGGCCAGACCTGGTGGTCGCGTGGACGGTCAAAGATTGATTAAACAAGGATTGGCTTAGCTGATGGCGGATAGTCGCTTCCAGCGACGCATGAGCTGTCCTGATGATCGTTGACTTACAGTAGTCGTCTCCGACGAACCTCTGAGTAAGGAAATGACCATAGAATTATATCTATGGCGAGCCCTAGGCTCCAGATTGTAGCCCTTGGCGGCGAAGTCCTTGATGGCAAGATGTCCCTGTAACTTGCACATGTAAAACATGTCTAGGAGAATCGGAGGGTAGAACCTCCAAAGCCTCTTTGACGCTTGTCATTGAATATGCCTGACGACAGGGAAATGATAAGGGGTAAAATTACTTGATGCAGAACCGCCTGAAAGGCTGCCTACTTTCTCTTTTAAAGGGATCAGGTCATCACGTAGTTCAAAGTGGAGGGTTAGGGAGTATGTACCTGAGCTTGCATGGGCAAGCCGAGAGTTGATTGCGGAGACGGGGTCTCTATTGACGTAGCTAGATGACGAAGCTAGTTGAACCAACTAGGTGCCATAGCTAGGAGGCGTCGAGGCGACATGCCTGGGGCGGCATGTCTAGGTGGTGGACCAAATCGCCACAATGACGACTTTTGAGGTCAGGCATTGATGTCAAAGATCCTTGGCAACCAAGGACCCTAGTTTTGACAAAGATCAGGCATTGACAGGGATCGAAGGTCGGCAAAGCGCGACGATCGACAAGGGTCAAATGTCGACATGGGTCGAGTATCGACATGAGTTGAATGTCATCCTTGTTTCGGACGAGCCAAGCTAGGCGAGACCCCGATGAAAAGAGTGTCGGAACCCCGAATCGTAGGAAGAAAGAGAATTCTAGAGAGAGAAGTTCTCATTTTAGAGAGAGAACTCCAAGTGCGGAAAAGTGTTCAAAATGAGGAAGAGAAACCTCCTATTTATAGGCAAGCGTGGTGACCATTTCTCCCTGAATCAGGGAGATTAACGTCGGTGGCCTTGAGAGTTGTCGAGATAATAACGCCTTGTCGCCGGTGCCATTGAGGGTTGTCGAGATCATACCGCCTTGTTGCCAGTGGCATTGAGAATTGTCGAGATCATAACGCCTTGTTGCCGGTGCCCTAGAGGGTTGTCGAGATCACAATGCCTTGTCACGTGGTGGCCTTGAGGGCTGTCGATATCATAACACCTTGTCGGCGGTGCACTTGAGGGTTGTCGAGATCATAACGCCTTGTCGCCGGTGCCTTTGAGGGTTGTCATCGCTTAACTGGTCGCCCCGACAAGCTCTCAGGGATGTCCCTTTTGCATTTGGGTTTTGCCTCCGGGCCCGATCGTTCGGGCTTCGCCAAATGGGCTTGAGATCGGGCGTGCATTTCCTGAAAAATGCACATCAGTAAGAATTGATGATGCAGGATTTCATCCTCCCCGAAAAACGACATCGAGAGACAAAAACTACACCCATGGACGTAAACGACGTAGGATCTAAAGAAAGTTGGGCCTCACAACGAACCAGTAGGCCCAATAAGCGACCCAACACAATCAGTCTGTCAAGAGTCCACTTCGAAGCCAAGTCAACAAGAGCCAAGTCTTCCTGAAGACCAAGCCCACAAAGACCAAGCCCACGAGGACCAAGCGGCCTTTTCAAAGACTAAGCAGCCCAGGATATCAGGCGTTTTCTCCCTTTATTGACTAAGCCCAGAGTCCTCCACGTGTAAAGAGACCAAATATCACGTCGTCGAGACTTTACACGTGGTGGCCTAGCAAGAGGAAAAGGAGAACCAGCTTAATCTACTAGCCGTTACTAAATTCTAGGAAATAGACGTTGTAATACAGGCTATAAATAAAGTCTGCGAAGTAACTTAAGGGACAACCATCTTGTTCTACACTTTACACTAGCTTTTCACTCTGTATTCACTTTGCTATCAATCAAACATACAAGTTCCTTATTATCGATCAATTCTTTACCAAATTGTCATCTCGTATCTTTATTCACCGAAGTGGGTTTTATCTCGGATAGTTAAGATCCATTGTGGTATTCATCGTAAACTGAGTGCTATCACTTTGTTATAGTTGGTCGTGATTATTCACATCAACAGTTTGGCGCCGTCTGTGGGAAATCTTTATAGATTCATACCCAACCAAGTTCCCAGCAAACAAGTAGGCAAATGGCAAGCGGAGGATCCAGCGGAAACCCCTCGGAAACCGCGGCGAACTATGCTGTAAAAGCCATGTTGGAGACAATCCTCAAACAACTCGAAGAAAAGGCTGAGTCGAGAAAGGATTTCCAAACCAAATTGGAAAACCTCACCCAGAAGCAGTCCCAAATCGAAGGAACATTGACCGAAGCGGTCAGCTCGATGAAAGCCCAATCTTCGACAGCACCACGGAGAGATCTCGGACGAGGAAAGACTCTAGATTTTTCCGGAATCTAGGTCACTCCAGGAACAACCGAGGTGGAAAACACCCCGGGCATAACAAGTGGGAAAAATCCCACCACGGGCCCACAAGGGCCTGCAGATCGCGGGGTTGCAATCGGCCACATCACGACCAGACACCCAGACACCGGGTTTGGATCAATCCAATTCAACTATGATGCATCGGGCCAACCCAATGATCTCGGATTCCGAACCCCTCCAGGAATGAGTCGGAATGCCGAGATGCAAGCCCCCCAGGCGCCAGTACGCCCGGGCCCTGTGCGGATCGGGAACGAAATGACCAATCCGATCCGCATCCGGGATGAGACACCCCCTGTGGCCCGACATGATGCCACTCGCAACGACAAGGACAATCCTTTCGCTAACAATCCCGATTCGCCATTCCCAGCATTGCTCAGAGGACTCGAATCCACGGTGGAAAAGGTGCAGTCCGAGGTAAAAGCAGTGAGCTCAAAAGTCCATCACGCCACCTCGGCGGCTCCAGAAATAGATCGCCTGGTTCAAGAATCCACAAGCACACCATTCACCTCGCTGATCACCAACGAGAAAATCAGGGACGTGGGAAGGGTCAACGTCCCACGTTACGACGGAATGACCGATCCGAGAGCATATCTCCGGGCGTTCTACATCGCGATGGGGAGAGCCGATCTCCAGCCTCACCAACGAGATGCGGGATACTGCTAGATATTCGCCGAGCACCTCGTGCAGAATGCACTCGATTGGTTCTCGAGACTGCAACCAGCCACAATCAGCTCGTTTGATCAGCTGACAACACTTTTCCTAAAGCATTTCTCCATGTTCATCGAGACGGAGACCACGGTGGCGCAGTTTTACCCGCTGCAACAAACAAAGGATGAGCCGCTTCAGAACTTCATAGCCAGATTCAAGGACGTGCTATCACGCCTTAACGGAGTAAGCGACGAAACAGCAATTGCGGCCCTGACCGCAGGACTGTGGTATAA
The DNA here is from genome assembly GCA_954871525.1 of Parietaria judaica. NCBI lineage: Eukaryota > Viridiplantae > Streptophyta > Magnoliopsida > Rosales > Urticaceae > Parietaria > Parietaria judaica. The sequence continues at coordinate 59,626,281 of OX940860.1, forward strand.
ATCAAAATTCAAGCAGGACATCTGCGTGAACCGTTATACCTCGATCGAGGATGTAATGCACCGCGGGGGTAATTGGATTCGGGTCGAGGAGGAGCGAGCAGCCTTCGCCGCAAAATTCGACCCAACTCCGGCAACGCCTAAGTTCAACAATCCCCCGAGGCCACCACGGGACTCCGGTCACAACAGAGAATCCGGACCTCACCGAGGTAATGCACCCCAACCTAAGCGAAGCCACCTGCCCCCGGGTTACGTAATGAACTCAAAGAAGGACGAGGTCAACATGGCCCAAGGCGGCGGCACGACAGCACAGGCAGATCCGTGGCCAAAAGACCCGAAAGCCTACTGTAAATTCCACAAGTTGTTCGGACACGCAACAGCCCAATGCCGCAAGCTACAGATGGCCCTGGCAGAAAAGCTGGAGCAAGGCGAAATGAGCGACCTCGACATCGAGGCCTTGAACCCGAAGTTGCAGGGAAGCGTAAGCTTGAATGGCGACCCGGCGACCTCGAAGAAGAGGAAGCACAAGAAGAACCTAGCTCACCAATCTGGGGAAGTCCCCGACACCCCATTCGAAAGAAGGGGAAGCAGGTCAACGAGGTCGAAGACAACGGCCAAGAGAAAACGTCCCAGGTCATCAACGTGATAATGGGAGGATCTCAGTATTGCAGGCCCTCGGTCAACTCGATCAAAGCCCACCAGAGGAAGCTCCAATCAGACGCGCCCCGCCAAATTTTCCAGGGGCCCGAAGCCCTCATCACGTTTAAAGAGAGCGAAGCTCGGGAGCTCCCAGTACCACACGACGATGCGTTAGTCATAACTCTCAACATCGCAAACTGGGAAACCAAAAGGATTCTCATCGATAACGGAAGTTCCGCAGACGTAATTTTCCTATCAACCCTGAGCCAAATGAAAATAAGGCCCGAGGACATTAACAGGGAAACAGTGCCTCTCACCAGTTTTAGCGGCCACTCCGTCAACACCATCGAGGAGATCAAACTCCCCGTAATGGCAGGAAGCGTGAACGTTACAACCAAGTTCCTGATCATAGACTGCCCATCGCCCTACAATGCGATCCTAGGAAGACCGTGGCTGCACGCCATGAGAGCAATGCCCTCGACGTATCACCAAAGTTTATAATTCCCGAGCGACGAAGGGATCAAAGAGATCCGAGGTGACCAGGCCATGGCGCGGAGATGCTACATGGACAGCTTTTTGCTTGCCAAGCAGAGTACAGTAAATCAAGCATAGCAATTACAGCATCCCCGAATAAACGAGGTGAAAAATACTTCGGAAGAAAAAAATGAGTCCCCAACAGTTGAGATGGTGCGACAAGTCCCCATTGACGACAAAAACCCCCGAAAACACCGTTGGTATCGGGAGCGAATTGAAGGGCGAAACACTCAAACGACTAGTCAAGTTCTTGAAAAAGAACAAAGAATGTTTCGCCTGGTCCCATGAAGACATGCCAGGGATCAGTCTGGAAATCATCTTGCATCAACTCAATGTTGACCCAAGCTTCAAACCGATCAAGCAGAAGAGAAGAAAACTAGCCCCAGACAGCTCCAAAGCGGTGAACGAGGAGATCGAGAGGCTACTCAAAACGGGATCGATCCGCGAAGTTAGATACCCAGACTGGCTGGCAAATACAGTCGTGGTAAAGAAGAAGAACGGGAAATGGAGGGTGTGCATTGATTTCACTGACCTGAATAAGGCCTGCCCCAAGGACAGCTTCCCGCTCCCGCATATCGACAGACTTGTCGAAGCAACATGTGGGCACGAGTTACTTTCTTTTATGGATGCTTTTTCCGATTATAATCAGATTCTGATGCACACCAACGACCAAGAAAAGACCTCGTTCATAACTGAACGGGGAATCTATTGCTACAAGGTAATGCTCTTCGGGCTGAAAAACGCAGGGGCCACCTACCAAAGACTCGTGAACAAAATGTTCTCGGATTTTCTCAGTAGAACCATAGAAGTCTAGATAGACGACATGTTGGTCAAATCCAAACGATCAGAAGATCACATCGCCCACCTCGAACAATGCTTCGAGATGTTGAAAAAGTATCAAATGAAGCTGAATCCCTCTAAATATTCATTCAGGGTGTCATAAGGAAAATTCCTAGGATACCTCGTCACACAACGTGGCATAGAGGCAAACCCAGACCAGATAAACGCCCTGTTAAAAATTCCCTCACCTCGCAGCGTGAAAGAGGTTCAAAGGCTCACGGGGCGGATCGCGGCACTAAACCGATTCATCTCGCGATCGACCGACAAATGCCTTCCCTTCTATAAAATGCTGAAGGGAAATAAAAAATTTGAGTGGACGAACGAATGCGAACAAGCTTTCCAAGAATTAAAAAAGTATTTGTCTACCCCACCAATATTGGTCAGCCCGATCATCGGCGAACCACTCTTAGTCTACCTCGCAGTAACAACCTACGCGGTAAGCAGCGTACTCGTTAGATAAGACCGAGGTGATCAGAAGCCTATCTTCTACACTAGTAAGTCACTAGAAGATGCAGAAACCCGATATCCTACCATGGAGAAGGTGGCACTCGCCCTCATCACGGCGGCAAGAAAGTTGAGACCATATTTTCAAGCACACACCATCGTGGTAATGACGCTGCAGCCACTGCGATCAGTGCTACACAGTCCAAACCAGTTCGGAAGGTTGACCAAATGGGCAATAGAACTCAGTGAATTCGACATCGAATACAAAATAAGGATGTGCGCTAAATCGCAAGTCCTAGCTGATTTCGTTATAGACCTTAACACCGAGAAACTCGAAAACGAGTCAGTTGACGAAGCATGGACAGTAAAAGTAGACGGATCGTCGAATCAAAACGGATCCAGCGTAGGAATTCACCTCGTGACCCCAAGTGGCGAGGTGATAGAACAATCTTTTCGCCTCAACTTCAAGGCTTCAAACAATGAAGCCCTAATCGCCGCCCTCAAGCTGGCACGGGCGGTGGGAGCACGGAACGTCAAAGTTTACTCCGATTCGAAGTTGGTTACAAGCCAGATAGCGGGGGAATACGAGGCAAAAGACCAAAGAATGAGTGCCTACCTAAACGTGGTAAACCAACTAATCAAGATGTTCGAAAAAGTCAAAATAGACCAGATTCCGAGAAGCGAGAACGCACAGGCCGACGCACTAGCAGGGTTGGCATCCACCTCGGACCCCGAGGTGAAACGCATTATCCCGGTAGAAACTATAGATGAACCAAGCATCGACTTAACGGTGCATAACATCGAAATCAGCCCAGAATACTGGAGGACTCCAGTAATCAGATTCCTACGTGGTGATGAAACACCTCGGGATCGGCAAGAAGCCAGAAAGTTGAGGGCCAAAAGCTCAAGATTCTGCCTGATAAATGACACGCTTTATAAACGAAGTTTCAGTGGACCATACCTCAAATGCTTGGGAGAGGATGAAGCAAAGAATGTCATCCACGAAGTGCACGAGGGAAGTTGCGAAAACCATTCCGGAGGGAGGTCTTTGGCTAAAAAAATCAAAAGACAAGGATTCTTCTGGCCCACAATGCTAAGGGATAGCGAAATGCACGTACGAAAATGCGATGCATGTCAAAAGCACGCACCTACAATTAGACAACCCGCATTAAAGTTGTCTTCGGTCACGGTGCCATACCCATTCATAAAATGGTCGATGGATATCGTCGGACCAATGCCGGCAGCAAAAGGATTAACAAGGTTCTTACTAATAGCAACCGACTACTTCACCAAGTGGGTAGAGGCCAAGGCCTATGCGCACATAAAGGATGTAGACGCAGAAAATTTCGTGTGGAGAAACATAATCTGCAGATACGGGCTCCCAAAGGAGATCATCGAAGATAACGGGCCGCAGTTCATCTCTAGCAGATTTAAAAATTTCTACGCCGCACAAGGAATCTCTCTCAACACCTCGACCCCGAGATACCCACAAGGAAACGGACATTCCGAGGTAGCAAACCGAATGATAATCAACGGGATCAAAAAGAGGTTAGATAGCAAGAAAGGGAGATGGCCCGAAGAGTTAAACGGGGTACTCTGGGCATATCGAACCACACCTCGCCGGGCCACCGGGGAAACACCCTTCGCGTTGGTATACAGATCCGAGGCAATGGTACCAGCCGAAGCAGAATCCCTAAGCCTAAAACGAGAATTTTGTCCAGATCAACCAGACGAAAACAAAAAAATGTTAAAAGACCAACTCGATTACATCGAAGAACGAAGAGAAAGAGCTTTAAGCAGGATCGTCAACTACCAAAGGGTAATTGAAAGATACTACAACTCGAAAGTTTGACCTCGTTCGTTCAAAGTAGGAGACTCGGTACTTCGCAAGGTGTTTCAAAACACCTCGGAATTAAACGCCGGAAAGCTGGGGATAAACTGGGAAGGACCATACATCGTGTCCGAAATAGTGAAACCCGGCGTGTACAGACTCATTAATTCGGACGGACTAAAAGTCCTCCGAAGTTGGAACACCCAACACCTAAAAGGATATTATTCTTAATAGAATAAATATCATCTCGAACTACGTAGTGGCTTAATCCCGGTAAACTCGGGTACGTAGGCAGCCTCCTACAGGCACAGCCCAATTTCTCCTAACTTCAATAAGTCACTCCGATCAATCCTACTCTTTTTTTCTAGTAATCCCCCCCCCCCCGGGCTGGGAGCATGGGAACGATCCAGCTCTCGCCACTTGAGAGCAACATCGAAGCTCGCAAGGACGAGGAAAAGTGCTCACAAACGTATAAAAGCACCTCGAGTCATACGAACACATCGAGAAAACACCTCTTCCTAGCCTATATATATCGGCCGCACAAACACCCAAATCTCCTTGGATTCGATTTCGAAATAAGGCTCACTTTCACACCCCGACGTAAAAGTGACCCTAAAAGAAAACATCCACGGGATCGATTAACCGGGTTGCGCGGGAATATACGTAGACCAAATACCGAGACACGCGAACCAAGCAAAGAAGTAAGTAAAGGATGACGAAACAAAAATTTATTGAAAGAAAAACATAGAAAGTCACCTCGACAAAACGAAGTGACAACATCCAGGTCGGACTCCCGACCAAAAAAGATGCGCAAATCCCAAAAGGAAACCTAAAGCACCCAGGTTGGACTCCCAACCAAAAAAGGTGCGGATTGTCATAAACATGGCAGAAATTGAAACAGAAAGACAAAAACTAAAAAGGAGAAACCCCTCGAGCTGATTAATTCTCCTCGTCGATGTCGGCCTTACGATCCCCGGTCTCCTCCTCCTCCAAGTCGTCACCCACGACCTCGTCCTCGCCTAGCACGACGCCTAAAGCATCCTCCTCGCCTGCGGTAGCTTCGGGAGCCTCTTATCGATTCCCTTTGAGGGTGAGAGCGGGGTCGCGACGCGCGTCCGAGATGGCGCCAGGGCGAGACGAGGTGGGGCTTGAAGACGGTGAGAGGCAGAACACCACGGCACGAGGCAGAACACCACCTAGGAAATGAAACCCATCATAAGCACTCCAGCAAAGACTCCTACACATGTAGCGGCTCTAAAAACACCACGAAGGAGATTCGGGCATTTACCTGGAGATCCTTAGGCCGGGGTGAACTTGGCAAGCTGGAGCCCAAGCTTAGCAATGGTGTCGTTGCGACGTTCGATCTTTTTATTGAGCTTCTCGGAGGTCTTCTGTACGGCAAGACGAGTCGCCGAGACCACCTCGCTCTTCACTTCTTGAAGCTCCTCTGTTGCTTTCAGCAATCCCTCCCGAGCCGTCTTCAAGCTCCGTTCTAGGGCTTCTACCCTGGCCACTTCGGCCCGAAGCAACGACACTTCATCCCGGAGGGCACGACACTTGCCGCGTTCGTCGGAAACCTGAGCCTGCAACTTCTTAGCCGTCTCCTTCTAAAAGTCGGCATCTAACCTCGAAGAATACAGACACTCCTCGACCTTTCGAAGCTTCCCCTGGGCGTCCCGTACCTCCTTCTCCCGAACAGCAAGCTGGGTCTCGGTCTCCTTCAGAAGCCCATCAGACCCCGCTTCGTTAAGTTCGAGCTTCAAGGCGGCAACGTCCTTCTCATAAACGAGAACCAACTCGTTCATCGCGGTAAGAAACTACAACCAAGAAATACGAGGTGATAAATACCTCGGAAAATTAATATCCCTGTAAAAATAACCACCGGGATTACCTTCACCCCGTTATATGCCGCCTTCTCGTATTCCCTACCACGCGCCAGTGAAAACACATCGAGAGGATGACCTCGGTGGACCGAACTCGCAACAAAGCGTGAAGAGGCCCGAGGAGAATCAACGAGAGAATGGGAACTCGCGAAATCGATTGAGATGGTCTGGACCCCCTGACGATCCCCGGATCCAGAACGGCTACTGCTTCCTTCACGAACCGCCGGGGCCTTCAGCTTCTCATCCTGCCGATGAAGGGGCGGAGCATACCCCTGCGGGTTTGACCTCGTGCGAGGTGCTTGATGTTCCGGAATCACCTTGCCCCTCTTGGATGGAGCAACATTCACCTCGGCGCGATCGGGGGAACGATCATGCTTGTCCGACCGAGGCACAACGTCACTCGACGACCTCGTGGAAATGACTTTCCCTTCAACGCCCGCTTCAGAACGTGCCTTGGCATCAGGCACCACCTTGCCCTCCACCTTGACCCGCCGAGACGACTGAGCCTCTTGCGCTTTCGCCACCAACGACTCCAACGCCATATCTTCAGGAGTCTCATCGGTCCCAGAAGAAACGTGGAGAACAAGCGGGGTGGGGTCCTTACGATGATTAGGAGATGAGTGCTGGCTGCTCGAAGACGTCATGGACTCCTCGGGCGCTGTGGAACAAAGAAAACGAGGTGAAAAACGCACCTCGATTGCATCGGTGAAAAACCTTGCGAGGTGAAAAAGAACCTACCAATGGAGGATAGAGGAGGAACTGAGAACACTTGACCTACGTCGGTCCAGAATTTCCAGTACCCAGAGGCCCGAATCCTGCTGACTGGAAAATCGTTCCAATCCAACCCGTTCTTTGGGGCCAAAATCTTCTTGAGCCCTCTGAACCTCTGATCAGCCTCCGGTACCACGATCTTGATCGCTGAAAGGCAAAAATGATTCGATAGACAGAGCGGAAAAAGACAAAAATGACAAGAATTAAAAGGCACCAAGGTAAGCCTTCGAAGCCCACCGGGGCCAGAACTCCATCTCGGAGGTTTCAGCGCCTCCGGTCGAACATCTCTGAAGAAGAAAAACCTCTCCATCCACCCTCCTCGCACATCGGGAGTCCCTTTGAGGATACTTCCCATCCTCCCATTCAAGAAGAACCTCCCCGAAGACTTCCCCGCACTCTTGTTGTAGTAAAAACGAAGAAGATCCTCAACAGTGAGGACCGCCCTGTTCTCCCGTGACATGACCCCTAGAGCCACAAGATTTCGGTAGGCGTTTGGGACCAACTGCTCAGGAGCCAAGCCGATGTGCTGGAGAAACTCGACGATCACGTCGGGAAGGGGAATCTCAACCCCGGCTTCAAAGAAAGCCTCATAAACGCACGACCACCCTGACCTCTCGTCAAAAGCTCGATCTAACGGGCCCGGAGCCTCCGTCTCAACGAAATCAGGAACATTGTATAAGCTCCGGAGTTCGCGAAGATAGGTCGGAGTAATCACCGAGAGAGAACTATCGGCCTGAAGCGAATCGCCTTTCGGACCAGAGGCAGACATTTCTTTGTGGTTTGGAAGGAGAAAGAGAAGGGAAAATGCGAAAGGAAAACAAGAGGAAACAACGGGGGAACATGGGTTTATAAAACCCTCACCTGTTTTAAACCACGACCTCCTTCCCCTCAGCACACGATCTCCAAAGTTGCAAATGATGAAAATAACTGACGAATTAGTAGGTTTTTAATGACCCCATCACGTCCAAAATATTTGTGGCAGCTGGAATTTACAGAGACCTTTTGACTGTTGTCTAATCTCTGATTCGATTGGACCTCTCTCCACTGCGAAGGATTGAAGCAAGGTTGACACACGCAAAGCCAGTCACGCGGTCCCACGTGTCCTCCCCATGCACAGAGAATGATTCAAAACTGAACCGAATCAGTTACAACTCGGATATGGGTGAAATTTCAAGTTGCAAACAATTTGAATCACCCGCCAAACTCCTCAACACGCCTCACCAGAATATTTTCAAAGGATAATACCAAGATTATTCGAGGAAAATAAAATTCTCAAAAGGACGTGAATTTTTATTTCCCATCAACGACATAATAGTTCACCAAGTGATAATCACTTAATGAACTGGGGGGCTCACTGATGATGCAGGATTTCATCCTCCCCGAAAAACGACATCGAGAGACAAAAACTACACCCATGGACGTAAACGACGTAGGATCTAAAGAAAGTTGGGCCTCACAACGAACCAGTAGGCCCAATAAGCGACCCAACACAATCAGTCTTTCAAGAGTCCACTTCGAAGCCAAGTCAACAAGAGTCAAGTCTTTCCGAAGACCAAGCCCACGAAGACCAAGCCCACGAGGACCAAGCGGCCTTTTCGAAGACTAAGCAGCCCAGGATATCAGGCGTTTTCTCCCTTTATTGACTAAGCCCAGAGTCCTCCACGTGTAAAGAGACCATATATCACGTCGTCGAGACTTTACACGTGGTGGCCTAGCAAGAGGAAAAGGAGAACCAGCTTAATCTACTAGCCGTTACTAAATTCTAGGAAATAGACGTTGTAATACAGGCTATAAATAAAGTCTGCGAAGTAACTTAAGGGACAACCATCTTGTTCTACGCTTTACACTAGCTTTTCACTCTGTATTCACTTTGCTATCAATCAAACATACAAGTTCCTTATTATCGATCAATTCTTTACCAAATTGTCATCTCGTATCTTTATTCACCGAAGTGGGTTTTATCTCGGATAGTTAAGATCCATTGTGGTATTCATCGTAAACTGAGTGCTATCACTTTGTGACAGTTGGTCGTGATTATTCACATCAACAAGTATATTTTCAAAGTTGGGCCAGTCATTACGGCCTACTCCCAAACGAGAGAGCAGTAAAAAAAATAGGGTTTCTATTTATGGTTTTATGTAGTTTCTGTACCACCAAACAATGTCGTGTGTTTCCTGAAAGGCACGAAACGCTGTGGTTTAAATCCGGAAGGGAATTTTTCGCCCTAGAAATATAAAACACCACGCTTGCAATCTATAAGCCCAATTCAGAAGAAGCTTAGAGTATAACCCAAATTGAATCCTAGCCACAAAGCCTAACTCAACCCTCAGCTTCTCTCCTCGCTCGCTCGCTCGCTCGCTCAAGTCGCAAGTCGACCTTCGTCCCTCTCTCTCCATCGAGCCACCTCTTACCGGTCAGTTTCTCTGCTCATCTTTATATATTTGCTCTGAGAAGATTCGGTTTCAATCCCGTGCGATAGTGATTGTATAGGTTTCGCTCAGGCGACTAGGCGAATGCTCAGTTTCTCCTCTCTATGTTGATCTAGGGTTCTATTGAATCTTCGCTGATTTTGAAATGGAAGATTCTCCGATAACCGAGGGGAAATCGTCGGAGGAAGCCAAGCAGGAAACCCGGGATGAAATGCTTTCAAGGCATAGGTAATAATGTGATTAAATGCTGTGTTTTGTTTATTAGATCACTGCATTTCCGAACACACTACACACATGTGCCTTGGACTATAGTGTAACTTTTCCTTAAACTCGATACAGCTTGACGATGTCGATTCGAATTTAAGCAATAAACTCGTACATACAATATTGCTTGCCGCCGCCGTTTCAGGCTTGGAAGTTAGGATAATTGCTTTGTTTTCCCTTACACCTGGAATTTTTCGTAACTGAGAAGTGTTGATATGAAACTATCAATGTCGGGGCACAAAACTGTAGGACCTGATCCGATAATCTTTGAAAAAAAAGAGAGAGAACTCGTTATTGATTAAACTAAATAGCGGTCTCTAATTCGGAAGTTAGACCGAGAAACTCCCGCAATAATGTTCAATAGAAATTTTCTGGTAACGCAAAGAGCTTTCGTAGACACGCTTTATCAATCCTAGATCTAAAATACCTAAAATATGGTTAATGAAATATAAAATGCGATTTAGGAAAGTTTCACACTGTGACCTCTGTATAAAGTAAAGCTTGGGAGAATTTCAAATATCGTACAGTGTTATGTTCGGTCAATGTCTCGTTGTTGACCGTAATGTATGTCTCGTTGTACTTGTGCAGGAAAGAAATCTCCGAGCTTCAGAACAAGGAAATCGCCTTGAAAAAGGCGGCGGCTAAAGGTAGCAAAGCGGAGCAGAAAGCTAAGAAGAAGCAGGTCGAAGAACAAATATCCGATCTCTCCTCAAAGCTCAAACAAAAGCACACCGATGAACTAGGTTCCTTAGGCTACACTACCGCAGCCAAAACCGACAAGGGCAATCTTGACAATTTGGTAAACGCCATTGCCGGAGTCTCTGTAAAGAGCCAGCCCAGCGAGGGAAAAGCCTCGAAGAGCACAAAGAGGAGAGAGAAGCGGGCTCAACAAGAGGCGGAGAGAGAGCAGAGGATTCAAGAAGAACAGAGCACAATCGTCAGCGACCGAGCCATCGAAGACGAGAAGCTCGAGAAACGGCTCGAACCGCTCGGTTTGACCATCCACGAAATAAAACCGGACGGTCACTGCCTCTTCCGAGCCGTGGAGGATCAACTCTCAGTACTTGGTTATTCGGCGTTTGATTTCCAACAGCTTCGGGAAATGGCTGCTGCCCACATGAGGAAACACGTGTCGTTCTTCCTCCCGTTTTTTCTCTCGGAAAAAGCGTCGGAGGAAGATTCCAGAGAATCTCCGGCAGAGAGATTTGAGAATTACTGCAGAGAGGTGGAGTCCACGGCCGCTTGGGGTGGTCAGCTTGAGCTCGAAGCCCTAACTCGCTGCCTTGAGAAGCACATCACGGTGTTTTCCGGGTCGTTTCCCGATGTGGAGATGGGTAAGGAGTACAAATCCGCCGGCGAGGCCGGCATCAGGCTGTCTTTTCACAAGCATGCTTTCGGGCTCGGGGAGCACTATAACTCTATCGTACCGATTTGATTCAATTAAAATATGTATTTATTTTAATTGCGTAATGTAAGTCGGTATCTCGGTTGGACATTTTTTGAGAAGCTACACTGGTCTATGGTTTTTACTTTACACTTCTTGCTTGATGTGTTTTATATATATTTATATATATATATATACACATATATATATATTTCCAATTTTATTATTATGAATTTTACAGGGCAAATCACATTCCGGCTTATTATGGAACTGTAGATAATATGAATTTTTATAAACTAGCATGTAAACGACAGTAAAATTTAAAACAACACGAACTTGAAAATATTGAAAAAGGGAAAAGGACAGAAATTCGAGAAACAGTCATATAAATGACAGAGTTAAAAAGGATCTAAACTTGAAAACGACACTATTGGAAATGTCAGAAGAAATCACAGTCAATAAAACGACAAATAAATACCTACATATAAACCTATAAATCATTCAATTAAAATGATTTAAATGAATAACTTATTATTCAATCAAAGTATTCAAAACGTGACATAGTCACATTAACGTTAATGTATTTAATTAAGATATGAATTATAACCTCTTTCAATCAAGAAAAAAATTTGAAATAATCACCTTCGAAATAAAATAAAAATACGAACTTACTACACTATTTTCGTGATAATGATAGGTACTTACCAGTGCTTGAAAGGAGTGAGAAGAGAGAGAAAGGTTGTGTAATTTATTTTTGAATTTTAAAAATAAATATAGAATTATATTTTTAGAATATATTAAATATTGTTTGGTTATGCTTTTCGTTTAACTGTATCAAAATAAATAAAAATAATATTTTAAAAAACCTACGTCAAAACTATAGCTTCTCACTTATCATTGGATTCATCTCGGAGTAAGCTTTCTAACGATATATATTATGAGTTCATCCGAAGTCGTAGAAAAAGAAAAATAATGTATAATAAATTTGTTATAAAGTAATTACGTGAAATAAAGTAGATTTTTTTTTTTATTTGACTGAAATGTACTTAAGTTTTTTTTGTTATTTGTTTTTTTTTTCCTCTATGGCCATGGCAACGAAAAGTGAGAGATAATCGAGCTGAAAGGATATACAAGCAGTACCTAGAGAGAAAAGAGGCTGAAAAATTGGTACAAATTTATCTTTAACTTTCTCGAGCTATTGATATAATGAAACAAGTATAAGTGATGATTATACAAATTTGGTTTCATGAGATGAAGGAAGAGAAGGCAGTGAAACAGATGGTCCCAAACGCGAGGGCCATGTTTAGTTTCAATTCAACCATCCGTTTTAAATAAATAATTATTTAAAAAATGTAAATATCAAATGATATTTTGAGAGTATTACCTATTATGATACTAACACTACTACAAAAAAGGGGTTGGACTACACTTAAAGAGTGTAATTGGAGATCTTCGACTACACTCTTTATGTGTCGTCGGATCCTCCATCGTATGATATCCGACGACATTTAATTTAAGTGTCGTTGGAGGTGGAACTGGACTACACTTGAAAAGTGTAGTCGGAATCCAAATTCGCCGCGGCATAATAATAGCTTTGCCGCGGCGAACAGTCCGACGACACATAATAAGTGTTGTGTGAGGTGATTCCAAAACTCAAAAATATCATCGGACATGTTGTAAGCCGCGGCGAATATATTTTCGCCGCGGCGTATATTTCTCCAACGACACTAATAAGTGTCGTTGGGATGAATATTAGCCGCGGAAAATATAAATGTTGCCGCGGCGAATATTATCCCAACGACACTAATAAGTGTCGTTGGAATGAATATTAGCCGCGGCGAATATTCATCCCAACGACACTAATAAATGTTGTTGGGATAAATATTCGCCGCGGCAAAATTATATTTGCCGCGGCCAATATTCATTCCAACGACACTTATTAGTGTCGTTGGGATAAATACGCCGCGGCAATTTTAATATTGCCGCGGCATTTTTTTGCCCGATTTCATTGATATAATACTTTCCTCGATGGTTTTTCATCCGTCGTCGAATATGCCGATATAAAATTAAAAAAACCGGGCGATTTAAATCGCCCGGATGCTTTGGTACCTGTAAATAATAAATAATATATATTTAAATCCGAAAATTAACCGATTTATACGAATAATCTTCCGTACCTACAAAAAGCGTCGTTCATACTTACAAATAGTACCGTCGTTATATACCAAAGAATGTAAGACCGTCCATATACATAATACTCTATTCTTCATCATACTTTGCAAATTTTTGAAGAACATATGCACCTAATCTAACTCTAAGAGAATCTATCTCTTTTAAACTATAAATATTTTTTTTATCAACAAACGCAATACCCTTTATGACGATGTCGTGCATGAACTTCATGACAAAGTATCCACACTCGTGATTTCCCTGTTGTTTCGGACATGATTTTGAAATCCCCACTTTGACCACCGAGTGCATATTCAAGCCGGTTGTATGGTGTAACATGAACGTTTCACCGAGCCTACAAAAAATGTAAACGTTAAATATACAAAACCTTGTATTTGAAATACATCAATAATAAAAAGATAATTCTATATTCGAGAATACTTACTTATCAAAAAACGTGGATAAATGCGCATTCAAACCTCTTGAATTTTTAAGTGAATCAAATATGGTCACACTATTGCGCCAAGGGTTCAACACGAGGAGAGTCCAATGATTGTGACTATTGTATGGCATCAACCACAATTTGTCTTTCTTGCATTTTCTTATATTCTTTAAGCAAACCTCCACATCCTTTTCCAATTCTTTGGACCTCTTATCTTCGTCGTCGGCGTAAGAGTTGTAGTTCATGTCATTATACGGAGGAACGAAACAGTACAAATCTCTCACATCACTTTTTGCCATGTATGTTTGTAACAAATAACTACAAATATAATATAAAGAAAAGTAGAATAAATTATTCATATTTTAAAATCATTAAGAAATAAGGAAATAAAAAAATATATAAAATAGAAAACATACCTTTGACAAGTCGTTATCCAATTCACATTCAAGTCCTCGGAGAGTAGAAATTCGCGCATATCATCGAAAGTTAAATAAGTTGAATCTTGACCCAAACTTTTATCAAGATTCACTTCGAGTAATGCATTTGGTGCGAGCATATAATTGTTGGCATAATCGGCCAACAGTCTCAATTCCGGAACAACGATAGACATCTTAATATTTTTTGGATCTTGTGCACTTTTGGCAACCTCTTTTGGCTTAGGTATGAGAGATGAACTACCTTTGGAATCAACTTTCTTGATTAACCTTGTCGGCCAAGGCACTAAGTTCCCGATCGCGTCATCGAGAAATTCCATACATTGCGTTTCGATAGGGAGAGGAACATTAGGCATCGGAGCATTTACCACTTCAATTAACACCCGAGTATATTCGCCCGCCCATTCTTTATTGAGAAAAGGTTCCTCACCCGGGATATAACGTTTATATGCCCTCCCCTTTGCGACGTATTCTTCAAAAGCGTCCGAGTAGAGAAGACATTCGACGCCACCATCACCCGAAATGGGCATATTTGGATGAGAGGCCGCCGGTCGTACATCCCTCGAGCCCCTTCCGCCAACACCGCTTCCATTGTCGACCGATACGGGCTTAGTCTTTTTTTTCCGAACTAACCGGAGCGACGGGTTGAGTAACCGGTGCGAGCGGTTGACTAATCGGAGTGCCGCCACGGGAGCATGCATCGTTACTCCCGTCAAAATTTCGAGCAATTGATTGTTGGACAAATAGTTCCATTTTTTACTTCCATTCTTCCAAAGCCGCATCTTTCGCCTCGCTTTTCGCTTTCATTTCTTCAATTTCCGCTTGGAGGCTTTTAACGATGGGATTCGGCGTTGAGTTGGATGCTCGGTGATATGCTCGCTTTGTGACGTATTTTGATTGTCCCCGAACTCGTCCGTAATGATTTTTCTTTCCCAACGCTCTTGTCAATACGTCGACTTCCTCATCGGGTTCAAACTCGCCATTTTCTTCGTGCGTGGCATATTAGTTCTAACAAAAACCAACAATTATAAGAGAATAAAATATACTACTTATATTTGCACTACATTATATAAGTACTTACTATTTTCTCTATTATTGGCTCCAAAGTTGAGTCCTTCAATGAACCATCGGGGTTCTTCCTCGTGACGCACCAAAGTGTGGGTAAGGTGGCCCATTATCCATTTTTGGCATGCTACAAAACAAAATAAACATGTTATTCGATTCTTGGCAATAAAATAAAAATACAAAGTTAGAACCCTAACTAGTAGTTGATCGATCTTCCGATATCCATTTCGGCCCGTTCTCGAGCGGTATTCAACTTGATCTCTATGAGCTTTATTTTGCTTCGAGAGTTCCTCAAACTTTTCACTTAAGCTAATTTCCATAAATTCCTTCCATACTTCGGCCGTGATGCTCGTGTAGTACTTCTCAACAATATCCGGTCGCTCATAAATGCTTTTACCCTTGGGATGTTTATTGATTAGGGTAGAGAGATCATGCCAGAATTGTCTTGCCGAAGTCGCGGCACTTGATAAACATTTTCTTTTGAACCATCCCGGAATATCAAATGCTTGTCTGACTTCATTCCATATCCGTTCTTTCACCTTGGCATAACTTTCATCTCTCCAATCGATTATAGTTATTGGAGCGAATTCCCTAGCTAACACACCAATCAAACTACCTAAAAAATCACCTTCTTGTCCTTCCGGTTGTTCTTTCTCATCAAATTTAACATGAACTTTTTCCCCCATATGCTTCAATACATTGATTCTTCTCATTAGAGTTACTTTTCTTTGTCCTTGATCTTCTAGTTTTCTTCTCGGTTTTGATTCATTCTCGTCTATACCTCCATAAAATAATTAACTCAATCTTAGAAACTAGTTCAATACAACAATTTTGGATGCAAATAAAAATAAACTAACCGGGTTTGATTTCACGTTCGTGTGATTCTTCTCGATCCAACATATCACGTTAGGGTGATTCAACTCGAAAATTCATCTACAAGTTCATGAACCCACAAAAATATATCAATAAATTTCTAAAAATATAAACCCACCAACAAACCAAAACACAAATCAACAAAAATTAAAAACCATCAACAAATTCATGAACCCATTAAGAGATATTCACTAAATCATCAAAATATCATCACATAAACTATAAACAATATTATTTTAACACAAAAATGCATTAAAAATGTAATATCAATTTAGGGCTCAGATTCTAACCTTGTTCAATGTAATATCAATGCGAGTAAACTTATTGATGGCCGGCGTTCTCTTCCACGGCGACGGCACAAGGTGAAAAAGAGAAAAGGAGAGAAGGGAGAATGAGAGAAAGAGAGAAAAGAGAGAAGGGAGAATGAGAGAAAGAGAGTGAAAAAAAGCTGAAAAGATAGAAAAAAAGGGAGGGAAACTGAAAAAACGCAGAAAAAAATCGAAAATTTGGGGGTTCGACGACACAAAATTGGATGTGTCGTCAAAATTCCTGACACTCGCCGCGGCGAACATAAACTTGCCCCGGCGAAAATAAACCCGTAGCCAAAAATTAAATATTGAATGCTGGAGTAGCCGCGGCACATTATTGTGTGCCGCGGCTAATGTAACCGACGACACAAATAAGTGTCGTCGTATAGAATACATGCCGCGGCATAACATATTTCTCCTCGGCTAATCCTGATACAAATAAACCCGTAGCCTCTGTAAAATTGGATGCAGGATTCGCCACGGCACAATATTGTGTGCCGCGGCGACTATAACCAACGACACTTATTTGTGTCGTCGTACAACACACTTGCCGCGGCATATAATTTTGTGCCGCGGCTAATTCTGGAAGAAACATACCCGTAGCCTCTGTTAAATTGGATGAAAATTTAGCCGCGGCTAAAATAACAATGCTGCGGCTAATTAAGATTATTTTTTTATTTTCCATTTTTCACTTAAAAAAAATAAAAAAAAAACCTCTTATTTTACTCTTGGTTTATATTATTACACTTAAATTATATTATATAATTTATAATTAGTAAATGAACACCACGAATGCATTGATTTCCCAAGTAAAATTTTGCCAACAAAGGTTAGGCTTGCTTAGGGTTAAGGGTTTAGGGCTTAGTATTAGGGTTTAACCAATTTATTAAATTCTTAAAACAACCAATTTTATTTAAACAAAAATTAATTCAAGAGTACTACATAATGAAATTATTTCCCAAGTAAAATTATGCAAAAAAAGGTTTTAGGGTTTAGGGCTTAGGGTTAGGGTTAGGGTTTAACTAATTTAGTGTTTAGGGTTTAGGGTTTAGGAACCAATTTTATTTAAACAAAATTTAATTCAAGAGTACATAATGAAATTATTTCCCAAGTAAAATTTTGCCAAAAAGGGTTTTAGGGTTTAGGGTTAGGGTTATAGTTAGTGTTAGGGTTTAACCAATTTATTAAATTCTTAAGCAACCAATTTTATTTAAACAAAAATTAATTCAAGAATACATAATGAAATTATTTCCGAAGTTTCCTTTTGCCAAAAGGGTATTAGGGTTTAGGGCTTAGGGTTAGGGTTAGGGTTTGGGCTTAGGGTTAGGGTTAGCTAGGGTTCTAAACTTTTTCATTAAGTTACAAAATGAAATTACATAAAAAATCGGACAAAAAAAAACCCAATTTAACAAATTTCCAAAAAATATGTACTTTTGCCGCAATAAGGTCAAAATTCAGGAAAACGTCAAATTACAAAACTAATTATGTCAAATTTAGTGTTGACTAATTATATATAATGTTACAATAATAAAATACATCAAAAAATGTAAAAATATATCTCAAATTCACCACTATATTGAAAATAGGTACTTTTGTAAAAACAATTTTTCAGAGAGATTTATAAGTCTGCCGCGGCATATTTGTATTAGCCACGGCTAATATTTGATCCGACGACACTTTTTAGTGTCGTTGGAATGTTAGCCGCGGCAACTTTTCAAGTTGCCGCGGCATGTTGAAAAAGTTGTTTTGTTTTCAATCTTTTACACATTGAAAAAATTAAAAAATATCAACGGTAAGTACTTGCTTTTGACAATTTAACTTAAATCACATCAATAACTTATATTATGAAATAATAGTAAATGTTTAACCATAAATAAAGTCATAAAACTACATTATTAAACAAGTAGAATGAAATATAAAATTTATATTAATATTGATAAGTGAATATTTCATTCAATTTCTGTTGACGGGATGTCTAGACGTCGCAACTTAGAAACATCATCATCATCAAAGTTCTCGACCTCTTCAATGCTCGGTAGCTTCTTCGAGAATTGTGCGATGGCGGTTATGTCTACGGTTCTTCGTTGGAATATTCTTTAAAGTTTTTTGCCTTCACATGCACGACAAGAGATAATTCTTGATCAATCGGGTCGGAGACATAAAACACTTGAGTTTCTTGGGATGCCATTATTAATGAATCATTGGTGTAGCCCACTCATCTAAAGTCAACAACTGTAATTCTGTCATCGTCAACTTTTACGTAGTTGTTGTCGGCTCATTTGCACTTAAACAATCCAACTCACAAACCACAATAATCAAGCTCCCAATTATCTTCTACATATCCGTAGTAGCTCATAATAGCTTGTACTGGATTCTTATCCTTGGCCGACGCAACATGCATTCCTTCCGCAAATAACGTAACACCGCTGTTTTGTACGGGGTGTTTTTCGTCTCTTCCCCTTGTGTAAAACGTGTACCCGTTAACGTACCACGATGTGAACCGGGTAACTACTTGTGAAGGGCCACCGGATATATTCAATATTGTCTCATCATAATGCTTTCTCCTTGGATATAAATGTTCATCGAACCACAGTGGAAACGTACGGTTGTGCTCTTATTGTAGCCATTTTACATTTTTTTACTTTTTTGGATAAATACGCCTCAACTCATTCATATGCACATCAATAAAGGGCTCCACACCGGTTGAATTGTGCAACACATATGGAACGGCTTGCTCCCATTCTTTTCGGTTGACAGTCGAAGGATTACCTGCGCATCAAAGATCAGTTATTATTTTAACGATATTTTTTATATAATTAAATTATTAATTATTACATGAGGATAAGCCTTTTGATTCCGCAACGGCGAGTTTAGGCACCCCAATCGACGGAGTTTTCGAGCAATACTCAGCACAAAATTCAACCGACTCCTCCGCCATATAACATTTGACAATGCTCCATTCTGGCCGATTGTAATTCTTCACGTACCCTTTCAAGACTTTCATATAACGCTCAATCGGATACATCCATCATAAAAATATGGGTCCACAAAACTTAACTTCGCGTACTAAGTGAACAGTTAAGTGTATCATGATGTTGAAAAATGATGGTGGAAAGAACGTCTCGAGCATGCATAAGGTTTTAACCAAGTCCGCCTGTATCTCGTCGAGATCCAATGTCTTAACTGTTTTGGCACAGATTTTGTTGAAAAACTCACATAACTTGGAAATGGCATACCGAACTTCCTTTGACAAAAAACCTCGCAATGCAAGAGGAAGTATTTTTTGAAGCAACATATGACAATCGTTGGTCTTCATTCCGATAAGTCTCAAATCCTTCATAGATACAAACCTATTGTAGTTCGACGAATGACCTTCGGGAACTTTTATGGCCGCAAGCCATTCACAAAACTTCCTTCATTCTGGTCGAGATAACGTGTGCACAGCCGGTGGTATAAATGTTTTTTTTCCTTGAGTCTCGGGATGCAAATCCGGTTTTATACCCAATTCAACGAGTTCGTCTCGAGCTTTCTTCCCGTCTTTTGTTTTATTTGGATCATCAAGCAAAGTACCGATAATCGCCTCACACATATTTTTTTCAATGTACATAACGTCCAAACAATGACGAACATAATGCGACTTCCAATACGGGAGCTCATAGAAAATTGATACTTTCTTGAATGGTTTATCTTCATACTACTTTTTCTTACCGCTTAATTTTCTTTTTCCAAGCACTCGATAAGTCTCTTCGCAAATCAACTTATAGACAGCTTCGCCGTTCAAAATTCTTGGAGGTCTTCGAAATTCTTGATGTCCATTAAACTTCTTCGCATTCTTCCTGTACGGGTGATTTAACGGTAAAAATCTCCTATGATCGAGAAAAACTGTCTTCTTCCCATGCTTCAACCGGGTCGAACATGTATCTTTGATGCAAACAGGACAACCAATTTTGCATTTAACTGAGTAACCTGACAAGTTCCCGTACGCCGGGAAGTCGTTGATTGTCCACATTAACATTGCTTTTAAATTGAACTCTTCTTGTAGGTGCGCATCCATGATCGTCATTCCTTCTTCCCACATAATCTTCAAATCATCGATCAATGGTGCCAAGTAAACATCGATGTCATTTCCCGGTTGGCTCGGTCCCGAAATTTAAAGCGTCAACATTACCGGCCAAACAATATATCAACTACTCATGTTCCCCAATGGATTCATCCCATCGGTGGCCAAACCGAGACGCAAATTCCTGTGATCTGCGCTGAATTCCGGATGATGGGCGTCAAAAGATTTCCTCTGTACAACATCAACGGGGTGTCTTATAACGCCATCTTTACTGCGGTTTTTGGAGTGCCAAATCATATTCTTCGCGTGAGTGGGATTGTTAAACATGCGTTTAAAGCGCGGCAACGGGGGAATGTACCATAATACTTTTTGCGGAACCCCTTTGACATCGTCGTGAGGCTTCTTCCCTATCTTCCACCTTGACTCACTGCAGACCGGACATTCCATTAAATATTCATGCTCATTCCTATACAGTACGCAATCCTTTGGACATGCATGAAGCTTATCAAACTTCAAACCTAACAACCCCAACGTCTTCTTTGCGTCATACATGGATAAAGGCACTCTACTTCCCTCTGGAAGCACATCCCGAAGGGCTTCCAACAATTGCGTAAAGCTAGTATTTGACCAACCTCCTGCCGCCTTTAAATGAAATAACGTCAGCAAAAACCCTACTTTCAAACTCTTACACCCATCAAAAAAAGGAGCTTCTCAATCATCCACCATCGACTCAAATAACTCCGGTCTTCCCACAAAATCCTCTTCAGCGCATTTCAACAAACCGTCCACGTCATCCTCTTCGACGTCTTGTTCTTGTACATAATCATTGACTCTCCTACCATGAATTTTTTCCCCGTGAAAGTACCAATGATCATATGAACTCATTATACCAAACGCAAATAAGTGCAATTCGACATCCTCCATAGATTTTGAAACTAAATTTCCACATATGAGACATGGACACCGAATAAATTCTCCTCTTCTATACTTAAATTTAACAAGATCAAAAAACTCTTGAACACCTCTTCGGTAATCATCGCTCAATCTATTTGCCTTCATCCATTCTCTAGAAGCCATAATGCAAATCTATTTAACAAGATCCGGAATTTTGAGAAATAAAACCTTTCTTTCCCGTAGACAAGCCGAGAAGACAAAGCTGAAATCCTTAAACCAAGTCGCCTAAGTTGACTAAGTGTGAAATGGATTGTGTATGTGGAGTGTATAGAGAAATAAGTGAAAGGAGATCCTAAATAAGAGTTATAAAATCTCAGATCTGCGACATCGGCCGCGGCAAATAAAATTATGCCGCGGCAGAAATTCTCCAACGACACAAAAAAGTGTCGTCGTACGACTCGCCGCGACTAAAACAACCTCAGAAATTACAGAGGCTACGGGTTGTTTTTCGCACAGTTTTTCCGCGGCAAAAATTTATTCGCTGCGGCAAACACAATTTAGCCGCGGCAACATCCAGTTCGCCGCGGCTAAACAATGCTCAGAAATTACAGAGGCTACGGGTTGATTATCACACAGTTTTAGCCGCGGCGAACATATACTTGCCGCGGCTAAAAAAATTTTGACGCGGCAAATTAATATTCGCCGTGGCTAAACAATGCTCAGAAATTACAGAGGCTACGGGTTGATTATCGCATAGTTTAGCCGCGGCGAATATATGTTGGCCGCGGCTAATGTGATTAACGACGACACTTTTTTGTGTCGTTGAAAATATAGCCGCGGCAAATATATAAATAGCCGCGGTAGATTTTAATTCACATTTTCAAATTGTTGTATTTGACAGAAATTAAGTTATTTTTTAAATTGTTACTCAAAATTTAAATACACTTAAATAATCAAGCTAATAAACAAAATGATTAAACATTGTAAATTGTTCAAAGAAATTATAAAAACCGAATACAACAAAAACTAATCATAGTAAATTGTTCAAAAATAAAAAAATAAAAACATAATTTAAAATTGTTCAAAGAAAAAACAACAAAATAACGGTTCCTCATGCGTCTTCGTCCATTCCGTCTTCGTGGGGCCGCCTGCATTGCCGGAGCCAGTTGCATTGCCGGATCCTCCTGCGTCACCGGGAAAGGGATAATAGTCGGGATATCTCGCTGGCCAAACCGGAGCTGGATACGGATTTGGTGGCTGGAATTTTGGATCTTGAGCCATCCGGTAGCTGCGTTCGTAGCACATGTAGTTGTACATTTCCCGCTGACTGTGAGCCGTAAACGCCCTTATGGGAATGTCATCATATGTAAACTGTTGCTCCGGTGGGGTGGCGCCAATCACAAGTGATTGGAGCCTAGGTGGCGCTTCAAGCACCGATGGCTTCAGACTCCTTATCCAAGCCTCATCAAAGGTACCTCCTTTGGGAAACATGATTTTGCGATCATATGCCTCGACCTAAACAATCAAATTCCATAAAATTTAGTATCAATAAAATAACAACATTCAAGTTAATCAAATGATAGTTTAGTATTATATAACACTTACCCCGACATTCATGCAAAAACCCGAAATAAGGAACGGGAATCCCAATGAGCTCTTCTTGTGGTCGTAGTTGACGTGGTTCATGTGGTGGAAGATCTCCCGACCCACATCGATGTTTAACCCTTTTGCGCCGGCGCAGATAAGCTTCAAGAAATCGAACTGAAGCTCCGTGAAGTGAAGATGCGGGTAAAGATGGAAACTGAAGAAGTGCATCCAAATTTTCCCGATCTTAGACAACTTGCTCTTCTCAAAGCGTGATTCCCCAACTCTTGAATGCCATTGCACACCGGGCTGCGCAATCGTTGCATCGATGTCGTCGTAAAATGCCTTGTCCAACTCGACCTCAGCACCCGGGTAATGGTTGTGCTCATCCTCCTCTACGGTATAATTCGGAGTGCCATAGTAGGCATTTATGACCTCTACACTGATTGGAACGCGTACATTTCGAACTATCACGAACCCGTCCTTGACGTTGTCAGGAATGGCCGCATAGAATTCGAGGACCATGCTTGTGTACGCCGTGTTCTTTGGCTCGAGCATATAATTTAGCCAAACCCAGCGTTGATAATTGGCGTTGACGAGGTCATTCACCGCATTCGAAGCGAGCGGGAATTCGGTGAAACCACGCTCGGAGCAAAGTTTCCGCGTGCATATCTTCGCGTAACGGTTCTTTGCCGGTTCCGTCATTAAGGGCATATGCGGCGGCGGAGGCGGAGGAACCGTTTCATTGACCTCGTCTTAGGGCATTTCAACATTCCAGTGCTTTCCCCACTTCGCCGTTTCTTTCCTAACACCCCATCTTACTTTAGGCGCCATTGAAATCTGGAAAAAAAAAAAATAGCATATATTAATTTCATGGAATTCAAATCAAAACATAAACTAAATTTTAAAACCAAAACTAAATCAATTCACAATTTCAAAACCTAATCACAATTCACAATTCCTAAACCTAATCACAATTCATAATTTCAAAACCTAATCACAATTCACAATTCGTAAACCTAATCACAATTCACAATTTCAAAACCTAATCACGATTCACAATTCCAAAATCTATTCACAATTTCAAAACCTAATCACAATTCACAATTCCTAAACCTAATCACAATTCACAATTCCAAAACCTAATCACAATTTCAAAACCTAACCACAATTCACAATTCTTAAACCTAATCACAATTCACAATTCCTAAACCTAACCACAATTCACAATTCTTAAACCTAATCACAATTCACAATTCCAAAACATAATCACAATTTCAAAACCTAATCAAATTCACAGTTTAAGAGATGCTCTTAATGATTCTTCGTGATTCCCCTTCCTTGGGCAGCTCCTATGGCGAGGGAAGACCTGAAAAAAGGGTAGATCGGGCCCGTGCCCCGTCCCTTATGGTTGGGCGAGGCTGCCTACGTATCTCAGTTTAAGAGAATCAGGTCCCACGCAGTTCATGGTTAATGATAAATGGCGGGTGAATGACGATGTGGTTTGACTCGTCGGAAGTGCCGATGTTGGCGGTGCGGGGGTGACCCTTGGCCGAATGGCGAGGGTATTAGCGGCGAGGGATGCTCCTTGTCGACCTCGTAGGTGTTGGCGAACTCGTTGTGGCGAGGGCCTTGACCTGGCGAGGGATGCTCCTTCTTTGTCGACCTCGAGGTGTTGGCGAGCTCGTTGTGGCGAGGGTCTTGACCTGGCGAGGGATGCTCCTTCTTTGTTGACCTCGAGGAACAACTTCTCTAGAGAACTAGACTCTTTTCTACTCCCAATTCTCTATTCGGACCTTCCCTGGCGAGGCTAGGGGAATCTAGAGGACTTCCCGAAGTTGCTCCCAAAGACTAGGCGAAATTGTAGAGAGAGAAGCTCTGAAGGCAGCTGTGAGTGAGTGTCGAAATAAGGAGGAGAAGGCTCCTATTTATAGGAAAACCAACTCCCCATAATTGCACATATGGGGGCCTGCGAATTTCCTCTTGCTAGAGGGGCCTTACCGCGGCTCCTTGTCATGGCGAGGGGCTCGCCAGTGCTCCATAGCTCGCCTTTGATGTCTTTTGGGTGTCCGCGAGCTTGTAGTTGAGTCTAGGGGAATCAAGGGGACTTCCCGGGGGTCTTCGTAAGCTCTGATCTCCTCGTCATGTGGAATGATTGTGAGTAATCCCTTCGTCAAGCTGTGGCGAGGTGCTCGCCAGGGCGAGGTACTTGGCCAGGGCGAGGGGTTCGCCAGGGCGAGGTACTTCACCAGGGGCTCGTCGGGGGAACCTCGCCAAGAAGCTCGCCATGGCGAGGTGTTTATAAGGGCAAGGTACCTCGCCAGGAGGTGCCTTTTTTATCAAGGGCGTTGTCTTCTTCGTCTTCTTAGCTCCGGGCCTCGCCAATGCCTTAGTTCGTGGGCCTTCGGTCTTCGTCTTCGCCTTCTTAGCTTCGGGCCTCGCCAATGTCTTGGTTCGTGGGCCTTTGGTGTTCGTCTTCGCCTTCTTAGCTCCGAGCCTCGCCAATGTCTTGATTCATGGGTCTTTGGTCTTCGTCTTCGCCTTCTTAGCTCCGGGCCTCGCCAATGCCTTAGTTCGCGGGCCTTCGGTCTTCGTCTTCGCCTTCTTAGCTCCGGGTCTCGCCAATGTTTTGGTTCGAGGAGCTTTGGTCTTCGTCTTCGCCTTCTTAGCTCCGGGCCTCGCCAATGTCTTGGTTCATGGGTCTTTGGTCTTCGTCTTCGCCTTCTTAGCTCCGGGCCTCGCCAAATGCATTGGGTCGTGGGCCTTTGGTCTTCGACTTCGTCGGTGGGCTTTGACTTTCACTGATGGGGTTTGACTATCACTAAAGGGGCCCAATTTTTATATGTTCGGAAAAAATGTACACAACACTTATCATTTCTAAACCAATTCAGTGCGTACTCGAACTCTAGACAAGCTCATTTCCTTCACACTTTTCTTATACAAGATCATCCATTCGATATTCAGATTTTTTTTTAGTTTTAATAAAGGCTGAGATTTCTTAAAAGAACCCTTTTAAATAATACAATGGCCTGCCTTGGTCATATATATATAAGTATATAAACATCGACGCCAATTAGATTTTAGGAGTATAATCATAATTGACACGTAGATATCCTTAATTATTTCTCGTACATGCGGATAGGATGGGTGTCCCCAAGGCTCTTGAAAGTTGAAATATTAGTGTTACTCACGTCATGTATTTTGATAATTAATTTGAATGAAATTATGCATTTCCATGTCGTAATTGTATTAGTCTACACTGATAAGCGTGTTATATGGAAGAAAACATCGAATATACTCAATGGGTAACTAGTTTGGACGGTAGTTTTTATCCACAACTAATAATATAAAGTATCGGGATTTCTCGGAATATCGGTCGGGTCGCCAGCGGTATTTCGATTACAGATTTTGACTTAACCCAATCTTTGTATCTGAAACTCATAAACAATCTAATGTATATGGTATTTCTTTTTTCATAATAATAGACACATATCTATTATAATATATATATATATATATATATATATATATATA
Organism: Parietaria judaica; assembly: GCA_954871525.1. Lineage (NCBI taxonomy): Eukaryota > Viridiplantae > Streptophyta > Magnoliopsida > Rosales > Urticaceae > Parietaria > Parietaria judaica. The sequence continues at coordinate 59,652,660 of OX940860.1, forward strand.
TAAATAAAGATATGCAACCATGTATGGAAAGCTTAGGTGGAATAGTAATGAAAAATGTGGAAGCTTCAAGGAAGCTAACTTTATTTACAATCCGTGTCTCTACCGCGTAAGTTGCTTTGCCTTGGTGCCTATAAATACACCTTTTTTTCTTCATCATTTTTACACCAAAAAAAAAAAAAAAAAACTTCACAAAAGAGAGAAGAAGAAAAAAGCCTTGAAACTTTACAGTGGACTCGTGAGTGAAGATTTGTACAATTGTCTTGTAAGTTTGGGATCAATCCATGGACCTACTAGTATCAAGTAACATTCTGTTGTGTTCTTTTCATTCTTCATATATATATATATATATATTATTTTATTCTTATTTGTAACATAAAGTACTTCTAAATTTAATTAAACATTAATTGTTATTATATAAGCTATTGTTAGAGTCATTGTCTGAAAAATGTTATGTACGAATGAATATGATGCAATTATTGAGTTTTGTTAGGATTTCGGTCTAAATTCAAGAATCGTAAATGAAATAGAATCAAATAAAAATAAGTAGTGACATTGAGAACTATAGTGATTTCCTCTGTTTGTGATATTGATTATGCGCGTGCAAGTTTTCTTCAATGTATAGAATTTGACTAGAGTTCTCTCGTGTTACAGTCCGGTTCTCACTCTCTTTGTGCTTGACGCACTAGAATGATGGCTGCAAGTCATATACTCAAAAAATTAGAGTTACGCTCATCACAAATAGATCAGCTTAACGGCAGACCTTTTGTACCGATTCCATTCCAATTTAAGTTACACAATTCGAGAGTTTTCGCCAATCTTGTCCTCTCAATTCTTGTGCCTCATAATTCTAGTATAAGAATCATATCTCTTGTTTGTTTTTTTTTTTTTCATATTATATATATGGAGCCAAGAAATGTGGATTCATTGGAATGACTATATTGAAGTGGTCTTTTCAGCGCTTGAAGAGTTACAAGCGGCTTGAAGAAAACCCAAAAATGTGTTTCATGAGAATATGTAGTCCAAAGAACTTATCATTCTCAAACAATTACAAATTTAGTACACGTACAAAAACCCTAATGTCATGAAATCTCACATATTCGACCAATCAATAGGCATATATATATATATTTATATTGATGCATGACATAAATATTCAATAAAAATGACGACAATTACTCGTGTTGTGCACAAGGACAAGGCAAAATGGAATGGCTAACCACGTGCTCCACTATATAGTAATGAAAGAAAGTATTCATTGGCAAAAAAGAGGATGCCATTTATATTCACTACTTTAGCGATTTTCCCCTTTTCTCTTTCTATCCTCGGCTATATATTATTGATCTCTTTTTAATTATTTTATTTTGCATAGTTAATAAAAGAATACGGTATATCCAAACAAGTTGTAACAAAACATGGGGTATATATCTATCGATTATCGATTTATATTAGACACATCATGATAGGTCTCTTTATTTTATTCTTTTTCTTTTTATGCTAGGATCCGTCTTTGAAAATCTTCTTTGATCACACGCGCATATATATATATATATATATATATATATATATATATATATATATATATATATTCCATGACGCTATCATGATATGCTCATCGACAAGAGGTGCATTAATCCAATACACATCAAAAAATATATTCGTTTTTCATATGCTTAAATATATAAATATATATATGCAAATTTATAATATCATAACCACATAGATAGATAACTAGTGGATTTAGGAGGTCAAGTGGCTGGGCTTCGAGTGCAATTTTGTCCACGAATATCGACAAGATCATGACGATCTGTCGACAACTATCTTTTATCGCTGCTATACGGTCCTACGATGACCCGGATTATAGCGACTACATGTCGTCATTATGATCTTCGGCGAAAAAATTTCAGCCTCTAATATCGACGATTACTGGTTATTAATTAGCGTTTTTCTCGCTGTGCATGTGTATGCAAAATTGCACCTTAATTAAATAGCTTGAAATTTTTATTAAATATTTGGACGACATTAATGGTTCCAAAGATCTATTGTAAAGTAGAAATGCTATGCATGGGTACATTTTCATTTCTATTTCCAATATTAATTAATTAGAATTTAGTAGTTTATAATGTATAAGATCTTTAGCAAATATATTAGTCAAATAACTTGTGGGGACATAGATATATTCCTCATTTTATAGACTTTTTTCAAGAGAATCCCACGTTCAGAATTAGAAAATTGAGGCATTTAATATATATATATATATATATATATAAGTATTGTGTTACACCCTTAAAAAGGCTGGAAACATGCATTGCCGTTTGGGGAACATCCGATGATTTAATGAGTTATTTTTTTCTTTTTTTTTTACTTTTTTTTATTTATATTATTGTGGTGTAATTAATATTTCCAATGCATGGGACGCTTCTTTTTTGATGGGCTGATTTGTGGCATATTTGTACATAAGTTCCAAGCGTATTGTTTTGTCATCACGATGATCGTTATTAATTAGGTTGTAGCTTTATTTGTTAGAATTTTTCTCAAGATGAAATAAATAATAAAAATAGATAAAGATGTAGAAAATTATAGTTGTTCGTCTTCAATATGAGTGTATTCACTTATCGCATGCAAGCCGTCTTCCACTATAATTTAAAATGAGTTCAGGTGTTTACAGTCTCGTTCTCAGTATCTCGTTTGTGTTACGCACCATATATACATGCACAAAAACTAGAATTACACTAGCTTGGCAGCTCTGCGTTGGTCACACACAGTCTCTAGATTTTTGGTGAATTATCCATCACTACTCAACAATCATAACGATCAAAACGTATACTTACACAATAAATTAATCATTCATCCTCCTTATTTATATCATCATACACTTGTAGTGGCGGAACTAGGATTTTATCATTAGGGGGCTGGTTTAGATTTTTTTTGCAAAGGAGAGGCGAATTTGTAGTTTTAAAAAATTTAGCACTAAAAAATACAAAAACAAAAATTTTAAGAGGTAAAAAATACAAAAATTGAAAATTTGGGGGGGGGGGCTAGAGTCCCCTTAATGATAGGCATGCTTCCGCCTATGTACACTTGTGTAGTTGTTTATATATATATAATATGCTTATTTATCTAGTCGTGATAAACTCGTTTTTATAAATCTTATAATTGAAGAAAACAAACATATAAACTATTAAGTTTTAATAAACGGCCGGGATTCTCTGATAAGCTATAACAAGCAAGATTTGTTATTCTCTCCACTCTCAACAGTCAACAATATATATATATATATATATATATATATATATATATTGAGTATCATCTAGCTGTCGGTTTTCGAAGACTGAACTAGATGCGAATCTTTATAAATAGTGTGTGGATAAACCCCACTTGCGATTTCGTTCTCAGCTTGGCATATATATATTTGACCCTTTATAACATCAGCAATTTTAATTGAAGTGTAAAGAGAGAAAAAAAAAACTTAATATAAGGTTAATGTGGGGAGGAAACAAAAACTAATAAAATCTAGCATATTTTTTTATAAAAAATAATAAATAAAAAATAATAAGAAAACTTTGGGAATGATTTTGAGTTTGCATTGCACCGACGGTGGAAAACTAAATATGTAAAAGGCTATTACTTACAATAAGTATGAATTATTATTGATCATTTTTATATATAATAATTGATTATTCTTATTCTTCTTAGAGAATACACGAATTCTAAATCGTTCAATGAACTGAAACGCCATATGTTTCCTCCTTAATATACTATTTTTTATTTTTGAAATTATATGTGATTTTCAACTTAGATTTGTTGGTTCCTAATAATAAGATCTGCAGCCAAAGAACAATAAAGAACAAGAAACAAAAGACAAAGAAATTTGAGAGAATTTTCTCAGATTAATGTTGAATGCAAAGAGAGCAAAAAGTTACAAACTAAAGTCATAAGACTTGTATTTATAGAGAAACTACAAAGCTAAACCCTAGCTAAACTTCCTAAAATAAACTTAATCGAATCTTTACAATTTACACGATTTCCAAACAGAATGGGAAACCAAATCATATCAAATCAGGAAGCCAAATCGAATCTCCAAACTTGCTCCTCAAGTTTGGTACCTTCTTGGAATAGCTCTTCTTGACTTCTGGCGTTTCCCGTTTCTGCTCGGGAGAATCCTGCTAGGGTCCTCTTCTGCTAGGGGCATCTCTGCTCTCCCTCATCTCTGATAGGGCCATCTCTGGTAGAAGCACTCCTGGTCAGGTCCCTTCCTGCTAGGGAAAAACTCTGGTCGGACCCATCTCAGGTGGGGAGCTCTCTGGTGGGGGAATTTCTGTTAGGAAGATTTCTGCTCGGGCTCTTCTCTGCTAGGGGAAGCTCTGTGGGGAGATCCATGGTAGGAAAATCTCTGCTAAGGGTTGTTGAGTCAGGTCAAGCTTAAACTCACAAGATTTCACTCTCTGCTAAAATTGCGGTATCCACATATAGAGAAGTACATGTTATATATTTTTCTTTTCACAAGAAATATAATATATTTATCAAATTTATCACGTCCGAACATTAAGGAATATTAAGGTAATCAGCAGCCAAATCAAACGCCAGATTTAATGTCTGTCTGTCATTATATATATCACAAAAAGAAAAAAGAAAAGAAAAAATCGTTGTCAAATAACAATGGTACAGATTCATTGAAATAAGCTAAGCTAATATGCTCCAATAATATTAAATATTACATGCATGAATACGCTTCCTTCTTTTAATTTCTTTCACATGCGAAGAACTAAACACCTAATTAAGAAGAAAAAAAGTCCTAATTATACATGAAATTATGGAATATTGCATGCATCATGTAGTGCTGTTTTTTATTTATTTTTGTTCATATATATGAAGAGCTTAAGAACACATAGAATAACTATTAGCTTTTTTTTTTTTTTGCTTTAAATTATTTTTTGCATTTAGAAGTCCTTGTACTAAACTATATTTGATATTTACATGCATCTGTAATTTTATATCACCTAAGAGAAACTTCTAATACACAATAATTATGGAATAAGCATAAGCTTGTGCTGCTTTTTATTTCTTGCTCAAGTAAAACTTTTAATGGTGATAATTATGCATGAAATTATGGAATAAATGGGCAATCGCACCATTGACCTGGACGTAATAAGGAATAGCCATCGCCATCATATGATTGATAATGAACGTGCGTTTTTGTGAGTATATAATATAGATATTTAAAATGCAAATAGCCGAATTGGTGCTCTTATCAATAAAAGAGCAGTATGCATAATAAGCATAAGAATATTCCAATATCAAGTAACTTTCTTCCTTTTGGACTCATTCCAATGATATATAGTGTTCGAAAAATTCTCTTTCCATTTATCTGAAGCATTACATTTTCATCGTTTTCTTTTCTTTTATATATATATATATATATAGTCTAGATAATGTGTAGATATACTTTTTATGATGTTGGAAAAACGTGCGATACCTTATAGAATAATGATTCCGTGTTAATTTACTAATGGTTGTAAAAGATTAAGACGTAATGAAGAACATAAAAACATATATTATATAAACTATACTTTTCAAGTGCGACGGCTTAGTTATTCATCGAATTATAAACATGGTTTCGGAGAAGTTTCCCAGGTAGTGAACATTGAATTCATCCATCCTGAAATCACTTAAGTAATGAACATAACACTTTATAGCTCTTATTATAGAAAATAGAATTCACATCATACTAGATAGATAAGTGGTACAAATCAATTTTGTTAAGGCTTCAACCATATAAAATAATGGTACATCACTTCTATTTACATAATACGAAATTGCACAACACACTTCTCAGCTCAAGGGTAATGAGCTTTCAGATCAAGTCTCCTAGAACCATTCTACTACGGCACATTAGTTAAACAGATTAGTCTCATGCATGTACGATCTGAAATAATTGTACGGTCATGCACCTTCACAATCTCTATGCGAGATTGCACAACTTACAATTAAGAGATGTGATTTTATAATCAAGTTTCTTAGGGCATACATGTATGGTATGAAACAATGTAATGGTAAAGTCACATACCTACACGGATACACAATCTATAAAGTCTTAACTGTTCCTTAGCACATCACGTTAACCAACAATACGCAACATACCTATTGATTCTTTCGTTAAGGATCCCACATGGAGTTTTTATAAGGTTTATAAGGTTATGGGATAATCCAATTTTGTCAACTAGTTATAACTCGAAATCCTATGATATTTAACGTAGTATATCAGAGCTCATTAAACTCAAATGAGCACCTGTCCATAAATAATAAAATTCAGCCAAAGATAACTGATTAATAAAATATTCACAATCTTTAAGATCGCATGTTAAGGATCCCACATAGAAAATGCGTGTATATTTAATAATAAAGTTTATAAGTTTCGAGTAACTCTTTTATTATCAACTGATTTTAAGGTGGAATCTATAATACTCCACAAGAATCGATCTTGAGAGAGCATGTTACGGATTCAATATAGAAAAGACAGGTAGGCTTAATAAGGTAATTATAAGGTATAAGTTACTCCTTTTATCCCAATTAATTTTAAAGTGAAACTCATAATACTTACACGAATCGATGCGGGTTTTCGAAAAAATAATATTTATAATGGGGCACACGAACAACGGATGAACTTATTCTCTAATCCTTCTTTGCTAAAATAAAATATATAAATTTTTTATTATTATCTTAATACCGAAATCATTAAAGTCCACTATTATTCTATATCACCAACAAAGAGGACCAAGTAGCTGATAGCCACCACTTCTGCTATATATATACACACTAGCCATGCACCAAATCTCCTCACACCAAAAACAAAACTCTTCAACTCATCATACCTTAAACTCATATCTTTTTATTTTCCCTAAAGAAAGAAAAGAGCAAAGCTCAAGCTACAACACACACAAATCTTACGACCAGATGGGTGAGATGATCAAGGGCTTGGTGGCGGATAAGCCAGTGGTGATATTCAGCAAGAGCACGTGCGCAATGTGCTTCTCGGTGAAGTCTCTCATAAAGAACTACGGGGCGAACACGACGGTGTACGAGCTCGACGAGATGCCCAACGGCCGGCAGATCGAGCGCGAGCTGCTCGGCGTGATGGGCTGCATACCCTGCGTGCCTGCCGTCTTCATCGGCCAGAAGTTCGTAGGCGGCGTCGACAAAATCTTCGCCATGCAGCTCACTAACGACCTCGTCACGCTTCTCATACAGGCCAAAGCTATATGGATATAAGTTATAACCAGCCTGCTTAAATATACTGTCATGTTAATGTTATATATAGAAAGGGTCTGCTTTAACCTAGTATTTCGCTAATTAAAAAAGGCTATCATAATTTTAATTTAGTGAATAAGTCGAAGCTGTCAAGAATGATATATATTTATAAGATCTACAATACCCTTGTGTGGGTTTTTTTTTTTTTTTTTTACTTTGCTCGATGTTGAAAAACTTCCAAGTATAATTAAATATACATTTGAAATTAATGTGTTGATCCATTATGCTCGATACTAATTTGCCTTTTTCTTTTATATATATATATATATATATATATATATATATATATAAGCTTGTTTTTATTTAGTAAAAGAAGCCAAGAGCAGATAAGATACGCAATATATACCCTTTTTTTTACCTTTGCTCGATGAAGAAACTTTCAAGTTTTGATAAATCTATATAAGCATTTGAATTTTATGTGTAATTCACCCTATGGATGATCTCAAGTATCACCTAGCTAGTTTTTCTTGTTGTCTTTGTATATTTGTATTGCCTTTGTCATTAAATAAGCTTGCTTGTAATTTATATCATGTTTAAGTTTTAGTTGAACAGCATCCTTTTATATATGGTTTTGTTGACTTGTTCAATATTGAGAAGCTTCAAATACAATGGAATCTACATAAAATAATACCGCTTGGATTAGATTATAATATTATTAAGGTAATTAATTTATCGAGTAATAATTTAGTAGTATTAACAGTTAGAGTCGGGACCATACAAAATTATTATATAATCATAGCTATTAATTTATTGAGTTTTAAAATAGTAAGGTTCTACTGTATTTCATTTTCCCGTTAAACTCTGATATGAATTTGATGTGCTGATCCAGTACTTTTGCATTTGCCTCTGTTAGTATAGTTAGTTTATGTATCTATATACATCATACACTACTACAAATTAGGGATTCTTGGTTTGGTTAAAAACCATGGTTGCAAATTTTCGACCACGGAATTGTTTCCATGGTCAAAAATTAATTTCGACCACGGAAGGTATCCGTTGTCGGATCACAATTCACGCTGCGGCGTGATCATAAACTAGCCGCGGTGTTCTGTGTATAAACAACGGAATAATTTCGTAGTTCGAATTGATGTTAGAAGTGAAAGTACGCCGCGGCTTGACTTAATACGCCGGGGCATGCTTTTGGATCTCAACAACGGATTACTTCCGTGGTTCGAGGTGTTGTTTAAGCGTGTGTTTATGCCGCGGCATGAAAAAAAAATAAGCTGCGGCGTACTTAGGGCTCTAGACAATGGAACACTTCCATGGTTCGATGTGATGTTCGGAATGAGTTTACGCCACGGCATGAAATAAATAAGCCGCGGCGTATTTCTGTGCTATTTTACAATGGTACGACCCGTCGTTCGAAAGACTGTAAAGTAAATACACGCCGCGGCGAAGTGAGAATTTTTACTGCGGTCATGAACAACGGTATAGAAAGTGTCGTTGTGTACTACCCGTGCCGCAGCTAAAACTTCTCGCCGCGGCGAGTTTATTTATTGACGGTCACTAGCCAACGACACTTGTCTAATAATCGTTGCAAGGAATAACGCCACGGCGTTATGTAAGCTGCCTCGGCGTAATAACTTGTAAACGACACATCGTCGACCACGGAAAAGATTCCGTTGTCAAAAGGAGGGCATGCCGCGGCGTGACAACGGCAGACTGGTTTTCCAACCATGGTTTATGATTTTCGTTGTCTATACTTGAATTTCGACCATGATTTTTGACATCCGTGGTTGAATCTGCGTGCTCTAATAAACAATTTGTACATGAAGATTGTCACCTTGAAAATTTTATAAGAATAAAGAATTGTAATACGTACCTTAGTAATAATTAATCACATTTTTATCTAACATGTACATATATTAACTTGGAGTTAATATCTGCATTTGAGATGGTGCTAACTCCAGCATGTCTTGTAAAGAGCGTATCATGATCTGAGAAGAAGCTTAAGTGTTGTGTATTTATATATATATATATATATATATATATATATTCATACATACACACATGTTTGATGGTTTTTCACCAGATGAATTGTATTGTCAAGCTTGTTATATATATAAAATTAGAATTGATAAGAGAGTATTTAATAATAGAATCAATATTTATATCCTAATTATCATGACACTCATTGTTGTCTGTTTGAGATATAAAGTAAGTGGAATAATGAATATTATGTAACGTAATAAAAGGAATTAAGGCAAACAAAACAAATCAAAAGCAAGGAGTCATCTGTACAGAGATGCTTACACTTTATAGTGTGTGTGTGTATATAAGAGGATTGTGACAAAAAGATTATCCAAGTGTCAAATTTTCCTAACTGACACTACAACTATTGTGAGGCATAGAGCTAAAACAAAAAACAAAACAAAAAATAACGTAATGTCTTACTTGTTATTTAGTTTCAGTGTCAAACAACAAACTAATGTCGCTTCTCTAAGGCTGCAGCATATATTGTTGTTGTTTCTTCTCAATGTGTCCTTGAAGATTTGGTGAGAGAAAAGCTGCTAATAGAGTGTTATATGTTTTTAATCAAGAATAATAATTGATATGCATAAAAGTGATTACACATTTTCTAAACGGCTGGGCATTGGGTTGCCCACGCCATTGCTCACGCCTATCACCCATTGTGGACGTGCCACGTGCTCGCACTTGTACGATTAGCCCAATTAAAAATCTAATTTTATAATAGGTTTTTGAAAGAATAATAATTTGGGGACGGGCAATGGGGCGAGCTTTGTCCGCTCATATCTAACTAGGGCCGTATAGGCAACCCGAACCCAGATCCAATCCGGGCATCGTTCGCCCATGCCCACCAAATACGTGGGATGAGAAGGTTGATACGCAAGCTGTCCGTCCCACATTTTTGGTGAGCAGTACTATATATATGAGAATGATTTGCATAGGTCCATGTGATCTTTTTTTCTTGAGTCAAGTTAGAGCAACTGGCATTATTTCATCATCAGGTTTGACATCGATTGCACTTTTCTGTGTTACATTTGTTTTGTTACTGTTAATGCGTAAAAATGGCTTTAACTTAGAGTCGGATCCAAGGTTCGGGTCCCGAGATTGACCCACTGAACACAAGGATGATTGAATGCTGAGTCAACGCGGGTTGACTGTTGATCGTCAAAGCTAGAGGCGATTCCTTCGTCTTGGATGAGTCTCCGGGCTGTCGTTGACGATCCTCGGCGAACTTCCTTGGTGGTGGCGAAGTCCGGTTCACGGCGAAGCTCCTTGTCCGGGCGGAGTCATTGTCTTGGCGATGCCCTCTTTTGGGCGATCTCCGGTCTTGATGAAGCTCCGAGCTAATCTTGATGATTCTTCGTGCTTTTCCTTCCTTGGCGAGCTCCTATGGTGAGGGATGACCTGCAAAAAAGGGTAGAATGGGCCCGTGCTCCGTCGCTTATGGTTGGGCGAGGCTGCCTACGTATCGCAGTTTAAGAGAATCAGGTCCCACGTAGTTCGGGGTTAGTGATAAACGGCGGGTGAGTGACGACGTGGTTTGACTCGTCGGAAGTGCCGTTGTTGGCGGCGCGGGGGTGACCCTTGGCCTGATGGCTGGGTATTACCGGCGTGATGTGTTCTTCGTTGACCTCGTTGGTGTTGGCGAACTCACTGTCGAACTTCCCTTGTGTGGGCGAAGTACAGCGAGAGCCTTGACCTGACGAGGTGTGCTCCTTTGTCGACCTTGCCGGGGTAGGTGGCCTCGTATGACGAGGGGCCTTATCCTAACGAAGGGACGCTTCTTCCTTTGTCGACCTCACAGGTGGTGGCGTGGTTACCCACCTGTCGAGGGATGCCTTAGCTGACTCGTCGAACAACCTTTCTTCTCAAGCCTAAGACTCTGCTTCTAGATCGATCTCAGCTCTTATTCAAGCCCTTTCCTCCTTAAGAGTGGGCGAATTTTCTAGAGAGAGAAAGATAGAGAGAGATGCTCAGGAGAAAGCTGTGAGTGAGTGTGGAAATGAAGAGGAGAAGGCTCCTATTTATAGGAAAACCAACTCCCTGAAATTGCACTTCATAGGGGCCTGCGAATTCCCTGTTAACTGCACCTTCAGGGGTCTGCGAATTCCCTGAATATTGCACCATCAGGGGCTCACGAGTTTCTCCTTTGCAGAAGGGGTCGTCGGTGCTTCTTGATTCGTCTTCGATGTCTTCGGGTTGTCCGCGAATCCGCTTGTTGTGTTCGGGGAAATCCGGAGGATTTCCCGGAGGTCTTCGTGGCCTCGGATCTCCTCGTCGTGTGGAATGATTACAAGTTACGCTCTCGTCAAGTTATGACGAGGGGGCTTGTCGCCTTGTTACCTCGTCGGCTTGTCGCCTCGTCTCTTCGTCAACTTGTCGCCTCGTCGCTTCGTCGGCTTGTCGCCTCGTCGCTTCGTCGGCTTGTCGCCTCGTCGCTTCGTCGGCTTGTCGCCTCGTCGCTTCGTCGGCTTGTCGCCTTGTCGCCTCGTCGGCTTGTCGCCTTGTCGCCTCGTCGCTTCGTCGGCTTGTCGCCTCGTCGCTTCGTCGGCACGTCGCCTCGTCGTCTTCGTCGCCTCGTCGCCTTCATCGCCTCGTCGGCTTGCCGCCTCGTCGCCTCGTCGGCTTCGTCGCCTCGTCGTCTTGTTGCCTCGTCGATTTCGTCGCCTCGTCGCCTTTTGGACCCCGGGCGTCGCCAATGTCTTAGTTCTTCGGTCCCGGGCTTTTGGCGTTGGTGATGGGTCTTGACTTACCATGACAGGCTTTGACTTTTCTTAACGGGCTTTGACTTTTGCCAAAGGAGGCCCAATTTTTATATGTTACGAAAAATGCACATAACAATTACATATTTGTCTTTTTTGCTTGATATGTTACAAGGAATTTTTTTTGTATCGGGGTTGATAACGACAATGGCGGAAATACGTACGTTAGTATAGTGGTTAAAGCCCCCAAAACTTTGAGAAATCCTAGTAGCATGAGAGAAAATCCAATGAGCAGCCCACTAACTAACCCATATTCCAGCCCCCAGCTCTCTCTCTCCCACTAACTCATCCATATTCAAGCCCGCCTTATCCTCCTTATAGCCTTAGTAATAGTTATTCTATAGGCATACACAGGTTTTATTAGGGGTGAAACCGGTACCGATAATCGGTAAATTACTTTTTTTCGTATTGGTATTGAAAAATCGAGATATTTTTTTTTGGTATTGGTATTGGTATCGGTTCTAAAATTTCTTGATTTTTTTATCAAACCGAGATCGACACCGAAACCGAGAAAAAAGAAAAGAAAACCGATAAATAAACCGAGACATAAACCGGGAATAATCTGGGGCAAAATCCAAAAATAATACAAACTACCATGTCCGAAATTCGGATTCCGAAGTATAAAAATACATGTCTAATACATAAAAACATCAAACATAATTAAATGACATGTAGTTCACTAATTTTATAAGAGAGTGAGGTATCACATAAATGAGAGAGAGTGAGGTATCACAGAAAGTGCCTTAATTTTTGAATAAAAATGACATGTAGTACACTCCAAAACGACATGTAGTTCACAACCGATACCGATATTCGAGAAATTTGGCTATCCGTATCGATATTGGTATCGGTATCGGAAACCGATAACCGATAAGTATCGGTTATCGGTTTTAAACTAAATTTATCAGTTTTTTTTATAAACCGATCCGGGATCGATACCGAAACCGAGACGATACCGAGAAACGGTTACAAAATTTTCACCCCTAAGTTTTATATACATAAAAGCTATTCTATAGGCTATAATAATTTTTATTCTATAGTCTACAAATTTTTGTCTCTATCTCTTCCTTTTGAGACTGTATCGACTCTATCGACTTTTGTTTATCCTCTCGCTCGCGTCACTTACTTCTCTTTTATCATCGTTAATGATATCTCTTGAATCAAGTTTATATATATATTGAAGATTGTTACATCGAAAATATATCATAAATCCGGTTTATTTTGACAATATATAAGTTTTGTATTTCAATTTTTAATTTATTATGTAAATTCAACGAGGAAAAAAATTTAGAGCCCCCGTCCTTCTGAATCCTGGTTTCGCCTATGGATAACGACATAAGTACCTGATGTTTTAATTTTCTAGTCACATTAAACGAATCTTTTTTTTTTTGCCAAAGCCAACATTCTCAATATTCATTATTTTATTTCTTACTAAAATTCTGTCCACTTTCAATTGATTTAAAAAAATTTGGATGTATCATAAACAAGTTCTCTGTATTTTTTTTTTTCGAAGTGACATGGCTCCAAAACATGTATTTTTTTTTTTTCGAAGTGTCATGGCTCCAAAACATAACGGCTCTTCCAAAAAAGACAGGTTTATGTCACTATAAAAATAAAAATAAAATCTTATATATATGCTCCAATTAACTTTTTTATTAATGCGACAAATTTAAACACTTTTTTTAAAAGAATTAAAACACATTGTATGGGAGGAAAATGGCACAAAAAGTATGCAATCGATGTTCAATCTTAAAGAGGGAACAACCCCAATTACGCTTAAAATTGAGTACACACATATTTACACTGCAATAAGATTCCTTGAAGTCAGGGGCGCAGCCAGAAATTATCGTAAGGGGGATTAAAAATGATATATAAGCGTCTCTTTGCAGGATTTTTGTCATTAGAGTCGTGAGGGGCCTTGGAAATAATAAATTTTAACGCCTCTAACAATAGAAATTGATGTATCACAAATATAAGACATGTACTAAATTATTCTAAATAAATTTGAGTAAAAAAAATAAAATTAAAGGCCCTTCACATAAATCCGTTGTTAATATATCTTAGTCTTAAAAATTAATAAACTAATATAAAAACTTAAAAAAAAATTATATTACTGAAGTTATTTAATTAAAAACGCTAGAAAAGAAATAACAACTTTTTATCTAAACAAACAAAAGTTAAAAAAATGATCAGAACACACCAAAATCAAAACTTGAATCAGATTAAAAAAAAAAAAGTTGAAAGTAAAATGCAAAAATTCTACATAGCCACTTTAAAAAGATGAATTCGCTTATGAAAATTTAGCTAACGATGTCGTCAACATGATAATAATGAGCAGATCAATGAATCACTATTTTTGTTTTCAACTTCAACACTAATTTCATCGTTTTCAAACCAAAGGGATTTTTTTTCCTCGTAAATTTCTTTATGTATCATTTATTTAGATATTCTGGTGTCCCTTATTATAAAAAAAAAAAAAAAAAACGCATGTAAAGATACCCTAAAGAACGAGGAAACAGAGACACAAAGTCTAAAAAATAAGGAGAGAAATATAAAGTTATGACTTTCTAAAGAAAAATAACTCCCGATTTATATTTCAAAAGGGAGAAATCAATTTCGAGGACAAACTTATACCGGCAAGCAGGGGAGGTTGCCCCCCACCAGCCATCAAGTGGCTTCCCACTGCTTGAAGTTATTTGACCAAAGGTTAACCCATTTAAATACATGTCATAAACTAGGTGATATGACAAATTATTAACAAAAAAGAAAAACGACATGTTTAATGAGAGCCATACTGACAGTGACCAATTGTCCTTCACTTCTGGATATCGCTTAACAACCTCTGCTCGAGTTTTGCACTCCTCCGCCAATTCTCCACCGCTCGGAGAACGGTGGCATTTGCCTCGTGGATCTCCTCGCCCGAGAACTTGTGCTCTATGATATGATCCCTCGTGGTTTGTGTGAGGTTAAGCTCGACCTGGTTTAGCTCGTTGAGCCAATGAGCGACCAAGAAGGCAAGACCCACCCGATCAGGCAGGTTGGTCATCAGGTTACGACGAGCAGGTTACGACGAGCAGGTTCCCATAACCAGGACGCAAGTGTCGACCAGGACCAAATGGTCGATCACGACACACGTCGACCAGACTAGAAACAACCAAAGATTGGTGAGTTTCAATCAACTGACACAAAAGAGGAAGGCACCGAGATTTGTTGGGAATATTATCGTCCCCTCCGTCATATCTCGGAATTGGCCCTTGATCCATCACGGTAACCTTTAAAAAAATATTTTCACAGAAATGCCCATTTTACACTTTCCAATGTTACTTTCCTTACTAGGAACGAGCACCAGGATACTGGAGATCCGACCGGATACATAATTAGTTACTTAATAAACACGAAATAATTAATTCTAGTCACGGAAAGGGACGAAAATTTCCTTAAGCCGAACTTTCTTAAGAGACAGAGTGTTTTCGGGAGTTTCACAATGCATGAGAGCTCAAATTTTGTGAAAAGAAGTGTGTTGGAAATGTGAAATGAGCTTGCTATTCATAGGAAAACTCATGCCTACAATTTCAATGTATAAATGAATCAATTAATCTTAATGAGTATAATCACAAATCAATCAAAGACTTTGTAACCTTCCATGTAAGGTAGAAATCGAATTCATGATGATTAATATACCAAATCGAATTCATGATGATTAATTTCATGTAAGGAAAATAAATACTAAGAACATCAAATACCTGCTGTTATTGCCTAAAACTCGATTAACTTGAATGCGGCCCAAGTCATGATTTTGGGCCGGGCCCGATGTCTGCATGACGGTCGAAACGGGCTTTGAAGCTTGATCCTCGGTCTTGATGAGCCGAAAATCTTCCCTGTGTTACCCGCCTCCGTTCCTGTTCCTGAGAAAAGAGTAAAAAATGTGAACTCTAGAGGGGAGCAGGGGGGGGGGGGGGGTCCTCTGTCGCCCGCTCCGACGCTCAACATTAGTCGAGTATTTGAGTCGAAAATTATGAATTAACGGGAAACAAAGGTTTTTTTGGCTTCGAGAGTGCTTACCGATTATGGCGGGGGTGCCCTCGTATTTATAGAGGGTCGAAAGTTTGATTTCATGCCTTCGGGGCGCGCAGCGCGCCCCGAAGGCATGTTTTTTGCTTCGGGGCGCGCGGCGTGCCCCGAAGGCATGTTTTTTGCTTCGGGGCGCGCATGTTTTTGGCTTCGGGGCGCGCGGCGCGCCCCGAAAGCATGTTTTTTGGCGCGCCCCGAAAGCATGTTTTTTTAATTCGGACCGAGTCGACATTTCCCGAGCGAGTTCGGGTTGACTTTTTGTTGACCTTTTGGTTTTGGGTCCGTTGACTTTTCCGGGTCGCGTCTGTTGACTTTTCTGGTTTGGGCCCGTTGACTTTTCCTGTTGACTTTTCTAGGTCAAGTCTGTTGACTTTGTCGGTTGACTTTTCCGGGTCGAGTCTGTTGACTTTCCGGATTTGGGTCCGTTGACTTTTTCGGGTCGGGTCGGTTGACTTTCCGGGTTTGGGCCCGTTGACTTTTCCAGTTGACTTTTATAGGTCGAGTCTGTTGACTTTGTCGGTTGTCTTTCCGGGTTCGGGCCTGTTGACTTATTAGGCCTTTTTGGTGCGCTTTTTTGGTTTGGGCCTTAATTTTTCTAGGCTCTGAAAAATACGCATAACATTAACCCCCGAGTTTCTTGCGAGATTACATCTGGCGAGAAACTTTATGCTTTAAGTCACCTTGGTCAAGTTGCCGGAATTAATCTTCGGACTTTTAGATAATTTTGTAATGTTCCGCGCCTTAGCTCTTGCTTCCCGGTATTTTGCGCGCATAACGTCTTATTTTAAATTATCGAGTTTTCTGTCTGAGGTTCTTACTTCCCTATATTTTGCGCCGTAGCGTCTTTTTAGTATATTACCGAGTTTCTGCGCTTTAGCGTCTTACTTCTCGATCTTTTGCGCCGTAACGTCTTTTAGTATTTTACCGAGTTTCTGCGCCTTAGCGTCTTACTTCTTGGTCTTTTGCGCCGTAGTGTCATTTTAGTATTTTGCCGAGTTTTCGCGCTTTAGCGTCTTACTTCTCGGTCTTTCGCGTCGTAGCGTCTTTTAGTATTTTGCCGAGTTTCTACGCCTTAGCGTCTTACTTCTCGGTCTTTTGCGTCGTAGCGTCTTTTAGTATTTTGCCGAGTTTCTGCGTCTTAGCGTCTTACTTCTCGGTCTTTTGCGCCGTAGCGTCTTTTTAGTATTTTGCCGAGTTTTCGCGCCTTAGCGTCTTACTTCTCGGTCTTTTGCGCCGTAGCGTCTTTTAGTATTTTGCCGAGTTTCTGCGCCTTAGCGTCTTACTTCTCGGTCTTTTGCGCCGTAGCGTCTTTTTAGTATTTTGCCGAGTTTCTGCGCCTTAGCGTCTTATTTCTCAGTCTTTATAGCCTGAGTCGGCGGGATTAATATCTAGCCTTTCTCGAACTTTTATATTTTTCTTGAGTTGGCGGGATTGAGATCCGAATGAGTAATTGGCTACCATCTTTTACGACTTAAATTCAAAGTTGTCAGTGATGGTCTTAGTTGAGCAACTCTCAAAATTTAGTCAAGTCCTATCCAGTACAAAGATACTTCGTACTTAATTACTTAATGGGTATGACACACATATCTATCCAGAATAGGATTTTCTTCATTTAGTCGTATTAATGACTTTAGCAATTAAGGGGCTCCCACCCGCTTAATCAAGTCATGGATACATTTTAGTTCATTTATTGCATATATCAATTCTTCCTCACAATAACTCTAGTGTATTTTGCATTCCATTATGAACTATGGACAAACATTCAATTATACATACAGAACTGTAAAAAAAAAAATTATCATAATAAGTGCCTTCTTTATTTAGAGTGATGTCATAATCTTTTACAATGAGTAAATAAATCTTGTTAAAGGGGAAAGGCACCTTTCTCATCGCTTCATCGCTGGCCTTTCTCATCACTCATCGCTGATCTCGTCGCTTAGCTGGTCCTTGTTGCGTAGTTGTTTATCGTCTTCGGGCTTTATGTCTTTATCTCCCGAGAATCTGCTTATATGGCGATGAAGCTTCATCGATGAGGCTTCTCGTGGGCACTACCTCATCGATGAGCTTCATCATCCTTCTCGTCTCTTATCTTCATCGCCTCCCTTCTTCTTGGCCGACGGGCTTCTTCCCACGTTATCCTGGAGCGTTGAATTTTCCCTTGGTCGGTCCTTTTTGACTCTTTTAATGGGCTGAATATTAACGATGGGCCTCCTAATCCGAAACCCGTTTTCATAAACTACAGAGATGTATTTCGTCGTATCAATGTGATTTGATACGACAAAATCGTATCTGAACAATTGTGCCTTTAGTATACTTTATTATAAAATCCATCCAATTAATTTTAACACCGTTAATCAAAAGATGACGTTGCACGGTTGACCACCACGTGGACATCCACGTGGCATGCCACATAATTATTATGTTTGTCAGCTCTTAATTTTTTTAATATATTTTTATATTCGCTCTCTCGAAACTAGTGATCGAGTTATCAGGATAATCGTTCGATTATCGAGCGATAATCGCTGGAAAGGTGGATCTCGGTAAAAGATCATTGCTAATGGTTATCGCTTGATAATCGTTGGAAAAGAGAGGTACTTTTTGGTCAATCTTTTCGAGTGCAAATGGGTGATAATCGAGCTACTTTTTGTTCAATTTCAAAAAGTTCTTTGGTTTAATTGCGTCAGGAATACTAATTAAACTTTCGGAAAAAATAATCAAGCTTGCATAAGAGCACCCCACCCCACCCCACCCCACCCCACAAGAGCACTCACACAAGAAAAGTTCTTTGTGTGTGTCTTCTCCCTTCCACAAAAGTGGGTGACCCCAATGGCTCAAGCCCTTGTCCCAAATATTTGGTATATAAACATCAATTAACTTTTGTCATCTATCCATGTGGGACTCATATCAAAAGAAGTAAACTAAGTCCAAAAAACTTCACACTAACTTGGGTAAGAAGTTTGACTTGATTTATGTAAGTATGAGACTTTTATTATGTTATGTTTTATGACATTAGTATTTTATGTTATGTTTTGGGTGTAAATATGTATGAAAATATGTTATAGGTTTTCCATCGATAAATCTATCGATAAACATTAATCCATCGATAAGTATTGATAAGTTCGATAACGATAAACAATAACTTTTATAAGTTTTCTATCGATAAATTCATTGGCAAACGATTAGTCTGTCGTGACAAACGATTTATCGGTTAAAACAACATTTTTGTACCTTGCTCGAAAGTCGAAACCATTGAATTGTTTCTCCTCCAATTGACAAACCCAATCTTTCCATGGACTACCTCTCTTGCAGAGCCGAATCAACAGTCTCCACCATTCACTCCAAGACCCCATCGAACCTTTTTTATTCATCATCAGCTTCATCTTTGTCGCAGCTCGAGAAGCCCATCGAAATCCAGCTCTTCGACTACTTAGCCCTCGAGGTTGCCACCAGTGGCTTATCCAGCCAGAAACTCCTCGGAAAAGGAATCCATTGCTTCGTCTATTGGCACTGCGATGCGGGAGTCGGGCGGATGTCAACTTGTCCGACGCCATTGAGCTCAGGGACTCGCCATGGCGGTGATTGAAGAGGCAAAGAATCTGCGGAAACTCTGGTGTTGGGTTCCTTGCTCGCCAAGGAGGCGCGCACATTCATACCACGGCGGAAGCGGTGTCGTCGTAGTCGCTGTTGTGCACTGAATTAATGAAGAACTCCTAAAATGAGTCGTGAAGAGGCCAGTCGTGCACTGGAGCAGAGATTTCGAGAGAAGCAATGTTGAGAATCCGTGATCGGTCACTAAGATTCGCTGGAAAAATCGTTTTAAAGAACAACTGTGGAATTTTAATAAATTTCAGTTTCAAGAATAAATTTATTTACACTTTACTCAGATCAATAGAGAATAGAGATAGAATATATATATCGAAAATTCATAAGTTTTGTGATAGGAGAATCTACTACCCAGAACAAATAGACAGAGAGCGAGATTATATATACCTAGAATTCTAATCAATAATCTGTATATATTACTTTTAATGAAAAACTTTAATAATTTTTATGTATTATGTTCTTCAATGCATAATATCAAACACAAATAATTTCAAAGTTAAATCTCTAAATGCAGAGAGTATAAAAACATATAATAAAATAAAATAAAAAAAACTAGAAAAAAAAAAACATGCCACATGGTGTCCGTTGGGAATTTCTAAGATTTCATATATTACCGGTCGAGAATTAATTCTCTACAGAATGCTTCTAGTATTCTTATTGAAGAACGGATTCCACGTGCACGTCGGGTTGAATCCTCTGTCTAATCCACGCCTCCTTAGTCGATCACAAGCCATCCAATAGCACGGTTCTCTACTTCGTACGCCACGTCGTCCAACGGAACGCCTTTAATGCCGGAAATCACCGAATAAGAATACTAGTTCTTCTCCGGTGATTAGGAAACGAGCGAAGAACCCTTTTGGGAGCTAGAAGAAATCGACCACACCCCAGGGAATAGGAGTGTACGATTTCTAGAGCTAGGGAGAGAGAACGGGAAGCTTCCTTTCTTATTTGTGTGTAATGAATTGCTTATGTATCCCTTTTTCTTTTGTCTTCATATATAGGAATATGGTTTAGTGTTAATGGGCTTCATGAATCACATTAATTAAGCCCAATTAATCACAATAATTATCTTATGAATTAACCCATTAATTCATGTTGGCCCATATGGGCTAATCCCTAATCTTTGGGAACTTATGCCACAAAGTTCCTACAATCTCCTACTTGCACGAAGATTCCAGGGATTTGAATTCCAGGAAATAAATCCTTAGTGCCTTTGGACCAGTTATGGTCCTTTAGATAGGTCTTTCTTTTTCTCAACATCTTGTGTCTCGAAACTCAATTTCTTACTCCGCTTCCGTTGCAGGTTCGATGTGACCTTGTAGGATTTTGTTGTGTTGGCCATGGCTGATTAACCCACTAGTAGCAAGACGTCTCTGGTAAGATATCCGTACCCCTAATTCAAAAAAATTGGTGATCGGACTTTTATCCTGTCTTCGACAATCAAAATAACATCTTTTATTTTCATGCAGCAGTTTCCAGTTTCTAGGCCTGTTTTTATAGGATTGGTATCATTGAATTAACCAAGTGTAACCATTACCAACTTGAGCGTGGCGACGCGTTTCATGATCTGCTCCATACAGTAGGCCCTGGGTTTTATTACTCCAAGGAGGAGAGACGCATGCCATATTGTTTTACCATTCTCATTCTACAGAGTTCGTGATATACCCAAGAACAATTGTTATAACTACCAGTTACAGACAGCGTTGAACTGTTCTCAAAGTGTATCACTCGCTAGGTAATGAACTATGATCGTGCTCCGGCTTAAGATTGCTTTTGCATATGTTTGTCTGTTCTTGAGATTACAGTCCCACCTTCCTAAGGTTTAATATTTACCATGTGAATCTCATAAAACGCGGGTCTGTCCGACTAGAGTTCTCATAGCTTTGGTCAATATGATAAATGATTGTGACTTCTTTCAAGTCAAGAACCATTCTTATCTTTCTATCCCATATTAATCTTGATGTGTCATACGTACCCCCTTATTTCGCATAATGACACTCGATCAAGGACATTTAAGAAAGTTATCTAGTATAACAATCAACGGATTTTGTTTTAAGAGTTATATGGGTGTAACACTCTGAGACAACGAAACTTGCCTTTGTATAAGATAGTGCATCAACTGATACTTTACCCAAAATAATGTTATCTACATTAAATTTCGTTTGCTACTGCAGGCATCTTAAATGTGTCTAACAACATTTAGATTCTGCTAGACAAAATATTTGTCTTAAGTGATCGACTACGTGTTATATATATCAATCCTTTGTGTATCCATATCTCGTCGAAAAGATGAGGTGGAATTTTCAAGTAAGTGCTTCGCAAATTCTTATGATCTGTATTTATAAGCTTGGTTGATGGCTCTTTTGTCAACTACAATAGAGTGGTACTGGCTTAGCTTTATTCAGCATAATATCTGGGTTAGAGAACAAAATATCTATCCAGATTGTCTTAATATCTATCTCACATGTAGTCTTATACTTGGTTTTAGTGGTTGAGTCTACTACAATAGTGTATCTTGGCATAAGCCTAACTGACTGTTCCACTTTTCAGATAGAACATGTTCTTTCTGATTTCTGAATTTATTCTAGTTTAGACCGGATGAGTGCATTTTTATGGTTCATACCATTAAGCTAATGAACATGCGTTCTAGTTTCATGCACCCTTACTTAAGGTTGGTGTCTTTCCAGCTTTGTCTGTAAAAAATCTTGACTCCTACCTCTAGATAGTCATACTCAAGTCATTTTTTGGGAAACGCTTTCCCAATATCCCCATAATATTTTGAGTTTCGATATATCAATTTCTATCATATCTGTGTCACATACATATAGATTTTAGAATATTGTTTTTGCTCCCATTCCTTATAGACTTGTAGGATATATAGGTGCTTAATAAAACCAAAACAGGTTTTGTTGTATTAAGATGTCGATTTATACTATGAGATGATTGATGTAGATCGTTATTCGATCTGTTCAGCTTATACTAATTGTATGTTAGCTGAGACTATGAAATTATCAAGGTGTGTCACTTACACATCTTCCTTCAAAATTTTTAAGAAAAATAGTGGGTATTATCATTTGCCAGATTTAGGAGATGTGGCAACTTCAAGCCAAATTCTTATGGACTTGGATATAGCTGATGGAGAGAATGTTTCTCATATGGTCAATTCCATAATTCTGGTAAGAACCATTTCCTTATCATTCTCCTTCTTGTTTGTCCGTAATTTGCCATCCATATTCTTATAAATTATTATAAAGACCCATTGACATCCAATGGGTTTTATCCCTCCTGGTGGAATCATTAACTCTCCTACTTAATTGGTTTACATGGAGTCCATCTTCGATTTTATGGCTTCAAGCCATATCTTAGAGTCATTCCCTCCCACTACTTCTTTATAAGATTTTTGTATGTCACCACGAAAGTTATTGAGTCCTTGCTTATAATGAAGGTTTAAGCAGGTTCAACGTCTTAGATGCATGGCGACTGTTGAGGTCGAAAATCGGCCTCCGCAGTGACGGAGTTACGGTTGGTGTAATTATGAGTTTAGCTTACCTTAGAGCTCGGGTCTTTCTGTTAAAACTAGATCACGTTGAAAAAGATAAGTTTTTTCAAGAAAACGAGTCGGGTTGTTTGTTGACTGATTGGGTCTTAATGGGAAACCCTTTTTGCATGTGTATTGATGGTACAAAATGTACATGGGCCTTAGCCCTCTATTTATATTCATGAGAACTGATTCGTCGCTTGGTTGGTGGGCTAGTCGAATCGATACTCTGATGGTGAGGAAGCCATGCCTCCAAAACTTCCCAAAGTGCGTTGTTGGTGGCGATGATTAATTAAAAAATAGCTGTGTTGCCCGAGGTAATCTCAAACATCGAAACCCCTTCTAATCTAATTGTCACCTTTACACGTGTCATTTTCTAGGGATTCGTCATGTCTCTTCAATTAACTTGCGTCTTTTTTATTCGGCGCGTGTTCCCCTGCGTCAGCAAACACTCGAATATTCCTCGTGCATTCCAAACGGTTCTTAATCTGGGCCCTTGATTTTATTTCTTGCCTTTCACCCTCGTCTGTTGGATCTTCATGCGTTGGGGGTATTTAAGCCTCTGACCTTCGTCTTCTTTCCCATTTTATGCATTCCTCCAAATCTCCTCCTGATATCTCTCTGCGAATTTCCTTCAATTTCCTTGATTTATTCCGAGATTTCCAGTTTTTCCTTAATTTTCCTTCTTCGTATCAGAGCTTCGCGCTATAAATTCTAACACAATGTCTGTTGAGAATCACGTCTCGCATTCCGGGTAAATTATCACGAATTGTACCTCCGAACCGTCCGGGTAACATTTCAAAAATTATTTTAAAGCGGAAAAACTTGTTATCCGTTCAACGGTCCGGATATCGGATAATAACCAGATAACAAGATCTAATAAATATTATGTAATTTAATATTCATAAATCATTATTAATAATCTAGTCATCATAGGAAATAAATAGAGAGCAGTAAATTGTTGCATTTATTAACCCACTACATAAGGCCGTACCTCTAATGACGACTTTCGGCTGCGCGTTCTGAATCAGGCAGGGCTTCACTGGTGCTGAGGGAAACTCCCGTGATCTTCTGGGGTATTCTCCTAGATTCCTCGTACCGAAGCGTGGGCTCCATCGGCAGGACTCCGTCGCAAAATTTAAACTGATGGTTCTTTTTAAGCTTCTGGATAACTAAGTCTCTTAAGCCGAACCAGAAAGAGAGATCAGAGAGAAAATTCGCAGACCCTGAGGGAGAGGGAGAGTTCGAATTCTTCTCTGGGGAGAGGTGTGAAAAATGTGTAGAATGAGCCTCCTATTTATAGGCTCAGACTGTAACCGAATTAGAGAAATTCACGCCCTAATTTTGAATTCTATATATATTAAATATAATTAATTATTTCAATCCAATGGTCAAGATTTAATCTTATGTAAATCCAATGGATATAATTAATTAGGTATTTAATTAAATAAGAAAGATTTGGATAAAATCAAAAATCCAATCTTATCTTCTTAACTTTAAAGAATTCGAATTATATATATATATATTATATTTCGAATTCTAATTATCTAGATCAAACGGTTGAGATAAATCTTTAAACCGATCTAATGGACCAAATTAGTTTCGGATAAAATCAAATATTAAAAGATTTAATAAAAACAAAATTCGATTTTATCCAAATTTATAATTCGAAAATAATATATGATATATATAATTAATTAATTTCTAATCCGACGGTAAAGATTAAATCTTAAATCGATCTAACAGATATAATTAATTAACCAAATTTGAAAATCAAAACTTGGTCACCAAGTTATTAATTTCGAATATATCAATATCCTAATCCAACGGTTGATATTAAATCATAACCGATCCAATGGATTTAATTGATGTTAGGGTTTTTCTCAAATACCAAAACATTTGGTACTTTTGCCACAATTATGAAAAGACCAAATTCTATCCATTCGAATGCATATTGTTCCACATTCCAAGGCATAATTCGATTTCTACACTTATAATATATATATGAAAATATATTATTTACATATTAATATAAATCTATTAATTATTGAATAATTATTAATAATATATTAATAATTAAATTTGAATAATTAAATTATATTAATATTCTCTGATCTCAATATCACATATTCAAATGTCATGGTGACACACCATCATTTAAATTCGTGACATGTGATTTAATTTCATAGTTTACCGAAACTATCACAAACTTAGAAATTTTCTAAATCACAAACCGTACGTCGAAACGACTCGGTTCTAAAAGAAACGTTTCTTAGAATTTAATTTCCAACAACTTTCATGTTGACAGAAAATCCAAATTCTAGTTTATTTTGTTAGTTAATTTCGGTTACCAAGATATGGTACTTTTGCCACGTTACTGATAATACTATCTGATGTCTATCACAAACTTCAGTTTTATGAGTCTTGCCAAATGATCTTAAAAGCATTTCAAATGTTTTTATCACGTACATATCATTTGTTACGGAGCTATTCTGGGGACCATGGACCCATATCACTTAAGCTCCAACGAACTGCTAGGGTGTTCGTCAAACCTCGGTGTTATTCCACTATAAACCCGAGGCTGCAATCTTTAGTGATAAAGTATATATTATTCCCTTAATTACAGCAGGGTTTCCATTGATACAATCAAATTTGGGTTATTGATCTTTCACTTGATGATCCACACACGAGCAGGCGGTTTCTACCGTTATGCCTCTCATTGCATTTTCATCCTTGACTCAGTCAGTAATATTATGAGTAACCCACTTATGGTTTCGATTCATAAGTTGCGCACGGGTACCTCTCAATTCTCACCACCGACAATCAAGGGAATCATCATGACTCTGAAGAGAGCTGTTTGATGCCCATGTCTATGACCAAGCTACCCTTACTACTGACTATCATGTTCCCAAAATATTAATGTTGAGAACAACGGTAATATATTGTGTTCTTTAACGGTTAAATCAAAGAACAATCAAGTCAGCAGCTCGGACTCAAGATCACTCAGGACTTAGATCGAATATCCATTTGATCATCTACTAGTGACTCAACTCCAAGTTATCAGTGACGGTCTTATATGATAACTTCCGGAGTTTAAGTCAGGTCCAGTCCAGTATGAAGACACTTCATACTTAATGCACTTCTAGTGAGTGTGACACACACAAAATCCAGAATAGGATTGTCACTTAGTCACATTAATGACCTTATACGATTAATGCGCTCCCACCCAGTTAATCAGGTCACAGACATTTTAAGTTCATTTATTATGATTATTAATTCTTTCTCACATTGACTTTGTTGTGATTATAATAACATAATTGCATCCTTTATGAACTAAGGATCAAACATTATATTTTACTCTACCAGAGACTATAATAAGATTATCATAATAAGCATCATCTTTATTCAACGACTTGTCATAATCTTTTACAAATGGAAAAAATATCTTGTTTAAGGACACACATATCCAACAATGTCTTCTTCTTCTTCTTCTTCTTCTTCTTCTTCTTCTTCTTCTTCTTCTTCTTCTTCTTCTTCTTCTTCTTCTTCTTCTTCTTCTTCTTCTTCTTCTTCTTCTTCAAGTTCCCTCATTCATTCATGAAGAGGGAAGCTGTTGAAAAGATTGCCTACAGACATTTTCGCTCCGAGGAGGTGATTGCTCGTGCTCCTGCACCAGATGAACGCCTTCACAATTTTGAGTAAGGTTGGACACTGGTCTTTCCCTTCCTCCGTCGTGCTTGCTTGTAACATATCTCCATGCACTCCGTCTTTCGTTGGCGTAGGTTGATCCTTTCTTCCTCTGTCTCTTCATCAGAGTCCTGACGTTCGCGGCCGAGCGTGAGAAAAATCTCATGCGTGGTGACTTGATGAGAATCTTCTCGGTGGTTCGGTTGCCAAATTGTCGTGAGAAGTTCTCGCTCGCCTTTCGCTCTGGTAACAATCTCCTCTCTAAACTTCCTCGGTTGGAAGTTGGATGGATGAAGCGCTACTTCTTCGTGAAGGTTGACAAGCTGGCCTTTGGTCGTTTCTTCATGTTTTTCCCGACGAAGATCGTCGTTGAGCCCTAGGGCTATCCTGTATTAGCTGACCCTCAAGACTTCAATGATTTGTATGCTCTTCTGCTAAGTTGCGAGCATCGAAGTTGGTCGCTATTTACTATGGCTCGGAATTTTAAGGCTGGTGTATGGGCAATGAGTCTTGTGTATGGGCTCGACCCTCACTTGTCCCTCCGTGTCTTCACCAGATGCGAGCATAAAACAGCAAAGGCTCCAGCGACGACGCCTAGAAAAAGGAAAAGAGCAAGCTTCACGGATATCCATGATACTCTTTGGTCTCCTTCTCCTCGTCGCCAGGATGCAGATGTGGTTTCCCCTATAAATAAGGAAACGCCCTCCCTGGTTGACGAACCAGGGATGAAGAAGAAGGGCGTTGATGCCCATAACGAGATGTCCATTAGTGCAGCCTCAAAGTCTTTTCTAGTGACCAGGGAACTTGAAGCTCCATCCGTGTTGGCATGTTTCTCGATAAGTCCGGCGATGAGTTCTGGAAGAACCTCTTAGCAGGCTCTTGAGGAAATAAATGAGGCCCAAATATTAGGTGGCGTTTCGGTCATCGCTCCGGCGACGAGGCATCTGGTTGCAATGACCGCTCCTGGTTGTCTCTCTTCCCTTGCGGGGGATAAACTGGAGTTTGTTGCTCGGAAGAGCACCAACGGTGAGAATCTCGTCGGCATTGAGGTAAGAATTCTTATTTGCTTTCCTTTGCCTCTTGCAGTGGCGCTAAGGGATTACTTCCGACGGGGAGTGATCATATTCTTTATGCTATATTCCCTGTCGCCCCAACCATTCCATCGACGGTTGTGACAATTGAAGCGGTTGAAGTTTCAATAGGGGGCGTCGACAAGGGCAAAGCTCATTTGCACGATGGTGCTTCGGCCCAACTACCCATTCCATCTCCAATGGGCATTCCTGAGGCTGGATCATCTTCAAGGGCTCATCGTACGTCTGTTACCCTTGCCAAGAATCCATTTCTGTCTGGATTTGCGAAGTTGTTCATGGTGGATGTTCGGACGACCTCCTTCACCGATGAGGAGTGGAGGAGCTTCTTTGCGGAAGCCTTAAAGGATCTTTCTCTGGCGGACTACTTTCATGGGATCGAGCAAGTGTACGATGCAGAAGAGTTCGACGACGAAGAAAAATCATTTTTCCCTGCCGACGCTCTTCCAGGCATTGTTCGGCTGAACGACTATGTTCTTCGGTTCAAGCGTCGTGCCTCCATCAAGAGAAGCAAATTTGATTCTCTTAACTAACATGTATTGTTTCTTTTCTTGTGTTGTTTCTTCTTATGCCCAGGGGTTGATTCTTTTGGTCCTTGGCTCATTTTTGCTTTCGCAGGCTAGGGAGGATCTTCGCACGGCCTCTCTTCTCGAAAACGGGCTTCGAAAAGAGAGCCAAGACTGCCTGGGGGAACTAACTGCAGCGAGGGCGTCCGTGGCAAGGCTGGAGGAAGAGCTTGCTCAGGAGCACGCTCAGAGTACTCCGACTGCTGATGCCTTATCCGCCAAGCTCTCTGTGTGTGAGGAACGAATTCAGGAAAGCGAGGCTAGAGCCGAGGCGCTTTCTTGTCGTCACTCCTTGATCGATGATGAGAATGCTCGGTTGTTGGATCGGGCTAAGAAGGCTGAATCCGATTTGGCTCTCGTCGGCGGTGATCTTGATGCTGCTGAGGAAAAGAACGCCCAAAGGGAACTCTCTCACGTCAGCCAGGAGAAGCTTGAGAGCCACAGCAAGGTACCAAGCTCTTGATGCCTTTGTCAATTCTCATTGACTTCTGGCTAGATACGAGGATAATATTTCTCTCACCCAAGGTCTCCGTGCAGGTACGGCGGACGTCGAGCTCCCCCATCGCGTTGTGGGATGGCAAACTCTTCGGTAGAGGTATGCCCAAGATGTCAAGGAGTTGGAGACGAAGGCTTTCGAGAATCCCGACTCTCCACCTCTGACTCCGAATAGTGTTTCCCGAGTCAGAGCTTCTCCTTCGTTGGACATTGCCGCCGGTCGCATTATTTAGGGGTTGTCTTCCTAGACTCATGAGTACGGCTCCAACTTGGGAATCATTCGTCACCACCCTGAATCAAAAAATTTAACCAGAGACGCTTCTAAGCGCTCCTATTAGTTAGATGAATTTTGTAATTATTTTGTATTTGTAAACGATTCAAATAAAAGATTTCTTTTTCTGATCATCCTTTTTCTTTTATCAAACTCAAACATTTATGTAGCATTGTTCAATTCAAAGGATAGAGACTAAGTAGTTAAAATTGCATCGCTTAGCCGTAACCTCATGATACAATCTTAATTACTTTAAAATAATGGGCTTTATATTGAAAAAGAACACGTATTTGATTATTCGAAGCATAAACTTAGTGGAAATCTTACTCGTCGCAATCATTCTCATCGCACACCTCGTGCAAAAAATTATTTTCCTTATGCACCATATAAATTACAGTCATCGTTATAAAAACTCGTCGCATAACTTATAAGTGAAGTAAAATATTTTCATATTATGTACTCGTCACCTAAGCTCTTCGTACATTGTACTTTGCTTGTCGCTCGGCGATTATCATGTAAATTGTTGTTTCTTTTCTAAGGAAATACTTTTTTGAAAAGTTTAAAATTCCCAAACTTTGCTAGCAGTACTAACGCCTGCTGCATAGTTTGCCTTCAAGCTCTTGTCCTTGAAGTTGGAAATGGTATGTTGTTGGCCAAACAATATACCTATTCCCCTCCAACTGCTTTTTTTTTTAAATTTGAGAAGATGAGAGAGAAAGGTTTTGGATAGTTGCGACGCGGGGTCGGCTTATTTTTTTATTCCCCTTTTTCAAGTTTTCGTGATCAAAGGACCACTAAGCAGCCGGTGTCAGGCATACTTGCAACTAAGGGGCCGACTATTGCGACGAATGGTGAATACTTAGTCAAGGTCAAAAGCCTGAATACCTACCGTTAACTAGGAGTTGGGAGAAGCACGTTCCCGCCTATGAGAGGGATAGAGACCTCAGCTCATAGACCTTCTAGTCCGAATCTTGGTTCTACTCATCCTGGGTTTCAAGACCTTTCCGTGTATTTTGTAGTAGGAAATCCTGATCCTTGTTGGTATCAGTATCCTATAGGTTCTTGATCAAGGGATCACTGTAGGTTTGTCGTTGGTTCGAATCTTGGTTCCACTCATCCCGGGTTCCAAGAGCGTTCCGAACATTTGTACAGTAGGTATTCATGACCCTTGTTGGTATCAGTATCCTGTAGGTTCGTGATCAAGGGATAACTATATGTTTGTCGTTGGTTTGAATCTTGGTTCCACTCATCCCAGGTTCCAAGACCGTTCCGAACGTTTGTATAGTAGGCATTTCTTACCCTTGGTGGTATCAATATCGTATAGGTTCTTGATCAAGGGATCACTGTATGTTTGTCGTTGGTTCGAATCTTGGTTTTATTCATCCCGGGTTCCAAGACCGTTCCGAATATTTGTATAGTAGGCATTTCTGACCCTTAGTGGTATCAGTATCCTGTAGGTTCATGTTCAAGGGATCACTGATTAGCCGATGCTCGGCTAAAAATGTGTATATATTTCTTTGTGACCAAGAGGCCAAAAAAATTTCAAATGTAAATTGCTAGACATGAATAATTTTATCATCGTAAAATTTTATTTTTCGGATAAGCAAGCTTGTACTTCCCCTTATTTATCGGCAAACGTTATGACCCTTATTGGTGTCACACATCTCCGTATCCAGCAAGGTAATAATCATGACCCTCTATATTATCATAGTTTTCCCTTCCTCGGATAGTTCGGGTAAGCAAGTTTATGCTTCCCTCGATTTATCAGCGAATGTTATGATCCTCGTCGGTATCATACATCCCCATATCTAGGTAGGTACTAGCCATGACCATCGCTGGTATCGCAATTCTCCCTCGTTCGGACAGTTTGGGTAAGCAAGTTGGTGCCTTCCTTATTGAGTGTTGCGATCCTCATCGGCATCACACACTCTCATAGGTATCAAGACCCTTGTCGGTATCGAGATCCTATGTTATGGACGAAAACGACTCGTCTTTAGTTTGTTGGCATGAGCAAGCATGTATTAAGAAAATAATATATATTTTTCTTATTCGAGCTGAACTTGTTCGTGGAACACAAGATGCCTGCGTACCCTCTTTAGAGAAATCAAGCCCCAACATAGTTTAATTATTTTTCAACGTATCCTTCAAGCATAGAATTTCTTCAAATGCTTGACATTCCAGCTTCTGACTATCTTGTCTCTAGCTGAGTTTTCGAGCTCGTAGACTCCAGTATTTCCTATCTTCGAGACGATGTAAGGTCCTTCCTAGTTGTTGTTGAGCTTTCCTTCGTAAATCTCCGCCTTATTCAAGAAAACCTTCCTCAGCACCAGGTCGCCGACTCGGAATTTCCTTGGTCGCAATTTCTTGTTGTAGCTCCGAGCGACAAATCTTTGATAATTTATGACTTTTATCAAAGCCTGTGCTCGCCGCTCCTCAATGTGGTCAAGGTGTTCCCTCAGATTTTCCTCGTTGGCTTCTTTGTCGTTAGGCGCCAATTCTCGTCGCAAACTTGGAACCCCCATTTCCGCCATAATGACCGGTTCTATCTCGTAAGTCAAAGCAAATGGTGATTCCCCTGTCGCTGTGTTCGGAGTCATGCGATAAGCCCATAGAACCCCTGGGAGCTCTTCGGACCATTGCCATTTCTTCTTGTTAAGGTGTCTTTTGATGATATCCACTATTGTCTTGTTGACAGTTGAAAGCTTCTGTGTTCCCGTTCCCCTGAGGATACCGCGGCGTCGATGTGTTGAGCTTTACTCTCCATCTTTTGCAAAACCCTTTGAACCATTTAGAAGTGAACTACGGACCATTTTTGGCTAATATTTCCCTCAGCAAACCAAATTTTGTGAAGATGTTTTTCCATACGTAGCTCTCCACGTCCGAGTCTTTGATATTTGCAAAATACTCGGCCTCAGTCTACGGTTGGTGAAGAAATCTGTGACTACTAGCTTGAACCTATTCTGCTTCTTCGCTATCGGGAGTGGTCCGACGATGTCCATCGACAATTTCATGAACGGGTATGGTACCGATATTGCTGATAGCTCTTCATCAGGTCAATTATTGCTGGCACGTGTTTTTGGCAACTTTTACACCTATAAGTGTAATTGTTGCAGTCCGCCTTCTTCGCTTCACAAAAATAACCCTGTCGCTTGACCTTTCGAAGAAGTGATCTCCCGCCAGAGTGATTTCCACATTCTCCTTTACGAATTTCTTTCATAACGTAGTCGGCTTCGCTTGCTCCTAATAATCGCATGTATGGTCCGGTGAAGCTCCTTTTATACGATGTTTGGTTTAGTATTGTATATCGGGAACTTTTTGACCGGATCTTCCTTGCCTCCTGTTTATCTTCTGGCAGTAGTCCATCGCTGATGTACTCGAAGATTGGCTTGCGCCAATCGGATGCTCCCGAGTCATTGGCCACTGGCGCGTCTTCCAATGCTCCTTCTTCATCGAACTCCTCGTCGATCTCCATGACCGTGATGTCCTTTCCTGGATCAGATTCCTCCATCTCGTCGTCCTCTCGTGCTTCCTTTTTCATAGGAATGCTTGGCTCTTCGATGGTCTCCACTGTTATCGCCCTCTGTTTTCCTAGCTTCGTCGTCGATCCCAAGATAGCTAGAGCTTCCACATGTGAATTATCTCCTCGCGGAATCTGTCCGAGTGTAAACTATTTAAATTCCGCGATTAGATTCTTCACAGCCTTGAAGTATGCCTCTATCGTCTCATCGTGTCTCTCGTATTCTTCACAGCTTTATGACTAACTGAGAATCCGAGGACGCGACAAGCCTTATTGCTCCCACCACCTTTGCCATGCGCAAACCTGTAATAAGAGCTCGTACTCCACCTCGTTGTTGGTAGATCTGAAGCCAAACCTGTAGGCTCCCTCGATCACTGCTCCCATTGGCGAGTTTAGCCGAATTCCTGCTCCAGCTCCTTGCATGTTACAGGATCCGTCGACCTTCAGCTTCCATTCACCATTTTCATCTTCCAAATTCTCCTCATCGGGCGGTAGTTCGATAATAAAATCCGCCAGCACTTGAGATTTCATGCTAGTCCCGACTCTGTACTCGATGTCATACTCCCTTAGACGCAGTGATCATTTCGTCATGTGACCAGACTGATTAGGGCTATAAAGGAGTGCCCAAATTGGCCTGTCCATTATGATTACGATGGTATGCATTTGGAAATGATGCCTCAGCTTTGTCGCTGCCTTTATGATGGCGAGGACTAGCTTCTCTATCTGCGGGTATCTCGTCTCTGCTCCGATGAGCTTCTTGCTGATGTATGCGATCGGGTTTTGCTTTCCCTTATTCTCTTGTACTAACACTACACTGACCGCTATGTCCGTTACTGCCACGTACTAACAAAACTTCTCCTGCGACTGGTTTGGTCATTATCGGTGATGTCGAGAAGTAGGACTTTAATTCTTGGAAGGCTTTCTCGCACGCCTCTATCAATTCAAACTTCTTGTTCTTCCTTAGCATCTGGTAGAAAAGGAGACTCTTGTCCGCTGATCTTGAAATGAACCTGTTGAGCGCTGCAATCCTGCCCGTGAGGTTTTGCACTTCCCTTTTGTTGCGCAATGATGGCATGCTCCTGATGGCTTCCACTTGATCCGGACTTGCCTCGATCCCTCGCTGCATCACTAAATATCTGAGGAACATCCTCGACGAGAATCCGACAGTACACTTAGATGTTGGGGATCACGTCTCGGATCGCATGAATATTATCGCGTAATATGCTGTCGAACCGTCCGAGTAACATTTAAAAAATTATTTTAAAGCGGATAAACTTGTTAACCGACCAACGGTCCGAGCATCGGATGATAACCAATTTACAAGATCTGATAAATATTAGGTAATTTAATATTCATAAATCATTATTAATAATCTACTCTATAGGAAATAAATAGAAAGCAGTAAATGGTCGCATTTATTAACCCGATGCATAAGGTTGTACCTCAGTTGATGACATCTGGCTGCGTATTCTGAACTTGACAGGGCTCCACCGGTGCTGAGAGAAACACCTGTGATCTTCCAAGATATTCTCCGTCGCAAACTTTAACTGATGGTTTTTTTTAAGCTTCCGGAGAAGTAAGTCTCTTAAGCTGAACCAGAGAGAGATCAGTAGCAAAAAACTCACAGACCCTAAAGGAGAGGGAAAGATTGAATTTTGCTCTGGGGAAGGTGTGGTATTATGTGTAGAATGAGCTCCCTATTTATATGCTCAACCTGTAACCGAATTGGAGAAATTCTCTCCTCTAATTTTGAATTCCATATATTAAATATAATTAATTATTTCAATCGAATGGTCTAGATTAAATCTTATCTAAATCCAACGGATATAATTAATCAGGGATTTAATTAAATAAGAAAGACTTGGTAGAATAAAAATCCAATCTTATCCTCTTATTAATGATTTCGAAATATATATATATATATATATAATAAAATTCAAATCTTAAACCGATCTAATGGATCAAATTAATTCAAGATAAAATCAAATACCCTAAGACTTGGTAAAAGCCCTAATTCGATTCTATCCATATTGTTATTTCGAAAATTCTATATTATATATATAATTAATCAATTTTCAATCCGATGGAAAAGATTAAATCTTAAATCGATCCAACAGATACAATTAAGAGAAATGGCTCTGAATAGCTAAATTGAAACGTTAGATTAGCCATATAGCCAATCTTTCTTTTTTCTTTGCAAAATAGCCAAATGGATGAGGTGGCTTTTTAATATCATATTTTATACCTATAATACCCTTTAATTAACTTATTTTGCATTATTATTATTATTATTATTATTATTATTATTATTATTTATTGTTTTAACAAGTGTGCAATTAATTATGTAAATTTTTTGGAATTAATTGAAAATTTTGAATCATTCTCTCCATCGATCCTCTCTCTCTCTCTCTCCCTCTCTCTCTCTCTCCATCGAAGCCAAGAAAGCCATGGCTCTCAAGAAGCTCGCCGTCGTCCATGTCGGTGCTCCCAATCACCCATCCTCTCGCGCCCCGCTACCGCTATATCCAGTGGCACCCATGCCATCTCCAAGTCATGCTCCTTCCTCTGCTCCATCGCCAAGCTCCACTTCAGCCATCACACCGCCGATCTGCGCCGCGCGGGATCTCTCCGTCGTCCGTCGTCGTCGTTGTCTTTGACTAACCTGGTAAAAGTTCTTCTTTGTTTTTGTTGGTATTTCGCGATCCTGAGATCACTGTGATTTAGTTTATTCGCGATGTACAGTGGTTCCAGCCTCCAGCGATGGTGAAGGCCACGACACTACGGCGAGGAAGATCCCATTGGCGTCGTCCATGACCTGGGCATTAACTTGTATTAACAAAGTTAAAATATTGTCAAATTGACATTCAACTGTTTGATATGAACTTGTATTAACAAATTTAATACATTGTAAAATCGGCATTAACTTGTATCAACAAAGTTAATACATTGTATTATTAACAAAGTTAATATATTGTCAATAAAGAAAATTATTATTGTGATGAATAACGCGTTCAATTGGTTGATTGCTTATTTAATAATTAATTATAAAATACTATCCATATTTATAGGCAAAATAGTTAGCAGTTACATGATTTTAGCACACAAAATAAAATCCACATTAATAGCTAATTACTTAAAAAATTGATAACGTGCTTAGCCCCTATTTTTTAGTATTTCCATTTTAGCCCCCCAAAGATAATTTATTGTATTATCGGCATTAACTTTTATTAACAAAGTTAATATATTTTCAAATCGACTTCAACTGTTTTAAATGAACTTGTATTAACAAAGTTAATTCATTGTAAAATCGGCATTAACTTGTATTAACAAAGTTAATATATTGTCAAATCGGCTTCAACTGTTTGAAATGAACTTGTATTAACAAAGTTAATACATTGTATCAATAAAGTTAATACATTGTATCAACAAAGTTAATATATTGCCAATAAAGAAAATTATTATTGTGATGAATAACACATTCACTTGGTTTATTGCTTATTTATAATTAATTTCAAATTACTATCCATATTTATAGGCAAAATAGTTAGCATTCACATGGTTTTAGCACACAAAATACAATCCACACTAATAGCTAATTAGTTAAAAATTGATAACTCGATTAGCCCCTACTTTTGTTATTTTAATTTTTGAAAATATTTTTGTTTTGAAAAAAAATCTTGAATTAGCATTAATTAGCCACGATTAATTTATTTATTTTTTAATTAATAACGAAAATATAGCCATTATTATTTAGGCTTTGATTTTGGCAGTTTGAAAAGACTAGTTAAGCCATTAATCATGTTTGAAACATTAATCACATTTAATTGATTAAATAATTAATTATAAGGGTAATAAGGTCTTTTGTGATTTACTAATGTGGTTGATTGGCTATTTGGCAATATTAATCAAAAGGTTGGCTATTTTGCAAAATAGTTTTTCTAGTTTGGCTATATAGCTATAGAGCCCTACAATTAATTAGGCCAAATTCGAAAACCCTAAGCTTGATCACCAAGCTATTCATTTCGAATTAGGGATAGGGTTAAAATCAAGTATCTTAATCAACCGGTTGATATTAAATCCTAACCGATCCAATGGATTAAATTGATTTTAGGGTTTTTCTCAAATACCAAAACATTTGATACTTATGCCCCAATTATGAAAAAACCAAGTCCATTCGACATCGTGTGAAATTAGTTCCACATTTCATGCAGCCAATTCGATATACACATATTCAAATATATATAAATATATATTTATATTTATTAATATAAATCAATTAATTATTAATAAAGATGTTAATGCGTAAAAATGGCTTTAACTGAGAATCGGATCCAAGGTTCGGGACCCGAGAATGACCCGCTGAACACGTTGATAATTGAATGCTGAATCAACGCGGGTTGACTAGTGATCGTCAAAGCTGGAGGCGAATCCGTCGTCTTGGATGAGTCTCCAGGCTGTCCTTGGCGATCCTCGACGAACTTCCGTCGTGGTGGCGAAGTCCGGATTACAGCGAAGCTCCTTGTCGGGTTTCCCTCGTGGTGGCGAAGTCCGGGCGAGGTCCATGTCTTGGCGAAGCTCCCCGTCTGGGCAGAGTCCTTGTCTGGGCGATGTCCTCGTCTAGGCAAACTCCGGTCTTGATGAAGCTCTGAGCTGGTCTTGATGATTCTTCGTGATTCTCCTTCCTTGGCGAGCTTCTACGGCGAGGGAGGACCTGCAAAAAAAGGTAGATTGGGCCCGTGCCCCGTCGCTTATGGTTGGGCGAGGCTGCCTACATATCTCAGTTTAAGAGAATCAGGTCCTACGTAGTTCGGGGTTAGTGATAAACGGCGGGTGAATGACGATATGGTTTTGCTCGTCGGAAGTGCCGATGTTGGCGGCGCGGGGGTGACCCTTGGCTGGATGGCTGAGTATTACCAGCGTGATGTGTTCTTCGTCGACCTCGTTGGTGTTGGCGAGCTTGTTGTGGCGAGGGCTTTAACCTGATGAGGGATGTTCCATGTCGAGGTTGGTGAGGGCGCCTAACCTGTTAAGGGATGCTCTTTGTCGACCTTGTCGGGGTAGGTGGCCTCGTCTAACTAG
Source organism: Parietaria judaica (assembly GCA_954871525.1). Lineage (NCBI taxonomy): Eukaryota > Viridiplantae > Streptophyta > Magnoliopsida > Rosales > Urticaceae > Parietaria > Parietaria judaica. The sequence goes on from OX940860.1 coordinate 59,690,610, forward strand.
GAGCCTTATCCCGACGGGGGATGCTTCTTCCTTTGTCAACCTCACAGATGTCGGCATAATCGACCACCTAGCAAGGGACGCCTTCGTTGACTCGTCGAACAACTTCTCTTTTTCGAGACTAAGACTCTTCTTCTAGAACGATCTCAGCTCTTATTCAAGTCCTTCCTCCTCTAGGAGTGGACGAATTTTTAGAGAGAGAAAGCTAGAGAGAGATGCTCTGGAGCAAGTTGTGAGTGAGTGTGGAAATGAGGGGGGGAAGGCTTCTATTTAAAGGAAAACCAATTCCCTGAAATTGCACCTTAGGGGCCTGCGAATTCCCTGGATATTGCACCTTCAGGGGTCTGCAAATTCCCTGAATATTGCACCTCCAGGGGCTTGAAAATTTCTCCTCCGCAAAAGGGGTCGTCGGTCCTTCTTGATTCGTCTTTAATGTCTTCGGGTTGTCCGCGAGTCCGTTTGTTGTGTTCGGGGAAATCCAAAGGATTTCCCGGAGATCTTCGTTGTCTCGGATCTCCTCGTCGTGTGGAATAATTACAAGTTACGCCCTCGTCAAGTTATGACGAGGGGGCTTGTCGTCTCGTCGGCTTGTCGCCTCGTCGGCTCGTCGCCTCGTTGGCTTGTCGCCTCGTCGTCTTGTCGGCTTGTCGCCTCGTCGGCTTGTCGGCTTGTTGCCTCGTCGCCTTTTTTATCCCGGACCTCGTCAATGTCTTAGTTCGTCGTCCCCGGGTCTTTTGCTTTTGTGATGGGCCTTGACTTTCCTTAATGGGCTTTGACTTTTGCCAAAGGGGGCCCAATTTTTATATGTTACGAAAAATACACATAACATTAACCCCCCAGTTTCTTGGGTAATTGTATTGCGCGAGAAACTTTTCTTTTAAAGCTTAAGGCAACTTGTGTTATTTGGCGAGGATCCGGGTTTTCAGAAATTTTTGTCTCCTCTCCGTCCTCCAAATGAACTGCAAATTTCCTTTAACTGGGTGTTTGTAAAATATTTTCGAAAGTATTCGCATAATAAGCGTAAAAATAATTCGAGCATCGTCAAAGACATAAGCGAAATAAATCACAAGTCACTTTTTTATGATTTTATTTGATTTTTGGATTTTTGGAGGTTCATAGGCGCAATTTGTAAAATACATGCCTTTTAAATTAATTTCGAACTCCGAAAATAAATCCAAAAATAAATAAATAAAATCAAGTGACATAATAAATGTGAAATTAACTAAATAATTTGATAATAATAATTGCGCATTAAGCTTGAAATTTTAAAAAGTTCTTTAATTATTGCGCAATTTTTACTTGTAATAAATACCGTAAATAATTAAATAATTCATGAAACCCGGGAAAATAATTTTAATTTGGTTTTCATGTTTGAAAATTAAAAATGGAACTTTATAAAGTTCCATTTTTAATTTCCAAGGCTTTTTGAATAACCTTTGAAAATAGCCATATTCACTTAAAAACGTATAAAAGCCCATTTTTGATCATTTTTTACCATTTAAAATTTAAACATCAGCTTTATGGGCAAAGTTTATGCGAGTTTTGGGCTGCAATAAGCCATAGAATTCGAGTTTAATTAAAACAGGAAACAAGATTAGGGTAAAATATTACCTCATTAATACCTTTAGGATTTAAGGCATTTCCTCTTTCTTCCTCCATTCCCAATTCGTGATTTTCTTCTTCACAGGGCACTTGACGGCTGCATTTCCCGAGCTTGGTGGGGAAATCTCCGTTGACGACGTCCTTTTTTCCGGTACGTTCTCTTTGTCGAATCTTTTTGTTGACGACGAAATTCCGGCCACCATTGATGGTGCTCCGGCGAACTTGGATGATTGGACGTCGTCTCTTGAAGATATATTCCTTGTAGGTGACGGTGCGGGAATCAAAATTCCGGCGGGTGTCGTGGAGCAGATCGAACTCGGTCTTGGCGTTGACTTTGTGTTCGGCGAGATGCATGGCGGTGGCAGCGGCTGCATGGGCCCACTTGGCACGTCGGCGATGGCGGAGGTGGTCGGTGGTGACCCATCGGCGACGTCTGGGCGGCGAACGACAGTCGTCGTGGCGGTTGGCGCGGTGTTTGGCTGCGGTGCGCGTGCGGTCTTTGGTGCGGGCAGCAAGGGAGCGGGTTCCGGGCTCCATGGCGTCGCGGGATCGGCCGGTCTGGGCTGGTCAGCAGCGGCGGAGGGTGGCGACGTGGTCTCCGGCGCGGTGGGGGTCGTCGGCGGTCGTGGAGTTCGTGCGGTTTGCTCCGCGATTGTCCAGGCGGTTCCTTCGGCGGGCTGCGGCTTGGAGGACACTCTGGCGAGTTTTCCGGCGGCGATGGTGATGTACGTTGGTGGCGGTGAGGTTGTCTTCAACTCCGGCGAACTTGATCCGGTGAAAGGGCCGCCAAAAGTGGTGGCGGAGTCCGATTTTGACAGAAACTTTGATTTCGAGGGCTTCGAGACTCCGATCGACGATCTGATTTTTGCGTTGGATTCGTCGGGACCGGGGATATCTCCTGCCAAGGAAATTATCATTCCTAGGCCAAGCGTGCTGATCTCCAGCCTCGGTACGGACCTCTCGTTGTTGATTCGTCTTTTGTCGTCGGCTCCGGCGGAGAGCGTTTTGTCTTCTGAATCTCCTGGACGTACTGTGAACATTGCAGGTGGCTTGGCGGATGGAGGCAGATCTCCCAGCGAGCATGGCTCCGAGCCTTCGATCCTTGATGGTGCCTCTGACGTAGAGTTTGTTGATATCGATACGTCTGATGTCGTCGAGGAGCAGGGCGTTGGCGGGGACTGTGTCGGTGAGGCGTCTGTTGCTGAGAAGGGACCTGCAGGTGAGGGTCTTGCCATCGTGGGCTTTGCCGCTGGCGAGGGTCCTCCTGCTGACGAGTTTCCCAGACAGCGTCTTTACCGCGTTTCGGCCATCTGTCCTAAGCTGATTGTGCGTAGCCACGTCACTGAGTCTTTGTTGACGTCGTTCCTTGCTCTTCATGGGTTTTCGCATATCGCCGGTCTTCGAGTTCCTGCTGCTGGTGACCTCCCTTGTGATCGTGTCCCCGGTTTTCTGCCGGTGCACTTGGAGAGTCTTCGTCACGGGTTGGGCCTTCCTCTTCGGCCGTTCGTCCGTGATCTTCTGATGTCGCTGGGCGTGCCGGCCTTCCAGGTTGTGCCGGGGTCTTTTCGTGCCTTGGCGACATGCTTCTCAGCTTGGCAGGTTCTCTCTCGTCGATCTTTGACGGTCGAAGAGTTCCGCACTTCTTTTCGCTTCTACTGTTGCACTTCGTAGGCTGGAGAGTATATGGTGCCTTCGTCGTATATTCGTCTGGAGCTGCCTCGATGCAGGCTGGATCCTCTCTGGCATCGCTAATGGGTTTGGGTTTCGATGACCTTGCTTGGTTCGTCTCTGCCAGACTTCAGCTCTCGGGTGTTGCGTCGGCCGTATGAGCACACGTCTAGCTCGGGGGCTTTTGGCAGACTGATCTCGGGGTTGGTGAAGATAGGCCATCTGCTTACTTTTACGGAGCCTAAGTGGTGGATCTCGGCAAGCTTCGTTGCTGATTCGCTCGGAGGCTTTGTTGATGTTGATGAGGGAGACGCGCATGCTCTGGTTCCTCTTCAAGTGCTTCTTCCGGCTGAGGATGATGCACCTCCAGCTTCTTCGCAGGAAGGCGTTCGTGGTTCTTCGAGGACGGATGTCCGTCGTTCTTCGAAGGAGGGTGTTCGTCGTTCTTCGAAGGCAAAGGCTCCAGCTTCTGAGCGCCGTATTCCTTCGGTGGTCGTTCGTCCTTCGGCTGCTCCAGCTTCATCGACTCCTGCAGGTATAATTTCCTTTTCTTGGTCTTTAGTAGCTATGATGTTCTCTATTGCCTTTTTGCTGTTGTGCAGGTTCGTCTGGCTTCAAGAAGTTTGTTCCTCAGATGCGTCCTCGAGCCTCTGTCATTGCTTCCGGTGCTCGTGTTGCTCCCGGTGTTCATGCTGCTCCGGCCTCGAAGTCATCTGGCGAGGGCCTTGATGATCGTTCCTTCCGTCGTCTGAAGCGGAGATTGTCGCGGAGAGGGTGTCTTCGTCTCGTCGTTCGCGCTTGCCATCTCCTGGCAAGGCTGGGGACTCTTCTCGTCGTGTTCATCAGCGTGGCGCTGGTCTTGGTGGGACGTCATTTTCAGTTGTAGCTTCAGGGGGCGACTCTTGTGGTGACGTGCCTGCTCCTGTTGTCATTCCTCCGTTAGGTGAGATTCCTGAGTCTGGCGGTTCGTCGAGCGTCGAGCGTGCGGTGAGTCTCAAGCGCCTTTGCGTCAAGAGCGTCTCCGATCTTCGTCCTCGGGTGATCGCGTCAGTGGTGGATGCTTCGGACTCGGATTTGGTTGTTGATGACTCCTCTTGTCACATGAAGGTACGTACTTTTCAGCATTCTTGCTAACTTCGCCGTATTGCTTTTCTTCATGCTCGTCGTTTGTTTTCTAGGCCTTGTTGATGTCGGTGGAGGTGGCTCGTCGTCTTGAAGCTTCCAATACCCTGTGTATGTCTTTGAAGGGTGTCTTGAAGAACGTTTTCGCCGAGCGTCATGCGTTGCAGGGCGTGGTGACCAAGGCGAGGCTCGAGGTCAAGATCTCCCAGGCTGAAGGCGTGCGCGAGGGTCGTCAAGCCACTGAAGATGAGCTTCGTATGGCGAAGGACCAGATCATGGCTTTGGAGACTTCTTTGGCGAGGCGTGAATCCCGGATTTAGCGTCTTCAGCGTGATGGCTTCGAGGCTGGTTCTTCCCATGCTAAGTTGAAGGCGGATGCTGACGCGAGTCTCGCTGAGACAGAAGCGACGTGGCATGCAGCTTCCGACGAGGTGTACTGGTCGAGATTTGCGGATTGCCAGGCGGCTCATCTTCAGGAGAATGGTCATCTTGCTATTTCCTTCAGGTTCCTTGACGTCCTTGGTGCTCCAGACTCCGTTCGTAACACGGAGCCTCTCAGCTTGACGCTTCCCAGAGATTAGTTTCTCTTTTCTTTGCCACTATGATTTATAGACATTTTCGGGCTTTGCTCTAGCCGTACTCCTTGCCCTGGTATGTTTGTTCGGCGTTCTTCGCCTTTTTGCTTCGTACCTGTTGAATGACATTTATGCATTTAGTATAATTTGAACTTTGTGTTTTGTTCATACCTTTGCTTTGTCCAGTGTGCGCATTGTGGCGCGTTGTGGCAGTGTGTGAGTGCACTCTGCTGCAATTTATAGGGCCGTCACCCTTTTTTAACCTGCAAGTGGCATAGGTTGTCCGTAGACGATAATATGTCTTTGCTCGCCGGGTTGCTAATCCGACGAGTTTGGGCTGCCTATTATTTCCTAGCGAAAGGGGTTACAGATCGTAATTGCCGGTGCCTGTTATCCTGGCGAAGGAGTTTCAGATCGCAATGCCGGTGCCTGTTTATCCTGGCGAAAGGAGTTCCAGATCGTAATTGTCGGTGCCTGTTATCCTGGCGAAGGAGTTCCGGATCGCAATGTCGGTGCCTGTTTATCTTGGAGAATGGAGTTCCGGATCGTTATTGCCGGTGCCTGTTATCCTGGCAAAGGAGTTCAGGATCGCAATGCCGGTGCCTGTTTATCCTGGTGAAAGGAGTTCCGGATCGCAATTGCCGGTGCCTGTTATCCTGGCGAAGGAGTTCCAGATCGGAATTGCCGGTGCCTGTTATCCTGGCGAAGCAGTTCCGGATCATAATTGCCGGTGCCTGGTTTATCCTTTGGCGAAAGAGTTCTGCCTATTGTTACCTGGCAAAGGTCTTCAGCGGGTAGCTGGTTATTTTTTTAGGGCCCGGTATATATACCGTAGTACCCCCCGAGTTTTGGCGTAATCTGCCTTGTAGTTTCGGGAAAACAATCAGAGTATTTCGTAAAAAACAAATTTATTCATAGATAAGGTTGGCCTACGTAGTAGACTTGGCCTTTGCGCATTGCGCTTTATTAAAAAGGATACGGAGCTTTTGCCTTACCTTTAGTGGTGCGGGTTGGCTGGTAGGACTGGTAGCTCGTCTTGGCGTAGACAGTCGACTATCGCAGTCATCCACTTGGGCTCGTCTTCGGCGTTGATGGCGAGAACTTCTTCGTAGGCGGTTGATTCTTCCTCCGTTTCTTCATCGGGGGTCTTGTGCTATTTGTCTTCTTCTTTTCCGCTCATTGCTCGAGCTAGCGTGGCTGCATCGTCGTTAGTGGTTGTAGGGATCCAAGTGATCTCGTGCCATGTCAATGGCTGGAGGCGCTCCATAGCTTTTTGCAGTTGAGTTAGTGTATTGTCGTCCTGTGTTGGTAGTCTGTCGTTCATCTGGCTCGCGATCTTCTGTGAGCTGCAGTGTATCTGCAAATTCTTCACGTCGAGCCTTTCGGCGAGGTTTAGGCCGGCGAGTAGCGCTCCGCATTCGGCTTCGTCGCTGGAGGCTTTGAACTCGAACTTGATGGCGTACTTTGACTTTTCTCCTTGAGGGCTGATGAAGACGATTCATGCTCTTGCGCTGGTGTCGTCGTTGCTTCCGCTGATGTGCATACTATATACCGGCCCGTTGGGCGCGGTTCTTCTGCTTGGCAGTGCGTCCTTTGTCTCCTTTCTTCCTTCAGCTGCGGGGGTGTCGGCGCCGTGAGTTTCCTTGCCGACTATGTCAGCCTTTGCTTCTCTTTTCTTGGCGACCCTTGGTTTGCATTCTTCTTAGCTTCTTCGCTTGGCGAGGTTGATCTTCCACTTGATAAAGCTAAGGCGGTTGAACATCTGGAGAGTCTTCTAGCGCGGCTCCGCTCGTCTTCTTGGATTGGTCCAAGGTCTTCTCGTATTGTCACAGGAGGGCGGATATTTCTCTCAGTCCGATAACGGCTGTTGGTTTTCCTCTCCTGGTTTTCCTCGTCTGGCGATGCTGAGGTTGTTGACTCCTTTGCTGATGGCGGCGACTGTGGCTGTGCTCTGGCGTACTCCCTTCTCATAGCAGGCTCATGACTCGGCTTGGCTTCCTCGCATGATTCCGACTCCTCTTGGCGTTGGGAACTTGACGAGTAGGTGATAGGTGGATATCACGGCCTGGAGTTGGTTGAGCGTGGGCCTTCTGATGATGACATTGTATGACGAAGGCATATCAACGATGAGATAGCTCACCATTCGAGTCACCCTAGGTCCGTCTTTGGCCCCGAAGGTCGTCGGTAGCTCGATGGATCCTTCGGTCATCACACGCTCTCCTGCAAAACCAAATGGTGGTGTATGAACTGGGTTTGGGATGATTCGACCCAAGCTCATCTTGTCGAAGGCCATCTTGAAGATTACGTCGGCTGAGCTTCCGTTGTCAACGAGGATCCTCCTGACCATGCTGTTGGCGATCTGTGCTTCCACGACGATGGCGTCGTTTTGCGGGTGGTAAATGGTCAGAGCTTTATCTTCTGTGAAGGTGATGGCTTCGCCTGTGCGGATTGGAGGTGTTGAGCCGATCAGGTTAACCTGGTTTGGCGACCATCCTTTCTCTGTTGCGCGTGCGTAGCTCCGTCTGCTTTAGCCTGAGTCTCCAGTTCCTGGTCCTCCGATGATTGTTTATACGACGTTCAGTGGGGTTGCCGCTATGGCTTTCCCTCGGTCGTCGCCTTGAGTTGTCGGTTGCGCTATCGTTAAGAGTGGGGTCGACATGCCCCCGTAATTCGCCGTGAGCCCTTTGACAAACTCCTTTAGCTGTTCTTCCTTGATTAGTTCTTCAATTTGATCCTTAAGCTTTTAGCACTGCGACGTCATGTGACAGTAGTCGCGATGGAATTGGTAGTATCGGCTCCTATCCTTCGTAGGCTTTTTGAGCGGAGGAGGCTTGTTGAACTTGTCGCCGTGTATGGCGTAGATCTCATTTGGAGTCATCGTCAGAGGCGTGTAGTCTCTTCTGTCGAGGCGGAATGGTTTCCTCGTCGCCTAACCTCCTTGCGGTTTTGCCGTTCGGCTCCGGTTGTCGTCCATGTAGCTTTTCTTTATCTTCGGTTCGTCAGAGGGGCGGTCGTTGCTTCGTCGGTGGCCCCTGGCTCCGTTGACTTCCTGCTGGTAAGGTACTCTTCGACGGAGATGTGCTGGGCTGCTCTCGCCATGAGCTCCATCATGGTCGACGGTCTTTCCTTCACGAGGGAGATCAAGAATTCCCTGGTTTGCAGTCCGTCAATGAAGGCGATGACGACATCGCTGTCGGTGTAGTTGTTTACCTTGTTGTATTCTCCGACGAAGCAGTTGATGAACTTCTGCGGGGATTCGTCGCACTTCTGCTTGATTGACCAGAGGTAGGATTTCTCCTTTCTTTGAGTCAATGCGCCGGCGAAGCGGGCGAAGAAAAGGTCATCGAGCTGGTTGAAAGAGTAGATGCTCGCCTTGGGTAGTCTCTGGTACAATTCGAATGTCGTTCCCATAAGGGTTAAGGACAATGCCTGGCATATCGTCAAGGTTGAGCACTTCTTCATTTGCATGATCGTCTGGTACTGAACGAGGTGGTAGACTAGATCTCCTTTCCCATCGTAGATGAGGTTGCTTGCGAAGCGTAGGTCGCCTACGGCTTCTCCGTCGAGAAGGTGTGGTGCGAGTGGGGACAGAGTCTCGTCGAGCACGGCATGGCCTCTCGCGCCACGGTCCTGGGAAGAGCGCAAGTCTTGGATTTCCTTCTGCATCCCTTGGAGGAGGTCGAATACGTCGTCGCGCTGCGATTTGCGAAGCTCCTGGTGACCTATCCGTCATGGTCGGACGAGGCCCGGCGGTCGCGTTGCTGGTCTTCTTAGTAATCTTTGAGGTAGATAACTTCAGCTCGTCTTCCTTCTTCGCGTCTTGGTGAGGGTTGGCGACCCCCCGGGCGGTCTTGGTACGCCTCAGCAAGGTTGCGGTCTTCGTCACAATGGTTCCCTTGGCGACCCTCTTGACGAGCCTGGCAAGGATCTGGGATGTTCCGTCGGTGCTACATGTCGTTAAAGTCTTCAGCCTGGCAAACCTCCTGACGATCCCCCGGGCGAGCCTGGTGAGGGTCCGGGTAGTTCTGGCGGTCTTCAACGTCTTCGGGATCTTCAGCCTGGAAAACCTCCTGACGACCCCCTGGGCGAACCTGGCGAGGGTCCGGGTAGTTTCGGCGGTCTTCAACGTCTTCGGGATCTTCGGCCTGGCGAACCTCCTGACGACCTCTCGGGCGAGCGTGACGAGGGTCGGGGTGGTCCTGGCGGTCTTCAACGTGTTCGGGATCTTCGGCATGGCGAACCTCCTGACGACCCCCCGGGCGAACCTGGCGAGGGTCCGGGTAGTTCCGGTGGTCTTCACCGTATTCGGGATCTTCGGCCTGGCGAACATCCTGACGACCCCCTGGGCAAACTTGGCGATGGTCCGGGTAGTTCCGGCGGTCTTCACCGTCTTCGGGATCTTCAGCCTGGCGAACCTCCTGACGACCCCCCGGGCGAGCCTAACGAGGGTCGGGGTGGTCCTGGCGGTCTTCAACGTCTTTGGGATCTTTGGCCTGGCGAACCTCCTGACGACCCTCCCCGGGCGAGCCTGACGAGGGTCGGGGTGGTCCTGGCGATCATCGGCATCTTCTGGGTCTTCATCTTGGCGAACCTCTTGGCGACCCCCCGGGCGATCCTGACGAGGGTTGGGGTGGTCCTGGCGACCTCTGTTGCCGTTGCTGCCTCCCGTGCTTTCCTCGTTGTGAACGTCGACTGACCTCTGCGAAGCGTCGTTGACACCGTTTTCATTCCCGATCTGAGCTGGTGGAACTTGGCGAGGCAGCTGAGTCCACCTAGCGTGGGTTTGGGCCCTTGTGTTGAGCGCGATGCTGGTCGTCGGTTGCGGTGTCGCGTGTTGCGAAGCACTGACGCGGCTTGTCATGTCGAATGGCGATCTTCGTGCTCCGAGTTCTTCTGATGAATGCTGGAAGGGTCTCGAGGCTTGTTCTCGGGCTATCCCTCCTTCTAGCGCCAAACTGTTAATGCGTTAAAATGCCTTTAACTGAGAATCGAATCCAAGGTTCAGGTCCCGAGAGTGACCCGCTGAACACGTGGATAATTGAATGCTGAGTCAACGCAGGTTGACTAGTGATCGTCAAAGCTGGAGGCAAATCCGTCGTCTTGAATGTGTCTTCAGGCTGTCCTTGGCGATCCTCGGTGAACTTCCGTCGTGGTGGCGAAGTCCGGATTACGGCGAAGCTCCTCGTCGGGTTTCCCTCGTGGTGGCAAATTCCGGGCGAGGTCCTTTTCTTGGCAAAGTTCTGTTGGACATATGTGTCCTTAAACAAGATATTTTATCCATTTGTAAAAGATTATGACAAGTCGTTGAATAAAGATGATGCTTATTATAGTTTCTGGTAGAGTAAAATAGAATGTTTGATTCCTTAGTTCATAAAGGATGCAATTATGTTATTATTATCACAACAGAGTCAATGTGAGGAAGAATTAATAATCATAATAAATGAACTTAAAATGTCTGTGACCTGATCAACTGGGAGGGAGCCCATTAATCGTATAAGGTCATTAATGTGACTAAGTGACAATCCTATTATGGATTTTGTGTGTGTCACACTCACTAGAAGTGCATTAAGTATGAAGTGTCTTCATACTGGACTAAACCTTACTTAAACTCCGGAAGTTATCATATAAGACCGTCACTGATAACTTGGAGTTGAGTCACTAGTAGATGATCAAATGGATATTCGATCTAAGTCCTAAGTGATATTGAGTCCAAGCTGCTGGCTTGATTGTTCTTTGATTTAACCGTTAAAGAACACGAAATATTACCGCTGTTCCCAACACTATTATTTTGGGAACATGATAGTCAGCAGTAAGGGTAGCTTGGTCATAGACACGGGCATCACACAGCTCTCTTCAGAGTGATGATGATTCCCTTGATTGTCGGTGGTGAGAAGTGAGAGGTACCCGTGCGCAACTTATGAATCGAAACCATAAGTGGGTTACTCATAATATTACTGACTGAGTCAAGGATGAAAATGCAATGAGGGGCATAACGGTAGAAACCGCCTGCTCGTGTGTGGATCATCAAGTGAAAGATCAATAACCTGAATTTGATTGTATCAATGGACACCCTGCTTTTATAAAGGGAATAATATATACCGTATCACTAAAGAGTGCAGCCTCGGGTCTATAGTGGAATCACTTCGAGGTTTGACGAACAACTAACAATTCGTTAGAGCTTAAGTGATACGGGTCCATGGTCCCTAGGATAGCTCCGTAACGGATGATACCTACGTGATTAAAATACATTCTGGATAATGTTTAATCATTTGGCTTGACTTATAAAACTGAAAGGTCTGTGGCAGACGTCAGATAGTTTTATCGTTAGCGTGGCAAAAATACCATATTTTGGTACACGAAATTAACTGATAAAAGAAAGTTAGAATTTATATTTTCTATCAGGACCATTTTGTTGGAAATTAAATTCTAAGCAACTTTGCTTTTTGAACCGAGTCATTTCGACTTACGGTTAGTGATTTATGGATTTTCTAAGTTTATGATCGGTTCGATAAACTTTGAAATTAAATCACATGTCACGAATTTAAATGATGGTGTGGCACCATGAAATTTTAATGTGTGATATTGAGATCAGGAAATATTAATATAATTTAATTATTTGGATTTAATTATTAATATCTTATTAATAATTAATAGATTTATATTAATAAATAAAAATATATATTTATATATATTCATATGTGTAAATTCAAATTAGGGTTTGATATATGAAACCCTAGCTAAATTCGAATGGTATGATTTGGTCTTTCCAAATTTGCGGCATAAGTACCAAATGTTTTGGTATTTTAGCAAATCCCTAAAATCAATATTATCCATTGGATCGGTTATGATTTAATATCAACCATTGGATTAGGATATTGATAAATTCGAAATTAATAACTTGGTGACCAAGTTTCATTTTTCGAATTTGGATAATTAATTATATCCGTTAATTTGAATTTTATTATAAATATATATGATAATTCGAATTTTATAAAGATAAGAAGATAAGATTGGATTTTTGATTTATCCAAATCTTTCTTATTTAATTAAATCCCTAATTAATTATATCCATTGGATTTAGATGAGATTAAATCTGGACCATTGGATTAAGATAATTAATTATATTTAATTAATAGAATTCGAAAATTAGGGAGGGAAATTCTCCAATTCCGTTACGGTTTGAGCCTATAAATAGGAGGCTCATTCTACACATTTTTCACACCTTTCCCCAGAGAAAAATTCGAACTCTCCCTCTCCCTCAGGGTCTGCGAATTTTCTCTCTGATCTCTTTTTTCTGGTTCGGCTTAGGAGACTATTTCTCCGGAAGCTTAAAAAGAACCATCAGTTAAAATTTTGCGACGGAGACCTGCCGGCGAAGCCCACGTTTCGGTACGAGGATTCCAGGAGAATATCCCGGAAGATCACGGGAGTTTCCCTCAGCACCGGCGGAGCCCTGCCCAATTCAGAACGCGCAGCCGGAAGTCGTCAATAGAAGTACGGCCTTATGCATCGGGTTAATAAATGCAACCATTTACTGCTTTCTATTTATTTCCTATTATGACTAGATTATTAATAATGTTATATGAATATTAAATTACATAATATTTATCAGATCTTGTGAAATGGTTATTATCCGATATCCGGATCGTTGAACGGATAACAAGTTATTCCGCTTTAAATTTATTTTTAAATGTTACTTGGACGGTTCGGAGGTTCAATTCGTGATAATTTTCAAGGAATCCGAGACGTGATTCCCAACAATTGGTATCAGATCCATGGTTCAAGGATAAATAATTACGTAATTTAATTAATGGGTTCAAGAACGAATTATTTGATGAATAAAATTAATTATTTAAAATTGAAATTTTGAATTTCTAGATATTTTAAATATTAATTTAAAATAAGAAAATTACCCGATCCAAAAAAATCGGACCGGGTGGTTGGACAGGGCTGCCCTTGGCAGCCCAACCCGAGAATGCGCAATGAACAGGGGCTGCCGCTGCAGCCCCAGGAAGTTCGCAAGGGCAAGGCCCACGGGCCAGGCCCATGAGCAAGGCCCTCGCCATGGCCATTCGGCCAGGGCAAGGGCACCCGTGTGGGCCTGGCGGGCTGGCCGCAGGCCGCGCTGCCTGGCAGCGGAATGGGCCTGCAGGCCCAGCCCGAAGTGCCAGGGCAATGCCCTGGCCTACCCGTGGGCTGTCCCTGCCCATCCCACGGGCACATGGGCCCGGGCTTAAGCCCGGAGGGCCCACGTGCAATTTTTTTTAAATGGGTCGGATTTTATTCCGACCCGGATCCCGTGGATTAATTATTAATTATTATTAATGAAATTAATATTTATGAATTAAAATTAATTATGATTAATTAATATGAATTAAAATATGGATGTTATTTCCGGATAAATAACATTGTCTTATTTTAATTAATTCATAAAATTAAATATGGATTTTATTTAATAATTAAATAACATTGTCTTATTTAATAAATTAAAATATGGATGATAATATTCGAAGAATAATATCATTGTCTTATTTTAATATTTCATAAATAATTATTTATTAAAAGGGCATTAAAATGTTTAATGATAATTGTTAAAGAATAAGTATCATTAATTATGAATATTCATCATAGATATAATTTGTTATAACCTATTTTCATAACCCTCAAACATAGTGTCTATGTTTAGATCATTATTAATATGTCTATATAGGATAGATATAAATAATAAAGAGTAAATGTAAAAGTGTTAATTATTAGTCGGAAAAATTTCAAACGTACAATCTTGCCTAAGGAAGAGGAAATCAAAAGTGGGGCCGGTTCACCATCCACTTCTGGGTGACCGGTTAGGACCCCTCCTATCGACCTGGAGAGCGTACGGTTTGATCTATCACTACCGACGAAATAATAAACACATTTTTAGGGCTTATTTAAAATTACGTGTCGTAATAAATAAAGCCAAAATATAAACTTTTAATGTGTCTTTAATAGACAGTTTATATAATAAGTTTTTATAACTTAGAAATTAAAAACGTTATTTCCTAAAAACAATGGCAAGTATAGAATAAAACAAAGGTCTCCATTATTACTGTCACAAGGTCTGCTAACCACACCGCCTCGAGTCACCCTAGTGTGTCCATTCCCTAAGGAAGGTGTGCTTGTGGAAGGTTTGACACCGTGATAGTTCCAAAAGAATATGGGGACGGAGGAATCTTGGAAATGGACCGTGAGTCACCCTAGAGTGACCATTCCCAAAGGACGACGTTTCCAAGAGGATCCCGAGAACTGAAAATAATGGGTTAAGCTTGCACGGAAGTTGGTGCTTCCTGACCGTCTATGGTGAGAGTTAATAATCATAGAGGACTTTTGTAGTTCTTGTTATGAATATTAATTAAGTTTATGACTAAAACTTAGTTTAACCAAACTACACGGTTGATACCGCGAGTCACCCTAGAGTGACCATGCCACTAAGGATGGCAACGACGTGTACAGTCGGTTAAATTATCACGAAATAGTTAAAAGGGTTTATTTAACGTTTTTCCCATAAACATGTTTGTATCATGTAACTATTTCAAATAAAATATTTTTCTAAACATTCTACATATAATAAAGTTTAATAAGTTTCTTTTTCAATGCCAGTCTAAAATGTCGAATCCCATCATGTCATTGCTTTCGAACAACACTCTCGCCGGAAGTAACTTTCCAAAATGGAAGAGCAATATAAACATTGTCTTGATCAGTGAAAACATACACTTTGCTCTCACTGATGAATGTCCCCCTGCACCGGCTGCTAATAGCGCCAGAGGTGTAAAGGAACTCTATGACTCTTGGATTCATGCAAACAATCGTGCTAAGGCATATATGCTGGCTAGCATGTCTGATTCACTGAGAGTTAAGTTAGAGCAAAAGGACACTGCTTATTAGATCATGGAATCTCTCCAAGGAATGTATGGAAAGCAGTCTAAGCAAGCTCAACATGAAGCGACTCGTCGCTACATGAATGCCAAAATGAAACCAGGGACATATGTTCGTGACCATGTTATGAGCATGACCAATTGGTTTAATGAGGCTGAGCTGCATGGGGCCATGGTGGATGAGAAGTCTCAGATCAGCATTATTCTTAATTCGTTGTCACCTGAGTTTGTTCCATTCACCAACAACTACATTATGAACAAACTGAATTATGGTTTGACACAGCTGATTAATGAGTTGCAAACCTTTGAGGACATCTCGGGTTTGGTGAAGAAAAAGTCTGAATTGAATATAGCATTCAAGAAAGGATCTTCATCTAAGAACCCGAGAATGAAGAAAAGGCCCGGTCCTATGAAAAAATGAGGGAGGAATTTCCAGCCAAAGATTACAGACAAGAAAGCCGCTGAGAAAGGAAGATGCTTCCTTTGCAAGGAAAAGGGACATTGGAAGAGAGATTGTCCCAAATTCCAAAATGAAAAGAAGAACGAAACTGGTGAGTGTCTCACCCGATAAGTTTCCAATACACATTTGTTTTAGAAAGTCTTTATCTCCAAAGATCTAAAACTGAAATATGTGATATTCTTTGTTTTCAGCAGCAGCTAAGGAGTGATTGTCTGTAGTCATCCGAGAGTCTCGGTGATCCTCATCGGCAGTAGAAGAAGAGACTCATTTAATTTTTTACTCAATTCTTGTTTGGATCTATGTTGATGGGTGATTTGAAAACCCTTCGACCTTTTTAACAATATTAAGTTTTATTTAATAAAGTTATTTATTTCGATCCCATGAATTCTTGAGTAAATTTATCAGCTCTTCATTGATAGATAAACCTTTACATGTCTTTAGCATTAATTTGTTTAAAATGTAAAAGTTGATATCTAAAGATAGTAATAAGTTTACTATGATGGAAATCTCAAGACAATTGGTAAGTAAATTACCAATTTGTTCTTGTGACAAAGTCACAACGCCGATAACAGTGTCTGTTATCGAAGAGAGTGCGGAAACCACGGTCCCAAATCAGAACCAAGGGGTACTCAAACGTAGTGGGAGGTTCAAAAGACCTATTGAGCGCTACGAGCACATCTAGTTGGAATTTCACCTAGCTGTCACAGACACTAGCATTGAAGATCCCATAGGCTACAAGCAAGCTATGGTTGATACTGATAAGGGAGAATGGCAGGAAGCCATGAACCAAGAAATATAATCAATGGATTCTAATGAAGTCTGGGAACTTGTAGACTTACCGGATGGTTTCAAAACCATTGGCTGTAAGTGGGTATACAAGCGAAAGAGAGGAGTGGATGTGAAGGTTGAAACCTTCAAGGCTAGACTAATGGCAAAGGGTTTTACCCAGAGGGAAGGTATTGATTTCGATTAGACCTTCGCTCCAGTCGCTAAGTACATGTCCATCCGGATTCTCATGGCCATAGCCTATAATCTCAATTACGAGATTTGGCAGATGGACGTCAAAACCGCCTTCCTGAACGGGTACATTGACGAAAACATCTATATGGACCAACCAGAAGGGTTCGTGCAACAGGGTCAAGAAGGGAAGGTTTGCAGATTACTCAAATCCATCTATGGATTGAAGCAAGCTTCCAGATCCTGGAATCTAAGGTTCGATGAAACCATCAAAACCTATGGATTCATTCAAAACGTCACTGAGGCATGCATTTATAAGCTCAATGACGAAATCGTGGAAATTTTTCTTGTTCTGTACGTCGACGATATTTTTCTCATTGGAAACAGTGTGAAGAAATTATCGGACATGAAGGCGTGGGTATCTACGCAGTTCCAAATGAAGGACATGGGAGAAGCCAGTTATGTTCTTGGGATCCGCATTTTCAGGGATCGCAACAACAGGCTTCTGGCCTTATCTCAAGCAGCTTACATTGATAAGGTGCTTGAACATTTTGCAATGGCAAACTCCAAGGGTGGTAATTAGCCAACCAGACATGGAGTGTTCCTTGGCAGGAAACAGTGCCCAACTTCTCCAGAAGAGCAAGATGTGATGAGGCGAATACCCTATGCTTCAGCAGTGAGAAGTCTGATGTATGCTATGCAGTGTACTAGGCCAGACATCGATTACGCTGGGGGAATTGTTAGCAGATACCAATCCAACCCTGGTATGGCTCACTGGACAGCAGTGAAGAACATTCTCAAGTATCTTCGGAGAACGAGAGACTATATGTTAGTGTTTTCAGGATCAGAACTGAATCCACTAGGATACTCAGATTCAGACTTTATGTCTAATAGAGACGCGAGAAAATCGACGTCAGGAGCAGTGTTCACCCTTGCTAGTGGAGCGATATTCTGGAGAAGCGTAAAGCAATCTTGTATCGCAGATTCCACAATGGAAGCTGAATACGTGGCAGCTTGTGAGGCAGCCAAAGAATCAGTTTGGCTCAAGAATTTCTACATAGAGCTGGGAGTTGTTCCAGATGTAGATGGGCCCCAAACACTATACTGTGACAACAGTGGTGCGGTGGCAAATTCTAAAGAGCCCAGAGACCATAACAAGGCGAAACATATAGAACACAAATACCATCTCATAAGAGAAATAGTGCGTCGTGGCGACCTGAGGGTTGTGAAAATAGCTTCGGAAGACAATCTGGCTGATCCATTCACCAAGACGTTGCCAGAGAAAATATTCAGGAGGCATCTAGAGAGTATGGGTCTGAAAGACATGGGTCATCTTCTTTAAGTACAAGTGGGAGATTGTTGGACATATGTGTCCTTAAACAAGATATTTTATCCATTTGTAAAAGATTATGACAAGTCGTTGAATAAAGACGATGCTTATTATGTTAATCTTATTATAGTTTCTGGTAGAGTAAAATAGAATGTTTGATTCCTTAGTTCATAAAGGATGCAATTATGTTATTATTATCACAACAGAGTCAATGTGAGGAAGAATTAATAATCATAATAAATGAACTTAAAATGTCTGTGACCTGATCAAGTGGGTGGGAGCTCATTAATCGTATAAGGTCATTAATGTGACTAAGTGACAATCCTATTCTGGATTTTGTGTGTGTCACACTCACTAGAAGTGCATTAAGTATGAAGTGTCTTCATACTGGACTGGACCTGACTTAAACTCCGGAAGTTATCATATAAGACCGTCACTGATAACTTGGAGTTGAGTCACTAGTAGATGATCAAATGGATATTCGATCTAAGTCCTGAATGATCTTGAGTCCAAGCTGCTGGCTTGATTGTTCTTTGATTTAACCGTTAAAGAACACGAAATATTACCGCTGTTCCCAACACTATTATTTGGGGAACATGATAGTCAACAGTAAGGGTAGCTTGGTCATAGACACGGGCATCACACAGCTCTCTTCAGAGTGATTACGATTCCCTTGATTGTCGGTGGTGAGAAGTGAGAGGTACCCGTGCGCAACTTATGAATCGAAACCATAAGTGGGTTACTCATAATATTACTGACTGAGTCAAGGATGAAAATGCAATGAGGGGCATAACGATAGAAACCGCCTGCTCGTGTGTGGATCATCAAGTGAAAGATCAATAACCTGAATTTGATTGTATCAATGGACACCCTGTTGTTTTAAAGGGAATAATATATACCGTATCACTAAAGAGTGCAGCCTCGGGTCTATAATGGAATCACTTCGAGGTTTGACGAACAACTAGAAGTTCGTTGGAGCTTAAGTGATACGGGTCCATGGTCCCCAGGATAGCTCCGTAACGGATGATACGTACCTGATTAAAATACATTCTTGAATGTTTAATCATTTGGCTTTACTTATAAAACTGAAAGGTATGTGGCAGACGTCAGATAGTTTTATCGTTAGCGTGGCAAAATATATATTTATATATATTCATATGTGTAAATTCGAATTAGGGTTTGATATAAGAAACCCTAGCTAAATTCGAATGGTATGATTTGGTCTTTCCAAATTTGTGGCATAAGTACCAAATGTTTTGGTATTTTAGCAAATCCCTAAAATCAATATTATCCATTGGATCGGTTATGATTTAATATCAACCGTTGGTTTAGGATATTGATAAATTCGAAATTAATAACTTGGTGACCAAGTTTCATTTTTCGAATTTGGTTAATTAATTATATCCGTTAGATCGGTCTAAGGATTAATCTTTACCGTCGGATTGAAAATTAATTAATTAAATATATTTATATATATATTCAAATTATAGTTTATGGATAAATTCGAAATTGTTTTTTAATAAATCTTTTAATATTTGATTTTATCCTAAACTAATTTGATCCATTAGATCGGTTTAAAGATTTATCTCAACCGTTGGATCTAGATAATGATAATTCGAATTTTATTATAAATATATATGATAATTCGAATTTTATAAAGATAAGAAGATAAGATTGGATTTTTGATTTATCCAAATCTTTCTTATTTAATTAAATCCCTAATTAATTATATCCATTGGATTTAGATGAGATTAAATCTGGACAATTGGATTAAGATAATTAATTATATTTAATTAATAGAATTCGAAAATTAGGGAGGGAAATTCTCCAATTCGGTTACGGTTTGAGCCTATAAATAGGAGGCTCATTCTACACATTTTTCACACCTTTCCCAGAGAAAAATTCGAACTCTCCCTCTCCCTCAGGGTCTGCGAATTTTCTCTGTGATCTCTCTTTTCTGGTTCGGCTTAGGAGACTATTTCTTCGGAAGCTTAAAAAGAACCATCAGTTAAAATTTTGCGACGCAGTCCTGCCGGCGAAGCCCACGTTTCGGTACGAGGATTCCAGGAGAATATCCCGGAAGATCACGGGAGTTTCCCTCAGCACCGGCGGAGCCCTGCCCAATTCAGAACGCGCAGCCGGAAGTCGTCAATAGAGGTTTGGCCTTATGCATTGGGTTAATAAATGCAACCATTTACTGCTTTCTATTTATTTCCTATTATGACTAGATTATTAATAATGATATGTGAATATTAAATTACATAATGTTTATCAGATCTTGTGAAATGGTTATTATCCGATATCCGGACCGTTGCACGGATAACAAGTTATTCTTCTTTAAATTAATTTTTAAATGTTACCCGGATGGTTCGGAGGTTCAATTCGTGATAATTTTCAAGGAATCCGAGACGTGATTCCCAACAAGTTCCTCGTCTGGGCGGAGTCCTTGTCTTGGCGATGTCCTCGTCTAGGCGAACTCTGGTCTCGATGAAGCTCCGAGCTGGTCTTGATGATTCTTCGTGATTCTCCTTCCTTGGCGAGCTCCTACGGCGAGGGAGGACCTACAAAAAAGGGTAGATTAGGCCCGTGCCCCGTCGCTTATGGTTGGGCGAGGCTACCTACGTATCTCAGTTTAAGAGAATCAGGTCCCACGTAGTTCGGGGTTAGTGATAAACGGTGGGTGAATGACGATATGGTTTTGCTCGTCGAAAGTGCCGATGTTGGCGGGGCGAGGGGTGACCCTTGGCTGGATGGCTGGGTATTACCGGCGTGATGTATTTTTCGTCGACCTTGTCGAGGTTGGCGAGGGCGCCTAACCTGTTAAGGGATGCTCCTTGTCGACTTTGTCGGGGTAGGTGGCCTCATCTAACGAGGGGCCTTATCCCAACGAGTGAAGCTTCTTCCTTTGTTGACCTTGTCAGGGTAGGTGGCCTCGTCTAACGAGGGGCCTTATCCCGACGAGGGATGCTCCTTCCTCTGTCGACCTCACAGGTGTCGGCGTACTCGACCACCTAGCAAGGGACGCCTTCGTTGACTCGTCGAACAACTTCTCTTTTTCGAGACTAAGACTCTTCTTCTAGAACGATCTCAGCTCTTATTCAAGTCCTTCCTCCTCTAAGAGTGGACGAATTTTTAGAGAGAGAAAGCTAGAGAGAGATGCTCTGGAGCAAGTTGTGAGTGAGTGTGGAAATGAGGGGGGGAAGGCTTCTATTTAAAGGAAAACCAATTCCCTGAAATTGCACCTTAGGGGCCTGCGAATTCCCTGGATATTGCACCTCCAGGGGCTTGCGAAGTTCTCCTCTGCAAAAGGGGTCGTCGGTGCTTCTTGATTCGTCTTTGATGTCTTCGGGTTGTCCGCGAGTCCTTTTGTTGTGTTCGGGGAAATCCAGAGGATTTCCCAGAGATCTTCGTGGTCTCGGATCTCCTTGTCGTGTGGAATAATTACAAGTTACGCCCTCGTCAAGTTATGACGTGGGGGCTTTTCGCCTCGTCGTCGCGTCGGCTTGTCGCCTCGTCGCTTCGTCACCTCGTCGCTTCGTCGGCTTGTCGCCTCGTCGCCTCGTCGGCTTGTCGCCTCCTCGCCTCGTCTGCTCATAGCCTCGTCGGCTTGTCGCCTCGTCGCTTCGTCAGTCATCGCCTCGTCGGCTTGTCGCCTCGTCGCCTTTTTTATCCTGGGCCTCGCCAATGTCTTAGTTCGTCGGCCCCGGGTCTTTGGCTTTGGTGATGGACCTTCACTTTCCTTAATGGGCTTTGACTTTTGCCAAAGGGGGCCCAATTTTTATATGTTACAAAAAATGCACAAAACAAAAGATATTAATAATTAAATCCAAATAATTAAATTATATTAATATCTAACGATCTCAATATAACACATTAAAATGTCATGGTGCCACATCATCATATAAATTCGTGACATGTGATATAATTTCATAGTTTACCGAAACGATCATAAACTTATAAATTCTCTAAATCACAAACCGTACGTCAAAACGACTCGGTTCTAGAAGAAAAGTTTCTTAGAATTTAATTTCCAACAATATTTATGTTGACAGAAAATCAAAATTCTACTTTCTTTTGTCAGTTAATTTTGGTTACCAAGATGTGGTACTTTTGCCACGCTACTGATAAAACTATCTGATGTCTTACATGGACTGCAGTTTTATAAATCTTGCCAAATGATTAAACATTTCAAAATGTTCCTATCATGTACGCATCATCCGTTACGAAGCTATCCTGGGGACCATGGACCCATATCACTTAAGCTCCAATGCAAGGACGTTCGTCAAACCTCGGTGTAATTCCACTATAAACCCGAGGCTGCACTGTTTAGTGATACAGTATATAATATTCCTTATATTACAGCAGGGTGTCCATTGATACAATCAAATTTGAATTATTGATCTTTCACTTGATGATCCACACCCGAGCAGGCGGTTTTTACTGTTTTGCCTCTCATTGCATTTTCCTCCTTGACTCAGTCAATAATATCATGAGTAACCTGTTAAGGTCGGATTTGGTCAAATCCATCCTCAACACAACTCGTGTCGTTTTGCCCACAAACAACATGAAAGGGGGCGAGGAAGTTCAACCCCGAGGGGGATTATCCCCGACGAGGATAATCTCCGAGGAAGCTCTACCGCGAGGGGGATTATTCCCGAGGAGGATTATCCCTGAGGAGGTTGGATCGCGAGGAAGCACAGCCACACAAAAGCAAGTTGCGAAGAAGTGTCCCGTCACGCTCGACGAAGGATTTCTTCATGATGATTATGCAGAGCCCGATGACAGCCAAAGGGACGTGCATTAATGAAGCTCACCTACCCACTCGATAAAAGGTGTCTGCGCCGGGGCTTGCAAGGCTCGATGACGGCTGAAGGGATGTGCATTTAATGAAGCTCACCTACTCACTCGATAAAAGGTGTCTGCGCCGGGGCTTGCAAGGCCCGATGACGGCTGAAGGGATGTGCATTTAACGAAGCTCACCTACCCAAAATGACAGTCTGCTCGGAAGCAACGTAAAGTAGAAATCCGCCATGCCTTTCATCGAATCACTCTGGGAGGCGAATGATTAAAAAGGAAAAAGGCGGGAAAAATGCTAGGGGGCATAATGTAAATTGTAAACTCTATAAAAGGGGAAGAGAAGCCTCAACTAGAGAGGTTCGGAAAGATAGAGGGAAAAGACCCGAAAAGAGTGAAAGAAACCTTGTAATAGAAAGGAAGAAAATCAACCCGAAGCTCATGATCCTTCATCTGTCCAGCTATTCAACGGAAGAAAACCGAGCTCATTTCGGAAATTATAATAAAACATAGATATTCATCATTTGTTGTTATTTATTTATTATTTGATGATGTCTTTGTGACAGGAAAAGGGTGGTGAAAAACCCCCTCTACAGTTTGGCGCCCACCGAGGGGCTTTGTTTTCTTTCTAACTCACAGCCAGGAATTTGAAGGAGCGAGATGTCGTCGAATGACAACGTCATCACCGTAGAAAGGGACAAAGTCCCAGCCATGGAAAGACAGTTGGCCGAGGCCAACACGAAAGTGATGGAGGCAACACGAGTGGCCGAAGAGGCGGCCAGGAAGGCGGAAGAACAGGAGGAGCGGAACGAACGACTTACTGCCCTTCTGGAGCGGGCGAGTCAAAGAAGGGAAGGCCCAGAGAGCACGATCGTGGGATCATCAGCTCGGGGAGCGGGTGGAATAATGGCTGAGGGAGAGCAAGGCAACCTGATGCCTCAGGCGCCGCCGATCATTAGGGATCTTTTCAATGCCGCCGGCGTGACACCGGTGAATGCGACGAACCCGCCGGGAGGCTTGACAACCACCATAGCGGAGACGATCCAGGAGGAGGTCTAGAGAGCGATGAGGGAAATATCCTCAAGCATGGAGGCAAAAATGGGATACGTAGCCTCGCAGGTGCATAAAGCCACGAGCGCGGCGCCCGAAATCAATAGGTTGGTCAGGGAGGCCAGGGTGACACCTTTCTCGGCAAAGATCCGCAACGTGGAGCTAGGAGAATTGCCAAAGGTCAGGCTCTCGCAGTACAGAGGAGCTTCGGACCCAAACACCCACGTGAAGTCATTTCGGATCGCCACGGAGCGCGTAGGCGGCGAGGAGACGAAGCTGGAGGCCATATTGTGCCACCTCTTTGTCGAAAGCTTGCAGGGCCCGGCGAGCAACTGGTTCGCTAAGCTACCATCGCAATCCATCGGCGACTCCGATGAGCTCGTCGCATGTTTCCTGCGGCACTATTCAATGTACGTCCAGAACGAGGCAACCGTTATGACCCTGTGGAACCTCTCACAGGGGCGAGAAGAAACCCTCCGACAGTACGTCGGAAGGTTCAAAGACATTATGGTCAAAATCCAGGGGCTCGATAGCGTCGTCGCTATCCTGGCGCTAAAGCATGGGCTGTGGTATTTGGCCCCTTTCCGTGAGGAGTTAATAAAAATGCGCCCATTGACGGTCGAGGACGCGCTCCACAGGGCGACGCTCTTCATGGAAATAGAGGAAGAGACTTTGGCCCAGAATAAGATCCACGAAGGTGGAAGCAAAGGAAGGCAACATGGAAAAAGGGAAAGCGGGGACGGAGGAGATGCCTCATCATCCCGAGCGAGGAAGGGAGAAGAAGACCGAAGAAATCCCGGTAAGCGACGAGGTCGGGAAGCTCCAAGGCAAGAAGTGTATCACGTTGACGAGCACAAAGATCACGACTATGATCGAAGAGACCACCACCGAGGAGGATCCTCGGAAAACCGAGGATGATTCTCCGACGACCGAGGACGATTCTCCGACGATCGAGGAGGATTCTCGGGGGACCGAGGACGGTTCTCCGATGATCGAGGAGGATTCTCGGGGGACCGAGGATGATTCTCCGATGATCGAGGAGGATTCTCGGGGGACCGAGGACGGTTCTCTGATGATCGAGGAGGATACCCGGGGAGCCAGGAAGGATTTTCCAATGACCAAAGAAGATTTGCTGGAAACCGAGGGGGATCCTCGGGGTCTGGAGGCCGAGGGGGCTTCTCGGGAGGCCGAGGAGGCTTCGGGGCGAAGTTTTGGCCAAAAGATATGAGAAAATTCTGTGCTTACCACAACTATAATGGCCATGCCACTGAAGATTTTGCCATGCTAAAGAAGGAGCTCCAGAGAAGATACGCGACAGGGGAGATCAAGGACCTCACATACAAACCTCCCGTGCCTTGGAATAATGGGAACAGGGCATGGTAGGGCCGGCAAGAAGAACCTATGTACGACGGGAGGGACGGTCGAGACGGGGCAAAGAGGAACCTGGCAATCGAGCCGCCACCGGCAAGGCATAGCGAGGAAGACCGACCGGCCTCGAGAGCGAGAATCGAGGTGATCATGGGCGGATCACGGTTCTGCGAGAATTCGGTCAACAGCATAAAAGCTTATCAGCGGAGGGGGAAACAACACAGCCAAAAAGACGTGAAGATGGGCGCCGCAGGCGCAAGGATAGAGTTCGTGGAGAATGAGGATTGCGCTGATGTGCACGACGACGCTCTGGTCCTCGAACTCAGCGTCGGCGGATGCGACGTCTGCCGCATCCTCGTTGACAACGGAAGCTCAGTCGACGTCATTTTCTACGAATGCTTGACGAAGATGGGCATCGAGGGACTCGCGATAGGGGGACGACCCCACAAGGTATCGGGTTTCAACGGGGACGTCGCCGTCTCGATGGGGACAGTCCACCTCCCGGTCCGCGCAGGGAGCGTCAACCGAATGACGGAGTTCATGGTGCTAAACGTCCCGTCACATTTCAACATTATCCTGGGGAGACCTTAGATCCACTCCATGAGGGCCGTGCCGTCAACTTACCACCAAAGCATAAAATTCCCAGGAAAGAGAGAGGGAGAGGTCGAGGAGCTCAGAGGAAGCAGGGACACGTACCGGATTTGCTACATGATGCACCACAAGTCGATGACTGCCGAGAAGGGAATCAAGCAAACAGAGAAGGGAGAACCGGCCGGATCATAGCAATTAGCGACGCCCGCCCCAAGATTCCCCGGGCGGAGTAAGGGGCGGGGGAAGAGCATCGATAGGACAGCCAGGGTACTTAGCACGGAAGACATCGAGGCTCGGGGCGCCGTAGAAAGAATGGGGGGAGCACAGACCGAGGACGTAGAGCGAGTTTGCATCGACGAATCCGATCCTACTCGGACTGTCGGTATAGGCGCAGAGCTCGATCCGTATACCAAAGCACGATTAATCAAGTTCCTAAAGAGGAACCGGGGGAGTTTCGCTTGGTCTCATGAGGACATGCCAGGTATCAACCCTTCGGTGACAGCTCACCGCCTCAATACCGACCCAAGGCACAAGCCCGTCGTGCAAAAAAGGAGAAAAATGGCCCCCGATAGAAACAAGATCATCAACGACGTGGTAGATAAGCTGCTCTCGATGGGAACCATCCGAGAGGTAAAATACCCTGAGTGGCTGGCTAACACAGTCGTCGTAAAGAAGAAGAATGGTAAATGGCGAGTTTGTGTGGACTATACCGACCTCAACTGAGCCTGCCCGAAGGATAGTTTCCCGATGCCGCATATAGATCGCCTCGTCGAGGCGACCCACAGCTACGAGCTTCTCAGCTTCATGGATGCTTATTCCGGGTACCACCAAATAAGGATGCACCCGGAGGATGATGAGAAGACCGCCTTCGTCAGCGAGAGGGGCACGTACTGCTACAAGGTCATGCCCTTCGGACTAAAGAATGCCGGAGCCACCTACCAGAGACTGGTGACCAAGATGTTCCACAAGCAGATCAGAAAGAGCATGGAAGTATACATCAACGACATGGTCGTCAAATCCCTGAAGGCGGCGGCACACATCGAGCACTTGGAGGAATGTTTCGAGATTCTAAACCTGCACGGGATGAAGCTGAATCCCACCAAGTGCACCTTCGGTATGTCCTCGGGAAAGTTCTTGGGCCACATGGTCACTCGGCGAGGGGTCGAAGCCGACCCCGAGCAAATTGAGGCAATCAAGAGCATGCCCTCGCCCCGAAATCGAAGAGAGATTCAGAGATTGACCGGAAGGATTGCTGCTCTGAACCGATTTATCTCACGATCGGCCGACAAGACCCTCCTTTTCTACGAGCTGCTAAGGAAGAACAAGAAATTCGAGTGGACCGCGAAATGCGAGGAGGCCTTCCAGGCGCTGAAGTCCTATCTGTCATCACCGCCCATTAAGACAAAACCAAGCCCCGGGAGAACCTTTATACTTATACATCGCCATGTCCAACCACGCGATCAGCCAAGTGCTTGTGCGAGAGGAGGATGGGGAACAAAGGCCAGTCTCCTACATCAGCAGAAAACTCCTCGACGCCGAGACAAGATACCGTCAACCCGAGAAACTTGCTCTGGCAGTATACGACGCTTCGGAAAGACTGAAGCATCACTTCCAAGTCCACACCATCGTCGTCATGACCGACAGACCCATCCGCACTATCATCTACGGCCCGAGCCAGTCGGGAAGGGTCACGAAGTGGTCTATAAAGCTGGGAGCGTACGACATCGAGTACAAGCTTCGGACGAGCCTCAAGTCTCAAGTGCTCGCTGACTTCCTCATCGAGTTGCCAAAGGATCCAGTGGACCCGAGCGACGAAGCCGGCGTCTGGAAGCTACAAGTCGATGGATCCGCGACAGCACAAGGATCTGGAGTGGGGATTAGGATCATCTTCCCTAGGGGAGATGTGATAGAAAAAGCCTGTCGCCTCGCCTATCGTTCCACCAACAACGAGTCGGAGTATGAAGCGCTCATCATCGGGATGCAATCATCCTTGGCAATCGGGGCGAAGAACTTGCATGCTTTCTCAGATTCGCAGCTTGTGGTGAAGCAAGTAAACGGGGAATACGAGAAAAACGACGAGTGAATGGAGGCTTACGCAGGAGTGGTCGAGGCTCTCTCAAGAAAGTTCGACTACTTTAGCCTGACACAGGTGACGCGAGGAGACAACACGCACGCCGACGCGCTAGCAGGCCTGGGTTCTACGACTGAAGTCGGAGAACTAAGGTCCGTCACGGTGGAAACGATGGAGAAGCCAAGCATCTGGAGAGAGGAGGGTCCAGCAAAGAAGAAAGCTAGAAGAAGAGCAGAAACCGAGGAGGCAAGCACGGACGAGGGTAACATAAACGATATCGAAGAGAACGAGGACGAGGAAGGCGAGCGGGGAGTTGTGAACGACGATGAAACAGAACACTGGAGGACGCCCTTCCGAAGGTACATCCTTGAAGGAACGCTGCCCGAAGACCCGCAAGAATCCCGAAAGATCAAGTCAAAAAGTTCCAGGTACACCGTCCTCGACAACATACTTACCGAAGAAGCTTCGCGGGTCCCTACCTAAGATGACTGGGCAAAAGGGAGGCCAAATACGTCATGCGGGAAATCCATAGCGGGGATTGCGGAAATCACTCTGGCGGGCGATCCCTGCTTAAAAAGACTAAGCGGCAAGGTTTCTTTTGGGAAACCATTGTCGGCGATTGCATCAACCACGCCAAGAAATGCGAGAAATGTCAGCGGCACGCGCCAGCAATCAACTGCCCGGCCGAAGAATTCTCAGTGGTCTCGGTTCCTTACCCTTTCATGAAATGGTCGATGGACATCGTCGGCCCCATGCCCATCGGCACCCGACAGAAGAGGTTCATGCTTGTCGTCACGGATTTCTTCACCAAATGGATGGAGGCGGAAGCATACGCCAACATCAAGAACTCCAATGTCGAGAGTTACGTTTGGAAGAACGTGATTACTCGCTTCGGATTGCCCCAGGAGATAATCGCCGATAACGGATCCCAGTTCATCTCGAAGAGGTTTGGAGATTTCTGCAAGCGATGGAGGATAAAGCTCAACACATCGACTCCGCGGTACCCTCAAGGCAACGGGAACGCCGAGGCGGTCAACCGAACCATCGTCGACAACATTAAGAGGAGGCTCGGCGAAAAGAAAGGATTGTGGGCGGACGAGCTACCAGGAGTGCTATGGGCTTATCGAACCACCCCTCATTCCGCGACCGACGAGACGCCTTTCGCCTTGGCTTTTGGAGTGGAGGCTGTGATCCCAGCAGAGGTTGACATTCCGAGTCTTCGACGAACGCTAGCCCCTAGCGGCGAGGAGAGTAACGAGCAGGGTCTCCTCCATCAGCTCGACTACATCGACGAGAGGCGTGAGCGAGCAAGTACGCATGTTGCCAACTATCAAAACACGATCGCGCGCTTTTACAACAAGAGAGTGCGCCCGAGAAGGTTCAAAGTCGGGGAGATGGTCCTCCGATGAGTCTTCCAGAATACCGCCAAAGCAAATGCCGGGAAGCTAGGGCAGACCTGGGAAGGCCCTTACATGGTTACCAACGTCATCAAACCGGGAGTCTATGAGCTCAAGAATACGGAGGGAGCAAAAGTAATGCGGAGTTGGAACGTGAAACACTTGAAAAAGTTCTACCAGTAGTCCCATCTTACTGATTCGCCTCTCTTCTTTATGAATATGAACCTTATCTTTTCCTTTTTGCCAGCTGGGGAAGTCCCGACCCTCTCTTGTTCGGGGCTCGACTTTGATTGAACTGATTGAACTGATTCAAAATTCTGTTACGTACGACCCTTGACCCTTTTCTTATCTCAGGCTCTTCGGAGGAGGTAATTTCTACGTTTCTACACACGCACCGATGAAAGCTTCGAGAAAATTATAGTATATAACAATATACATATATACGGCTAAAGGTGCCGAGCAAACCCGGTCCGGCAAAACATGTCGAGATCCATATACGGCTAAGGGTGCCGAGCAAACCCGGTCCGCCAAAACAGGCCGAGACCCTATATACGGCTAAGGGTGCCGAGCAAGCCCGGTCCGGCTAGAGAGCCGAGAATAATATAAAGAGAAATATACATATATGTATATGTGATTAAACAGGCAAAAGGAGCAAGCAAAAGGAGCAAGCGGAAACAACCAAGGGGGACGCAAAGGATTCTCAAAAAAAAAAAAAAAATTACAATATAACCACGCGAGGAGCCGAAGAAGCAATCATCGACCTGGAGGATAACCAATGCCGGCTAGAATCGATCTCCGAAATAGTTATACTTTATTTTACGAAGTGTACACACTTGATAAAATGGGGGACTAACTGTTAAGGTCGGATTTGGTCAAATTCATCCTCAACACAACTCGTGTCGTTTTGCCCACAAACGACATGAAAGGGGGCGAGGAAGTTCAACCCCGAGGGGGATTATCCCCGACGAGGATAATCTCCGAGGAAGCTCTACCGCGAGGGGAATAAGCACAGCCACAAAAAAGCAAGTTGCGAAGAAGTGTCCTGTCACGCTCGACGAAGGATTTTGTCGTGATGATTATGCAGAGCCCGATGACAGCCGAAGGGACGTGCATTAATGAAGCTCACCTACCCACTCGATAAAAGGTGTCTGCGCCGGGGCTTGCAAGGCCCGATGACGGCTGAAGGGATGTGCATTTAATGTAGCTCACCTACTCACTCGATAAAAGGTGTCTGCGCCGGGGCTTGCAAGGCCCGATGACGGCTGAAGGGATGTGCATTTAATGACGCTCACCTACCCAAAATGACAGTCTGCTCGGAAGCGACGTAAAGTAGAAATCCGCCATGCCTTCCATCGAATCACTCTGGGAGGCGAATGATTAAAAAGGGAAAAGGCGGGAAAAATGCTAGGGGGCATAATGTAAATTATAAACTCTATAAAAGGGGAAGAGAAGCCTCAACTAGAGAGGTTCGGAAAGATAGAGGGAAAAGACCCGAAAAAGAGAGAAAGAAACCTTGTAATAGAAAGGAAGAAAATTAACCCGAGGCTCATGATCCTTCATCTGTCCAGCTATTCAACGGAAGAAACCGAGCTCATTTCGGAAATTATAATAAAACATAGATATTCATCATTTGTTGTTATTTATTTATTATTTGATGATGTCTTTGTGACTGGAAAAGGGTGGTGAAAAACCCCCTCTACATAACCCACTTATGGTTTCGATTCATAAATTGCGCACGGGTACCTCTCACTTCTCACCACCGACAATCATGGGGAATCCTCTTGAATCTGAAGAGATCTGTGTGATGCCCATGTCTATGACCAAGATACCCTTACTGCTGACTATCATGTTTCCAAAATAATAGTGTTGGGATCAATGGTAATATTGTGCTCTTTAACGATTTAATCAAAGAACAATCAAGCCAACAGCCCATACTCAAGATCACTCAGGACTTAGATCGAATATCCATTTGATCATCTGTTGGACATGTGTTCTTAAACAAGCTGTTTTAAACCCATTTGTAAAAGATTATGACTTGTCGTTGAATAAAGATATTACTTATTATGTTAATCTTATTATAGTTTCTGGTAGAGTAAAATAGAATGTTTGATCCATAGTTCATAATGGAATGCAATTATGTTATTATCATCACACCCGAGTCAATGTGAGGAAGAATTGATAATCATAATAAATGAACTTAAATTGTCCGTGACCTGATTAACTGGGTGGGAGCCCATTAATCGGATAAGGTCATTAATGTGACTAAGTGATATAATCCTATTCTGGATTAAGTGTGTGTCACACTCACTAGAAGTGCATTAAGTATGAAGTGTCTTCATACTGGACTGGACCTGACTAAAACTCCGAAAGTTATCATATAAAACCGTCACTGATAACTTGGAGTTGAGTCACTAGTAGATGATCAAATGGATATTCGATCTAAATCCTGAGTGATCTTGAGTCTGAGCTACTGGCTTGATTGTTCTTTGATTTAACCGTTAAAGAACACGAAATATTACCGCTGTTCCCAACACTATTATTTTGGGAACATGATAGTCAGTTAGTGAAGGTAGCTTGATCATAGAAATGGGCATCACACAGCTCTCTTCAGAGTCAAGATGATTCCCTTGATTGTCGATGGTGAGAAGTGAGATTTACCCATGGCCAGCTTATGACTCGTAATCATAAGTGGGTTGCTTACAATATTATCGACTGAGTTAAGGATGAAAATGCAGTGAGGGGCAATACGGTAAAACCGCCTGCTCATGTGTGGATCATCAAGTGAAAGATCAATAACCCGCATTTGATTGTATCAATGGACACCTTGCTATAAAAGGGAATAATATATACTGTATCACTAAAGAGTGCAGCCTCGGGTTTATAGTGGAATTACACCGAGGTTAACGAACTTCTAGCAGTTCGTTGGAGCTTAAGTGATATGGGTCCATGCTCCCCAGGATAGCTCCGGAACGGATGACACGTACGTGATTAAATATACGTTTGTTTAATCATTTGACAGGATTTATAAAACGGAAGTCTGTGTCAGGTTTCGGATAGTTATACCGCGGCAAAAGTACCAAAGTTTGGTACCGAAAATTTAAATTTCAAAAGATGAATGAATTGAATTTTTTCATCAACTGGAAAGTTGTAGAAAATTTAATTCTGTACCATTTATCTTTTGGAACCAAGTCGATCCGACAGACGGTTTGTGATTTATAGATTTAATGAGCTTAACCTAAAGTTTCGGGTTGCATTAAGTAAATCACGTGACACAAATAAAATGGTGGGTTTTTCCCACGACATTTTAATGTGTGATATGAGACAAAAGAAATTATAATATAATTTAATTATTTGAATTTAATTATTAATTTGATTTATTCCGCATTATTAATAATTAATTAATAATTAATATATATTTGAGAGGTCCCACGCAACAACGTTCGAGCGTGACCGAAAAATATATGGAGATTGTTTTTTAAACAATCAGATTCATATATATCTTTTATATATATATATATATATATATATATATATATATATATATAAAAGAAAAGCGAAATGCGAATCTGGGAGTGCGTGCCAAGTAAGGAGTACGAGTGATCTGTTATGCATTTATTGTATAATTGCAGGATAAGTAATTATTTTTTAGGTACTTGAGATAAAACCCTGAAATTAATTTAATCCATTGGATCGGTCTAGATTTAATCTTCACCGTTGGATTAGGAATTAATTTATTAGATAAATAAAAGGGAATTTTGAATTTTATATTTGAATTTTCCCTAATTAATTTAATCCATTTGATCGGTCTAAGATTTAATCTTAACCGTTGGATTGGAAATTAATATTTTATTTATTTAAAAGGGAATTTCGAAATTAATAAATAATAATAAACTTGGTGACCAAGTTTGGTGGTTGAGAATTTCTCTCGGTCATTCTAATCCATTGGATCAATCTAGATTTAATTTGGACTGTTGGATTAGATTTATTTTATTATTTAATTTTGAAATAATTCCCTGGATTAATCTGAGCCATTGGTTTTCGACCAATCAAATGATCCGGATGGAGGGAATTTCTCTCAGGTGATTGGAATTGAACTCTATAAATAGGGAGCTCATTTCACACCTCAGAGCTCAAAAATTTAGTGACCCCTTATTAGCGGATGCGAAAATTGACTCTTCTCTCCCCCCCCCCCCCCCCCCCGGTTCGGCTTTGTGAGATCTTTTCTCCGGTAGCTTCAAAAGAACCATCAGTTAAATATTTGTCAGAGTCCTGTCATCGAAGCCCACGCTTCGGTACGAGGATTCCAGGAGAATATCCCAGAAGATCACGGGAGTTTCCCTAGCACCGGCGGAGCCCTGCCAAAGTCAAAACACGCAGCCAGAAGTCATCAATGAGGTACGGCCTTATGCATTGGGTCAATAAATGCAAAATTTCTTTTATTGTATTTATTTATTTTCCATAGACATTAGATTTAATAATGTTGTTATGAAATTAATTGTGATAATTAAATTGCCAATTATTTATCCGATCGCTTTATCAAAATTACTCGATGTCAGTGCGTTGTTACGGATTAACTATTCCGATTTAAAATTATTTTAAAAGTTACCCGGACGAACTGATGAGAGCGGAATATTCGAGGTAATTTGGACAGGACGTTAAAAGTATTTTTTATGAATTTGCAATCAAAGCTATTTCGTTATTTTTTCAAGGACAAATGGCATATTAGCAGATCCGATTTCCAATAAATGGTATCGGAGCTAGATGCGATTTCCAACATCATCTACTAGTGACTCAAATCCAAGTTATCAATGACAGTCTTATATGATAACTTCCAAAGTTTAAGTCAGTTCCAGTCCAGCATGGAGACACTTCATACTTAATGCACTTCTAGTGAGTGTGACACACACTTAATCCAGAATAGGATTATCACTTAGTCACATTAATGACCTTATAAGATTAATGGCCTCCCACCCAGTTAATCAGGTCACGGACATTTTAAGTTCATTTATTATGATTATTAATTCTTCCTCACATTGACTCTATTGTGATAATAATTCATAATTGCATCCTTTATGAACTAAGGATCAAACATTCTATTTTAATCTACAAGAAACTATAATTAGATTATCATAATAAGCATCATCTTTATTCAACGACTTGTCATAATCTTTTACAAATGGATAAAAATATTTTGTTTAAGGACACATGTCCAACAATCTCCCACATATACTTTAAGAAGATGACCCATCTCTTACAGGCCCATATTCTCTAGATGCCCCCTGAATATTTTTTCCGGCAACGTCTTGGTAAATGGATCAGCCAGATTGTCTTCCGAAGCTATTTTCACAACCCTTGCGTCGCCACTACGTACTATCTATCTCATGAGATGATATTTGCGTTCTATATGTTTTGCCTTGTTATGGTCTCTGGGCTCTTTACAATTTGCCACCGCCCCACTGTTATCACAGTATATCGTTTTGGGCCAATCTACATCTGGAAATACTCCCAGCTTTATGTAGAAATTCGTGAGCCAAACTGATTCTTTGGCTGCCTCGCAGGCTGCCACGTATTCAGCTTCTTTTGTGGAATCTGCGATATAGGATTGCTTTACGCTCCTCCAGAATATCGCTCCACCAGCAAGGGTAAACACTGATCCCGACGTCGACTTTCTCGCGTCTCTATCAGACATAAAG
Source organism: Parietaria judaica (assembly GCA_954871525.1). Classification (NCBI taxonomy): domain Eukaryota; kingdom Viridiplantae; phylum Streptophyta; class Magnoliopsida; order Rosales; family Urticaceae; genus Parietaria; species Parietaria judaica. Next base: position 59,725,196 of record OX940860.1, read on the forward strand.
TCTGAGTCAGTGTAAACTAGTGGATTCAGTTCTGATCCTGAAAACACTTACATATAATCTCTCGTTCTCCGAAGATACTTGAGAATATTCTTCACTGTAGTCCAGTGAGCCATACCCGGGTTGGATTGGTATCTGCTTACAATTCATACAGCATAACAGATGTCTGGCCTAGTACACTGTCAGACTTGCCTTTACTCGTCTTGCTCTTTCGGAGAAGTAGGGTCCTACTTCTTGTTAAGGAATACTAAATGTCTTGTTGGTAAATTATCCCCCTTGAAGTTTGCCATTGCAAAACGATCAAGCACCTTATCAATGTAGACTGCTGTGATAAATCTAGAAGCATGTTGTTGTGATCCCTAAAGATGCGGAGCCCAAGAACATAATTGGCTTCTCCCATGTCTTTCATTTGGAATTGCGTAGATAACCACGCTTTCACATCCGGTAGCCTCTTCACACTGTTTCCAATGAAAATAATATTGTTGACGTATAGAATAAGGAATATCTCCACGATATCATCATTGAGTTTGTAAATGCAGCCTCAGTGATGTTCTGTACGAATCCATAGGTCTTGATGGTCTCATCAAACCTTAGATTCCAGGATCTGGAAGCTTGCTTTAATCCATAAATGGATTTGAGTAATCTGCAAACCTTCCCTTCTTGACCCTTTTGAACGAACCCTTCTGGTTTGTCCATATCTATGTTTTCGTCAATGTACCCGTTCAGGAAAGCTGTTTTGACGTCCATCTGCCAAATATCATAATTGAGACTACAGGCTATGGCCATGAGAATCCGGATGGACTTATACTTAGCGAATGGAGCAAAGGTTTCATCGAAATCAAAACCTTCTCTCTGGGTAAAACCATTTGCCACTAGTCTAGTCTTGAAGGTTTCAACCTTCCCGTCGACTCCTCTCTTTGTCTTGTATACCCACTTACAACCAATGGTTTTGAAGCCATCCGTTAAGTCTACAAGTTCCCAGAATTCGTTAGAATCCATTGATTGTATTTCTTGGTTCATGGCTTCCTGCCATTCTCCCTTATCAGGATCCATCATAGCTTGCTTGTACCCTATGGGATCTTCAACGCTAGTGTTTGTGATAGCTAGGTGAAATTCCAATTGGGTGTGCTCGTAGCGTTCAACCGGTCTTTTGAACCTCCCACTACGTGTGAGTACCCCCTGAGCTCCAAGTGAAACTCCAACTAGGATTACTCGTAGTGTCTAACTAGTCTTTTGAACCTCCCACTACATCTGAGCATCCCTTGGTTCAGATTTTGGAACCGTTGTTTCTGCACTTTCTTCGACAACAGACACTGTTGGCGAAGCTGTGACATTTGTCACAAAATTCATTCATGTGAAACATTAATCTCTTCATTCAATCTCTATTAACCATTATGATTAAAAATGATATTTGATTTAAACAAATCAATTAGAGTATTTCAGAAACTATACATTAAAATTAACATGTCACAATATTTATTTTTATTTGGATATTGCAAAATAATTCTAAAGAAAAAATACCTTTATTAATAAAGAACTATTCCATGCAATAAATGTATCCAAAAATAAAATGAGGTCTTAACAATGCAAAAATAATGATAACAACAAACATAAATCGAACATAAACTTAAAGCAGGCTTCCTTCTTCGAGACACTCGAATACTAGCCTCTATCGTTCTCAGCTGAGCTCCCATCGACAGAGCTCTCGCTTCCACCTAAAACAAAAAAGAAACAAACATTAGTGTTTTAATCTATGGATCTGAGATTAAATATCTCCAATAAAAACTAATTTGGGGTTAACAGAAGAGTCATTACCTCTCCAAGCCTACAGGTATTCTCGGCACATATTATGCCCGTTTGCTCTTGGTTTAAGCCAACATTCAATGCATAAAGATCCATGTCCGATTTTCTCTCTAGTAGAAGCCACTTCTGTAATAAATATGTTTGCAATGATTAGAAATTTAATCTATGGATCTGAGATGTAATCTCTCCAATAAAATCTAATATAATGTTCAGAAAAGGTTATACCCTTTGTTGAACTGACGTGTAGGTCGCATCGAAGCTGACCTGGCACTCTTTTCCTTGTTCCACACTGGAAACACATTGCTGACAAACGACCCTTTCTTTCTTTTCTCCCTGGTTCAGCTTTTGATTCAGTCTTTCGTTTGTTATCTTTTGCCATTCCTCCATTGACAAGTGACGTTACTTTGTTCACCTTTTTCATCAGTCTCCCTATTTCACCCATTGAGGATTTTGAACAACGAATCGTTGAAGGACTGACTCTGATTTGGATATTGGTCTAAGAAGTAACTGAGCAATTCATACTCAGTATCAGACCTGAACCAATCAGTGTCATCCTCAAATATCGGTAGCTCAAGTTCAGATGGAGAATCAGAACTGACGGATTCTTGTTCATCATCCGAGATGTTAATCGGTTCAGACATTTTAACTGACATTGAAAAAGAAACTTATTAAACTTTATTATAGGTAGAATTTTTTAGGAAAATATTTTGTTCGAAATAGTTACATGATGCAAACATGTTATGGGAAAACGTTAATTAAACCCTTTAACTATTTCGTGATAATTTAACCGACTGTACCCACCGTTGCCGTCCTTAAGGCATGGTCACACGAAGGTGACTGGCGGTATCAACTGTGTAGTTTGGTTAAACTATGTTTTAGTCATAAACTTAATTAATATTCAAAACAAGAACTACCAAAGTTCTTTATGATTATTAACTATCACCATAGACGGTCAGGAAGCACCAACTTCCGTGTAAGCTTAACCTATTATTTTTGGTTCTCAGTATCCTCTTGGAAACGTAGACTTAAGGAATGGTCACACGAAGGTGACTCGCAGTCCATTTCCAAGATTCGTCCGTCCCCAAATTCTTTTGGAACTATCACGGTGTCAAACCTTCCACAAGCACACCTTTCCTGAGGAGTGGTCACACGAAGGTGACTCAAGGCGGTGTGGTCAGCAGACCTTGTGACAGTAATAATGGAGACCTTTCTTATTGTTCTATACTTGCCATTGTTTTTGGAAAATAATGTTTTTAAATACTAAGTTATAAAAAAATATTATAAACTATCTATTAATGACACATTAAAAGTTTATACCATGACTTTATTTATTACTTTACATAATCTTAAATAAGCCTATATTTTATATTTATTATTTTGTCGTTAGTGATAGATCAACCCGTACTTTCTCTAGCTAGATGGAAGGGGGTTCCAACCGGTCACCTAGAAGTGGATGGTGAACCGACCCCACTTTTGATTCCCTCTTCCGTAGACAAGATTGTACGGTTGAAATTTTTTTGACTAATAATAAATACTTTTACATTTACTCTTCATTATGTATATCTATCCTATGCAAACTTATTAATAAAGATCCAAACATAGACACTATGTTTAAGGGTTATGAAAATAGGTTACAACAAATTATATCTATGATGAATATTTATATTTTTTATGTTAATTATACTTATTCTCTAAGAATTATCATTTACATATTTTATGCCCGTTAATAATTATTTATAAAATATTAAAATAAGACAATGATATCATTCTCAAAGAATTATCATCCATATTTTAATCTTTAAATAAGACAATGTTATTTATCATTAAATAACATCCATATTTAATTTTATGAATTTAAAATAAGACAATGTTATTTATCCAGAAATAACATCCATACCGTTGTCCGCGTTTTAGGGACGACAATTATCCCGGCCGCGTGTCCAATCCCGGGCCAGACCCGGTGACCGCGCAGTGGGTAGTGACTAGGAGATTCCTTGGGTCTTCGCTGCTCCCGCACCTGGAATAATATTCCGCAGTGCCTAGCGGAGAGGCTAAACGCTAGGGTCTTGATGGGAATAGGATTCCTGGCCCGTTATCCCGTGGTCTTTGAGGTGGCCAAGTGTGCGGACGTTGATAAGAATAGGATTCCCGGCCTGACATACCCTAGAGCCGTCATCCATGGGTGGCTAGGTACGCAAGCATTGATGAGAATATGATTATCGGCTTAAGGTAGGCTAGATTCGTCGTTGGGTAGTGGCTAGGTACGTGAGCGTTGATGGGAATAAGATTCCCGGCTCGGCGTACCCCTTGTGCGTCGTTGGGTGGTGGCTAGGCACGTGAGCGTTGATGGGAATAAGATTCCCGGCTCGGCGTAATCTAGATTCGTCATTTGGCCGACCCGACCCTTAGCCCCGAAGGGCGTAGGGGGTTTGTTTATTATTATGATTGTGCCCGTCTAGTTAATTACGGGTTGCCTACGTACCCTACCTCACGGATCAAGCCTTTACGTAGTTTGCTTTTAGGTGATAAATGGGGGGTTAGCGGATATAGGGTAGCTAGATTCGCTAATAGTCCCCGAGGGTTTCAAGTGATACTTCGGGTAAGATACAAAGGCGCTGGGGGTGAACTATTCTCGAAGAATAGCCCCGTCGTGGAGCAGAGCTTCGGAGCAGTCGAAGATGCGGTGCTTAAGTGGCCGCGGGGACCGACGCAAAAGGTTGACAGAGCTCCGGCAAGCTGAAGGAGTACCGCCTTAACTGTTTAGAGGACCGGCTATCGATGTGAGCAGAGCTTCGCCTAGGCGGAGGAGGCGATGCCTAACTTGTCGTGTGAACAAGTGGCAAAGAGGGGAGAGCTTCACGAAGTTAAGGTCACCGCCTTTTGTGGGCAGAGCTTCGATGAGGCGAAGATGCACTTTCCGTTGCTCCCGGCACTTAGTTGATGTGCGCGAGATCTTGCGAGATCCTTGATGTTGCTAAGAACAACTCGGCCTCATTGGTTGGGAGGGCTTCTCTATCCTTTGTTGGTGGTGTCGAGCACCCGGCTAGATGGAGGCCAAAATCTCACCCGGATGGTGTAATAGAAATCGGCCTTGCAAGGTGGCTTTTGGGGGTGGCCGAAACCTCCCTTGGAGGTGGTGAGGAGTTGGCTTTTTGGTGGAGATGGGAGGGTGTTTTTGATGGTGAAAGGGAGGCTTATGATGGCCGAATTTCCTTAAGTGTGGAACTTCCTTTCTTGCTCGAATTCTATGGAGAATGGAGCAAGGAAAGGTTAGGATCTAAGAACTTCCTTCTAGCTAGAATTCTAGAGCAAATTTAGCATAGTAATGGTAGGGGAAGAAGAGAGAATTCTAGCTTTCTTGGTGGGGTGGAGAGATTTAAGCATAGTAAGGGTAAGGTTGGAGTCAAGTTCTGATTCACGAAGAATGAGGGGGTATTTATAGCCTTTAGGGATACTTGGGGGTAGGATAGGCTTTCTAGGTGTAAAGACATCCCACAAGGGTATAATGGTCCATAAGTGAGGGTATATGAAGTCATTTCCATGTGGGAGAGTGCTTGAATGGTATTTTGAGGGTTAATGAGAGGTTTGGTGGTGATTCATGTGAGTAAGACTCACTTTAAGGGTATTTGTGTCATTTGTGAGGGTGAAGATATCATCACATGGTAAGGCATGTCTTTGGGGGTATAAGGGAAATTTCTACGGGTCCTTATCTTCTTTGGAGGCTAAGGAGGCTTGAGGAGGTGTTTGGCACGAGTGGAGTGTCCCTTAGGTGCGGCATGGGTGGCATGTGCGGAACAGGAGGCACAGAAAGGCGCCCTGGCAGGGGCATCCATGCCGCAGGGGCGGCACGGGGGGCACCCTGGCAGGATCATACGTGCCGCAGAGGCGGCACGGGGGGCACCCAGGCAGGGTCATTCCTGCCGTAGGGGCGGAACGAGAAGCTCAGGAGGCCCGCAGGGGCGGCACGGAGGGCGTGGAAGGTGCCCTAGTAGGGACATCCGTGCCGTAGGGGCGGCACGGAGGGCACCTAGGCAGGGTAATGCGTATCGCAGAGGCGGCACGCGAGGCTCGAGAGGCGCCCTGGTAGGGGCATCCGCGCCACAGGGGCGGCACAGGGGGCACCCTGGCAGGGTCATGCGTGCCGTAGGGGCGGCACAGGAGGCTCGGAAAGCGCCCTGGAAGGGGCATGCGTGCCGCAGGGGCGGCACAGGGGCACCTTGGTAGGGTTATGCGTGCCGCAGGGACGGCACGGGAGGCGCTCTGGCAGGGGCATTCGTGCCGTAGGGGCGCCACGGGGGGCGCGGGAGGCACGGGTAGCAAGAACAAAGGCATGCGTACCGCGGGGGCGCCACGGGGGCGCGGGAGGCACGGGCGGCACGGAGACTTAGGATCTTTGTTGCACGGCCTTTCCTTGTGCCCGATCATCATTCTGAGTGCTTCTTGATTGTTTCCTTTGCCTCCTAAGGGTATTTTGAGCTGTTGGGGGTCAACTTTTCCCATGCCCAAAAATCACCAACAACACATATTTTAATTTTAATAAATTAATCAAACATAATTAATTTAATTCATTATTATTAATTTCATTAATAGTAATTAACATTAATACTCCGATTTAAAAATTACATGTGGGCTATGCGGGTTAAAACCCAGGCCCACGTACACTCGGATAAAGGCACAGGCCCAGTCCTTGTGAATTGGACTGGGCCGAGATCTCGGGCGGGGCCACAAGGCCCGGTTCGCTGCCAAGCAGCGCGCCCAGCTCGTGCGAGCGATGGGCTTGGGCCAGGCCCATTACGCTGCCAGGGAGCGAGGCCCACAGCCCACGCCTGCTCGCTGTGCCTTTGGGCTACCCGAAGGGAAGGGCTGGGCTTGGGTCTGCCCGTGGGCCTGCTGGCCGAATTCCGTGGGGCTGTTTTGGCAGCCCCTGTTCACACCCACCACGGGTTGGGCTGCCCTGTGCAGCCCGGTCCTTTGCCCGATCCAAAATTTATTCGGGTCGGGTATTTAACCAATTTTAGATTAATATTTAAAATATCTAGAAATCCAATTTCAATTTTAAAATTAATTTATTCATCAAATAATTCGTTCTTTAAAAAACCGTTAAATTAAATTACGTAATTATATATCCGTGAACCATGGCTCTGATACCAGTTGTTGGGGATCACGTCTCGGATCCCATGAATATTATAGCGAAATATGCCATCGAACCGTCTGGGTAACATTTAAAAAATTATTTTAAAGTGGATAAACTTGTGAACTGACCAACGGCTCGAACATCGGATAATAACCATATTACAAGATCTGATAAATATTAGGTAATTTAATATTCATAAATTATTATTAATAATCTAGTCTATATGAAATAAATAGAAAGCAGTAAATGGTCGCATTTATTAACCCAATGCATAAGGCCGTACCTCAGTTAATGACTTCCGGCTGCGTGTTCTGAACTTGGCAGGGATCCTCCGGTGCTAAGGGAAACACCCGTGATATTTCAGGATATTCTCCTGGATTCCTCGTACCGAAGCGTGGGCTTCGCCGTCAGGACTCCGTCGTAAACTTAAACTGCTAGTTCTTTTTAAGCTTCGAGAGAACAAAGTCTCTTAAGCGGAACCAGAAAAGGAGATCAGTAGCAAACACTTCGAAGACTATAAGGGAGAGAGAGAGATCAAATTTCGCTCTGGGAAGGTGTGGTAAAATGTGTAGAATGACCTCCCTATTTATAGGCTCAGATTGTAACCGAATTGGAGAAATTCCCTCCCCAAATTTTGAATTCCATATATTAAATATAATTAATTATTTCAATACAATGGTCAAGATTTAATCTTATCTAAATCCAAGGGATATAATTAATCAGGGATTTAAGTAAATAACAAAGACTTGGTAAAATCAAAATCCAATCTTATCCTCTTATTTATGATTTCGAAATATATATAATAAAATTCGAATCATAATTATCCCGATCCAACGGTTGAGATAAATCTTAAACTGATCTAATGGATCAAATTATTTCAAGATAAAATCAAATACCCTAAGGCTTGGTAAAAGCCCTGATTCAATTTTATCCATATTGTTATTTCAAAAATTATATATTATATAGTTAATTAATTAATTTCCAATCCGACGGTAAAGATTAAATCTTAAACCGATCCAACGGATACAATTAATTAGGCCGAATTCGAAAACACTAAGCTTGATCACCAAGCTATTAATTTTGAATTAGGGATAGGTTAAAATCAATTATTTTAATCCAACGGTTGATATTAAATCCTAACCAATCCAATGGATTAAATTGATTTTAGGATTTTTTTTCTCAAATATCAAAACATTTGATACTTGTGCCGCAATTATGAAAAGACCAAGTCCATTCAAAATTGTGTGAAATTTGTTCCACATTTCAGGCAGCCAATTCGATATACACATATTCAAATATATATAAATATATAAATATATATATATTTTTATTTATTAATATAAATCTATTAATTATTAATTAATTATTAATAAAGGTATTAATAATTAAATCCAAATAATTAAATTATATTAATATCTAACGATCTCAATATCACACATTCAAATTTCATGGTACCACACCATCATTTAAATTTGTGACGTGTGATTTAATTTCATAGTTTACCGAAACGATCACAAACTTAGAAATTCTCTAAATCACAAACCCTATGTCGAAACGACTCGGTTGAAAAAGCAAAGTTTCTTAGAATTTAATTTCCAACAACTTTCATGTTGACAAAAAATCCAAATTCTACTTTATTTTGTCAGTTAATTTTGCTTACCAAGATATGTTACTTTTGCCACGCTACCGATAAAAATATCTGATATCTCTCACAGACTTCAGTTTTATAAATCTTGCCAAATGATTAAATATCTCAAAATGTTCCTATCACGTACGCATCATCCTTTACGAAGCTATCCTGGGGACCATGGACCCGTATCACTTAAGCTCCAACGAACTGCTAGGACGTTCGTCAAACCTTGGTGTAATTCCACTATAAACCCGAGGCTGCACTCTTTAATGATACATTATATATTATTCCCTTTATTACAGCAAGGTGTCCATTGATACAATCAAATTCAGGTTATTGATCTTTCACTTGATGATCCACACACGAGCAGGCGGTTTTTACCATTTTGCCTCTCATTGCATTTTCCTCCTTGATTCAGTCAGTAATATCATGAGTAACCCACTTATGATTTCTATTCATAAGTTTTGCACGGGTACCTCTCACTTCTCACCACCGACAATCAAGGGAATCATCTTGACTCTGAAGAGAGCTGTGTGATGCCCATGTCTATGACCAAGCTACCCTTACTGCTGACTATCATGTTCCCAAAATAATAGTGTTGGGAAAAATAGTAATATTGTGCTCTTTAACGGTTAAATCAAAGAAAAATCAAGCCAACTGCTCGGACTCAAGATCACTCAGGACTTAGATAGAATATCCATTTGATTATCTACTAGTGACTCAACTCCAAGTTATCAGTGACAGTCTTATATGATAACTTCCGGAGTTTAAATCAGGTCCTGTTCAGCATGAAGACACTTCATACTTAATGCACTTCTAGTAAGTGTGACACACACTTAAACTAGAATAGGATTATCACTTAGTCACATTAATAACCTTATACGATTAATGGGCTCCCACTCAGTTAATCAGGTCACAGACATTTTAAGTTCATTTATTATGATTATTAATTTTTCCTCACATTGACTCTGTTGTGATAATAATAACATAATTGCATCCTTTATGAACTAAGGAACAAACATTCTATTTTATTCTACTAGAAACTATAATAAGATTAACATAACACCATGTTTTATTCAATGACTTGTCATAATCTTTTACAAATGGAGAAAACTAGCTTATTTAAGGACTCATGTCCAACATTAGTCGGGTTTCAACTTCATGCTGTGTTTGTTATGAACCTCGAAGCATTCCTGTAAATGGGGAATGTGCATTTCTGCCTTTAAGGATTTAACCAACATGTCATCGATGTTTACCTCCATCCTCTTCCCAATCTGCTCATGGAATATCTTGTTGACCAGCCGCTAGTAGGTAGCCCCTACATTTTTCAATCCAAAAGGCATTACCTTGTAGTAGTAGATCCTTCTTTAGCTGATGAATATTGTTTTGTCTTCGTCATCTGGGTGCATCATGATCTGCTTATACCCTGAATATGCGTCCATAAAACTCAAGAGCTCATGTCCACATGTGGCATCGAAAATCCAGTCAATATGGAGCATGGGAAAACTATCCTTCGGTCAAGCTTTGTTAAGATCGGTAAAATCTATATAAACTCGCCATTTCCCATTCTTCTTCTTGACGATGACCGTGTTTTCCAACCACTCCGGGTACTTTACTTCTCGGATTGCTCTTCTCGCCAACAGCATATCGACTTTGTCGTTGATGACCTTGTTCCTATCTGCTGCCAGCTTTCTTCGTTTCTGCTTCACCGGCTTGTGACTTGGGTCCACGTTAAGCTGATGGGATATGATGTTGTGGTTTATTCCTAGCATATCCTCGTGAATCCAAGCGAAACTCCCTTTGATCTCTTTCAAGAGCTCGACGAGTTTGCTCTTCAACTCGCCGCCCAGGCCGACTCCTATACCAATCGTCCTGGTCGGGTCCGATGGATCTATTTACACTTTCTCCACCATATCCAACTCGGGCCTGTATTCGGATGCTCGGCTCTCGGTGTCTTTTTCTTCTCCTTCAACCGCTTCCTCAGGGTCTTCTTGACCATCTATCGTCATCGCGCTAGACCCTTCCGCTACTGATTGCTATATGATCCTTTTAGCAACATCGGATTCGTCTCTCTTCATATTCATCTGATAGTTGTTCATGTAGCACATGCGGTATGCCTCTATACTTCCTCTGATTTCCACGATTCTCCCCTTCGGCCATGGGAACTTAATGCATCAGTGGTAAGTCGATAGTACTGCCTTCATCATATGGATCCATGGTTGTCCCATAATGATGTTGAAGCTTGAAGGACAATCCATAACTACGAACTTAACCACCTCGTTGACTCTTTTAGCGAATACCGCCAGCCTAATCATTCCCATACGTTGACCATTGCCATCGGTACTTTTCTGAAAATGAGTATCATAGGGGTCTCCTAGGTCCACACTCTTCATCTCTCTCCATGCGTCCATTTCTCCATGAGACGCCTTTTCAGGGTGTAGCGTTCCTCCATTGCGTGTCCTTATTTTTGTGGAAATCACAATATTTGTTCAAGTCTCTGGGCGGTCGAACAAATCCTTGCGGTCTTTCCTGCTCAGCCGGCTGCTCTGCCTCTGCGCTTCCGACATTATAGGCTTGCGCCTTCCTGCTGTCGTGATAGGTGGGGGCTGCCGGGTAATGGCCTCTGCGCGGCTCATTTCTTCCTGGCGGCTTCACCGCTGAGACAATTTCTCTGTTCGCCGGGAACTTCTTCTCTTCTGCCCCGTACTTTTTGGCAAAAGTTAATCTTTCTTTCTCCAGAGTCATGTAGATCGTGGCCTTGTGTAGAGCATCTTCGATCATCGTTGCTCGGCTTTTGGTAAGCTCCTCAAAAAAAGGGGCTTTATACCATAAGCCACGCTTCAATGCCAAAATGGCGACTGAATCCTCGAATCCCTAGATTTTCTCTAGCACCTCCTTGAATCTCCCGATGAACTTCTGCAGTCCTTCGTCTCTTCCTTGCTCCAAATTCCAAAGGTCCGTAATGTTCACCTCTATTTGCACGTACATAGAGTAGTGCCTTAAGAAGTGAGACACTAGGTCATTGTAACAGTGGACGCAGTTTGGCGGGAGCCTCGAGAAAAACTCCAAAACTACTTATTGCAAACTGTCCACGAAAAGGAGACATAGTATTGACTCTCTTTGGTCCGTGCACGGTCACCCTTCCCGTCGCTATACGGAAAGCTTTAACATGCGTGTTTGGGCCCGTCAACCCTTTGTAATACGTGACCCTGATATTTGGCATGTCGTGCACACGGGCGTTGGAGATGATTGCCGAAAAAACGGTACTTCTCGTTTCCACCACGGGCTGATCGATTTCTGGGGCTGCACTCGTCGCCTTGTGCATTTGGGACGTGACGTATCCCATTATGGAGTTCAACTCCCTAATCGCTCTTCTGATCTGGTCTTGTCTTTCAACTAGCTGGTTCGTCGGCATCGCCGTCGGTGGTAGTGGCTGCGGCATCTCTATAGTCTGCTCCTGGCGCGGTGGTAGGTTGAGTGGAGGAAAATTGATTCCTCGCTCTATTAATTGCCGAGCAGTCCCACTCATGTTCCCATTATGGAAATATTTTCCATTGATGTATGGGAACCGTCGCAGGAGGTTGCCCTGGCTTTCAGGCATGGGCAAAGGAACCACGCTCCCTCCATTCGTCGCTTTTTTTGCTCCTGCGGATCCGCCTTCTGCTTATCCTCCTGCGCCGTTCACTGCATGCCCTGTTGTTGTCCTCACATTGCCTCCTTGCATCGAAGCGCCACGGAACTTTGGATCCCTATGCTCCAGTACTGCTATCCTCCGCTGATATTCCATCCCTGTTGGGAACGTCGTCTAAACCATGCAGGAATTCTGCAGATGCTGGATTGGCAGGGAATTCTTCACGTGTTGATGTCCCAACGCCGACATTTCCTGCTACTACTTTCGCTCTTCCTCATGCCTCTGTGAGTCCGACTCGTTCTCCGTCGCCATTTCTCAGATAACCTTGTGATTTAGCTAGGCGTTGAAAAGCACCTCTGCCCCTCGGTGAGCGCCAAACTATTGAGGTAAAAAATCAGCCTCCGCAGTCACGGAGTTACGGGTGGTATAATTCCGAATTTAGTTTACCTTAGAGCTCGGGTCTTTCCGTTAAAACTGGATCACGTTGAAAGAGGTGAGTGTTTTCGAGAAAATGAGTCGGGTTGTTTGCGTCTGTATTGATGGTGGAAAAATGTGCGATCCCTTGTACATGGGCCTTAGCCCTCTATTTATAATCAGCTAAGATATTAGAATCACTCCTCATAATTGGGCTGTTACAATTGCGTTTGATTCCCTCATAATGGCCATAATTGCATGGTTATAATTATGGGCGTACTGTCGTCGTCAACTGGCTGGAGTGTCACTTGCGCCACGCTGATTGCTTCAATTTTGCCTTTGATCTTCGTCTTTGGAATTATTATCTTCGTCGATGATGATGCGCCTTGTCGCTGCTCTCAGCGCTCTTCTTGTTGACTGGCGATGATCTTCGTCGTGGAGGATTCATTGACGAGGATCATCGCAGCATGCTTCTCTCGCTGAGGATCTTCGTCGCTTGGTCAAATGTGATTCCCTTTGACTTGGTTAACTGGGCTTGTGAGAGTGTCGGGCCCTCGGCCAATGAGGCCCAAGTTATTAAACGACAGAGGTAGATTTCGTCGTAACAATACAAATTGTCGTACACGAAATCATACCTCAACAGCGACCTTAGTCAGGTCCTTGCAGTGTTAGCATATTATATGACAGTTATGCATTTTATGAAGGTCACATTTTGTAGCTTCTATGAGGTCCTCAACCATTTAGGGATCTTAAATATCAGAAAGTGCACCAAAATTAAGGCAGAACCCTCAATAACATTTTAATATTTTATCAAAATTAAGGCAGAACTGTCTGCGCATCCTATCGACTGTTCCTTCTAGTTCAATGAGTCATATACTTCTTATAAGTATGATGTTACTCCCACTGGCGTTTCACTCAAGAAATCGTCCCTATTAAATGCCCCAATCTACTATCAAACATTTTGTGGAGTTTTTGGGTTGTTGTAAGAAAATATCCTTTCATTTCCTTAGGATATCTCATGAACAAATAGTTTCCCGAATCCTGGTCTATACCATTACTTATCAACCTCTTGATGTGGTCGTCGGAGTTTCTAAGAACTATTTATGATTGGATAAGTTTTTACCCAAATACATATCTCATATGGTGTCATAAAAACACTGTTTGACAAAATAAATTTAAGTGCGGTCGCATGGTTTCGAATAGGGGTGAAAGCGGAACCAGGAACTGGTATATTTTTATTTTTTTGTACCTATCTCGAAAATTCAGGATTTTTTTTCTTGGTACCGGTTCCCGGTTCCAATTGTATATTTCCCCTTTTTTTTTTGAAAACCAGAACCGGGACCGGGAAAAATTCGTGAGAGAATCGTGAAAAAATTCGTGATATAATTCGTGAGTAAAACCGGGAGTAAAGCGTTCGACTTCTCTGGAGTCGGTAGGCAAGCAGCGCCGAAATCACATAAGAGGGCTGGAATCATTCGAAGAAAAAAAGAAAAACTTGAGAGAATGAAAAGAAACCGAAATCAAAGAAGAAATCGAGGAAATAAAGCCTTTTGAAGGGGTGCATAAAAGATATTTCACAGAAGGAAATCAAACCTGGACGAGGAAAAGCCAAAAGCAGAGAGAAGGTGGGGATAAAGAGTCGCAAGCAAGAGAGAGGAATGGGAAAGAAGGCATAAACCCTAATTTTTTGAATGGTAAAAAACGACATATAATTTTTAAAAAAAAAACAAAATGACATATTAAACCAAAATGACATAAAACTATTTAAAAAATGACATAAAAATATATAAACCGGAATTGGTACCAAAAATTGGGAAACACAGTTTTGGTTCACGGTTCCGGTTCACGGTTCTAAAAATCAGGAACCGGGAAGTACCGGTTCCCGGTTTTAAACACAATTTCCCTATTTTTTTCTTAAACCGGTCCGGAACTGGGACGAAACCGGGAAACGGTGATAAAAGTTTCACCCCTAGTTTCGAAGTGTGATAATCCCATAGAGACTTAGGTTACTATGTTCCTTTCATCATTGCTTGAATTAGGTTCCTCATATATTTGGCATCGGGTATGCTCGTTTGTATGAGGAGTCAATGATGTGACGATTCATCATCTCTCATATATAAGGCCTTAAACCGTTCACTCAAATAAATATCGTTCCGATCAAATTTAAAAAAAAAAACGATTAGATTTTCTTGTTAAGTGGTTTCTTTACTAGAATTAAGTATCTTGAACCTTTCAAGTAATTTTGATATGTATCTTAAAAGAAAGACATAGTCTTATCTTTTCATTAACAAAATTATCGTGGTACTTAAAAGCCTCTCGTTAGCTTTAATGAGTAATGAATCATTATTGCATTCTATTTCTGTATGTCTTATTGAATAGACTATTATCAATTGGCTATGTCTAATAAGAATTACATTTCTCGTAAGATTCATAATCGAAAGAGGAACAAGGTTTCCATCTTTATGGATCCTTTTATGTGTTTCCACTACTACAAATCCGAGTTTCAACCATGGTTCTTAACCATGGTAGAATCCAGCATGGTAGCAAGTTCCAACCACGGAATAATTTCCATGGTTGAGAATAAGTTCTTACAACGGAATTTTCTGTGGTTCGAACGCGAGCACGCCGCGGCGTTAAATCAAACAGGCCGCGGCTAGAAACGAATGAACAACGGAATTTTCCGTGGTTCGAAACCTAACACGCCGCGGCGTGAAATAAAACAGGCCGCGGCTAGAAATGAATGAACAGCGTAATATTTCCGTAGTTGGTTTTGATGTCAGAGACATCAACACGCCGCGGCTTTGTGGATTGACGCCACGGCTTCGAACGCAAACACGCCGCGGCATTAAATCAAACAGGCCGCGGCTAGAAACAGATGAACATAGTTATATTTCCGTAGTTGGTTTTGATGTCTAAGACATAAACACGCCGCGGCGTTGTGGATTGACGCCACGGCATGAACTAACCACGCTGCGGCATGTATTTACAAGCCGAGGCTTATTTTAGGCATTTCGTCACTTTCAAACGCCTCGGCATGACCTAACCACGCCGCGGCGTGTTTTTTTGAAATGTCAAAATAAGCCTCGGCTTGTAAATACATGCCACAGCGTGGTTAGGATGTATGCCACGGCATTGTGTCATGAAAGCAGCGGCGTTATGCTATTGCCAATGACGGATTTAACCATCGTACGTATTATAAAGCCGCGGCGGGTTGACATCAAGCCGCGGCATAAACTGTATTCCGGAATGGTTTTTACTTGTTTTGGGCGACGGTTTTTAAGCGTTGTTGAAAGTGACACTAAAAAAATATAAAAAACCGGGCGATTTTTTGAAAAAATCGCCCGGTAGCTTTGTATCCTCTTTCTATTACCGATAGAACCTGTAATTAATAATTGATATTTTATTAAATAAAATATAAATTAAATTTTTTAATTAAAAGCATTAATACAAAATATTAATACACTAAAATATCATCGGTTAAAGATTATATCATCGATACATACAAAACATATAAAATATTAAATCCAAAATATGTTCTAATCTTCATCGTCATAGTTAGCAAACTTTGATAGCACATACATACCTAAATCTACATTCAATCCATCTATTTCGCTTACACTATAATTAAGTTTGCTATCAACAAAATTCATACCATTTCTCACAACGTCGTGCATGAACTTCATGACGTAGTATCCGCATTCATGATTTCCCGGTTGTTTCGGACATCCTTTTGAATTCACCGATTTTATCAACGATTGGGACATGAGGCCGGTGTCGTGATTAACCTTGAATATGTCTTCAATACTACAAAAAAAAAATTAAAGAATTCAAATAACTTGAGTTAAAAAGATATCATCCATAAACATTAAATGATTATGTTTTAGAATACTTACTCTTGAAAAAATTGCTCTAAGTGGTTATTTAAACCGCTTGAATTGGGGAGAGAATCAAACTTTGCTACGGTAGCCTTCCAAGGGTTAAAAACAAGAAGAATCCAATGGTGACGACTATTGTAAGGCATTAACCATCTTTTGCCATTCTTACAATTTTGTATAAGTTTGTAGTAGCGATCAACATCAAGTTTTAATGTATTTTTCTTAGCATCTCCTAGTTTTGTGTTGAACCCGATGTCTTCATATGGCGGAAGAAAACCGTAAGTGTCCGGATTACGAAGGTGATTTTCTAGCAAATATATGCCGCGGCTTTATAACTATACGCCTCGGCGTTCCTGTCATGCCACGGCCTACCTTGAGTAAGCCGCAGCAAGATTTGACTTGCAGAATGCATGCTCTCTGTATAATTTGTATGCAACTTATGCCGCGGCACTACCGAAGCACACCGAGGTTTCAGGTACTTATGCCAAGGCGTCGGTATACATAAGCCCCGGCTTTCCTTTGAATTTACCTATATACATTCTGCTCTATGCAACTCGCCGTGGTATTTTTATCCCGTATGAAACGCGTCGCGGCACGTATACTTCAGACGCCGCGGTGTAGTCCTACATGGAAAAAACACGCCACGGCGTGGCATCAATAAGCCGTGGCACGTTAGGGTTCGAAATAACACAGACTCTGTAAAATTTTGGGATGGAAATACGCCACGGCACGAAATCAAGGAGCCGAGGCTCGTATGCGTACGCCGCGGCATTTATTAGATAGGCCACGACATAACCTGATACAACGCACACGTAAAATTTTGGTTTGGTTTTTGTGTAGATTTTTTGCCTATATATGCCGCGGCTTGGTAAACATACGCCTCGGCCTTCCGATAATGCCACGGCCTATCTTGAGTAAGCCACGGCAAGATTTGGCTTGCAGAATGCATGCTCTCTGTAAAATTTGTATGCTATATATGCCGCGGCACGACCGAAGCACGCCGAGGCTTCATGTACTATGCCAAGGCGTCGGCATACATAAGCCGTGGCTTTCCTTTGAATTTACCAATATGCATTTTGCTCTATGCAACTAGCCGCGGCCTGTATATTAAACGCCGCGGCATTTTTATCCCGCATGAAACGCGCTGCGGCACGTTATTCAAAGGCCGCAGATTTAACTGTAAAATGGGAATTTATATGTATTTGACAAACTTATTTATAAAAATAATTGTTCAATCAATTTCCAAACTGTAAAATTTTTAAAGATAACTAATTGAAAAACAAATGTTCAATCAATTTCCAATTAAATAAACATGATAACTAATTGTTCGTACATGAAAAAAAAAGATCGAAATATAACATTATTACAATTAAATTATTATTCAATCAATTTCCAATGCCGGGATATCTCGACGTAGCAAAAACGAAACATCATCATCATCATCAACATCAACGTCTTCAAACGATGGTAGCCCGTTGGAGAATGGTGTGATGGTAGTGATGTCTTCAACTTCTTCATTCGATTCTTCTACATTTCTCGCATTCACATGCACGACGAGAGATAATTCTTGATCGACCGGGTCCGAGACATAAAACACTTGAGATGCTTGGGATGCCAACATGAATGAATTATTGGCATAACTCATCTGTCTAAAGTCAACAACTGTAACTCCATCATTGTCAACTTTGACGTGGTTGTTGTCCGCCCATTTGCACTTAAACAATCCAACTCACAAACCACAATAATCAAGCTCCCAAATATCTTCTACATAGCCAAAATAGCTCATAAAAGCTTGTTTTGGATTCTTATCCTTAGCCGACGCAACATAGATTCCTTTCGCAAAGAATGTAACACCACTATTTTGTACGGGGTGTTTTTCGTCCCTTTCCCTTGTGTAAAACGTGTACCCGTTAATGTACCATGACGTGTACCTGATAACTACTTGTGAAGGCCCGCCAGAGATCTTCAATAGTGTCTCATCTAAATTCTTTCTTCTTGCATAACAATATTCATCGATCCACTTTGCAAACGTACAGTTGTGCTCTTCTTTTAGCCATTTTTTGTTTTTTAATTTTTTCGGATAAGTAGACCTTAACTCATTCATATGCACATCGATAAAGGGTTCCACGACGTCTAAATTGTGCAACACATGGAGAACGGCTTGCTCGCATTCATTTTGGTTGATAGTTGAAGGATTTGCTGTGCATAAAAACATCAAAATAAATATTATATTCAACACGTAATCTAAATATTAACATCGTATTTATTTATAAAAAACTATAATAATTACTTGTAGATAAGCCTTTGGATTCCGCTTTGGCTATTTTGGAAACACCAATTAGCCGAGTTCTCGGGAAATACTCTACACAAAATTCAACCGGCTCTTCTGCCATATATCCTTCGACAATGCTCCCTTCTGGTCGATTGTAATTCTTCACGTACCCTTTTAAGACTTTCATGTACCGTTCGATTGGATACATCCACCGTAGAAATATAGGTCAACATAACTTCACTTCGCGTACTAGGTGAACGGTTAAGTGAATCATGATGTCGAAAAATGAGGGTGGAAAGAACATCTCGAGCATACATAGGGTTTTTACCAAGTCCGCTTGTAACTCGTCAAGATCTTGAACCTTAATAGTTTTTGGAGCAAATTTTGTTGAAAAATTCACATAACTTTGAAATTGCGAATCGAACTTCCTTTGGCAAAAACCCTCGCAATGCAAGAGGCAGTATTTGTTGAAGCAACATATGACAATCGTGAGTCTTCATTCCAATAAGTCTCAAATACATCATAGATACAAACCTCTTGTAGTTCGAAGAATGACCTTCTGGAACTTTTATCGCCGCAAGCCATCCACAAAGCTTCCTTCGCTCCGTTCTTGATAAAGTGTGGACAGCCGGTGGTAGTAATGTCTTCTTTCCAGCCATTTTAGGATGCAAATCCGGTCTTATACCCAATTCAACGAGATCTTGTCGAGCATTTTTCCCGTCTTTTGTTTTATTTGGATCGTCAAGCAATGTACCAACAATCGCTTCACATACATTTTTTTCAATGTGCATAACGTCCAAACAATGTCGAACGTAATGCATCTTTCAATACGGGAGCTCGTAGAAGATTGATACTTTTTTGAACGGTCTATCTTCAAATTTCTTTGGCTTCCTCTTACCACTCGACGTTCTTTTTCCAAGCACTTCATAAGTCTCTTCACAAATCAATTTATAGACATCTTCACCGTTTAAAATTTTTGGAGGAGGTCGATGTTCTTGCTTCCCATTAAACTTTTTTTCTTTCTTTCTGTACGGGTGATCTTTCGGTAAAAATCTCCTATGGTCGAGAAAAACTGTTTTCTTCCCATGTTTCAACCGGATTGAAGATGTATTTTTTATGCAGACTGGACAACCAATAGAACATTTCACCGAGTAACCAGACAAGTTTCCGTACGCCGGGAAGTCGTTGATTGTCCACATTAACATTGCTTTCAACTTGAACACTTCGCGTCGGTAAGCATCGTTGATCTCAATTCCTTCATTCCACATCATCTTTAGATCATCAACCAAAGGTGCCAAGTAGACGTCGATGTCATTTTCTGGTTGGCTCGGTCCCGAAATTAAAAGAGCCAACATCAAGAATTTCCGCTTCATACACAACTTCGGAGGGAGATTATAGTTGCAAAGTATTACCGGCCAAACACTATAGCGACTACTCATGTTACCAAAAGGATTCATCCCGTCTGTTGCCAAACTGAGACGCAAATTCCTGGGATCTGAGCTGAATTCCGGATACCGAATATCTAAACTTTTCCACTGTGAACCATCACAAGGGTGTCTTAAAATTCCATCATTACTCTGATTTTTTGAGTGCCAAACCATGTTCTCCGCGTGATTAATATTGTTAAACATGCGTTTGAGGCGGGTGAATGGGGGAATGTACCATAATACTTTATGCGGAACCCCTTTGATACCGTCATGTGGCTCATTTCCTGTCTTCCACCTTGACTCATTGCACAGTGGACATTCACTTAATTCTGTATGCTCGTTCTGATACAGTACGCAATCTTTTGGACATGCATGAAACTTTTCAAACTTTAAACCTAACAAGCCCAATGTCTTCTTTGCCGCATATATTACCGGCCGGCAACGTTTCACGAAGGAGTTCCAACAATTGCGTAAAGCTAGAATTTGTCCAACTTCCTACCGCCTTTAAATGGAATAATGATACCAAAAACCCTATTTTCGTTGTGTTACTCCCATCATACAAAGGCGCTTCGAAATCCCCCACCATCGACTCTAATAATTGCGGTCTTCCCACAAAATTATAGTCGATATCATCCATCAAACCACCAATGTCGTCGGCTTCGTCTTTGTCTTCTTCTTCTTCAACTAAATCATTGACTCTTTTACCACGCATTTTTTCTCCATGAAAGTACCAATGATCGTAGGAACTCATAATACCAATTGCTAACAAATGCGATTTGACTACTTTCATAGATTTCGAAACTAAATTTCCACATAAAAGACAAGGACACCTAATCAAATCTCCTTCTTCAAAGTTTAAACGCACAAAATCCATAAATTCTTGAACACCATGTCGGTAATCATCGCTCATTCTATTTTTCGTCATCCATTCCCTAAATGCCATATTGCAAATAAAGAATTTGAAGATTAAATACCTTTTTCTTTCATGCCGCGGTGTGATGTAAATTACGCCGCGGCTTGTTGAATATCCACCATGGATAAATGCCGTCGTCGTCATAAAGCCGCGGCATATCTATATATGCCACGGCATAGCCTGATAAAATTTTAGAAACACGCCGCGGCGTACCCCACTAACGCCATGGCATGACCTGACAAAGATTACTCGATCAAATTTGATCTGCCCTCGGGGAAGATTTTTCTCTGTTTACGCCGCGGCATGGGTATAGGAAGCCGAGGCTTTGTTCGCTCATGCCTTGGCATTTGTGACATAAATCCGCAACATATTGATTTCATTTACAATTATACCCCCTGATTTTGACAAGAGTCGCGGCCTTCCAGTAATACGCCGCGGCGTGTACCCGCTGACGTAAAAACGACTATATTTTTACTAGCTACTAGGGTTAAAATTATTACCATCCAACGGTTAAAAACGGCTATATTTGCGAAAATAGTTTAAAAAAACTTAAAATTCATAATTTTGTTCTATATATACAACCATGTTAACTTATATTTTAACCCACACAAAATATCTTGACTACAAAAATTGAAAATTAATATGGATGATCATCCGTCTTCTATCGGGAATGTCCCAGTCGTTATTGTTTCGTCCTATTCTTCGTCTTCTTCCGATAATGACAACGATCACCAGGTAAATCTATCAGATGATACTATAGTCTTAGAAACAAATTCCGATGATACTGTGGTCCCAGAAACAAACTCTGATTCGGAAGTCCCAGAAATTATAAACTCCAATGATACTATAGTCCCAGAAACAAATTCTCAAGAAAGCGTTCAATATTCCGAAGAAACAGTAGAGTCTGAAATGCCTCCACGTCAGATTCGCACCGCTCGTTCCGTTGGTTCAAGCCACAAGAGTTAGTGGTGGATCTCAATTTTCTTCATCGTGGGATACCGATTTCCATATAAGGCATGAGTGGAATAACTCGACTCAAAATTTAGATAAGCACGCTAAATGCAAATGGTGCGGACTATTGTTTGTTCTTCCCTACCCAGATAGAGACATCTATCCTCTTCATGAGCATGGTTTTTAAATATTTTGTATTTTACGTTTTTTAATTATATTTGTTAAAATTATGTGACAAATGTAGCTTTAAATTGTAATGGAGTTGTAATGTGGCACTTATCATAATGTACTTGTAATGTGATACTTGTAATGTGTTGCAATGTGGTACTTATCATAATGTACTTGTAATGTGTTGTAATGTGGTACTTGTAATGTGTTGTAATGTGGTACTTGTAATGTGTTGTAATGTGGTACTTTTCATATGTGGTACTTGTAATGTGGAATTGTTAAGTGATGATCATGTATTTATAATATAAACATGTGTATTCATAATTCTATATATTTTATAATTAATCACATATGTATTCTTACATATTTGTATTCATACATAATAATTACAGTTTAAGTTTATGGGTTTAAAGTTTTGGTTTAAGTTTAGGGAAAAATTGTACAAATTAATTAAACACGCCGCGGCCTATTGTTCAGAAGCCACGGCTCTATGTCACACATCGGAAGTTACCGTTGTACAAACTTGACACGCCGCAGCATCTTTTATCCATGCCGCGGCTTACTGTCGTTGACACAAAAACGGCTAGTTTTTTTTTTCACCCGAATTATTACCCCACAACGGTAATAAACGGCTATATTTGTCAAAATAATGTTAAAAACGTTAAAATTCACATAAATCTTCCATTTAAACTTACTTGCTCACATTTTAGTCTATGTTTCATCAAATTAATACTTAGGTTCAAAAATATCATCATTTTTCTTAGTTATGGATGATCATCCGTCTCGTTTCGGTTTGTCATCGGAATATCACCCGGTCATTTAAGTGTTTTCCTCTTCCTCTTCCTCCGATGATGATAGTTTTTCCATGGAAACAAGTTCCAATAATACTATTGTCATCTCCTCCGATTTTGAAAGTGTTCCAAATACCTCCGACGACACCGAGGAGTTTGAAATGCCTCTGAATCCAACTCTAAATCGGATGCCTACCTCTCGTGCCGGTGGGCCGCGACCGACGAGGGGGCGTGGGCGTGGGCGTGGGGGTGGGGGTGGTAGGCCACTGTCTTCACTATGGGAATCAGATTTTCAAATGAGGCTTAAATGGAACGTTGAGACTCAAACTCAAGATAGGTACGCGAAATGCAAATGGTGCCGACAAGAGATTCTCGCAATCGTTGAACGAGGCACGACTCATTTACGTCGACATGCCGATCGTTGTCGTAGAGATTTAGGTATTGATGACGAATTATGATATTAATTGATGTAGTTTTATTAATATAATGTTGAATTGTTGTGAGTGATTTTGTTGTTTTAAAAGTATTAAATGTAATGTTGAATTGTTATGAGTGATTTTGTTGTTTTAAAAGTAATAAATGTAATGTTGAATTGTTGTAAGTGATTTTGTTGTTTTAAAAAGTATTAAATGTAATGTTTAATTGTTGTAAGTGATTTTGTTGTTTTAAAAGTATTAAATGTAATGTTGTATTCTTACATATTTGTATTCTATATATTTTACATAATTCTATATATTTTAATTATTGTAGTTCTTAAGTATTAAATATAATATTGAATTGTTGTGAGTGATATTATCATTATAAAAGTATTTTTTTTTATAATTTTCGAAATGAATGAAGTATGAAACGGGCCGCGGCACGATGTTCACCATGCCGTGGCATGATATATTGAACAACCGTAATGACCGTAGTCGAAGTCACGCCACGGCATGTTGACAGCTACGCCTCGGCCTTTAAAGAAACGCCGCGGCATATAGATGGTAACGCCACGACATATAAAGACTTACAGAAACCATGCTCTCTGTATAATTTGAAACAGCATACATGCCGCGGCACGGTTTACCCACGCCAAGGCTTTATCGGCCAATGCCAAGGCATGGGTAACTTAATGCCGCGACTTATCTTTTATGTTTATCAATATACCCTCTGAATTATGCAACTCGCCGCGGCCTTCTTTAATGATGCCGCGGCGCGTTGCATAATCCAGAGGGTATATTGGTAAATTTGAATCATGCCACGGCGGGTTCATTTAAAGGCCGCGGCATGATAAGTAATTTTACACAATTTAATTATTAATTATCTTATTAATTGTAACACAATTTTACGCAGTTAAATTATCTTATTAATTTTACAAAACGAAGTACAAATAAACTATGAAAATGTTGATAATTTTATTTTCAAAATAATGCAATTTTCAAAGTAACTAAATAATTTTTCAAAGTAAACAAACATAGTAATATTAACTAAATAGTTGTTCAAACAAAATAAACATAGTAAGTAATTGTTCAAACAAAATAAACATGATAAACATATACAAATACTAATCTTCAACCGGGTGCTCGTTGTTCTCGCCTTCGTTGTTGATTTCGTCGGGGATCTCGGTGTTCTCGGGGTTGGCGGCGTTGGCGGCGTTCTCGGGGTTGGCGGGGTTGGCGGCGTTCTTGGGGTTGGCGGGGTTGGCGGGGTTCTCGGGGAACTCGGGGTTGGCGGGATTGGCTGGGTTCTCGGGGTTCTCGTTGCCGTCGTTCTCGCGCCTACGTTCTCGCCGCCGTTCTGGCCCTCGCCGTTCCCGCCTCTGTCAACAAATGTCGGCGCCGGATACTGATCGGGATATGCTACTGGCCACGGCATTGGTGGAAACTGATTTGGCGCCTGGAATCCTGGGTAAATTTTACAGATTGCATTTATTGATTAAAAACATTTCAATACATATGTAATATTGATTAGGGATAGGATTCTAACCTGGGTAGATACCCGGCCAGTAGGACCTATAATATGCAGTGAACTCCAGAAGACTACGAACACCGTGAGCCACGAAGGCTCTCATCGGCGGAGCATCGTAGTTAAGCTCAGGCATTGGGGGGGCGGCGGCAGCAGGTATAATTTTACCGGATTTTCAGGTACGATCGCTGGCTCCTCATCTTCGGGTTCTTTCAAACTCCGGATCTTGGCCGCGTCCATCTTCTTTCCATTCGGCACCTGAATGTTGAGTTCATTCTCCTTGATCTAAACGATAGTTACAAAGACAGATTAAATCAATATTGATACAACTGAATTTCACAACTAAACTTATACACAAATGAAGCTATACTTACCCCGGCGTTTATGCAGAGAGCTGTGATAAGGAACGGGAAGCCCAATGAGCTCTTCGACTGCTTGTACACCATGCCACGCATGTAGGAGAATATGAAACGACCGACGTCGATATTCAATCCCGTAACTCCGGCGTAGATCAACTTGAGAAAGTCGAACTGCAGCTCCGTGAAGTGCAAATGCGGGTATAGGTTGCTCCCAAAGAAGTACATCCACACTTTGGCTTTCCGATTCAGCTGACTTTTGACCACCCGTGCCTCTCCGCCCTTCTCGTGCCAATTAGCTCCGGGCGTAACAATTGCCGCCGCTATGGCGTCGTAGAATGGTTGATTCAACTCTTGGTCGTGTAAGTGGTTGTGCTCGTTTTCCTCGTCCGTAAAATTTTGGGTTCCGAGGTACTCATTAATGATTCGAGGAATGATCTCAAATCGAGTACCCCGAACACTGACATACCCGATTGCTGACTCATCGGGAAGAGCTGCATAGAATTCGTGCACCAACACACTCCTCGCCTTGATCTTTGGTTGGAGTATGAAATTATGCCAACCGCGCTATATGATGCTCTCAATGAGAGCTTCACCGAGTTCACCCATATCTGAAATTTGGAATTTGGGAAATCCCCGCTCTGGGCATATTTTCCGCGTGCTAATTTGTAGAAATCGTTTCTTCACCGCTTCCGTGTTGAAGTTTGGTATTTCAACGGGAGGTGGTGGATCAACTGGTAGATCCTCCGGGACCTCTACCTGTGCTCGGCTCCCAGATCCGGATCGAACCACTAAATATCCACGTGCTCGTTTTCTTTGGGGTGCCATTGAAATCTATAAAAAAAAAAAGATAACGTTACATATTAAATTATTAATTTCAAGCAAAAAAACTAATCAATATAACTAATTTCAATTCCCTAACACCTAATTATTACAAAACTAATTTCAAAACCGAATTTCAATACGCAATTTCAAAACTAATCCAAATTTTTAAAACGTAATTTCAATACGCAAACCTAATTTTAAAACGCAATTTCAATACCCAAAACTAAATTTCAATACGCAAAACCTAAATTCAATACCCAATTAATTTCAAAACCTAATTACAAAATCTAATTTCAAAACCTAATTACAAAATCTAATTTCAAAACCTAATTTCATCTCACAAAACCAATACCTAATTTCAAAACCTAATTTCAAAACCTAATCTAATTTCAAAACATAATTTCATCTCACAAAACCAATACCATGAACCTAATACAAACAGTTTTCAAGTATTGATTCGAATAATAAAAAAAAACGAAAAAATGCTATAAAAATCAAGCTTGAAATCGATACTTACATTGAGAGGCGACGGCGGCGAATCGACGGCGAGAAGCGTGTTGCGGCGAATCGACGGCGAGAAAGAGAGCGACGGCGATGGCGAAGGCTGGAGCGACGGCGAGGACCAGAGCGAGGGCGAGGGCGGGAGCGACGGCGAAGGGTTAGGAGTCGAGGGCGAGGTCGAAGGCGAAGTGGTTGAGAGGCGAGCTTTTGGGTTCGACGGCGTAATGAGACACTGAGATGTTAGGGTTAAGTATACGATACACGCCGCGGCTTGTTATAAATGATGCTGTGGCGTGTTACTAAAAACGCAATGCCGTGGCGTATTTCAAGACACGCCGCGGCATACTAGGATTTTTACTGCGGTTTATGATACGAGGCACGCCGCGGCACGTTATAAATGATGTCGTGGCGTGTCACTTAAAACGCAATGCCGTGGTGTATTTAAAGCCACGCCGCGGCCTACTAGGTTTTTTACTGCGGGTTATGAACAACGGTTTTAAAGTGTCGTCGTGTACCAACCGTGCCGCGGCTTGTTACAAATGATGCCGGGGCGTGTCACTTGAAACCCAATGCCGTGGCGTATTTCAAGATATGCCGCGTCCTACTAGGATTTTAGTTTTCAAGCAGTCGTCGTGTACCACCCATGCCACGGCGTGTCGTGGAGAATGCCGTGGCTAATCTCTAAAAACGACGTGCCGTGGCGTATTTTAATACACGCCGTGGCGTACACTTCGTGGTATGAACAACGGTTTAAAAAGTGTCATTGTGTACTACCCGTGCCGCGGCATCATTTATCTGCCGCGGCGTATCAACATCACTACGACACATTTTCAACAACGGAAAATATGTCTGTAGTAAATCTGAGAGCATGCCGCGGCGTTATATGTCGTGCCGCGGCGTGACTCGATTTTCAACCATGAAAAAAAAATTCCATGGTAGAAACATGGATTTCGACCATGGAAAAAAAATTCCGTGGTTGAAACACCGTGGTATGATCAACAATTTGTACTAGTGTTCTTATTGATTAGTACAACTTGATATCACAAAGATATGCTTGGGGTGAGTAAGTTTTTCTTTAACCGTTTATGTATAATGTTAATTAATGGACAAGTTGTTACTAAAGAAAAATTTATTCATTCAATTAATGTAATTTAAATTAGAAACTAATTTATTGATCATAACTTTGTCTTGAGGAACAATCATTTCATAACTAATAACAAACTTTAATAGAATGAAATTTTGTCTAAAGAAAAGGAAATGACAATCATTTATTTAAAAGACTACTATGGACAATTTTTTCAAAACTAATAACTCTTAAAAGAAATGAACTTTAAGTCTTGAAATTTAACTGACACTCATAATTAAAAGACTTCATCAATTGACCGTCTTCTTTTAAGAGACGCTCGCAGAAGACTGGGCCCTACTCTCAAGTGCTCTAATATGTCCATGCATGCTCCAACTTGCCGTAAGCTCCATGTTATCTCAAGCACCTGACAAAACAGAAAGCATAAACCATTTTTGTACTTTGTATTGTATCTCATTCCAGACTGAAAAACATAGAAGATTGATATAACAATTATACCTGAAGTGGAGGAGTTACTCATCCTCTTTCTTTTCGTCATCACTTCGTTGTGCATCTTCCGTTTTCTCTTCTTCTCCCAGAGTATGTTCATCTCAGCTAACAAAAGTGTGTCAAGAAGATTGTGATGGTGCACTGTGTTACCACCAAGAATCGTCTCGACAGTGTCGCTGAAATCTAGAGTCAGAGAATTCGGGATGGCGAACTTCAAAATCTCTGGTCCAATGGAGATTCCCGCCGCATTCACTCGGTTTTCCAGTTCGATAATCTTCTCACAATGCAACTTGATAGAGTGAGTGTAGTGGATCTTCTTTTGGAAGAGCTGGTGCGTGATCTGGTATCTCTTTATTTTGTTGAGGTACCCGTACATCCTTTCTAAGAACCTTATCATGTGAAAAGGCTCCAAAAGGCTTGCACTCCTTTATAACTGACGGTACCATCGATCCGAGCATGAGGTGAAAAACATCAACGGATTTGCCGACATACTTACTGTAAGTATTCAAATCCGATTGAGCTCCCTGTAGACTCGGGTAGGGCACAGAAACCCTTTTCCACCACATGCAACAACTTTTCTTTGGAGAGAACACTCCTTAGATTCGTGTACCAGTCATCGAAGTTCCTAGAGTGCATTGGGTTCAACTTCGTTACCATCAAAAACATTTTACCCTTGCCCCATAACCATTATGAAAGCCTAAAAGAAAACATTAGCAAACTTATTAGTTGAGCATACATACATAATAGCATAAAAGGACTTTAAGTAATGCTATTTGTCAATATAAATAAATACAGTAACCCTCATCTGACATTATTGTTATAGACATAGAGTAAAATGACATTTATACTTACATCTCATATAATCTTTATTTTACTTATGGAATAAAAATACCCTTTTACTCCTAACTTCCTGAAAAGATCTAAAAAGTTCTCAGTTGCCTAATCCTATTAGGATTCACCGGGATTTGAAAAAGATCTTAACATCTCTAGTTGCCTAATCCTATTAGGGTTCGCTGGTCAAGCACCTCTGCTCTAAAACCGGCGAACTAGGTAAGCGTCCTTTGCGCCTTCTCAAATTTGACCCGGCATACATCCTACCCAGGTAAGTCTATCCAGAACGATCGAGAGCTTACCGAGGGTCATAGCAAGAAGATTATACACTTGATATTCCTATTGAGGGATTTTAATTAAACCAACCAATTACTTTGTGCCAGTTCCTTTAAACATCTTATGGCATTAAACTAATAATAATCTAACTTACACTTAGATAAAAGCTTATTCTAATTAAAGACTTATCTAATAAATCTTAATTATTCTAATTAATCTAATTAATAATCATTACTAATAAAGGTGAAAAAGTAAGAAATCTAAATCACAATTATTTTAACTATCCTAATAAAACAATAATGCGACATGAGATTTAATTCTAATTCTCTAAATTAATTGTTTCTAAAGCAATTAAAACATCATAATAAGACAATCAAAAACATGTTTAGAAAAATAATTAAAATCACATGATTTTCTTTTTAGAGATAATTTCACAAATTAATTGTTCGAAAAAATTAAATAGGTGCAAATCTTTTCAATTATGGATTCCATGAATTAACAAATAAAATCTGTAATTTAACATCCTTTATATCAAAAAAAAATTCCAGAATAAAAGAGCATAAGAGTTTAGTTGAGGCCAACCAAAAGGGGTGGGCCTCGGCTTTTGCTTGGGTCAAAACCCAAGCCCGCTTAAGGCTTTAGGCACGGATCGGGTCCAAGAAAAAATGGGCCCAACCCGAGACAAATTTTTTATATAATTCGGGCTAGGTCGGGTTGGGTTACGAGCCGGGTAAGGTTGACCTGGGTAACCCGAGTCGTTGACCCAATCCGACCAGTGGATCAGGGTCGGGTCAGCCCAAATGGTTGACCTGTGGGCCCCACGAAGGGCAGGTCGTGGGCTTGGGCCTGGTTTAACCAGGCCCGCTTGGTTCACCAAAAGGCAGCCCAAAAATAGGCCCGCGACCTATAAACCCTAGGGTTTTGCGCCTAGGGTTTCAGCCATCAAATCAAGGCGCCAAAATGGCCGCCGTTGGCCGTGAACTCGCCGTCATGGCGGCAGTGCTAGAAAAATTGCATCGTCGCCAATTTCGATGTTTTCGACGGCCAATTATCGGGAATCTTAAAACGAGTAATTTTCATAAAATCTTAAATCCGATTTTCTTAATTCCGACAATTTTAATTTTCATAAAATTACTTTGACCCAAAAAAAATACTCCCACTAATATTCTGGAAACTCTGATCATATTCAAAGAATTAAACTATACTAAAAAATCCAATAATAGTGGGTTATTAAAATAGCTCTGATACCACTGTTAGGTTTTTCTAAGATTTCATATATCCTCGGAAGCAGAAATCCGGGGAATCCTAGAAAACAAGATCTAGACAACTAACGTT
Source organism: Parietaria judaica (assembly GCA_954871525.1). Lineage (NCBI taxonomy): Eukaryota > Viridiplantae > Streptophyta > Magnoliopsida > Rosales > Urticaceae > Parietaria > Parietaria judaica. The sequence goes on from OX940860.1 coordinate 59,755,840, forward strand.
ATATTAAAAGTTAACGGTCGAGAATTAATTCTCTAAGGAACGCTTCTAGTATCCTTCTCTAAGAACGGATTCCACATGCACATGTTGAATCCTCTTGCTAATCCACGCCTCGTTAGTCGATCACAAGCTGCCCAACTGCACGAGTCTCTACTTCGTACATCATGTTGTCTTACGGAACGCCTTTAACGCCGGAAATCACTGAATAAGAATACTAGTTCTTCTCCGCTGATTAGAAAACGAGCAAAGAACCCTTTTGGGAGTTAGAAGAAATCGACCACACCCTAGGGAATAGGAGTGTACGATTTCTAGAGCAAGGGAGAGAGAGCGGGAAGCTTCCTTTCTTGTTTGTGTGTAATGAATTGCTTAGGTTTCCCTTCTTCTTCTTTTTTTAGTCTCCATATATAGGAATAGGGTTTAGTGTTAATAGAATTCATAAATCACATTAATTAAGCCCAATTAATCACAATAATTATCTTATGAATTAACCCATTAATTCATGTGGACCCATATAGGTTAATCCCTAATCTTTGGGCACTTATGCCACAAAGTTCCTACAGTGTCCACGTGGTGGTCAACCATACCACGTCATCTGTTGATTAACGGTGTTAAAATAAATTGGATGGATTTTATAATAGAGTATACTTAAGGTACAATAGGTACTATTGCCACAGTTTTTCCTATTGGCCACTTAATTGGCCAGATAGTGATATATTGATTACTTTTGCCGCAAATACCAAAAAATATGGTATTGCATCTATGATTTCGTGTCATATAAACCGAAGAGATTGTGGATCTTTTTTGTAGATTGCAGACAATGGAAGCATGTGGGCACAATAATAAGAGAAGGGCATGGAGTTAGCTCAACTATTTTGTGAAAAGTGCCAAGTCGGGTAATCTACAATGTATCTCCAACATAATGATGGATTAATTAGTCTTGTCAAACTCAAGTGTAACAAATTCATGTCTCTCCCAAAAACACATTTAGGACAAAATCCTCATGTTGTCATGAACCACTGTCCAACTTTATAGAGCCAAAAACAATTATGCTCATTTCAGGAGTCTCTACAATAAAAGTTCTACCATTTTATCGACTACACTGCTCCTCATTCTACTTCTCTTCTTTAATCGAGATATCATATACAAGTATGACTGTATGAGTATGTATAAGAGCTTGGAGTCTCCAATGGAACACTAAAGTTAAAGTTCTAAATGTCGATGCTGACTTTGTTTCGAATATGCTGCATGTGGACAGAAAAATCAGAATAAAAAATAACATACTGCATGCTGCGTAAATTTCAGGGGCATGCCGTATACCACAGAAATATCGACGGGAAAAGTTGAAAAATAATTTTAAATATTTCGATAATTTTTTTATATAGATTCAAAATTACTTATTTATCACTAAAAGACATAAATAAATAACTGAAAAATCACACTAATAATAAGACGTCGTATTAATAGTTATATTTGTATTTATATAAAAGTAAAAATTATCATTGTAACTTTTATAAAATTAAATATAGGTTACAATTAAAACATAACATCATAGTAATAAGTTATAGTTGTTCATGGGCATGCCGCATGCCGAAGCCATGCCGGTTGCCACAACTCTCAAAAAACGGGCATGCCGAAGGCACACCGAAGGCAATGCCGGTTGCCACAACTCTCAAAGAACGGCATGCCGGTAAATTTAATACCATGGCTAAAACACACGCAATAATAGTTTATGTTCTCCATCGTGGGATGATTTTATGAATAGTGTTGTGCTATTTGTAGTGCGGCACTGCTCATCGCTCTACATTTTTATTTTTATTATTTTTAATCCTTCTAAGCTCATAAATTTTCACAATTACTTAGATTTTATATAATTATTTAATTTTTATAAAAAAAATATTTTGCATAATTTAAAAGACAAATTTATTTTAGAATACAACAATATTTTGTATTGTAATTTTTTTTTTATTTGTGTTTGCGTTGTAATTTTATTTTATTTGTGTTGTGTTATAATTTTTATTTTAATAAATGTGAGTGATTTTTAGTAATTTAAATAAGTGATTTAATTAGGAATCAATAAATAAATGTAGGGGTATGAGTGTAAATACAATATAAAGAGAATGAAAATAGAGTACCATATAGTGTTAAATAGAGTTCGGTTGGATATGAGTTCCTGTTTACTGATAATAGAGTGGGAAATAAAGTAGAAAATAGAGTGATTGTATGAGATGACCTAAGGTAACCTTTGAATTTGTCAGAATCTTAATCAAAATGGATTTTAGAACCAAATAACGAATTAATTTATCTAACTACTATATTGGATCTACTTAATTCATATTTTCAAATAAATATATAGTTTAAGTTTACTTACTCGTAATTAATATTAATGAAAAAAAAAATCAATGCAATCCCTAATAATCGGTATTGTATTAAAAGGGGGTTAAAATGTAATAAAGCTACTTAAGGTAAATTAAGTCAGTGGTTAATATTTAAAAATTGTTAATAGATTGGTCAAATGATGATATTAGGCAGTGGTTGTAAGTTGTAACGATTAATAGAAACATAGAATATTGCTCAGAATAGTACGGTCCTTTTACAGCTTAACCCTTAAATGCCTGTGTAATTTTGCAGTTCAATTTTATTCCAAATTCAATAATAATATAATAAGTGTGTGTATATATAGCATGTTACTTCATAAACGTTCGTGACATATTATTACTATTAGTGATAAATTTAAAAGGCGTGTGACTAATACTCCTAAACTGTAAATAATTTTGTTTTGTTATTAGATAAAGGGTAATATATTAGTGTTGAGGTGAAAAATCACACCAACAATCACGGATTTTGTATCCGTTTTTAGATTACCACAATACTCGGGACTTTCCGTTAAAACTAAACACAATCTCCGAGAGATGAAAACATGAGCAATTTCCTTTGAATTTCTCTTCTTCTTTCTTACAAAAATCTTCCTTTCTTTAATCCAAAAAATGGATGCATATATATGCATTACAAGCATTGAACTTCCTCTCATCAGTGAGGTATGACATAGTGTATGGCCTAAAAAGGTGACGTATGGCCTAGGGTATGGCTTGAAAAGCTATCTAATCTATCCTATCATAGTCAAGCAAACTTGTTTGGTTTATAGTGTAAGGACTAATATTTAGGTATTTATGCCGCAATAAAGGGTTTACCAAATCCGACCTCAACCATTAGCCCCCTATTTTATGAAGTATTTTTAAATGCTTGGTAAAATAAGATACGAATTCCGTTGATGGTCTTCAGCTAACGAGCTGATGGTGATGACGATGAACTTCGGTCGACGAAGCGGTGGCGACGAGCTTCGGTCGACGAGGCGATGACGATGAGCTTGAGTCGACGAGGCGGTGATGAGATTCCCTTGGTGATGGCGTCTCCCTCAATGATCTTCACTTGGCGACGAGCTTCCTTTGCTAATGGTGCCTCCGTCAATGATCTGCACTTGGCGTCGAGCTTCCTTCGGTGATGGCGACTCCATTAATGATCTCCACTTGGCGTCGAGCTTCCTTCGGTGATGAGCTCCTTTGGTGACGAGCTCCTCGCGGTGACGGGCTGCCTTCGGTGATGAGTTCCTCGGCGTGACAAGCTTTCTTTGGTGACAAGCTCCTCCGCCTAACAAGCTTCCTTCGGTGGTGAGCTCCCTCGGCGTGACAAGATCTTTTTGGTGACGAGCTCCTCGGCGTGACAAGCTTGCTTCAGTGGTGAATTCCCTCGGCGTGACAAGATCTCTTTGGTGACGAGCTCCTCGGCGTGACAAGATCTCTTTCAGTGGTGAGCTCCCTCGGCGTGACAAGCTTTCTTCGGTGGTGGGCTCCTCGCGGTGACAGGCTTTCTTTGGTGGTTGCTTCCTCGCAGTGACGGGCTCCTCGGCGCGATGACGTGCTACGTCGTCTGGGCGACCAGATTCGAGTGGCCGCCTTCGAAGGGCCGTATCTTCTTGCTCGGGTGTCAGATTCGTGCATTGTTTATAACCAGTCGAAGCTTGATATGGTAGCTAAGAATCCATGCAACCAGTTTCTCCAGATTCTGATTCGTTCGTCGACAAGGTGATGAGTGACGTCCCATTTCAAGCGCGACGAGTGGTCGGCTTATGCCGTAGTTTTATCGACGTCCCGTTTCCAGTGCGACGAGTGGTCGGCTTACGCGGTAGTATTATCGATGTCCCGTTTTGAGTGCGACGAGTGGTCGGCTTACGCAGTAGTCTTATCGACGTCCCGTTTCGAGTGCGACGAGTGGTCAGCTTACGCGGTAGTCTTATCGATGTACCATTTCGAGTGCGACGAGAGGTCTTCTTATGCGATAGTCTTATCGACGTCCCGTTTCGTGTATGACCAAGTGGTCGGCTTATGCGGTAGGTTTTTGCTTCCTCTCCGATAGTAGCGAATGACCGGCTTCAGCGCTCAATCTTCCGACGCCCATAACTCTCGTCTCGAGCGTCTGATATGAGCGAATTATCTTTCAGATCAAAGCTCGAGAAATAATCTTCAAGAAACGTTATTGAACAGAAGATAATATTAAGCAGCGAGGAGGATAGGATCCAAGGAGCGACGGGCGATGGGAGGCGTCGACCATCTTCGGTTGTTAATCTTCTGACGCCTATAAGTCTCATCTCGAGCGTCCGATATGGGCAAATGACCTATCAAATCGAAGCTCAAGAAATTAACTTTAAGAAAGATTAAAAATCACGCAGAAATAGTAAACGATGACAAGGATATGATCCGAGGAGTAACGAGCGATGGGAGGCATCGACCATCTTTAGCGGTCAATCTTCCGTTGCCTATAACTATCATCTCGAGCGTCCGATTGTTGGATAATTGGATCTGCTCTAATACCAAATGTTGGGAATCACGTCTCGAATCCTTTGAATATTATCGCGAAATGTGCCATCGAACCGTCCGGGTAACATTTAAAAATTATTTTAAAGCGGAAAACTTGTTAACTGAACAACGGTTCGAACATCTATGACAAGATCTGATAAATATTAGGCAATTTAATATTCATAAATCATTATTAATAATCTAGTCTATAGGAAATAAATAGAATGCAGTAAATGGTTGCATTTATGAACTCAATGCATCAGGCCGTACCTCAGTTGATGACTTCCGGCTGCGCGTTCTTAACTTGGCAGGGCTTCGTCAGTGCTGAGGGAAACACCCGTGATCTTCCGGGATATTCTCTTTGATTCCTCGTACCGAAGCGCGGGCTTCGCCGGCAGGACTCCGTCGCCAATTTTAACTGATGGTTCTTTTAAAGCTTCCGGAGAACTAAATCTCTTAAGTCGAACCAGAAAAGGAGATCAGTAGCAAAAAAATCGCAGACTCTAAGGGAGAGAGAGAGAGAGATCGAATTTTTGCTCTGGGGAAGGTGTAAAAATGTGTAGAATGAGCTCCCTATTTATAGGCTCAGACTGTAACCAAATTAGAGAAATTCTCTCCCTAATTTTTGAATTCTATATGATTAAATATAATTAATTATTTCAATCTAATGGTCTAGATTTAATCTTATCTAAACCCAAGACATATAATTAATTAGAGATTTAATTAAATAAGAAAGACTAGGATAAAATCAAATTGAATATTATCCTCTTAGCTTGAATTCGAATATATATATATATATAATTAACTTCAAAAATTAAATATCTAGATCTAACTGTTGAGATAAATCTCAAACTGATCTATTGGATCACAGTAATTCAGGATAAAATCAAATACCCTAAGACTTTGTAGAAGCCGTAATTCGATTTTATCCTTATCAATTATTTAAAAAATATATAATTAATTAGACAAAATTCGAAAACCCTAAGCTTGTTCACCAACCTATCAATTTCGAAATATATTTAGTGTTAAAATCAATTACCTTAATCCAACGGTTGATATTAAATCCTAACCGATCCAATAGATTAAATTAATTTTAGGGTTTTTCTCAAATACCAAAACATTTGGTACTTATGCCGCAACTATTGAAAGACCAAGTCTATTCAACAACGTCTAGAATCTGTTCCACATTCCATGCAGCCCATTCGATATAAATATATATATATATATATATACATATATTTATTTATTTATTAATATAAATCTATTAATTATTAATAAGATATTAATAATTAAATCTAAATAATTAAATTATATTAATATCTACTAATCTCAATATCACACATTCAAATGTCATGGTGCCACACCATCATTTAAATTCGTTACATGTGATTTAATCTCATAGTTTACAGAAACGATCACAAATTTAGAAATTCTCTAAATCACAAACCGTACGTCGAAACGACTCGGTTCCAAAAGTAAAGTTTCTTAGAATTTAATTTCCAACAATTTTCATGTTGCAGAAAATCCAAATTCTACTTTATTTTATCAGTTAATTTCGGTTACCAAGATATGGTACTTTTGCCAAACTACTGATAAAACTATCTGATGTCTGTCACAGACTTCAGTTTTATAAGTCTTGCCAAATGATCTAAAACATCTCAAAAATATTTTTATCACGTACGTATCATCCGTTAAGGAGCTATCGTGGGGACCATGGACCCATATCACTTAAGCTCCAACGAACTGCTAGGGTGTTCGTCAAACCTCAGTGTTATTCCACTATAAACCCGAGGCTGCACTCTTTAGTGATACAGTATATATTATTCCCTTAATTACAGAAGGGTGTCCATTGATACAATCAAATTCGGGTTATTGATCTTTCACTTGATGATCCACACATGAGCAGGCGGTTTCTACCGTTATGCCCCTCATTGCATTTTCATCTTTGACTCAGTCAGTAATATCATGAGTAGTAACCCACTTATGGCTTCGATTCATAAGTTGCTTACGCGTACCTCTCACTTCTCACCACCGACAACCAAGGGAATCATCTTGACTCTGAAGAGAGTTGTGTGATGCCCATGTCTATGACCAAACTACCCTTACTGCTGACTATCATGTTCCAAAAATAATAGTGTTGGGAACAACGGTAATATTGTGCGCTTTAACCGTTAAATCAAAGAACAATCAAGCCAACAACTCAGACTCAAGATCACTCAGGACTTAGATCGAATATCCATTTGATCATCTACTAGTGACTCAAGTCCAAGTTATAAGTGACAGCCTAATATAATAACTTTCGGAGTTTAAGTCAGGTCCAGTCCAGTATGAAGACACTTCATACTTAATGCACTTCTAGTGAGTGTGACACACACTTAATACAAAATAGGATTATATCACTTATTCACATTAATGACCTTATACGATTAATGGGCTCCCACCTAGTTAATCAAGTCAATGACATTTTAAGTTCATTTATTATGATTATTAATTCTTCCTCACATTAACTCGGTTGTGATAATAATAACATAATTGCATATTTTATGACCTAAGGAACAAACATTCTATTTTAATCTACCAGAAACTATAATAAGATTAACATAATAAGCACCATCTTTTATTCAACGACTTTTCATAATCTTTTACAAACGGAATAAAACAGCTTGTTTAAGGACACATGTTTAACACTGATATGGGGAAATGACCTATCAAATCAAAGCGCAAGAAATTAACTTTAAGAAATCTTAAGAATCACGCAGAAATAATAAACAGTGAGGAGGATATGATCCGAGGAGCAACGAGCAAAGGGAGGCGTCGACCATCGGCGTCGACCATCTTCGCCGGTCAATCTTCCGACGCCTATAACTTTCATCTCGAGCGTCCGGTATGGGCAAATGACCTATCAAATCGAAGCTCAAGAAATTATGTTTAAGAAAGATTAAAAATCACGCCGAAATTGTAAACAACAACCAGGATATGATCCAAGGAGCGACGAGCGACGGGAGGCGTCGACCATCTTCGGCAGTCAATCTTCTGACGCCTATAACTCTCATCTCGAGCATCCGATATGAGCAAATGACCTATCAAATCGAAGCTCTAGACGAGGCCTATAAGATAATGTAGGAAAAATGCAATTTTATTTATAGAAGGCGAAGAGGAGATCGGTGGGCAGTGCCTTTGGTTGTTGTTTATCACTAAAACACTTCTTCATCGGATTTTCCTTTTGCTCCAAGACTTGCAGTATCTCCGCCGGACTTTGGACGCGCTGTTCGCTTTAATTCTCTCATAAAACGCGTGATTTAGTTGCGCGATGAGAAGCACCTGAGCCCCTGGGTGGGCGCCAAACTGTTGAGGCGAAAAATCACCCCAACAATCACGGATGTTGTATCCGTTTTTAGATTACCTCAAGGCTCGGGACTTTCCGTTAAAACTAAACACGCTGTCCAAGAGATGAAAATATGAGCAATTTCCTTTGAATTTCTCTTCTTCTTTCTTACAAAAATCTTCCTTCCTTAAATCCAAAAAATGGATGCATCTATCTGCATTACAAGCATTGAACTTCCTCTCATCAGTGAGGTATGGCATAGTGTATGGCCTAAAAAGGAGAGGTATGACCTAGGGTATGGCCTGAAAAGCTATCTAATCTATCCTATCATAGTCAAGCAAACTTGCTTGCTTTATGGTGTAAGGATCAATACTTAGGTACTTATGCCACAATAAAGGGATTACCAAATCCGACCTCAACAATTAGTATTATAAAGATCTTATAGGAAAAAAATGTTAAATTTTCTACCTATATAGCATACTGTTCTCATTTATTTGTTTCAAGACTCATTTGTTAAATACACTAAACAAAAATGATGGGTGCTGATGAGGCCAACAAACAAACGGTGGCGTTTTTCGAGTTTTCGAGAGGCGCACGCGAAGGGTTCGATTTTGACTGGGCGTAACTTTTTACTTATTTTCGGGATTTAGAATTATAAGGCTCGAAATAAATAAAAAATATCTATCATGACATATTTTGCAATTTAGATTTATTTCGAGTACTTTTAATTTTATACTCATTCAATTTTTAAGGTCTTCACGGTGAAATTTTTTTTAGGTTTCAATTGATTAAAGAAGCACTGTTTGCATTACTCTAAATATATGTTTGCTCAAGAGAATTCAATTTTATGCTTGAATTAGGTATTTAAATTCATCAAATTAAAACACTTTGAAAAGATCTCGATCGTCCTCACGAATTAGCAATCGAGATATATTAGTGTTTTCCGATATATGAAATATACATAAAATAATAAATATTAAATAAAGAAAATCTCGAGCCCGGATAAAAATTAAAAAAAAAATATAGAAAAAAATATGCCGCCACGTGGTAGATAAAGTGCCATATGATATGGCCACGCGGCGATGGCCTAACGACCACTTAATGATGGATGGATGGATGGATGGATGGAAAAATAGATCAACTCCCTAAAACGTTTTTTGGATACTTTTGCCATCAGTTTTTTTTAGGACACGTGTACCATAATTTAAGTACTTTTGCCATCATTAACACTACAATATATTATTATTAGATATGATTCAGTTGAGAATCTGTTATAATTTTACAGATTGAAATCTTTGATCATAAATGCAAAACAAAAGGTTTAGCGTATTTAACATTAAAACATGTCATATTTATCTTCATATGTTTCCAAATAGTTCTTGTAATTGAATAACTGAAAACGACAATTGAAACAAAACGACACCGCAGTTACACGGACGCTAAACACTGTACACACTCCAAGAAACGTAGGTTTCAGCAACTAAATTTTTAGAGACAACAATAAAATTGTTTCTAAGTGTCTATTATCACACGAAAATATAACTAAGATTTATTTTGATTTATTTTAATTCAATTTAATTGTTGTTTCACCTTTAGGGACAATTTGTTGACTCTAAGGATCGACACAATATTGGCGCGCGTTCTTTCCCGCGAACCCAGAATGAGTCCTATTTATTTTTATTTATTTTATTTATTTTTAATATAACTAATAAATAGATTTTAATAAATAAGTTTTAAAAGACGATGTTAATAGTCCCTAATCCCTATTCTTCAGCAAAAAAAAAAAGGCGGCAGCGGGAGTGGTTATATTTTTCAGAAAATCTTTAATCAAAAATCCTAAATTTCAGTCCCCCACAACTCCACCCACAACTCGACGCCCTCGACTCTCTCACACAATAGAAAGCTCTGCATTGAAAGGAAAAAAAAAAGAGAACGAAGGAACGAACGCCCTCATCTGAAATTGGAGGTACGCACAATAATGACCCACGGCGTCGGCATTGCCGAAACGACCGGAAAACCTTTATCCATTCACTCTCCCTCTGTTCTCTGATTTTTTTATTTTATTTTTTATAGGTGGTTTCGGAAAGCTCTGCCGACTTCATCCCGAGTTCTTTCTCCACGGAGCTTGCTTCGTCTCAGTCAGGTCCGATTTTGTATTTGAAATCAATTTCTCAGGTGATGACTAATTCTTAATGTCTTGAATTGGGAAATTAAATTGAATTCTTGTTGTATTGAATTGTTTATAATGGAATTTAATCTTTCAAGGCTGTGATGATTTAATAATTTATAGAATAGGATTGTAATATATATTTGCTTATTTGATTACTATTTGAGAGTATGATTCAGTGTTGTATCTTTCAATCTAGTTTTCAATCGCTGCTCGTCCATCCTTGCCTCACGCTCACCCTCCACGATCGTCGTTCTCAAACAAACTCTCATTAAATCATAAGCGATTTGTATCTTTGACGGTATAATTCTAGTGATTTTTTTTCTCTGATTTCTATTACTAATATGAGATTATGATTCGATGTTGTATCTTTTACTCTAGTTTTCTATCGCTGCTCGTCCACCCCTGCCTCGCGCTTATCTTCTCAGCTCACCGTTCGCAAACAAAACCTCGTTAAATCGTAAGTTATTTGTATCTGTAATGACAAAAATACCACTGATTTTTTTTTCCCTCTAATTACAGTATTTGATTTCTACCTCTATTTTTGTTTCCCTCTGATTTGTATTAATGGGGCTAATCATGTCAATTTGATTACCTTATACCATTGTGAAGCCAATATATATGTTTTAATATATTACCAGGAAATGCATGATTGCATTAGGAATACAGTCTTCGATGTTCTTCCTCACGATATCGTAGTATGATTTGAGTAGCAGTTTTGTGATCGTGATCTCAATATATAGACTCCTTCTCTGAGTGGGTTTCTTAAGGCCTTAAAATAGTTGGAGGCTACACAGGAACACACATGATAGGATTCAATATTTTCATATTCAAAGAGACAAACATTAGCCAAGTTCTGAGTAAATTCTTGCTCTTGTTTTTTTTTTCTTTCAGTTTCACCGACTTCCATACCGAGATGATTCGCCGCCAAATTCATCTCAAGTCATGTTTGATTCGGCGTGGTCGAACTACTTGAACCGGAGACATCGTCTTCTACATTGTCATTAGCCACGAACAAAAGGTACATTGGTTTTTTATTAAACTTTATTCAATCTTTTATGACTCATTATCTAATATTTGCTACTGCAATTAACTGTTGATGATTAATAACTTATAGAATTAGGGGCTATAACTTATTTGGCTGATATGGCTTATATGATTTGATTAATAACTCATAAATCATTGTTATCATAAAAATAAACCAATTATAATTTGTGTAATTACATTTTTGTGAAATAGTTATGCCGATCGATAAGAGTTGGATTTACGAACGCCAACGTAAGTCTCCCGGGTTTTGGAAAGGGCTCGACGAGTTTATTAAAATTGCTGAACTGCATGTAGATAGTCAGGGAAAAACTAGATGTCCATGTATGAATTGTCTAAATATGTTGAGTCAGGACCCCGATCAGGTACATGGTCACATATGTAGATACGGATTTAATGAGAGATATGTAGATACGGACTTACCACCTTTGACTTTGTTGAGCTTGAATGCTAAGAATACCTTTATTCATTGTCCACTGATTATCCAGAGTTCTCATTATTGGTATGTTTTTTTAATTACTTTTACATAATTAAATTTCATTTTTTGTTTTTAGATTGTGAATTAAATCTAGCTTTCATACAATACAATAGAAGATTTACTTTGGAGGATTATCAAGTGGTTATGCTATTATTTTTGTAGTATAGTTATGTCTGCTAATGTTGCGCAATCTCACGGGGGAGATGGCGGTTCAGATCCACCGAGAGGTCCTTTTAGAGTTCCTGCTCCATGCGAGTCACGTAAGAAATTGCAGATTTTTGTTCGTATTGTAAGCATCTTATTATTAATACTTTATCTTTAAAATCCAGGAAAATCAACAAAGACAAGATCTAACAGTAGATCGATAAATCTTTTTCTATCGACTAGAGACAAGGACAACAAGTATCTTCCCATTATATTTAGCCAAATCAATGGACGATATTATCCAGTTGGTCCAAATGCGGAGATGTTTACCAGGTATATAGCAAATCTTGTTGGTTCTTCCATTCCTCCATGCTATCCAAGCTGGAAACGAGTTCCTGATGAGTATAAGATGGGAATATTGCCTAAAATTGCGGTAAGTTTTTTTCTTTTCTGTTTTCTTATTTGATTTGTTTTGAAATAATCGAATACTAATCTTATTAATTTGATTAACAGGATCTCTTTATTCTAGATCAGTCACTTCCAGAGTGGAATGCTATTGCACAAGATATTGATAAAATATGCTCGGATCGCTATAGAGGAAGAAAACATAAACGGAAAACATACTTCAAAAGCATAGGTGGATATGAAAATCCGGAAAATGCAAAGAGACGCCCACCAAAAGATATGGCCGCTGAAATTTGGAGCAGGAGTGTGGATTTTTGGACCACTCCAAAAAATAAAAAGAGAGCAGAACAGAACATGCAAAATCGGAATAAACAAAAATATCCAAGTCTCCAAGGATCGAAGACAATTGCTGCTACTAGACACGCAAATGTAAGTAAAAAGTTATACTTTTAATTATTATTGAACACATTCATAGAAATTGACCATGTTAATCTTGAACTCATTTTAGATTTGTAATTTGACAGTTCAGTGTATTAGATTCATAAGATATTAGAATCATATTACATGTTTAATATTTTTTATGCAGAGAAATCTGGAAACCGACGAACTACCAAGCATGATTGATACTTGGCATGCTTTGCATTACAGGCCCGATATTGGATTTGTCAACCTTGCGGTTAGAGATGACTATGTAAGTAATTTATTGTAATATAATAACTTAATAATCTAAAAGTTAAATTATAACACTTTGTTTCCAAATTGTAGGAAAAGTTAGTTACGGAGAGGGACACACAAACGCAAATTAATTCTTCCGCATCGGATGGGAGTTCGTCAGTTGATGAAATGGAAGTAATGACGAAAGTGCTTGGTGATCACCGAGGCTACAACCGTGGTCGTGGACGCAATTTGGCAGCGACACCATCTTTTTCATCGCAGCCACCTTCGGGGTTTATTCCAACTAATGTAGTTATGTCGCTACTTGAGAATGTCAACAACACATTGCAACAACAAAACAACCGCATTGAGCAACTTTCTCAGAACCAGACAACTTCAACATCAAATATGCAACTTGGAGACTTTGCAAGGCCATCTCTTGATCTTGACACGATTGTTCAAGCGTTGACAGGTCAACAAGTTGGAGCAAAAGACATGGCGACTTCGCAGCGTCAAAGAGATGATGGTGATGATGATGGCGATGATGATAGTGATGATGATATTTACGAGCATTAGAGTTATTGTTAGATGTTATGAGCTTATTACTGTATTTGGCATATTTACTTTGTTGACTTATTGCATTGATATTTTATTTTCTTTATAAAATCATATGAATTGATTGCATTATTTGTGTATTTGTTTGAGTAAAAAAAAAAATTAATTTTCAAATTATTAAAAAAACGAAAAATTAAATAATTATTTTTTAATAATATAAAGTATAAACTACAACGATCAGTGTTATAGCATTAGGGACAATTTTTTTTTTTTTTTTTGTTCCTAAATATGAAGCAACGAATCTAATTTTTAACTATAGCAACAGGGACAATTTTTTTTGTTCCTAAACATCAACGTGTGAAATTCAAATGGGTGTTTTAGGGACAATAAAATTGTCACTGTAGATTTTGATTTAGCAACAAGACATATATTGTCTCTAAAAATACTATCAAACACAAAGCTTTAGATGCAAATATTTAGACACGATTTTTTGTCCCTATTACTATTAGAGACAAATAGTTGTGCTTCAGTGACAAATTAAATTGTCTCAATTAAACGTATTTCTTGTAGTGACACTCGCCGCGGAGGACCGTCAGCGTCACGAGACGGAATGCCGTCGTCTCTTCTGGAAAGGGAACCTGGTGTCACACCCGGGCTTGGCCCCGACGGGCCTGACGGCACCGCCAAGGCGGAAGAGGCTGTTGAGCTTCTTGGCGAAGGACTTGAAGAGCTTGTTGGCCGGGTGGGACCGCACGAGCTCCTGCCTCATCGACACGTGGTCCTTCTCGAGGTCAGTGAGGCGCATCCGCATGCGCGCCACCTCCAGCTTCAGCTCGCGGTTCTCGCGCCGAACCGACGCATAGTTGTCGCGCGGGGAGATGGCGCCGCTCCCAGCCCCGCTGCCCGACCGCTGCGGGAACGGCCCGTTGGCGGCCCCGAAGAAGAAGTGGGAGTGGCCGCCGCCGTTCATGGCGTTGCGCAGCCGGATCTGCTCGAAGTAGAGCACCTGCACCGCCATCTGCACAGGGAGCCGCTCGTTCTGCGCCGCGTGGCTGCACGCCTCTTGCGAGAGCTTCTGACAGTCGATCGTTTTGCACAGACGGTACCGCTCCGACTCCTTGATGTTTGGGTGGACCTGATCATCAAATTCCGAATGAATTTTAAAATCGAAAGCCGCACCGTTGATGTAAATTCAATGTTTAACGATTGTTGTAAATTACATGACGCACGATGCACTTATATTTCAAGCAATAAAATATACGTATACATCACCTTGTCCCTTTCAACCGATGAAAACCGCAACTCGTATCATATAGCAGAAAATAGTAGCAATTTTAACCGCATTTATCGGTTTTTAATTATAAACAAAAAAAAAATCACCTAAAAATTAAGAATAGTATTGAGTTTTAAATTTTGTGCCAAAAACTCGAGGGTGAAGTACCTTGAGGAAGATGTCGACGGCTCTGTACAGCCCGTCGCTGAGGAGCCTGGCGTGGTCCGGCAGAAGCTCGGCGAGCACGGTGAACTTGGCCGCCGTCAGATTGGAATCCATGGCCACCTCCGCCAGATAGTTGTCCAGAAGCTTCGACACCTTTAGGATGGCGCTCTGCTTCGGCATGTCGAAATCGTACATCTCGCTCTCGTCTCTCAGCACGGTGCTGCTCTCGACCTCCTCCTCCTCGTCCTCGTCCTCCTCCAGGTTCAGGAACGTCGAGAAGATCCTCACCGCGGCGTCGATGTCATAGATCAGATTCGCCCCCCGCGAATTCGCCACCGGAATCAGCACGTCCTCCAGAATCGCCTGGTCCAGTTGGAGCCCGATTCGCCGCTCCAGGTCCGACCGGCACGAGCTGGTCGCCGAGCAAGCGATCGCCGTCTTCAGCAAGCTCGAGAGGAACGCCATGGGAACGGAGCTCTTCCGCGACTGCGTCGGGAGAAGGTTCACCATCGCCTCCACAACGACCCTCTGCTTCTTGTGCAGGTCCGGATCCGCCATTGTTAGGGCTTGGAGCGAGCTGTGCGCGTAGTTCATCAGGATCTTGCTGATCATGTCCTGCTTCAAGCCTTTCGTTTTCAAGACTGTGAGAACTCTCTGGAAGAAATCCAGGTTGAGAACGGCGAGCGATTTCCCCCACCAGTTCGCCGGGGTTTCGGGTTCGGTGACGGGCTTCGTACCGAAGCCGTGGTCGAGCTTCTGCAGTCCTGAGGCGAGCTGTTCTTTGCAAGCGGTGCCGGCGACTGCGTTTACGAGCCGGCTGACGAGGCCGACCTCGTCGGCGACCGGCAGGAGATTCTCGCAACGGTGGAGGACGGAAATGGAATTCGCGATGCTCGGGAGCACAGCGTCAGTGAGGTAGGCCTCGGTCCGGGCCTCGAGATTCTTTTCGGCGAAATCCTCCGACATCTCGAGGTGGTGCGCGGCGCAGCGGAGCGTGGCGACATTGGCGTGTGTGATCTCGACGCTCACGCCGTAGCAAAACTTTGCCGCGAGCTCAAATGCCCCAGCGCCGCCGGGTACCGACGGGAGGGTTATCCTCGAGATCTTTGCGTCTTTCGCTTCCATTACAAGTTTTCGGATCCGACCGCTTCGCGAAACCAGAGGGAACTGCACAGCAAAACACAACCATAGATTGAGTATTTGAATTTATATACATTCAATTTTATAAATTTGTTCTTAACTAAAGTAGTATGTTTTCAAAAAATAAGAAAGGATTGCCCAAAATAAATACAATCTTAGTTTGAATTTCGTGTCTATAAGATTAGTTCCGGTGACATTGTCAAAAACTAAAAGATGACACTCTCCTGTAATGATAATAAATAAATAAAAATAAACTTGAATTCTGCTTCGTAGAATTTATGTAAGATTAACTCGGGTGATTGTAAATGCATATTGTAAAAAAACACGCACTTAACAAATTAGTCATCTTAGGTAATAAAATAGCTTTACTGCTTCTTTGATTTCTCTTACCTTGTGAAGCGAAAAGCTCGAAGTTCCGACTTCAACGGTGAGATCACTAGACACGTCGGAAATCGGCCTGCGAAAGAGGAAGCAGAGATGAGGCAAGGTTGCAAAGAGACGGAGATCAACAAGCAAAAGAAATCCATACAAATTTGCATGAAGCATCTAATATTCAAAGAATGAAATTGAATGTTGTAAATGTAGCTCCAAGCTCCAACAAACTCAGAAATACTTGTTGTGGGCACTATGATCCTCCTAGTTTTATAAATGGACATGATGACCCAATAAATCAATAATTGGAAAAAATAAGTGAAGTGGAGTGAAGTGAAGCAAAGCAAGCAGAGAGGATAGGCCCTCTATAATGGTAAAAATAAGGAGAATATTCAATATTATTCTAGTAAATTCACAAATACAAGTTATATCTTGTGAATAATTTGGGTCCCTTTAGGGTTTGAGAAAAAGATGTTTGTGATTGTACCTTGGTATTCCAATTGAAAGCTACTGGTATTGGCATACTCTGTCACTAGTTTTACAAATTATTGATAAGCAGGGCCAACACTTTTGGTATTATAGCCGAGGTAATTTCCTAATATATTCTACTTTCAAGAAATCCAAAAATAAATCAGGTTTCTTTTTTTTTTTTTTTTTTTAAAAGATTTTTAGATAGTTGCACGAGTATTTGGCGAGTACTCTTTTTTATTTCGTGTAGCAAAATGTGGGAAAAGTTGATTGATTCCATTCATGAATTGGTATTTACACACTAAGATAAGAAACTAGAAATAACGGCATAAGTACCACTAATCTACAACCTATGATAAACTATACAATATTCTACACTCCCCCTCAAGATGGGTAGTATATGTTATACAACCCAAGCTTGGAACTTAGATCATCAAAAGAACACCGAGGTAGAGCCTTGGTGAGGATATCCGCAATCTGAAGTTTAGAATTGGTATTTACACACTAAGATAAGAAACTAGAAATAACGGCATAAGTACCACAAATCTACAACCTATGATAAACTATACAATATTCTACATTTCGAGTTATTGATAAGTTATCACTAAGCACTACTACAAACTATGGATTACACCACGAATATAAAACCACGGAAGTCAAAATATCAGTTTCAACTACGGAAGTCAAAAAACGTGGTCTAATCCTACAAAATTTAGACTTTACGCCGCGGTTCTTAAAAACCATCGTCGGATTATCATCGATAACTCTCATATCATTTTCGTTAAAAACTTGAAACAACCAAATATATAGAGCGGAAAAAAGAAGAAGAGAAATTACTATTTATGGACAATTTTAAGGTGGTTTTTTCGTCACTTTCTCTTTTTATCTAGATATAAAAGTCTTAACTTGTCCCTTATCACTATATCTTTTCATGCTTATTCATTTCTTATATTATGATAAACTGAATTTTGTAACCTTATCCAATATCCATCGATCAACCCGTTATCAAACGATACGTCTGCGATAATCAGTTATTGGTTAACCGTGGGTCAGTCAATTGAATTGCGTATCCGATCTCAATTTAATTGTCAAGAGATTTGAATTCTCGGATTTCAAAGGGTATTAGCAAGATTAGAGTAGCCTATTGAAGGCGTTGATTTTAAATATAAAGAAAAAGGTATATATTTTTCAACGGAAACCTTCTATCGGCATGACTTTTGTTGAAAATATCTTTGCACTAAACTTTAATTTACTTTTTATCAGATTATTTAAGAATTATGCTGTCTATTTTATATTTAATTTATAAAAATATGAAAAATGAAAACAATGATTTTTAAGATGTGTCAAAGTCAAATTCATGGATTAAGTTAAACGACGATGTTGGAGGGACCTAAATGAAGGGCCTGAATTGGGACATTGGATTTGGATGCAATGCAATACATTAGAAATTGAAATTGAAGGGCAAATCGAATCATCGACAAAAATGGGATCTGATAATAATGACCATGTATAACATAGTCTTTGCACCCTTTGATTGAGACAATTCAACTCCCAACAAAAAATTGCGTCACAATTATTCTTCTCTGCCTTGGGCCAATACCATATAAATAAATATATATATATATATACATAGCATGGTATATTTTAAATTTTTTAATTATTCTAATCAAGTAGTGAAAATCATAAAACTTACGTTTTTTTTTTATTAATTGTACTTTTTATGTCTATTAAAATTGAATCATTTACACTGGTATATTTTATATTCAAACTTTTTTTTTTTTTTTGGATAATTATCATATTAAATATTTCAATTTTAGATATATAGGAGTAAATAGTATAACTTAAATGAAAACACCTAAGACGAATCAATCAAAATCACAAATTTCATGACTTGAATATTTATCGAGCTCATTTAAAGCCTTGAACATCTACAATTATTTTGAAAACCATTAGATACTTCTTTTTTCGTGATTATCTCGTTATTTGTTCGAGATATTGTCTTTTGAATATATTTTTTTCTTATTAATTTCCAAAACTAAATATAGTGAATTAGCATATTCTCTAAACTCGTTACTGTACTAATTTTCTCTCTAAACGTTGGATTATGCCAAAAAAAAATTATTTCCGTTATTTTTATTAAAATATAAGACAAATTTATATTCTTTTCTTAAAAAAATAATAAAAAAATAAACACATATATAATACGATATGAGTTATATTTACCCTTCCCAACTCGACTAAAATTTGCAAATATTTATTACTAATTCATTCTTCAAAACCAAAAATAAAAACTTCTGGTTGAAGAGATGATTCTCACACTATTAATAAGAAGTTAAAAACACATCAAGAGACTTTCGAGAAATTTGCATATTGGATTAGCAATAATTGAGTAATTGAGAGAGAGAGGTGTTACCATTCGGTGGCATGGCGTATGCTGGAACTTGGACGAAACGACCTTTTTCCTGAAATGCTTGGCTTCAGTTCATTCATTGTCACAACTCCCATTCTATATATATATATATATATGTATATATATAATTATATATCAGCCTTCAAAATCCACTGCATAACCCTCTTTCTCTTAATCTCTGACACCAGACATAAACATCTTCGAAAACAAACGAAACCCAGTCTCTCTCTCTCTCTCTCTCTCTCTCTCTGAGATATGATATGAAAGAAGCCACTCTAATTCAATTCTATATGGAACAAAAGGACTAGAGAAGACTGGTTTTTTTGGTGTGGACACAACAAACTTTATATCATGCGCGCGCTAATACTTCACAAAATAAATAAATAAATAAAGAATTAATTGCGGCATAAGTATCTAATGTTTATATTTTTCATATCACCAAATTCAGTTATTCTCATTAAAATTTCATCGACTTCAGTTAATTTAACAAACTTTCTTCCCGTTCGGAAGTAACATGTGTACAAGACTTAGTGGCACATCTAAAAAATTATGTTAAATTAATTGAAATTTTGGATGAAATTTTGGACAAAATCAAAATAGCCAAGAAAGTAACTTTATCTACGTTTATATTAAAAAAAAAAAAAAACATTAGGTACTTATCTCTATTAATTTTTTAAGTCAATACTTTGTAATTGTACTATTTCCTTTCGACACTTTTCGGTGAAAGGTAAGAAGAAGAAAAATGTTGATTGAAAATAAAAGAATATTATTGCAGGAATTGTGTAGGTTTGCAGTGCTTTTGGGGAGTGTCATCATGAATGGCAAAAAAGCTTGGATTAAAAAAATTAATCTCATAAAATTCTCTCAATTATGTGTAACGCCCACTAAAGCATAGGTTATAATAAGAGTGTGTAGGATTACATGATATAATGAGAGCCACACTACATGGGGATTATTTAAAAATTAAAAAGTTTTTAGTGTGGGGTGTGAAATGTGATAATTTAATTAATTGTTTGGGCCAAAGTTGGTGATTAAAAAAGTTTGGTGCCTTTCCTTTTGCTTGGCTTCTTGCTTAGTGATGAAACATGACAATGTGAGGCTTTTTAGGGTTTGTAAGATTCATGACATTAAGAAACAGGTATTAATTGTATATATACTCAAGAAATAAGCATTTCTTTGTCATGGCAAAATTTAGACCCTTGTTTTGGGGGACATATTGGGGAATATATTTGCTATAACTGTATTAACTAACTCTTCTATAGCATTTATTTCTTCTAGCTCTAGATTGGATTCGATTTCTAGGGCCAAGACTCTTTTTTTCTTGTAATTAACAAAATATTTATAGAATTACACTAGAACCATAGCATTATATATGTATACCGAGGGAATAAATTCCAAAGGTTACATTGCCCTTTTCGCCATCAAAAAAGCGCCTCAGAGACCGTCATTAAATATATCGATTTTGTCCTTAAATTTAACAGAAATGTTTGTTGACCATAATAAAAGTGATCCAGGGATAAACTAATAAAAAAAAACAATTCAAGGAAAAATAGTTGATAAAGTATGACAAGTGTAAAAAGTAAAGCGATAAAAAAAAAAGGGACAATCGGAAAACTAGTATTAAATTTTAGGGACAAATTGATATTAAAAAAAATGGGACAATCATATAATATATTTATGTAATATATTTTATGCAAATATTAGTTATATATTTATTCTAAATACCAATATAATCCAAACACATACATTGTTAGTAATATTCGAACTTGTTTTATCCAGTATAGATGGTGTTTGTTTGGGATAAAAGGTGTTGTATGATCTCACACGTAAAGCCATAATACTATATAAGTGAGCAAAATATTACGACCCCATATATAGGGTTAATTGCGGCAAAAATACCCAACCTTTGGTCAAATTCTCTGCTGTGTATACAACCTCTGTAAATGGCGGCAAAAATGCCCAAACTTAGCATTTGGGAGTTGACCGAGAAAACCTATCTATGTGGCAATCAGCCTTTGCCACGTGGCATGCCACTGGCACTTGGCCGCCACGTGGCATGCCACGTAATTATTATTTTTTAAATATTTTAAAAAAAAATATTTTTATTAAATTATTTAAAAAATATTTAAAAAAAAAACTTTTTAATTTTTTTTAAAAATAAAATTATTTTTCCATAATAACCAATAATGAATATTTAAATTTAAATATTCATTATTGTTTTTTATTATTAAATATAACTATTCATTTTAGAAAAGTGGATCAAACGAAATAAATAAAGAAAAAAATCCCCGTTCACGGTTCATTCAAGCTCCGCCTCCAATCCCGTTCACGGGTGTAACGAAATCGCTTAATATGTTTAATAATAATAACCAATAAGAATCATATGATTATTTAACGAATTTTTTTTAAAAAAAAGAATAATATATAAATAAAAAAACATATTAAACAATTATTATTATTCTAAAATGCAAACACAAAAAAATATCATGCAAACAAACAAAAATAATTTTTCATTAAATATAAATATGACTACTATTTTTTTTTTTTTGAATAAGTGGTGTGTATTTAATTATGTCTTGACTTTTTAAACATTATGTATGTGTTTATTAGTTATTATTATTAAACATATTAAACAATTTTATTCGACGCGTGAACCGGATCGGAAACGGAGTTCAAGTGAACTGTGACCGGTGAAAATTACTTCGTTCTACCCACTTTTTGAAAAATAAAATAATTATAACCAATAATGAATATTTAAATTTAAATATTCATTATTTTTTATTATTGAAAAATAATTATTAAAAATAAAAAAAAATTTGTTTAAATTTTTTTTTTAAAATTATTTAATAAAATAATAATTACATTGCATGCCACGTGGCGGCCAAGTGCCATGTGGCATGCCACGTGGCAAAGGCTGATTGCCACATAGATAGATTTTCTCGGTCAACTCCCAAATGCTAAGTTTGGGTACTTTTGCCGCCATTTACGGAGGTTGTATACACAGCAGAGAATTTGACCAAAGGTTGGGTATTTTTGCCGCAATTAACCCCCATATATAAGGTCGGATCCGGTCGGATCCATCTTTAACAATTCATGGGCTCAACTAGGAAAGAAGCAACTAGCGGGGAGAATCATTCGGCGACGACGGCCGTAAAATCAATGATCGACGAGAAGAGTCGATGACGACGGCCGGTCGCGAGGCCGTAAGTCGGCGCGAGGAGCCAAAAACAACGACGACAAGGAGCAGGCCGAAGCCTCACGAAGGGAGACACCGAGCGTCGACGAGAGGCGTCGACAGCAGAGCGGGCGGCGCCGAATGACAACTGACGTGATGCGCATTTAATGAAACCCATACTGATCCCACCTACCTAGCGTGGTCGACTCCTCGAAACCATGCAAAGCATGGGTTAACCATGCTTTCCTCAAATCACTCTTAGGGAAGCGAGCGATGGGACACGACAAAGGGCGCGAAATGCGCAAAAGGGGGTTCATGTAAACTCTATAAAAAGCGAGATAAGTCTCATTTGTAAGAGTTCGAAAACCTAGAGAGAGAAACCCATGTACTTACAAGAATATCAATATACAAGTACATATTTCATCACATTGACGCCATCTTTGAGTGTTCTTAGCTATTAAACGGGAAAAACCGAACCTCTTTCTTTAAAAACAAGGGTTAAACCTTGTGACCGTTGAGAGTACGAAACGCCCTCAATAATAAACTCTAAAAATAAGAAAACCAAATAATAATATTCATTTCTTTCTTTTTGAGTGGATATAAAAAGCGTAAGCCAAACTCAAGGCCATTATATGCATTAAAAAGACTATTTAAATGATGGCCACAAATCATAGCTACACATTTTAAGATATATATATATATATATAATCTAGACTATAATATAATTAGCTTTAGGGATTAGGGTTTGATAAGCATATACAAATATGCTCATTAAAGTGAATCGACTGTTGGACTAATCATGGGTTCATCTCTGTGACTTACTGTTTGGCTATCATTTCATGGCCTAATCACTTTCTTTTCCTAATCAATTAATAAACTAATTAACAAAAAATTGCTTTTTTAGACTCTTTATTTTTATTTTTTGCAAAAATTATATTTTTTTATTTTGAAAAACAACCAAAATATATCATCTAAATGTAATTTAACAAAATCACCCTCTATTTTTTTAACTTTTTATTAACATCAATTTAAAATTCCTAGTGTTGACAGGGTGGTATGTTAGTTTTGTCAATAATATATTCTTGTAAAAAATAAAATTAGAGGATACGTAAAAATAAATTTTCTAAAATTATGAATAAAGGCTAATTTTGGATTAAACAAATAAAATGTTGGGACAGCGCATACGAATGAAACTAATAATGTACACTTTGAGGGTATGTTTTGGTTATTTTTATAAATACAAAAAATATTTTTGATATTAAAAATTTAAATAAAGAGTATATATATATATATATATATATATATGAGAGAGAGAGAAGATCCCATTAGTTAATTAGTTCTTTAATATATAATTATGTATTTGGCCTATAAAAGATGGATTTTCCACATTTATTATACTCTTGCTTTCTTTGCTTCAGTTAGTACTACTGCTACTAACAGCTGAGCTTTGCTGCCATATAAGAAAGGTTATGATCATCAAATTATTTTATATTATTTTTTGCAAAATATTATTATTCTTTAACACTTGTCAAATTGTTCTCTATGTTACAGCATTAATGTCGTTAATTTATTCAATCTGCTGCAAAAGCCAGCAAGGATAAACTATTTTCTGTGAAATTATGTGTACATCATATTTTATTCAATTAGCAAACGACAAAACTCTTCTATAGTTCATGCACGCGAAGAAATTAATCAATAAATTTTTCTTTAATGGAGTACTAATTTCATTTTAACAAGAAAGAATTGGCTAAAAGACTTTATCTGAAATGTCGTTTCGCTCGGTACCCTCGTTATAATATTTTATTTCTTTTACATTTATTTTTTCTCTAATAAATACAAATGTCGAGTTACCATTTATTTTTTACCCAGTATTTTACGAAATTACTAATTTGCCCTTTGGTAGTTGAGCGGTTTATTTATTACATTTTCTTTTAGGTTTTTTTTTTTCAAACATATTCTCGCTTTCTCTTTCTCCGTGATTACTTCACTTCGACGCTTTCTATTCCCAAGATCCTCTCTTCCGACTCCGAACGTTTTTCTCTTCTCCATCGTACTCCTCGTTCTTCTGTTCTGTTCATTCTGGTTCGAGAACGACTTTGAGCAATGAGGCTTTCTTCTCTTTGCTTTCCCGACGAAGGACGATCCTTTCAGCGACGAGTTTCTCCGATCATCGTCTTTATCCTCCCCAAAGCCACATAAATGGAGGTAAATGTTTATTCTTTGAGAAACCTATGCTTTGCGAACTGTTTTGACTCGTAATGATGTTAGGGTTTACTTATTTTACATGCAATATATTATACCGTGTGGTTTACGAAGAAGAACGAATGTAGGGTTGGTTATGTATCTATTACAGCAATACCGCTATCTATTTACGCTATGTTCACAGTATACCGCTAGCAGTTCGCCGTTGGTCTGAATATACTGCATTACCGTTATGTTTTTTAGAATTTCCGCTAGCTATCTATTTACACCCCATTGTATATTAGCGATAGCGGTTTACCGTTGCTCTCTATATACATTTTTACTGCTATGTATAATAGAACGTGGTTCACGGATCGTCCAGCGACGGGGGAGCCCGCAACCAGCTTCACCGCCATCGCCGCCGGGGTTTGAAGAAGAGAATGACGACGAGACAGAAGTAGTGGAGAGTGACGTGGAGATGCAAGTGGAGAGTGAGAACGGCGGTGAGGCAAATGGAGAGTCTGAAGGTGAAGATGGTGCGTCTGGGGGTGAGTCAGATGGTGAAGCTGCCGCTGAAGATGGTGAGCCTAGAGGTGAAGATGCTGAGCCAGGCGGTGAGTCAGATGGTGAGCCTGGAGGTGAAGATGCTAAGTCTGGCGGTGACTCGAACTCAGATGGTGTAAATGCTTGTTACCCGGATCTTCTCACGAGCACCGAAGTACCTCGTACGCATGTTCACCCATTGGTTGGATCGCGACACTTCAACGCCGCGGGTATGTGGTATCGGAACATACGACCGGGCCTTTTTTCAGAGGATCATCGACCGTGATGGGTGGCTGCACTGTAGGGTAATAATTCTTCGATGGCAATATTTTTATATTTATTTTATTTTTATATGCTGTTACCAATTCATTGATATTAAATGCAGATCATCGACGAGATCACTTACGGGCTCCGTAAGCGACTAGAAACTTTTCCCGGGAGTATTCCCAATTCTAGTTCAATCGCTGTTGTCGATACTTCCTTCATGGCCCAACTGACTATCATTGCTGGGAACATCAGTAGCGGTGCACTGGAAGAAGGTGATTTTGGGTCTGTAGAATGGGTATCAGGAGACGAACCAAGGTTTTACGGCAGAGCGTGGGCATACGTGGACAAGTTGTACTTCCCGATCTAGTTTGACGGTCAATGGATAGCATGCAGAGCCGATTTCGAAACAGCGCAGTTTAACCTCTTTGTTCCCAAGTCGAACTACGTTAGTGAAAATATGATGTCAAATATCTTGCAGGATCTAGAACTGTACTTCCCTTGGATTTTGGAAGCGTCAAACTTGACTGCATTACCCCGGCATGCACATCTCAAGAACCGACGTTGGACATGGAGGTGCACCTCAAGCCCAGAAGTGACCCAGCCTGTCGACTTTGGAATATTTGCTATGAAGTTCATAGAACTAGACATGGCCGGCAACTCCCATTTCTCGATGGTTGACCGTTTAGTACCTTTAGCCCGGTCCCGATACGCGATGGAAATCTGGTCGAATTGGTCGTTTTGACTTTAAAACTATGTTTATAAGCTCTGTAATATTTTGACTACGTTTTTTTACCTATTTTGTTTGGACGAGTATGTGGTAACTATGCTTATTACTTTGGACGAGTATGTTCTGTATTCACCTTGTTTAATTACGATGTATGAGTATGTTTATATTTTTTAATTCACTTGTTTTGCCAATCTGTATAACATATTTATCAATCCCCCAGTGTTATCACTAGGTTCATTCTCAGATACTGCTACCTCTAGTAAAATGATATAGCCGCTGTGATACTGCTATTACCAAGTGTGCGTCTACCGCTATACATTCGAGATAATATAGTTTTTTATTAACTTTAACGAAAAGTGTGTCAGTCCCCAAGTGTTATCACTAGGTTCATTCTCAGATACTATTACCTCTAGTAAAATGATATAGTTGTTGTGATACGGCTATTACCAAGTGTGCGTCTACCGCTATATATTCGAGATAATACACTTAAATTTAAACCGTCAAGCAATAAACAGAAACTTCATATTACTATTTTTTTAACAACCGTTGTTCTACCGCTAACAAAAACTATCTTTTCCCGCTATTACAAAGCGTGATACATACGACATAACTAATACGACATAATTAGGGTACCGCTATACCAAGTTGTTCCGCTAATAATCAAGAAACCTTATAACCGCTATACATAACTAATAAGCAAGAAACCTTATAACCTCTATACATAACTAATATGGGCACGAAATCTTACAACCGCTATACATAACGAATATGCACGAAATAATCAAAATACAGAGACTATGCTCTCCACGTAATCATGGGCGGGCTCAACGTACATGTCATTCTCCGCGCCCCATACATTTCTCCACTAGTACTCCATCACCGGCCGTTCTACTGTCGGAAGCGCGGTTGGATTTTGCTCGAGACGAAGCACTTCGTCCTGCTAGTCAAAGGAAATGAATGTTGATTCAATTTGCCGGGGGTTAATCAGAACCACCCAATAAAGTACCCCGTCCACTGTTACCACGCCCCGTGTCCAATGAAGCTCCCCTGGTAGTGTCAAGGACCCATAGTATCTCCATGCAAGTCCGCTTTTGGAGAACACTTGTGCGCATACGGAAAGCGAATCCTTGGTTGTGCATAGTCGGACAATCTTGTAGTCGTTGATAGTGACGTCATACGTGAAACCTAACACCCCATTGTCATGAAAGATAGGTGAGTAGGGTGCTGGAACGGGAAGCCGCCTCACTTGCCGAGTCGCCGGATTCCAAAGCACAAGTCTTGTCTCATGCGTCCCGAACGACAGGCATATCAAGCCGTTGCAGGAGCCTACTATGTCCAAGTGTTTGTAATTTTCTTCGTAAAGATACGACACATCGATGTCCGTCATCCGTTGGCCAGAGAGCAGCAGTATTACTTGTTGGTAGTCCCGTTTGGAGGCGGCAATCACGAGTGGGCCGTTTCTGGTCTGCTAACGAATTTGATGAGTGTTGATGAACGTCGAGTCACACCCTGATATTCTTGCCAGCCAACGTTTCGAGATGCTCTTTAATCCCATCAGAATTTTTTCCAGCAGTTCAGGTAGGATCTTGTCGAACGCAAGATCTTCGGGAAGGTCCTCTGACGTGCATTCCATTGTAGTTTCTGATAATACAATTTGAGACGCTGACCAAGTGCGGTTAGAAGTTAGAACCATCTTTTTAATAGATACGGACGGACACGTCCTTTCAAATGGCAAATCCGAATTGCGCTTAATTAAAGCGGCTCTTGAGATTTCCCATGACGTAATCATAACCGCTACAGAACTGATCCTGCCTTTTTGTTAAGACGGTTGAGTTGCTTGATGTCTCAGTAACTGCTACGAGCTCTGTCCATACCGCCAGTTGTTACAGTCTTGAGCATAATTAATAAAAATATATATACGTTTGAGATTTCTAATAGTAATCATGATCATAATTAATTACCGCTACAGAACTCAATCAATTACCGCTACAGAACTGATCCTGCCTTTTTGTTATGACGGTTGAGTTGCTTGATGTCTCGGTAACTGCTACGAGCTCTGTCCATAAGTCTCTATATTTATTTCTCTTTTTCCCTGACTAAATCGTCACTACTCTCCACAATGATCCGAGAAAAAAAGGATTCTTCCACTCACTGATGAAGTGATACTGAGTGATATTGCCTGCTTTTATGGCTTTGATGGGGGCCTACTAAAAGCGATATTGCCCGACAAGTTTGATGATGAAGACTGGAAGGAAATTTTGCCCAACAAGGTTCATTTCAAGTACGACCATACCTACAAGCATGACAATGGCCGAACTTACTCGGCATGGAGCCGCGAACACTTAGAGGCGAGGGTGACGTTCCCCCTGGCACCTGAGTATATGGCGATTTTGAAGGTTAATGGTCTGGCCTCATTCCAACTTGTCCCGGAGGGCTACAAGATCATTGCGGCGCTGTATGTCCTCGCATACCACGTCGAATTGCTGCGTCCAACGGAGAACAATATTCCGAGTATGTTTGGATTGAAGGAACTTAGAGGCGGCTTCTACACACTCAAGGAGAGGCCCTGGCTTTGCCATATGGGGCCCGTGCTCTATAGAGAAGCCAACGCACTTAGCCGAGTACCGACTATCGGTACTTCTTCGTGGCGGGGCCGAAGGAGTTGCAGGATCATACCACCAATCCGACGTAGACCTTTGTATC
The DNA here is from genome assembly GCA_954871525.1 of Parietaria judaica. Classification (NCBI taxonomy): domain Eukaryota; kingdom Viridiplantae; phylum Streptophyta; class Magnoliopsida; order Rosales; family Urticaceae; genus Parietaria; species Parietaria judaica. The sequence continues at coordinate 59,784,883 of OX940860.1, forward strand.
CTTTGATAGTCTAGAGAAATATAGGAAATATGCCACCTTTATCGCCAGGCTCCCTCCCAGTCAGCGTATCTTAGGCAAGTTGACAAGCTACCGCAATTTGCTTGATGCAGGTCTTTTCTATGAATGGGCTCGCATGGGGCCCTTCTCTCCTAGAGCTGACCAAAACTCCGGGTTACGGATGGGCTGGGGAAACGTCGATCCTGGTGGTCCTCTTCTTTTGGACGTTGGCCTGGGGACGCCATACCTGGTGCCCCTGGTCCGCATGAGTGAGAGCAGTCGTCCCTACGCTGCATCTGTCCGGAAGGCTCTCCGTCGCGAAAAGTAGTTGGCGGCAGTTTACGATTGATATGTGTAGTAGTTAGTATGACTTTGTTTTGTAACCGCTAGTAATATAAGTTGCTTTACTTTGTTACCGCTACTAATATAACTTGCTTTACTTTGTTACCGCTGCTAATATAAGTTGCTTGACTTTGTTACCGCTGCTAATATAAGTTGCTTCAATTCGTTACCACTACCAATGCTAATAGTAGTATTTTTTTCTGGTACAGATTGCTTTACTTTGTTACCGCTACTAATTCACGTTTCTTTATTCCTTTACCACTACCAATACGAATACTAGTATTTCTTTCTAATACAAATTACTTTACTTGGTAGTAGTTAGTCTTACTAATATGAGATTATGAGTTGCTTTACTTATTTACTTCTTTTGCTATATTTGTCTTACTTATAGCTGGTACTTTTATATATAGAAACCAAGTCACCAACGGTTAGAAACTCGACTATAAAGTAAAGGCACCCACGTCCCCAGATCACATGAAAGCCCATAACTTGTAGATCTAATTTCGACCTTAGCAGCTCTACAATGTACGACCTTGCCGATAGTTCAAGCACTTCTCCAACTCAAAAGGATCCACGGTGTCTTTGTAAATGCGGCAACAACACGATAATCTTAATGTCAAACACATGGAAGAATCCAGGAAGAAGATTCCGGTGTTGTTCGAAGATCGAGGTACGTTCTTTGATGACGACTTTATACTAGATCTCTGTAATTTTTATAAGGTTCTGATTTTGGGTATTTTGCTTGTCATCAGGGAAAAGATAATTATGGATACTTTGATTGGGTAGATCGAGAACCAATTCCACAAATTGATACCCTTCAACCAATTCAAATACTGAAACGACGAAACTACTATGATTTCATCAGTTGGGGAATGTTGGGGTGTCGGTATCGCTTTGACACCGATTCTTGGTTGTACAATCCCAGCTAATCGGTCTAAACCGATAGAGACCGTATAACAAAATTTTTACTGCAGAATAATTAACATTATTTAATTAAGTGAACGCGTAGAATAAAATTTGTTCAGTATGGGTTGAACATGAAATTGTGTCCCATACTACGATTCCTATTATTCTATCCGGTTTACGAAATCTAATGATTAATTAACTGGTCCTGATCTTATTTTTCGATTTTATCAAACAAATAATTAATTCAATCTTAATATGATTTCGATATTGGGTTTGAACAAATAGATAATTATCTAATCAATAAATAAACATGTACCTTAATACTGTTATCGTCGCTGCGTCTTCTGATTGTGAGAAGCTTCTGCGATTTTCTGTGTGCTGAATTTCTCCCAATAGTCTTCCGATGTATGCTCCGGAGTTAGACCGCCAGGATGTGTGGGCTCCAGGGATGATCACGAATTCCTTAGGCCTGACCGGGATCGAATTCTCTCTCTGGAACTTATCTATTTATAGGTGTAAACCAAATCTTAACCAACTGGAGATATTTACTCATTATCTTTAAAAGATAATGAATAATATCAAATCTTATTAAATCTTTCAAGAAAGATTTAAATCTAAAGATAAGATAACACATCTTTTCTGGAATCAAATCTTACAAGATTTATATCTCCTTAAATTTCGAATTAATATATATAAATATATATTATCTTAAATTCGAAAATAATGATAAATTCGAAAATCGAATTTAGGGTTAAAACAAATATCACATATAAATCTTTTTAATTATAACTAATTATTAATAAATATTAATAATGAAATCCAACAATTAAAATTATATTTATTAATTAAATAATTTGGATATAAATGCAATATTTAATTTATTATCAAATTCGAAGCCCTTAAACGTACCCTAATCCGGGTTTTTCCTGAATTACCGTTTTTACCATAACTTTCTCTTTGTACATCAGAATGATGAGATTCAAAATAATAAATTCTTAGAATTTGATTTCCCACAATACCGTGATTGTCCAGGAGTCAAATTCCAATTTATCAATTTTTCACTTCCCAGGCTATACTAAAACTTTGGTACTTTTGCCACTTAGGATAAATACACATTTCGAGACTTAAGTCTCGAATCTAGTCTAATTGGATCCACCCCATATTCAATAAGTTAATATTTAATGCGGTTTCACTATTGCGGAGTTACAAAGGGGACTAATGGACATATTATTCAAGCTTAGATGAAATGAAGATGTTTCACCAAACTTCGGTTACATTCCACTATAGCCCGAAGTTGAACACACTCTTGAATTCCTGACACAGCAGTCCATCGATACGATCAGATTCTGAATTGTTCGGTTTTCGTATTTATTATGATTCTAATTAAAGGGTACTAGCTGCCGTACTGCCCTTTTGATGACACCATCTTTATTCTATGAATCTTACAGACTACTCACTCATTGGTTTATTAAGTCAATGAGCTGTACATGAGTACTTGTTTGTTTCTCTTGAAACATAATAAAGAAAATCATAAACTTGTTATCCATATCTACATTCATGCAACTTATCCCGGTTAACCTTCTGATCCCAAAATGAAAGTGATTAAGAGTACCGATGTATTCCGTAACGATCTAATCAAAGATCATATGAGTTAAACCGTATAAGTTCGTCATGCTCAGGACATTAACCGATTCCATCTGCTCATCTTTGTGACTTAATCTTACTTTCATCAGTGACGGTCTTACTTGATGATTTCGATGTTAAGTCTGTCCATCCAGTATGGAGACACTCCAATACCTAGTGACTCTTAAAGGTGCAGGACCAGCACCTGATCCGGTAAAAGATCACCTATAGTGATTTGAGTTCACTAATGGCTTTTACCAATTAGAAATTCCCACATTCTAATCTAACCACGGATTTCCTTTAAGTTCTTAACTTATGCAGGTCAAACCTTCTCACACAATAGACTCTGTGCGATGACGTTGCATAATTGTAAAACGTTTATAGAACTTTGGGATGAAACATTCATTTTACAGTATCTCATGACAAGACTATATAAGACTGTCATTAATAAGTTGTATATCTTTAAAAGGAAAGACAACCATAATCTCAGTGAAATGGGATTAACATCTGAGTAGAGGGCATATTAAAATACGTCCAACAGTGAAAACTTATGTTCGTAACTTTCTTTGTCGTTTTATGGATGTTCTTCAAGTGAGTTTTTGTCTGGTACGCGGTATGGTATTTTGTAACGAAGACGTGTTGAACCATTTTGTATTTCAATCTTTACCGCTATGTTAAAGCTATTATATTGTATGACAATCAAACCGCCCTATGTTAATGTTGTTATATCTCACCTTGACAATCGTACCGTTATGTTAATAGAATTTATCATAGTGTAACCTTCTATCTATATTACCGCTAGCAATTCTCCAGTATTGGATCACCAAAACGTCAGACAATAACTGAGAGAGATGAGTTAGCTAACACTTTCGTAATGCGATACCGGAGTTGGTGCTCATAGCTTGGGCAATTCATTAAAAATATAGAGAAATATAAGGAGAGGAGGCGACGGAAAACTATATATTGCAAATTGTGCTCCATTTTAGGGTTTTCTTCTATTTATATCGATAAAAGGGTATTTTGGTACTTATAATCCTCTTACCGCTATTCCTTATATAGTTTAGTCTGCCAAACAACACAGAAATAGTAAATATTGAGTACCGCTATATGTTACATAATAGCGGGGTTATCAAATACAAAACAAAGATAAATAATAAATAATCAGATATTCTTCATTCTGTAATACATCACACAATGAGTAAATATTGACTACCGCTATATGTTACATAATAGCGGGAATAAATCATACAAAACCAAACTTGAATAGGAACGGTGGGCAACTATTATGAACCTATATACCCCCTTGCTAGAAACAAAAGGTTAATCTTGCATGAGCACTTGTCGCTTCTCCTTATACCACTATGCCCCCGTCCTTAATGTCGCGTCAAGAATGCAACTGTAGCATGCAAAATACGAGAAGCACCGATGCAACTTGTTCCCCCTGAAGTACGCTCTTGCCCAATTCGATCTTCTCCAAACTTGTTCAACGAGATATTGCGCAGCAATTGGAAACTTAATCGTGAATGCATCCCATCTTTTCTCAAAGTCCTCCTGTTTAGATGATCGTACCATTTCCCAATAATGGCCCATTAACCCTTTTTTATTTTTCTTGTTTTCTTCATCGGGACCAGGATCCGTTGATACGCCACCGGTTTCTTCATCGGGATTTGGATCCCTTGATACGCCTGTTATTCATCGTGATCTGGATCCCTTGACTTCTTCTTCTTCTTCTTCTTCTTCTTCTTCTTCTTCTTCTTCTTCTTCTTCTTCTTCTTCTTCTTCTTCTTCTTCTTCTTCTTCTTCTTCTTCTTCTTCTTCTTCTTCTTCTTCTTCTTCTTCTTCTTCTTCTTCTTCTTCTTCCCACACTTCCACAAGTTGCAATTAATGTGATCATTACAATATCCATGATGTGCTTTTGGATACACTGTATGTATACCATGAATGATGGATCCCCCTCTATCCGATACGTACACCAAGTTTTCCTCATCCAGGACTGATTCTTTCAGGCATTCTAAAAACCATACCAACGCTAAATGGTTCTCCCCGTCTGTAATACCAGAAGCAAGAGGATAAATATGACCATCGCCATCCATAGCGGTTGCTACGAGTAATACACCTGCGTACTTGCTATACAAGTGACATGCGTCGAGAAAAATCACCTTCCTTAAACTTTGAATCCTATAACCGACGCGTATAATGCCATGAAACAGTACAAAAAATAGCCTTTCTTGGTAATCTTAATCGCGGTACGGGAACCCAGGTTTTCTTTTTCAACCATAAAAAAATAATCCGGTAAAAATTCGTAATTCTGAGCCGGAGTGCCTTTAATCATGTCAATGGCGTTACCCTTCGCACGCCAAGCCTTCCAGGAATTGACATTGATACCCTTATTTGACGAAAAATGTTGAATCAATTTCGCTTTGGGTAGTAGTTTCATGCCATGAAATGAATTAGAGATCAGGATGGCGAGATACGAAGAAGTGGCCTGTCGATGTCCATCTTTTCGGCCGGCAACATAACAAGTGTGGAAGTTTTCATATCTCCGTACGGTGAACGTGTTACAGATCTTTATCTGTGCTGCACGTATCCTCCACGTACATTTCGGATTTAGGCATCTGGCTGAGTATAATGTTGCTATAGACTTTACTGACCTCAACTCGAAGGATCCCTTGAAAGCACCCTCGGACAGAAACTTTTTAATTCCGACTTTGATGAAAACTCTTGACAAAGTTCGAGATTCATACCGTCATGAAAACCAAATACTGGGAGTTGTCCTTCATCAATGCTCAGACAACACGAATTTGGTGCCAAAAAATAATTCGACACCCCTCATAATTGTGACAATATCACATCTTCATCATTACAGTTAGCTTCTGGCATATCAGTCAGGTGATCTTCTGGCGTATCGGTGGGATTATAATCTAGCACATCAGTCGGGCGATCTTCTTGCATATCAGTCGGGCCATCTTCTTGCATATCAACAGGCGCGCCGGATTGAACGACCCGTTCCCTTTCAACTTCACGACCTTCCTTTGCCAGTAGACCGATGTATAATTGATCCAACCACGCCGACCCATTGGCGTCCCATAGATATGATGTCAGGTCTATATCGTTTCCAAGGGCTAGCGGCTGGCTACTGTTTGAAGGTTTATAGATTACCTTCAAATTATATTGCCTTGAAATGTTGCAACGCACGTATAGAAGCTCTTTAAAATCAGCATATCCATTCAATGTAGACGTTTCAATCTGAATACAAGTTCACGTGTCTCGGTCTCCAACCCACCGCCACATATAAGCATCATATATCCACTTTCCTCTACAACTGACGCTCACCAAGTGCGGAGACATCAAGAAAATGGAATAGAATCAAACCTGAAATTCAAATACCGTAACATTATACGATACCGTTATAATAATTAGTATCACGATACATATTACCGCTAAGTTATACACAATGTCATATAGCGGTTATAATGAAACAATATTGTGTAATATTGAGCTTAAATTCTGTAATACCGTAACGTTGTATGATAACGCTATATTAATTATTATCACGATACATCCTACTGCTACGTTATAATAATGTCTTATAGCTGTTGTATTGAATGGACTCTGCATATGAATTTATTACGTCTTTTATTTTGGGGTTAATTTTGATAAAAGTCTCAATATTTTTTTATAAATGGACTTATAAGTTTTAATTTTTTTTGGGGATAAAGTTCTTGTTTTTTTTTTATTATTATTTTGTATCTATATTGTTACTGCCGTCAAGATTTTCGCCATCCATCGTTACCTATGACACGTTTCACTCATATGTGGTTTTTTCTGTATCGAGTTAATCCCGCGAAAAGTCTAGATACTTTTAAATAGTGGATTTTAAGGTCCAAATTTTTACATAGAAAAAGTCTCAATTCACTCGTTTTGTCTCCTCATTCACTTCCGTCAAAATTTCACTAGTGGACAACACCGCGCTTCGCGCGGTGACGATAAATATTAATTTTAAAATTTAAGTAAGATATATATAATAAATTTAGAATGTGTGTTGTAATCAAAAGAATTACATGAACGTCAAATTATTCTATTTTTTTATTTATTTAAATCGTCAATTTGTTAAGATGGTAATTCTCATTATATTGGCTTTGTTACGATATTCTTCAACAAATATATATCAAAGTGTTATGTACATTTTTCGTAACATATAAAAATTGGGCCAGTTTTGGCCAAAGTCAAAGCCTGTCATGGTAAGTCAAGGCCCATCACCAACGCCAAAGGCCCGGGACCGAAGAGCTAAGACATTGGCGAGGCCCGGGGTCTAAAAGGCGATGGGCCGACAAGGCGACGAGGCGACGTAGCCGACAAGGCGACGAGGCAACGAAGCTGACGAGGCGACGAGGCGACAAGGCGACGAGGCAACGAAGCCGACGAGCCGACAAGCCGACGAGGCGACAAGCCCCCTCGTCATAACTTGACGAGGGCGTAACTTGTAATCATTCCACACGACGAGGAGATCCGAGGCCACGAAGATCTCCGGGAAATCCTCTGGATTTCCCCGAACACAACAAGTGGACTCGCGGACAACCCAAAGACATCGAAGACGAAACAAGAAGCACCGACGACCCCTTCTGCAGAGGAGAAACTCGCAAGCCCCTGAAGGTGCAATATTCAGGGAATTCGCAGACCCCTGGAGGTGCAATTACCAGGGAATTTGTAGGCCCCTCATTTCCACACTCACTCACAGCTTTCTCCAGAGCTTCTCTATCTAGCTTTCTCTCTCTAAAAACTCGTCTACTCTAAGGAGGAAAGGACTTGAGTTAAGAGCTGAGATCGATCAAGAAGCAGAGTCTCAGGCCTGAGAAGAAAGGTTATTCGACGGGTCAGCTAAGGCGTCCCTCGCTAGGTGGGTAACCACGCCACCAACTGCGAGGTAGACAGAGGAAGACGCGTCCCTTCGTCAGGATAAGGCCCCTCGTGATACGAGGCCACCTACCCCGGCAAGGTCGATAGAGGAGCACGCCTCGTCAGGTCAAGGCTCTCGCTATACTTCGCCAACACGAGGGAAGTTCGACAGTGAGTTCGCCAACACCAACGAGGTCGACGAAGAACACATCACGCCAGTAATACCCAGCCATCGGGCCAAGGGTCACCCCCGAGCCGCCAACAGCGGCATTTCCGACGAGTCAAACCACATCGTCATTCACCCACCGTTTATCACTAACCCCGAACTACGTGGGACCTGATTCTCTTAAACTGAGATACGTAGGCAGCCTCGCCCAACCATAAGAGATGGGGCATGGGCCCATTCTACCCTTTTTTGCAGGTCATCCCTCGCCATAGGAGCTCGCCAAGGAAGGAAAAGCACGAAGAATCATCAAGACCAGCTCGGAGCTTCATCAAGACCGGAGTTCGCCTAGATGAGGACATCACTAAGACAAGGACTCTGCCCAGACGAGGAGCTTCACCAAGACAAAGACCTCGCCTGGACTTCGCCACCATGAGGGAAACCCGACGTGGAGCTTCGCCGTAATCCAGACTTCGCCCTCCACGAGAGAAGTTCGCCGAGGATCATTAACGACAGCCCGCAGACTCATCCAAGACGACGGAATCGCCTCCAGCTTTGACGATCAACAGTCAACCCGCGTTGACTCAGCATTCAATCATCCTTGTGTTCAGCGGGTCAATCTCGGGACCCGAACCTTGGATCCGACTCTAAGTTAAAGTCATTTTTACGCATTAACAATTTGGCGCTAGAAGGAGGGGGAGCCCAAGAACACGCCTCGAGACCCTTCCAGCAAGTATCGGAAGAACGGAGCACGACGATCGCCATTCGACATGACGAGCCGCGCCAGTGCTTCACAACGCGCGACGCCGCAACCGACGACCAGCATCGCGCTCAACACGAGGGCCCAAACCCTCGGCAGGCGGACTCAGCCGCCTCGCCAAGTATCACCGGCTCAGATCGGGAATGAAGATGGCGCCAACGACGCTTCCCAGAGGTCAGTCGACGCTCACAACGAAGAAAGTACGGGAGATAGCAATGGCAACAGAGATCGCCAGGACCACCCCGACCCTCGTCAGGATGGCCCGAGGGTCGCCAGGAGGTTCGCCAAGATGACGATCCAGAATATGCCGAAGATCGTCAAGACCACCCGGACCCTCGCTAGGTCACCAGGGGGGTCGTCAGGAGGTTCGCCAGGCCGAAGATCCTGAAGACCGCCAGAACTACCCGGACCCTCGCCAGGTTTGCCCGGGGGGTCGTCAAGAGGTTTGCCAGGCCGAAGATCCATAAGATGCCGAAGATTGCCAGGACCACCCGGACCCTCGCCAGGTTTGCCCAGGGGGTCGTCCGGAGGTTCGCCAGGTCAAAGATCCCGAAGACGCCGAAGATCGCCGGGACTACCCGGATCCTCGCCAAGTTCGCCCGGGGTGTCGTCAAAAGGTTCGCCAGGTCGAAGATCCCGAAGACACCGAAGATTGCCGGGACTACCTGGACCATCGCCAGGATGAAGACTTTAACGACATGGAGCACCGACGGAACATCCCAGATCGCCCAGAGGGTCGCCAAGGGAACCGTCGTGACGAAGACCGCAACCTTGCCAGGGCATACCAAGACCGCCCGGGGGGTCGCCAACCTTCACCAAGACGCGAAGACGGAAGACGAGCTGAAGTTATCTACCTCGAAGACTACAGAGAAGACCAGCAACGCGACCGCCGCCTAGGTCACCAGGAGCCTCGCCAACCGCAGCGCGACGACGTATTCGACCTCCTCCAAGGAATGCAGAAGGAAATCCAAGACTTGCGCTCTGCCCAGGACCGCGGCGCGAGAGGCTGTGCCGTGCTCGCAGGGACTCTGTCCCCACTCGCACCACACCTGCTCGACGGAGAAGCCGTAGGCGACCTACGCTTCGCAAGCAACCTCATCTACGACGGGAAAGGAGATCAAGTCTACCACCTCGTCCAATACCAGACAATCATGCAGATGAAGAAATGCTCAGCCTCGATGATATGCCAGGCATTCTGCCTAACCCTTACGGGAACGGCGTTCGCCGGCGCAGTGACTCAAAGAAAGGAGAAATCCTACCTCTGGTCAATCAAGCAGAAGACCGACGAGTCCCTACAGAAGTTCATCAACCGCTTCGTCAAAGAGTCCAACAAGGTAAACGACTACACCAACAGCGATGCCATCATCGCCGTCATCGACGGAATACAGATCGGGGAGTTCTTGATCTCCCTCGTGAAGGAAAAACCATCAACCATGACGGAGCTCATGACGAGAGCAGCCTAGCACATCTCCGTGGAAGAGTACCTCGCCAGCAGGAAGTCAACAGAGCCAGGGAGCCGCCGACGAAGCAACGACCGCTCCTCCGGTGAACCGCATATGAAGAAAAGCCGCACGGACGATGACCGGAGCAGAATGGCAAAACCGCAAGGAGGTCAGGTGACGAGGAAACCATTACGCCTTGACAGGGGAGACTACACGCCACTGACGGCTACGCCAGACGAAATCCTCACCATCCACGGCCATAAGTTCAAAGAACCTCGCCCGATGAGCAAGACAATGAGGAAGGACAAGAGCCGTTACTGTAAGTTCCACCGCGATTACGGGCATCTCACGTCACAATGCTGGCATTTGAAGAAGCAAATTGAAGACTTGATTGAAGATGGACGCCTGAGCTCACATGGGTAACCTCCATCGTCGACTATCAACAACAAGGCGAGCAGCCACTTCTGCCGGACTACGACGACACCCTTATATCCTTTTAAGATTTTCACAAAGCGCAGCACGAATGCGCGACTGAGTCAACTCGACAGACCAATATATTTTAATCTATGCAATAACAATATCTCCTTGTCATAAGAAATTGTTTCTCATGAGAAGGCGACGTCAAACTGCATGACTATTTGATCACAAGAGCTGGGAGAATACGGAGTCGAATTCCAGCCACGGGTCGCCATCAAAGGACAAGCCGTTGCCGACTTTGTCGCCGAGTTTACCTATGATGTCGACGCCTCCGACGCTTATGAAAAGAAGGAAGCCATCACTTTCGCCAAAGACGAAGCCCTCACCATCCACCACCAGCAACAGTCGCTGCCATCAGCAAAGGAGTCAGCAACCTCAGCATCGCCAGACGAGGAGACCAGAAGAGGACAGGAAAAATCCAACAGTCGTTATCGGACTGAGAAAAATATTCGCCCTCCTGCAACAACACGAGAAGACCCTGGACCAATCCAGGAAGACGAGTGGAGCCGCACCAGAAGATTCTTTAAACTACGCGACGTACAGGGGCCTCTTTGACTAAATGCTCAACCGCCTACGCTTCATCAAGCAGAAAATTCACCTCGCCAAGCGGAGGAGAGAAGAAGAACGCCAGCCAGGGGTCGCCAAGAAAAGAGAAGCAAAGGCTGACATAGTCGCCAAGCAAACTCACGGCACCAACACCCCCGCAGCTGAAGGAAGAAAGAAGACGAAGGACGAGTCGCCAAGCAGAAGAACCGCGCCCAACGGGCTGGTATGGAGTATGCACTTCAATGAAGTCAACGACGACGCAAACGCAGGAGCAGGAATCATCTTCGCCAACCCTCAAGGAGAAAAGTCGAAGTACGCCATCAAGTTCGAGTTCAAAGCCTCCAGCGACGAAGCCGAACGCGGAGTGCTACTCGCCGGCCTAAACCTCGCCGAAAGGCTCTACGTGAAAAATTTGCAGGTACACTGCATCTCACAAAAGATGCGAGCCAGATGAACGGCGGATTACCGACACAGAAGGACAAGACGCTGACACAGCTACAAGGAGCCATGGGCCGCCTCCAGCCATTTACGTGGTACAACATCATCTGGATCCCTGCAACCGTCAACGAAGAAGCAACCACACTAGCTCGAGCAATGAGCGAAAGAGGAGAAGAAAAACCCACAAACAGGCGTCGAAGACACGATGAAGGAGGAAGCGCTGCATCGAGCCGCTAACCTCGCCAGAAGAGCTCCAAAGGTCCCAGAAGTCAATGTAGACACAGATCCTGAGAGCTAAACGCTTCTCGAAGCCAAACCAAGAAGGCGGAATCGAATCCGCAACCACAAACGACAACGATCTGCAAAGGAGCCAACTAGACGAGACGTTTGGACCAGACGAAGAAGACGCCGGCTCAGGAAACAAACCTCGAGTTTAACAAAAGGCCGGAAACTAATCCCGCCGGCTCGGGAAACAAATCCCGAGTTTCACAAAAGGCCAGAAACTAATCCCGTCGGCTCGAGAAACAAATCCTGAGTTTCACAAAAGGCCGGAAACTAATCCCGCCGGCTCAGGAAACAAATCCCGAGTTTCACGAAAGGCCAGAAACTAATCCCGCCAGCTCAGGAAACAAATCCCGAGTTTCACGAAAGGCCGGAAACTAATCCCGCCAGCTCAGGAAACAAATCTAGAGTTTCACGAAAGGCCGGAAACTAATCCCGCCGGCTCAGGAAACAAATCCCGAGTTCCCCAATAGGCCGGAAACTAATCTCACCTATAGATAAGCCTCTAAAAAAGAGCACCCTCGCCATTTGGCATAGCCCAAACTCGTCGGATTAGCTACCCGGCGAGCAAAGGCATATTATCATCTACAGACAACCTATGCTACTTGCAGGTTAAAAAAGGGTGACGACCCTACAATCGCAGCAGAGTGCACTCACAAGACTGCTACAACGCGACACGACTCGCACACTCGACAAAGCAAAGGTATGAACAAAAATCAAAGTTCAAATTATACTAAAATGCATAAATGTCATGAAACAGGTACGAAGTGAAAAGGAAAAATACGCCAAACGAACGTGCCAGGACATAGTTTGGAGAAACTAATCTCGAGGAAGCACCAAGCTGAGAGGCTCCGTGTCACGGACATAGTTTGGAGCACCGAGGATGTCGAGGAACTTGAAGGAAAGCGCAAGGTGGCCATTCTCCAGAAGATAAGACGCCTGGCAATCCGCAAATCCCGACCAATACACCTCGTCAGAAGCTGCGTGCCACGTCGCTTCAGTCTCAGCTAGACTCGTGTCAGCATCCGCCTTCAACCTAGCATGGGAGGAAGCAGCATCGAAAACATCACACTGCAGACGCTCAATCCTGGAGTCGCGCCTCGCCACAGAAGCCTTCAAAGCCGCGACTTGGTCCTTCGCTGCACGAAGTTCATCTTCAACGGCTCGACGACCTTAGCGCACGCCCTCGGCCCGGGAGATTTTGACCTCAAGCTTCGCCTTGGTCACCTCACCCTGCAGCGCATCACACTCAGCAACTGTTTTCTTCAAGATACCCTTCAAAGACGTACACAGGGTATTCGTAGCCTCGAAATGACGGGCCACCTCCACCGACAACAGCAAGGCCTAGAAGACAAACAACGAGCATGAAGAAAAGCAATATGACAAAGTGAGTAGAAACGCCAAAAGGTACGTACCTTCGCCTGGCAAAAGGAGTCATCAATAACCAAAGCCGAATCCGGAGCATCCATCACCAACGCGATCACCCGAGGACGAATATCGGAGACGCTCTTGATGCAAAGGCGCTTGAGACTCACCGCACGTTCGACGCTCGACGAACCGCCAGACTCAGGTATCTCACCTGACGGAGGAATGACAACAGGAGTAGGCATGTCACCACGAGAGCCACCCCCTGAAGCCACAACTAGAGATGAAGTCCCACCAAGACCAGCGCTACGCTGACGAACACGACGAGAAGATTCCCCAGCCTTGTCAGGAGGCGGTGAGCGCGAACGACGAGACAAAGACACCCTCTCCGACGATAATTGCCGCTTCAGACAACAGAAGGAATGATCATCAAGGCCCTCGTAAGATGACTTCGAGGCCGGAGCAGCATGAACACCGAGAGCAGCACGAGCACCGGAAGCAACGACAGAGGCTCGAGGACGCATCTGAGGAACAAACTTCTTGAAGCCAGAAGAACCTGCACAACAGCAAACAAGGCAATGGAAAACTGTACAGCTACTGAAGACCAAGAAAAAAGAAACTATACCTGTAGGAGTCGACGAAGTTGGAGCAGCCAAAGGACGAACGACCACCGAAGGAATATGCCGCTCAGAAGCTGGAGCCTTCGCCCTCGACGAAGCCTTCGCCGTAGAAGAACGATGAACACCCTCCTTCGAAGAACGACGAACACCCTCCTTCGAAAAATGACGAACTCCCTCATTCGAAGAACGACGGACGTCCATCCTCGAAGAACCACGACCGCCTTCCCGCGAAGAAGCCCGAGGTGCATCATCCTCAGCTGGGGGAAACACTTGAAGAGGAACCGGAGCATGCGCGTCTGCCTCATCAACATCAACAAAGCCTCCGAGAGAATCAGCGATGAAGCCTGCCGAAATCCAACGCTTAGGATCCGTAAAAGGGAAGCAGACGACCTTCCTTCACCAACCTCGAGATCAGACTGCCAAAAGCCCCCGAGCCAGACATGTGCTCATACGGCAGATGCAACACCCGAGAGCTGAAGTCTGGCAGAGACGAGCCAAGCACGGTCATCGGAGCCCAAACCCATTTACGACGCCAGAGAGGATCCAGCCTGCATCGAGGCAGCTCCAGACGAATATACGACGAAGACACCATGTACTCTCCAGCCTCCAAAGTACGACAGTAGAAGCGGAAAGCAGTGCGGAACTCTTCGACCGTTAAAGATCGACGAGAGAGAACCCGCCAAGCTGAGAAGCATGTGGCCAAGGCACGAAAATACCCCAGCACAACCTGGAAGGCCGGCACGCCCAACGACATCAGAAGATCACGGATGAACGGCCGAAGAAGAAGGCCCAACCCATGACGAAGACTCTTTAACTGCACCGGTAGAAAGCCAAGGACACGATCACAAGGAAGCTCGCCAGCAGCAGGAACTCGAAGACCGGCGATATGTGACAACACATGAAGAGCAAGGAACGACGTCAATAAAAACTCAGTGACGTGGCTACGCACAATCAGCTTAGGACAGATGGCCGAAACGCGGTAGAGACGCTGTCTGGGCGTCTCGTCAGCAGGAAAACCCTCGCCAGCGGCAAAGCCCACGATGGCAAGAACCTCGCTTGCAGGTCCCTCCTTAGCAACGGGCGCCTCACCGACACAGTCCCCGCCAACGCCCTGCTCCTCGACGACATCAGACGTATCGACATCAGAAAACTCTACGTCAGAGGCACCATCAAGGGCCGAAGGCTCGGAGCCATGCTTGCCGGAAGATCCGCCTCCATTCGCCAAGCCACCTGCAAAGTTCACAGCACGTCCAGAAGACTCAGAAGACAAAACGCTCTCCGCCGGAGACAACGACAAATGACGAACAACAACAAAAGTTCCTTACCGAGCCCGGAGGCCAGAACGCTTGGCCTAGGAATGATAATTTCCTTGGCAGGAGATACCCCGGTCCCAACAAATCCAACGCAAAAATTGGATCGTCGATCGGAGTCTCGAAGCCCTCGAAATCAAAGTTTCCGTCGAAATCGGACTCCGCCACCACTTTTGGCGGCCCTTTCACCGAAGCAAGTTCGCCGGACAGCACTTTCGCCGGAACCGCCGACCGCCGAAGAGCCACCCACGCCAAAGACGAGTTCGGTCTCCTCCACGACACCCGCCGAAATTTCGATTCCCGCACCGTCACCTACATGGAATATATCTTCAAAAGACGACGTCCAATCATCCAAGTTCACCGGAGCACCATCAATAGTTACCAGAATTTCGTCGTCAACAAAAAGATTCGACAAAGAGAACGTAACAGAAAAAAGGACGTCGTCAACGGAGAACTCCCAACCAAGCTCGCCGGAGAAAGCCATCACCGTCACGAGCAATGAAAATGCAGCCGTCAAAGCTTCCCGGAGAATGAAAATCGCGAATTGGAGAAGAGGAAGAGAAAGAGGAAGTTGCCTAAAACCCTACAAGGTATTTATGAGGTAATAATTCTACCTTAATCTCATTTCCTTTTTCTATTAATTTTGAATTTTATGGTTCATGCAAGCCCAAAAAATCGCATAAACTAGGCCCACAAAGCTGAAGTTTAATTTTTAAATGGTCAAAAACGATCAAAAATGGGCTTTTATACGTTTTTAAATGAAAAAGGCTATTTTCAAAAGTTATTCAAAAAGCCTTGGAAATTAAACTTTGGAACTTTATAAAGTTTCATTTTTAATTTTCAAACATGAAAAGAAAATTAAAATTATTTTCCCGGGTTTTCATGAATTATTTAATTATTTACGGCATTTATTACAAGTAAAAATTGTGCAATAATTAAGGAACTTTTTAAAAGTTTCAAGTTTAATGCGCAATTATTATTTTCAAATTATTTAGTTAATTTCACATTTATTATGTCACTTGATTTTATTTATTTATTTTTGGATTTATTTTCGGAGTTCAAAATAATTTAAAAGGCTTTTATTTTACAAATTACGCCTATGAATCTCCAAAAATCCAAAAGTCGAATAAAATCATAAAAAAGTGACTTGTGATTTATTTAATTAATTCGCTTATGTCATTGACTACGCTCGAATTATTTTTTACGCTTATTATGATAATATTTTCGAAAATATTTTACAAACACCCAGTTAAAGGAAATTTGCAGTTCTTTGGGAGGACGAAGAGGAGAAAAATCTCTGAAAACCCGGATACTCGCCAAATAAGACAAGTTGCCTTAAGTTTTAAAAGAAAAGTTTCTCGCGCAATACAATTACCCAAGAAACTGGGGGTTAATGTTACGTGCATTTTTCGTAACATATAAAAATTTGTCCCATTTTGGCCAAAGTCAAAGCCCACCGAGAATAGTCAAAGCCTATCATGGTAAGTCAAGGCCCATCACCAACGCCAAAAGCCCGGGACCGAAGAGCTAAGACATTGGCGAGTCCCGGGGTCCAAAAGGCGACGGGCCGACAAGCCGACGAGGCGATGAGGCGACGAAGCCAACAAGGCGACGAGGCAACGAAGCTGACGAGGCGACAAGGCGACAAGGTGACAAGCCGACGAGGCGACGAGGCCGACGAGCCGACAAGGCGACGAGGCGACAAGCCGACGAGGCGACAAGCCCCCTCGTCATAACTTGACGACGGTGTGACTTGTAATAATTCCACACGATGAGGAGTTCCGACGCCACGAAGATCTCCGGGAAATCCTCCGGAATTCCCCGAACACAACAAGCGGACTCGCGGACAACCCGAAGACATCAAAGACGAATCAAGAAGCACCGACGACCCCTTCTGCAGAGGAGAAACTCGCAAGCCCCTAAAGGTGCAATATTCAGCGAATTCGCAGACCCCTGGAGGTGCAATTACCAGGGAATTCGCAGGCCCCTAGGAGGTGAAATTTCAGGGATTTGGTTTTCCTATAAATAGGAGCCTTCTCCCCCTCATTTCCACACTCACTCACAGCTTTCTCTAGAGCCTCTCTCTCTAGCTTTCTCTTTCTAAAAACCGAACAGTGATGGACACAGCAAGGAGCTTGTTGAAGAGCATGCAAGTCCCGGCGAGGTTTTGGGGAGAAGCAGTTAGACACGCGGTCTGCCAATGAAGGCACTAGGAGAGTGCACACCCTACCAGGCATGGAATGGAAAGAAACCTTACTTAGAGCACTTGAGAGTGTTTGGGTGCACCCCACATGTGAAAACCGTGGGTCCCCATCTCAAGAAGCTTGATGATAGGAGTCAGACATTGGTGTACCTTGGTGTTGAAAACGGAAGCAAGGCACACAGACTCTTTGACCACTGACGCGGCAAGATTCAGGTGAGCAGAGATGCCATGTTCGAAGAAGAGAAGAAGTGGGATTGGCGCAACGAGAACAGAGACCCCGAGCAGAACTCAGTTGAGTTCGTAGTCGAAGAAGAAGAGGGCGTAGTCGAGCAGGATGGTGCCCCCACCAGCTCATTCAGCTAGGGTAACCCCTCCAGCTCGGGTATCCCTACCAGCTCTGGTCTCCCCACCAGCTCGGGACCCCCTACCAGCTCTGGTACCTCTGGTACCCCTACCAGAGATTCTTTCCCGGGTACACCCAGGACACCCAGCATGAGAAGACTTAGCTCGTCCAGCTCAGGAGATTCCTCGATCAAAGATGGCCCAAGGGGATTTCGTCCCCTAGCAGAAGTCTACGAAGAGTCTCAGGAAGTGGAGATGAACTTAGAAGAGTTGTCCTTGTTATGCGCCGAGGAGCCGGCCAACTACCAAGAGGCAGTTACCAAGCAGGAATGGCAGGAAGCGATGAATAAGGAACTGGAGTCCATAGAGAAGAACAGGACGTAGGAGCTCACCGACCTGCCCAAAGGTCAGAAGCCCATTATCTTGAAATGGGTCTACAAGCTCAAGAAGGACACCGAGGGAAATGTCCTAAAGCACAAAGCAAGGCTAGTAGCCAAAGGCTACGTGCAGAGGTAAGGAGTCGACTTCGAGGAAGTCTTTGCTCCCGTGGCGAAACTAGACACGATCAGACTCATCCTAGCTCTAGCAGCTCATCGAGGTTGGGAGATTAACCACATGGATGTCATGTTGGAAATCGGGGTTTGATTCTCGACTCCATTACCACAAAATATGCCTCCGAGCCGTCCCGGTAACATTTAAAAATTATTTAAAGCGGAAAACTTGTTATCGTAACGGCACGGATATCGGGTAATAACCATTTTAACAAGATCCGATAAATATTACATATTTAATATTCACAACACATTATTAATATCATAGTCGAAATATAAGAAATAAATAGAAAGCGGTAAATGTTTGCATTTATTAACCCAATGCATAAGGCCGTACCTCAATTGACGTTTCTGACTGCGGACTCGGAAGTTCGGCAGGGCTCCGCCGGTGCTGAGAGAAACACCCGTGATCTTCCGGGATATTCTCCTGGACTCCTCGTACCGAAGCGTGGGCTTTGCCGGCAGGACTCCGTCGCAAAATTTAACTGAGGTTCTTTTGAAGCTTCCGGAGAAATAGTCTCCTAAGCCGAACCAGAAAAGAGATCAGAAGCTGAAAACTTGCAGACCCTAGAGAGAGAGGGAGAGATCGAGTTTTTGCTCTGGGGAAGGTGTGTTGAATGTTGTAAATGAGCTCCCTATTTATAGACTTGGCCCGTAACCGAATTAGAGAAATTCTCTCATCAATTTTCGATTTTCTTATAATTAAATACAATAATTATCTCAATCCAATGGCTAAGATTCAATCTCATCTAAATCCAATGGTTATAATTATTCAAGTATTTAATTAAATAAGAAATAATTGGTAAATATAAAAAACCAATAAAAATATATATATATATATAATCAATTTCGAATTTTATAATTAAATATAATTAATTATCTTAATTCAATGGATAAGATTAAGTCTTATCTAAATCCAATGGATATAATTAATTAGGGATTTAATTTTAAATAAGAAAGACTTGGTAAAAAGAAAACAAATCTTATCTACTTATTTATCTTTATAATAATAAGAAAGACTTTGTAAAAAGAAAACAAATCTTATCTACTTATATATAATAATAATTTTGAAATATTATTAATTATCTAGATCCAACGGCTTAGATTAATCTTCGACCGATCTAATGGATCTAATGGATTTATTCCTAATGGATAAAATCAAATATCTTAAGACTTAGTGAAAGCCCTAATTCGATTTAATCCTTAACCATATTTTGAAAATTATGTATTACATATATGATTAATTAATTTCCAATCCGACAGTAAAGATTAAATCTTAAACCGATCTTACGGATACAATTAATTAGGTCAAATTCGAAAAACCCTAAGCTTGGTCACCAAGCTATTAATTTTGAATTAGGGTTAAGTAAAAAATCAATCATCTTAATCCTACGGTTGATATTAAATCATTTCCGATCTAAAGGATAAGATTGATTTTAGGGTTTTTGCCAAAGTACCAAACTTTAGGTACTTATGCCGCAAATATAAAACCCTAGCTAGGTCAAACTCGTGTGGGCTTGGTTATGCAGGCCCACATCGATTTACAATATATATATATATATAGTCAAATATATATATTATTATTAATATAACTCCATTAATTATTAATTAATTATTAATAAGATATTAATAATTAAATCCAAATAATTAAATTATATTAATAATTCCTGATCTCAATATCACACATAAAAATGTCATGGTGCCACACCATTATTTAAATTCGTGACAAGTGATTTAATTTCATAGTTTATCGAACCGAGCATAAACCTAGAGAATCCATAAATTACAAACCGTGAGTCGAAATGACTTGGTTCAAAGAGAAAAGTTTCTTAGAATTTAATTTCCAACAACATGGCGCTGATAGAAAAGCTAAATTATAACTTTATTTTATCAGTTAATTTCGTGCACCAAGATATGGTACTTTTGCCACGCTGACGATAAAACTATCTGACGTCTGCCACATACCTTTAAGTTTTATAAGTCTAGCCAAATGATTAAACATTATCCAGAATGTATTTTTTTAATCACGTACGTATCATCCGTTACGGAGCTATCCTGGGGACCATGGACCCGTATCACTTAAGCTCCAACGAACTGCTAGTTGTTCGTCAAACCTCGAAGTGATTCCACTATAGACCCAAGGTTGCACTCTTTAGTGATACGGTATATATTATTCCCTTTCTAACAGCAGGGTGTCCATTGATACAATCAAATTCGGGTTATTGATCTTTCACTTGATGATCCACACACGAGCAGGCGGTTTCTACCGTTATGCCCCTCATTGCATTTTCAACCTTGACTCAGTCAGTAATATTATGAGTGATCCACTTATGGTTTTGATTCATAAGTTGCGCACGGGTACCTCTCAGTTCTCACCACTGACAATCAAGGTAATCATCATCATTCTGACGAGAGCTGTGTGATGCCCATGTCTATGACCAAGCTACCCTTACTGCTGACTATCATGTTCCCAAAATAATATTGTTGGGAACAACGGTAATATATTGTGTTCTTTAACGGTTAAATCAAAGAACAATCAAGCCAGCAGCTCGGACTCAAGACCACTCAGGACTTAGATCGAATATCCATTTGATCATTTACTAGTGACTCAACTCTAAGTTATCAGTGACGGTCTTATATGATAACTTCCGGAGTTTAAATAAGGTCCAGTCCAGTATGAAGACACTTCATACTTAATGCACTTCTAGTGAGTGTGACACACACAAAATCCAGAATAGGATTGTCACTTAGTCACATTAATGACCTTATACGATTAATGGGCTCCCACCCAGTTATTCAGGTCACGGACATTTTAAGTTCATTTATTATGATTATTAATTTTTCCTCACATTGACTCTACGGTGATAATAAAAACATAATTGCATCCTTTATGAACTAAGGAAACAAACATTCTATTTTACTCTACCAGAAACTATAATAAGATTAACATAATAAGTATTATCTTTATTCACTGACATATCATAATCTTTTACAAATGGATAAAATATCTTGTTTAAGGACACATATGTCCAACATGTCAAATCGGCATTCTTAAATGGTGACCTCGAGGAAGAAGTCTTCGTCAGTCAACCAGAAGGTTTTGGCATAAAGGGCAAGGAACAGAAAGTGTACAAGCTCTCCAAGGCTCTATACGGGCTACGTCAAGCTCCAAGGGCGTGGAATATACGCCTCGACAAGAGTTTGAAGAGTCTTGGATTCACAAAGTGCTCCAGGGAGCAGGCAGTGTACACCAGAAGCAGAGATGAAGTTCTGGTCGTCGGAGTCTATGTGGACGACCTGATAGTCATTGGATCCTGCGCAGGAGGCGTAGAAGGATTCAAGAAGCAGATGATGGCCAAATTCGAGATGAGTGATCTTGGATTACTTTCCTACTACCTCGGCATCGAGGTAGAGCAGAAGAAAGACTGCATCACGCTCAAGAAGTCGGCCTACGCGAAGAAGATCCTCAAGCAATTCAAGATGACGGATTGCAACCCGAGCAAGTACCCCATGGAGGCGAAGCTGCAACTCGGGAAGGATGCTGAAGGAGGAGAAGTGGATCCCACAGGATGATCGGGTGTCTGAGGTATCTCATCCACACCCAACCAGACATTTATCACGCAGTCGGGATAGTTATTCGTTTCATGGATAAGCCAAAAGTGCACACCAGCAGGCAGTGAAGCACATCTTGCGCTACGTGAAGGGAACGACGGACTACGGGATCCAATATGGAAGAGGCAAGGGAGTAGAAGAGCTAGTCGGCTTCACTGACAACGATCTGGCCGGTGACATTGATGATAGGAAGAGTACCGAAGGGATGGCATTCTACCTCAACGGGAACCTGATCACTTGGCAATCTCAGAAGCAGAAGACTGTAGCTCTATCCTCGTGTGAAGCGGAGTTCATGGCAGCAACCGCAGCAGCATGTCAAGCTATGTGGTTGAAGGGGATTCTGAGTGAAGTGACTGGAGACGAGCAGAAGCCAGTTACACTCTACGTGGACAAAAAGTCCGCAATAGCATTGATTAAGAACCCAGTGTTTCATGGTCGGAGCAAACACATAGACAATTGGTATCATTATATTCGCGAGTGTGTGGAGAAACGGAAGATCATCGTGGAGTTTGTCAGCACGAAGGAGCAGCAGGAAGACATACTCACCAAGGCTCTAGCAAGAGTTAAGTTCGCGGAGATGAGAGAGCTGCTCGGAGTGAAGAACCTCGACCCAAGTCAAACTTACGGGGGAGAATGTGAGTTTAAGCCTGACTTGGCTCAACTCCTAGCAGAGATTTCCCCACCAGAGAGAGCAGAGAAGAGCCCGAGCAGAGATGTTCCTACCATAGATGCTCCTACCAGACATACCCCTAGCAGAGATGAGGGAGAGCAGAGATGCCCCCTAGCAGAAGAGGACCCTAGCAGGATTCTCCTGAGCAGAAACGGGAAACGCCAGAAGTCAAGAAAAGCTATTCCAGGAAGGTGCCAAACTTGAGGAGCAAGTTTGGAGATTCGATTTGGCTTCCTGATTTGATATGATTTGGTTTCCCATTCTGTTAGGAAAATGTGTAAATTGTAAAGATTTGATTAAGTTTATTTTATGAAGTTTAGCTAGGGTTTAGCTTTCTAGTTTCTCTATAAATACAAGTCTTATGACTTTAGTTTGTAACTTTTTGCTCTCTTTGCATTCGACATTAATCAGAGAAAATTTCTCCCAACTTTTTTTGTCATTTGTTTCTTGTTCTTTATTTTCTTTGGCAGATCCATTCCCATTGGGAACCAACAGGTTCAATCTGCTAAAAATCTTATTAAATTAAAAAGTTGTAACGAAAATTTATTTATCCAAACAAATCAAATTATAAAAATGACTTTCTTATACGAAGACTCTGGGATAACTATATAAATCAAAATATTGCTCACTAACTCTCTATTGTTCACTCTTGCTGTTGATTCAATACCTTAAAATATATGCAACGGAAATAGGAGTCTTATATTCATTATATTTATTGTTCACTACCTATTGTATTCAATACCTATTGTTCACTCTTGGTGTTGATTAAAAAAAATGAGAAAAATAGGAGTCTTATATTCATTATATTTATTGCTCACTACCTATTGTATTCAATACCTATTGTTCACTCTTGGTGTTGATTAAAAAAAAAGAGAAAAATAGGAGTCTTATATTCATTATATTTAGTGTAATATTCACTACAAAAATAAGATTGTTTTTGTATTCAAATAGCATACAATTGATTATAGTTAAACATTAACTTTACATTATGTTATTTAAACTTATAATTTTAACTATCCAAATTATGTCATTTAAACTTATAATTATAATTACTTTTGGAACATATTCAAGTTATGAATATTGAATTTATATTTTCAACAAATCTCTATTATAATAAATCTCATAGTAAAAATTCAATCAAGAAATAATATCATGTAATATAAAGTTTAAAATACAATATAAAGTTCAATACCAATGACACTCAAAAAAGTAATTTTTTTTTCAACTAACATATTACTTACAATTCTACACATTACATACTATGTACATAAGTTGCTCTTCATCCTTTCAAATGGATCCATATATATATATATATATATATATATATATATATATATATAGCACAAATATATGACCAACATTGTTGTATCACTTGTTTATTCCTGATATCATTGACCAATGCTTGCCTTGCTCTACCAAACATAAAAAGGAATAAATAGTGAAGAGCACTTATGGAATGGATATATAGTCATTGACTCATTGTTGATAATAAGGATGTGATATAATAAGGTAAATTATTTGTGTATTTCATATTTCAAACATCTTTGTTAATGAAGTAGTAAAAATATTAGGAAAAGGCTTAGACTTGTTACTAAGAGAAATAATATTCGAAACGTATTCGAAATTAATAAAATATTAAATATTAAAGGTCATATAGTTTATAATTATCATATACATAAAAAAATAAAATAAAAAGTTAGTGTAAAAGACTAAGGTTCTTCCAAAAATGAATGAAACATTAATAAAATATAGTCTCTTATAAAGTTTTTACTTTGGATGCTTTGGTCTAACCTTACCTTTACATTTATGACAATAACACTGCACCAACAAATAACATAACATGGAAATCGAAAACCACCTAGAGTCTCAACACCATGAATGAATAATATTAAAAAATACACGAAAAAAATAATCATGAATAATAAAAAAATAATCAAAGTTGTCATTACCTTCTTATTTAAAGCAGTATACAATCAATAACTATACGCTCCTCATTAAAAAAATAATTATAGAAAGTAACGCGATATCAAATAATTTGGATACTTTTTCCATCACATCAAATTTTGTTGAACTTAGTGGCTCGAAGAACATTTTTCGATGTGTTGCCGTATATCATCTAAATAGTCCTCGTGCCTAACACACATTTTAGAAAAACAAATTCTAAAAATGCATAAAAAAACATGCCTTTCTAATATAGGAGTTTAAAATATGTTTTTTCACTTACTAAATTAAAAATTATTAAATAATTCTCTTAACGTCTTATAAACTAAGACAACAATATGTTTATATGATCATAACTATTTTCACTTGTCAATTAATACATAACGGAGAATATTGAGTACCGGGAGCGAAAAAACACCATGAGTAAGGCACAATTCAAACATGATTAAAATAATTATTCGCCGGAAAATATCAAAAACAAAAAGCTGGAGAGAGAATGTAGGTGCCATGGAAATATGATCGAACTGCAAAAAAACCGTGAATGAACCACAATGCAAATCCGACTAACACAATTACTCACCGAAAATCTCTAGAATATGAAACCTAGCTGAAGAGTGAATGGAGATACAAAGGAATGAGAACAGACTGCAAGAAAAGAAAAGAAAAAAACACAGTGAGTAAAATGAACTGCAAACACGACTATACTTACCAACCGAAAAATATCAAGAAAAGAAACCTCGCAAGAGACTAAAGGCTAAGGAGACTGGACGGGTCTCGCTGGACCGCGAACGGAGATGGGACAGTTAATGAATATATACTCAATGTATCATTTACTGTATTTTATGTAAAAGGAGTTTGTAAAATCTATATATATATATATATATATATATATATGTTAATGCGTAAAAATAGATTTAACTTAGAGTCGGATCCAAGGTTCGAGTCCCGAGATTGACCAGCTGAACACAAGGATGATTGAATGTTGAGTCAATGCGGGTTGACTGTTGATCGTCAAAGCTTGAGGCGATTCCGTCGTCTTGGATGAGTCTCCGGGCTGTCGTTGATGATCCTCGGCGAACTTCCTTGGTGGTGGCGAAGTCCGGTTCACGGTGAAGCTCCTCGTCCGGGCGGAGTCCTTGTCTTGGCGATGTCCTCTTCTGGGCGAACTCCGGTCTTGATGAAACTCCGTGCTAATCTTGATGATTCTTCATGCTTTTCCTTCCTTGGCGAGCTCCTATGGCGAGGGAGGACCTGCAAAAGAGGGAAGAATGGACCCGTGCCCCGTCTCTTATGGTTGGGCGAGGCTGGCTACGTATCTCAGTTTAAGAGAATCAGGTCCCACCTAGTTCGGGGTTAGTGATAAACGGCTGGTGAATGACGATGTAGTTTGACTCGTCGGAAGTGCCGTTGTTGACGGCGCGGGGGTGACCCTTGGCCCGATGGCTGGGTATTACCGGCGTGATGTGTTCTTCGTTGACCTCGTTGGTGTTGGCGAACTCACTGTCGAACTTCCCTCGTGTTGGCGAAGTACAACGAGAGCCTTGACTTGACGAGGTGTGCTCCTCTGTCGACCTTGCCGGGGTAGGTGGCCTCGTATCACGAGGGGCCTTATCCTGACGAAGGGACGCTTCTTCCTCTGTCGACTTCGCAGGTGGTGGCGTGGTTACCCACCTAGCGAGGGACTTCTTAGCTGACCCGTCGAACAACCTTTCTTCTCAGGTCTGAGACTCTGCTTCTAGATCGATCTCAGCTCTTAACTGAAGTCCTTTCCTCCTTAGAATATACTAGTTTTTAGAGAGAGAAAGCGAGAGAGAGAAGCTCTGGAGAAAGCTGTGAGTGAGTGTCAAAATGAGGGGGGGGGGGGGGGGGGGGGGAAGACTCCTATTTATAGGAAAACCAATTCCCTGAAACTGCAGCTCTAGGGGCCTGAAAATTCCCTAGGAATTGCACCTTATGGGGCCTCCCAATTCCCTGAATATTGCACCTTCAGGGGTCCTGCGAATTTCTCCCTGCAACAGGAGGGTTGTCGGGGCCCCTAGCCTGCAAAAAGGGTCTCCGATGCTTCTCGATTCATCTTCGATGTCTTCGGGTTGTCCGCAAATCCGTGGGTTGTGTTCGGGGAAATCCTCCAGATTTCCCGGAACTCTTCGTAGTCTCGGATCTTCTCGTCGTGTAGAATAATTGCACGTTATGCCCTCGCCAGGCTCCGACGAGGGGGCTTTTCGCATCGTCAGCTTCGTCGCCTCGTCCGCTTGTCGGCTTCTCGCCTTTTCGACCCCGGGCCTCGCTAATGTCTTAGTTCTTCGGTCCTGGGCTTTTGGCGTTGGCGATGGGCCTTGACTTACCATGACAGGCTTTGACTTTTCTCAGCGGGCTTTGACTTTTGCCAAAATGGGCCCAATTTTTATTTGTTACGAAAAATGCACATAACATTAACCCCCCAGTTTCTTGGGTAATTGTATTGCGCGAGAAACTTTTTTAAATCTTAAGGCAGCTTGTGTTATTTGGCGAGGATCCGGGTTGTCAGAGATTTTCGTCTCCTCTCCGTCCTCCCAAGGAACTGCATATTTCCTTTAACTGGGTGTTTGTAAAATATTTTCGAAAATGTTCGTATAATAAGCGGGAAAATAACTTGAGCATAGTCAATGACATAAGAGGATTGATTAAATAAATCACAAGTTACTTTTTTATGATTTTTGGATTTTTGGAGGTTCAGGCGCAATTTGTAAACAAAGGTCTTTTAAATTAATTTTGAACTCCGTAAAAAAATCCAAAAAATAAATAAATAAAATCAAGTGACATAATTAATGTGAAGGTAAATAAATACTTTGAAAATAATAATTGCTCATTAAGTACGAAACTTTAAGGAGTTCCTTAATTATTGCGCATTTTTGTACTTGTAATAAATACCGTAAATAATTAAATAATTCGTGCGGACTTCGCGGCGATCGTCCCGGCGGCTCCTTCGGCGGGCAGCGGTTTGGCGGGCACACCGGCGAGTTTTCCGGCGGCGATGGTGATGTCCGTTGGTGGTGGTGAGGTTGTCTTCAACTCCGGCGAACTTACTCCGGCGAAAGGACCGCTAAAAGTGGTGGCGGAGTCCGATTTCGACGGAAACTTCGATTTCGAGGGCTTCGAGACTCCGATCGATGATCCGATTTTTTCGTTGGATTCGTCGGGACCAAGGATATCTCCTGCCGAGGATATTATCATTCCTTGGCCAAGCGTGCCAGTCTCCTGGATCTGTAAGGACCTGTCATTGCTGCTTCATCTTTTGTCGTCGGCTCCGGCGGAGAGCATTTTGCCTTCTGAGTCTCCTGGATGTGCAGTGGATTTTTCAGGTGGCTTTGTGACTGGAGGCATATTTCCCGGCAAGCATGGATCTGAACTTTCGGTCCTTGATGGTGCCTCAGACGTAGAGTTTGCCGATGTCGATACGTCCGATGTCGTCGAGGAGCAGGGCGCTGGCAGAGACTTCGTCAGTGAGGCGCTCGTGGCTGAGAAGGGACCTGCAGGCGAGGGTTTTTCCATCGTGGGCTTTGCCGCTGGCGAGGGTCCTCCTGTTGACGAGACGCCCAGACAGCGTCTTAACCGCGTTTCCGCCATATGTCCTAAGTTGATTGTGCGTAGCCACGTCACTCAGTCTTTGTTGACGTCATTCCTTGCTCTTCATGGGTTGTCACATATCGCTGGTCTTCGAGTTCCTGTGGCAGGCGAGCACCCTTATGATCGTGTCTCTGATTTTCTGCCAGTGCATTTGGAGAGTCTTCGTTATGGGATGAGCGTTCCTCTTCGGCCATTCGTCCGTGATCTTCTGCTGTCGCTGGGCCTGGTGGCCTTCCAGGTTGTGCCGGGATCTTTTCGTACCTTGGCGAAGTGCTTCTCAGCTTGGCGGATTCTCTCTCGTCGATCTCTGACGGTCGATGAGTTCCGCACTGCTTTTTGCTTCTATTGTCGCTCTTCTGACGGTCGATGAGTTCCGTACGTTCGTCTGGAGTTGCCTCGATGCAGGTTGGATCCTCTCTGGCGTTGTCAATGGGTTTGGGCTCCTACGTCCTTGATCGGTTCGTCACTGCCTGACTTCAACTCCCAGGTGTTGCGTCCGTCGGGCGAGCATACGTCTGGCTCTGGGGCTTTTGAGAGCTTGATCTCGGAGTTGGTGAAGAAGGATCGTTTGCTTCCTTATACGGAGCCCCAGCTGTGGATCTCGGCTGGCTTCATTGCTGACTCGCTGGGAGGCTTCGTTGATGTTGATGAGGCAGACGTGTTCGCTCCGGGTCCTCTTCGAGTGACTCCTCCGGCTGAGGATGACGCGCCCCGAACTTCTTCGCGGGAAGGCGCTCGTCGTTTTTCAAGGGCTTCGTCGTCCTTCGAGGTCGGATGTTCGTCATTTTTCCAAAGGAAGGTGTTCGTCGTTCTTCTCCGGTGAAGGCTTCATCGAAGGAGAAGGTTCTTTCTCCTGAGCGGCGTATTTCTTCGGTGGTTGTCCATCCTCTGGCTGCTCCAACTTCGTCGACCCTTGCTTGCTGTTGTTCAGGTTCGTCTGGCTACAAGAAGCTCGTTCCTCAAATGCGTCCTTGCGCTTCTGCCGCTGCTTCCAGTGCTCGTACTGCCCCCGGTGATAATGCAGTTCCGGCCTCGAAGTCGTCTGGCGAGGGTCTCGATGATCGCTCGTTCCGTCGTCTGAAGCGGCGATATCTTCGGAGAGGGTGTCTTCGCCTCACCGATCGCATTCGCCATCATCTGGCAAGGCTGAGGGTTTTTCTCGTCGGGTTTGTCAGCGTAGTGCTGGTCTTAATGGAGCGTCATCTCCAGTTGTGGCTTCAGAGGGCGTCCCTCATGATGACATGCCCATTCCTGTCGTCGTCCTTCCGTCGAGCGGGGTTCCAGAGTCTGCCCATCCGTCGAGCGTTGAGCATGCGGTGAGCCTCAAACCTCTTTGCCTCAGAAACGCCTCTGAGCTTCGTCCTCGGGTGTTTGCGCCGGTGGTGGGTGCTTCGGACTCTGCTTTCCTTGAGGATGACTCCTTTTTCCAGGCGAAGGTATGTACCTTTTGGCATTTCTACTCACTTTGTTGTGATGCTTTTCCTCATGTTCGTCATTTGTCTTTCAGGCCTTGCTGTTGTCGGCGGAGGTGGCCCGTCGTTTCAAGGTTGCGAGTACCCTGTGTACGTCTTTGAAGGGTGTCTTGAAGAAAACTGTTGCTGAGCGTGATGCACTGCAGAGTGAGGTGACCAAGGCAAATCTTGAGGTCAAAATCTCCAGGGCCGAGGGCGTGCGCGAGGGTTGTCGAGCCGTTGAAGATGAACTTCGTGCAGCAAAGGACCAGGTTGCGGCTTTGAAGGCTTCTGAGGCGAGGCGCGACTCCAGGATTGAGCGTCTTCAGCATGATGTTTCCGATGTTGCTTCCTCCCATGCTAAGTTGAAGGCGGATGCTGACGCGAGTCTGGCTGAGACTGAAGCGACGTGGCACGCAGCTTCTGACGAGGTGTATTGGTCGGGATTTGCGGATTGCCAGGCGGCTCATCTTTAGGAGAATGGCCGCCTTGCGCTTTCCTTCAAGTTCCTCGACGTCCTCGGTGCTCCAGACTCTGTCCGTGACACAGAGCCTCTCAGCTTGGTGCTTCCTCGAGATTAGTTTCTCTTTTCTTTGCCATTATGATTTGTAGACATTTTCAAGCTTTGGTTTAGCCGTACTCCTTGCCCTAGCACGTTCGTTTGACGTATTTTGCCTTTTCATTTCATACCTGTTTCATGACATTTATGCATTTTAGTACAATTTGAACTTTGATTTTTGTTCATACATTTGCTTTGTCGAGTGTGCGAGTCGTGTCGCGTTGTAGCAGTCTTGTGAGTGTGCTGCGATTTGTAGGGTCGTCACCCTTTTTTAACATGCAAGTAGCACATTTTTGTCCGTAGACGATGTTATGCCTTTGCTCGCCGGGTAGCTAATCCGAGAGTTTAGGCTGCCTATTATAGCCTGGGGGAGGATTTATCCGGATCGTAATTGCTGGTGCCTATTATAGCCTGGCGAAGGAGTTATCTGGATCGTAATTGTCGGTGCCTATTATAGCCTGGCGAAGGAGTATCCGGATCGTGCCGGTGCCTATTGTTGCCTGGAGAAGGAGTATCCGGATCGTGCCGGTGCCTATTATTACCTGGCGAAGGAGTATCCAGATCGTGCCGGTGCCTATTGTTACCTGGCAAAGGTCTTCGACGCGTGGTCGGTCTTTTTTTTTTTTAAGGCCGGTATATACCATAGTACCCCCTGAGTTTTGGCGTAATCTGCCTTGCAGTTTTGGGAAAACTTTCAGAGTATTTCGTAAAAAAATCGAATTTATTCATAAATAAGGCTGGTCTTTCATAGTGGACTTTACCTCGCGCACTGCGCTTTATTCAAAAGGATATGGGGCTTTTGTCGCCTCTTCAGTGGTGCGGGATGACCGGTAGGACTGGTAGCTCGCCCAGGCGTAGACAGTCGACTATCGCAGTCATCCATTTAGGCTCGTCTTCGGTGTTGATGGCGAGAATTTCTTCGTAGGCGGTTGACTCGTGCTCCGTTTCTTCGTCGGTGGTCATGTG
The DNA here is from genome assembly GCA_954871525.1 of Parietaria judaica. Lineage (NCBI taxonomy): Eukaryota > Viridiplantae > Streptophyta > Magnoliopsida > Rosales > Urticaceae > Parietaria > Parietaria judaica. The sequence goes on from OX940860.1 coordinate 59,815,951, forward strand.
CCATTTGTCTTCTGTTTTTCCGCTCATTGCTCGAGCTAGCGTGGCTGCTTCGACGTTGGCTGTCGCGGGGATCCAAGCGATCTCATACCACGTAAATGGCTGAAGGCGATCCATGGCTTCTTGCAGCTGAGTCAGCGCCTTGTCCTCCTGTGTCGGTAGTTCGCCGTTCATCCGGCTTGCGATTTTCTGCGAGCTTCTGTGTACCTGTAAATTCTTCGCGTCGAGCCTTTCGGCGAGGTTTAAGCCGGCGAGTAGCGCTCCGTATTCGACTTCGTTGCTAGAGGCTTTGAACTCAAATTTGATGGCGTACTTTGACTTTTCTCCTTGAGGGCTGGTGAAGACGGTTCCTGCTCCTGCGTTGGTGTAGTCGTTGTCTCCGCTGATGTGCATTCTCCATATCGGCCCCTTGGGCGCGGTTCTTCTGCTTGGCGGCGCGTCCTTCGTCTTTTTTCTTCCTTCAGCTGCGGGGGTGTTGATGCCGTGGGTTTGCTTGGCGACTGAGTCAGCCTTTGCTTCCCTTTTCTTGGCGACCCCCTACTGGCTTTCTTCTTCGCTCCTTTGCTTGGCGAGTTCATCTTGATGAAGCGTAGGCGGTTGAACACCTTGTCGACGATGCGCCTGTACGTTGAGTAGTCCGGAGAGTCTTCTGGTGCGGTTCCACCCGTCTTCTTGGAGTGGTCCAAGCTCTTCTCGCATTGTCGCAGGAGGACGAATATTTTTCTCAGCCCGGAAATGGTCGCTGGCGTTCTCGCGTCCTCTCCTAGTTCTCCTCGTTTGGTAGTGCTGAGGTTGTTGACTCATTTGATGATGGCGGCGAATGTTGCTGTGCTTCGGCGTACTCCCTTCTCGTAACAGGCTCGTGATTCGGCTTGACTTCCTTGCATGATTCCGACTCCGCTGGGTGTTGGGAACTTGATGAGTAGGTGATAGGTGGATGTCACGGCCTGGAGTTGGTTGAGCGTGGGCCTCCCAATGATGACGTTGTATGATGAAGGCATATCGACGATGAGATAGCTCACCATTCGAGTCACCTTAGGTCCGTCTTTGGCCCCGAAGGTTGTCGGCAGTTCAATGGATCCTTCGGTTGTCACGCGTTCTCATGCAAAACCAAATAATGGCGTCCGGACGGGGCTGGCGACGACTCGGCCTAAGTTCATCTTATCAAAGGCCGTTTTGAAGAGTACGTCGGCAGAGCTCCCGTTGTCGATGAGGATCCTCCTGACCATGCTGTTGGCGATTTGTGCTTCCACGACGATGGCGTCGTTGTGCGGGTGGTGGATGGTGAGAGGTTCGTCTTCAGTGAAGGTGATGGCTTCGCCTATGCGGATTGGAGGTGTTGATTCCATCAGGTTAACCTGATCTGGCGACCATCCTTTCTCCATTGCGCGTGCGTAGCTTTGTCTGCTCTGGCCAGAGTCTCCTATTCCTGGCCCTCCGATGATTGTTGAAACGACGTTGAGCAGGGTTTCTGCTATGGCTTTCCCTCGGTCATCGCCTTGAGTCGTTGACGGCGCCATCGTCAGGAGTGGGGTCGGCATTCCTCCGTCACTCGCCATTAGCCTCTTGACGAACTCCTTTAGTTGTCCTTCCTTGATCAGATCTTCAATTTGGTTCTTCAGCTGGTAGCACTGCGACGTCATGTGACCATAGTCACGATGGAATTGGCAGTATCGGCTTTTATCCTTCCCCGGCTTGCTAAGCGGAGGGGGGTTTTTGAACTTGTCGCCGTGCATCGCGTAGATCTCGTCTGGCGTTGTCGTCAGCGGCGTGTAGTCTCTGTAGTAGAACGACTTCCTCATCGCCTGACTCCCTTGCGGTTTCGTCATTCGGTTCCTGTTGTCGTCTGGGCAACTTTTCTTCATCTTTGGCTCATCGGGGGAGCGATCGTGGCTTCGTTGATGGCTCCCTGGCTCCGTTGACTTTTTGCTGGCAAGGTACTCCTCCACGGAGATGTGCTCAGCAGCTCTTGTCATGAGCTCCGTCATGGTCGACGGTCTTTCCTTCACGAGGGAGATTAAGAATTCTCCGGTTTGCAGCCCGTCGATGAGGGCGATGACGGCATCGTTGTCGGTGTAGTAGTTTACCTTGGTGGATTCTTCGACGAAACGGTTCATAAAGTTCTGCAGGGATTCGCCTGTCCTCTGCTTGATTGACCAGAGGTAGGACTTCTCCTTTCTTTCAGTCATTGCGCCGGCGAAGCGAGCGAGGAATCGGTCCTTGAGCTGGTTGAAAGAGTAGATGCTCGCCTTGGGTAGTCGCTGGTACCATTTGAATACTCTTCTCGTAAGGGTTAGGCAGAATGCCTGGCATATCATCGAGGCTGAGTACTTCTTCATCTGTATGATCGTCTGGTACTGCACGAGGTGGTAGACTGGATCTCCTTTTCCGTCGTAGATGAGGTTTCTTGCGAAGCGTAGGTCGCATACGGCTTCTCCGTCGAGCAGGTGTGGTGCGAGTGGGGGAAGAGTCCCGTCGAGCACAGCACGACCTCTCACGCCACGGTCTTGGGCAGAGCGCAAGTTTTGGATTTCCTTCTGCATTCCTTGGAGGAGGTCGAGAACATCGTCGTGCTGCGATTGGCGAGGCTCCTGGTGACCTAGGCGTCGGTTGGGCGAAGCCCGTCGGCCCCGTTGTCGTTCTTCTCTGTAATCTTCGAGGTAGATAATTTCAGCTCTTTTTCCGCCTTTGTGTATTGTTGAGAGTTGGCGATCCCTCGGGTAGTCTTCGTTACGACGGATCCCTTGGCGACCCTCCAGGTGAGCCTGACGAGGGTCTGGGATGTCTCGTCGGCGCTCGATGTCATTAAAGTCTTTGGCCTGGCGAACCTCCTGACGACCCCTCGGGCGGACCTGGCGAGGGTCCGGGTAGTTCCGGCGGTCTTCGGTATCTTTGGGATTTTCGTCTTGGTGAACCTTTTCGCGACCCCCCAGGCGAACCTGGCGAGGATCGGGGTGGTCCTGGCGATCTCCGGCATATTTGGGATTTTCGTCTTGGCAAACCTCCTGGTGACCCCCCGGGCGAACCTGGCGAGGATCGAGGTGGTCCTGGCAATCTCCGGTATCTTCGGGATTTTCGTCCTGGCGACCCCCCGGGCGAACCTGGCGAGGATCGGGGTGGTCCTGGCGATCTCCGGTATCTTTGGGATTTTCGTCTTGGCGAACCTTCTGGCGACCCCCCGGGCGAACCTGGCGAGAATCGGGGTGGTCCTGGCGATCTCCGGCATCTTCGGGATTGTCGTCTTGGCGAACCTCCTGGCGACCCCCCGGGCGAACCTGGCGAGGATCGGGGTGGTCCTGGCGATCTCCGTTGCCGTTGCTATCTCCAATACTTTCTTTGTTGTGAGCGTTGACTGACCTCTGTGAAGCGTCGTTGGCGCCGTCTTCATTCCCGATCTGAGCCGGTGAAAATTGGCGAGGCGGCTGAGTCCGCCTGGCGAGGGTTTGGGCTTTCGTGTTGAGCGCGATACTGGCCGTCAGTTGCGAAGCACTGGCGCGGCTCGTCATGTCGAATGGCGATCGTCATGCTCCGAGTTCTTCTGATGAATGTTGGAAGGGTCTCGAGGCTTGTTCTCGGGCTCCCCTCCTTCTAGCGCCAAACTGTTAATGCGTAAAAATGGCTTTAACTTAGAGTCGGATCCAAGGTTCGGGTCCCGAGATTGACCCGCTGAACACAAGGATGATTGAATGCTGAGTCAACGCGGGTTGAATGTTGATCGTCAAAGCTGGAGGCAATTCCGTTGTCTTGGATGAGTCTCCGGGCTATCGTTGATGATCCTCGGTGAACTTCCTTGGTGGTGGCGAAGTCCGGTTCACGGCGAAGCTCCTCGTCCAGGCGGAGTCCTTGTCTTGGCGATGTCCTCTTCTGGGCGAATTTCGGTCTTAATGAAGCTCCGTGCTAATCTTGATGATTCTTTGTGCTTTTCCTTCCTTGGCGAGCTCATATAGCAAGGGAGGACCTGCAAAAAAGGGAAGAATGGGCCCGTGCCCCGTCTCTTATGGTTGGGCGAGGCTGCCTACGTATCTCAGTTTAAGAGAATCGGGTCCCACGTAGTTCGAGGTTAGTGATAAACGGCGGGTGAATGACGATGTGGTTTGACTCGTCGGAAGTGCCGTTGTTGGCGGCGCGGGGGTGACCCTTGGCCCGATGGCTGGGTATTACCGTCGTGATGTGTTCTTCGTCGACCTCGTTGGTGTTGGCGAACTCACTGTCGAACTTCCCTCGTGTTGGCGAAGTACAGCGAGAGCCTTGACCTGACTAGGTGTGCTCCTCTGTCGACCTTGCCGGGGTAGGTGGCCTCGTATCACGAGGGGCCTTATCCTGATGAAGGGACGCTTCTTCCTCTGTCGACCTCGCCGGTGGTGGCGTGGTTACCCACCTAGCGAGGGACGCCTTAGCTGACCCGTCGAACAATCTTTCTTCTCAGGCCTGAGACTCTGCTTCTAGATCGATCGCAGCTCTTAACTCAATTCCTTTCCTCCTTAGAGTAGACGAGTTTTTAGAGAGAGAAAGCTAGAGAGAGAAGCTGTGGAGAAAGCTGTGAGTGAGTGTCAAAATGAGGGGGGGAAGGCTCCTATTTATAGGAAAACCAATTCCCTAAAACTGCAAATCTAGGGGCCTGCAAATTCCCTAGGAATTGCACCTTATGGAGCCTCCCAATTCCCTGAATATTGTACCTTTAGGGGTCCTGCGAATTTCTCCCTGCAACAGAGGGGTTGTCGGGGCCCCTTACCTGCAAAAAGGGTCTCCGATGCTTCTCTATTCGTGTTCGATGTCTTCGGGTTGTCCGCGAATCCGTGGGTTGTGTTCGGGGAAATCCGGAGGATTTCCCGGAGATCTTCGTAGTCTCGGATCTTCTCGTCGTGTAGAATAATTGCAAGTTATTCCCTCGCCAGGCTCCGACGAGGGGGCTTGTCACCTCGTCGCCTTGTCGCCTCGTCGGCTTCGTCGCCTTTTGGACCCCGGGCCTCGCCAATGTCTTAGTTCTTCGGTCCCGGGCTTTTGGCGTTGGTGATGGGCCTTGACTTACCATTACACGCTTTGACTTTTCTCAGCGGACTTTGACTTTTGTCAAAATGGGCCTAATTTTTATATGTTACACATAACAATATATATATATATATCAATTGAATAACAATAAACGACACATTAAATAGCTGAAACTTAAAAAAAAATCTAAAAAATTAGGAATAGAGAATAGGTGTGTTTTCGTTGTGCCAAATCGTCAAGAAATCTTTTATATATAAGATCAATCTTGAGAAACTGCCTTGATGGTCACATGATAGTCAAATGAGATGATAATAAGATCATCAATCATAATCCATAGTCCATACTGCTTATTTTTGTTGCATGTCCCTGCTCAATACAAATTACATACATTAAGGGGAAATATGATGATAACATGAGAAGAAAATAGAGTTACAGAAAGAAAAAAAAAAGAGAAAATAATATCCATAGAATAGGAAGGAAGAAAGGTCATCCAATTAGTTTCAACTTTCAAGAAAAAATATCACGTGTTACAATTTCAAAATTGATGACAAAAATAAAATATTTGGTGTTACATACTTACATTCCGATTTTAAAATCTAGAATCACAAAGTACCTATATTTTTTCTTCCGATCAAAGATATGGTCAAGATTCACTGAGTTTCTTTTTCAATCCCTTCACCTAAATGACCAAAGAAAGTAGATATATAGATGATTAATAAACGTTTGATCAAGTTTAAGTCTAACAACATTAACCACGATCTGCAAAGTGAGTGGAAATATACAAATACTCAAACAATTTCTTAAAAATACATATTTAGAAAAACTGAAAAAAAAAAAAAAAAAAACTGTAAAAATACATAATCTACATTGAATTTAAAAATATTCATTATCACAACAACTACGTCGATGCTTTCTAACCTGCCCTGCTTCGCAGCCGATTCGAGAAATGGACAAATGGCGTCGTTGTTGCTAATCTGCGATTCCTCTGTTAATATTTATAGGCTATCATCAAAGTTTCTCTCTTTAATTTCAATTAATTTACAACTTATTATTATATCTATATTATCATATCTATAATTTCAATTAATGAATTATCAACCGAGAGAGCAAGATGTTTCAACCGGTTGCTTGTGACTTTTCATTGTTTTAGAATATTCATATAACTCCCTCCCAATAATGAATACATACGCATTTAACTATTTAACTTTTACTAATGAATATGTAAAAAATACTTATACCACTGTCCGATTGTAAAAAGTATGTCAACCTATTAATATTGAATTTAATGAGATAGAACATAGAAGGCAACGTAACTGGAGAAAGAAGATTTACTTCCATGAAAAAAATTCTAAATTATGTAGAAATGAGAATCTGAGAATTCTTTGTTTATAGTGTGCCAAGTCATACTTGATAGATTTTCCTTATATATATATATATAGATTCATCCATTGTGACATCGTGCCACGTGTCACTCAGATGATGCCTTTTTAGTATTTCATTAACACGTTTTTAAAAATAAGAGAATGTGTAACTTGGGACGAGGTCACGAGGATTCTAAATCTCTGTCTCGATGGTGATAATCAGCAGACGATGAGGAAAAAGATTCTTCATAAGCTCCACAACTTCTTTTTTGCTTCAACAAGGACAATTTTCATTCTGTGGATTCAACAGGGTTACGATATGAGATGTTATACTGAGGATCCATGTATTTCATTCTCCCAAAGACGAAGCAAGAACTCCGACTTGGACAAACACTTTTGGCTCGCCGAAATGCTAACATTATCGAATCAAGTACTGTGACAGGTCGTTTATCAAAAAATTTGCAGGGATTTAGACCATCATTTTGGTTCCCACCATTGTCAGTGTGCTTCAATTGGTTTCAGGGCGGTGTGTGGCTGTAAGTTTGGAGCTTTTAGAGTCTTTGAGCTCTTATTCTCTTATATGTCCTCACTTCTCAAGGCTAAAAAGCTAGCGTGGTCTCCGGTAGTGATGGTTGAGAAGAAGAACGATAATGGTAACTATTATGGGTTATATTTTCCTAAATAAATTTTGGCCCAAAAACGCCCCCGATAGCCCATATCTTAAAACCGAGAAGCCCAAATAATGCAAAAACATTTTTCATCATTAAAATAAAGATAATTGACAAAACGCGTCGTCATCGCGCCATAACGGAGCGTCAAGGAGCGTCACCGCGACGCGTCGAAGCATATAAAGGCACTGCCGCGCCACGTCAAAGTATAAAAGCGCCGCCGCACCGCATCAAAGTATAAAAGCATTGACGCGGTGATGCGACGCGCCGCGAAAGGACTAAACTGATAATATTTATTTGCACATAGGCCCCCATCCCCTCCTATAAATATTTATTTGCAAACGCTCTCTACAGCTACATAACTCTGTATTCTCTCATATATTTTCCTGTTTAAATATCCGAGTAACGTCGGAGCGGCGGAGCTACCTAAAGAGAAGGCGCCGGAGGAATCCCTGACTCACCAGGGATAAATGCGGAGAAGGTAGCTAGATAGGAGGCGCCAGAGGAAGGTCCGAACGTTGACCAACCCCGTCTACGCTATCAACTCCAGGCTTGCCACTCTTGTACGATTCCCTCAACTCCTATATTAAACTACGTGATGACCCGATCCTAGTAAAACAGTTAGGTAGGCAGCCTCGCTATACGTGACGAGGTGCGGCATCATATACTGTTACCCCCCATCTCTCCGAGTCATTGACTGCTCCAGCCACGATCGTCGACCTGCTCTACGGAGGTTCTGATTCTCAGCGGTCACCGACCTAAATCCCGAGTCCTATGACTTTGCGGTAACGGGTCGAAGGACACGGTTCTGGACCGACGGTAAGCGAAGGGTCTGATCCGCCATATCTTACAAGAATAGTGAGTCAAACATCTAGCCCAGGAAAGTCAACAAATGGCAATGAGCCCAGCCTATTTTGGGCTGCTACAGTGTTTGATTCATTTTCGGCATCAGCAATAACGTTAAGTTGGAAAATTTGGGGATCATAATTTAGAGTAAGGACAGAGTACCCAAGATCTTTAGGCAAGATTTGAACCACGGAACTTCGCGAGACTTCATTTTCTGGGAAAAATTAGTTGTTAAAAATTGTATGATCAAAGACAACAGTAGGATACATATTTTAATGGAACTAAGATTGCTTTCTCAAGCCCCAAAAATGCATAATCTATGGTTCGAAAATTGTCAAAGAAGTAAAATGAAGACAAAACCAGAGAATTATAACTTTGTGTATGAGAAAAAAAATTGGAACTTACATGGTCACTTTTTGAAACTATTGAGACTTTTGTCGGGATTAACTCTTATTTAAATACTGAGAAATCTTCAATTGTGTGACACGTGGCATGAGTAATGGTGGAGGACAAAAATTTTGACGAAAGTATCAATGACAATGCAAAACCATAGAATTAGAACTTTGTATGGCAAAAAACATATATATGTATATAATTAGAACTTAATCCCCATTTTTTAAGAGTATGGAAACTTTTACCGGAATTATCCCGGAATCATGCACACGTAATTTTGATTCACATAAATTATTAAAATATTCTATAGTACATTTATGTTTACTATATAAAATTTTATATGTAAACCCGTAAAATTGAATCATTAATCTTTTTAAAGTATTGAAACTAAAACCAGAATATTAAAACTTTATTTGGGTAAAAAAAAAAACTTACATGTCGGTTTTTTTAAATCATATGATCTTTCTTCACTTGAAATACAACCCGATTTTAACGCGTCAGAAAAATAATTGTTTGGTTGTTCATTGAGAAAGAGTTTTTCACTTTTCAAGTGAAAATATTAGGAAAAAATAAGAGGAGTTGAATGTTTGGTAGATTATTGAAGATAGATTTGGAAAAAAAATTCTTGAATAATTATAATGTTCAATGAGCAAATTCAAGAAGTGGGTTTATGGTGTTTTCAAATAATTCATCTCACTTTTCTCTCTTTTGTTGTATGTAGCTTGCACTACAATGTGTTATCAAGTACACTTATTAATGTATGTGACTTGCACTATAATATTTTATATAAGTAATAATGTATTTATATTATTGATGTTTAAAAAATTAATTTTTTGAAAGAATTAAAAAAAGAGAAAAATGTACCAAACATGTTTTCTATTTTTTCAGTTTTTCAAATAAAAAATAAAAATCTATACCAAACAGTTATTTGAAAACAACTATAATAATTTATTACACTATAATTATAAAAAAATGAAAAATGAAAAATAGAACTTTTTGAGTTGATTACCAAACATGGCCTAAAATTCGGAATGAAAAAGATAACATTCTTATTTTTTAGTCATGAAGGTTTCAAAACTTTCCAATTCCATAAAATACACGCGTTGGAAGTAAGTATGGTATTCAAAATCTCTCTCATTCCTCTCTCCATCGCAACCTTCTCCGGAACCCTAGAATCCCTTTCTTCTTCTTCTTCTTCTTCTTCTTCTTCTTCTTCTTCTTCTTCTTCTTCTTCTTCTTCGCAATCGATGGAGAAACAGTTGCGTCGGTGTGCGGCGATGAATTCTCACGGAGCTGAATTCCATCACGATGCTTCTCCCAAAAGGCCTCGCTACGAAAACAACTCCGTTCAGGTAAGAAATCTCCGATTTCAGCTCAATTTCGGTTTGGCGACTGAGATAATTGGAAACTAGGGCGAGAAAGTTTTTTTGAGAATTATGTTTGGCTTACTTTACTGATCAGTGTTTACATACCCCATTCATAAAAACTCTTAAATCTCTTCTTGTTATTTGAGAATCCTTGTAATTTACATAATGTTACTTGTCCTGGATCTCAATTTAGGGTTTCAGTATTCGTCTTCAGCCCTTTTGATGCTCCTCGGTTATTTACACCATTCACGAGTTCCTCAGAAAATTTGAAATCTCTGTTTATTTGAAACTCCTAGTTTTTTACATGATGTTATTCATGTTTCGTCCTTTTAATGCACTTCGGTTACTGCCTGTATTTGTAAACGAATCATCTCAAAGACTTAGATTCTGTTTGTTTTTTTTTTTAAGATTAAGACGTCTGAATCTGAATGCACATTTGAATAATAAGATATTACATCTGAATCTGAATGGCGAAAAATTAAGCCTGTTTGTTTTTTAAAGGTCTTAATGCAAGTCTTAATGCAATATTTTTTTTTTTACAATTATTAATATACTTTGAATCATGTATATATAAAATGTGCGTATAAATAATTAAGAAAAATGAATTCACTAATAAATTAATTATTTAAAATAAGAGTAATACTTCATATTAAGATGAGGATATATTAAGTTCTCGAATTCTTCATACATAAAATATATAATAAACGACAACCGATATTCTAACTACACAAAAGTTTTTATAAAAGCTAGCATCAAACATCAATTGCTTCTTCTCCTATGCATTAATTTGAGTGCAAGATCTGCTCGTAAATTATCCATGACTTGCGCATCTTCAGCTCCCCAAAGAGATCCATTAGTTTCGTCTTCTGATTGTCCTTCCGAGACTTCTTCTTCAAATATCATTTGTGTTTGATCAAATTGATTGAATAAATCATCATTGATGTATTTTTTCCTGATAAAATTATTAACTGCAAAACAAGCGATAACAATATCTCTTTGGATATCAAAATTATACGGAGCCATCTTGTCAAGTATTCAAAACCTTTTTTTCAAAACTCCAAATGAACGTTCAATGACATTCCTATGTTTAGCATGAGCATGGTTAAACTTTTCCTCTTGAGTATCAGCTCTCCTACGACGATAATCTCCTAACCAATATCAAACATTACGATATGGAGTTAGAAATCCTCGAGTACTTGGATATGCTGCATCGCCGAGGTAGTACTTATCTATTCAGAAAAATATCAATAAGTAAATCATAAACAATAAATAAATAAAAAATAATAATAGACAATAAATCAATCATCGATATTTACTTACTCGGAGGAGGCAATGGAAAAAAATTATTTGAATTAGCTAATATCTCTCGGAGAACTCGTGCATCATGTGCTACTCCCTCCCAACCGGCATAAACATAAGTGAAGACCATGTTGAAGTCACATATTGCCAAAACATTTTGATAGCATTTTCCTTTTCCTCTTCCTCTGTAGGCGGTTTGGTCATTAGCGGGAATAACCGCATGTACTAATGTCCCATCAATCGCACCCAATGCTCCCTGTAACAAATTATGAGTTAACTTTTAAGAATAAAAAACATATTTATAATACTAAAAGCTAAAAAATATAATACCTCAGAAATTGTTAGTAAATTTGTACAAGAACTTGAAACATTAAGATCACGACCGGATGATGTTGTCGGCACTATCATCTCTTTAGCAAATTCCATCATCGTTTCAAGTACCTCACGAAAATACTTATGAACGGTTTGTGAAGAATGTTGAAATCTCCGTTTGATAACAACAAAGCGCTCATTATGTGCTATAATTGTAAAAAACATTGCCATTTTTTCTTCAACAGATATATGCTTGCTATCTTTGAGCCATCCTCTCTCTTTAAAATGATTGCATAATAAAACATACGCATCACGAGACATCCGCATCAATTCTATGCATTGTTGATTTGAGCCATGTAACAACTCTAATGTATATCTTGCACCGGAAAGATATGATGTGTTATGTCTAATTCGGGGTACATAATTGTGTTGAAAACGATTTCTATACCACAACAATACCAATAAGCATATAAGCTTAATTTTTAAATTCCATGTAATCTGTTAAGAAATGAAGCTTCATCAATAAACTTAAAACACCAAGAAATTACAAAAGAAATCAACAATATATAATATACATAGTACAAGTCCTAATACCACAGATACTGAACTAATGAAAGAACAAGAAAAGAAAAGCATCACATGTTTCTAAAATGGCAAGAAAAATAGGAGAAAATAAAAACAATAACATCCCATGAGAATTTTACAAGACATATATTGATTAACAATTTGAACTAGATACACATTTTTTACCCTACGATCAGAGCTTTGCATACGAACAGAGTTTTGCATACACATATACTGAATAAATTTATTAAAAAACTATGAAATTATCATATTCATAGCAAACAAGAAAAAACATTCATGATGTTTTTGTACTTCTCACAGAGCTTTGCATAAGAAGCCGTAAACACCCCCAAAAAAGAATATGAAGCCTCCATCAAACAAAACCAGCAACGATCCTAGAAACCTTCGATTGACCAAGTTTAACCCAAAAGAAGAAAGTCCTAGAGTTGTGCGTGGCTGTTTAGGCGTCGAGAAAGCGAGAGAAGTCCTACCTTTGGTGACCTAGAGCTGAAAGAAGATGGGAAAAGCCCTGGCTGAAGTGAATGAATGCACTCATCGTAGCCTCGCCACTGGACGGAAGAGGCCGCTGCAGATCTTGCCAAAGTCGATGAAGGAGAATGGCATGAGTACGGGAGAGAGGAGTAAAAAAATAAAGAGAAAATATAATAGGAAATAGATCTGAATGAAAAAGTTAGAGAACGGAGTCTGAGCGAATAAGAGGAGAATAAGAGAAATTAAGTGGTATTAAGTGACTTTTAAAAAATTGAAACAAACGATCTGATTTTCCTCATGTCTGACCGAATCAGATTAAGTGGGCCATTAAGAGGAAACAAACAAAGCCTTACTTGACGAAGATTATTTAGCCGATCAATTATGATTGACGTACCTTGGTCCCTGTTTGGTCAGCACTTATGCCCTTGACGGATTTTTCTTATCAAAATCAAAATTTTGAAATTTCTTGAACCAGTTACACTCAATTTACTTGATGTTTGTGTGAGCAAAGCTGATATGGGTTCCTTGTTATTAAATTTTGCAACCAAGTTCATTGAAACTGGGGGTTTAGTGCTTGATAATAAGGATGCAATTTGATTGAAAACGTTGTTTTCCGAAGAAATCACAGTGTTCATCCCAGTCCCTTGTATTGTTTGAAATAGTTTTGTCGGTTTGCGGCGTTGAATTCTCATGGAGCTGGATTTGCGCGCACTCGTGCTAGCTGTGGCGGCTTCTCTCGAGCTCGGCTCGTCTGGCTATATAGTTAACCATGGATATGCTTCTCCCAAAAGGCCTGGCTGCTAGAACAACTTCGCTTAGGTAAGACATATCTGAATTCTGCTCAATTTTGCGAGTGTTATTTGTTCGGTTTGGTGACTGAGAAAATTGGAAACTGAGGCAAGATTTTTTTTTCTTTTAGAATTATGTTTGGCTTACTTTGTCTGATCATTTCTTACTTACACCATCCATGAATTCCTCAAAAACATTGAAATTTTTATTTATTTGAGACTCCTTGTAATTTACATGATATTATTCGTGTTCTGTCCCTTTGATGCACTTCGGTTACAGCCTATATTTGTAAACAAATTTTATTAAAATGCAGTTCATTTCAGAGACTTACTTGACGAAGATTATTTATCCGATCAATTATGATTGACGTACCTTTGTCCATGTTTGGTCGGCACTTACGCCTTTTGACGGATTTTTCTTATAAGAATCAAAATTTTGAACTTTCTTGAGACGATTTCACTTAATTTACTTGATGTTTGTGTGAGAAAAATTGATATGGGTTCCTTGTTATTAAATTTTGCAACCAAGCTCATTGACAGCGGGTTTAGTTCTTGATAATAAGGCTTCGATTTGATTGAAAACGTTGTTTTCCAAAGAAATCACAGAGTTTTTAGTTCATCTCAGTCCCTTGTATTGCTTTAAACTTTCAAGTTTATACCACTGTGGTATTTAGTTCATCTCAGTCCCTTGTATTGTTTTAAACTTTCAAGTTTATACCACTTTCATATTTGGTCCCTCCATGAAATACAATGTCAACTAATAATCGTATGTCAAAAAACTCGGAAATGTCCCGTCTTGAAATATGGTGTCGGCTTAATATTTGGTTCGAGAATCGCATATGCCCCTCAATGAAATACAATTTTGACTAAGTTTGGTTCAAATGTCGCAAATGTCCCACGGTGAAATTGAATGTCGGCTTGATAGTTAGTTCGAAAATCGCAAATGTCCCTTTAAGCGATTTCACTTAATTTACTTAATGTTTGTGTGAGCAAAGTAAATATGGGTTCTTTTGTGTTAAATTTTTCCACCAAGTTCATTGTAAGTGGCTTTAGTGCTTAATAATAAAGGTGCAATTTGATTGACAACGTTTTTTTCGGATGAAATCATAGTGTTTTGAGTTCATCTTAGACCCTCATGTTGTTTTAAACTTTTCAAGTATACCACTGTGATATTTGGCCCCTCCATGAAATTCGATGTCGGCTAATCTTATGTCCGAAAATCGGAAATGTCCCTTGATGAAATATGATGTCGGCTTAATATATGGTTCAAAAATTGCATATGTTTCTCAATGAAATACGATTTCGACTAAGTATATGGTTCGAATATCGCAAATGTCCCGCGGTGAGATTAAATGTCAGCTTGATCTTTTGTTCGAAAATTGCAAATGTCCCTTGAAGCGATTTCACTTAATTTACTTTGATTTTTGTGTGAGAAAAGTTGATATGGGTTCCTTGTTAATAAATTGTACCACCAAGTTCATAGAAAGTGGCTTTAGGGCTTGATAAAGTGCAGTTTGATTGCAATGTTCTTTTACAAAGAATAACGTTTCAAGTTTATACCATTGTGATATTTGGTCCCTCCAAGAAATTCAATGTCGGCTAATCTTTAAGTCTATAAATCAGAAATCTCCCTTGATTAAATATGACGTCGGCTTAATATTTGGTTCAAAATCGCATATGTCCCTCAATGAAATACGATGTCAAGTAAGTATTTGGTTTGAATATCGCATATGTCCCGCGGTGAAATTAAATGTTGGCTTGATCTTTGGTTCGATAATCGCAAATGTCCCTTGACGTGATTTCACTTAATTTACTTGATGTTATCGTGAGAGAGTATGATATAGAAATTCTCTGATTTCTCTCACAATTAAAACCTTCTCAGGAACCCTAAATCCCCTTCTTCTTCTGCTTCGCAATCGATGGGGAAATAGTTGTGTCGGTTCGCGGCGATGAATTCTCATGGAGCTGGATTTGCACGCACTCGTGCTGGCTGCGGCGGCTTCTCTCGAGCTCGGTTCGTCGGGCGATATAGTTAACCCTAGAGATGCTTCTCCCAAAAGGCCTAGCTGCTAGAACAACTTCGTACAGGTAAGACATTTCTGATTTCTGCTCAATTTCGCAGAGTGTTATTTGTTCAGTTTGGTGACTGAGAAAATTGGAAACTGAGGCGAGAATTTTTTTTTTTTTTAGAATTATATTTGGCTTACTTTGTCTGATCAGTGCTTACTTACACCATTCATGAATTCCTCAAAACATTGAAATCTTTATTTATTTGAGACTCCTTGTAATTTACATGATGTTATTCGTGTTTCGTCCCTTTGATGCACTTTGGTTACCAGCCTATATTTGTATACGAATCTGCTTAAACGCAGTTCATTTCAAAGACTTACTTGACGAAGATTATTTATCCGATCAATTATGATTGACGTATGTTGGTCCCTGTTTGGCCGGCACTTACGCCCTTAACGAATTTTTCTTATAAGAATCAAAATATTGAAATTTCTTGAAGCGGTTTCACTTAATTTACTTGATGTTTGTGTGAGCAAAGTTGATATGGGTTCCTTGTTATTAAATTTTGCAACCAAGTTCATTGACAGCGAGTTTAGTGTTTGATAATAAGGGTGTAATTTGATTGAGAACGTTCTTTTTGAAGAATTCACAATGTTTAGTTCATCCCAGTCCCTTGTTTTGTTTTAAACTTTTCAAGTTTTTACTACTGTAATCTTTAGTCCAAAAATTAGAAATTTCCATTGACGTAATATAACAACCGGCTTTGGTTCGAAAATTGCAAATATCCCTTAATGAAATACGATATCGGCTTCATCTTTGTTAGAGAGATGATCGCCCTGAGTGTGTTGCCCTAATGTTAGAGAGATGATCGCCTTCTTGAGTTCTCATTCCACTTTAAAAGGATCCTAACATGATGAACTAAAGTTTTATAACCCCTAGTTACAGGGAGCGAAATTAACTGTTAATCAAAGTATGTCATTAGCCAAGTAGTGGACTTATGGTTCCTCTCAAGCTCCGGAATATTTTTACTGTTGTTTACTCTAGAGATGTTAGTGTCCCCTTTTTATTTGAAAAGGTTACTCCATGTGAATCACTAAGAGTATGAGTTAGGCTGTGTTTGTTTGCACTTAATTATCCTCTTAATCTTAATAAGTAAGATCTGGGTACATCAAGTGCATTTGTTTTTTTATTTTAAAAACTCTTAATGGGTCTGAATAGCCACTTATTCGGTAAGATCTATACTCAAGTCTTATCCATTAAGACCTACAATTTGACATCTCACGTCCATATTTCTATTCATATTATCTCTCCAAATTTATTTTTCTCTCTCCTCCTTAAAACTTTAAAACTCCATAACTCTTAAACCGAGCATCGGATTGACTCATATAATATACCGTTGGAAAGCTTACGACGAGATGAATCCAATGATAGGTGAAATGATATACTTTTGACGCTTTTAAAAAAAATTAATTTTGAATTTATAGAAAATTATATTATTATAAAAAATTATTAAGAATTTGAAATTAAAAGTTATCAAATATATCAATTATAAAATATTATATATTTTTTACGTTTTTATTTACATGTTTACAAATTTTTTAATATAATAAATTAAATAATCATTAAAATTAATTTACATTCAATTAATTATCATAAATAATTTTATAGATGATAGAATTTTTATAGTGTACAATTTTTCAAATTTATTATCTTTATATGTTATTAAAATTATTACTACTATAAAATATTTTCAATGATTTTTTTACAAAAAATATCATATTTTGATTTTATTAAATAAATTATTTTAAATTTAGATTTATAGTACTATTAAAAATAATCAGTATATATTATTAAGTGTATAATAAAATTTTGATTAAACCTGAAAAATATATTCAGATTTGCATTCAAATCTTAAAAAATAAACACACTTAATTTTTATTCATTCATATTCAGACGTCACATCGTATCATTCAGATCTGCATTCAGATTCAGACGTCTTAATCTTACTATAAAAAAAAACAACCTTAGTCTAGAACTGCTAGTTCTCATAACTAGTGCCTATATGTTTTAAGAATATCTCAGAGATGTCAAGGACTCTTCCTTTCTTACAAACACATACCAGTAAATTTTGAGGTGCCACAGATGTCCCTTGTTTTCTTTTGTGACCCTCCTGGGACGTTTAGATAATCATTTATGACTTCTAGGGACGTCATTTCCTTTTGTGAATAATATTAAAAACAAACTTCATACATTGAAATGAACATGAAATGATGAAACTACGTTTATTGAATTATAATAATGCTCAAAGATTGTCAAATAATAACCGAAATGAAAATTTGTTCTTCAACTAAAATAAAGTTAAAACGTGAGTTACAGACCAAAGACGTCTAGAGGTTTCGGATACCAATAGACTCTATAAGACAAATATGTTTTTCTTTCGACTAAGCTTTCGTCATCGGGTCAGGCACAGTCTCCTCTATGTCTACTCTTTGAACTGCAATGTCCTGTCTGTCAATGATATCTCTTATCAAGTGATACTTTCTGAGTACGTGCTTTGTTGTCTTGTGTGATCTTGGCTCATTATTCGCTTTTATTATTGCTCTGTTGTTGTCACATAAGAGCTTCACTGGATCACCAACGCTAGGAACTACACCGATATCATAAACAAATTTTCTAATCCAGAGCGTCATTAGCAGCATCCGATACAGCTATGTACTCAACTTCTGTTGTCGAATCAACTACTGTAGCTTTTTTGCAACTATTCCAAGTAACTGCACCATAGTTTAAACAAAACACATATCATGTTTGCAATTGGAAATCATACTGGTCATTTTGGAAGCTTGCATTAGTATAACCTATGAAATTTAATTGATCAACGATGTTATAAACAATTGATCTATCTTTGGTCCTATTAAGATACCTCAAGATGTTCTTTACGGCAATCTAGTGACTATCACCAAGATTAGATTGGAATCAACTGGTCATGCTTAAGGCATATAGTACGTCTAATTAAGTACATAACATGGCATACATGAATGAGTCAATAATAGAGGCATAAGGAACATGTTCCATATGTTTGGTTTCCTTGGATGAAACCGAACACTGCTTTTTAGAGAGATGAGTTTTGTGGGTCATCCGAGGGAACCATTTCTTTGATTGGTCCATATTGAACATTTATGCTCTATTCTCTATATATTTACTCCGACTTAGTCCCAAGACTTTCTTGGATCTATCTCTATAGATTTCGACTCCTAAAATAAAGGCAACCTCTCCTAAATATTTCATTGAAAAACGTTTTCTCAAGCGCTCCTTTACCGCATGATTCTGACGTATCGCTTACTATCATCAAGATGTCATCGACATAAAGAATCAAGAATAATATTGTGCTCCCACTAGCTTTTATGTATACACACGGGTCATTTTTGTTCCTGATGAAACCGAATTCAGTAATTGATTCCAGCTCCGAGATTCTTGCTTGAAACCATAGATAGATGTTTTCAGTTTGCAAACCTTAGAGGGATGCTTATGATCAATGAAGCCTTCAGGTTATGTCATGTACACATCCTCTTATAGGATCCGATTCAAGAAGTGAGTCTTTACATCCATTTGCCATATTTGGTAATCATAAAAAGTATCAATTGCAAGAGAAATCCAAATAGACTTAAACATGGCATCTGGGAAGAATGTCTCATCATAACCATGAATTTGTCGGAAACCTTTCGTGACAACTTTCCCTTTATACGTTGTATGTTGTCGTCCATATCAATCTTTCTTTCGAAGATCCACTTGCATACTACGGGTCTTGACCCTACGGGTGCGACTGCCAAGTCCCATACTAAATTAGTGTACATGGAGTCTGTTTCAAATTTCATGGCTTCAAGGCATTTCTCAGAATTTAGTCCCCTAAACGCTTTATTGTAAGTGTTGGGTTCGCCATCCTCATCTACATGCTATGTCTATCCTTTGCATGAAACGAGGACATTCATCTTTAGAGGTTGTTGAAGTTCCCTATACGACTTACGCGATTTAAGTGTGTAATCAGGGTGCTCATTTATTCCATCACGTATTTCTACGTCATGAAGTACACTAGCTTCTAGTTGACTTTCTACCATGATCTAATCAGGAGTTTCGTCGACTATTCGATGAGCATCCTCAATGTCCATAGTTTTATCGACATTTTGTGATTCATTTTTCTTCTTGAAGAACAATATTTCTCCAACTAGACTTTCAGGACAAAAATTGTTCTTCCAGAAATGTCCCCGTCTTAGCCACAAACACCTTGCAGGTTGACGAATTGTAGAAGTTGTACCCCTTGTTTCCTTAGGTATCCCATTAGTCATATATGGGGCTGATTTTTCAATTACCAACTTCTTGACGTAAACCTCACAGCCCCATACTCGAATGTATGATAAGATCGGCTTCCTCTTATGCCACATCTGATATAGTGTAGTTGAAACCGTTTTTTATGGCACCCTCAGTAATAATGTATAATAAATAGACCTCCTTTTGAGTATTTTGAATCATGCCAATAGACTATGGAATATCAAGGATTAAATGCATACCAAGTATTTCAAACTTAATAACTTAATCCTTGGTCATTCCAACATGGTTCCAAAAACAAACTTATCGGAAACATAAACCTTAGTAACAAATAATAAAATAATTTTCATTAAGTAATGAAATCAAAAATTAATAGTCTTCAGAATTTGATATCTTCATGAAGGATCAATCATTTGAAATCTTCATCGCTTTTCGCACTCCTACTTATTTTTATTCACGGACTCATCTGTAAAGAAAATAATTTTCAATATGTGCACTAGTAACATAATTTACTAAAATAGAATCTCAATAGTAGGTTTTATAACAATTACACTCAAGATTAACAAGTTAATAACAATTACACCTGAATCTGAGCTTCACGAGTCATGACTCCATTGTTAGATAGCTCATTGCCCTATTTCTCCGTCATCTTCTCTCAATCTCTTATGATTTTTCTAACTCCTTCAGCAATTTCAAGCAAATTGAGAAGATTGTAGTAGTCGACATTTCCATTGACAAGTACATTGATAGTTTTGTTGATGTTAGGTGTCAAAGACTGTAGAATTGCGAACATCTGAAGTTGCAATCCTATCAGCATTCCTAAATATGTCAATCTGTCAGCAAGCATGTTCATGGCAATAGAGTGCTCTCTGATGGTGCTGTTGACGGACATCTTGTCATTGAACAACTTTCTCGGATGTGAGTTTTGTCTTCTCGGGTTCCGATTCCCGTATTTCCTCTCCAAGAATTTTATGGCATCGTGAGGATCCATATTTTCCATTTTGACTCTGATACAAAGAACCATAATAAAAAAAAGGTCATCCAGAAGAAGACTTGATAAATTCTCATAGTGTATCTATGGTAAGCCACCATTTCTTCTTCGCTACTTATTTCCAAATTCGGTAGTGAAAGAGGAACAATAGTGACTATATTCAGAAACCATTTTCCTTAATCTATATTCAACGATATCAAGGACAAATATAGATGATATTTAAACAATATACCATGAATGGGCATAATTCCATAATTCAAGTAAACTAAATAAAATTAAATATAAGGACTTGATACGAACCCCGTTAGGAATAACGAGACCCGAAGACAAAATGGTTCTGATAGACTTTAGTTCGATCAGATTGTGTGGAGAATCTGGAATTCTTGAACTCGAACAAACACGAACCAAAGCAACTGTTATGAAACCTTTGACCCGATGCTTTGATGAACTCAACAAAACTCAGATTGGGAACACACCACAAACGAAGATGGAAATTCGCTTGATAAGTCGAAGAACGCCACAGAAATATTCCGATAAGTTCGTAAAGCTCCTAAGAACTATACAGAGACTTTAACTCACACAATATATCTAAATAACTTGGTTTAATTCGTTGCTCCTCATGGTGGCCTTTAAATAGGCATTACAAAGTAGTGGGAATTGATGACAATAATCAGCCAACTCCCCACAAATGACCAACATTCAAAGTACCTAATTAACTACTGATATTCCCAACAACAACCATTGAATAAAACCTTAATACAACTAAAGGACTAGGTTCAACGTTTTGAATGAAGAGAAACAACACACTTAATTCCGATTTGACCAATCTAATCCAAAGCTTGAATTATGTTTATCAATTTGGGTTGAGGCTTAAAATCATGGTCAATTGGTCTTCTTGAATTAACTTGAGCCCAAATTTCTTGAATAAGCCCATTCAGCATGCTCTTGAACTTCTTGGCCCGTGCTCTTGTAACCGGCCCAATTGGAACTTGAAATGGATCTTGATTAGTCCCATCGTCATTTGCATCATTCCCCTCTTCTTGAAAAGGATTTGTCCTCAAATCTTTACCTACATCAAAAGGACTCAAATCAGTAAAATTGAAAGTAGCACTAACATTATACTCACCAGGTAAGTCGAGTTTGTAAACATTGTCATTGAGCCTTTGTAAAACTTGAAACAGTCCATCTCCTCGCGGAAGTAATTTTGATCGCCTTTGAGCTGGAAATCGTTCCTTTCGCATGTGCAACCAGACCCAATCTCCTGGTTCAAAAGTCACTTGGCGACGCCCTTTGTTTGCATGTTTGGCATATTGGTCCGTCCTTCTCTCGATGTTGCGCCTTGCTTTCTCATGAATCTGCTTGACAAACTCCACCTTTTGTTTTCCATCTAAATTCACACGTTCACTCAATGGTAAATGTGATAAATCCAAAGGAGTCAGTGGATTAAACCCATACACGATTTCAAATGGTGAAAATTTAGTGGCAGAATGAACAGATCTATTATAATCAAACTCAACATGTGGTAAACACTCTATCCAAGTTTTTATGTTCTTTTGAATGATCGTTCGCAACAAGGTAAACAAAGTCCTACTGACTACTTCCGTTTGACCATCGGTCTATGGATGACAAGAGTAGAAAATAGAAGTTTAGTACCCAATTTACACCACAAAGTCTTCCAAAATTAACTCAAGAACTTAGCATCTCTATCTGAAACAATTGTCCTAGGCATTCTATGCAATCTTACAACCTCCCTAAAGAACAAGTCAGCAACATTTGAGGCATCATTGGTTTTGTGACAAGGGATGAAATGTACCATCTTAGAAAACCTATCCACAACAAAAAACACCAAATCCCTTCCCCGTTTAATCCTAGGCAATCCTAGCACAAAGTTCATCGAGATATCAATCCAAGGTTCACTAGGAATGGGCAAAGGATAATACAAACCGTTTGGCTGAACTCTAGACTTAGCTCGCCTACATGTAACACATCTCCCACAAATTATCTCAACATCCCTCTTCATATGTGGCCAGTAAAAGTGTTCTTGAATCATTGCTAAAGTCTTTGCAACTCCGAAATGCCCCATCAATCCCCCACCATGTGATTCCCGTACTAACAATTCCCTCAACGAGCAATTTGGAACACACAACTTGTTCTCCCTAAACAGAAACCCATCAAGCCTAAAGAACTTCCCATTGGTGGTTTTCTCACATCCTCGATAATCCTCACCAAAATCAATGTCATCAATGTACAATTCTTTTATCTGCTCAAAACCAAGTAACTTTGCATCAAGTGTCGAGAGCAAAGCATACCTGCGTGAAAGTGCATCTGCCACCACATTATCTTTACCTTGTTTGTACCGGATGACATACGGGAACGTCTCAATGAACTCCACCCAACGAGCATGTCTCTTCTTCAGCTTTTGTTGCCCCTTCAAGTGCTTCAAAGACTCATGGTCGGTATGAATCACAAATTCCTTTGGCCATAAGTAGTGCTGCCACGTCTCTAACGACCAAAAAAATGCATACAACTCCTTGTCATAAGTTGGGTAGTTTAATGCTGCCCCGCTTAGCTTTTCGCTAAAGTACGCAATCGGTTTTCCTCCCTGTATAAGAACTGCACCAATGCCAATACCTGAAGCATCACATTCAATCTCAAACGTTTCACAAAAGTTAGGCAAAGACAATAAGGGGGCATTCGTGAGTTTTTCCTTCAATAGCTGGAATGCATTCTCTTGTTCGTCTCTCCATTTAAATCCAATGTTTTTCTTGATCACTTCGGTAAGTGGCACAGCTAGGCTGCTGAAATCCTTGACAAACCATCGGTAAAAGCTTGCAAGGCCATGAAAACTCCTCACGTCACCTACATTTGTTGGGCTGGGCCACTCCCGAATCGCACGTACCTTCTCATCATCAACCTGAATTTCATTTGTACTAACGACAAATCCAAGAAATACAAGTTTATCCGTACAAAAAGTGCATTTCTTCAAGTTAGCAAACAAATTTTCTTGTCTTAGCACATCTAAAACAGATTTCAAATGTCCTACATGTTCCTCCAAATTCTTGTTGTAAATCAATATATCATCAAACTAGACAACAACGAATCTACCAATAAATGCAGGTAAAACATGGTTCATAAGTCGCATTAAAGTACTCGGGGAGTTAGTCAAACCAAAAGGCATAACTAACCATTCACACAAACCAAGTTTTGTTTTGAAAGCAGTTTTCCATTCATCTCCTTCTTTCACCCTAATCTGATGATATCCACTTTTTAAGTCAATTTTTTAAAACACACGAGAACCATGCAGCTCATCTAACATTTCATCTAAGCGAGGAATAGGGTGACGATACTTTACCGTGATATTGTTGATCGCTCGACAATAACACATCCGCCACGATCCATCTCTTTTGGGCACCAATAGAACCGGAACTGCACGTGGACTCATACTTTCCCTCACATGCCCTTTCTCCAATAACTCACCGATTTGCCTTTGAAGCTCTTTTGTGTCTTCGGGATTGCTTCTGTACGCTGGTCGGTTAGGAATGGATGTCTCGGGCACAAAATCAATCTGATGTTCAATTCCACGGATCGGTAGTTCATTGAAATCCTACAAAACTGAAACAATAGAACTAGGCAACATGGGATCAAGTTCGTTAGTGTTTAACAAAGCCTCTTTGTACAAAAGTACAATCATTGGCTGATTTGAAAACATAGCCCTCTTGATCTCACTTGTTTTTGCATAGAAACTCTTTTGTGTTCTCTCTGGTTTTCTCTTATTGGCCAACTCTCCATTTTTCTTTTCTCTCTCTTTTTCCTTGGCCTCCATCAAATATTCACTCTTTTTCTTCTCATTCTCACTTTTTTTCTTTTTCGCACACTCTTTCTTTTGCTCACTTTCTTTTTACAACCACACTTGATCTTCGTAGACTTGTTGCGGTGTTAACGGGACAAGAGTGACTTGTCGCTGATTAATCATCAAGGAGTATTTGTTGGAGCAGCCATCATGTTTCACCCTTCTATCAAACTGCAAGGACGACCCAATAGTAGATGTCCAGCTTGCATCGGCACCACATCGTACAGCACTTCATCCTCGTACTTTCCAATTCGAAAAGCAACCAACACCTGCTTGTGCACCCTTTTTTCACCGCTATCATTGAGCCATTGCGGCTTGTACGGCTTAGGATGCTTCATAACGGGCAGTTCTAACTTCTCGACCATCACGGCACTTGCGACATTCGTACAACTTCCGCCATCAATTATCATACTACAGACCTTGTCCTTCACGTAGCACCTAGTATGAAATAAGCTATCGCGCTACTCTTCTTCAACCCCTTTTATGTGCAAGCTTAATGCTCTTCGTGCAACCAACGTCAATTCAGCGGAGCTTCAAACTCAACGTCATCGGCATCCTCTAGCGGTGGCATGTCCTTGTAGAAGTCAGAGTCTTCATCGTCTGTAACAATCTCCCCATTGTCTCGCACCATCATATTTTGCTTGTTTGGACATTGGCTTGCTATATGGCCCCTGCCTTGACATTTGAAGCACTTGATATCACGATTCCGAGTGCTAGATGGATCAAAAGTACCTTTAGTTTCTTGGCTGCCTCTCTCGATTTTGGGCTTTGTTGACGGTTGTTTTTCCTCCTTTTTTCCATTGATTTGCTTTCCATGTCGAGGTATTGGGTATTTCGCTTGATCGACCGCTGCTCCTTCTTTTCAATTGATTCTCGATCTCTGTCGCCATGTGCACCATATCTTTCCATTTTGAATTTTCCGATTTAAACTTGCCAAAAATCAAGCCATTGTAGCCTCTCGGTCTTCCTCCACATTTGCTCTAATCATCGACCTTAAAGTATTCCTCAACACTCCGATTTCCTTGTCGTAGGTTCTGCAACTTGTTACACAGCTCACGGTGGTAGTGATTAGGCACGAATTACTTCCTCGTTACCCTTTTCATCTCTTCCCACGTCTCTATAAGGTGCTCCCTATTTCTTCGCCCATTAACTACAACCTGATCCCACCAAACCACCGCATAATCCAAAAACTCAATGGCTGCCAACTTCACTTTCTTGAGCTCGGAATACCTATGACGATCAAAGACTAACTCTACCCTCTTCTCCCACTCAAGATATGTCTCTGTATCATTTTTCCCCTGAAACGATAGAATATTCGTCTTGATGTTCCCTAAATTTTTATCTACCCGAATCCTATCTTCTCTACCTTGCCGATACCTCTGGTAGCTATGAACAGTATCCCGGTCACCTTCATCCGACTCATCATCTTCTCTCCTCCTTGGGGCAGCGTTTCTCTGCCTTCTTTCTCCTTGGCCAGCTCGTAGGTTTCCTTCATGAGCACTTCCAGAAATTTGGGAGTAAACTTGACGTTCACCCTCCATTAGGTCAAACCTCGCTTGCACTTCATCCATCTGAATCTTCATCACTCGCTTCATTTCCCTGTTTATTGCTTCCACCATCCGCTGGAGATCATTTTTAGTAACAACTTCGGATCCCTCGTTTTGAGACATGGTAAGAATTCAATAATTATATATAAAAGTCCTAGACAGATCTCTCCCTCACGTGTCTCTCTCAACGCTCGTGTTTCACTCAATATGGATTTTTCTGGTAATGTATTATCACTCTTGGCTTTTACCACTCAATACTCTCCTTTTTAATTCTTAGGTAACTAAACCAACTAAGGAAGCTTCCAAAACAGTTCTTCAACAATGAGAGGTGAATACTATCCGGAGTACATGAACTATGAAATGACTCAATACATAAACAAAGAACAATACTTCAATCTGAGCTTTCTTTTCTTTTCTTCTTTTTTTTTTTTTTGTTTTTTGTTTTTTTTTCGTTTGTTTTTTTAATGCCCTTTTTCATGATACACAATAGAACACAACTTTGTAACAAATAAAGAAAAAAAATACAAACGAAATAAAGATAGAAATCTGATCGAATTAGAACCTTTGATGTGATACCAAATGATACGAACCCCGTTAGACAAAATGGTTCCGATAGACTTTACTTCGATCAGATTGTGTGGAGAATCTGGAATTCTTGAACCCAAACAAACACGAACGAAAGGTATTGTTATGAAACCTTTGACCCGATGCTTTGATGAACTCAACAAAACTCAGATTGGGAAGACGCCACAAACGAAGATGAAAATTCGCTTGATAAGTCGAAGAACGCCACGGAAAGATTCTGATAAGTTCGTAAAGCTCCTAAGAACTATATAGAGAGTTTAACTCACACAATATATCTGAATAACTTGGTTTAATTCGTTGCTCCTCATGGTGGCCTTTAAAGAGGCATTACAAAGTAGTGGGAATTGATGACAATAATCAGCCAACTCCCCACAAATGACCAACATTCAAAGTACATAATTAACTACTGATATTCCCAACAACAACCATTGAATAAAACCCTAATACAACTAAAGGACTAGGTTCAAAGTTTTGAATGAAGAGAAACAACACACTTAATTCAGATTTGACCAATCTAATCCAAAGCTTGAATTATGTTGATCAATTTGGGTTGAGGCTTAAAATCATGGTCAATTGGTCTTCTTGAATTAGCTTGAGCCCAAATCTCTTGAATAAGCCCATTCAGCATGCTCTTGAACTTCTTGGCCCGTGCTCTTGTAACCGGCCCAATTGGAACTTGAAATGGATCTTGATTAGTCCCATCGTCATTTGCATCAAGACTTTTAAACATAAGGACTTTTGAATGTTATTTCGTTAACAATTACATAGATAAAGGCTCCCTCATCATTTTCTATAATTAATTCACTCAGTACAAACATAACAATTGTACTCATATCTTATATGATTCCTGACAGGTAGAACTAAAAACAGTTTCTAACTTAGAACCGAATAGTTCTCAAACTAGTGTCTAGGTTTTCAAACCAATCTAATATTCCTCCGTGTTTAAAACATTTAATTTTTAGTTATTTCAAAATAAATAACTAATTATTACAAAATACATTTAATGTTTATTCATAGAGGTGAAACTGGGTAGGGTACCCGGTTTTTTTTAGGTACCCGGATCTGGAAACCGAGTATCCGAAAATTGATACCTGGATACGGTACCCGAAATCCGGTTACCCAAAAATCTGAATACCCAAAATCCGGGTATCTAGTTGTAGATACCCGGAAATTTACTACCCGTTACCCAGTTTTGGAAACTACCCAGATTTACTACCCGCTTTTTTTTTTTTAAGTATATCATTTCAAAAATAAAAACATACATTCAATATCTTTAAATTAAAATGCATAAAAAAAAAACATAGTCTCACGCATCAGGCATAAGTACATCACACGAACCCTAAGAAAGAAACCCTTGGTATTAAACCGGGTACCCGGTTTTTAGATTTTTAATACCCGGTACCCGTATTTGGTTCTAATCCAGATACGGGTACCCGGATCCGGAATTCGGATTTGGATTCGGATACGGACTTTAAATCTGGATACGAATTCGGATTCGGACAATTACCCGGTTTCTGGGTATTTTTTGCACCCTTATTTAATCATACTAATTAACACGTGTGAAAATTAGATTTAGCATTATTTTCTATTTAATTGCTTTAAATAAATAATGCAACGAGTTAATGCTTTACCCAACCTAAAATTTACTCCTAAAATGTTTATAGAAATTAATATAAATTTTTACAAAATATTTTAAATACGATTAAGCATTAAACCGTAAAAATGAGACATAGAGAAAAAAAAATTACAAATCGGATTTACAAAATAAAATAAACTTAAGATTTTCTAAAATAATAATATAACGGGTTTGCAACGGGCAGCCCAGTGCATTTATGATGGGCTGGGTATAAAAGTCCAACTCGTGGGTTTGCTATCAAGCTTAGAACAGTTCTGGGCATCGGCAGACCTAAGCCCATATGGACTGGATCCAATCCAACCCTGGGCTGGTTGACCCAGGTTAAGAACTTAGGTCGAGTCTGAACCAGGTTAGACCTCGGTTGGAATTAGGTTCGGATAAGAACCCAAGTCGGGTAGGGTCTGACCTAGACTCGAGTCGGAATCCGGTTAAGTCGAGTCAGGTTAGGGAAAAACCTGGGTCGGGTTGACCCCGACCCAAGGGTTTGGGCCTGGGCTAACCCAAATACCCGAGCTTAATCTCAAGTGGGCTGGCCCGGGTGGCCCCTAAACTAGGCTTTTGGGCCTGGAACTGTTACAAGCCTACCGTTGAGGCGCCATTGCTTGTGGTGGCGATGGTTCTGGCGTTTGCAGAGGCGACGGCGGCGACGGTGAAGTCGCCGCCGTTGTCTCCTTCGTGGCCCACGGTTTTAGCGCCCCCGACGACTATTGTGCGATCAAAATTGCATCGTTTCATAAAACACATTTCAAAAATTTCCGAACAAAAAATTTAGTCAATTAAATCAAACACTCTTACTGAAAAATCTAACATTCTCTAAATCCACAGAAATTATCAGTCACAAAAGAATCGAATTTTCAAAATTTAATCAGACCGGTTAATCCTGAGGAAGAAATATTGGGATGTCCTTGAACGGTTAATCTATATGAAATAAGAGAATAAAAAAATCGGTTTTGATAAGTAAGCAGACTTTGCTACTTTTGTCGATTAGAATCTTCCAACTGAATCTCCTCAAGTTGCACGCGTCTTGGGCAGAGTTTTTGTTCAGGATCATATTTCCACAATTGTCGAGTCTCTATCTTGTCCACCACGCCACTACGAAAACTCTGTTGTGTGTAGATCAGAAATTACCTCGTTAGAGTGCTTATCTCAGTGATTGGATGATGACGCAATCTCGGCACACGGGGAGGAGGAAAATTCGAGCTTAGGGTAATACTCTTTGGCTGTGTATTTATATACCACAACAAATAATGACCTAATACTCTTTGGCCTATTAACTTTTCATAATTACATTATCAAGCCTGGGTAGGCCCGACATGTTTACTTCATTTTTTAATGGACCCCGAAAGCCCAATGGGCTCATAGACCCTAATTAGGCCCAATTCCCGATTCAGGCCCTACAATCATGTATTCAAACTGTAATTTTTATTTTTATTTTTTATCTTGCTCAGTTATTATTTTGTAATTTCACCATTAATCAAATAGTATTTTTTAGAATTCACGTTATGACGAACTGTTTTTAGAGTTTATTCCTGTCCGCCGCCATCGTCGTTGATGATCTTATTTCTGTTTGCCTCGACCTTTACTTTTGAATCATCGGCTTGTGTCTTAAATCTTCGTTGAGCTGGTGAGAAATGACGTATGGACCTATTCCTTGCATGTCTTCATGCGACCAAGCGAAGATTCCCTTATTCTCCTTCAAGCAATCGATAAGCTTTTCTTTGTTGTCATCGCTCAGACCAATTCATATGCCGACCGTATTTTGTGGTTCTGGTGGATCTATTTGGACTTGTTCCGCCATATCAAACTCGGGTCCTTAGTGTTAGACATGTTATGCTAATCCCACTTCACTGAAATCATGGTTGTCATTCCTTTTAAATATAATATAACTTATTAATGATAATCTTATATAGTTATAACTTAGATATTATAAAATTAAATATTTCGTCTCAAAGTCCTATATCTAATTTACAACTATGCTACGTAATCACAGAGAGTCTATGTGTGTGGAGGTTTGACCTGCATAAGTTAAGAACTTAAAGATAATGTTCATGGTTAGATTAGAAAGTAGGAGCTTCTAATTGGTAAAAACCATTAGTGAACTCAAAACACCATAGGTGATTATCTATTACCAGATCTGGTGTTGGTCACGCACTTATGAGAGTCATTGGGTATTGGAGTGTCTCCATATCGAACACGCAGACTTAACACCTGAAATCATCAAGTAAGACGGTCATTGATGAAAGTAAGATTAAGTCACAGAGATTATCAGATGGAATCGGTTAAAGTCCTGAGCGTCATGGACTAGTACGGTTCAACTCACATGATATTTGATTTCATTGTTACATAATACATTGGTATTCCTAATCACTTTCATTTTGGGATCATAAGGTTAACTGGGACAAGTTGCATGGATGCAGATATGGATAACAAGTTTATGATTTCTTTATTATGACTCGTTGGAAACAAATAAGTACTCATGTACAGCTCATTGATTTAATAACCCAATGAGTGAGTAGTTTGTAATATTCATAGAATAAAGTGAGTGTCATCAAAGAGCAATACGGCAGCTAGTACCCTTTGATGAGAATCATAATAAATACGAAAACCATGATTACCAGAATCTGATTGTATCTATGGACTCCTGTGTCAGGATTATATTATTACTCAAGAGTGTGTTCAACTTCGAGCTGTAGTGGAATGTAATCTAAGTTGGTGACATTTCTTTATTTCACCTGAGCTTGAGTAATATGTCCATTAGTCCCTTTTGTAACTTCACAAGAGTGACACCGCATTAAATATTCATTTGTTGAATATGGGATGGATCCAATTAGACTAGATTTGAGACTAAGTAAAGAAATGTCTATTTACCTTAAGTGGCAAAACTACCAAAGTTTTGGTACAGTCCGGGAAGTGAAAATTTGATAATTAGAATTTGACCCCTAGACAATCACATTAATTTTGGGAAATCAAATTTTTGAAAGTTAGCAATTTGAATCGCATCATTTTGATGAGCGGAGCGAGAGTTATGCTCGACACAGTAATCCGAGTAAAAGTCGGATTAGGGTTTGTATAGAGCTACGAATTTGAAACAGAATTAAATATTGGATTTATTTCCTGGAATATTTAATTGTTAATATAATTTTAATTATTGGATTTAATTATTAATATTTATTATTAATAGTTAATTATTATTAAATAGATTTATATTAGATTTAAATAACCCTAAATTCGATTTATTTAATCTCGAATTTATTATTATTCTTTAGTTAGATTTAATATATATATATTACATATATATAATTCGAAATAAAGGAGATATGAATCTTGGAAGATTTGATACCAAAAGATTCGTTATCTTATCTTTAGATTTAAATCTTTAGGGATATAGATTTAATATGATTTGATATTATTTATTATCTTATTTATTTAAATGAAGATAATGAGATAATATCTCCATGTGCTTATGATTTGGTTTTTCCAATAAATAGGCTAAACCTGAAATCAGAATTCAAGCATGTTCATAACACACAATATCAGAGAATACGAGTTTCTCTCTCTTCCTATCTCTCTGGGAATTTCGAATTCAGAGTCAGTGAGAAGTTCTGATCCCAGTTCAAGCTTGAAGGTTTTGTGGTCATCCTTGGAGCCCACACATCCTAGCGGCCTAATCCGAAGTATACATCAAAAGACTTTTGGGAGAAATCGACACAGAAAATCGCAGAAATCGTTTCAGAAATCAGAGAACGCAACCGGAATAACACGAATCAGGTTAGTGTTATTTATTGTTTAAATAATTATATATTTGCTCAAACCCTAAATCGAATTCATGTTAGATCATGAATTAATTTTTTATGGTAAAAATCGAATAAGAATGATCGGGACCACTTAATTAATTTTTAGATTTCGTAAACCTGAAAGCAGAACCTGAAATCAGAATTCAAGCAAGTTCATAACACACAATATCAGAAAATTCGAGTTTCTCTCTCTTCCTATCTCTCTGGGAATTTCGAATTCAGAGCCAGTGAGAAATTCCGATCCCGGTTCAAGCTTGAAGGTTTTGTGGTCATCCTTGAAGCCCACATATCCTGGCAATCTAACTCCGGAGTATACATCAAAAGACTTTTGGGAGAAATCGACCCAGAAAATCGCAGAAACCGTTTCAGAAATCAGAGAACGCAACCGGAATAACCCGAATCAGGTTAGTCTTATTTATTGTTTAAATAATTATATATTTGCTCAAACCCTAAATCGAATTCATGTTAGATCATGAATTAATTTTTTATGGTAAAAATCGAATAAGAATGATCAGGACCAGTTAATTAATTTTTAGATTTCGTAAACCGCATAGAATAATGGGAATCGTTGTATGGGACACGATTTTAGGTTTAGCCCAATATGAACAAATTTTATTCTACGCATATATCTAATCAGACAAACATTAATTATTCCGCAGAGAAATTTTGGTGACCTAACCTCGGGTCGGTTTAAACCGATAGATCCGAAGAATAAGGTGAAATAAACATCCAACACTTAGTTAGGTGTTCGGTCCTCCGGATCTGTGCTCTTTTCCGTCTTCTTATTCTTTTCTTTTGGGGTTTTTTCATCCTCTTTTCCTTTTGTTGCTTCATAAGGGTATTTAGTTTTGCATATCATCATCGTCGTGGGCCTTTCGGCTGTTGATTGATATTGGATTCTCTTCCCCTTTATCGAATTAATCCTTCTTTAAAGTCATCAGATAGTTTTTCATGTAGCAGGTACGGTACGTATCCATGCTTCCTTTTATCTCTAGGATTCTTCCTTCAGGATCTGGGAACTTGACGCATAGGTGGTAGGTTGATAGTACGCCCTCATAACAAAATCCATGGTCATCCCAAAATCATATTAAAGATCGATGGGCAGTCCATAACTACGAACTTGGCCATTTTGTTCACCCCCTCTGCGTACATAGCGAGCTTGATTGTTCCCATGGCGTATGCTACATCTCCATTAAAATCTGTTAGACTCCTGGGAAACTCCTATTATTACGTCCTCATCGATGTCCATCTTTCTCAAAGTGTTAAGAAAAATGACATCTACCGAAATCCCGTTCTCGACG
This sequence comes from Parietaria judaica, assembly GCA_954871525.1. NCBI lineage: Eukaryota > Viridiplantae > Streptophyta > Magnoliopsida > Rosales > Urticaceae > Parietaria > Parietaria judaica. The sequence continues at coordinate 59,849,061 of OX940860.1, forward strand.
AGGATTCGATTGATGGTGCAATTCTTCATGCTTAGGGATAATACTAGGGCGTCATCGTACTCATCAACAAACATGTTGTCTTAGGTGAATGTGATTGATACATTACCGCAATTCATTCCATCGACGCTCATCGTTACGTCCTTGTTGTGTTGTTTGGTACGTCGCTTGTAGGCTTTGATGTTGTTCATCGAAACATTGCAAAGCAATGAGCCTCCCATGATCTCGTTTCTTTTCCTTGTCGCTGGTGTTTCAAAATGTCCATCCGATTCTCCCCGCTCGACTTGTTGGGCCTTTGCTTGCGATGAGGATTCTCTTCAGCCTTGTCCTTTCCAAGGTCCTCCTCTTCCTCGTTGTTGGCCTTGTCCTCGACTTTCGGAGTTTTCCAGGTACGGGGCTCCAAATGGATCTCCTAAGTCGACGTTCTTCATTTATCCCTGCCTCCATTTCTTTATGGGACACCTCTTCAACGTGTAGCACTCCTCCTCGGAATTCCCTTTGTTTTGTGAAAGTCCCAGTACTTATTCATATCTTTTGACCAAAGCGTCCGAACAAATTCCTATGATCCTTCCTGCTCATTCGGATGTTCTGCCTCCACGTTGACGTTGTACGTTAGCACTCTCATGTTTCCATGATTGACTGAAAATGTTTGGTGATGTCATCTTGGAGGCTCGCTCCTCTTGGGTCTTGACGTAGGAACAATCTCCATCGTCGGTGGGACCTTCTTTTCTTCTCATCCTCCGTATTTCTTTGGCAGCATAGTCTTCTCTTCGTGTATTGTCATGAAGATGGTGGCCTTGTGCAAAGCTTCGTTGGTCAGCTTTTGGTGAGCTCCTAGCGGAATGGCGTTTTGAACCATAGGCTATGCTTCAAAGCCAAAATGGCCACTGAGTCTTCCACTCTTGAGATTTTTGCTAATTCCCAATGTTTTGTGGAGAACGCAAAGAAAAGCTACCATGACTATCTTACGTAGGCAAAAGAATCGAATTCCTTCCGTTCGTCGCTGCATGTGCTCCTGAAGATCCGCCCTCCGCCGATTCATCGGTGTTGTCTGCTTACTGTCCTTATTGCCTCGTGTTACCTCCTATCGCCAAGAGCCTTCCAAGCTGCTAGTTCCTCTGTTACAATGCTGAAATACTTCGCCGCAATTCCTCTGCCATCGGTGGAGCTGTGGGTATTAAACATGAGTTGCCTTGTTATTGGGATGGTGGTCGCTATTATGAATTCTATATATGTTGTCGAGCCAAGGCCATTGTTCGTTGTTGATTTGCTAGCGCCGTTGCCGCTAGCTATTTATGTTCCTCTTCTTGTCTAAGTGTCTCCTACTTTTCTTCCCTCGTTATTTTCTAGAACAACGCATGATAAAGCTATGCGGTGAAAAGCACTTGAGCCCCTCGGTGGGCACCAAACTGTTGAGGTGAAAATTTACCGTAGCAGTCACGCATTCACGATTAGTGTAATACCGATTTTTTAAGTTACTTATGAGCTCGGGTCTTTCCGTTAAAACTTAATCACGCAAACAAAAACGGGTTTGACGAGAATAAGATGCTCGAGAATTTTGGTGTGAATGTGCTCTATTTTTTGTAAGAAATTGTCGATTCATTTTACATTTTTCAGTTCACTATTTATAGAGCCTCATTATCTAAGGTCCAACCTCATAAATGGTCGGTTATAGTTTGCGTTTGATTCCCTCATAATTTCCTTAATTACGTTGCATCACGTTTGTAACTGCCATCACTGATCCCGAGGCGCCGTTCGCGCCGCATTGATTGCTCCTAGTTGTTGTCATTTTTGTCATCTCTTGTTGGTCTTGTCGCATAGTTGGTCTTCATCGCTTAAGCTCCTTGCCTTTTTTCCCTTCCGGTCTGGCTTTTCTAGTGATGAAGTTTTGTCGATTAGGCTTCATCGATGAGGTTTTGCTGATGGTCGCATCTTCACCGATGAACCTCTTTATTATTCTTCGTAATTATCTTCGTCACCTGCCTACTTTGTTGATCGACGGGCTTCTTCTCGTTCTTTCTTTGACTGTTGACTTTTTCCTTGATTGACCCATTTGACTTTGTTAACGGGCCTTGATCTCGGAATCGGGCTCTTTTAGCCAAATTCCATTTCTATAAACGACAAAGATAAATTTCGTCGTATCAATGTCAATTGACATGGACGAAATCGTATCTCAACAATTAAATACTTTTAAATTTATTATTTTGTATAAAACGATCTCATGAATTATTTTTGCATTAATTTACATGAACTTATTATTTTGTACTTGCGTGAGAATTTCTCAAGATGTCACAGATCTTCGTACTACATCGCCCAAATACACTTAAATTTAAAGTTGTAATGGGATCCGACGCACGAACACTGGTATAATCACACCTCATAATTCATATTATACGTTTATGCTCTAAGATTATCATCGAGTATTAATATGGCCCTTTCTTAAATATTTTATTTTAGCAATTTGTCAATTTCAATAATATATAAAGGAAGCGTCGAGTTTTGGAACTTTGTGGGCAGTAAAGGACGGAAAGTTAAAAAGGAAATTAAGTGAGAAAATATGTCAAAGGCTGAGATAATGAAATGAAATTTTCGTAAAATAATTATAACTATTTTATGAAAGTGTATATTTTAATAAAATAAGAGAAAGACAATTTCTTCTTAAATTTTGAAGAAACCGGTAAAAAAATTGACAGCTCTGATACAAATGACATTTTGGGGACTAAAATGGAATGATAATGAACGACATAAAAAAAATAGGGATTAATTAAGGAATATATATAGGGTTAATGACGGCAAAAATACCCAAAGTTTGGTCAAAGAACCCCTTGTGTATCCAAAGTTTAAAAGTGGTGGCAAAAGTACCCAAAGTCACATTTGGGGCATTGACCACTCCATTCTAGTAGCGCAGTTAACTTACATGTTAACACTGGCCACGTGGACAAACGTGGGTTGCTGACATAGCAAGTTTTTGCCACGTGGATGAGCCCACATCAGTCTCGTTTACGATAAAACAACGAATTACACCCCTAATTGGGCTTGTCCACATGGCAAAAAATTGTTATGTCAGCAACTCACGTTTGTCCACGTGGCCAGAGTTGACGGGTAAGTTAACTACGTTACGAAAATGGAGTGGTCAACTCCCCAAATGCGACTTTGAGTACTTTTCCCACTACTTTTAAACTTTGAGTACACGAGGAGTTCTTTAACCAAACATTGGGTATTTTTGCCGTCATTAACCCTATATATATATATATATATATATATATATATATATATATATATATATATATATATGATGTTTTCGGAAAGGGTTTTCTTATTAATCCAACGTGCATGCTTTGCTTTCATTCCGAAGTTTTTGCGTTGTCAACAATGATGCTTATTCTCATCATTCCAGAAGGGCTTCCAGCGCCCAAACTTTTACTTTACTTGCCTTGTCTTCTAAGTTCTAAACTTTGTGGGCACAATCATATCAAGTAAGGTGAAAAATTTCAACTCTTAGGTCCGGTTTTGGCGGCCCGAAACGATTTTGGCCCAGAATGGGAGTGGACGACGGAAAAAAATTATCCCAACCCGGTTCCCTGTTTTACTTTAACTTATTTATTTTTATTTTAACCAAGGCTGAAAAGTAGACATAAATATTCACCTTGCAGTTTCCTCTTCGTGAGGCTACGAAAAATGACGGAAAATTTTGTTCAGTCGGAAGAATTCACGAAGAGCCACCCCGGCAGCTTGCCATCCATTTTCACTAGGAACTGGTATCAAGCAAGGATAATGGGTGTCTACCTCAGAACCATCAAACTATAAAGTATAACTATAAACCCCGTTTTACTTAAATGTAAAATTGAGTTTAATTTACAAATAGAGCCCATTTCTATAATTTAATTACAGATCTATAAAATTTCTAATGACTAAATATATATGTCAGAATAATGACTATTTTATCCATAATTACCTGGAAATACAATTGTTGTGAAGTTAACATATATTTGCTTTAGAAGAAAACAATTTTTTTTTTGGTAATTTATCTACATTAAGTTTAGCAGAACTAGGTGCATACTGATCTCTTTAGGAGATACTGTCTCCGTCTGCGCGGAAGAAAATATATAAATTCACCATGCCTACCCATTAGACAAAAATTGGCTACTTTTGCCGCAATTACCTCTAGTCATTATGAGATCACTGAATAACTACGATCCTCGTACAAAAGAAATACAATTTTTCATTATAGATTTTTTTTTTTTTTCCGAAGACGTTTCAAGTAAATTCCAAAATTCACACCTAAATTTTTAGGGCGAAAAAATTAGTAATATAAAACACTAAACGAACAAGGATGGTCAAAAATAACAATTGGATTAAATTACATGAACAAACCCTTTCTACACGTAGTAACCATGTTTCTTCGAAATTAAAATTACAAGACACGAAACGAACACAAAGGACCGAAATTAAGAAGTCGAACGGAAACTAGCAGGTTTACCTGATATATATAAATGATTAATATCATAATTACCTGGAAAAGTGAAGAAGAACAATACATACGGGATTTCCGCTTGAAGCTTATTTGTGAGCTTTGCCGCTAGATTTGCACAATTGACCACTTACAAATTTCACTTGATATATATATATATATATATATATATATATATATAAACAGAAAATATAATCAGCTTACGGGGTTTAATTAGGCCGAGCGACGAGCCTCGCTGCCTTGTCTCGTGCTTCTGCTACTGCTCATAGAAACTGAGCTCTGAGTCGATAATTGTACGTCGGTCAGCGAGGCTGGACCGGTCTGAGAGAAGATCAAACCGACCGAGCTGGTCGAGGTGTTCCCCGTGGACGGCATTCTCGCCGAATACGATTCCTTCTTCGAGAGCTCTGCTGACGTGGATGAAGGCGCCAGCGTGGCGAGCAGAGACCCGACCGGGTAGGGCGCGACGGGCATGTCTATGAGCGATGACGCTGATGGGCTGTACCTTATGGCTCCCATTGGGTGGTCGAATTTGCAGGTGGATCCGAATTTGCAGTGCCCGTTTTGCAAGTAGAAAGTGCAAGGCGTGATGCCCTGAAAATAATATATGTCATTAAAATGAAGCAGTGAACATAGCCCCCGATAAACCAATCTTGTCAACAGGTCTTGAACTGAACGAATGTCGTTTCCCTATGTTAAGAAATCCCAAATTAAGAGACTAATTTACTGATCCCCGGTCTCTTAAACCTAATTACTCAAACCCTAAGCAAACATAATAATTGAAAAAAGAATAATAAAACAACAAAACAAAAAGAAACTAACATTTTGACTTAAAAACCTAATACAATAATAATTAAAAAAAAAATTATAACAATTGTTCCGATAGTTTGGTTTATTGGGGAGCAAATTACAGAAATACGAGCTAAAATATACAAGTCAATGAGCACGAAATTTATATCAACTAGAATATATGAAAAGAGATGGCGTCTAGTACCGGACGCAATGGAAGGCCCATTGGGCTGAGGACGCAATTAGTCCTAGGAAGAACTCGATCACGTGGATGATGATACCGACAAGATGATCCGAATTTACAATCCCCAGTTCTGAGATAGTACTGGCATTCAAGCTCACCGGGCCTCTCGGGAAAAGCTTGATCCTTCGGGCTACTGCTTAAAGCACCGATCGAAGAGGGCAGTGACGGAAATGGTCTCGGCAGCGCTGGCATCGAAGAGGAGAGATGAGATACTCCGTACACAGAAGCCCCGCCGCCAACTGCTGGCTGCGCTCCAGGAGATAGCACGGGACTCACAGGTGCCTGCACCCAATAATCCAACGATGCAATCAGAAACCGGCATTCTCTTAGCATCTCAACTGGTTTAACCGAATAACGATTTTAACAGCTTAAACCTTTTTTTTTGTTGTAAAAACGGAAAACCAAAAGGATAATTCAGTTCTAATGAAACAACCAAATATCGACACGGCAATACCGCTTTTACCACATTTTTTTATTCATTTAGTATTGATATCTTGATCATGTAATACCGAATCACCGATTAATGAGTATATTGTCTTCTTCACTTAATATTAGACATGCTTCATATTTAGTATCGCTCGTGTTTATGTGCATAAGGCTTATGTGTTATGTCTCTAACTATATGCAATTTTTCGTGCACTTGACTTTAAACACAGAAGCAAAATCATTTTGGTCAAATTCTTAAGAGCGGTTAGTCAGTTAGAAATGATAATACCGCATTTACCCTTTTAAAGTCAATGCAGAACGGGTTTCCTTCTTACCGAATAAGGGTTCCATCCAGATATAGGAACAACGCCCGGCGGAAACAGCACGGGCCCATAGGTCCCCTGCATGTACGACCCGGGTAACAACGGGGGCCTCGCCACCCTAACACTACTCGATGGGCCCCCAAATTGCTCGGGAAGCGGACCTGAAGGAGACTGCACCGGCGGATAAAATTGGGGTGCAGAAGCCGTCACTGACGTGCCGGCGGGTTGAGGATGGTGGAATTTACAAGTCAATCCAAATTTGCACTGCCCCGTTTTCAAATAGTAGGAGCACTCCGTCTCACCCTGTCGTAGCGGAAACATTTTTATAAAAGGTCAAAGCGTGCATTTTGATATAACTGGGGAAGACAAGAGAGCGAGACCAAACCAGTCGTAAAGGGTATCCGTAGATATTTAGAGGAGCTTGACTCAAAGATCCACCACCGTGTTTCGGATGGTGAAACTTGCAGGACGCGCCGAATTTACAGGTCCCAGTTTTTAAATAATACTGTAATCACAAGAAAAATACATCGAATTATCAAATGCAAATTCAAAATTTACATTATAGTTTCCAAATTTCCATCGTAACGATCGTTACCTGACAGACGGGTTCCCCCACACGCTCTGGGTACTCCCCGGTAGCTCTCACAGCTGCTGCCACCTAAGCTTGCCGTTTAATCAAACCGGAAACCAAATTAACAACCTCAAACGATCCCATTGACAAAACCTTCGATGATAAACCCGTCTCACATTGTCAGACATACGAATTTTAGAGAAAAATCGTGAACACTCCGTCTAAAATCGGATTCCAGTTCCCATTTTCCTAATTCACCTCGCTTTTCATACACAAAACACAAACATTACAGATACTAAACTCAACGCCGGGAAACAAAACAATTACCGCGGCGCGATCGCGAGGATGGTTGTACCGGCACCGGCCGCCATAGCCGCAATACCCAGTCCGCATATAATACACGCAGTTCGGGACGCCGCCGCGCTCCGGATACGACTCCCCATTGGTCAGCCCCAATTGCCACATCGATTCTGCGAATTCCCACCAAAAACGAACCCGCAAATCAAAACCCTAATCGAGACCCCCCAACATTTCCAAACCCTAACCGAAAAGGCAACAGCGATTGAGAGGCAGTCGCGGTCTCTACCTTCAAGGCCGGTCTCGCCGCCGTCGGGGCTCCATTCCTGCTGGTGGCTAGGGTTCGACCCGCTCCGTCCGTACAGCTCCATGGAAATGGTTTCTCTTTCTCTACTCTCCTCCTGCCTGGTTCGAGGGTTTAGCCTTTTCTGTACAAACGCAACGGCCTACAAAAACAAAGTACTGTACCCACAGAAACTATATATCTATATATGTATTATAGCTCCGGCGATCGGAGAGCTCGATCGAGTGGGAGTGGAAGGCGAACCAGAGAGATAATCTTACAGTGATGGAGCTTAAAGCGCTCTCTCTCTCTCTCTCTCTCTCTCTCTAGACAAGACCGTACGGTCTGGTATTGGCCTTTTTTATTTTCTTTTTTATTTAATATTTTCTGCTTTTATTATATTCGGGAGTGTGTCTTCGCACCCGCCAAATGTTCTCACACGTGCGAGTGTACTGAATTTCGTGGGAAATATAAATGACTCTACACTAATTGAATGTAAACCCTTCCAACTTTACTATTTGGGGCATGTTGGCCCTTGCAATTTAATTTTTTTTGGAAAATGTATCCTAACTTTTTTAAATGTATCATATTGTGCCTTCTAAGGTAAAAAAAATAAAAAGAAAGGATAAGTTACTTAATTTTTTTATTATTATCATCTAATTTTTTTATGTTTTTTATTTACTGCTTAGAATAGTTTTATCTTATACGTTGTCAAGTTGAATGAAGTGGAATAATCCAAAAAAAAATAATAGAACGAGACGGGGTGAAAAATATCAAATACTTCTATATTTTTTTCTTACAATTTTAATTATGATTAATGTTATCCAGAAATGAATTAAAAAAATATTCAAGGATAAGTTTCGCGCGGTGAAAAATAATATATTTTCTTACTTATTTAAAGCTTAAAAGCTAATTGTTGAATTATAAAGAAGTTTGAGATGTTTCTGTCAAAAATTAAATTCTTAAAGACGAAATGCGTAATGTACAAAATGTAAAGGGCGTTACAATAAATACAGGAGTGGTTCAGTTAAGCAAAACCGTTCCGTTGTCTGGTCCCATTTTTTGGACTTGGACCGGAAACCGACACTGGCTTTGGACTCTTTTGGTCAGCCTGCGAAATGACGGGACTGCCATCGAGAGTATCACGGGGATGTAAGGACAGGATCGTAATATTGGTGCAGCTGTGATGATTGTTGGTGAGGAGGGAATTGATTGGGGTTGGTGGTTGGTACTTAGCTTAACTAACCAGTTTCTATCTTTAGAAAATGGAATCTAATTCAGATTCTTTGCTTAATGCTCAATTACACCCCTTGTCTTTTTCTTTGTTCTCGTTTTGCCCCCTCTTAGTTCACTTTTATACTCTTTAGTATTCTATAGCTTGAACCAAGGTTTAAAATGTCGCTCGCCGATGTCGTTTCGAATTTTTCGTTTTACGGATATATCGCTTGCCGATGAATATGTCGATGGGCAAATCGTAAAAAAAGGGCATGCCGCATTTACCTCACTTTTTTCATGGAAATACTGCATGCCGATGGGTTTTCGACGGATATTTTGTAAAAAAATATTTGAGTATTTAAACAAGATATTTATATAGGTTCAAAATTACATATTTAATAAATACAAGACATAATTGTATACAACAAAACACATTTGTAACTTAAATATGTAGGTGAAATGTATAATATTAAGTCACTTTATTAGTTGAAGTGTATAATATTAAGTCAAATTATTATGTGAAGTGAATATGTATGTTAAGTGTGTAATATTAAGTGAATATGCATGTTAATTGTATATGTATGTTAACAAATTTGATATCAGTTGAAGTGTAAAATATTAAATGAATATGTATATTAAGTGTATATGTATGTTAGGTGAAGTTAATATGTATGTTAAGTGTATAATATTATTTGAAGTCTATAATATTAAGTTAAATTATTAGGTGAAGTGTATGTGTATGTTAAGTGTGAATGTGTGATATTAGTTGAATATAAAAAAAGTCTCACATTGATAGATGACAAGAGTTTGGTGATGTTTATATACCAAATATTAGGGACAATGGTTTGGGCCCTTTGAGTCATAGGATTTTGTGGATGGGAGAGGACTCACACAAATGTTCCACCACCACACGCGCGCGCCGCCACCGTTCGACCGGTCGTGACGTGGTGGGGTGCTCTTGTGCAAGTATAATTATTTTTGCCGAAAGTTTAATTGGTATTTTTGCCAAAATCTAGCGAAATTCCAACCATTTTTCGCAATTTTTACTCGAAAAAACGAAAAACGAACCGAAATTTTGCACGATTTTTGCGAAATTTAACACCTTGGCCTTGAACTAAGGTTTTAAGCAAGGTTCAAAATCTCGTTTCTGGCGATAAATCGGTTGCCATTTTCGAAGATTATCGATGGAAAACTAATAATCATGTCGCTTATCGTTGTTAACGTGGTTTCCCACCTCGAACAGTCGAGTGTGACTTGTGAGTGTATGATATTCGTTAAACTGATGATTTTGGTGGAATTCGATCTCTCACGTTGCAAGCTCTCGATTCACTCTTGTTATATATATATATATATATGTATATAAGCAATATAAATGAGACGAGGGATTTTTTATAGAGGTTCGTCCCAAGGCGGTAGTTGACTATGTCCTCTGTTAGTTTATTGCGACAAATAACATAGACGAACAGCTACAGGCAGCAAATCACGTCTAGAACAAATGAAAGAAGAGAAAGTGAACAGAATACAACGAAATCTTAAGAGTAGACAAAAATGACGGGTAGAAAGCTCTCGAAGTATTCTCTCAAGGATCTATCCCCTGATCTGAGATTGAGCTTGGTATTTATAAGCTTCAATTCTTCCCGTTGAACTTCCAGGAGTCGTGGAATCCTCCCTCCGGGCTGACCGGGTTGAATGGATTGTCTTGTGACACGTATCCCACGACTCCGTCTTCTTCGTTGAGTTTGAATTGTGCCCGTTGAAGACTTGACTTCGTACTTCTGGTCTTCAGCTGCGGTTTGAATTGAGATGACAGGTAGAAGATGTGATGACCTTGTCCTTCTTCTGCTGGACTGGTGACGGGTAGCCTTTGGGCTTTTGGGCTTTTGGGCTGAGTGGCTTCTTACCCGTCGGGCTTCATTTGGCTGAGAGCTCTAATGGGCCTCGTGAGTGGGCTTTTACGAATATTGATTTATTCTTTTAAAGCCTTTTATCTTTACTTGTAAATTTAATTAATTCACAATTTAATACTTTATGTCGTATTAAATAACGACGAATTTGTACATCAACAATCGTTACCGAGACTTATTGAGGATTATTGATGGATTATCGAGACTTATCGAGGATTATCGATGAAAAATCAATAAAATAGTTTTAATAATATATTTACTAAGTTTATATATGTAAATAAAATATAGTTTCACTCTCACATATATAAATACTCAAGTAAAATCATGTCATATAGTCAAATAAATGTAAATAAAATCATGTCATTGAAGGTACTTTCGCCGAAAATTGTTGAAAAGTGTAATTTTTTTTTTTAAAAGTATCCAATTTTTTTATTATTTTTACACTGTTTTTACGAATAATCGATCCGTATGGAATATTTGTCGATGACTACCGGCAAGACAGATAATCGACGATTATCGAGGATAATCGTGGAAAATTCGAAGCTTGGTTTTAAGAGTCCATATTAACCTACTACCGCTTATATAATGTTACGGATATATTGCTAGCGGTATGATTTTACGGATATATTGCTACTAGGTGTACGGGTAATATCGATGGAATTTTCATAACATCTTAAAATGGGTAACACATTGCATTGATCTAATTTATAGGTATACCAAAATTGAGTGTCGAATGTCGCGGGACTGTGAAGATAAGCTTTAGACTTGGTCAAAGCTAATTGGTCGCTAGGTTATTATCTCAGTCAAAGCAATTGCTTGGTATTGAGATAGTTAGATTTGACCTATTATTTTGCAGATTAGTTTCTTACGATTAGGAATTAATTTGCTAGGGTTTTATTGAGTTTTTTTCCCTTTAAATAGATGTAGTCGCACCTTTTATTTGTTAACTCCAGCAATTATATTCTTCGATCTTATTATACAGAGAAGCTATTTTTTTATCCTCTCCTTGTTTATTCCATTTGCTCCCATCTCATCAACATTCAATATTATATATACATATATTTATATAACTAAACCCATACAGAGAGAGACGTGAGTGATTCATCTTTGTGAGTGGCGTTCCTTGAGTGTGTTCGTTGATCAGAGTGCAAGACGTGTGTTCATTCCCACCCATTGTCGTTTGAAGTTTCTTTGCAGATTATTATCGTGTGTAATTTCGGTAAACGATCTCAATCGGAACCAACATTTGGTATTTGAGCCAGATGCCGAAGCACATGCCGTCACCGAGCAAAGCCATCGGAGGAGACATGGCAGCGACGAAAATTGAGAAAGAAAGAAACATAACACTCAATTTTCCGATGCTCACGAAAAGCAACTACTCGGTATGGGCATTGAAGATGCAGGTAAACCTGCAAGCCCAAGGAGTTTGGGAGGCCGTCGAAGACGGAGAGGTCGAAGTACGTAAAGATAGGATGGCTCTCGCCGCCATCTATCAAGGAGTTCCGGAAGACACCCTTCTCATGATCGCCGAGAAGGATTCCGCAAAAGAAGCATGGGAGACGCTGAGAATCATGCATATGGGCGCAGAGCGCGTCCGAGAAGCAAAGGTTCAAACCTTGAAAAGTGAATTCGGGGTTCTTCTAATGAGGGACGGCGAGTCGGTAGACGACTTCGCCATGAAACTTACATCCATCGTGACTGGTATCCGCTCGTTAGGCGACAAAGTGGACAAAATCACCGTTGTCAAGAAGTTTCTGAGAGCCGTACCACACAGATACATGCAGATCGTAACGTCGATCGAGCAGTTCGGTGACCTTAAGACCAAGGTTTTAAATACCGCTTGCCGATTTCGTTTCGCATTTTTCGTTTTACTTAGATATCGCTTGCCGATGGGTATGCCGATGGAAAAATTGTAAAAAAAAGAAATACCGCATGCCGCATATACCGCACTTTTCGCATGGGCATACCGCATGCCGATGGGGTTTTCGACGGATATTCTGTAAAAAAATATTTGAGTATTTCCAACCACATTTTTATATGGTTCTAAATTCTAATTTATAAATGACCTATTTAATAAATATGACACATAACCATTATAAATATGATACCATAGGGCAAGTAGTAGAGTACACACTCATAAGAGGTAGAACACACTCAAAGGAAAGTCATAGAGTACAAACATAACATAATAATGAAAACTCAAAAGAAGCTCGATGAAGGTGGCTGCTGGAAAATGTGAGGCTGCTCAGTCTGGTAAGAACAGTAATCATACCATGAGATCATGGAAGCGTAGTTAGCTACGTACGTCTGAACATGGGATTCGTAGTTGTGCTGGTCTATACCGACGATCGGGTTGAGAATAGGGAACTCCGCATATTTACGAATCGGCGGAGGTTGTATAATTTCACCAGTGGGTCCTCGGATGGTGCCGTCTGACGTGCAGAACCCACATCACCGTAGTAGTCCGTTGTACGCCCATCACCATAGGGGTCTGGGTCTACGACATAATCGCGTGTTCCTCCTCCTCCTCCTCCTCCTCCTCCTCCTCCATCGTGGAAGCCATTCCCAGAATCATTTGAACGAGGTAGCGAACCCGTCGGTGAGTTTCCTGGGAATGTCATATCAAATATGTCATCCTCACCGTGTCTCGGGTTGACGTGGGTTCGAAGCGTCTCAAGAACATTTGTGCCTTGTTCCGCAGCCTCAGCAGCAACGTAGGGATCAGGGTTCCCAAGGTCATCGTCGAGGTGGGTCTCTTGGACCCACTCCAAGATCTCTAGCTCGTTGGTAGAACCGGTAATCTCCATTGCAGCAGCGATCCAGTCGAACAGATCAATGAAGTCGGGGTCTTTAAGGGCAGCCTTCGTGTCCCTGATAGCCAACTTGGTGTTGTAGATGCACTTGACCAAGTCGGCTATCTTTTTGTACGCCAGACGATTCCTTTCTTTCGTGTGCACTAGCACAAACGTGCTCCAGTTGCGCTCACACGCCGATGAAGAAACGGTCTGCGACAAGAGCCTAACGACTAACTTCTGGAGAGTTGGACACTCTCCGCCAAACATAGTCCACCAATCGATTGAAAAGAGTGATTTGTAATTAGATTTTGCTAAATATAGATTTACAAAGATAGAAATCATTAAATTTGTTGAAGATGTACCTGGTGCCACGTTATTTCTCGCCGCAATAGCCGTTCTGCCGCGCATTTCACCTTCACACGCTTGAAAGTGAAGCATCTACATAACACAAAGTATAAAACATTGTAAAATTAATCTAGATAAACGTGTGTTAATTGCACAAAGTATTCCACTAACCTCGGCGACAAGAGTCGTGACAGAGTCGTAAGGAAACAACACCTCAAAAACTTTAGAATTACTACTAAGTTACTAACTAATAGTCTAATACAAAATAATTACAAACAAATAGCAACTAACTAGTAAACAACTAAGCTAGTAAATTAGTAACTAAATTATACTAAATAAATTAGTAACTAAAGTTATACTAGTAAACAAAATTAGTGATTCATTCATTAGTAAAAAACACAATTAGGGTTTAGTAACTAAATTAGTATACTAGTAAAAAAAAATTAGTGATTCATTAATTCACAATTCAACACTAATGTTCATCATCAATCAAGAACTCTACACAAATGTTCATCATCAACACAAATTTATACAATTTTTTCAACAACTCAACATATTAATCAATAATCTGTTGGGAATCATGTCTCGGATTCCTTGAAAATTATCACGAATTGAGCCTCCGAACCGTCCGGGTAACATTTAAAAATTAATTTTAAAGCGGAATAACTTGTTATCCGTCCAACGGTCCGGATATCGGATAATAACCATTTCACAATATCTAATAAATATTATGTAATTTAATATTCATATATCATTATTAATAATCTAGTCATAATAGGAAATAAATAGAAAGCAATAAATGGTTGAATTTATTAACCCAATGCATAAGGCCGTACCTCTATTGATGACTTCCGGCTGCGCGTTCTGAATCGGGCAGGGCTCCGCCGGTGCTGGGGGAAACTCCCGTGATCTTCCGGGATATTCTCCTGGAATCCTCGTACCGAAGCGTGGGCTTCGCTGGCAGGACTCCGTCGCAAAATTTTAACTGATGGTTCTTTTTAAGCTTCCGGAGAAATAGTCTCCTAAGCCGAACCAGAAAAGAGAGATCAGAGAGAAAATTCGCAGACCCTGAGGAAGAGGGAGAGTTTGAATTTTTCTCTGGGGAAAGGTGTGAAAAATGTGTAGAATGAACCTCCTATTTATAGGCTCAAATCGTAACCGAATTGGAGAATTTCCCTCCCTAATTTCGAATTTCATATAATTAAATATAATTAATTATCTTAATCCAATGGTCCAGATTTAATCTCATCTAAATCCAATGGATATAATTAATTAGGGATTTAATTAAATAAGAAAGATTTGGATAAATCAAAAATCCAATCTTATCTTCTTATCTTTATAAAATTCGAATTATCTTATATATTTATAATAAAATTTGAATTATTATAATCTAGATCCAACGGTTGAGAAAAATATTTAAACCGATCTAATGGATCAAATTAGTTTAGGGTAAAATAAAATATAAAAAGATTTATAAAAAATAATTTCGATTTAATCCTTAACTTATAATTCGAAAATTATATAAATATATATAATTGATTAATTTTCAATCCGACGGTAAAGATTAAATCTTAGACTGATCCAACAGATATAATTAATTAACCAAATTCGAAAAATGAAACTTGGTCACCAAGTTATTAAATTCGAACTTATCAATATCCTAATCCAACGGTTGATATTAAATCATAACCGATCCAATGGATTAAATTGATTTTAGGGATTTGCCAAGATACCAAAAAGTTTGGTACTTATGCCGCAAATATGGAAAGACCAAATCATATTATTCGAATTACCTAGGGTTTCATATTATGAAACCCTAATTCGAATTTACACATATAAAGATATATATAAATATATATTTTTATTTATTAATATAAATCTATTAATTATTAATTAATTATTAATAACATATTAATAATTAAATTATATTAATATTTCCTGATCTCAATATCACACATTAAAATGTCATGGTGCCACACCATCATTTAAATTCGTGACATGTGATTTAATTTCAAAGTTTATCGAACCGATCATAAACTTAGAAAATCCATAAATCACTAACCGTAAGTCGAAATGACTCGGTTCAAAAAGAAAAGTTGCTTAGAATTTAATTTCCAACAACATGGTGCTGATAGAAAATCTAAATTATAACTTTATTTTATCAGTTAATTTCGTGTACAAAAATATGGTACTTTTGCCACGCTAACGATAAAACTATCTGATGTCTGCCACAGACCTTTCAGTTTTATAAGTCAAGCCAAATGATTAAACATTATCCAGAATGTATTTTAATCACGTACGTATCATCCGTTACGGAGCTATCCTGGGGACCATGGACCCGTATCACTTAAGCTCCAACGAACTGCTAGTTGTTTGTCAAACCTCGAAGTGATTCCACTATAGACCCGAGGCTGCACTCTTTAGTGATATGGTATATATTATTCCCTTTATAACAGTAGGGTGTCCATTTATACAATCAAATTCGGGTTATTGATCTTTCACTTGATGATCCACACACGAGCAGGCGGTTTCTACCGTTATGCCTCTCATTGCATTTTCATCCTTGACTCAGTCAGTAATATTATGAGCAACCCACTTATGGTTTCGATTCATAAGTTGCGCACGGGTACCTCTCACTTCTCACCACCGACAATCAAGGGAATCATCATCACTCTGAAGAGAGCTGTGTGATGCCCATGTCTATGACCAAGCTACCTTTACTGCTGACTATCATGTTCCCAAAATAATAGTGTTGGGAACAGCGGTAATATTTCATGTTCTTTAACGGTTAAATCAAAGAACAATCAAGCCAGCAGCTTGGACTCAAGATCACTCAGGACTTAGATCGAATATCCATTTGATCATCTACTAGTGACTCAACTCCAAGTTATCAGTGACGGTCTAATATGATAACTTCCGGAGTTTAAGTCAGGTCCAGTCCAGTATGAAGACACTTCATACTTAATGCACTTCTAGTGAGTGTGACACACACAAAATCCAAAATAGGATTGTCACTTAGTCACATTAATGACCTTATACGATTAATGGGCTCCCACCCAGTTGATCAGGTCACGAACATTTTAAGTTCATTTATTATGATTATTAATTCTTCCTCACATTGACTCTGTTGTGATAATAATAACATAATTGCATCCTTTATGAACTAAGGAATCAAACATTCTATTTTACTCTACCAGAAACTATAATAAGATTATCATAATAAGCATCATCTTTATTCAACGACTTGTCATAATCTTTTACAAATGGACAAAATATCTTGTTTAAGGACACATATGTCCAACAATCTCCCACTTGTACTTAAAGAAGATGACCCATGTCTTTCAGACCCATACTTTCCAGATGCCTCCTAAATATTTTCTCTGGCAACGTCTTGGTGAATGGATCAGCCAGATTGTCTTCCAAAGCTATTTTCACAACCCTCACGTCGCCACGACGCACTATTTCTCTTATGAGATGGTATTTACATTCTATATGTTTCGCCTTGTTATGGTCTCTGGGCTCTTTAGAATTTGCCACCGCACCACTGTTGTCACAGTATAGTGTTCGGGGCCCATCTACATCTGGAACAACTCCCAGCTCTATGTAGAAATTCTTGAGCCAAACTGATTCTTTGGTTGCCTCACAAGCTGCCACGTATTCAGCTTCCATTGTGGAATCTGCGATACAGGATTGCTTTACGCTTCTCCAGAAAATCGCTCCACTAGCAAGGGTGTACACTGCTCTTGACGTCGATTTTCTCGCGTCTCTATCAGACATAAAGTCTGAATCAGTGTATCCTAGTGGATTCAGTTCTGATCCTGAAAACACTAACATATAGTCTCTCGTTCTCCGAAGATACTTGAGAATGTTCTTCACTGCTGTCTAGTAAGCCATACCAGGGTTGGATTGGTATCTGCTAACAATTCCCACAGCGTAACAGATGTCTGGCCTAGTACACTGCATAGCGTACATCAGACTTCCCACTACTGAAGCATAAGGTATTCGCCTCATCACATCTTGCTCTTCCGGAGAAGTTGGGCATTTTTTCCTGTTGAGGAACACTCCATGTCTGGTCGGTAAATTACCTCCCTTGGAGTTTGCCATTGCAAAACGTTCAAGCACCTTATCAATGTAAGCTGCTTGAGATAAGGCCAGAAGCCTGTTGTTGCGATCCCTGAAAATACGGATCCCAAGAACGTAACTGGCTTCTCCCATGTCCTTCATTTGGAACTGCGTAGATAGCCACGCCTTTACGTCCGATAATTTCTTCACACTGTTTCCAATGAGAAGAATATCGTCGACGTACAGAACAAGAAAAATTTCCACGGTTTCGTTATTGAGTTTATAGATGCAGGCCTCAGTGACGTTTTGAATGAATCCATAGGTTTTGATGGTTTCATCGAACCTTAGATTCCAGGATCTGGAAGCTTGCTTCAATCCATAGATGGATTTGAGTAATCTGTAAACCTTCCCTTCTTGACCATGTTGCACGAACCCTTCTGGTTGGTCCATATAGATGTTTTTGTCAATGTACCCGTTCAGGAAGGCGGTTTTGACGTCCATCTGCCAAATCTCGTAATTGAGACTACATGCTATGGCCATGAGAATCCGAATGGACTTGTACTTAGCGACTGGAGCGAAGGTCTCATCGAAATCAATACCTTCCCTCTGGGTAAAACCCTTTGGCACTAGTCTAGCCTTGAAGGTTTCAACCTTCCCGTCCACTCCTCTCTTTCGCTTGTATACCCACTTACAGCCAATGGTTTTGAAACCATCCAGTAAGTCTACAAGTTCCCAGACTTCATTAGAATCCATTGATTCTATTTCTTGGTTCATGGCTTCCTGCCATTCTCCCTTATCAGGATCAACCATAGCTTGCTTGTAGCCTATGGGATCTTCAACACTAGTGTCTGTGACAGCTAGGTGAAATTTCAACTGGGTGTGCTCGTAGCGTTCAACAGGTCTTTTGAACCTCCCACTACGTCTGAGTACCCCTTGGTTCTGATTTGGGACCGTTTTCTGCTATATCTTCGACAACAGGCACTGTTGGAGATATTGTGACCTTGTCACCTGAGAGCTCCTCGAGTACAACTTTACTTCGAGGTTTGAAGTTTGTCATATAATCTTGCTCTAGAAAAGTAGCATTTGTAGAGACAAATACTTTCTTACTTTCTGGACTATAAAACAAACCTCCTTTAGTCTCTTTGGAATATCCTACAAACAGACAGACTTCCGTTCGTGATTCCAATTTATTCTTGTTTCCAGTCCGCACATGTGCAGGACATCCCCAAATTCTGTAATGTCGCAGATTTGGTATTCTGCCATTCCATAATTCGACGGGCGTTTTAGAAACAGACTTTGACGGCACAACATTTAGAATGTTCGTAGCCGTCAACAAAACATATCCCCAGAAAGAATTGGGTAGCGATGAATAACTTAACATTGACCTTACCATTTCCAGTAGGGTCCTATTTCTCCTTTCTGCAACACCATTTTGTTCTAGTGTGCCAGGAGCAGTTAGTTGAGATGTTATACCTTTCTCGATCAAGAGGTCGCAAAAATCGTGATCTAGGTATTCTCCTCCTTGATCAGATCGAAGAGACTTCAATGATAGTCATAGTTGATTCTCAGCCTCTGCCAGAAATTCTCTGAACTTACCCAAGGTTTCAGATTTCTTAGCCATGAGATAAACGTAACCATATCTTGAATAATCGTCAATGAAAGTGACAAAGTATTCAATTCCTCCCCTTCCTTGTATGTTCATGGGACCACATACATCAGAATGGAAAAGCTCTAATGGTTTAGTGGCTCTTTGACCTTTTACCGAAAAAGGTCATTTAGTCATTTTAGCCTCTATACAGGATTCGCAAACAGGCAAAGAACCGATTGTTAATTCTTTAAGGGGTCCATCCTTTACCAGCCTGTTTATCCTGTCTAGATTAATATGACCCAATCTTAAATGCCACAGGTACGTTTGGACATCATTGTCAATCTTGGGTTTCTTGACTGACTTTGGCATTGCCAATTTAAACATCTCAGTACTCATGCAGCTACCATAATCTGGTCTTAGGATGTATAATCCATTTTCTGCTTTAGCAGTACAAATATATACTCCATCCTTTGTGATGACCCAATGGGATCCACGAAAGTTTAGAGTATATCCTTGTTTGTACAACAGATAAGCAGAAAGTATATTTCTGCAGACATTTGGATAATAGTACACATTATCAACAAATAAATACTTATTTCCAAATGTCAGTCACAAATTTCCTACTGCTTTTGCTTGTAGGAATTCCCCGTTTCCTACTTTTAAAGTTGGTCCTTCATTTATCTCTTCCAATTTGTCAAGAGACTGAAGAGAATTGCACGCATGATCGTTTGCTCCTGAATCCAAGATCCAGTTGAAGGATGAGTTGTCCACGAAACATGATTCTAATGTTGAACGATCAACATTACTTGTACTCCCAATCTGGAAGAATTCTTCCTGGTTTCCATCAATTCTCTTCCTCTTGTTTAGAGAGCTTATAGCATTCTGATCTTTCATTCCAAGTTTTTCCGAAGATCCACTCATGGCCAGCTTGCTTAGGGATTTTGTGACTCTTACCAGATTGCTTTGATTTTGAGACGTCAGCGTCAGAGCAGACTTTTCCATTTCTTGTTTGTCGAAGGACATTTTAACTGGTAATGAAAGAGAAACTTATTAAACTTTATTATAGGTAGAATGTTTAGAAAAAATATTTTATTTGAAATAGTTACATGATGCAAACATGTTCTGGGAAAACGTTAAATAAACCCTTTAACTATTTCGTGATAATTTAACTGACTGTACACGTCGTTGCCGTCCTTAGTGGCATGGTCACTCTAGGGTGACTCGCGGTATCAACCGTGTAGTTTGGTTAAACTAAGTTTTTGTCATAAACTTAATTAATATTCATAACAAGAACCACCAAGTTCTCTATGATTATTAACTATCACCATAGACGGTCGGGAAGCACCAACTTCCGTGCAAGCTTAACCCATTATTTTCGGTTCTCGGGACCCTCTTGGAAACGTCGTCCTTAGGGAATGGTCACTCTAGGGTGACTCACGGTCCATTTCAAAGATTCCTCCGTCCCCATATTCTTTTGGAACTATCACGGTGTCAAACCTCCCACAAGCACACCTTCCTTAGGGAATGGACACACTAGGGTGACTCGAGGCGGTGTGGTTAGCAGACCTTGTGACAGTAATAATGGAGACCTTTGTTTTATTCTATACTTGCCATTGTTTTTGGGAAATAACGTTTTTAATTTCTAAGTTATAAAAACTTATTATATAAACTGTCTATTAATGACACATTAAAAGTTTATATTTTGGCTTTATTTATTACGACACGTAATTTTAAATAAGCCCTAAAAATGTGTTTATTATTTCGTCGGTAGTGATAGATCAAAACGTACGCTCTCCAGGTCGATGGGAGGGGTCCTAACTGGTCACCCAGAAGTGGATGGTGAACCGGCCCCACTTTTGATTCCCTCTTCCTTAGGCAAGATTGTATGTTTGAAATTTTTCCGACTAATAATTAACACTTTTACATTTACTCTTTATTATTTATATCTATCCTATATAGACATATTAATAATGATCTAAACATAGACACTATGTTTGAGGGTTATGAAAATAGGTTATATCAAATTATATCTATGATGAACATTCATAATTAATGATATTTATTCTCTAAGAATTATCATTAAACATTTTAATGCCCTTTAATAATTATTTATGAAATATTAAAATAAGACAATGATATTATTCTTCGAATATTATCATCCATATTTTAATTTATTTAATTATTAAATAACATCCATATTTAATTTTATGAATTAATTAAAATAAGACAATGTTATTTATCCAGAAATAACATCTATATTTTAATTCATATTAATTAATCATAATTAATTTTAAATCATAAATATTAATTTCATTAATAATAATTAATAATTAATCCACGGGTTCTGGGTCGGAATAAAAATCCGACCCATAAAAAATTTTTTGCACGTGGGCCTTCCGGGCTTAAGCCCGGGCCCACGTGCCCGTGGAATGGGCAGGGACAGCCCACGGGTAGGCCAGGGAATTGCCCTGGCACTTCGGGCTGGGCCTGCAGGCCCATTCCGCTGCCAAGAAGCGCGGCCTGCGGCCAGCCCGCTAGGCCCACTCGGGTGCCCCTGTCCTGGCCGAATGGCCTTGGCGAGGGCCCTGCCCGTGGGCCTGGCCCGTGGGCTTTGCCCCTGGCGAACAACCTGGGGCTGCAGCGGCAGCCCCTGTTCGCGTCATTCTCGGGCTGGGCTGCCAAGGGCAGCCCGGTCCAACTACCCGGTCCGATTTTTCGGGTCGGGTAATTTTCTTAATTTAAATTAATATTTAAAATATCTAGAAATTCAAAATTTCAATTTTAAATAATTAATTTTATTCATCAAATAATTCGTTCTTAAACCCATTAATTAAATTACGTAATTATTTATCCTTGAACCATGGCTCTGATACCAATTGTTGGGAATCACGTCTCGGATTCCTTGAAAATTATCACGAATTGAGCCTCCGAACCGTCCGGGTAACATTTAAAAATTAATTTTAAATCGGAATAACTTGTTATCCGTCCAACGGTCCGGATATCGGATAGTAACCATTTCACAAGATCTGATAAATATTATGTAATTTAATATTCATATAACATTATTAATAATCTAGTCATAATAGGAAATAAATAGAAAGCAGTAAATGGTTGCATTTATTAACCCAATGCATAAGGCCGTACCTCTATTGATGACTTTCGGCTGCGCGTTCTGAATCGGGCAGGGCTCCGCCGGTGCTGGGGGAAACTCCCGTGATCTTCCGGGATATTCTCCTGGAATCCTCGTACCGAAGCGTGGGCTTCGCCGGCAGGACTCCGTCGCCAAATTTTAACTGATGGTTCTTTTTAAGCTTCCGGAGAAATAGTCTCCTAAGCCGAACCATAAAAGAGAGATCAGAGAGAAAATTCGCAGACCCTGAGGAAGAGGGAGAGTTCGAATTTTTCTCTGGGGAAAGGTGTGAAAAATGTGTAGAATGAACCTCCTATTTATAGGCTCAAACCGTAACCGAATTGGAGAATTTCCCTCCCTAATTTCGAATTTCATATAATTAAATATAATTAATTATCTTAATCCAATGGTCCAGATTTAATCTCATCTAAATCCAATGGATATAATTAATTAGGGATTTAATTAAATAAGAAAGATTTGGATAAATCAAAAATCCAATCTTATCTTCTTATCTTTATAAAATTCGAATTATCTTATATATTTATAATAAAATTCGAATTATTATTATCTAGATCCAACGGTTGAGAAAAATCTTTAAACCGATCTAATGGATCAAATTAGTTTAGGATAAAATAAAATATAAAAAGATTTATAAAAAATAATTTCGATTTTATCCTTAACTTATAATTCGAAAATTATATAAATATATATAATTAATTAATTTTCAATCCGACGGTAAAGATTAAATCTTAGACCGATCCAACGGATATAATTAATTAACCAAATTCGAAAAATGAAACTTGGTCACCAAGTTATTAAATTCGAACTTATCAATATCCTAATCCAACGGTTGATATTAAATCATAACCTATCCAATGGATTAAATTGATTTTAGGGATTTGCCAAGATACCAAAACATTTGGTACTTATGCCGCAAATATGGAAAGACCAAATTATGTTATTCGAATTGGCTAGGGTTTCATACTATGAAACCCTAATTCGAATTTACACATATAAATATATATATAAATATATATTTTTATTTATTAATATAAATCTATTAATTATTAATTAATTATTAATAACATATTAATAATTAAATCCAAATAATTAAATTATATTAATATTTCCTGATCTCAATATCACACATTAAAATGTCATGGTGCCACACCATCATTTAAATTCGTGACATGTGATTTAATTTCAAAGTTTATCGAACCGATCATAAACTTAGAAAATCCATAAATCACTAACCGTAAGTCGAAATGACTCGGTTCAAAAAGCAAAGTTGCTTAGAATTTAATTTCCAACAACATGGTGCTGATATAAAATCTAAATTCTAACTTTATTTTATCAGTTAATTTCGTGTACCAAAATATGGTACTTTTGCCACGCTAACGATAAAACTATCTGACGTCTGCCACAGACCTTTCAGTTTTATAAGTCAAGCCAAATGATTAAACATTATCCAGAATGTATTTTAATCACGTACGTATCATCTGTTACGGAGCTATCCTGGGGACCATGGACCCGTATCACTTAAGCTCCAACGAACTGCTAGTTGTTCGTCAAACCTCGAAGTGATTCCACTATAGACCCGAGGCTGCACTCTTTAGTGATATGGTATATATTATTCCCTTTATAACAGCAGGGTGTCCATTGATACAATCAAATTCGGGTTATTGATCTTTCACTTGATGATCCACACACGAGCAGGCGGTTTCTACCGTTATGCCTCTCATTGCATTTTCATCCTTGACTCAGTCAGTAATATTATAAGCAACCCACTTATGGTTTCGATTCATAAGTTGCGCACGGGTACCTCTCACTTCTCACCACCGATAATCAAGGGAATCATCATCACTCTGAAGTGAGCTGTGTGATGCCCATGTCTATGACCAAGCTACCCTTACTGCTGACTATCATGTTCCCAAAATAATAGTGTTGGGAACAGCAGTAATATTTCGTGTTCTTTAACGGTTAAATCAAAGAACAATCAAGCCAGCAGCTTGGACTCAAGATCACTCAAGACTTAGATCGAATATCCATTTGATCATCTACTAGTGACTCAACTCCAAGTTATCAGTGACGGTCTTATATGATAACTTCCGGAGTTTAAGTCAGGTCCAGTCCAGTATGAAGACACTTCATACTTAATGCACTTCTAGTGAGTGTGACACACACAAAATCCAGAATAGGATTGTCACTTAGTCACATTAATGACCTTATACGATTAATGGGCTCCCACCCAGTTGATCAGGTCACGGACATTTTAAGTTCATTTATTATGATTATTAATTCTTCCTCACATTGACTTTGTTGTGATAATAATAACATAATTGCATCCTTTATGAACTAAGGAATCAAACATTCTATTTTACTCTACCAGAAACTATAATAAGATTATCATAATAAGCATCATCTTTATTCAACTACTTGTCATAATCTTTTACAAATGGACAAAATATCTTATTTAAGGACACATATGTCCAACAGAATCAAGATCTATTGATCTACAAAACAAATAATCATCATCAATCAACAAGAAAACATCATAATAATCAAGATCCACAAACCTTAATCCCTAAAATTAACCCTAAAACAAAAATTTTTTGAAAAATCCGAACATATTTATGAAGAACACCAAAAACGAAATCTGTGAAAGAATACAAAGACCCAATCGAATTTCGAGATGCTTACCCGTTGAAAGCTTGCAAAAAAATGGAAGCTCTGGTCGTGGGCCTTCGAATTTCGCGTGGGTTTCGCAGCGAGAGGGGGGAAGCCGAGCACCTGGAGGCGAGAAAGGCGAGCTCGCGAAAAAGAGGGGCTTTTTTAGGGTTTCAGCGAAATTCGAGGGTAGTTTCGAGATTTTTGTGCTGAAAAGGGAAAAACGACATGTTTTGGGGTATGCCCATGGGATTTCGCGAAATTTGGTAAAAAGAAAGAGAAACGAAAGGGTTTTCGAACCGCAAACCCTCGAAAAACGAAATTCGCTCGAATTTCGCACCGAATTTCCCGAAATTTAACACCTTGCTTAAGACCATGTCGGTCGAGGAGGTTGTCGGTCGCCTCAAAGCCCACGAGGAGAGACTTCGGGGTTATGGTGACAGAGAAGAGGAGAAACACCTCTTGATGACGCATGAAGAATGGTGTCGAGACAGAAGAAAAACGTAGGAGCCGAATTTTCTTCTAGTTCCTCAAGTCGGAGCGAGTACGACGGAGATAGCCGATCACGTGGTAAAGGACGTGGACGAGGACGAGGTCGTGACATGTGAGGTCGCGGCAGCAGTGCATCCCGTCAGGAAGGCACCACGACCCGAAGAGACAAGAGCACAGTGAAGTGCTACAACTGTCAGAATCTCGGTCACTACTCAACAGAGTGCCGCAGCAGGAACCATGGCGACGAAGCGAATCTTGCGAGATTCCATCAAGATGAGACCATGTTGATGTTCGCCGAGCAAGAGGTGAACTTGGAAGTACGGAGAGACGAGGAGATGAGCCTCGTAGGCAAGAGAGAAGTTGAGCCCGGGCCCAAACCGATCAAAGGAAAGATCGACCCGGAAGTCGAGCTGATGATACCGGAGAAGCGACCAAGCTCGAAAAACAAGATTACCGAGCAGGACTGTTCGGTGATGCTTATCGAGGACAAGGTTATAGCAAACCTCCTCAAAGACGGAGAAGAGAAAGTCTATACCGATGTGTGGTATCTAGACAATGGTGCGAGCAACCATATGACCGGAGACCGAGCCAAGTTTGAAGAGCTCGATGAGAAGATCACGGGAAAAGTGAAGTTCGGTGATGACTCAGTCGTCGAAATCAGAGGCAGAGGGTCCATCCTATTCAACTACAAGAACGGAGACCAACAGCTGATTACCCATGTGTACTACATCCCGAAGCTGAAGAGTAACATCATCAGCCTTGGTCAGATGACAGAGGTTGGCAACACAGTGGTGATGGCCCGGTCATACCTAAAGCTGTGGAACAGAAGCGACGCTTTACTGATGAAGGTGAAGAGAACGCCGAACCGACTCTACAAGATTCTCTTGGAGACAGGCCAACCAGTCTGCTTAATGACGTCACTAGCAGACCCGGCGTTGCTCTGGCATGCGAGACTTGGGCACGTAAATTTCTACGCGCTCAAGATGATGGGGGAGAAGCAGATGGCCTTTGGAGTGCCTAGGATTGAGCACCCAAACCAGCTGTGTGAATGCTGCTTGGTCACAAAACAGGCAAGAGTGTCGTTTCCGATCAAGGCCAAGTTTCGAGCAGAGCGTCCCCTCCAACTAGTAAACGTGGACTTGTGTGGTCCTATCACCCCGGAAAACCTAGTCGGTAGTAAGTACTTTCTCTTGCTAGTTGATGACTACAGCCGTTGGATGTGGCTGTATACGCTAAAGGAGAAGTCAGGAGCCTTTGAAGTCTTCAAAACGTTCAAGCCACTCGTCGAGAACAAATCAGGGCACAGAATGAAGACCCTGAGAACTGACCGAGGTGGAGAGTTTACGTCCCAGCAGTTCGGAGAGTTTTGCGATGAAGAGGGAGTCGAATGCCACCTGACTGCACCGTACACTCCCCAACAGAACGGTGTGGTAGAGAGAAGGAACCAGACAGTAATGGACACAGCAAGGAGTTTGCTGAAGAGCATGCAAGTCCCAGCGAAGATGTGGGGAGAAGCAGTCAGACATGCGGTTTATCTGTTGAACCGCTTGCCAACGAAGGCGCTAGGAGAGCGCACCCCATACCAAGTATGGTGTGGGAAGAAGCCTCATCTGGAGCACTTGAGAGTGTTCGGGTGCACAACTCATGTAAAAGTTATGGGCCCAAATCTCAAATAACTTGATGACCGGAGTCAGACGATGGTGTACCTTGGAGTCGAAGACGGAAGCAAGGTACACAGATTCTTTGACCCCCGACACAGCAAGATTCGAGTGAGCAGAGATGCCGTCTTTGAAGAAGAGAAGAAATGGGAGTGGCGTGATGAGAATGGCGAGCCCGAACAAAATGTAGTTAAGTTCGAACTCGAAGAAGGCGAGGAAGACATTGCCGAACAGGAAGGCCCAACAACTCCAAACTCGGGCATGTTATTGCCGAGCCCGGACGCAACGGCTTCCAGCTCAAGGCCAGTAACACCCAACTCGGGTGTATCACCGCCAGTATCACCGCCAATGTCACCACCAATGTCACCCAGCTCAGGTTCGGGTATGATGACCCCGGCCTTACAGACAGGCAGCTCGGGTGATTCCTCGATCAAGGATGGTCCGATGGGATATCGTCCGCTAACCGATATCTATGAAGATGCTCGTCAATTAGACATGAATCTGGAAGAGTTAGCATTGCTATGTGCCGAAGAACCGGCAAACTACCGAGAGGCAAAAACCGAGCAGGCCTGGCAAGAGGCAATGCAGAAGGAGATCGAGTCAATCGAGAAGAACAAGACATGGGTGCTCACCGACCTGCCCAAAGGTTATAAGCCCATTGGTCTGAAGTGGGTCTATAAGTTGAAGAAGGACACCGAAGGAAACGTCGTCAAGCACAAAACACGCCTAGTCGCAAAAGGATATGTGTAGAAGCACGGAGTTGACTTCGAGGAAGTTTTTGCTCCAGTAGCGAGGCTTGACACGATCAGGTTGATATTAGCCCTCGCCGCTCACCGAGGTTGGGAGATTCACCACTTAGATGTCAAATCGGCATTTCTAAATGGTGACCTCGAGGAGGAAGTGTACGTCAGACAACCCGAAGGTTATATCGTCAAGGCTAAAGAGCACACAGTGTACAAGCTTTCCAAGGCCCTTTATGGGCTACGTCAAGCACCTAGAGCATGGAATTTACGCCTTGACAAGTGTATGAAGAGTCTCGGGTTCGTGAAGTGTTCTCAAGAGTAGGCAGTATACATGAGGAGCAATGTAGAAGAAACACTCATAATTGGAGTGTATGTGGACGACTTGATAGTGACTGGATCCAGCGTAGCAGGCGTGGCAGGATTCAAAAAGCAGATGATGGTAGAGTTCGAGATGAGTGGCCTCGGACTACTTTCGTACTACCTCGGTATTGAGGTGGATCAGAAGAGGGACTGCATTACGCTGAAGCAGTCAACCTATGCAAAGAAGATCATGAAGCAGTTTCAGATGGAAGACTGCAACCCAAGCAAGTATCCGATGAAGGCGAAGCTACAACTTGGGAAGGATGCTGAAGGAACCGCAGTGGATCCTACAGAGTACAGACGTGTCATCGGGTGTCTTAGGTACCTTACCCATACCCGACCTGACATCTCACACGCAGTCGGCATGGTGAGTCGTTACATGGAGAGGCCTACCAGTCTACACCAGCAGGCTGTGAAGCACATCCTACGCTACGTCAAGGGAACTACAGAAAAGGAACTGGAGCCGATGAACTGGTCGGTTTTACTGACAGTGACTTAGCCGGTGACATCGACGACAGGAAGAGTACCGGAGGGATGGTGTTCTATCTCAGCGGAAATTTAATCACCTGGCAGTCAAAGAAGCATGAAACTGTGGCCTTATCATCTTGTGAGGCTGAGTTCATGGCAGCGACCGCGGCAGCATGTCAAGGGTTATGGCTGCGAAATTTGTTGAGCGAGGTTACTAGAAGCGAGCAGAAGTCAGTGACTCTCTACGTCGATAACAAGTCAACGATCGCACTGATGAAGAACTCGGTATTCCACGGACGCAGCAAGCACATCGACACTCGTTTCCACTTTATTCGCGAGTGTGTCGAGAAGCGGAAGATCATCGTTGAGTTTGTCAGAATCGGCTAGCAACGTGCGGACATAACATATTAATAGATGATGAGAAATTTTAATTTATTTTTTTGAAATTTATTTGTCCAACGAGACAACTGTATCTTCTCGTGAGAATATTTTGAAATATTGAAAAGTGTGGTCATTGAATAAAATTTTAATATATATGAAAATAAGGAATTTATTTTAAAAATGGGAAGCACTATTTGTAAGTGTTCTTAATCGTATGTAATTTTATATGATTTTTCAATTTTTACATAAATCCTATTGCGTTAAATTTTTATTTTGCAACTATAAATGTCGTTTTTAATCGTTTAGGTTAATTTTAATATCGAAGATAATGTTTTAATTATTAAAAATATAAAATTTTCAAATTCCGCCATAATGTGTTACTTTCAAAGTTTTGTTAAATTCGTTAACACTGATCCAAAAGTTTCCCTAGTAAAATAGAAGTAAAGTCATGCCTCAGAGAGTTGGTTTTTAAACCCTAAGGTCCCACTGTTAGAAATCTGCAGTAGAACTTCAATTGAGCTACGATCTTGTGCATTGGGTCAATAAATCCAAAATTTGTTGCTTTAATTATTTATTTCCGTTTTAGCTTAATTAATTAGAGTTATGAAATATTAAATTTATGAAAACTATTTATCCGATCGAAATCCAGTATTTCGGGATCGGCTCGATACTAGACTAAATGTAACCGAAAAAATGGTATGGGATGATTTTTTCTATAAATGTTTTTAAAAGGTTACCCTGAGGATTGAGGGACCTGCCAGGAGCGCGAAACACGCTTTCGAGCGTGCCATACGCGCAAGGCCTCCCAAAAGCATGAAAGGCCACCAAAATAATATTTTTCCCTCTAAGGACATCCATGATCCCCTCGCTATTTAAATACCCAAGGTCATTTCACGCTTGAGGTAAGTTAATTCTCATAGTGAAACACTCTAAAAGTTCTATCTAGATTTTTCAAGAGCAAAAACTCTTTAAAACTCTCTCGAGTTCAAAAACCTTCGTTCACATATATTTCTAAACACTTCCGACTACAAAAGTACTTGACTACTGTTGAGCTTCGAAGTGAGCGACGACACCCTCTTAGCCTTTTCGGGATCGGTGCCTCCTCACTTCACACAGAGCATCGGAAGGAAGTTTGAGATCGTTACGACACCCTCGTAGCTTTGCTCGAGATCGGTACACTTCTCACTTCACACGAAGCATCGAAAGAGGTTCAAGAATATCCTGAATCCCTTGAGCATTGCTCGGTATCGAATCACTTCTCACCTCGACCAGGTCATCGAGAGAAAGTGCGGGAACGACACGCTCCTTTGAGCCTTGCTCGGGAAAGACACCATCTTAGAAAAGCTTTATACATTTGGCCACCACCCGAGCAAGCAACTACAATAGATTAAAACCATATGTCGCTTTTCTTGATAATCTATTTTAAGTTATTAACAACAATCGTCCTCATAATATAAGTTGAGATTGTGGATTGACTTGGTTAATATTATCGTTTATAACGTGACTTTGATACTTCAAGGGATTGCTATTGTTGTTTATATAACCTGACTTTAACTGACGACAAATTTCAATATATGCGTTGATTCATCTACAGAAAATGGCGCCATTAGTACCCATAATTTTTAAAAAGTTGACATTAAGTTCCCTTTTTTTTAAGCGGCGAAAGTTGTCAAACTCTTATTTTGAGTCTTCCGTCATGTTTTTTTTTTTGGTCCGAAACAGCGCCACGTATCACTTTTTTAAACCCATTAAATATACCATTTTAGTAAATAAAAATTAAACTGATTTATCAATGATACAAAATAGTATATGTAATGGTTTATAAACGTGACACGTGGCGCTACTTAACGGTTTTGGACAGAAATATGACAGAAGATACAAAATAAAAATTTAACAACTTTTGCCCAAAACAATAAAAACTTAATATCAACTTCTTAAAAACTTTGGATACTTATGACCAAGGATCGAATTTTCATCGATAATCGTTGATTATCGGTCTTGTCGGTAGTCATCGGCAAATATTCCATGCCAATAGTTATCGTTTTATAACTTTTCGTTCGAAAAGCTAAAAAATCGGCAAGACATGCAACAAACGATTATCGCTTTTTCATGAGTAAAATTTGGGTACTTTCGAGCAATTAAGAAAATATCAGCCATATAAATACACAATTTTCGCGATTTTCCACCCTTTGCCCCAGCTTCTCGCCCTTTTCCACCGCCAACACCCAAAGCTTATTCTTGTCCATGATAATCGAGCCGGTAAGACTCATTCTTTTCGAATCTTCAATAATCTGTTTATAATCCTCGAAAAGTGTTGGTAACGATAATCTACAATTTTATAAATTTTTCATCGATTAATCGGCAAGCGAACGATAAATCCGTCGATAACGACAACCTATCTATTGGCAAATTCGACAATTTGTCCCTTGTCCCTTGCTTATGACACCTTCCCCGACTTTTTTGCTAACTGACCTTAAATACAATTTTCATT
The DNA here is from genome assembly GCA_954871525.1 of Parietaria judaica. Lineage (NCBI taxonomy): Eukaryota > Viridiplantae > Streptophyta > Magnoliopsida > Rosales > Urticaceae > Parietaria > Parietaria judaica. The sequence continues at coordinate 59,880,761 of OX940860.1, forward strand.
AGCTGCATACCCTTTTCGGCCCTTATTCATGTTTCTTGGCAGTGGGCCCCCAAAGGGTATGAGTGAATCAAAATCCCAAATGAGGTCTTTTACCTATTTAATTCCACCTTCCCGCTCTTCTATTTATATTGAATTAAATAGATAAAATACCTCATTTGAGATTTTGATTCACTCATACTCTTTGGGGGGCCACTGCAAAATAAAAATAAAAATGAATAGTGGCCGAAAAAGGTAGGCAGTTAAAAGAAAATTTCATTTAAAGTCATTTAGCAAAAAAGCCAATTTATATTTGGGTTAATTGCGGCAAAAATACCCAACCTTGTCAATATTCTCCGATAGGTACCCAACCTCAATAAACGTAGGCAAAAGTACCCAACGTCACACTTTTGTCGCCGACCAACTAACGCCGTTAGACACTGCCTACGTGGCCGTTAGGCTGTCTCATGTGGAATGCCACGTGGTCAAAGATTGGGTACTTTTGCCGCTACGTGGCCAAAGGTTAGGTACTTTTGCCGCCACAAGGCATTAAAAAAAAATTAATTTTTTCTTTCCCGAAAGTTTGGTGATTGGTAAAAATTATATTTAACCTTATTATTTTTTGTTTTAAAGTGAAAAAAGAAAAATAACATATTTTAGTTTTTCTTTTTTGCCGCAATTAACCCAATATTTAATAGATAGTGATGAAAACATGCGGTTGGTTATATGCGGTCGCTACAGATTAACCTTAACGCATATTTTAGTTTTTCTTTTTTCACTTTAAAACAAAAAATAATAAGGTTAAATATAATTTTTACCAATCACCAAATTTTCGGTTTAAATTCAGTTTGAACCGTATTTGATACAATTATTTGTTTTAATCATGTCTTAGTTTCATATATGTTATATGTCTTCGAAAATCATATCATGCCTTAATTTTAACATTAAAATGCCCATGATACCATATACAATAATGTTTTAGTTTCAAAGTTTTAATATAATTTATTCAAAAATTATAAATTATTCCTGTAAGAAAAAAATATTTTTTTATAAAAACATATTTTATAAAATTATTTGATTATATTTAACACATGCAAAAAATAAAAATAAAAATATGTGCTACGGGAAAGATTTTCTTTTTAAATAAATTAAAATTAATAATTTTAAGTAATTATTTGATTATTTAAAAAAATAACGTATTTTTTTATAAGTACATATTTTATAAAATTATTTGATCATGTTTAATATACGTAAAAAAATAAAAACATATTGGCTAACGGGAAAGAAAAAATTAAATTTTTTTAATGCCTCGTGGCGGCAAAAGTACCTAGCCTTTGGCCATGTAGCGGCAAAAGTACCCAATCTTTGACCACATGGCATTCCAGATGAGACAGCCTAACAGCCACGTAAGCAGTGTCTAACGGCGTTAGTTGGTCGGCGACAAAAGAGTGACGTTGGGTACTTTTTCCTATGTTTATTGAGGTTGGGTACCTATCGGAGAATATTGACAAAGGTTGAGTATTTTTGCCGCAATTAACCCTTTATATTTAGTAAACAGAAAGACTTCGTTAATCCAGAAGCGGATTACGATATCCTTGGCCCCAAACAGACCCCTTTATCTCATCCAAACGCAAACACAGCCAGTCAGTCAGTCAGTCAGTCCAGTCCAGTCCCTGAGACGAACCACTGAGTGACCAAAGCTCAGAGCTTTCTCTCAGACTCGCCTTCGAACCATGATGAGCGGCCTAACCGCGAGCTCGGTCGCGCCTCGCACGCTCGCCTTCCCAACACGGCGTCGTTTTCGAGCGCACCCTCTTACGCTCAGGAGCCGCAGAGCTGTCATTTGCATGGCGGTCCGTACAACCTCACTCGATTTCCGATTAGGGTTTTGAGTAATTGGACATGTTTTTACGATATGTGATTGCAGGAGCCTTATTTAATAACGAAGCTCGACTCTGCCGAGAAGACGTGGAAAGAACTATCGGTGAGTGAGCGTTTGAATTTGATTCTCGAAATGGGTGTTTGAGAAGTCATATACATATATATATATTGATTTTCCATTGTTGGATGTTTTGCAGGTGAAGCTGGCTGACCCGGATGTCGTTTCCAATCCCAGCGAGTACCAGAAGCTTGCTCAGTCCATGTCAGAGCTTGATGAGGTAATCGCAAGTTTGTTTGTTCATGATTTCCACCATAGCTTGTGACCCGAATCCGTTTTGTTGGTCCGGGGTGCGACATAGATTTAGTGGATATTTTTGGGGCCTCTTGGGTTGGGGTCACAGGGGCGGACCCAAGATACAAATTCCGGTGGGGCTAAATGGAAAATCTTAAGGTTGAAGAATGAAAAAGGTAAAAATTAAAATTAAAAAATAGGGTATCATATCATTGAACAAAATTCAAAACTTGGGGGGAACTGCAGCACCATTTGGGGCTGATATAGGTCCGCCCCTGTCGGGTCTAATAGTTTCGTTATCAAGTTAGAGCGTTTTTGTTGTTACGTTGCTTTCAACCATTGTAATATATAGTTTCTTATAATTTCTCTAGTTATCCGGTTTTTCTTTCTAAATTGTGTTCGGGATCTCTTTGATTTCGTAGCTATATGGTATTTGATTTATAACAATTTCCATATATGGGTTTTTTTGGTAATTTGTTTATTGTGGTGTTGGTTTGAAAGGTTGTATCAATCTATAGGAAGTTCAAGGAGTGTGAAAAGCAATTAGAAGAGACCAAAGGTGTTGTTCATACACCAGTGTGTTCGCTGTGTTGGAAAACTTGATTTTTTTTGTTCTGACGCCCGGCTTATGGATTTCATGTCAGCGTTGGCAAAAGACAGCGGGATCGACGAGGATATGGCGGAGATGATAAATTTTGAGATTGGGTCTTTGTCTGGTCAAATTAAGGAGCTTGAGGACCAGCTTATGGTTCGTTTTCGGATTCAGTCAACTTTTCACAAGCTTTTGTTGCTCGGAATACTCGTTTTCATTGATTAATTTCACATTTTTCATATGGTTAGCTGCTGCTTCTCCCAAGTGATCCTCTCGATGCGAGGAACATAATGATCGAAGGTGATTTGGTTTTCTCATTTGTCGTATCTTTTTATATATAAATTATAGGGTTAAAAGCGACAAAAATACCAACTCTCTTCCAAAAAGTAACGATAAGTACCCGAATTTTCTTTTTCTACCAGACAAAATGGCAAACTCTAATACTAACAGGTACCAAAATAACCGGTGACTAGGTACATGTGGCCTGTTGTTATTAGAGTATGGAAACTCTGTCAATAGGTAAGTTATCTTTAATTTTTGGGAAAGAATTGGTACTTATGCCGCTAAGATCCCTAAATTATATGAATCGGTCGAATGTGAAGTAGTACCCTAATTTGGAGAACCGAGATAACCGATTCACAATTGGCTCTGAAATGTTGCTTCTTGTTACAGTGAGGGCCGGCACTGGCGGTGACGAGGCGGGAATTTGGGCCGGTGATCTTGTAGGTACATGTTTCTCTTGTAATGATCTAAACACGTTATTTGATTTACTATTATTAAGTAGAGTTTTCAACTCTATATTGAGATTAATTTTTCCACGGTATCATTTTCCAAAGGTTCGCATGTACCAGAGGTACAGCGAGAGGAATGCTTGGAAGTTCACTCCGCTTTCGAGCTCCAATGTAAGCGCTTGAAATGTTGGAACTCACGAAATAACCAATTCCATAGGCAATGGTTGATCGGGGTTTTTCTGTTCTTAGGCGGAAAAAGGAGGCTTCAAAACCTATGTGATGGAAATAAAAGGAAAACGCGTTTACAGCAAATTAAAATACGAGTCGGGTGTTCATCGAGTTCAACGGGTTCCACAGACGGAAACGCAGGGTCGTGTTCATACTTCTACTGCAACGGTCGCCATTATGCCAGAGGTATGCTAATGCTTTCTATAACGGTTTAATTCATTGCACGTTAAATCACTTAAAATTTGTTTCGGTAATTATCATCTGTATTCATTGAAATTTATGGCATTGTCTCGGTTTTTGACTTTATTTTTCTCTTTTTCATTTTCCCGTAGTACTTGTAAACTATAGCAATTTCTCTACTCTCCTTGTTAGGCGATTTTTCGTTAAATTATTATTCACGTGCGTTGCGTATTGACGTATTCTATTACTTAAGGCCAAAATTGTATCGGTTACTATCTGCTGTATACTCCCAAAATTTGTCGCATTATCTTGGTTTTTCACTTTAACATTTTTTTTTGTTACATTATCTCGTATAAACTTGTAAAACTGTGACAATTTCTCTTCTCTCCTTATATGATGAATCGACGATTATGCGTTGAATTTTGACCGACGTTCTTGCGCATTCTGTTATTTAAGGCCAAAATCGTCATTTCTGAGTTCTTACGATGGATGCTCTGTCAGAAAAGCATAATAATATAAAGCTCATAATTAGCGATTTTAATGTAGGCTGACGAAGTCGAGGTCGAAATTGACCCGAAAGACATTGAACTAACAACCGCAAGATCCGGCGGCGCTGGAGGTATGTATCAGTAACCCAGGATATATAGCGCTGGGTCTCTTTTAGTAAATAACCTCAGTTGTGGAGCTGCCACTCGTGCAGGGCAAAATGTCAACAAGGTTGAGACTGCCGTTGATCTTATCCACAAGCCGACCGGAATCCGAATCTTCTGCACGGAGGAAAGAACTCAGCTCAAGAACAAGATCCGCGCCCTTCAGTTGCTTAGAGCCAAATTGTAAGACCATTCGACATGTTACCCTAATATCTATCTCGGTCTGAGCATAGATCGGTCTGCGCTGATTTGGTCTTCATGGTTTGATAAGATTGTCTTCGTAATTGTTGGTTTGTGAGAGGACCCGGAATAAAATAAAGAAGAAACAAGAACACTTTATTGATAAAAGTAAACTCTCCAAATGATGTTTAATAGGAAATTCTACTAATCAAACGTGATGGCGAAACCTAACGGTAAGAGCCTAGGTTAAGACACCTTTTATTAAGCCTATACCTAAAATACCCCTAAGGAAAGAAAATACAGTTAATGACACTTAGTACCAATGTTGCAGGTACAAGATTAAACTGAGGGAACAGCAAGAAAAGATAAGTAGTCAACGGAAGTCTCAGGTAATTCCGTAATGTTCCGATTTGATAGTTTTTCCGATAATTATACCAAAGTAATTTGAACAATTCATCGAACACGACATTTATTTCTTCGTATTGGTGCCAAATTGAGCTCACTTTTTCGTCCGATGCAGGTTGGCACCGGGGCTCGTTCAGAAAAGATTCGAACGTACAACTTCAAGGTATCGCCCGATGCTTAAGCGAATTTAAAAGTAGAATCCCTTGATACTCACTCGGATTTTGATCCTTCTGTAAATTAGGATAACAGAGTGACGGATCACCGGCTGAAGACGAACTACGAGCTGACCTTGTTTCTCGACGGCGACATAGAGAACGCGGTTCAGGTACAGATTTTCCTTCTCTTCTCTCTTGGGTTTCTATGAAAACCGCAGTGGAACATTTATCTGAAGGGATTTTCTTGCAGTCATGTGTTACCTTGGAGCAGAAGGAACTCCTCGAAGAACTTGCTAACTCCGTCTCGACTCCGGCTTACTGATTCAGGCATCCCAAGATCGCTTTTTCATTAGAGGAGTAATCATACAGTTAATTGTATCCTATCTTACACTGATGACGTTTATTTACTATAATGGTAAAGGTTAAATCAAATATTGGACCTACATTATTTTTTATATAAAAAAAAACTAGCTATATAGATTTTTGTCTTTAAATGAAATTAATAATATCCATTTGTTTATAGCGTAACGACATTTCACGAATCTCGATTTTGACAAACCTGCGAGTCCTTGCATATACTTGCGAGTCCTTGCATATACCGGTTTGTTGTGAATTGGGATCGACTCGTCGATTCTTGCATGAAATACGAAGTGATTCTTATCGAATCATCGCAAACGAAATTGAAAGTGGAAAAAGAGAAGAACGAGACAGCCATTTTTAGAGAGTGGTTCGGCCGGAGATTGACATTTCGATCTCCAATGTACATCCACTCTTTGCTCCAGCGAAATTTCCAAAAAGTCATGCACTAGGTATCGTCGTTTTACACACTCGAAGCTCTCGTACATGTACACTTAAAAGAAAAACAAGATAGAAAAAGAAATATGAGAAGCCCTAGAATAAAGAGAGAACTCAACTCTTTTTCTCCTGCCTCGTTTTACGGTTGAAAACATTTCATTAATTAACTCCAATTTGGCATGTCGTTTTGACACTTTTTTGTCGTTTTCTACGGGCTGAAGCAATGCGCTTTGTTGCGGGCTTCAATATTTAATTGAAATATGCATCACCGATTGAGATCTTGTTTTTTTTTTCTTTTAATAAAGTGATACTATCGGTCAAGATTACAATGCATTCTCGTATTATTATATTATATTCAGTGTAAAAATATGTGACATTATTGACAAAGTTTACGTATATAAAGAAGATACTCATTTGAGTCTAGACTCAAAAATTGTTAATATCGATATTTATAGATTACTAAATTAAATATTTTTATTTCTATTTTTTACCGACCTGAGTACCAACTAAACTTATGCTAGAAAAATTGGGATTGCCGGATTGCCACACCGGTTTCCTCGCAGTATAGAATCATCAACAATTACAAATATATGAATATGAACCATTGATAATGAAAAAGAGTTACTAACTATTTAATATTTTAATTATTTTTTAGTATTCAATGTATTCTTTAAAGTTTATTTGTAAATTTATTGACAAAATTCTAACTGTACGAGATGAATCACTAAAAAAACAAAATTGTTTTTGTTGATGCCGTTTTTTGGATCAAACACTGTTGAGGCCCAAGTTGTTGATTTTGGGCCTGGCCCAATGTCGTTGTGTTGACGTGGCGGGCTTTCGTGACTTTCGTGGGCTTTGACTGCGTGGATGGCGGATCTTGTTGTCAGAGCTTGCCCAATCAGACTGGCGTGGGCACAAAGGTAGAAATCGTTGTCCAGAAGATAGTCGATTCCGTCTCCTCCGTGGCGTGGACTCTGGGGGAAGTTCCTGGTGCCAGGAGTCAGAACATATCGTTCGCCGTTCGAGGTCCAACGATCCGGGTCTACGCACCACCTGATACCACGGGGCCTGGATTGGACAAGGCCCGGGTTACAGGTTCGGGTACCTCGCAGATCGGGTTCCCGCGAAAGGGAGAGTGTGTTTGACCAGGCAGTGGATCCTGGGAGATCAGTCCCTCGGCCTGTGATGTAAATCTTAGTCTGGGTTCTACGAACTATCCGCAGAGTCACTGTATCTGTAAAAGATATGGACTAGGAGACAGAACGGGTTCCGCACAGAGCTAGAATTTGGACAGGCGGGGTCGTCAGTCGTCCCAGAATATCTTCCAGGGATTCCCTTCTGAGTGGTTTCTCGGTCGTCGGGATCTTAGGGAAATTCCCCTAGGTTTTCCCTTGCGGCCCGAATTATGGGTCCAGACACGTGTCCCTGGGCTATCCGCACTGCCGTGTAATGGACAGCGAGATAGACCAGACACAACGTGGAACATAACCTATCAGGAGAGTCGTAAACCGTGTAGGAATTCCCCCAGGGCTTCCGCTATCTTCCTCTTATTTGACCTGAGAAAAGAATACCCGAGGTCAAGGGAAACAGGGGGGGTTACCCCCTGATTCACCTCCGACGCCCAACATTAGTATAATATTTTAGGGAGGCGAGTTTAGAGTGAGTATAGAGAAGCTCGAGAGGTTTCGAGTCGGTTTTGAGTTGTGTTAGAAGTTATGAATGAGGCTCCTATTTATAATAGGAGGCAGGGGTTCAGAAGCAAATAAATATTTTTTGGGAAGCCCCTGGGTGCAAATTTTATATGCATTTTGATCCTCAGAGTGAGAGGAAGCCAACGCCGCCGTCGGATTGTCCATCAGGGCGGCCACGCGCCCGTACAGGCGGCAAACGTCCGCAGTGTGCAAGGAAGGTGCAAAGCATCTCCCTCTCCTTGGCTGACACGTGTCCAGCGGCAATTTGAGGCTGCAAGTGGCTTGCTGAGGTGGCAGGCAGCGAGTGGGGCCAGTGGAGGGCAGGTTTTGGTCATTTACCCGCCACGTGGCGGCTCCTAGTGGGCTGTTGTGTGTGTGGGGTCCACCAAAGTGCCTCCGAAGTGTTTTTTCGCTCCCGAGCTCGTCCCGCGTCCGTTTTTCACAAATTTTATGTCGTTTTTGGGTGTTTACATATTTTTAGGAACACTGAGACACTTTGTTTTGCGAAAATGGGCCTCCGGAGCATGTTTTTGGGTTTTAAATTGATATGTTTAAATAATTAATAAAAAAAAATTAATTTGATAATTTTCTTTTAGTTAATTATCCGTAAAATCAATTCCGAGAATTACCCGTAACATTAACCCCCCAGTTTTACGGGAATTTGTGATTTCCGTGAAACTTCTATAAATTCGCGGTGGGCCCTTTCATTTGCGAACGTTCCAGAATGAAGCGAGACTTGCGGATTTTGAGAAGTAAGTTTTTCGAACTCAAGTATATTTTAATCCGGTTAGCCTTTTCGCGTGCCGTTTTTTCTGGTGTGTTGCATTTTTTGCGAATTTTACAGTTGTGCAGTTTTTGAAATGTGCCCTTCGGATCGATTTTTGTGAAAATTGGATCGAAGTCGAGTCGTTTTTGTGAAAACGACTGTCTTTCTGTCTCTGGCCCATGGAGAACCAAAGAGGAACAGACCCAGCCAGCCTGTCGGAGTGTGCCGTCGCCGGAGAGGACCACTGTCGGCGTCAGCAGGGTCCGGCGAGGTTACCAGAGGAGGAGGGCAGCGTTGGCGGTGGTGAGGTGATACGGGAAGGCGCGGGCTGGCCTGTGCAGAGCCTTGGCGAGGTCGGCCAAGCCCTAGGCGGCACGTAGCGGTTTGCCGTCGCCGGTGGATGTGACCACGAGCACCGGGAGGTCATGGCGAGTCCGACCGTGGTGGTGGCTCGTGACGGTGCGGCCGGAGGAGGCCGTACGGAGCCTCATCCTCTGCGCAGATCTGAGGAGCTCGGGGGTGGCGCTGCACCGCTCGCCGTCGCCGGAGTAGGGTCCCCCGAGGACCGGGAGGCCGTGGCAAATCCGGCTAGGGTGGCGGCGAGCGACGCTGTGGCCGGAAAAGGCGCGTGGGCCTTTGGGCCTTTGCTCGGGTCCGATGGAGTCGGGCTTGCCCATGGCGGGGCTATGCTGCCTGTCGTCGCCGGTGACGGGCTCCCCGAGGTTCGGGGAGTCGGGGCGACCACGTCTGTGGTGGTGCCGGCCGCCGGAAAGGCCGGAGGTGGCCGGAGGATCGTGGTTCCCCTGTCGGGGACCGTTGGGCCCGATCGTGCCCCAGGTGGCACAGGGGCTTCTGCCGTCGCCGATGGAGGATCCTCCAGGGACCGGGGCAGTGTGGCAGTCCGGTCTGCGGTGGCGCCGGCCGTCGGAGTGGCTGGAGGGATCGGGGGGCGGTGTTCCCCCGAGGGAGACCGATGGGTCCCTTGTGGGCCCAGGCTTCTTCAGCCCGGTTCCCAGGGCACCCCCCTTTCGTTGTGGCGTTCCAGAATTTTCCCCGCCTTCTTCAGGCGATGTTCCAGGTCTGTCGCTGAACCCTTTCGGCTCATCGGGATTTTGGCGGGCATTTAGTGATAATGCCCGTGCTCTGATTTTCGGTCCGGGGTCGGGGTTTAGCCTTCCTGTTCCTGTAGACCTGCTGGGGTTACTTACCCCCGGGTTCGGATCTAGTAGTTTTCCGGTGGCAGCCTCTTCGGCTGGTGTCACCCGAGTGTCACACTTGGCTCCCAGCGGGATTCTGGGAGGTACGTCTGGTTTGTCGTCTTATACTGGCAGGGCGACGTCACCTGTCGGGATCCCTATTCGGGATTCGACTGCTGTTGCCGGGTCGGATCAGATATCCCTCGGCGTAGATATTGATTCCCGCGCTGTCGTTGCAGGTACTAGACACAGGGCCATTGGCGCGGGCGGACCGCGTCATAGAGCCGTCATAGTAGGTGGGTCATGTCCGATTTTTCATCGGAATGTTAGGAGGCGGATCGAACCCGAGCATCGTGAGCCTCTGAGGTTTTGGTTCGATCCTCCGCAGGACCTTTCGGATATTGACATCCCGAATGTCGTCACCCCTAGTGACTTAGAGACCTTCTTCCGGGATGAAGGATTGGTCCCTATCGAAGGGGTTCGCGCACCGGCCGCTGGGTCGGTTCCCAGCCGGCCTGATGAAGGGATGGTGGCGGTACCTCTGGAAAGTATCCGTCTCGGCTTTTCGTTGCCGATCCCACCATTCCTAGAGGGCCTTCTAGTATCTTCGGGTTTGCACCCGCTTCAGCTTAGCCCGGACGCCTGCTGTTACATCGCAGGTTGCTATTCGTTGTGGCTAGAAGAACGCGGTCGTGAATTGTCTGTCGACCAATTTTTTCATTTCTTCCTGTTCCGGCTCTTCTGGGGAGCGAGGGGATTCGAGAACTGGTCCGTGCTTGATTCGGACCAGGATCTCAGCGTCATCGCCCTTCATCAATATTCGGACCCTGACTGGCATAGCCTTTGGGTATGGGTGCCGAGTAATTATCTTCGATCGGCGCCTCAATGCCTGGGTACTCCTCCGCCGTGTTCGCGCCCGACCACCGGGGGCCATGATTTTGCTAGCTTTTTTTATGGTGAGATCTGCTACTCCCGAATTTTTTGCTCCTTATTTGGAGCGGTCGGCGTGGATACGATCGGGGTGGATCCCACCCAGCTGTTTGCGTAGGAGCTTTCGTGAGAGACCCCAAATTGTTCATGGTTTTTACTGATGACTGTTTCCACCTTTTCAGCGGAAGTTTCATCATTTTCTTACTTGTGTTATTTCCTGACAGGTTTGCCATTTTTGCAGGTATGGAGGAAGAAGGCAATATTTTAGCAGAAGGTTCACGTGGGCATGTCCCCGACGCCTCTATTTCAAGGCGTCGGGCTCGCCATTCGACACGAGCCGCGGAGTGGTCCGCTGCTTCCGTCTGTCCGTCCCCCGCGATGGGTGCTCCTCAGGTCACTGCCCCGTTTCAGACTCCCGGGGCTTCATCCTCGCGCACGGCCCCTTTTCCAGAGGGTGCGGCGCCCTGGCTGTTCGACCCGAGTGTCTTTGAGTTTGCTCCTCCCCTGGAGGAGCTTCTTGCTTCTGGGACTGTGGCGCCCCAGGTGTGTCTTTTGTTGATACGTCTCGTTGTTTGCGTAAAGTTTTGCTGACTTTTTTTTTGTGCTTGCAGATTCCTTCAGCGTTTGCCTTCGGGGGGGGGGGGGGGGGGGGGGCAGCCAACCCGAATCCCGTTCGGGACCAGGGCATCGAAGCCTGGAATTCTCAGGAGGTGTACAATCTCCGCCAGAAGGTTGCAGCCACCGAGCGTGAGTGCTGGGAGCTACGCTCCCGTCTTGAGTCATCGCATGGTGGCATGGCAATGGCTCTTCGGATGCTGCGTGAGGCCCAGGATACTGGGGCACGCCTCGTGGCTCGGCTAAGCCAGGGGTCTGTGGAGTATCATAACGCTGCTCTGGCGTTGGCGACCGCTCGGGGCCAGCTGGCGGCCCTTGAGGCCGAGATGCGGCGCGTGCAGGGCACCGCAGCGGAGCTGGGCGACGCCAGGTTCTGGGAGGGGTTCCGCACGTGTCTCGGTGTGGTTGTGCTGGCTAACTTTGGGATGCACATCTGCACCTCTTTTGTTGACGACGACCCCACGATGCCGGCTTCCGTGTGTGCCTCGCTGGAGCCGTTCCTTGCCTCCATTCCTCCTTCTCCTCAGATTGAGGATTTTGACTTTCCGGGGGATCCTCAGGGCGACTTAAGTGCTACTGCCAGTTGCGCCCCAGCAGGCGTAGACCAGCAGTACCAGGGTGATTCCGGTGTTCACGTCCTGCAGGTTCCCGGAGGAGGTGATCAGGAGGAGTGACTTGAGCGACAACTCCCTTCTTAGTTTGTAGGCGTATTTCCCCTTTTTGTTTGTATATACACATCCTTTTAGGGACCGTAGCTATACACTCCTCCGTCTGTGGTGGAATTTTGTACATACCCTCAGGGGTATTTTAGTGTAGGCACTGACATTCTCGGTCTCCACGGAGATGCAACGGCTTTTGTATTACCGTTTTGCTCGCTCGCCTGTGGTTAGGGCGTGTTGACTTGTCGTGGTATATTTATGGGTAGCAGCCTTTTCTCGGTTTTACCCCTTTTCTATTTGCCGCAGGTGCTCTTTTTTTTTTTCAAGTGGTGCGCATGCTTTCGAGCTTCTTTCACCGATGATGAGGTGTTCATCATCGTTTGGCGAGTTTCTTGCCGGTGATGCGTCACTACCCTCCGAGCTTCTTGTCGGGTTTTATCGTTTTTTCCTGCTTTTGAATTGCGCCAGAATTGTGATTCTGGTCTTTCAGTCGAGGTGGGTGCTTTTTGTGTGGCCCGTTGTTTTCGACTTTGTATCTGTGTTGGCTAGGCTGAGATCCTGCCATTTCGTACCGAGTGTCGCTTATGAGGCGCTCGGCTGTTGTGCCTGAGTAGGCGGGATTGAGGCCCGAGCCGTACTAGGTCTTTGTGCCGAGAGACGCTTTGGAGGCATTCGGTCTTTTCCCGAGGTCGGCGCTTGTGAGGCGGCTTACTGTCTCGGTGCCGAGTTTTGCGCCTTTTGGGTGGCTTACGGTTTCGGACTTTGAGCCAGAGTAGAGACCCTGGTTGGTCGGGGTTCGTGCCTTAGCGTCTGTCCCCCCGAGCCGAGATGCTGGTATTTGCATTTTGGACGTTTTACGGTTCCGGAATTATGCCAGAAGCGAGGTTCTGGTCTTTTGCCAAAGTCTGCGCTACGAGCGTCTTACCGTCTTGGAATTTAATGCCAGGTATACGCCGTGGTCTTTTCCGAGGTTGGCGCTTTTGAGGCGGCTTACCGTTTCGGAGTTTATGTCTGGGTTGGCGGGATCGAGGTCTGAGACATACAGGTCTTTGTGCCAGAGTAGGCGGGATCGAGGCCCGAGCCATACTAGGTCTTTTGTGCCGAGTGGCGCTGCTCGGTCTTTGGTGCCTGAGTAGGCGGGATCGAGGTCCAGGCCATACTAGGTCTTTGGTGCCTGAGTAGGCGGGATCGAAGATCCGGGCCATACTAGGTCCTTTTACCGACGTTTGCGCTTTGAGCGTCTTACTTCTTCGAGTTTTTTTTTTCCTATCCTTTGTTCTGCCTATCCCATTAACCCCTAGTTTTTGAGTAATCGGTTAGGGTTACGAGAAAACTATACAAGTAGAGACAATAGGAAATATGACCTTTCCATTGATTTGGCACTTCTTGTGGTGCCTTCTTTTTCATAGGCCGGTGGTCAGAGCTATTTCTGGGCTGGTTAGGATACTCGTGGTGGCGATGTTGGCTTAACTACTTCTCCTTGAGCCTTACCTCTCCCTGAATTGTATCTTAGCTTCAACTTGGATTGGAACGTTGGAAACCTTCACTTCAGCTTGGATAGGTTCCAAGCCTCCGTTCGGCTACCTTTCTTGATTTCAGCTCTCATATCAGGCTCGGCTTCGGATGTGCAGTTCTGGCCTTGTCGCGCACCACTTATTGGTAGTACTGTTTCAGGTGCTCGACGTTCCATGGACGAGGAATTTCCTTACCCCCCATCTCCTCAAGTCGGTAGGTTCCGTCTCGGATGACTTTGGTGACACGGTACGGGCCCTCCCATGTCGGTCCAAGGACGTCGGCTCTCAGGATCTGCGTGTTTTGCCCGACTTTTCTTAGCACTAGGCTTCTCTCTAGAAAACGTCGTGTCTTGACCTTGGAATTGTAGTATCGTTCCACAACTCGATTCTGGGCTGCCAGGCGTGTGTAAGCCTCATTCCGTCTTTCTTTGAGAAGGTCAAGTTCGAGTCGTTGGGTTTCCGGGTTTTTCACCGGGTTAAAGAATTCGACTCGAGGCGAGGGCACCGTGATTTTAGCGGGGATGACCGCTTTGACGCCATATGTTAGAGCAAACGGAGTTTCCCCCGTCGCACTTCTGGTGGTAGTGCGGTATGCCCAGAGCACAGCGGGTAACTCCTTGGCCCACTTTCCCTTCTTTTTGTCGAGTTTCTTTTTCAGAATCGCCTTGATGTCTTTGTTGACGGATTCGACCTGGCCGTTTGCTTGTGGGTAGACGGGCGAGGAGTAAGTGTTGCTGATCCCGAGTTCTCGGCAGAACGCTCAGAGGTTCATGTTGTTGAACTGTTTGGCATTGTCGGTAATGAGTGACTCAGGTAGCCCGTGTCGGCAGACTATGTTGCGCCAGATGAAGTTCGTCATGTTGGTCTGCGTGATTTTTGCCATAGGTTCGGCTTCGACCCACTTGGTGAAGTAGTCGATGGCCACTATTGCGTACTCCACCCCTCCCGTGGCTTTTGGCAATTTTCCGAGTAGGTCGATCCCCCATTTGGCGAACGGCCGTGGGACCATCACTGGGCAGAGCGGGACTGTTGGCTGTCGCGGTATATGCGCGAACCTCTAGCACTTGTCGCACTTTCGCGCCATTTCGGCGGAGTCTTTCTTGAGAGTAGGCCATAAATACTCTTGTTTCAGGACTTTTAGGGCGAGGGATCGTCAGGCGTAGTGATTTCCACAAATTCCTTCGTGGATCTCCCACAGGACGAGGTTGGCGTCTTCTTCGTCGAGACATTTCAGGAGAGGTTGCATGAAACCGCGTTTGTAGAGCTCTCCGTTGTACATTACATATCTGGTTGTGTGAAACTTGAGCTGCCTGGCTTCTTTGCGGTTGGCAGGGAGGGTACCGTGTCTCAGGTACTCTATTATCGGAGTCATCCAGTTTTCACCGGCTTTGTCCGATATGGTAAGGATTTCTTCGAGGTTGACTGGGGATGTACCGTATTTCAGGTACCCGATCGTCGGCGGTGTCCACTTTTCAGTGGTTCCATTGATTATAACGAGGACTTCGTCATGATTGGTAGAGATGGTACCGTGTTTCAGGTACTCGACTGTCGGCGGCTTCCACTTTTCAGCGGGTTCGTTGGTTGTAACGGGGACCTCGGACTTTTTTATTGAAGGTCGCTCGAGGGTTTCGATCGAAACCTTTCACAGCTCTTCGTCGTCTGCCCCCGACGCCATTCTAGCCAAAGCGTCGGCTTCTGAATTCTCCACTCGTGGTATTTGAGTGATTTCATACCAGGACAGTGGCTCTAGGTGGCGTTGTGTCTCCGCCAGGTATGCCACCATGTGAGTTTCCTTTGCTTTATACTCTCCTTCTACTTGTTTCACGATCAGCTGGGAGTCGCAGTGGACTCGCAGGTTTTTCACTGCGAGTTTATGCGCGATTTGCAGTCCAGCTAGCAGCGCCTCATATTCGGCCTTGTTGTTCGAGGCTTTGAATCCGAAGCGTATGGCGTAGCGGAGTTTTCCGCCGTCGGGGTTAGTGAGCACTATTCCAGCTCCTGAACCGTGCGCGTTTGCAGCGCCGTCGACATGTACGCACCAAGTTGGTCCGTCAGGATGACTTTTTCTTTTGGGCGTCTTCGGCGGTTTGTCGACTTCTTCTTCAGTCCCGACTTCGGTGTCGTAGGTGAACTCGGCGATGAAGTCGGCCACGGCCTGGCCTTTGATAGCAACTCTAGGCTGGTAGTCGATGTCGTACTCTCCTAGCTCTTGTGACCAGATAGCCATGCGTGAGGAGGTGCCTTTGAGAAGCGCCTTTCGGACTGGGTGTTCGGTTCTCACAACTATTTGGTGGGCCTAGAAGTAGGGGTGGAGTTTCTTCGCAGCGGTGACTAGGGCCAGAGCTAACTTTTTGATTTGGGTGTAACGCGTTTCAGCGTCTAGAAGGGCTTTGCTGATGTAATAGATTCACAGTTGCCTCTTGTTTTCTTCTCGAACCAAGGCGGCACTCACTGCTCGAGTCGAAACTGAGAGGTAGAGGTAAAGTGAATCCTGATACTTCGGCTTTGACAATAGGGGGTGATCCGAGGTAGGATTTCAGCTCCTGGAAGGCGGCTTCGCATTTTTCGTCCCAGATAAAGTTCATCCCACCTTTAAGGACTTGAAAGAACGGTTGACAGCGATCCGTTGCTTTCGAAACGAACCTTTCCAGAGCGTTGATTCGACCATTCAGGCTTTGCACTTCTTTAACTTGTTGAGGACTTCTCATTGCAAGAAGGGCCTTGATCTTTTTGGGGTTTGCTTCGATCCCCCGTCTGTTGACGATGTATCCCAGGAATTTTCCGGACTCGACACCGAAAGCGCATTTGGCGGGATTTAACTTCATCTGATACTTCCTCAGTAACAGGAATGTCTTTCGCAAATCGTCAACGTGGTCGTCCTCTTTGATGCTTTTCACGATCATGTCATCAACGTATACCTCCATGGTCTTTCCGATCAGGGAGGCGAACATCCGGTTGACTAGGCGTTGGTACGTGGCTCCGGCATTCTTGAGTCCGAATGGCATGACCTTGTAGCAGTAGAGACCGCGGTCGGTCACGAACGTCGTGTGTATCTGATCGGGCTCATGCATTCGGATTTGATTGTATCCCGAGTAAGCATCCATCATGCTCATGAGTTGATGGCCTCCAGTAGCGTCCACCAGCTGGTCGATCCTCGGGAGTGGGAAACAATCTTTAGGACATGCGGCGTTGAGATCGGAGTAGTCTATACAGATCATCCATTTCCCGTTTGGATTTTTCACCATCTCCACGTTGGATACCCAGTCGGGGTATGTGGCTTCTTTGATGAAGTTGGCGGCGATTAGCTTATTGACTTCTTCGTTGATCGCGTGGTATCGCTCAGGGTTGAACGCGCGTCGCCGCTGTACTTTTGGAACCTTTCCCTTCTCGATGTTTAGTCGGTGAACGGCGATTTCTGGGTCGATGCCGGGCGAACACGTCTTTGAATTCTTTCAGAAATGCGATGAGTTTTGTCTTGATCATGACCGGGAGCTGAGCTCCAATTGCGTCCGTCCTTTCGGGCCGGCCCTCTTCTATCGGGACTTGTGTTACTTCGGAAGATGGTTCCATGGTTGGTTTGTGCCTATCATCTCGAGGATCCAGCTCGCCAAACATTCTCGCGTCCCTAGGGTAGTCGGGAAGTTCTTCCTCGAGCTGGTACACCGTGTTGATGACAACCTCGTTCTTCCTGGACTTTGTCCCCTGGGCGTAGCAGTTTCGCGATTCCAGCTGACTACCTTTCATAACTCTTATCCCGTTGTCGGTTGGGAATTTGACGAGTAGATGAAAGGTAGATGCGATGACTTGCAGTTTGTTGAGGCTGGGTCTCCCAAAGATGATGTTGTAGGCAGACGGTTGGTCTACCACGAGGTATCTGATCATTTTGGTGACTAGGGTCCCGTCTTCCGAGCTGAACGTCGTGGGCAGGTCGATTGCGCCTTCGGTGAAGACGGGCCTTCCATTGAAACCGTAGAGGGGCGTCCTCACTGACGTGGGGACGAGTCCTTTTAGGTGTTGGAAATCGGGGTTTGATTCCCGACTCCATTACCCTGAATAAGCCTCCGAGCCGTCCCGGTAACATTTAAAAAAATTATTTTAAAGCGGAAAACTTATTATCGTAACGGCACGGATATCGGGTAATAACCATTTTAACAAGATCCGATAAATATTACATATTTAATATTCACAACTCATTATTAATATCATAGTCGAAATATAAGAAATAAATAGAAAGCAGTAAATGTTTGCATTTATTAACCCAATGGATAAGGCCGTACCTCAACTGACGTTTCTGACTGCGGACTCTGAAGTTCGGCAGGGCTCCGCCGGTGCTGAGGGAAACACCCGTGATCTTCCGGGATATTCTCCTGGATTCCTCGTACCGAAGCGTGGGCTTCGCCAGCAGGACTCCGTCGCAAAATTTAACTGAGGTTCTCTTGAAGCTTCCGGAGAAAAAATCTCCTAAGCCGAACCAGAAAAGAGATCAGAAGCAGAAAAATCGCAGACCCTAGAGAGAGAGGGAGAGCTCGAGTTTTTGCTCTGGGGAAGGTGTGAAAAATGTTTTAAATGAGCTCCCTATTTATAGACTTGGCCCGTAACCGAATTAGAGATTTTCACTCCTAAATTCGAATTTTATATATATTTAAATACTTTAATTATTCCAATCCAATGGTTGAGATTTAATCTCATTTAGATCCAATGGTTATAATTAAACTTGTATTAAATTAAATAAGAAAGACTTGATAAATACAAAAATCAATCTTATCTTCTTATTTAAATATAATTCGAATTTTTATATATATATATATATTTAATTTCGAAAATTATTATTAAATATAATTAATTATCCTAATCGAAAGGCTTAGATTTAATCTTATCTAAATCCAATGGATATAATTAATTAGGGATTTAATTAAATAAGAAACACTTGGTAAACCAATCTTATCTACTTATCTTAATTTCGAAATATATATATATAATAATGATAATTTCGAAATTAATTATCTAGATCCAACAGCTTAGATTAATTTTAGACCGATCTAATGGATCAAATTAATTTTGGATAAAAATCAAATATTCAAAGACTTGGTAAAAGCCTAATTCGATTTTATCTTCATCATTATCTTCGAAAATATATATATTAATTAATTTTCAATCTGACGGTAAAGATTAAATCTTAAACCGATCTAACGGATACAATTAATTAGGTCAAATTCGAAAACCCTAAGCTTGGTCACCAAGCCACTATTTTTAGAATTAGGGTTAGGTCAAAAATCAATCATCTTAATCATATTAAATCATCTCCGATCTAAAGGATAATATTGATTTTAGGGTTTTTGCCAAAGTACCAAACTTTAGGTACTTATGCCGCAAATTTCAAACCCTTAGCTAGGTCAAATTCGTGTGGGCTAGGTCATGCAAGCCCTCATCAATTTACACATGTAATATATATAATTAAATATATATTATTATTATTAATATAAATCTATTAATTATTAATTAATTATTAATAAGATATTAATAATTAAATCCAAATAATTATATTATATTAATAATTCCTGATCTCAATATCACACATTAAAATGTCATGGTGCCACACCATCATTTAAATTCGTGACATGTGATTTAATTTCATAGTTTATCGAACCGAGCACAAACTTAGAAAATCCATAAATCACTAACCGTAAGTCGAAATGACTTGGTTCAAAAAGAAAAGTTGCTTAGAATTTAATTTCCAGCAACATTGTGCTGATAGAAAATCTAAATTCTAACTTTATTTTATCAGTTAATTTCGTGTACCAAGATATGGTACTTTTGCCACGCTGACGATAGAACTATCTGACGTCTGCCACAGACCTTTCAGTTTTATAAGTCAAGCCAAATGATTAAACATTATCCAGAATGTATTTTAATCACGTACGTATCATCCGTTACGGAGCTATCCTGGGGACCATGGACCCGTATCACTTAAGCTCCAACGAACTGCTAGTTGTTCGTCAAACCTCGAAGTGATTCCACTATAGACCCGAGGCTGCACTCTTTAGTGATACGGTATATATTATTCCCTTTATAATAGCAGGGTGTTCATTGATACAATCAAATTCGGGCCATTGATCTTTCACTTGATGATCCACACACGAGCAGGCGGTTTCTACCGTTATGCCCCTCATTGCATTTTTATCCTTGACTCAGTCAGTAATATTATGAGTGACCCACTTATGGTTTCGATTCATAAGTTGCGCACGTGTACCTCTCACTTCTCACCGCCGACAATCAAGGGAATCATCATCACTCTGAAGAGAGTTGTGTGATGCCAATGTCTATGACCAAGCTACCCTTACTGCTGACTATCATGTTCCCAAAATAATAGTGTTGGGAACAGCGGTAATATTTCGTGTTCTTTAACGGTTAAATCAAAGAACAATCAAGCCAGCAGCTCGGACTCAAGATCACTAAGGACTTAGATCAAATATCCATTTGATCGTCTACTAGTGACTCAACTCCAAGTTATCAGTGATGGTCTTATATGATAACTTCCGGAGTTTAAGTCAGGTCCAGTCCAGTATGAAGACACTTCATACTTAATGCACTTCTAGTGAGTGTGACACACACAAAATCCAGAATAGGATTGTTACTTAGTCACATTAATGACCTTATACGATTAATGGGCTCCCACCCAGTTAATCAGGTCACGGACATTTTAAGTTCATTTATTATGATTATTAATTCTTCCTCACATTGACTCTGTTGTGATAATAATAGCATAATTGCATCCTTTATGAACTAAGGAAACAAACATTCTATTTTACTCTACCAGAAAATATAATAAGATTAACATAATATGTATTATCTTTATTCAATGACATATCATAATCTTTTACAAATGGATAAAATATCTTGTTTAAGGACATATATGTCCAACACTAGGTTCATTTGTACCAAGGCGGCTTTGAAGATGACGTCGGCCGAGCTTCCGTTGTCGACCAATACTTGTCGTACTCGGCTGTTGGCGATAAGGATGTCGGTTACGATAGCATCATTGTGGGGGTGGGAAACCCTTCGAACTTCCTGCTCGGTGAAAGTGATTTCTTGGCTGGGGAGCACGCTGGGTGCGCCCCCGAGCTGAGTAAGGTTGATCTGGTGTGCGTACTGATCTTCTCTGAGATATCAAGCGTACCGTTTTCGCTAGTTGCTCGAGTCTCCAGTCTCAGGTCCGCCCATGATGGTGGATATGACCTGGAACTGTGGGGGCCTATCCCTTTCCTGCCCCTTTTCGGGCGGGGATGGTCAAGGTTGCCCTCGCGTTGTTGCTTGCTTTCGTGTGGATGTGGGTTATTGGATTTCTCGTCTTTCGAAACCAACTTTTTGACGAACTCTTTGAGTTGTCCGTCTTTAATCAATTGCTCGATCGACTTCTTCAGCTGATAGCATTCTGATGTCGTGTGGCCATGATCTTGGTGGTACTCACAGTACCGGCTCATATCTTTCTTGGCATTTTTCTTGAGCGGTGGTGGCCTTCCGAACTTATCTCCGTGAAGCCTGAAGATCATAGCAGGTGAGGCCGTCAGAGGAGTGAAGTTTGCGTCTTTTCGGAACTTTTCCGCCTGCTTGTGCAGCGGTGGTCGATTTCCGGAGTTTGGTTGTTGTCGCTGCTTCTTCCCCTGTGATTCGCCATTGCCACCTTTCTGACCGTTGTGGTACTGGCCTTCAGAGTTGAGTTGGTCTCGGCCGCCGAAGTATTCGTCGACTACGATATCCTTTGCTGCCCTCGCCATTAATTCGGCCATGGAGGCCAGCCTATCTTTGACGAGGGAGCTAGAGAAATCGCACAATGGCAGGCCATCAATCACAGCATTGATTACGTCATCGTATGTATATTTGGCAACTTTGTTTTACTCTTCAATGAACCTTTTCAGGTACGCTTGAAGAGATTCTTCTTTGCGTTGTTTGAGGGTCCATAGGTAGGATTTCGTCTTTCGCTGTGTGATTGAACTTGCAAAACGAGAGACAAATCGTTCTGCCAGTTCATCGAAAGATTTGATGGACCCCTTCGGAAGGCGTTGGTACCATTTGAAAGCGGGTCCCACGAGTGTGAGGCAGAAAGCTTGATACATCGTGGAAGGTGAACACTTCTTTACTCGCATGTTGAATCGATATTGTACCAGATGGTACGTGGGGTCGGTGGTGCCGTCGTAGGTGAGGTTTAGTCGGAACCTCAAATCTCCGTCCAGATCTTCGGCGAGTAGGTGACTAGCAAGAGAGGACATGTTTCCCTCCATCATACTTCTGGCGACTGGGTCAGCACTCTGGGCAGCAACGAGTTTTTGCATCTCTTGTTTGAGTGCTTGGAGCTCGCTTTTCAGACCATCGTAGGGTGGTGCCACTGCCTGAGTGCCTATTGCGGGGATGACATATTCTCCCCCCTGTGTCGGGAGTGTGGGGAGTTATCTGACTCTTCCGCACCGTCGTCGTCGGATTCCTCCTGTCGGCGAGATCTTTCTTTTTTCCGGTCACCACGCTGTCGCTGATTTTCTTGGCGATCAGGGCGATTCAGGTAGTGTCGGACGTCTCCTTCATTGGCTGGACGTGTTTGCACGTGCTCTTGGTGTCGTCATTCCCTTCGCCGATCTGTAGCGTTATCAGCGGCACCTTCGTTCCCTTAGAGTCGATCAAACGCTGACCGTCGGGTTGTCTGCCATTACGCCGGTTCCTGAGAGTTTTCAGGATCAGGGTGTTCTTTGTTTGCCCTTCTTTGAGTGAGCTCAGGGATTCTTCGGGGCTTTCCTCTTATCCTTCTTCGGCGTGGCTGCCTTTGAAGTGTTTGGAGATGAGCCCCGTCAGTCGGAAGAGGCTTTCTTCCACTCGAGCCAGTCTTTCTCTGTCTTTGTTGACAGCTGGCTCATGGCGGGTGCTTGCCTCTGGTAGGTTTCGTGCCTGCTTCCGGTGGGCATTGACCTTGGCCCGAGTATTCAGGGCGATGCTCTCTGTAGGGTGAGAGGGAGTGCCTTCTGTCGATTTAGATGACATCTCCTTGATTTGGTGAAACTGATTTTTGGTGGGGTATTCAGAGGACTGGACTCGTGGGCACCCCTCCTTCTAGCGCCAAAATGTTGATGCCGTTTTTGGATCAAACACTGTTGAGGCCCAAGTTGTTGATTTTGGGCCTGGCCCAATGTCGTTGTGTTGACGTGGCGGGCTTTCGTGACTTTCGTGGGCTTTGACTGCGTGGATGGCGGATCTTGTTGTCAGAGCTTGCCCAATCAGACTGGCGTGGGCACAGAGGTAGAAATCGTTGTCCAGAAGATAGTCGATTCCGTCTCCTCCATGGCGTGGACTCTGGGGGAAGTTCCTGGTGCCAGGAGTCAGAACATATCGTTCGCCGTTCGAGGTCCAACGATCCGGGTCTACGCACCACCTGATACCACGGGGCCTGGATTGGACAAGGCCCGGGTTACAGGTTCGGGTACCTCGCAGATCGGGTTCCCGCGAAAGGGAGAGTGTGTTTGACCAGGCAGTGGATCCTGGGAGATCAGTCCCTCGGCCTGTGATGTAAATCTTAGTCTGGGTCCTACGAACTGTCCGCAGAGTCACTGTATCTGTGAAAGATATGGACTAGGAAACAGAACGGGTTCCACACAGAGCTAGAATTTGGACAGGCGGGGTCGTCAATCGTCCCAGAATATCTTCCAGGGATTCCCTTCTGAGTGGTTTCTCGGTCGTCGGGATCTTAGGGAAATTCCCCTAGGTTTTCCCCTACGGCCCGAATTGTGGGTCCAGACACGTGTCCCTGGGCTATCCGCACTACCGTCTAATGGACAGCGAGATAGACCAGACACAACGTGGAACAGAACCTATCAGAAGAGTCGTAAACCGTGTAGGAATTCCCCCAGGGCTTCCGCTATCTTCCTCTTTTTTGACCTGAGAAAAGAATACCCGAGGTCAAGGGAAACAGGGGGGTTACCCCCTGATTCACCTCCGACGCCCAACATTAGTATAATATTTTAGGGGGAGGCGAGTTTAGAGTGAGTCGAGAGAAGCTCGAGAGGTTTTGAGTCGGTTTTGAGTTGTGTTTGAAGTTGTGAATGAGGCTCCTATTTATAATAGGAAGCAGGGGTTCAGAAGCAAATAAATATTGTTTCGGGAAGCCCCTGGGTGCAAATTTTATATGCATTTTGATCCTCAGAGTGGGAGGAAGCCATCGCCGCCGTCGGATCGTCCATCAGGGCGGTGACGCGCCCGTACGCGCAGCAAACGTCCGCAGTGTGCAAGGAAGGTGCAAAGCACGTCCCTCTCCTTGGCTGACACGTGTCCAGGGGCAATTTGAGGCTGCAAGTGGCTTGCTGAGGTGGCAGGCAGCGAGTGGGGCGAGTGGAGGGCAGGTTTTGGTCATTTCCCCGCCACAAGGCGGCTCCTGGTGGGCTGTTGTGTGTGTGGGGTCCACCAAAGTGCCTCCGAAGTGTTTTTCGCTCCCGAGCTCGTTCCGCGTCTGTTTTTCACAAATTTTATGTCGTTTTTGAGTGTTTACATATTTTTAGGAACACCGGGACACTTTGTTTTGCGAAAATGGGCTTCCGGAGCATGTTTTTGGGTTTTAAATTGATATGTTTAAAAAATTAATTAAAGAAAATTAATTTGATAATTTTCTTTTAGTTAATTATCCGTAAAATCAATTCCGAGAATTACCCGTAACGGTTTTTTTATTTAATTTCTCTTATATAAAGTAATACAGTAGAATCTCGATGATAAATTAATAACTTCGATTAAATAATAATTTTGTCTAGTCCCGATTTGGTCCTAATTAATAGTTCGATAAACTTATAAGATAATAATTTTTTTTTAAAGTATATAGGTACCAACTGATATATATATTAATAATTTAATATAAAAATAATAAGGGTTAATTGCGGCAAAAATACCCAACTTTTGGCAATATTCTCCGATAGGTACCCAACCTCAATAAACGTAGGCAAAAGTACCTAACGTCACACTATTGTCGCCGACCAACTAACGCCGTTAGACACCTGCCTACAAGGCCGTTAGGCTGTCTCATGTGGCGTGCCACGTGGCACAAGCTGCAACATAGCCAAAAGGTTGGGTATTTTCGCCGCCACGTGACATTTAAAAAAAATAATTTTTAATTTTTTTTTTATTTCCCGTTGACCAACATGTTTTAATTTTTTTTACACATATCAAACATAATCAAATAATTTTTATAAAAGATGTATTTATAAAAAGAATATGTTTTGTTTTTTTAAATAATCAAATAATTCCTTAAAAATTTAGTTTTAATTTTAAAATTATTTTTCTTTACCGTGGCACATATTTTAATTTTTTTTATATATGTCAAACATAATCAAATAATTTTATAAAAAAAGTATCTATAAAAAATATCTTTCGTTTTTCTTATTGGAGTAATTTATAATTTTAAAATATATGATATTATTTAATATACACACATGTACTGTAAGCGTTGTTTGATATTATAAAAAAATATTTAATATACGCACATGTATCGTAAACCTTGTTTGATATTGTAAAAATAAGAAAAAAAATATTATATACAATAATGTTTTAGTTTCAAAAAATTAATCATATCATGCCTTAATTTTAATATTAAAATGCCCATGATATTATATACAATAATGTTTTAGTTTCAAAAAATTAATATAATGTATTTAAAAATTATAAATTATTCCTGTAAGAAAAAAAAAATATTTTATAAAACACATATTTTATAAAACTATTTGATTATATTTAACATATGTAAAAAAAAAATTAAAATATGTGCGAAGGGAAAGAATTCTTTTTTAAAATAAACTAAAAATAATAATTTTTAAGGAATTATTTGATTTAAAAAAAAAACATAATCGTTTTATAAATACATATTTTATAAAATTATTTGATTATGTTTGATATATGTAAAAAAATAAAAACATGTTGGCAAACGGGAAAGAAAATAATTAATTTTTTTTAAATGCCACGTGGCGGCTAAAGTACCCAACCTTTGGCCACGTGGCACGCCACATGAAACAGCCTAACGGCCACGTAGGCAGATGTCTAACGACGTTAGTTGGTCGGCAACAAAACTGCAACGTTAGGTACTTTTGCCTATATTTATTGAGGTTGGGTACCTATCGGATAATATTGCAAAAGATTAGATATTTTTGCCGTAATTAACCCAAATAATAATATCACATATATAATTATGAAATCACTATATATAAAATAACCAGGTAAGCAATCATTTTAAATATAAAAAATTACACTAATTGATTAATCATGTGGTGTTTCTAAAATATGACTACGAAGTTATATGTTTGTTCTTGAAATTTATGTCTTTTTCAACTTGAACTTTTAGCTTCCGCATAACATTAAGAAAGTCCGATCTTGTATTTTCGTGAAACAAGCTCTATTTGATTAATATCATCTTCAAAATATGAATTATGATTACAATATTCTTGACATGTTATATAAATATATATTTTTTCTAAATAAAATGATTATATACTTAAAAAATTAATAATTCAATAATATAATAATTTTGACGGTTCAATATTGTTATGGGTATTTTTCCAAGCCAAGAAAAATTAAGGTCCAGCCCAAAAAATGCAACTGAGAGGCCAAAAAGCCCGCAAAAATGACCCGGGCCCGCCACAAAAAAGTTAGCGGGACCCGGACCAAGAAGTCAACCAGACTCGGCCGGAAAAAAGTGGGTAGAAAATTTGGTACTTTTACCGCAAAAAAAGCATCGCGCCAACGTGCCATCGCGCCATCGCGTCATCGCGCCAACCCGCCATCGCGCCAAACAATATTCAAATTGTTCAAGGGTCCAGGAAAGTTATTAATAATTTCTCGTAGACCCCTGGACCCTCCTATAAATAGGAATCCCATTTCAATCAAACAGTAACTCACAACAACTTTGAGTAACTCAGATCGACTCAGATCAACTCACAAAAACACTCCCTCTATCTATATAACTATGTTTTCTCTCTTATATTTATATCCGGTTTAAATACCCGATTAAAGTCGGAGCGGAGGAGCTACCTAGAGAGAAGGCACCAGGAGAATCCCCGACTCCCCAGAGATAGAGGTGGAGAAGCTACCTCAAGAGAAGGAGCCGGAGGAAATCCCGACTCCAGAGATAGAGGCGGAGAAGCTACCTCGAGAGAAGGCACCGTAGGAATTCCCGACTCCAGAGATAGAGACGGAGAATCTAGCAAAAGTGAAGACGCCGGAGGAATCCCCAACTCTCCAAAGATAAGAAGTTCGACGTTCAAGCATCGACCGACCCCTGTCTCCACTGTCAGCTCCCGGCTTGTTAAGGAAAGCCCAGGAACGTATCTCCCAATACCCACTTTGAACTACGTGATGACCTGATCCCGACATACTGGGTACGTAGGCAGCCTCGCTATAAACGACAAGGTGCGGCATCATATATCATCATCCCCTCGACTCTTCCATTGACCAAGCCCCAAGCCCGATAAAAGTCAACAAACGGCGATGGGCCCGGCCCATTATTGAGACATGGGTCGCTACAATGTTTGATCTATTTTTCGGCATCAACATTTTGGCGCTAGAAGGAGATACGTTCCTGAGCTCATGACAAGTTCAAGCCTCGAGTCCCTACCAGCAACCTCCACCTTTGCTCAGTCAAATCAAAATTCATCTCGTTCACTTCAACGAAGTCGAATATGTCAGTCAACCTCTCAGATGAAACTACTCACGGCCCCACCGAGGACGCCGCCCAGAGCGCCGAAGCGCAGAATCCAGCTCAAAACCATCCAACGACAAACGCTCGCTCAGATGTCGCGGAGGACGAAAGAGACACACGAATGTTGCGACTAGAGAACGCTCTGTTTCGACTAACAGGGCTAGTGTCAAGACGCCTCGGGCTCGACGCCAACATCAAAGAAGTCCTCAGCAAAGACGAACACCTAGAAGAAGTGGATCCGGAGCCGACAAGAAGAAGTGATCCTGAGACACTACGATGGCCTGTCCCAGAAGACGCCATATCGCAGGGTTCAATAGAGTCCCGACCAACCCAGATGTCACAAAGTCAATACTGCCCTCCAAACGCCCCGGTAAAGCCGGACGATTGAAAACGAAGTAGCTGCCGTGACACCACTCCCGACGACGGCACTGTCTGCAGACGTAGAGTTGAAGGACGCCGTCCGAGCACTCGAGAAAAAAGTTCAAGAGCTCATGGCAACAAAGGATACAAACCCAGCTCTACGGAACATGCTCGAAGGAACCATTTCCCCCCTTACTGACCACATACTCGCGGAAGAAATCATGGGAGACCTTCACTCCCTACCAAGCTTTTTCTACAACGGAAACGATGACCCAGCATAGTCCGATATCAGAAGATGATGCAATTGAGGAAATGCACCACCTCAACGATGTGGCAAGCATTCTGCCTCACCCTTGCCGGCCCAGCCTTCGAATGGTACCAGCAGCTACCGAAGGGATCTATCAGATCCTTCGATGAACTAAAGGAAAGTTTCGTCTCTAGATTCTCAAGCTCGCTGATGCAAAGAAAGGAGAAGTCCTACTTGTGGTCACTCAAGAAACGGGGCGACAAATCCCTCCAAGTTTACCTGAATCGATTCATAGAAGAAGCGAACAAGGTCAACGAATACACAGACGGCGACGCCATCATCGCTGTTATTGACAGCCTCCACGATAACGAATTTTTAAGATCCCTACTCGGGAACCGCCCGACCTATATGGCATATTTAATGGCACGAGCTGCTCAACACATCTCGGTGGAGTAATACTTCAGCAACCGGAGAGAGCTAAATCGAGGAAGCCAACGCCCCGATGACGACGACTCTCAAAGAAAGCGGCATAAGCCGCACACGTCACTCGACCACGATGACCAATCTCGATCACAGAATGCAAAGCGATTCAAGAACAATGCCAATGCCACGCCATTGAGCGCCTCTCCCGCAACGATACTAAAGTCTCATGGAGAAAAGTTTGTACAGCCCCCGCCAATGGAAAAAGGCGTCAGACGAGACTAGAGAAAATACTGCGAGTTCCACAAAGAACCCGGACATTCCACGTCCGATTGCTCGCAGTTGAGGCAATAAACGAGAACCTGATCAGAGTCGGGCGACTCAACGAATATGTCTCAAAATAGGCGGTTGATGAAGAAACATTGTCTGGCTAGCAGCCCAGAACCACCACCATCAAATATCCAAGTAAACTCATATTTTGCTTTACTAATTTTTCCAAGAAGTGCCCTTTAAGGTGGTACACTATCTTTTTCTTTTCTCCTAAGAGTGCCCCTCGAGGCACCAATTTTCACTTTTTAGCACTGTAAACCTAAAATATTATAAATAAAAAAGCTCTCACGCTCATCCTTTTTGTGTATATATATATATGGAAGGTTATCTCTCGGAGCAATACCCGTAAATGCAAACAGAAGGTTATTTCAAAAGACACCAAACCCACAAACGCAAACGTGGCTGGGGGTTATCTCTGGAACGCCCCGTAAAAACGGTAGGTGATCTCGAGGGAAAGTCCTCACGATCGTAGACGTGAAATGGTAAGGTTATCTTGCGAAACACCCCTGACAACATAAACGGAATGTTATCCCTAGGGACACCCCCATATACAAAAACATAGATGTAAAGATCCCGCAAAAGAAGGCAAAATTAGTTTTTTGCAATGCAAAGCCATCCAA
Organism: Parietaria judaica; assembly: GCA_954871525.1. Classification (NCBI taxonomy): domain Eukaryota; kingdom Viridiplantae; phylum Streptophyta; class Magnoliopsida; order Rosales; family Urticaceae; genus Parietaria; species Parietaria judaica. The sequence goes on from OX940860.1 coordinate 59,909,885, forward strand.
AAAACTGGGGAGTTAATGTTATGAGTATTTTTCCGAGCCAGGAAATATTAAGGCCCAGCCCAAAAAATGCAACTGAGAGGCCAAAAAGCCCGAGAAAATGACCCCGGCCCGCCACAAAAAAGTCAGCGGGACCCGGACCAAGAAGTCAACCAGACTCGGCCGGAAAAAAGTTGGTAGAAAATTTGGTACTTTTACCGCAAAAGAGCATCGCGCCAACGCGCCATCGCGGCATCGCGTCATCGCGCCAAACAATATTCAAATTGTTCAAGGGCCCGAGAAAGTTATTAATAATTTCTCGTAGACCCCTGGACCCTCCTATAAATAGGAACGTCATTTCAATCAAACGATAACTCACAACAACTTTGAGTAACTCAGATCAACTCACAAAAAAACTCTCTCTATCTATATAACTCTGTTTTCTCTCTTATATTTATATCGAGTTTAAATACCCGACTAAAGTCGGAGCGGAGGAGCTACCTAGAGAGGAGGCGCCAGGAGAATCCCCGACTCCCCAGAGATAGAGGCGGAGAAGCTACCTCAAGAGAAGGCGCCGGAGGAATTCTCGACTTCAGAGATAGAGGCGGAGAAGCTACCTCGAGAGAAGGCACCGTAGGAATTCCCGACTCCAGAGATAGAGGCGAGAATCTAGCAAAAGAGAAGACGCCGGAGGAATCCCCGGCTGTCCAAAGATAGGAAGATCGACGTCCGAGCATCGACCGACCCCTGTCTCCAGTGTCAGCTCCCGGCTTGTCAAGGCAAGCCCAGAAACGTATCTCCCAACACCCACTTTGAACTACGTGATGACCTGATCCCGATAAATTGGGTACGTAGGCAGTCTCGCTATAAGCGACGAGGTGCGGCATCATATATCATCATCCCCCGACTCCTCCATTGACCAAGCCCTAAGCTCAAGAAAAGTCAACAGACAGCGATGAGCCCGGCCTATTATCGAGGCATGGGCCGCTACAGTGGTTGATCCATTTTTCGGCATCAACAAATACTATTAATTTATAAAAGTTTTACTAAGTAATTATTATTTTTAGAATTTCTAATTACTTTCTATTCACAGATAATAAATAATAGTGATAAAGGGATAGGTATGAGGTGAACGCCCTGTCGGTTGGAACCGAACGACAAACTCAAACACCGCTGCGAGCTTGGAGGAAGCGGTAAACGGTGAGCCACGTGTCACCCAGCGTCCCTGCCACGTGGCACTCCCCCATTGTCACCATTACCACTCTTTCTTCTTCTTCTTGACGTAAGAGTGTGATGCTTCGACTCAGCAGCAAGTTGTCGCTCTCTCTCCGCCGTCTCTTCGCCGTCGCTTCTTCGCCGCTGGTCTCCTTCTCGCCGTCTCCGCAGCGCCGGTTCCGCGCCGTGAAGCCCCTGGCCATGGCTGACCGTGCTCCGCGTTCTTCCACGAATCGCCTCGCCGCCGAGCACAGTCCTTATCTTCTTCAACACGCTCATAATCCGGTGAGTCTAGGTTTCTCATTCGCTGTCTGATTACTCAAAGAGGATTTGAATTGCTGTTTCATTTGAAATACCGATAATTTCTTGCAGAAAAATAAAATTTATATTTTATTAATGTATGTTACACATCAAAATCTAATTATACCTATATAATAAAATTTCGTTAATTTAATACTTTGATATATTAATAATTTTAATTAAATAATACTGTTGTATGATATTATCGATAATATAATAAAATTTTTATTATTGATATGTTGTAAGCACATGATATGGGATATAGTATTTTTTGAATCTTTGATTTTGTTAATAAAATCATGATATTTTATAAATTTAATAAGGAGTTATTGGATTTCTTCTATTTTTCCATTTATCATTAATTTTGTGTATAAAGCTGATATTGTAAAGTAACGATTGTGCGTGATAATTTATCGATACGGATAAACGGAAGCGAAATCCGATAACTATATTGTATTTAAGGATTTTGATATGAACGTTTGAATCAGATTTGAAGATATAAGCTATGTTTTTTCTTATAAGGTTGATTGGTATCCATGGGGGGAAGAGGCTTTCGCCGAAGCTCGGAAGAGAAACGTCCCTATCTTCTTGTCAAGTAAGTTCGATTCCGGGAAATCGCTAATCAACATAGTTTATCTGAGTTTGGAATATGTCATCTGATGAATGTCTGGTTCAATTTCTGACTTGCTCGCTTCTTGTTGCTGCGTAAAGTCGGATACAGCACCTGCCATTGGTAAGTTCTCCTAAGGTTCTCTCTTTCGAAATATGAAATTATTGCTGTCGTTTTTCCGATATGGAAGACTAAATTACTTGCTTACTGAAGTGAAATTTGTGATGTAAGGTGTCATGTTATGGAGGTCGAGTCTTTCGAAGACGAGGAAGTTGCTAAATTGCTAAATGATTGGTTTGTTAGTATCAAGGTGATCAATCCGATCTCGCTCTTTTATTCAACGGCTACACGTTATATTATTAGCTTGGTTTAACGAATTTTAATGTGGTTGCATTGTTTGTCATGTCGTTGAACACAGGTTGATCGTGAAGAACGACCGGACGTGGATAAGGTACATAGTTTTGTTAAGTGCTTATCTATAATGACATAAGTGCGCTAATTGATAAATGCGTTACTGTTTCAGGTATACATGACGTATGTGCAGGCTTTATACGGTGGTGGAGGTTGGCCTCTGAGCGCCTTCCTTTCGCCCGATTTAAAACCTCTGATGGGCGGAACTTACTTCCCCCCTGAAGACAAGTACGGAAGACCCGGATTCAAGACGTTACTCAGGTGAGGGTATAAACGTAAACTATCCTCTTTTGATGATACAAAATGATGTCAAGTTCTTTAGGATTTTCGAAACGATCTTAATTTACCAATCGTTGTATATGGTCACTAGAAAGGTGAAAGACGCATGGGATAACAAACGGGATATGCTTATGAAGAGCGGAGCGTATGCAATTGAGCAGCTGACGGAGGCGCTGGCGGCGAATGCGAGTTCTAATAGATTGCCTGATGGGCTTCATCAAAACGCATTGCGATCATGTGCCGAGCAAGTAAGTTTGTTTTTGAAGAATTTATTACGTGCTGCTGAAGAAGCAGCATTTTGCTTTATTCAAGTCGTCGACAGGCTTCTTCACTGTCAGGGTGCTCTCGAATCTACGCGCCTTAACTCTTCAACGTTCATTCAATAAAATTTTGGGAATTTATCGTATCGGTGAATTCCCATTGGCAGCATTTGTTATTGTGATTTACGCATTCTTTGTGGGAATTTTTGTGAGGGAATTCAGTCAGTTCCTATCAGAACTATACTTAGCTCTTTTATGTCATGTACTTTCCGCTGAAGAAGAAACCCGGCATCTAGGGCTGTAAACAAACCGATGGCCGGAAAAAACGACTGAGTCTTGACAATAATATCAGAAACCGGTTAACCGAGAAATCCGGTTATGGTTAACCGAAGTTTTCTGTTACTGATTAAAGTTAACACCCAAACCGAGTTGGTAAAGATTTTTTTATAATGAAGTTATATATAAATATAATATAGCTTTTAGTTAGAGTTAATATGTTAATTGAAGACAAAAATTAGTTATTTTACGTTACTAAGGGGGGTGTTTTATTTTTTTATTTTTATTTTTTATTTTTGTGAAAAAACAGGTTGTTACCTAATTTTAACCGGTTGTAGCCTATTTTCTGTGTGCTTAACCATTTTTAAATCGAGTTGTAAGACATAGGTCTATTATCTCTTGAACTAACTTGTCGTTTTTTTTCCCAACTCGGCTGTCTCTTACAGCTTTCAAAAAGTTATGATTCCAAGTACGGAGGATTCGGATCTGCTCCAAAGTTCCCTAGACCTGTTGAGATTCAACTGATGCTCTATTGGTCCAAGAAATTGGACGAAACGGAAGCAAACAAAGCTCTGAAGATGGTGTTCTTCAGCTTGCAATGCATGGCAAGAGGAGGCGTTCACGATCACATTGGAGGTGGCTTCCATCGATACAGTGTTGACGAATGCTGGCATGGTCAGTTTACCGATTTACCCCATTTTAAATCTCGATTATTCGTTCAACTAGTGTATTATAACTGTAGAATATTTGTTCTTTATTGTCTGTTATCAATTTTTAGCACTTAGTCAGCCTCTCAACAATCAATTTTATTCCTGATATTTGGACCTACATGTTGGGAATTCCGTCGTAATTAGGTACTTTTGCTGCCTATATCACAAAATGACCGGGCTTTAAAAATATTTTCTAGGAAACGTTTTATACCAGTTCCGGTGTATCTGATTTAAGGGCATACGCCCCAACACTATACTACTGATCAAATTTCTATGTAGTGTACCGATTATGCGAATATTCTACTTTCAACTTGATCTTTTCGATATCTTTCTAAATTGTCAAAAGTTCAACTTTTTGCTTCTATTTTGCAGTCCCGCACTTTGAGAAGATGCTGTATGATCAAGGGCAACTGGCTAATGTTTACTTGGATTCTTTCGCCATCACCAAGGACGTATTCTATTCTTCTATGTCCCGAGATATTCTAGATTACTTGAGGAGAGGCATGATTGGAGCAGAAGGTGAAATATTCTCGGCGGAGGACGCTGATAGTGCCGAATCTGAAGGTTCCGCGAGAAAAAAGGAAGGAGCCTTCTATGTTTGGACTACCGAAGAGGTCGCTATCCAAAAAAAATCGTGAAAAAAAAATCACTTCTATCGATGAAGAATTTAGATCACCGGAATTAATTTCAAGTCTTCGTTAATTTTCTGTAAATCTCGTTGTGACTGACATTCTTTCCTGATTAATTGCTAGATTGAAGATGTCCTCGGTGAAAATGCTACGTTTTTCGTCGAGCACTATTATGTAAAGCCTGAGGGTAATTGCGACCTTTCGAGAATGAGTGATCCGCACGAGGAGTTTAAGGGAAAGAATGTGCTGATCGAAAGGAAAAGTGCTTCCGAAGTGGCATCTAAATTCGGTATGCGTCTCGAGGACTATCTCAATATCATGGGAGAGTGCAGAAGAAAGCTTTTTGACGTAAGGGCAAATCGGCCAAAGCCACACTTGGACGACAAGGTATTTACACTGACTTCTTTTTATTCGCAGTGAAGGAACTTGAAATTACCTTTATGCCACTACAAGAACATGACACCGTTATTTATAGGTAATTGTAGCATGGAATGGACTTGTGATCTCATCTTTTGCACGAGCTTCAAAAATTCTGAAGGGAAGATCGGAGTGCACTAAGTTTGAATTTCCGGTTGTCGGATGCGATGTAAGTTTCTATTTTCTGTTCCCACTTAAGTTAAAATTTTAATTTTATGTTAGGAAATGTATCTTTGGTTTTTTGAGCTCCGACATAGGTATTACACTCCTCAAGCATTTATAATGATGGTATTTATTATAGTTGGTGTTTTTCGGGTCGAGAAACGTAATGACATATGAATCTATAAATGATCAAACTAGAAACAAATGATAATCTCTTAGTATTATACATTCTATATACATAATAAGACGGAGTTAATATTTCTCCGAGTGTTTAGCTAGGAGAAAAAGCCGTGGTATGAGCAAAATCCAAGGCCCTTCTTTAGAAGTTACTTGCTACTACTATTTTTTTCTTTTTGATTAATTTTGATGAACCACAGCCCGAGGAGTACATGAAGGTTGCAGAAAGGGCAGCGACTTTTATTCGGAAGCGGCTTTACGATGAACAAACACGGAGATTACACCACAGCTTTCGAAACGGCCCGTCAAAGGCACCAGGGTTTCTCGATGATTATGCTTTTCTTATTTCAGCTTTGCTCGATCTTTATGAATTCGGCGGTGGTGTAAAATGGCTAGTTTGGGCAACTGAACTACAATCTACTCAGGCAAGAAACACTTTTTTTTTTTTTGTCTGAGAAAATTATATTAAAAGACTATTTATATTTAGTTATCTTCACTACAAAGGTATGATTCGGGTTTCTAATCCTAAATATGGACTTTTACCTGGTCTAACACTAGAACTAGAGACCGGGTTCATTTATCGATAAGAGTTCTTGTTTCTCTTTGATTATACATCCGGGTCCTATCAAATTACTGCTTCGAAGTGTCGCCATTTATCTGGCATAACAGTATTATTATATGACAGGTTATTTATATAAAATCTAAAAAATACACAAAATATGAAGTGGATGTTAACAAACTGACCCCTCTAGCAAATTAAGTCCGGGTCGTATCGGATTGCAGGATGAGTTATTCCTTGATAGGGAAGGAGGAGGGTACTTTAACACCGTCGGGGAAGATGCTTCAGTGCTTCTACGAGTGAAGGAAGATCACGACGGGGCCGAGCCTTCCGGAAACTCGGTTTCCGCAATCAATCTTGTCAGATTGGGCTCTATGGTCACCGGAGATAAGGCGACCTACTACAGGCGCAATGCCGAGCATCTTCTGGTACACTTTCTTATCACCCTACTACAACATCGATATCTGGAGTAAGTACTTACAGTATAGCTATATTCTCTGAACTTTGTTGTGTGTGCAGTTTCGTCCCCGAACTTGTGAATTGTTGCAATTTCTTAATTTTTTCTTAAACTTTACGTTCTCCACGGTTTCGGTCAAATTTTGAATTAAGATGCACATGCTATTGCTTAGTGAGTTTTTAATTATCAAAGTTTGACGATCTTTTGCGTCTTAAACACTACTATATGCATTATTGATTATGACTCAAAATTGAACGATATTATATTAAAATGAAGATCTAGAAGAAACTTGCTAGTTTATAAGTTCATGGGAAACTGTTACTACCGAAAAGCTGAGGGGCGTAGATGGAAATTACTCAATTTCTTGACAGAAACGGGCTTATGCGATCCATGTCAATAACAGGCTGTGTTTGAGGGTCGGCTCAAAGATATGGGCGTGGCAGTGCCGCTGATGTGCTGTGCGGCGGACATGCTTTCCGTCCCTTCGAGGAAGCAAGCTGTGTTGGTTGGCCGTAAGCTGTCTTCGGAGTTTGAAAACATGCTCGTTGCCGCCCATTCACTATACGACCCCAATAAAACAGTGAGTCACGTCAATAAAACAGTTCGGAGACATGAAATATAACCCTTACATAAATTTCAACGTACTATTGCACAGGTGATTCACATAGATCCGACCGAAGCCGAGGATATGCAATTTTGGGAAGAGCGCAACGGTAACATTGCGTTGATGGCTAAGAATAACTTCTCGCCAGAAAAAGTGGTTGCTTTAGTCTGCCGGAACTTCACTTGCGCCGCTCCTGTTGCTGATCCGAAATCTCTCGTCGCACTACTCTCCCAGCATTGCCGTGAATAGTTTTAGGACTTTCGCATATCTTGTACTAATTATCTGTATTATAATTGGAATATTATGGTAGGTCATGGATTTTTTTTTGCTCGTTGTAAAATAAGTTTTATCTTTGTTTTTATTTTGCTGTTACGGATTTATTTATCTAAATAAATTTGTGGTGTATATAATATGTACAGTAATGATAATTGATTTATAGAAATAGAATAATTTATTTTGATATCGATGGCAACAGTAGAAATCAAAATGAAAAAAGAGAAGGGAGGAAGAAAAGTTATTATCGAGAAGAATTTATAATGTTTGGGGTGAAAAATTAAGTTTTCGGCACGATATTTTACAAATAAAAGATTAAATACTGTATTTTGAGATTTTTATAATAAAAATCGAATACTTTATCTAAATCAATAAGAACTTTATTCACGGTATATTTTGATATTTGGTATTCGGTTGGGGTAATATCAATATTTTTATTGTATTTTATTGAATTTATTGTATTTTATTGAATTTATGGCTTTGAAGAATACAACTAAGATAGAGTGAAAATACTAATATATAGTCAAAAAATTTCAATAACATAATTACCAATTATGAAAATAATAAATTATAGACTTAAAATTACTAAACTCAACAACATGATATAAATAGGGGTTAATTCATGTGTCAAATATAAATTTATATATTAAATTTTATTCTAAATGCCGTCACCATAATGCCAAAAGTAAATTCGTTCATTCTCTTGTTTCTTCACTCAAATAAACACTAAATCTTTTAACGAATGCTACAATTGAAAACTCCCCAACAAGAACCTTACAAAGAAGTCTCTAAATAACTCAAACCACAAATCAACCAATAAAGAACCTAAATCGATAAAGAAGGAAAAAAAAAAAAAAACTTGACCACAAATTCCCCTTTTCAGGAAACTTAGACTATTCTGAAGCTGTGTAATTCATCAAAGCCAAAGGCTTATATAGTGTTTAGAATTACAAGTATTATTCGTCACATAAAACGACAACTAAACGAAATTAACTTAACTTTCAAAAACGCCCCTCTTTATCCTTTGCTCGTCGAAGTACCCTTGTTTCTACGGGAATACGTAAATCGGAACCTTGGGTCTATATCATGGCTCCCCTCCTCGACCACGAGCTTGTCCTCAAGCTCGAGTTCGGGAAAGGCGTCAAGCAAAGCGGCTGCATTTTCCCACACTGCGCTCTCCAGGTCGTCCGCACGCCAAACAACAAGCAACTACCTCTCTCCGAGGCGAGTCCGAACTGGAAGGAGGCGAGCCGGCCGAGTAGGAATGGTGCGCCCTTCGAACACGGAGGGAAGCTCTCCCGCGGTGGACGGACGATCTCCTTTATGCGGTTTGAGAAGCGAGACATGGAAAACGTCACGGATACGACTCTCCGATGGCAGCCCTAGGCGGTACGACACGGCACCTACACAACCCACCACCTCGAAGGGACCATAAAACCGGGGAGATAATTTTGTAAAAGACCACCGAGCCACGGAGAGTTGCCGGTATGGTTGGAGTTTGAGCCAAACCCAATCGCCGACCGAGAATTCCACCGGCCGATGATGTCCGTCGTAAATCGCCTTCATGCGTTGTTGAGCCTCCAATAAGCGATCCCGGGCAGCCTTTACAAACTTGGTTCGCTTAGTCAAAGCGACGTCTACTTCATCGACGGTAGCGGACCCGACAACGTAATCCAACAACCTCGGTGGTTCTCTCCCATAAACGACTTGAAATGGCGTCGTCTTTAAAGCCGTGTGGAATGACGTGTTATAGCAATATTCAATCTATGGAATCCACTCCACCCAACGACGTGGTGTATCACCGGTGACGCACCGAAGGTACATTTCAAGAGTACGGTTGAAAACTTCGGTTTGTCCGTCCGATTGCGGATGGAAAGCCGTGGAGAAACACAATTCGGTCCCGGCTAGGCAAAAAAGCTCTCTCCAAAAAGTACTTCGAAAGATCTTGTCACGGTCCGAAACGATCGTCTCCGGAAACCCATGAAGCCGAACAATCTCTCGAAAAAACACGGCGGCAACCGAGGCGGCGGTGTACGGATGACTCAAGGGAAGGAAGTGGGCGGCTTTGGAAAACCGATCCACCACCACAAGAATGACCGATTTTCCCGCCGACCGTGGCAATGCTTCTATGAAGTCCATGTACACATCCGCCCAAACGTGTGTCGGGATCGGTAATGGTTGGAGAAGACCCGCCGGTTGTAAGGCTTCACTCTTGTTTCGTTGGCACATTTGATCACATGCCGCAATGATCTCTTGGGTAGACTTCTTCCACCCACGCCAATAAAAATCACGCTGAATACGCTCCATTGTTTTGAGGACTCCCTCGTGTCCGAGGCAATGGTACGCTTTCACTATCTCCGGAATAAGCGGTGAAGAGGCGTTCACAAAGAGTCGGTTCTTGTAAAGAACTAACCCGCCACGAATTGACCACACCGGACCCTCCTTGCTGTTAGTGATCCGGGCCATAAGCGAACTTGTGGCCGGATCGGTCCTAGCCTCTTTTTGAAGTCTCTCTAGCCACGGTCCGTGGGGGGGTCGTTGTCGGGGCTGCATTTACCGCGAACGTTGCGCTCGTATTTTCTTCTCGGCGGGACAACGCATCTGCCACTTTGTTCAAAGAACCCGCCCGGTACTCCACCGTGAAGTCATAGCCAAGGAGTTTACTTACCCAATGAAGTTGGGGCGGCGTGGTTAGTCGTTGCTCAAGAAGGTGTTTGAGGCTTGAATGGTCCGTCTTCATTACAAAGCTACGGCCCTATAAGTACGGACGCCAATGGAGTATGGCTTTAGCAAGCCCAATAAGCTCTCTCTCATACGCGACCAATTTGAGATGACGGTCACCGAGTTTTCGACTAAAAAAAGCTATTGGATGGCCGTCTTGTTGTAACACCGCTCCAATATTGCTCCCCGAGGCATCACATTCCACTATGAACTCTTTTGAGAAATCCGGAAATGCTAGGACCGGTGCTTCGGACAAGGCCGACTTTAGGGTCGTGAAGGCGTCTCCCGCATTTTCGTCCCAATGAAAAGAGTTACGGCGAAGAAGATCCGTAAGCAGAGCTGCAATAACCCCGTAATTTCGGATAAATTTCCGATAATAGCCGGATAGACCGAGGAAACCCCGGACGCCACGAGGCGACACCGGTATCGGCCATTCGGCTACTGCACTCACTTTCGAGTTGTCGACTCGAACACCGGCATGTGAAATGATGTGACCAAGGTATTCTAGCTCGAGATCTCCGAACGAGCATTTCTTCCGCTTAAGGAAAATGCCATTCTCTCTAATTACTCGTAAGACGGAACGAAAGTGGTCGAGGTGCTCTTCCCAAGTCTTGCTATACACGAGAATATCGTCAAAAAATACAAGGACGTTCTTCCGCAACATCTCATGGAAAATCTCGTTCATAAGACCTTGGAACGTCGATGGAGGCATGGAGCGTTCGTGAGTCTGAACGGCATCACCAAGAACTCGAAGTGCCTGTGATGCGTTCGAAATGCCGTCTTTTTGACATCCACCTCGTTCATCCGAATTTGATGGTACCCCGATGTGAGGTCAAACTTCGTAAAGTAGCGTGCGCCGTGAAGTTCGTCAAGTAGCTCGTCGACTACCGGAATCAGATACTTGTCTTTCACGGTTGCCTTATTCAAATCGCGGAAATTGATGCAAAAACGGGACGACCCATCGGGATTCTTAACGAGCAAAATGTTGGAAATCGATATGCTCGGATACCGATTCTTTAGACTGAGTCTGCGGGTTCTAGACCTAAAACAGTCACCGCCGGCTCTAAGAAACTGTAATCATCGATTTATGCACACGATTTGGCGTTTAAAAAATATTGCGAAACTTTTAAAAACTTTTACTGGGTTAGAGTCCCATACCAATAACCCTGTCAAAATCGTCCGTGTCAAAATCAACTTACAATTAATTTCCCAAGATCGTGATGAATTAATTATTTTAATTTATTAACGTGTTCATAGGTTTTAATCTGAGCCATGAGTAATAATAAATAATCATCTTAATCAATAAATATCAAGAACGTGTACCTTATTAAATTCGAAGGCTCTGAATCCATTCTTGAATCTTTGAGACTTCTGCGCCTTCAATCCACGCTTGCTTCTGCGATTTTCTGTGAGAAGATAACTCCCAGTTGTCTACGATGTATGACTCCGGGACTACATCGCTGAGATGCGTGGGCTCTCCTTTGAATAACCTCTAAACCCTAAAAGCAAAAACCCCGGGAAGAATTTCCCCAGATAAATTCGCAGGAACTGAGAGGGGGAGAGAGAAATCGACTTTTCCAAAGTCTGATTTGTGTTTTTGTGTGTGATTTAGGGTTCTAGGGGTCACCTATTTATAGGTAGCCGATCCCAACCACTTTGGAGAGATTTACTCCAACCAACTGGAGAGATTATCTCAACCATATTGAGATATTCACTCAAAGATTTGATTTAATGAATAAATCAAATAAAGAATAAATCCAAAATAAATCTTTCTAGAAAATACCCTAAAATATTATGATTATTTTCCTAAATAAATATTCTAGGAATTAAATCCAATATTTAATTATCTCTCAAATTCGCAGGTTAAAACAACGGCTATTTCGGCCCGCGCCGAAAAACTATTTTGACCATAACTCTCAAACCGTACATCGGAATTGCACGATTCAAAATGATAAATTCACAGAATTTGATTTCCCATAATCCTAGAATAGTTCTCGGGTCAAATTCAATTATCAATTTTTCATGTTCCCGGGCAGTACAAAAAACTTTGGTACTTTTGCCAGTTTTAGGTTAATCTCTGAAAACGTGATATCAATCACGAATCATTCTAGATTGGATCTATTCAATGTTTAATAAGTATATTAAACATAATTGTGATGTCATCCTTGTGGGCCTACAAAGGGGACAAATGGACAACACACCCGAGCTACGGTGAAAGTGTAGAGCTTTCACCAACTTCGGATACATTCCACTATAGCTCGAAGCTGAACTCTCAAGTGTGCATAGTTTTATCTTCCTGATCACATGTGTCCATTGATACAATCAGATATCTGAAGTGACCGGTTTTGTTATTATGATTCTCATCAAAAGGGTAAGTAAATTATTACCGTTATGCCCTTTCGATGATACACCTTAATCCAATGATTATTGCAAATCACTCACTTACGGGTTATGAATCCGTAAGCTGCGCATGAGTGCTTATTTGCTTCCCATAAATCATAATAAGGAAATCATAAAGTTACTATCCATATTTGTAGTCATGCAGTTTATTACGGCTAACCTTCCGATCCCAATATGAAAGTAATTGAGAATACTAATGTATTCCGTAACGATCAAATCAAAGACCGTGTGAGTTATCCGTATAAACCCATACTACCTCAGGACATCAACCGATTTTATCTGATCATCTTACCGACCTTATCGTACTTTCATCAGTGACGGAGTTATTTGATTATTTCGGATATAAGTCTATCCCTGTCCAGTATGAAGACACTTCATACCCGATGAATTTAATTGTGCATGGACAACACTCTGACCCGGTAATAGGTCATCACGTAAATGTGATTTATTAAGTTCATCAATAGTCGTTCACGATCAGAAGTTCCCACTTCCGATCTAGACTATGGACCAATTTTAAGTTCCTTATTTATGTTAGTCAAACCTCCTCACACTTAGACCCAGTGTGATGACTTTAACATAAATGCAAAGTTAAAGAACTAAGGATCAAACATTCAATTTGACAAGTATATCTTATAATCCGTAGATAACTATATAAGATTATCATTAATAAGAACATTTCATTCCTACGCAAACGACCATAATCTTATACAAGCGGGATTAACATCTGAATAGAGGGCATATACAAAAATATGTCCAACACAAAACCAGAGAGGAAAATGGGAACGAGCTCTTGCGTATAATCCCGTTCCATAACATCTCTGTGCATTGTCTCTCGATCTCGTCTTTTTGTAAGTGGGGGTAACGGTAAGGCCGGACCGCTACGGGGTTCGTCCCGTCAAGAAGACGGATTCGGTGATCGCATACTCGCTTAGGTGGAAGGCCCGTTGGTGTGGCGAGTATGTCGGCGAACTCCACTAACAGTTTCTCTAGCGCGGACTTCTCGGTTTCGGCCCTAATCATCCAAAGGCCGATCGTATGTTTTTTTTTCTTTCTTTTTCTTTGTCGGTGTGACGGCGTTTTCACCGGTCACGAACATCTCTTCGCCGTCCTCGAACCACTTCTCCACATCCGCTTCCCCACCCTCTATGTTGTGTAGGGCAGCCCCTTCCGAAGTTGCCTCAAATGCTTCGGCTTGCCAAACAATCGCCTTCTTTTCGGCCTCGAATGCCACCGTCCGTAAGGCTCCGTTCCATTGGACGAGCCCCAAGGAGTTAAGCCACCCAATACCGAGTACCAAGTCGAATCCCGTAATGGAAATCGCAAAACAATTGGTGATGAACGTGTGCCCTTGTATCGTCATTTCGACCCGTTTACACCATCCATCGATCGCTAAACGCCCTCTGTTTGGGAGAGTGACGAACAGCCCGGGTCATTTCCTTATGAGAATGCCAAACTTCTCAACGAGATCGGTCCGAATAAAGTTATGTGAACTTCCCGTGTCGAGTAATGTCCTTGCTACCCCTTTTCCGATCTCGGTTCGGACTTGAAATTTCTTTGTGGTTTGTATTCCACTTACCGCGTGTAACGATATTTCGGGATTTTCGAACTCGTCAAATTCCTCATCTTCCTTATTTTCTCCTTCTCTCAACATTCGAATGTGGAAGAGCACGGGTCTGCAAAAGTGATCCCTCGTGAACTTATCATCGCAATTAAAGCATAACCCCTTTGCTCGCCGTTCTTCCATTTCCGCACCCGTGAGTTTCTTCCAATATGGTTTCTTCGGATTTGGCTTCCCCTCCGCCGGTTGACCCGTGGCAATAAAGTTTGTTTTCGATGAACTTCCACTCTCGGCGGAGTATGCCTTGGCTCGATGTATTCCCTGTCCTTTTATCTTCACGGGAGCCGTAAAGCCCCCTCCGAACGTTCTTGGCCCTTTCTCATACGGTACTTGGAACTCGTTATCTCGAGCTAATTGTATCGCCCCGGTTGGGCGGTAGTAATCCACAATCCTTCGAAGCTCGTCGGACAACCCCGCACAAAAATGCCACATTTGTTGTTGGTCCGATAATTTGGCGTGTCTTCCCGAAATCCTCTCGAACGCCAAACAATAATCCTCCGCTTGCCCGGTTTGTCGCAAGTTTGATAACTCGGTCACCGGATTAGCCATTGCTACAATTCCAAAACGGGCCCTACACAATTTTTTAAATTCTTCCCAAGGGAGGTACTCGGAAACTAACCTTTGTACGTTATTCCACCACTCGTGAGCAGCCCCCGTCAACACCCCTCGGGCTTGTCGGACCTTAGCTTCTTCCTTTCTTACTCGTCGGTGGACGAAGTATTCCTCGCACTTTCGGAACCACGTTTCCGGGTCAATAATTCCGTCGAACGGTGGGATTTCCGAACGCCCGGGCTGTACCTCCGGTTCTCCGTTACGCACCGGTGGTGCTCCCCTTCGGCTCTCCTCGAAACTCTTTGGGTGGTGGGCTTCGTTCTTGTTTCCCCCGATCGGTGTGGCCGGCCACTCTTCTCGGGTTTCCGCCTCGAAGCTTCCCTCGTTGTTCAAATTGGGCTTTCCGTTCCTCCTTGCTTCTTCACGAGCCATCATCGTAGGGTATCTCACGTCGGCTGGGCTCCAACGAGTCGTTCCCTCGGTTTTCCCTTTGTTTGGCGCCTCTGTCTTGTTCGTGTGTCCATTTCCGGCTGTCTTGGACGACTCTCCGCGCCACTCCTTTTCGAGACGACGTCGGTCTTCTTCAAGAATGCGACCCTGCTCTTCGTGTTCCCGATTGTACGTTGTGCACGAAGTTCCTCGCCCTTCGCCATTACGGCGCGCTCCTTCTCTTCGCCGGCTGTCTCCTCGCTCTCTCCGTCGTTCGCCGGAACTCGACCGCCTGCGACTTCGCTCACTTCCCCGACTATCTCGGCGATGGATTGTTCTTTGTTCGCGTGACGCTCTGCTTCGAGGAAGGCTTCCTTCACGTGCTCGCTCGGACCTGCGCGATTCTCCTCTCCGTCACTTGCCGGACGATTCACGCCGGCGTTCATTGTCGTCGGACCTCCGTTCACTGCGTTCGCGGTCGCTGGATCGGTGGTGGCGCGAATCGTGTGAATCTCTCGATTTCCCCTTACTCCTGGAGCTGTGTGACCTGCGATCTCGCGATCGATCGTGATTCTCCAAATCTGGCTGATTCTCCTTCCCCTTCCTAGGGCTGCGCGACGATCGACTGAGACCTCCGATTGTCTCCTTCAGCTCTGCCAAGGTCTGTAGAATCGAGTTCTGTGTTTGCCGTGTTCGTTCCTCACTCGCGGCGACCTCTGCCCTAACCTCTCGACTTTCTCTCCAATCTTCTATGGCTGCCTGAGAATCTTCACTCGCTTGCGGTTCCCCCATGATGAGGTTCGGCTATGATACCAAACTGTTATGTGCCCCGGATCTTGCCCTCGTCTGCGGCGGTGCGGTTCGCCGGAGTTGTGACTGTCTTCTTCCTCTAGTCGTGGTACCTGTCAAACTCCTCCAACAATGGAGGTTACCGAGCTCAACTCGTCTTCTCCGACCAACTACCACACAAGGCTTCATCCCAAATTCCCCTTTTCAGGAAACTTAGACTATTCTGAAGCTGTGTAATTCATCAAAACCAAAGGCTTATATAGTGTTTAGAATTACAAGTATTATTCGTCACATAAAACGACAACTAAACCAAATTAACTTAACTTTCAAAAACGCCCCTCTTTATCCTTTGCTCGTCAAAGTACCCTTGGTTCTACGGGAATACGTAAATCAGAACCTTGGGTCTATATCACAAACCTCCAAACTGTAGGAGAAATAGAAAATTAAGACGACCTAACTAATTTATCAATCAAAATCTTCAACCATCTTTATTAAATAAGTGTAGTTCCGATACCATGTAGAAAAAAGAATGTTCATCGAGAACTAGTCATAATGTTAATAATAGATGAGAAACTTCACTTAATAGATTCCAAAACATTATTAATTCTTTTAATGGACTCAAAGTTTTCATAATTTTCAAAATAGGGTTTTTAAACATTCTAGGTCAAATGTACCCCTACTCTTAACCCATCATTTTAATTTCAGGATTATTGATTTTTATATTTAGGACAGTAAGTGTCTAATTTCAAGACGTTAATTGTCCAAGTTACATGACATTAGTGTTCAAATTTCAGCACATAAATTCTCCAATTTATGTGATCAAATTTTCAAGGGTAAATTTGATCTAGAATTTTTAAAAGTCAATTTCAGTAATTATGAAAATTTAGAGTCTATTGGGGGAATTAATGGTGTTTTAGAGTCTATTAGTCAAATTTCTTTTAAGATTTTTATGTTACAAACAGGAAAACGGCTTATAAGTTAATAGTAACATAATTTATCAGGTTCGGTTGAAAAAGTCTCTACTCCATAGTTTTTTTATGGTATTTTTATACGTAACCTTTTGTTTAACGAGCTTAACCTCAAAAACTAAATTATTTATTTATCAAATTAAAAAAAATGCTAATTAAATATATATATGTATATGTTTGTATATGTAAATATGAGTCTTAATTATGTTTAAAATACTCAATGAAAGTACAATTCTTTTATATAAATGAATAAAAATACTAATTTTACTAATATAGTTAATATAAATGTATAGGGAATACAAATAGTGTTTAATCGGATTTATTAGTTCATTGTTTCAATTGAGGGTGCAACCGGTCGGTTAACCTATTTTTTCTCACTATTTGATATTTTTCACGTAATTCAAGCTATCAAAAATCTAATAACCTGTTTTAATAACCTTAGCGTGTTTTGAAACCGGTTCCGGTTATGTAACCGGTTAACCGGATCCGGTTATTCAATTTAATATATATATATATATATAATATTCAACAAAATTTATTACAAAAATAAAACATATCAATCCAAATATAATGTACTAGTTCAAATAAAACATACCTGTCCAAAACATAATTCACTAATTTAATTTTAAAATATTTAATTTTAAACCGGTTTTAAAAAATCAATAATCGATAGCCGTATCCGGTTAACCATAACCTATTTAAAAAAAAAGTTACAATTATTTTAAACCGGATGATTTCCTGTTATAATTTTTTAAATTTGATTATGAGTAATTCCGCACACCCACCCTAGTTTCACATGTTTAAAAAAAATTCGGTTACAAGTAAGTGAAAGTGCAAAGTAAAGCTTAACCTCGAAGTTCAAGAGCTTTTGATACATGCAACAATGGCTGGAAGACGTCAAATCCTGATAACCACCCACCAACAATGGCGGCAATGTCTTCATCGGCGAAAAACTCCGACGAAGCCCACTCTTTCACACTCTCGTACCGCGTCGACTCGTGCGGGCTCTCCCCGGAATCCGCCATGGCCGCCGACTCGTGCGGGCTCTCCCCGGAATCCGCCATGGCCACCTCCAAGAAGGTTCAGTTCCAGAGCCCCACGAACCTCGACTCCGTCCTTGCCTTCCTCAGAATCCGCCATTTCTCCGAAACGCAGATCGCAACCTTCGTTTCGAAAGGCCCCAACTTCCTCTTATCAAACCCAGAAAAACCGTTTCTGCCCAAGGTCGAGCTCTTCTACTCCAAGAGAATCTCGAAGCCGAATCTTGCTAATATGTTGTGCTCGAGACGCTTCGTCCTCAAACGGAGCTTGAGCGGTTACATCGAACCCACCTACGACTTGCTCAAGACCATGATCCGATCGGAGGACGAGCTGGTCTCGGCCCTGGCACGACACCAGGTCGAGGTGACCAAGCACTGGGGGAACGTGGTGGCGAACCTCGGGCTGCTGCGCGAGCCAGGCTTTAGCGACGCGGTAGTTGAATCGGTGCTGAGGAATCTGCCAGTAGTGATCACAACGGACCCGTCGCGGTTCCGGGCGCTGGTCAGGAAGTTGAAGGGCATGGGGTTTGACCCAGAGTCGCACACATTCATGTTGGCGATGCACACGTTCTCGAGTCTGGGGATGGAGAATCGGTAGAGGCATGAACTAAGATATTTACTGCTGGTGGGGTGTCGGACACCTCTTCGAAGTTGAAAACGTCGGGACTTGAATCACGCATGCGATGCGTTTTCCTAATAGTATTTTGAGCACCCGGAATCGTCTTCGAGTTTGCTTGCAAGAATACCCAGGATAAGACAAGCCTTAATGAATGAAAATCACAAGACGAAGTGAAATTCGAATAGTAAGCCAGAACACGTTTCTGGAAAGTGTCTGTGTGTATGCGAAAATACAGAGAGAAGAATTATGTTTCTGTTTCAGAAACGAAATTATAAAGATCCAAAAACAGTTACGTTGAGAAGGTAGCGACCCTTCTCAACGGCAGTTAATGGTCTGAAAACAAAAAGTGCCTCAAGTGCGCTTACAAGACACCACTAGCGCCTCTACGCCCACGCACCCGACCCCGAGCCGGAGCCGAAGCCGGTGTCGCCGGTGGAAACACCGGCGAGGGTGGCGTTGCGAAGGTGTGAAGTGGCATTGTCTTGCCACCCCGCCTCCTCACGACATTCATGTGGCACACTCATCACTATGCCACATGTTGAGCTGACCTCACTATTGTTTTCATTATATATTGTACAAACTCTTTGTATTTAATAAATGTGGGACTTTTCACATTCCCACATTTACTCTCCACACAACACATTATACTTACTCATTTATTAGAACATTTATTGGTAATTTATTAAGCATAAATTCTTACAATCCCCCACTGTTTTAATAATGTAAGTATAATTTTCAGAAAAGTAGCAAAGCGTGCTAATACAGTTAGGTATCTTTCGATTTGAACCTGACCTTAGTAAAGACAACACAAGATCTTATCGGAATCTCAGGTAGCTAAGCTTTGAACCTGTTATTCCTTGTGATAAGATCGGTGAAGCTTTACACACACCCTTTAGTAGTTCTTCGCTTACATCTCTCGCTTACCACCATTAATGGCCATGTGCTCTTCCTGTCTCGTGAATTTTTCATGAGAAAAACTCCAACTCTCACTTTAAGACAGAACCATCTTTAAATTCACATAGGTGAAGTTCTTACAGTATCTCTGTTGCTTTACAGATACATGTCATCATCACTGAACTTCATTAAGAGTTATAAAGAACTCAACCCTCCAAATGCAACAACTAACATTGTAGTACAATGTTACGCACATCCAAAACAACGATTTGTTGTTACCCATTGAATCTAAAGTTAAGGATTTCTTAACGTTAAATTGGGTTGCCACCGTTGTTGGAACTCTTACTCAAGGAGTTTCAGTCCCATACCTCTCGAGGTAGACTTTACTAAATCTCTGGCCAATTGTTTAGTAAAAGGATCAGCTAAATTTCAGCTGGTACGCACAAACGAAAGTGAAATGATCCCATCCTTGATCAATTTCCTTGCATAGTCATGTCTTAGACTAATATGTCTAGACTTCCCGTTATACACTTCGTTGTATGCTCTAGCTAAAGTAGCTTGACTGTTACAATGTATCAACACTTTCGATATATTCCTTAGCCAACGGAGCTTCTAAAAGAAGGTCCCTCATCCACTCAGCCTCTTGACCAGCGGAAGCAAGAGCTACAAACTCTGACTCCATGGCCAAATGAGTAATACACGTTTGTTTCTTGCTCTTCCAAGAAATTGCACCTTCGGCAAGTGTGAAAACCCATTCCGTCGTAAATTTGTTATCTCCGACACTCGATATCCAACTAGCATTAGTATATCCTTCGAGTATGGCAGGAAACCTACCATATTGGAGGCCGAGATTTTCGGTTTTCATAAGATAGCAAAAAATCCTCCCGATAGCCTTCCATTGCTCACCGTTGGGGTTGCTAGTAAATCTGCTCATTTTACTAACAGCAAATGCTATATCGGGTCTAGTGCATTGCATCAAATACATAAGACAACCGATAGCACTTGCGTACTCCAACTGAGCCACAGCTCTCCCATTATTCTTCTCAAGTTTAACACTAGGATCAAATGGGGTGTTCACTTCTTTGAACTTCAAATGTTTGAACTTATCAAGCACCTTCTCAACATAGTGCGATTGACTAAGTTCATAACCCCCACTGGTTCGCTTAACTTTGATCCCTAGAATAGTGTCAACTTGTCCAAGATCTTTCATCTTGAATGTAGAAGATAGAAACCTCTTCGTTTCTAAAATTCCGTTCATCTCGTTGCTAATGATCAACATATCATCCACGTAAAGACAAAGGAATATCACAGTGTTTCCACGCACCTTTGTGTACAAACACTTGTCACAAACGTTGTGAACGAATCCATTTGCAAGAATGACCGAGTCAAACTTCTGATGCCACTGTTGAGGTGCTTGTTTCAAACCATATAATGATTTGACAAGCTTGCAAACCTTTTGTTCATTCCCGGGAAGTATGTAACCCTCCAGTTGCTTCATGTAAATCTCCTCATTAAGATCTCCATTTAAGAATGCCGTTTTGACATCCATTTGATGAACAAAAAGGTTATGCAATGAAGCTAACGCAAACAGTATCCTAAGTGTTGTCGTTCTCGCTACCGGTGCATAAGTATCGAAGTAATCGATCCCTTCCTTTTGTCGAAATCCTTTGGCTACTAATCTAGCCTTGTAGCTGTTTAAAGTACCATCACTATGATACTTTCTTTTAAACACCCACTTACATCCAATGGGTCTCGACCCTTTGGGTAAGTCGACAAGCTCCCAAGTGTGGTTAGACATAATCGAATCCATCTCATCTTGGATAGCTTCTTTCCAAAAAGCAGAGTCCCGTGAAGCTACAGCTTCCTTAAAGGTTTTTAAATCATCTTCCACTAGAAGAATGATAGGAATCTTACAAACAAAATTCTCCCTATCTCCTTCTACTAAGTAAAAGGAAATAAGTTGAGAATCTATTTAGTTCGGTCCTAGATCCTTAGCCTTTCGAACTCTCTTGCTAATCCGAATCTCGGGTTGTTTTTCAACAACCCGTGAAGAACTCTCCTTGCGAGGTTCTTCATTTGTGGGTATCTCAGAATCTTTATTCTTCGTGATAAGATTCTCAAAGAATTCCACATCTCATGATTCAATTATCACATTATACTCCAAGTCAAGAAGTCTATATGCCTTATTATTGGCCGCGTAACCTACAAAAGCACATTTAATCCCGCAAGGACCTAACTTGGTCCTTTTTGGATCCATGTTCTTGTAATAAGCAACGCAGCCCCACACTCTAAAGTAACCGATGTTTGGTGCATGACCTTTCCAAAGTTCGTACGGCGAAATACCGGTCTTTTTTAAAAGGAATCTTGTTCAATATATGACATGCACATAACAAAGCTTCACCCCACAAACTAAATGGCAATTCAGAATGCATTAACATAGAATTTATCATTTCTTGATACGTTCTATTTTTTTCGTTCAGCTAACCCGTTCTGTTGTGGTGTACGTGGTGCGGAGCACTCATGTACAATGTCGTTTTCTTCACAAAACGCATTAAATCAATTGGGAAATATTCTCCGCCCCTGTCACTTCTAAGGACTTTGATTTTTATTCCCAATCGATTTTCCACTTCCGCTTTATAAACTTGAAAAGCATTAAAACCTTCGTCTTTATGCTTTAAAAGAAAAACGTACGTGAATCTCGAACAATCGTCAATAAATGAAATAAAATACCGATTGCCCCCCTCGGGTTTTCATTCCGTTAAATTCACACAAATCAGAATGCACAAGATCTAACAGATTTGTATTACGTTCAACACTATGAAAAGGTTTCTAAATCATTTTCGATTTAACACAAATTTCACATTTTTCAAAATTATCAACGTTGCATGAAATTAAACCGGATTTAATTAACCTTTTCATTGTGCTAACACAAATATGAGCTAATCTACTATGCCATAAAGTAACTGAACAATTAAAATACGCAGAAGTAGAAACTTTATTGATAACATTGTCAACGGTACAAAGCTTAACCATTCCGTCCGCGGAATACCCTTTACCAACAAACACACCATTGCAGGTCAAGATCAACTTGCTCGACTCATAAACAGACTTAATACCCAGTTTAACCAACAAATCCCCACTAACAAGGTTCCTAGACATATCTGGCACGTGAAGCACGTTGACCAGCGTCACTTTCTTCCCGGAAGTAAAGTTAAGCTCCACGGTGCCGGTGCCGACGATCTTCGAGCGTCCCTCGTTTCCCATCTAAACTTGTTGTCCATCGTTGACTTCAGAATAGGTCTTGAAAGCCGATTTGTCGTAAGAGACGTGAACGGTGGCACAAGTGTCGTACCACCATCCTTGAACCTTGTCTTTGACCGCCATAATTTTGCTCATAGTAGCGACAATGTTGTACTCGGTCTTCGTGGTGTTAGCCTCATTGTTTTGGGTCTTCCGGACGCGACAATCTCTCTCGTAGTGACCGAGTTTGCCACACACAAATAAGCCGGTTTTGGGCCCCTTCGAAGCACCTGAAGTCTTGAACTTTTGGTCCTTTTTAGGACCGTAAACGTTCTTCTTCCTGTCGTGCTTTTTGCCTTTCGCGCTCACCACGTTGGCCTTGGAATTTCGGACACCATCGAATTTCTCTCTTTCCTTCGATTCCTCTTCGATTTGAAGGTGTTTCTGGATCTGCTTCAATAAGAAATCCTCAAAATTGTGAAGCAATTTCTTCCGATAACTCTTCCAAGACGACGGCAATTTCGCAATAATTGCGCCGACTTGAAAAGGTTACGGAATCTCAATCTTCAGGGCCCTCAGTTTGTTTACGAGAAATTGCAGTTCGTGCACTTGGGCGAGGATCGGCTTTGCATCGGACATTTTAAAATCAAAGTACTCAGAAATGAGAAACTTTTTCGTACCTTCCTCCTCTGCCCGAAATTTGAACTCGAGCGCCTTCCAGATTTCAACCACCGAAGTGTTGTCCGTGTAGAGATCATAGAGATGGTCGGAGAGCGTGTTCAGAATGTGACCGCGGCACAGCAGTTCGTCCTCCTTGCGCTTTTTGCGCTCTGCCTTGATCTTGTCGGTATCGTCATCCTTCGGTTCGGGAAAGGGCTCCAAATCCGGGTCGATAACATAGAATATCTTTAGGGCCGTTAGGAGGAAGATCATCTTGTCTTGCCAGCGAGTGAAGTTCGTCCCATCAAAACGGTCCAACTTCAAGAGGTCTTGGTTCATCACTTTGATGCTTGAAACAGAAGCGTCGGTGGCCATGATCGATGATACTATTAGACTGTCGGAAACCTCTTCGAAGTTGAAAACGTCGGGACTTGAATCACACATGTGATGCGCTTTCCTAATAGTATTTCGAGCACCCGGAATCATCTTCGAGTCTGCTTGCAAGAATACCCAGGATAAGATAAGCGTTAATGAACGAAAATCACAAGATGAAGTGAAATTCGAACAGTAAGCAAGAACACGTTTCTGGAAAGTGGTTATGTGTATGCGAAAATACAGAGAGTAGAATTATGTTTCTATTTCAGAAAAGAAATTATAAAGATCCAAAAACAGTTACATTGAGAAGGTAGCGACCCTTCTTAGCGGCAGTTAATGGTCTAAAAACGGAAAGTGCCTCAAGTGCGCCTACAAGATGCCACTAGCGCCTCTATGCCCACGCATCCGACCCCCAGCCTGAGCCGGAGCCGGTGTCGCCGGTGGCGACACCGGCGAGGGTTGCGTTGCGAAGGCATTAAGTGGCAAATTAAAAGGGATGCAAATTGTAAAAATCAGAAATGCAAATTAAAAAGAGAAATCTATATATATAAAAGGGCAATAATTTCGGGAACCGTGTCGGCCAAAAACCATCAATTTCAACCATTTTTTTCTCCTTTTTTTGAATTATTTTAAAGAAAAAAAATAAACGTGATTTTTAGTTAATTATTCTGATTCAATTTAATAAACGCATACCTAAGACCAAAAGTTTCTTTCCAAACAGTTGCAACTCTTACCAAAAAGAAGAATAAGATCAGAAGAGACATTCCAAGTCTAAAACCGTTCATTCAAACTTACTCACTGGTCAATATAATCAATTTCACTCTTCCTCACTATAAAATATTTCTTTATAGGATTCTTCTCCAGGCGCATGCAAATCCTCTCTCCCGGAGACTCACAGGATCCTCTTCCCGGCAGCCTAACCTTTCTCTATCAGTATTTGAGTATTTGAGTGACTCGCTTCCACTGGTCCTCCATAGACGGTGAGTGACTCCCTTCCCAATTTTTTAATTTTAGTGCAGTTTGATCAATCGTTACTTCAGTTTGGATTTTTATTCTTCTGAATCAAAATAGATTATTCATGGTTTTTTAGATTCAAGTTTTGATAACATGATATTCCAAGTAATGCTCAAGTGAAATTTAAGTGTTCAACCATGGAATTAAGGTTATTAATTAACCTGCTCTTAATTTAGTTTTGTTAAACAATTTCCTTAATCTGCTCTTAATTTAGTTTTGTTAAACAAGCTCTTAATTTACTTTTGTTAAACAATTTCCGCTTAATTCTCGATTCGGATATTTCATAGACTCTCTGAACTTCGTTTTGCTTAAAATTTATATACTAATTTTCACGCGTTATTTTTAGGAGATCTGTTTTTGTGGAAGAGTACTCAATAAAATGTTTTTGTAGAGATCTATCAGAGTTATAAGATTCCATCAACGATTTAGTATTTCCAGTTTACTTTTAATATCCATTTTTGCATGTATTGAATTTAAAAGATAGGGGCAAATCGCAACAATGACCTTATTTGGGATTTGGTGGAGGTTTATACGTTTGGTTCATACCCTTCATTAAACGATGTGGGGCCCTTTGCAGTTCGTTGGGCCTGATTTTCTCTCTCCTCTTATTTTATTATTTTTCTCTCTCCTCTTTTTTAATATTCTTTCTTTCCCGCCATGTTTCTCTCTCTTCTGTTATTCGTCTTTTTCTTCGACTCCCCAATTGCCGAGAAACCCTAAGCTCCCATTGTTTCTTCGCCGACTCACCGTATTCCTTCTCTTCATCTTCTGCGTTACACAGCCAACGATTAGCGA
This sequence comes from Parietaria judaica, assembly GCA_954871525.1. Lineage (NCBI taxonomy): Eukaryota > Viridiplantae > Streptophyta > Magnoliopsida > Rosales > Urticaceae > Parietaria > Parietaria judaica. The sequence goes on from OX940860.1 coordinate 59,935,314, forward strand.
ATCTTTCAGCTCTATCATATATCAAGAATTGACTCATTCAAAGGTTAGCCCAGTTTGATAAAGTAATCGTAATACTGTTTTCAATTTCTTGATAGCATATAGCGGTATGAATATCTTATGTAACGGTACCGAAACCCGTAGGCCGGTTTTAGGTCTTACACTGTGACTCCTTAATTATAAACTATGAACTAAGGTTAGCCAGTGTAATCAGGTAATTTTATTGTTGTTTTCAATTGCTGGATTAAATGTAGCGGTATGAATGTTTTGTGTAGTGGTACCGATATACGTAGGCCGAGTATAAACAATAAACTAAGGTTATCCGGTGTAATCAAGTAAATTTTATTTCTGTTTTCAATTTATGGATAAAGTTATAGCGGTATTAATATGTTATGTAGCGGTACCTATATCTGCATGCCGAATTTAGGTCGTACTCTATGAATCCTTAAGTATAAACTAAGTTGCAAACATACCGCTATGCTATGATATAGTTGTATCCTATAAGCCTATAGCGGTTTAATTTAAGATTGAAGTATTTTTTTCGTTTGCAGGATGGATATTTACCATTTGATTGTCAGTGTTGGCGGAAATTGGATTTCAATAAAGATTGTTACAAGTGGTTGTGGGAGGGAATAAATGATACTGCGAATGCTGTTACCGTTTCACAGTCTGCTTTTAACAACATTTATGATTTGAAGGAGTTTTTATATAACAAGTTTGATATTGTCCAACAATATGATTTGAAGCTAACTTATTACCCAGTTGATCGCAGTACTCAGCCAGTAGTCATTGGTGATGAACCTGACTTCGAATCATATACTATGACACCGGATACACCGTCAAGGTTGAAACAGCTGTACGTCGAGCTACTGAAAAAGGTATCTCCTGAAGTAGGTACCGAACAAACAACATTTGTGCAAGAAGAGTACCGGGTGCAACATGTCGACGTACCGGATGTTGTTTCGTCCTCGGATGCAGAAGGTGTGATACTCTCACCAATGAGAGGGTGTTCTAATAACTTTGCGGGATCCTCTACTTTTCCTATCGGTTTCAAGTCCGGGGAAGAAGGACCGGTGCATAGTTTTCCCGATGGTATGGATCTTATAATTGGTCAGGAGTTTGCATCAAAGGCTGAGTTGAAAAGTGTTGTGTCCGAGGGTGCTGCAAGGCGCTTCAGAGTGAAGTTGATAAAGTCGGACAAGAAATTATACGTGGTCAAATGCCTCGATGAGACACGCGGTTGGAGTTTACGTGCAGCGCTGGGGGCAGAGGGGAAGTTTAGAATACGTACATATTACAGCGTCCACACTTGTTCCGTAGACGCACAACAACGTTTACGCCGGGCCACTTCGTCGTTGGTTTCCGATGAGATCATAAGCAGATACAGTGACCGAAATATGGAAATACCGGACCCGAATGAGATCCGGAGGCATATGGCAGATAAGGGTTACAAAATCAGTTACTGGATGGCTACGAGTGGCAAGAGGCTTGCCGAATACAAGATTAGAGGTACCCCTGGCCAGAATTTCGAGTTGTTATTGGCGTTTCTTTTTATGGTTGAAAATCAAAACCCGGGTTCCGTTACCTCAATTAAATGTAACCTAGAAGGGGCATTTGAGTATTGTTTTGTGGCATTATACGCGTTGATTCAAGGATTCAAAAGTATGAGGAAGGTTATTTCGATCGCCGCACATCGCATGAGTGACGAGTACCAAAGTACCTTACTCGTGGCAAGCGCTACTGATGGCAATCACACAGTTTTTCCACTCGCTTTTGGTATTTTATTTTATGAGCGGATCGAATCGTGGGAAGAGTTTTTAGAAGATCTGAAAGCAGCGATTCCGGAAACAAGTGAGTTGGTCATCGTAACGGATAGTTGCGGACCCATCAAGAATGCGTGCAGAAAGGTCTATCGGTTGGCAACTCATGGATTATGTCGTTATCTCATCCAAGTACACTTGCAAGGCAAGTTTAAAGCGAAGAGATTAGTCAATAAGTTTTGGGAACTGGCGACGGTATATACCAGGGCTGAATTCGATAGAAATTGGAGCGAGTTCTAACAGAGGTTTCCTTTAGCTGCGAATTATCTCGATGAAAATCTTGAGAGCAGAGATCGATGGGCGAGGGCGTACTACTTGGAGAAAAGGTATGACATAATAACTTCAAACGGTGATAAACAGGTGCATGATTTTATGGAGACAGCTGGAGAATATCTTATACTTACCATGTTACATGAGTGTTTGAAGATGGTTTCCGCAAGGATAAAAAAATATCATGAACATAGTACAGAATGTGCTAACCGATCGTCATCTTTAGTCACTCCGAACACTGAGCATAAGCTTCGAGAGAACATGAAAGCGTCTGAGAAAATGATGGCCACTAAAGGTTTCAAACAATCGTGGGAAGTGAGGAGTAGCGGAGAGTTTAAGGTGGTAAATCTTGTAGGCAAGACGTGCTCGTGCAACAAATTTAACTTCGATGGGTACCCATGTGCGCATGCCATCAGCGCAATCACCAGTGCAGGGAAAAACATTCCCGATTTCTGTCATGCTTTCTACAGTTTCAACCACTGGTGGCTTTCGTATTCTTCGCCCGTAAATGTTATCGAGCTTAATGAAGATTGGATGATACCTGCTTCTGTTACTGCTAATTTTCCGAAGATTGAACCGCCTAGCAGGAAAAAAAAAGAGAGGAGGAAACAAGAGGAAAAGACTACCAAGGAGAGTGACGGAAGTATGAGCTGCATATGTAATTTATTATTTATAAGCAGGGGGAAATGTACGTTTAAATTTATTACATCGTTTTAGAACATACCGCTAGAAGTTTTACGTAAGCGGTACGTACAACTATATCTAACTTAATATCAATATATATTTATTACATGCAGTACGTACCGCAAGTTGTTATACGTACCGCTAGTACTTTTACATACCGCTAGTTGTTTTACGTACCGCTAGAAATATCTTTGATTACAGAATATATATCAATCTTAAAAAAGCAAGATTCTATTCGTCTTGTTACATACCGCTAGACGTCATTGGTAAGTACCGCTATATATCTAAATATTTTTTTTCCATCTAATAACGGATCTGAGTTGAAATTACACTTTAATACGAAAGCAGTCGCATATAATGTTGATGTCTTCATCCGAGATGTCAATACATTAATACCGCCGCTTACAATACATGAAAATAAAATAATGAATACTTCGGTTACAATACAAAACAGCAAAATAATTAGTAGTGTCATCCGAGATGTCAATACCGGAGCCATCGTGCTGCCCAAAAATACGCTACACTCTATCGACCTGCTCGACCTTTAATGATAGCATGTAGTATATACCGCTACAGACAAAAAAAAAAGTAATTTCGAATCGTTCAACGTCTCTCACAATAAAGAGAAGCACGAGGTGAAAGAAAAGTTAAATACGCCAAAAAACTTTTGTCATATTTAATTTTGATTTCATTCGCCCAGTATTCCTCGTTATTGAAAGTTAAGAGGACGGATTCATAAATTAATATTTTCTTAATATAATAAATGCTAATAATAAGGTCGAGCTGGAAGTGCGGCATATTTTTGGACGACAGAATGGCTCGGGGTGCTTCGGATCGAGCATGAGATATACAAAACTGATGGTGACGTTACTGTTACATCGTCTGAATGAATAAAAAAATTCAAAGAAATGATGTTAAGGTCACGAAATAAATAATGTACAAATCGTAAAGCTTTGTAGAGGTAAACAATATAAGTAAGTACCGGTATTCAAATTCTATGACTTTGGGGACGGCGACGACGACGGGTTGAGCCACACGAGCATCTAGGAAGATTAAGCAGAAGTAGAGCTGCACAACACTAAGTCGCGATCAATCGCGACTTAATCGGCAAAAGTCGCCAAGTTGCGCATCGCGGGGAAGGAGATCGCGACGCATCGCGATTTCAAAGGGTGTTCAAATGCTTTGTTTGTGGCAAAAGTTCTAATATATTTCCAATGTTTAATCTTATTAGTTTTTACCCAAATTTAATTATTTAAAATTATTATTTAAGTATGTTGTTTAATTTAAAATTAATAAATATGATAAAACAAATAAATAAATATGATAAAACAAGATATTAAAAAAAATTGTATTATTCATTGGGAATATTACAATAAGGTGGAAGAAGTTGTACATATTCAGTGTAAATATTACAAGATGCATCACTAAAACCTCTCTTGAAAAACCCTCCTTAGGGACATAAAACCAAGAGAGGAAAGAGCACATCATATTGGCGTTTACATTGGGTCACTCGGGAAACTAGTCGTTAAACTTTTCAGTCATCCTCTCCAGATCGGCTGGTTCGTTCCGTTGGGCAATGGTGGGGTTGCGGAACATCCAATCGTTCAACACCACTGCTTGCTCGAGGTGTGTGTTGGTAATTGACGCCCTCCGGTCGTCGATTATATGCTGAGCCGAACTGAATGCGCTCTCAGAAGCAACGCTTGAAATGGGGATGGACAGTATATCCCTCGCCATTCTCGCCAATATCGGGAATCTTTCCTGTTAATTCTTCCACCATCCAATCACATCGAACTCGAGGGAATCCTTGTCGATCCGCAGGCCATAGTACCGCTTCAATTCTTGCGGTGCGCCTTCCGTGTCCTCCGCTCGTGCCGGTGGCGTACCGGATCCCGATGATTCTCCGCGATCCAGTCTTTGCTTCAGTCTCTAGAAAAATGCTAGGCCGGTCTTGGTTGGGCTTTCCATCACTGCCCTTCGCTCCGCCTCCACGTTGAACTGTGGGAACCGCCGGTCGTATTCACTGTACACTTCATAAAAAGCTTCATTAACAACCTTAATATAATCAGTGTAATCCACCCCTAAGTTTATTCCGATTGCTAACATCAACGGCCCGAAAGTAAACATAATACGGGGATCTAAGATAGAACCGAAACAATACGAAAAAGGGGGTGGATCCCAATAACTTTTGAATTTTGCAACCATTCCCGGAATCATGGGAGAAATAATAAGGTTATGTTCGAATTCAGAAAAAGTGTTTGTAATTTCATATAGACCCGAAAGACCATGATTCAAAGAAGGTTGTTTTTGTTAGAAAAATTTAAAGTAACAGCGTAAAAGGGTCTGAGGAATTGGGTGAATTTCTCGGCGGTTTCCCATTCTGCCTCCGTGATCCGCTCCGAGGCCTTTAGTTCCAAGTGGAGGAAAGCGCTTAACGGTACCCTCTGTCTACACACAACTGAAAGCATTAGATACGTAGAGTTCCATCGTGTATTATTGTCTAAACCAAACCTATTAGCTTTATGATTGTGCTCTTTACAAAATCGTCTACACCTATTGGTGGTTTGAGAATGCCGGATCCAATCAATAACGCCGCGTATTTTTTCAACGTGGCCTGAAATATTTCGTTCGCCCGTTCTAGCAATTAAATTAATAATGTGACAGCCACACTTTTGATGTAAAATATTACGAAAAGGAGAACCGGGCAAACTGTTTTCTAAGATAGTAATAGCGGCGTTATTGTTTGCGGCATTTTCTAAAGTAATAGAAATAATACGATTTTGCAAACCCCAATCGTTGAATAATTCTATTAATTTTTCGGAAATGTTTGTGCTGGTATGGCGACACTCGAATGGTGACATATTTAAAAGTTTTTGACATGGAACCCTATCATCGTCGACGTAATGGGCGGTCAGACTCAAATAATCGTTTAGACTCGGACCGCTCCACAAGTCGGTGGTGAAAGCAACGTTTATGTTTGACATTTTAAAAAACTCGACCAAATAATTTTTTTCCATTTTATAAGCCTTTTCCATGTCCCTGGTATACGTCGTACGGGAAAACTGTTGGTAAGACGGATTAATCCTTTGCATGTATTGTGTATGCGCTGGATTTTCCATCAAACTCATCGGTGCGCCCGTAGACACTAACCATTCGAGGGTCCATTTCCGTAAATTTTCCATGCTAAGAGCACTTACCTGTGTTGTGTTTACCTCGTCATCGTCTCCGTAGCACGTTTTTTTATGTCGCGTCAAGTAGCTGGTTCCTTTTTCCCCCAACGCATCTAGGGTTGTATGGCACTTCTTGCACGTGGCGATCTTGACTCGAATACCGTTCTCCACCCGTCGTTCTTCGTGAAAATATTCCCACACTTTCGCTCTGTTTGGTCATCCCCACAACAAGGCCGTAGGATTTCCCTATTAAAAATATAAGGGAGAAAAATGATTAACAAAATAAAAACTGGTATTAATTTTACATGGATTAAATATTAATATTAATTATATTAATTAATTAAATTTCAAATAGTTAATTAAAAAAGTTAACAAAATTAAAAATGGTATTTTTTATGTGTGAAAATAATTATCAAGCTCTTTTAGACGGAACTCCCCGAGGTTCCAAGGACAGATCGACTTGAAAGGATGCTATGATCTCACTTTAGGCCAAAGCTTTTCTAGACAGAACTCCCCGAGGTTCCCAGGCTAGCTTGGAGGAGAGTGCAAAGCAAACCTTATTTAAAAACCAATCTTTCTAAGACACCATAATCCAATAAGAACTTTATAATTATCACCACACATACAAATTACCTTTTTTATTTTTTTAACTTATTTAAGTAACCATTTAAAGTTTAATTAAACTAATATGATTAAATGATTATTAAATCTCAAGAAATTCGTTTCTGATGTGGAAGATCAGTCGGAACCGCAACCACAGAGCATACTAAGACTTTCAAGAAATTCGTTATTGATTATTAATTATTAATACTTAATTATTGATTATTAATTATTACTAAGTACTAACTTATTAATTATTAAATATTATTAATTAATAAAATTGAAAAATGACTAATAGCTATACATAGAGAAATGACTAAAGGTTATTACCCGGTTGAAGGACCTCGATCTCATCGAGGACGGGCAACGGAGGCTTCACCGCTATCTTGATTGGAAGGTAGAGGAGAACCGCGGTTGTAAACCCCAACATTTGAACCATGGACCGAGGGCGGCGTTTGAAAGTCGTCGGGATCGGCATCGTCGGGACGTTGAGTTTCATCGGGATCGGCATCTTCGGGACGTTGAGATTCGTAATCGGCGTGTTGTTGAAACATGAGATTGAAAAAAGGATCGTTATCCCCCCCTAGATTGAGCTACCGCCTCGACCAATTCTCGGGACACACGTTGGGGATTGGCGTCGTGCTGGCCCATCGCCCGGACTAGACTAGGTCTAAGAGACCGTATTGTATCATCGGGATAATCTGGATTGGGAGGGGAGGGAAATATTTCTTGGGGTAGCATAACGGGAATGTAGCCGTCGAACGTAGGCTGCGATGTTCCCCCTAGTTGAAATTGGGGTTGCAAATTCCTAGCCGTCCTTCTACCCCCGGAACTACCGCCGCTTCTTCGAGACATAATGGAACTTGAGAACTTGAGAGCTTTAGGGGGAAAAAAAACTTAGAGAATTGAGAGAATTTGAGAGAGAGATGGAAGATTGTTGTGAGGAAGTGAGGGAGGAAGGGGTTGTATTTATAGGGTTTGAGGAGAGAGTTGGGTGGGTTAATAATTATTGTGGTGGGTGAATAATTATGAGGAGATAGTGGGTAAAAAAAAATAAAAATTTGAAATTTTAGGGTTGAATTCGAATAAAGTATGTAAAAATTGTGGTTGGGTAATAAATTTTGGGTGAAAAACGTGTTATTATTGCCACAAACAAACAAACCACACGGATCGATGACGTGGCATCATCCTGCCCATTGGATGAGAATCTCAGATCGCCACCTCACGCGTCGCGACGCATGCCCAGAATCGCGACGAATCGCGACTTTTGCCGTAAAATCGCGATGCATCACGATCCCACGTCACGCGTCGCGACGCGTCGCATCGCGAGTGGCGATTTAAAGTGTGCAGCTCTAAGCAGAAGCATGGTAACCTGGTCCCCAAAGACAAATCATATCTGTAAGCTGCCCGACAAGCAACTCTTACGACTCTAATTGTGGTCTATTGAATCAACAATTTTGGTACGTTCAAATTTTTATACTATCTCGAGGGGTACAAGTAGAACGTAATTATTGCTTTGAAACCTTGACCCATGTTTGGTTAAACATCTTAATGTCCTCGAGGGGCACCACCAACTACTCAATTGGGTAAACAATTACTCATAACCACCGACCCGTATTAAATGAACCTATGCGTATCAAATCTCGGGGGGATGGACGCGTGGATGTAAATATTTCAATCAAAATACTCGGGAAAACCCGAAACACTAGCAACCGCTAGAAGGACTCCGTCGTCTACCGCTACGCCCATCTGTTCGACCACTACTGCGTCCCAATAGCGGTCTGCACGATCCTTCAACGAAATTTAAGGAGGCGTCACAAAATTGATACGTGTTGATGTCCGTATAATAATTACAAGTAGAACGTAATTATTGCTTCAAAACCTTGACCCATGTTTGGTTAACCATCTTAATGTCCTCGAGGGGCACCACCAACTACTCAATTGGGTGAACAATTACTCATGACCACCGACCCGTATTAAATGAACGTATGCGTATCAAATCTCGGGGGGATGGACACGTGGATGTAAATATTTCAATTAAAATGTTCGGGAAAACCCGAAACACTAGCAACCGCTAGAAGGACTCCATCGTCTACCGCTACGCCCATCTGTTCGACCGCTACTGCGACCCGATAGCGGTCTGCACGATCCTTTAACTTAATTTGAGGAGGCGTCACAAAATTTATACATGTTGATTTCCGTACAATAATTACAAGTAGAACGTAATTATTGCTTCGAAACCTTGACTCATGTTTGGTTAACCATCTTAATGTCCTCGAGGGGCACCACCAACTATTCAATTGGGTGAACAATTACTCATGACCACCGACCCGTATTAAATGAAATTATGCGTATCAAATCTCGGGGGGATGGACGCGTGGATGTAAATATTTCAATTAAAATGTTCGGGAAAACACGAAACACTTGAAACCGCTAGAAGGACTCCGTCGTCTACCGCTATGCCCATTTGTTCGACCGCTACTGCGACCCGATAGCGGTCTGCACGATCCTTCAACGAAATTTGAGGAGGCGTCACAAAATTGATATGTGTTGATATCCGTATAATAATTACAAGTAGAACGTAATTATTGCTTCGAAACCATCATGCATGTTTGGTTAACCATCTTAATGTCCTCGAGGGGCACCACCAACAACTCAATTGGGTGAACAATTACTCATGACCAAGGACCCGTATTAAATGAACCTATGCGTATCAAATATCGGGGGGATGGACGCGTGGATGTAAATATTTCAATTAAAATGTTCGGGCAACCGCTAGAAGGAATCAGTCGTCTACCGCTACGCCCTTCTGTTCGACCGCTACTGCGACCCGATAGAGGTCTGCACGATCCTTCAACGAAATTTGAGGAGGCGTCACAAAATTGATACGTGTTGATGTCCGTATAATAATTACAAGTAGAACGTAATTATTGCTTCGAAACCATCACGCATGTTTGGTTAACCATCTTAATGTCCTCGAGGAGCACCACCAACTACTCAATTGGGTGAACAATTACTCATGACCACCGACCCGTAATAAATGAACCTATGCGTATCAAATATCGGGGGGATGGACGCGTGGATGTAAATATTTCAATTAAAATGTTCGGGAAAACCCGAAACACTAGCAACCGCTAGAAGGACTCTGTCGTCTACCGCTACGCCCATCTGTTTGACTGCTACTGTGACCCGATTGCGGTCTGCACGATCCTTCAACGAAATTTGAGGACACGTCAAAAAATTGATACGTGTTGATGTCCGTATAATAATTACAAGTAGAACGTAATTATTCCTTCGAAACCATCACGCATGTTTGGTTAACCATCTTAATGTCCTCGAGGGGCACCACCAACTACTCAATTGGGTGAACAATTACTCATGACCACCGACCCGTATTAAATGAACCTATGCGTATTAAATCTCGAAGGGATGGACGCGTGGATGTAAATATTTCAATTAAAATGTTCGGGAAAACCCGAAACACTAGCAACTGCTAGAAGGACTCCGTCGTCTACCACTACGCCCATCTGTTCGACCGCTACTGCGACCCGATAGCGGTCTGCACGATCCTTGAACGAAATTTGAGGAGGCGTCACAAAATTGATACATGTTGATTTCCTTATAATAATTACAAGTAGAACATAATTATTGCTTCGAAACCTTAACCCATGTTTGGTTAACCATCTTAATGTCATCGAGGGGCACCACCAACTACTCAATTGGGTGAACAATTACTCATGACCACCGACCCGTATTAAATGAACCTATGCGTATCAAATCTCAGGGGGATGGACGCGTGGATGTAAATATTTCAATTAAAATGTTCGGGAAAACCCGTAATACTAGCAACCGCTAGAAGGACTCCGTCGTCTACCGCTACGCCCATCTGTTCGACTGCTACTGCGTCCCGATAGCGGTCTGCACGATCCTTCAACGAAATTTGAGGAAGGGTCACAAAATTGATACGTGTTGATGTCCGTATAATAATTACAAGTAGAACGTAATTATTGGTTCGAAACCATCACGCATGTTTGGTTAACCATCTTAATGTCCTCGAGGGGCACCACCAACTACTCAATTGGGTGAACAATTACTCATGACCACCGACCCGTATTAAATGAACCTATGCGTATCAAGTCTCAGGGGGATGGACGCGTGGATGTAAATATTTCAATTAAAATGTTCGGGAAAACCCGAAACACTAGCAACCGCTAGAAGGACTCCGTCGTCTACTGCTACGCCCATCTGTTCGACCGCTACTGTGACCCGATAGCGGCTGCACGATCCTTCAACTAAACCTTCGAAACCTCTACACGTAGTTCCTTTCTACCGCTAACTATTTTCTCTTACTGTTATTCTCCGTGTAAGTACCAATATACCCTCACTAGTACTATAAAACGACAACGAAACAAACCCTAAAGTGCAATATCAATTCACGCCGCTTTCCTGGACCACTTTGGAAACCCTCATCCAAATCTAGTTTTGTCCGTAACCGAAATTTAACATGTTTGAACTCAACCTCCCAAGCCGTTCATGTTTGTCAACGCGCCCCTGTCTCCGTCATCATCGTAAGCTTTCTTTAAAGCATTTCTTTATTCTCATATTTTTAAAAAAATTAGCCGGATTCTAACTTCCTTGTTCATTTGTCTTCCGTTTATCAGGGTACGACTTAACTGAGCCATTATGCTACCCAAAAAATAGCTGCTACCCGTGAAGAATACCCGACATGCCCATCGGGGAAGTACAAAGAAAGCCCAAGTACGAACATGTTTTGCGTTGCAAAGCGTGTTCGCCATCAATTCTGCCGTCGGGCTCGCAGCGGTGCTGACAGACACAAACTATTGAATTATGGACATTTTGTCCATAGTTCAATGGCTTCTGTCTATCCGGTGTTCATTTTTTTTTATGAACACCGGACTTGTTGCCACTTTTCGGTCGGGGACGAATCTCGAGGAAGAGAGATCTAGCCATCAATTCTTCACTGGATATTATAAGGCTTATCAGGCTCCCTCCTCCGGTTGTTTTTATCCACGGTTGGTTCCTATATCAACCCGTCCATCAGGGAAGTACCAAACATGAATGCTTCGAGGGTGTCCTATGCATTTATATTTGTATTTGTTTTTTTTTTAATATTTTTGTATTTTCATTGTTTAATAAACAAAATTCAAAACAATACAAATTGTATTCCTGTATTTGTATTCCAATTAAATTATTACTTACACAGCGGCAAGTATCGATTTATATAGCGGCAAGTATTTATTTACATAGCGGCAATCGTATGCTTAATACACGACGCTAATAAACAGTAATCCAAACAATGGCGGTAAGTATCTATTATATAGTTACATAGCGGTATTTGTATATTTACAAAGAGGTAAGAATGTCTATACGCATCGTTAAGTGTCTATTTACATAGCCGTAATCGTATTTTTAATACACAACGCGAATGGTATTTACTAATTTTGTATTCTTTAATAAGCAATAATCCATACAATAGCGGTAAGTGTCTATTATATAGAGGCAAGTAACTCTTCACGTAGAGGTAAGTTTTATTTATATAGCGGTAAGCATGTACTCGATTTATATAGCGGCAAGAATGTTTTTACATAGCGGTAATCGTATTTTTAATACACAACGCGAATGATATATACTAATTTTGTATTCTTTAATAAGAAATAATCCATACAATAGTGGTAAGTGTCTATTATATAGCGGCAAGTAACTCTTCACCTAGATGTAAGTTGTATTTACATAGCGGTAAGCATGTACTCGATTTATATAGCGGCAAGAATGTTTTTACATAGCAGTAATCGTATTTTTAATACACAACGCGAATGATGTTTACTAATTTTGTATTCTTTAATAAGCAATAATCCATACAATAGCGGTAAGTCTCTATTATATAGCGGTAAGTATCTCTTCACATAGCGGTACGTTTGTATTTACATAGCGGTAATTGTATATTTACGAAAAGGTAAGAATTTATTTACGCAACGGTTAGTGTCTATTTACATAGCGCCGATTGGGTTTTTTTAATAAACAATGCAAATGATATTTACTAATTTTGTATTCTTTAATAAGAAATAATCCAAAAAAAAGCGGTAAGTATCTGCGTAGCGGTCATTGTTCTGATAGACCGCGTGCGTAAATTTCCGCGGCATATCTCAATCTGGCTTGATCTACCAATTTGTCGTTGAATAAGTCAAGCGGGCGGTTTAGCCTATCGAGCTCTATGAACTTCATGCAGAAGACCCCACAATCTCCGGTTCCTCCCGTTGGCGATCTATTTTGAGGGCAAGCCACCCGCCTCCACGTCCACTCTCTCCCTTTGAGACGTTTAAAGTGATCATCGAGTGTCAAAATCCAAAGTATAATTTTCTTCGGAGCAAGCATGACATATTCAAGCCTCTTATCATTGGCGTACGTAATGGTGGAATCGTACAGGACAAAATCCGCTTTCAATAAATCCGCCTTGCATGAAATCCAGTGCTGACTGTCAAGGTTTATTCGGAAGTAGAGACGCTCTCTATGCATCCATGCGCGTTCGTAGCCCCTTGGATTAGTACCGTTGATCCATTCATAAGCGGGTACTACGATATTATCACCGTGAATTAAATTATTTGCTTGAGCCTATATATTAATGTTAGTCATGAACAACGTCGGGAGAACGACGATTTTATCCGAATCCGGAATAGTCTCTGGAAGCTCAATCAGTCTTTTTGAGAGGCTGGCAATGATTTCGTCTAGGTGCTGCAATTAATTGTAAATTGATTCAATATTATAATAGAAATAAATGATTAAATTATTAATGTAATCCCTGAAGACTGCTTACGTCATCTCCAAGACATTTGGATTGGGTCAAGAGGGTATGCCACCACTTGTAGTCTTTTTTTTGCAGCACGCATCTCTTACCACCCGTTGCGTATTTTTTTATCTTATTCCAAGCACTCGTGAACTGATCGTAGATATCAGCAGGACATATAGCAAACGGGTCGAAGGCAAGAGCCGCACTACGATTTCCCTGTGTGACCTGGAAGTAAACAATTGTTACTTATGCTTACCGCTATTCATAGTAATTAAATAATACCGCTATTCATAGTAAATAAATAATACCGATACTGTCAACTACGATAACCGCTAGGTAAGATTTATTCAAAAATATTCGTACCGCTCTAGAACCGCCAAGTTTGACGATAGTGTTGGCCGCTTCATTCTCCTTCTTACGCTTCTTCTCCTCCTCAATCTTCCGTACCTCCTCCTCCAGTTTCTCCTTCTCCTCCTTCATCCGCTTCCTCTCCTCCCCAATCTTCTGCGCCTCCTCCTCCAGCTTCTCCTCCTTCCGCTTCCTCTCCTCCTCCTCCTTCTCCTTCTCCTCCTTCATTCGCTTCCTCTCCTCCTCAATCTTCCGCGCCTCCTCCTCCAGCTTCTCCTTCATCCGTTTCCTCTCCTCCTCCTCCTTATCCTTCTCCTCCTTCATCCGCTTCCTCTCCTCCTCCAGCTTCTCCTTCTCCTCCTTCATCCGCTTCTTCTCCTCCCCAATCTTCCGCGCCTGCTCCTCCTCCTTCTCCTTCTCCTTCTCCTCCTTCTTTCGCTTCCTCTCCTCCTCCTCCTTCTCCTCCTCCTCAATCTTCCGCTTCCTCTCCTCCTCAATCTTCCGCGCCTCCTTCTCCTTCTCCTCCTCAATCTTTCGCGCCTCCTTCTCCTTCTCCTCTTCAATATTCCGCGCCTCCTCCTCCTCCTCGAAATTGACTCCTTCCACCTCGTACGACTTCGCCACTTCGTGGGCATATTCAAATGGATCGGAATGATTCGACCTTTCCTCCGCTTGATTCTTCTCTCTCGAAACGTCGGTATCATATATATCTTGGTACTGAGAAACCAATCCTTTGCTTAAGTTCAAATATTGATCGACGATGTCACTCGCAGGCACCAGTGACAAATGAGCAGCACCACCGTCTGTTTCTTGAACCTGACGCAATCCGTCTAATGAGCCCAGTTTGTCAATTGCCTCCTGCTCCCGAATGTTGTCATTCGTACTCAGGCGGGAATTCACATCCAGAGGTTCTATCTCAGCGTCAGACTGCTCTAAATCCGAGGCCATGATACTCGGCCTAAAGGCACCCCCAATCGCAAATATCTATATAAGCACCTTGCCGCTTCTGTTACTGCATCCTCCTCGTGGTCGAGAGGGGAAGGCTGTCGCTGACCAAGCAACATACTGGCGGAGTTGTGCAATAACCGAGTTATCAAATCTACACAGTGCGATAGATTTGTTGATCCGATGCCGAAGGAGGAGTAGTCGCCGTCTCATTTTCCCATCGTTCAACCCCCCGACGCTTGTTCGGGGTTTCGGACGCCGAGACGGGAGCGGTGGAGTGGGTACTCTGTCTTTTTCTTGAGACATGTGGTGGCGATGATCCACTATCGGACGTGCTCTGGCTCTCAACGTACCGTCGGTGCGACGTGGGCGTCCAGACGCCGAAACAGGGCTCGGTCTCTCACCTTCGCGTCGTTGGGACTTGGAAACCAACTTCTTCTCTCTTGGAGGGGGTGAAGGCGATTTACGTTGCCTCCTGGAGTATGTTCTCCGTGCCGTTCTACGAGGAGGAGCATTCTCTTCCTCTCCCGGCCGTTTTTCCCGCGCAGGTGCCGGGGGGGGAGGCGTCTGAATGATCCGCTCACCCCTCTACAAGAAATCCACGAGCATCTCAAAGTTCAAGTTTGAAGACTTTACACGCGGCGGGAGAGATTGAATGGACGACGTCGCTTCTTCCTCTGGTGTGGAAAAGAACATACTCTTTTGTTCCTGTAATATAATATTGGATATCACTACTTAGTTACCGCCAGAGATGACTATAACCGTTATGTTACCGCTATCATATCTGCTATACCGCTACAAACGACTATAACCTCTATGTTACCGCTATGATATAACCGCTATGTTACCGCTACCATATCTGCTATACCGCTACAAGCGACTATAACCTCTATGTTACCGCTATTATATAACCGTTATATTACCGCTATCATATATGCTATACCGCTACAAACGACTATAACCTCTATGTTACCGCTATGATATAACCGCTATGTTACCGTTATCATATCTGCCACGTGTAGAGCAACTGACCTCTGGAGCACTTTTCAAAATAACGGGGGTGATATCTTCGAACTCCTTATGCTTTTTCCCGATTGGCCAAGTTTTCCATCTACACATACGAGGTGCGCCGACGGGCGCTTCTCGAGGGTCAGCTAAGTACGCTGCCACCGCCGGCAAACACTCATACGCCAAAAACTGCATGAAGTTTGAATTTTAATTTGAATTATGTGTAAGAACCATTTATGCGGTGAAAATAAATAGATTCAAACACTTTACATATACCTGTATCGGGTGAACGAACCCCAGAAGGGTCATATCTACACAATTTATTTTTTTCTCGATGACGAGAAAATACTTATCCATCAGTTCCCTCGACAGTTTATGATGAAGCTGCTTCATTGAGTACTCGAAGGACACTGTCCCCCAAGGATAGCCGACGAAGAAAGCAATGTCTTCTACCATTGCAAGAAGATCATCATCCGGCATCTGCGTCGGTCTGTCCTTGAAACAGATCACTCCGAAGACGATCCACAGGCAGGCCAAACGCTTTTTATCATCGTTGCCCAATGGTTTTTTGTGAAGATCATTGAGTCGATCCTGAATATTCTTGACAGTAATGCGCTTCTTCTCCGAAGGCCATAAGCGTTTTTTGAAATCATTGTAGAATGCACGTGACTGATCCTCGGTTTGAGGTAACTTTGGCACCGGGTGGCAAAGCAGCCCGGTGATGATGGCGAATTCCCGAATGCTGTATCGCAGTGGGACGTTGCTTACCAAGAACCACAGCTCACCTACGTCCCTTTGTTTTGTCGTCATTCTCACCATCAAACTCCACAACAATTGGGCAGCGTGCTCGTAGTGTGTCGGGAGATCTAATAGATGCCCAAATTGTGTGTCCCGCAACCACTGAAGCTCATCCTCATTCTGTGATCCTTTAATGATAGTCGTCACTGTTTCAAATTGAGTTTGCCTAGTGGTAAGCTTATTCTTGTAGTGTTCATTCTCCTGCAACTCAGTATGTAGAACTAATGGCTGCTGTAAATCGAATCATGAATAAGATACTAAATCGAATCGAATCAAGAATAAGCCGGTATAACTAGCGGTATTTTTTATGAATAGCGGTATAAATAACTAGCGGTGTGGATACCGCTAGCCAAAACATAGCGGTATGGCTACCGCAAGCCAAACATAGCGGTATGGCTAGCGGTAGTTTACCAAACCATACCGGGAGTCCTCAAATATTACTACATCCATCATCTCAGTATTCCTTTAAACCTTAAACAAGACCAAACCCTAAAATTCAAGTACACTATGTAAACCCTAACATTGATACAAGTTCAAAGTTCAAACAATACCAGAAACATCGAAAAGTTTAAAAATAGACATTTACCTCCATTGAAGATGATTAGTATATGCCGGAGAACAACAAAAGACGATGATCGGTTTCGAAATATGCTTCCTGTTTCCTGGTTGCACGTCTCGAACGAAAGAAGAAGATGGTCGTTTATGCAGCAGTCGGAAGGAAAGACAAGAGAGGCACGAAAGTATGCCGTCGGTTGTTGGAAGGAGGTCGGAGGATGAATCGTCGATGGCGGTGGAAGGATCAAAGAGGGTCGGTTTAGGACAGAAATTGAGGGGAAGACGAAGAATAAATGTTTGAGAGAAAATAAGAATAATATTATAAAATCTTACTGTATCAACTGCCGCAAAGGGTAAATTCGAGATTTCGTAAAATACAGTGTAAACCGAAAGGGCAAAATCGTCATTCCAAGTTCTTTAGATTTAAAAATAATGCGGAAAGGAAATAAGGAATTTAAAAATAAATGTAAAAGAAATAGCAGGTTATAACGAGTGTATGCAGCGAAACGACATCTCAGATAAGGTCTTTCAGCCAAATCTTTCAAAAGATAGGGGAAAAGTTTGCATTGCACTTGAAGTCCTTGGTTTGTTAACTCTATTTAAGTTTCTTACCCCCGATCTCAACCTCTTGATAGTTTTTTTTCAGGGACAATTAATTTTCTCTTTGGATATGAAATACGTAATGTTCAGGTGACAGTTTCACAACTTCTTGATTAACTTCTTATCCACGGGTAATTTTCTCTCTCTAATTTCTCTTTCCTCACATTTCAGATTTTCAGTTTCTTTAGATGTTCATTACATGTTTTTTTTTTTAAAATTCTTTATTCTGATAGTACAAATGCTGTGATCAAGTGATATCATATATATATAGAGATTAATACACTTTGATGATTGATTAGTTTTAGTGTTTTACATTGTTGCTATTTGATTTTTTTTTTATTTCAGTATCGCTATTTGTTTGACTATGTATACTACTACTCTATTAAATAATTTTAATATTACTATTTGATTGATTATTATCTATTGCTATTTGGTCAATTATTTAATGTATTGCTATTTGATATATTACAGAGACAAAGTGTGGAGGATTGCTTTTCGGCGGAAACTGTCAACAACACATTTTCTCTAGGTAGACATCTACGGGTGGTTTTCTATTTTCATCTTCAAGGTTTTTCCTATTGCGGTGGTAATCTGATTTTTGGTTTCCATTAACTATTACAGTTAACTACACTTTCTTTGATGAGAATAACTGCATTTATGGCCTTATTGTCTCTCTCTCCTGTGTCTAAGGGGAGCAGTGCAATTTTCTCTCTCCCGAATCCATCAGAGATTCAGAGGCATATTAGATTTATCAAGAGATAATTGTAAAATGAAGATACTAATTTGTTATTCTACTTGCAGGATATGAAAACGTCCTCGAACTCAAACCAGGCCTCTAGAATTGATCACCTTTCTGTTGGAATCCCGATCTCACGCTATCAGTTTCGTCAAATAAGGTCATTTTTTCCAGTTGTATATGAGGTTTGAGTTTTAGAATGTGTTTCAATTCTTTTGAGTTCATTAAAAAAAACGTATATCTTATCTGAGAGAGTTTATTATTATTATTATTAAAGAAGTAATGATTTCTAATGTATTACACAATCATCTTCGAACCAAATGCATCAATTTGCCAAGACAATGAGATATAAATTTCATTTCTCTAATGCTTAATTATGTTAATTATTCTTTTGCTTGCATAAATTGTGAAGTCGCATAAGCCAATACTTTTAGAGTTTTGTTTGAGTTGTGCCAGAATATCCAATGAATATATCCTTAAATCTCTTGAGACTGCCTTACTTTCAAGCATGACATAGAAATTGATCCACAAAGTTGACATCCGTTATTTTAGCAGCAACTAGGTACCGACTTCATGCTTTGAAATTTGAATTATCTTATGTCAACCCACAAAGTTGACATCCGTTCTTGAACTCAAAATTAGGTTTCCATTGTCAATTTCAATGGACCCATCACTCGATTACGTTAAATTATAGGTTCATATTTTCTCTAGATTTTTTGCTTTTTTTTTTAATTTAAACTTTTGGGAAATTATTTTTTTGCTTAGAGTCCACAAATCCTTTGGGAAATTTGTGTGTTATGAATAATGTTTTTGACAAATTGCTTAAATGTCATTCTGTTCCCTCTTGCATGATCTGAAGCCCAACAAAATTGATGGAACATGCCTCTATGAACTATTAGACAACAGAAAGCCCTTCAACCGTAAGTATAAAGACTATGTAATTAGTGGTCAGAATAGATGTTAACTTGGTCTTGGTAAATTTAAATAAAGTTTACTCTGAGATCTTATAGAGAAGCTCTTGCATTCTATATTGGTTATTCTCATTTAGATATAAGTTATGCGTGTGATTTATATTTTGTTCTGCATTCAGATTACTTTACATATATCTCCCAGTTTTAATTTTATTTTTCATATGTATTTTCATTATTGGGTTTTCCGAATTCGGTTAAATTTGTTTTGGTGGCTTATAAGGTTTGATTAGACTATCTCTATTGGAAGATAATTGCTCTAAAAAAGTTATATTAATGGTTGTGTGATTGCAATCATATATAGGCATAGTATGTGGTGTTTTTTTTTTTTCTATATTTCTTTGCAGTCACTTCTCATTCCCGTCTCTTGTGAAAATCTTTTTTGAATAGGATTTTGCTATTTTTTTATCGGCCAATGTTGTTCTTTAACAGGTGAAGCTTCGTTGCGGAGTGTTGGACTGGAAGCTATGTAACTTACTTGATTTTATTTTTCGAGCTTTTTTTTTCTTCTTCCAGTTGAATGCACGTTAACTCTATGGATCATGATTATGTTCTTTTTTTTCTTCAAGAAGTTACTGAGTGAGCTCGGAAATATCACTGAAGAGCAGAAGAGGAGATTTCAATAGGAGACTTCTTTGATGAGATATTGTTGCATTTTTACAATTTTGATAGTTTGTATTGCATTTTAACATTCCCAGATAGTGTTCTTTATTGTGTATTATCAAAAAAATAAATTTGAAAAATTATTGATTTTGCAATATAAATATGGTTACTAAAAGCAATATTACCAATGTATAATTTATGATCTATATAAATAATTAAGAATAATTAAAAAAGTTAATTTTTTTCTCAAATAAAAAAACCTTTTGCTATAACAAAATATATATAATTTTTAATTCTTCATTACACGTTGAAAATTAATTACATCTATATTTTGATGTGTGTCGTTAATATAATATATTTCAATTCAGTCAATTTTTAGCATATGTATTATGCTAATATTATATTATTTTATAATAATTATAAAAATTTATTCTACATCAATAAAAAAATTAATTTACACAAAAAATATTTACAGCATGATTAATTATTTTAAAATATTAATTTCTTCACTTACCTAACTATTGATATTGAGAAAGTAGAGGCTTTACTTAACAATTTTCCTTGCCAAATTTAGGAATTACTTTTTTTCCTTATATCAAAACAAATTACATTAGCCATTTATTTTTTTAAATGAACTGTGATATGTTTAATTAAAAATATCAGACCCAGCTTAAGAAATTTAAGTAATGTCGGATTTATATTTTGAAGGATGTCTTTTAAATAAAACATATAAATCAAATTAATCAATTTGTTCAATGTTTTTAACGGCACCGCGCTTCGTCCACTAGTTACTCTTAGTAGCCAAATACAAACGTTAGATTAGCCAAATAGCCATCTTTGATGACGTGGCAATTTAACAACAAAATTCATTCGTATAATACCCTTTTAATTAATATGTTTAGTATAATTAATTTTTGTTTCTGAATTAATCAGAGTTGCCACGTTTTATAACGATTTATTTTAAAAAAAATAAGAAAGGATTAATAACCACGAAATTGAAAATCTTCACGTTTGTATCAACGACTAATATGCTATATATATGGAAATATTTTGAATATTTATAACGTGTAAACCAAAAAGAGATTGAATGAATAAATTAACAACTAGTTTGTTATTAATATGGAAATATTTTGAAAGCTAATAACGTGTGATTAAACCACCTTTAATTCACCAAATTTTTATCGAATAAATCCATAACTAATCACCTACTATTTTGGAAAAAAATACTGATATTTTGAATTGATTAATTAGCCAACGATTGCTCTTTTTTTTTTAATGTTTATTATATATTTTCACACCATTTTTTCAGCCTCCATCTTAATCGATTCAAATATGAAATTTCAGCAAAGTTTTTTCTTCAACGTATTCATCAACCTAACCAGCCGTGTCAAACGAAACCTTGTTTATTTCTACAACAATGACTCATCAAGACTAAAATGCCCCTGTTGGTAATTATTTTTTATTGTTTATATATTCAAGATTTGTTTTTTGTTACAGAATTCTCAAAAATTTCGTATATTAACCAACTGAATTCTCAAAAATTGCTTTTTCTGTAATTAACATACAGTATATCACAATATTAACATGAAATAACATTATGGACGTGTTAATACGGGTATTTATATGCGTAGTAACTTGTTTATTAACGTGTATTAATAGTAATTTGTGTATTAACGTATACTAATCTGTGTATTAACCTGTTAATATGTGTAGTAATTGTGTTAGTATGTGTATTACTCTCTGTATCAACGTGTATTAATGTGTACTAATATGTGTATTACTCTATTTAGTAATGTGTATAAACGTGTATTACTGTGTATTAATATGTGTATTATTCTATGTATCAATGTGTATGAATTCGTGTTAATACGTGTTTATAGTCAAAGGAGTCGGAGATGAAGCTCCGACGAGGGGGAAGACTCAAGTTTGGAGGAACTAGCCAATCAAGGTTGCTGATCCGGAGATTAACGAAATCATGGAGAAGGAGAGGTAGAGACAGTTAAAATGAATCGAATCAATATAGTTAATTCGTGTTAATTTATAGGTTAATATGGTTAATGTATATGGTTTCAAATTGTTTTGAATTGTTAAGATGGTTCATTCGATCAAGGATTTCATGCTAGTGTTTGTCATATGACTTTATCTAACATATTTACTCGGCAACATGTATTCTTGCTCCGGTCAAAAAACTCATGTTCATTATGTGCATTAACAAATATTAACGTGAATTAACCACGTATATTAACACAATAAACCACATATATTAACAAATATAAACGACGTATATAAGACAACAAAAATAAAATTTTCGTTTTGGGTACCATGAAATTTCGAAATTAAACCCTAAAAACGTTAAAATTATTGGCTAAAAGTGTGTGTAAATTCATATATTTGTTTCCTATTTTATTGCTAATTAATTTCCTATTTTTAATAAATAAGGTTAATTTAAAATAAAATTGATTAATTAATTAGTTTTCTAATTAAAAAATGCGTCATTAAAAAATTAGTGTGAGTGTGTAACATGACTATTAGTCAATATATTTAAACGAGACATTTAAGGTGTAATTGGGTTGTTACCCAATTTATAGCACCACTAATTGATATGCATGTATTTATTGTTACCTAATATATCTTATTAACAAATAATTCGCTTAATGATCCTAATTATGTATAATAACTGAAAAATAACTATTAATTTATATTATTAATAATTAAGGGTATTGTAGTAATTTTATTTGGATTAATATGGTTAATTGGCCAAAACTTGGCTATTTGGCTAAAGTCACATTCCACTTTGGCTATTTCTCTATAGAGCCCAATTAAAAAAGAGACTGAGGGTGAAGGTTTAAGTAGCTTACTATTTGGGTTCGGGTTTTTGTAACTCTAAATCCAGAACTGGAGAATCCAGTTAGGGTTATCTATATCTGTAGTCCGCATTACCAACACGAAACTCGATCTGGATTACTTCAATTGCATCTAACTGGATCCGGTTTCTTGTTTAGCCGAGTTTTGAAAAAGGGGGTTTCTATTTTTTGAAACCCGAGTTTCTGAATTCTAATTCCCCTCCTACAGGTATCATCCGGGTTGTATGACTTTGTCTGAGAAACGACTAACGACAGCGATGGAGTTTCTAGTGAACGTGATGAACTGGCCGTCGAGGAAGATTGCCAAGATCCCGATCGTGCTGTTTTACAGCTTCCCGAAGAGGATTTTGCTGCGGTGTTCGGTGATCCGAGTTCTTCTAGCCAAGGGTTTGGTGGAGCAAGAAAGTGTCAACCTGGTTTCTATCTTGAACAGGGCCGAGGAGCGTTTCTTGGCCGTTTATCTCACCAGGTATCTCGACGACATGCCTAATCTGTTGAGCGTTTATCGAGGAACACTAAAACCAGAAAAAGCTTGAGAATCAATGTCTAACAAGATAGGATAACCTGCAAATATCGACGACATGCCTAGTTTCTTATTTATCTTTTGATTGATGGATTATCTTCGGTTAGATGACCGTTTTTTACCTTCAATTTTTTGTATGCGGTGGAACTATGCATCCTGATAATACAAGTTTTAATACTCAATCACACGTGTATTTCAAGAATAAAAAGTTCACTTTCGTGCTTTACGATTTCATGATTTGTCTATTATATTGCAAATTTGTCTGATTCGGGTTGTTCGTTTGTTTCGTTCAATAAGTTAGGCGCAAGTGATGGTTAAATCGCTTAGAGAATTATTGTTTTGTCAATTCCGTCGACAAAAGACATCTTTTTAACTGTGTTTTCAGAAGAACGGTCGTTTGTTTGTTTTGTCGTTTGCAATAAAGTTACCGATAGTAGATTTACGTTTGCAAGTAGGATTTTTGAATTATATAAATTTTGTTTTGTCTCATTTGTTGTCGTTTGCAAGTGATGGTTGCAATAAAGCCTATCGGAGCGCACCGAACGTATTCAAACTTAATAGTAGATTTACGTTTCACGCTCTAATAAATCACAAAGCGTACTTTACAACAAATGAGACAAAACAAAATTTATATAATTCAAAAATCCTACTTAGTTCTTCCACTTTTTTTTTGTTTTAATTAAACTGGGTAATTTTCATTGAACCGACGTATGGGATGAATCCCTATGAAAAACATGTACAAGCCACTCGGGGCAATCCCTCAACCACATGTCGGGGATAAAATCCGCAAGGCGGATCTTTGCTATTCTATTGGCTACTTCGTTGCACCCTCTCGGTATCCAACGACACCCAACACGAACCCCCACTTGGTAAAGATAGTCCCGATCTCTACGATAATTGGGCCTTGAATGCTACCCCATTTCCCCCGGTTGACAAGGTGGGAGGCTTTGAGGTAATCGGTTTCTACCCCGGCTACCTTCCAACCTAGATTCTGGACAAATTTGAGGCCATGGAGAATGGCGTGGCATTCCGCCATTACCAGAGAGTCAACGTCCAAGATTGTCCGTGCCGTGAGACCAATGAGTTCACCCCGGTGATCTCTCACAATTCCGCCTAGCGTTGCTCTCCCTTTGTCCCACGCCGCGTCCATGCTAAGAATGAGGTTACCGGTTTCCGGTGCTACCCACACGCTTTGTCGAGCCGATGAGCATCTCGTAAGGACCTCCGAAGAGCGGTTACTTGCCTTGAAATTAGCAAACCAACAAGCCACTTTCTCGACCCACTCCATCGTCTTAAGGGTTTTGTGTTCAAAGAGGCTTGTGTTCCGGTTGGACCATGCCACCCATAAAAGGCCACAAAAGAGTTCGAGGTCTGATGGCGCAAGGGCGTCGAGCGCGCGCAAGCAAAGCTCTCTAAAGGGGATCGGCGACGTCTTCTCCACCCACCTATGCAAAGACGATGAGTCCCAAATTGCTCGGGCGCTTGCGCAATCCCACACCGCGTGGAGGGCATCCTCTGGTAAGGCACTGCAAAACTTGCAAAAAGGGAGGCAAGGCACACATCTCCCTTTAAGAGCGCCAAAGGTCGGGAGAGTGTCAAACCATGCGCGCCACACTAGGTGTTTAACTTTGGGGGGTATGTGAAGCTGTTGGACATGTGTGTCCTTAAACAAGATATTTTATCCATTTGTAAAATATTATGACAAGTCGTTGAATAAAGATGGTGCTTATTATGATAATCTTATTATAGTTTCTGGTAGAGTAAAATAGAATGTTTGATCCTTAGTTCATAAAGGATGCAATTATGTTATTATTATCACAACAGAGTCAATGTGAGGAAGAATTAATAATCATAATAAATGAACTTAAAATGTTCGTGACCTGATTAACTGGGTGGGAGCCCATTAATCGTATAAGGTCATTAATGTGACTAAGTGACAATCCTATTATGAATTTTGTGTATGTCACACTCACTAGAAGTGCATTAAGTATGAAGTGTCTTCATACTAGACTGGACCTGACTTAAACTCCGGAAGTTATCATATAAGATCGTCACTGATAACTTGGAGTTGAGTCACGAGTAGATGATCAAATGGATATTCGATCTAAGTCCTGAGTGATCTTGAGTCCGAGTTGCTGGCTTGATTGTTCTTTGATTTGGCCGTTAAAGAACACAATATATTACCGTTGTTCCCAACACTATTATTTTAGGAACATGATAGTCAGCAGTAAGGGTAGCTTGGTCATAGACATGGGCATCACACAGCTCTCTTCAGAGTCATGATGATTCCCTTGATTGTCAGTGGTGAGAAGTGAGAGCTACCCGTGCACAACTTATGAATCAAAACCATAAGTGGGTTACTCATGATATTACTGACTGAGTCAAGGATGAAAATGCAATGAGGGGCATAACGGTAGAAACCGCCTGCTCATGTGTGGATCATCAAGTGAAAGATCAATAACCCGAATTTGATTGTATCAATGGACACCCTGCTGTAATTAAGGGAATAATATATATTGTATCACTAAAGAATGCAGCCTCGGGTTTATAGTGGAATAACACCGAGGTTTGACGAACACCCTAGCAGTTCATTGGAGCTTAAGTGGTACATGTCCATGGTCCTCAGGATAGCTCCGTAACGGATGATACGTACGTGATGGAAACATTTTGAGATGTTTTTGATCATTTGTCAAGACTTATAAAACTGAAGTCTGTGACAGACATCAGATAGTTTTATCAGTAGCGTGGCAAAAGTACCATATCTTGGTAACTGAAATTAACTGACCAAATAAAGTATAATTTGGATTTTCTGTCAACATGAAAGTTGTTGGAAATTAAATTCTAAGAAACTTTGCTTTTGGAACCGAGTCGTTTCGACGCACGGTTTGTGATTTAGAGAATTTCTAAGTTTGTTATCGTTTCGGTAAACTATGAAATTAAATCACATGTCACAAATTTAAATGATGGTGTGACACCATGACATTTGAATGTGTGATATTGAGATCAGATGATATTAATATAATTTAATTATTTGAATTTATTTATTAATATCTTATTAATAATTAATCAATAATCAATAGATTTATATTAATATAAATAATATATATATTTATATATATTAATAAGGTGTAAATCAAAATATAGCCAAGGAAAGTGGAACTGCTCCACACGTTTTAACTTGGATTGAAGTTTTCATATTTGCGGCAAAAGTACTAAATGTTTTGGTATTTTAGCAAAATCCTTAAATCAGTTTAATCCATTGGATCGGTTAGGATTTAATATCAACCGTTGGATTAAGATAATTGATTTTGACCCTATCCATAATTCGAAATTAATAGCTTGGTGACCAAGCTTAGGTTTTTCGAATTTGGTTAATTAATTGTATCCAATAGATCGGCTAGAGATTTAATCTTTACCGTTGGATTGGAAATTAATTAATTATATATTATATATATATATTTTGAATTAAATGAATGGATAAATTCGAATTA
This sequence comes from Parietaria judaica, assembly GCA_954871525.1. Taxonomy (NCBI): domain Eukaryota; kingdom Viridiplantae; phylum Streptophyta; class Magnoliopsida; order Rosales; family Urticaceae; genus Parietaria; species Parietaria judaica. Next base: position 59,962,099 of record OX940860.1, read on the forward strand.
AGATTTTATTAAATCTTTTGATATTTGATTTTATCCTAAACTAATTTGATCTATTATATCGGTTTAAAGATTTATCTCAACCGTTGGATCTATATAATTAGAATTCGAATTTATATATATATATATATATATATAAATTCGATTCTTTATAAGATAAGAGGATAAGATTGGTTTTTGATTTTATCCAAGTCTTTTCTTATTTAATTAAATCCCTAATTAATTATATCCCTTGGATTTAGATAAGATTAAATCTAGACCATTGGATTGAAATAATTAATTATATTTAATTGATAAATTCGAATTTTAGGGGAGGGAATTTCTCTAATTCGGTTACAGTCTGAGCCTATAAATAGGGAGCTCATTCTACACATTTTACATACCTTTTCCCAGAGGAAAAATTCGAACGCTCCCTTCCGCTTAAAATAATTTTTTAAATGTTACCCGGACGGTCTGACGGCACAACTCGCGATAATTAACGGGGATTATTCCAACAGAAGCCCCCACAAAGTCTTCCACCACCGCGGTTCGAGGCTACACGACTCCGACGGGCCATCCTTCTTAGCCGCCCTCGCAAGATGGTACCCCGAGCGCACCGTATATAAGTCGTCCTCCTCAAAATGTCAAACCCAACGATCATCAAGATTCGCATTGCCGATGGGGATTTTGAGAATAGCTTGCGCATCATAGGGTATCATAAGTGCAATGCCGAAAGGCGCAATGCCCCGGGGGATCTTGGAAACTACCGCAAAGGCGGGAAGACCAGCGACGCCTACTGAAAATGCGCCGGGGGACCACAAGCCTAGCCTTTGCAGCGATCCTAAGCACGAAAAAGTTGATCTGTCGCAAATAAGCCCATCACGGCAACTTAGTGATCCTTGATCACGCCCAACGTGCCGTCGGTAGGGGACGCCTTCTCGACACGCTTGGTCATTTCAAAAAATATATAATAATAAAAAAAGGTGCAATGCCCACGATCGACGGCGCAGTGGCGCGAAGCCTATCATCAAAAGAAAAAAAAAAGGGGGGGGGGGGACATATATACTCATATATATACCGAACACCACCTCTAGCCAAAAAAAAAAAAGAAGTAATAAAAGAGAATGCATATATATTCATAATTCAAAACATGATTACAAAATTAGAGGACACGACTCGACCGGGCGTGGCACTCCGCTGAGTGAGATCCTAACAACAAACCGACTAGCAGGCTCGGGCACTCGGAAGGCCTTGGCTGCTACGCAGTTTTTTGTTAAATAGCTCAATCTGCAGGCCACACGCAAAGCTGACAGACTGGCGCTCTACTTCGAGAAGTCGATGGCATCCATAATATCGTCCTCGAAGGCCTGGACGAAAATCGACGCTTCCGGCTCGGGGCCGAGGTGGACAGAGCAGCGACATTGGAACCATACTCACCCTGCGATGAGGAGGGATCGAGAGGAGCCTCGCCCGTGCCCAGAGCCGCGAGCCGACAGTCGTCGACTCTCGGAGGATCGTACGGAGACAAAGAAGGAGAGTTGGGATCCTCGGTGGCTTTCTGCTCCCACTCCACCACATCGTCAGTATACTCCTCACAGAGAGCATACCACCTCTCGAGCCGCGACCAAAGACCTTCGATCGTCGTATCGTCAGGGAGACCCTTGACCAGGAGAATGTTGGCCTGACAGCCAGCAAGCATACGGTGGGAGTTGATGGACTCGTCGAGCACATTGAACCTCTCCAGCAGCCGATCGAGCTTGGCTGGGCATTCTAGAATAGCCCTCGGCAGGCGTACCACTCTTCGGCGGCTTCCGACTTCGCCGCCTCCAGCTCCGCAGCAACGTTGTTGAGCGCAGACCAAGATTGCTCTACAACCCCGTTGGACGAGCTGGTCCTCCTCGGCGACAGGCGACCCTACAACCCCGTTGATTTGGGTAAGGCGGGCAGATTTATCCCGTAGTCTCGCCTCGAGGGCCTCCTCAACACGGCTAGTTTGGCCCGGCCAACCGACGAAGCTTCGCCTCCGCCTCGAACTTAAAGCTCGCTTCCTCTAGCAAAGCAATCGCCGCAACCAGATTCGCCACCGAGTCCTTGACTTCTTGGCGAGCCCGCCACTCGTTCAAGATTGCCATCTCAAGCTGAAGCTTCGCCTCAGCAAGTCGTTCGGAGAGGAGGAGACCGATCACCCCGAGAAGAAGAAATGACAAAGTTAGCCGCCGTCGACGGAGCCATATCGACAAAAACCGTTGGTGGCAAGGAATCATGCGCCACCAAGGTAGCCTCCGACGGCAGAGCTATATCTGCAGGGACTATCAGCGACAATGGACCTGCGTCGCCGAGATAACCCCCGTGTCGGCAGTTGCAGCATCGGTCGACGAAAGTACCGACGGGAGAGCCGGCTGAAGGAGAGATTAACTTTGCAGCATCGGCCGCGACCTCGGGAACGGCAACAACCGGGCTCCCACCGGAAAGTCGAGTGGCGTGGCCCTACGGAGAAGGTCCCCTTGCATGGGAGACGGAATCCAGCGCTCCCCCCAAAAGAAAGAACACCAAGCCTGCCCCAGCCGCATCAACGTCAGGGGGAGTGTCGACAGCCTCGCCGTCCTGGCCAACGGGAAGCACGGGAGCAGGAGCCTGCGCTCCCTCGGGAAGAGAGCTCACAGCGACATTAACGACCGGCGCCCTGACGGAAGGAGGATGGTCGGAGGCTTTCTCCGAACTCTTGTCGCCCGAAGACAGGCTGGCAATCGACGAAGTCGTCGTTGGAGGAGCCGAGTCTATGAAATCAGCCCTCGCCTTCTTCAAAACGGGGGTGCTGCGCGCCCTCGCCCTGACGCTCGGCCGATGAAATGGTTGCCCGGGACGAGTTAGCCCCAGAAGAAGGGTCAGAATGGGCGAAATCAGCCCTCGCCCTCTTCAAGGCAGGGGCATCGCGCGCGCCCTCACTCCGACGTTCACCCGACGAAACGGTCGCCTAGGACAGCTTGGCCCCGGAAGAAGGCTCGGGAAGAGCGAAGTCAACCATCGCTTTCTTTGAAGCGGGGATATTACGCGTGCCCTCGCCCCGACGCTCGTTCGAAGAAGTAGCCGCCCGGGATGACTTGGCCTCGGAGGAGGGGTCAAGAGGATAAAATCAGCCCTGAGCCTCTTCGCCTTCTTCTTCGCCGGTTCGTCGGAAGGAGCTGGCTCGATCTCGCGGGAAAAGCCTTTTGGGAGCAGCAAGGCGAGAGGAGGACCCTGGACCATGGCTCGCTGCCACACGCCAGTCTTGACGCTTGTTGGCGAGAAGAGCCCGATTCAATTTCGTAAACCGATCCGGTTCGGCAGACTGCTTATACTTTGGGATATTCGACACCCAGGCCGTGGGAAGATCGGCATGGTTGGGACCAAAGGTACGGTAATGCACCCGCACGAAGAAGTACTTATTGAACCAACCTGCCTCCTTCGTCGGCGTGTTCGTTAAGAGGTGCTCTCGATGACGATGCGACGCTAGGAACCTGCCCAAGTTCCAAGAATTCCGGGAGAGGAAGAAGAGGCGCATGAGGTCCTTCAGCGTGATCTCTTGCCGTTCCTCGCGAGCAATGACCATAGTGCAAAGAAGGTAGCGAAGGACATTAGGCCCCACCTGAGTGATTGGAAGCTTGAAAGCATACAAAAAAGCCAACATCAAGTTGGGCATGGGGAGGCAAAGACCAACATAGGAGAAGAATGCCTCATACATACAAACCCAACCCTCCGGGGGATTGTCGGCCAACTCACCCTTGGCCGGAAGACGAGCGGAGATATTCTCCCTCAAAAAATGTCTCTTAACCAGTTTCTCCAACTCGGCCTCAGTCATGATGGAAAGCGGGGAGCGGGTCTGGAACATGGAGGAGCAAGAAGAAGCCATGAAGCCTGGAAGGAAGAAAAAAAGTTACAGAGATGAAGAGTAAGGGAAGAGAGCTTGGAGAGAAGGAGATCTTCGAAAAGGGAAGTTGCAGAGAAGAAAGAGAGACATGAGGAAAAAGAAAAGAGGGAGAAATTTAAGTGAGTCGATCCAACGAACCAGGGGCGTCGAGGGGGAAACAAGGCAACGACCGAGATAAAACGACATTACAGATCCCCAGGCACACTCAAGTGTGACAAGACGCATCAGAGTGGAGTGCAGAAGACGTTTCACCTGCCCGAGGTCTGGAGCTCTACGAAACGACGCGTGGTGGGCCTAGATGCTAGAGGTGTCGGGAAGGTGAAACTCCCCTCGCCAAACGTGCCCTCGCCAAAGGTGCCCTCGCCAAAGATGCCCTCGCCATGTGCCCTTGACGAAGATTCCCTCGACGAAAGTGCCATCGACCAAGGCGCCCTTGTAGTGTGCCCTTGACAAAGGTGCCCTCGACCAAGGCGCCCTCGCCAATATGCCCTCGCCAAAATGCCCTCGACAAAGATGCCCTCAACAAAGAAGCACTAGGATGGACCCGGTAACGCCAATCATTTTACCAAGTGTTAAACACTTGATAAAATGGGGGGCTAACTGTTAATGTCGGACCCAATTAATAAGGAAATAGGCGACGCATGTTGTCAATTAGTGAGGCGACTACACATAAGAGATTCGAAGAAGGCTCGAGCCTGATAAGTGTCAAACGATGGCAAGAAGATTCGAGGGCGACAGCCGGCCATAGGGTCGACGAGAGAAATACCCAGGCCTCGCGGAAAGGGAGGAATATCAAGAATTGGCTGGAGGCATCGACGACAGAGCATGCGGCGCCGACTAACGACCAACGTGACACGCATTTAATGAAGCCCATACTTGCCCCACCTACCAGGCATGGTCGACAGCCTCTGATTGCGCAAAGTGTGGGTCAGCCATGCCTCCGCAAATCATTCCTAGGGAAGGGAATGATGGGACGCGATAAATGGCGGGAAGAATGCATGATGGAGTTAGCATGAGGGCTATAAAAGGCAAGATATGCCTCACTTTATAAGGGATCCAAAAAAGGAAGGAGAGAGAAAACTCCATGTATTCACAACAAGATCAATATACAAGTATTTTGCATTATTCTCTTTGAGTATTCTTGGCTAATAAACGGGAGAAACCGAGCCATTGGTTTAACCTTGTGATTGTTGAGTGTGCAAAACGCCCTCAACAGCTGGGCAATGAGATTGATGGCAAGAATCCGGGAATTAGTTATTTCCTTTCCGAAATCGGTCATGCGCGTTGTTGTAAAGGCTGTGACGATTACGTCATGCATCATCTACTAAGTTAATTAACTTCTTATTATGTGACTATTTAGCTATTGGACGACAGGACGAGGTTAATATACTAGATTATAAGATTATTACGAAGCGGAGATTATAATAATGGGCCAGTTTGGTACAACTTAATTTAAATAAAAATTGTTTTTAGTTTCAGTTTTAAGAAAAAATAGTTTTTTTTTATATATAAAATTGACAGGCGTTTGGTAAACTGTTTATAAACCAGTTGTTGCTGGTAACAAAAACTGTTTACGCGTTTGGTAACATTTTATAGATTTATGTAAAATGACTCAAATAGACATGTTATTAAATATTAAATAATAATAATTAATATGCTTATAAATATCCGATTCTATTGTATAACGTAAAATTTTCTAGCGTTCTTCAATTATATATCAAACCAGACCATTGATTTAATAATCACCCACGCATAAGATTTCTATTACATTTAAAAATATCCAGAGATTTATGTTTTTATAACTTTATGACTATTTTAATCGATTATTAATATATAATCACTGCTTGTGTTGTTCTAAACAAAGCGAGGACATGTTTGTATTATAATAATTATAATATTTAAATATTTATAAATTATATTTACAAGCCAAATAAGTAGAGACAATAAAAATTTATTTTATTTTTAATATAAAGTTTTTTAATTGTTAAAAAAAAAAAAAAAAAAAACTCCTAATTTAACATTTCTACTAAACTTGCAGCGATCTTGTCTCTTAATATGTCCATACTATTCGAAGAAGTGTGACAATCTTCTTCTTGATCTTTATTTGTGGCGTTTTCATCTCCTTCGCCATCGCCCTCTGTCTCATCGATTATTTCAAAATCCATCTCATGTCTTGCATGCATTCGAATATAGTTATGTAGTGCCATAGTTGCGATAACTATTGTCTATTTTACTTGATTTTTGAATGGATAACTCGGCATAACATTCAAGATTCTCCATCTTTTTTTCCACACTCCAAAGCTTCACTCAATGACGCTTCTCAGAGAAGATTGCGCGCGATTGAAGATTTCTTCTTTTGTAGTAGGTTGATTTTTTCTCTTACGAAAAAGCTCTATTGGTATGTTTGACCTATATAAGGACCAAGATATCTAGGCGAACTAAGATAGCCATCGTCTACCAGATAATACTTTCCTGTGATACAAACCTTTATTTTACTACTACACCACTCTTCACTTGCATCAACGGTATTGCGTACGACGTTCCATCCAATGCTTGTTTTTTTTTCTTTTTCCGATCAATTGCTTCCATAGTTTCCATTCACCTTTCAGTATCTCAAGCTTTTTCTTCAACTAAGGTTTATCGTATACTCTTTGTTTATTATCGGAGATATTTTTCACCTTTTTCTCTTATCTTATTTTGGTAAAGCTTGCTCCTAGTCGATTTCCAGCCGCAATCTCCGCAATACACACGTCGCATAAGATATTCACCGCTTCATTATCCCATATTGCTTTCATTCGGGATGGTGTATCTTGATTTTTAGACATCTACAAATAAATATTTAATTATTTACTTTTTTCTACAACAACACAAACTATTTAGAAGCTAATTAAATTATGAAGTAAACAGTATACTTTCACTTCTTTATATTATATGCTAAATACAATATATATTGAATGCAATTTGAAGGGAGGGGCTTATTTGCTTATGAAGTAAACAGTATACTTTCACTTCTTTATATTATATGCTAAATATAATATAATATATAATGCAATTTGAAGGGAGGGGCTTATTTGCTTATGTCGTTTTTCTTTACTTGTCGTTTTATATACTGTGATAAGCATATGTCGTTTTATGCATTAGTCATAACTCATTTGAGATTTTTTTTTTGTTTTCTTTATTCGGTCCTCACACTTCTTCCTTTCAAGCCAGAGGTTCTCTTCCTTTCTCTCTCGGCGTGAGTCGTTCAGTTCTAAACGACGTGTCGTTTTTCCCCTTGGATCCTTCCGTTTCGCATTTCTGTGTCTTTCTTCTCAATCTCATTTCATCCATCGGTTATCAATTCCAAGATCGAGTTCGAAGATCGTCGTTGTTAAGGTCGGATTCGGTCAAATCCATCCTCAACACAACTCGTGTCGTTTTATCCCTAAAACGACGTGAGAGGAGGGCGAGGAAGTTCGTTGACCGATGGTCAACCAAGGAACATCCTCGAGGAGGGTTAACCCGCGACGAAGTCTGACTAGGGCAAAGGTGAACCGCGACGAAGTGTCCCATCACGCCTCGACGAGGGGGGGCATCGACGACGAGGCGTGCAGAGCCGAATGACCATTGACGAGATGTGCATTTAATGATGTCCACCTACCCACTCGACGAGAGGCATCGACGACGAGGCGTGCAGAGCCGAATGACCATTGACGAGATGTGCATTTAATGATGCCCACCTACCCACTCTGGCCAACTGCTCTAGAATGACGTAAGGCATGGGTTAACCATGCCTTCCTCGAATGACTCCCGGAAAAGCTAGTGATGGGAGGTGGCAAAAGGCGGGAAAAGTGTGAGAAGGCAAATGTAAACTCTATAAAAGGCCAGTTAAGCTTCGTTTGTAAGGGTTCGGGAAAAAGGGGAAGAAACAAAAGAGAAAAGAAAGGAAAGTCCTGTAAGAGAAAGATTTAAGAAATAGAGAGAGTTCTTGGTACTCGATCCTTCAACTGTCCAGCTATTCAACGAAAGAGAACCGAGCTCTTGTCGGAAACATAATAAATCAAAGATATTCACTGATCATTGTTGTTAACTTGTTCTTTGTGATTATTTTTGTGACTGGAAGAGGGAGGTGAAAATCGCCCTCTATAATCGTCATCTTCCCTTCAAAGATTGATTGATTGAGGTACGTTCATCACTCTAATGATCTTTGTTTCGGATCTTGATTCCATCACTGAGACACTGCACATATCTTGTTCGCGATGATTCCAATTTGCTTCTCGCTGATGATCCCAATTTGCAGCAAAATTGTGTCAAGGATGGGCTGTAATTTTTTATGTGAATTGTGAGTGTTTGTGGAAATGGTTGACCTGAAATCAATTATAATTTATGATATATGTTGGATTTTGGCTATGTTAGCTTGGTTTTTCTTCATAGGATCCTTTGAATGTCTGTGATAAACATAGACAAATGTCTCAGATTTTGGCTATCGTGTTTTAAATGTTTCTTCAACATTTTATATAAAGTTATAAACAACACGAAGCGTTTTATTTATTGATCGTGTTTATTTTAACTTATTTAATTAATCATAATTTTATCAAAGTATAAAACAGTTTATATCGTAAATTTATATGATTTAACGAATATAGTTATATAATATATATATATATAATAATAATAATTAGCAACCTAAATCAAATTTGGCATGATTTTTTAATTTTTTTTTTAAGACGAGCCTCATCGTATTATTGTGTTTGTGTTGTCATTATTCAATTGTGATGAATAATGTTCGACACGATCGAGCTCAAATTTGTATTCTGTAGTAAACGTATGTGTATGTTGTCCGACACATTGATTAAAATATTTAAACATATAACTGTAACGGAGACATTGGACGGAGAGAATTCAAAATGAGTTTGGTACTTATACCGCAAATATCCAAATAAAAAAAAAAGAGCGAAAGTGGTAACAACGGTTATTAGTTACAGTTGACAAAAACAACGAAGAAAAAGTCTCAAAGCAACCATGGAGGTGATTAACAGCTACAGATTAGGGTTTTAGGAGTTTCCTTTCCGAAAATGGATCTAAATGCTTGAAGCTTGAAGCTAACGGAGTGGAGATCTATGATCGCGAAGAACGAAATGGAGGTAATTTTTCGTTCGATTCAAAATATTATTTTGCGAATCTGAGGAAAATTTGTTTGGATCTTCCTCTTTTCTTCTCGGTTTCAGGATTTCAATTTGGGGAGTTTGCAGATGCGTGCTCTGTTCGAATTATATCTTATATCTTGTTCGATCATATAACTTGTTAGATTATATGAGTATCTGCAGAATTGCATATTTCTTCATTAATGTTTAGGCTGTAATTGAGAAATTCAAATGAAATTAAGAAAGGCTTAATTCAGTTTTTGCTCTAAATGAGAAATTCCGATCAAGTGTAGAACTCTTGCATCTTTTTTCTCGTTCTGAAAGTGCATAAATCTCGTTTTTAGGTATCTTCGGGCCTGGATCTTCCGTTAGCGAATGCGGGACACAAACCAGAGAAAGAAGTTCTGATTTTCCATTGCGATTTCTACGATGTCGAGCTCGTTCATAATATCGCTCAAGCGTTCATCCCCGGGATAGCCACGGCTTGCGTCGACAGCACGTCTGGCGACATTTTTAAATCTCCGGCTTCTGTGGCTGCTGCACTGAGACAAGAAATGGCGGAGTACGTTACGCTGAGAAGCGAAAGCTTCGTTGCCGAGACCGTTGTAGAAGAAAATGCCCCTGAAAATGCAGTGTTTGATCACCCTTATGACGTGATCTCCGATTTGATTGAGCAGTTTGCGGAATCGAAGGCTAACTTGTTCAGCCGTGTCTCGGGCTACATGCTTAGCGAGAAGAGAGAGGACAAGATCGACGATTTCGCTCAAGAGCTCGAGATGAATGGGTTCTGGTTGAGTGATAAGAGGGAAGCTTTAGCCCAAATTTTAATCAAGAACGTCGATTACACGAATAAGTATCACTGCAATATGGGATTCGAGTCCGAAGAAGAACTCACCGAGCATCGTTTGAAGTGCGGGTTTCGGACCGTGAGCTGCGATAGCGAAGGGTGCAACGTTTTTTTCTCCGAGAAAAATGCGGAGAGGCACGTTTCGAACTGCCCGTTTAAGATGATAATGTGCGAGCAAATGTGTAATTGCAAAATCATGAGGCGGGATATGGATCGCCATTGCGTCACGGTTTGTTCGATGAGGCTTGTTTCGTGCCCGTTTTATTCAGCCGGTTGCGTTTCTTCTGTACCTCACTGCAAGCTCGAGCAGCATCTTTCGAACGGTCTTCCTCTTCACTTGCTCGCCGTGCTTCGGAGCTTTCATAAGGAATCTTCTCAAGAGGATCTTGAACAACGAGTAGAAAGACTACAAAATGTAAGCATCTACATTTTAAATTAACCTTTTTAGGGTTACTAGCTGCAAAATACCTTATCTTTTTTTTTTTTTTCAATTGCAGCATCGTGTTTTAATTCTTCTTTTAGCAGTTAAAGTACCAAAACCTTAAAAACAATAGCAAAGTAGACCTCCGTCCAGCATCCGTCAGTAAGTGCCGCACATGTCTGTCCACTGACGGAAGTTGGACGGTGGTCTACTTCGTGTCTAAACACCAGAATCCGGTGTTTATACTATATTTACGGGGTTAACATTAATCATGTTATTGAATAAATTTAATGTACCTTACTTTCTTGATCCTGAACTAAGAACTGCTGGTGTTAAACTGCAGGCATCAAAACCGGGTCAATTCGAAAAAGCACAAAATATTCGATCACTAACCTCTGCAGTGAAGGACCTTGAAGCAAAGTTAGGGTCGACGGAAATTCTAAATCCGACAGAAAATGATAAGGTAGAGCGAAAAAACCAAATTTAAGGTAACAATCGACAAATTCAGATTTGTAAAGAGAAACTACTCAACATCATATAGAGTTTTTGTTTTTGTTTTTGGGATAATATTCCTTTCAGATTTTGAATTATTTTATTTATTTATATATTTATGATAACTGGGATTATGTAACTTCCTGTTTCTTTGACTATTTGAGTCTAAACTTCCAGAGGAAATATAAATTGTTTGATTTGGTAGAAAAAAATATAAATTGTTTTGATTACAAAATGAGAATTTTTATATTGATCAGATCATGAATGTCTTCTTTTATTATTATTATTGTTATGCGTATTTTCCGGAGCCTAGAAAAATTAATGCCCAAGACATATTAGGCCCACTAAATCGACTTTGACCAGCTCAGGAAAAGTTAAAACCAAACCGGCCCGAAAAAGTCAACAAAAAGTCAAAGGGCCCGACCCGGAAAAGTCAACAAAAAGTCAACGGGGCATACCCAGAAAGTCAACCCAAAAAGTCAACAGACTGACCCGAATAGTCAACCAAAAAAGTCAACGGGCCTGACCTTAAAGGTCAACCGAAAAGTCAACCGGAACTCACTCGGGAAATGTCGACTCGGCTCGGCTTAAAAACATGCCTTCGGGGCGCGCCGCGCGCCCCAAAGGCATGAAATCGAACATTTTGCACTCTATAAATACGAGGGCACCCCGTCATAATCGGCAGGCACTCCCGAAGCCAAAAAATCTCTGTTTCCCGTTTATTCATAAATTCCGACTCAAATACTCGACTAATGTTGAGCGTCGGAGCGGGCGACAGAGGACCCCCCCTTTGTTCCCCTTCGGAGTTCACGTTTTTCTACTCTTTTTACAGGAACGGAGGCAGGTTATACAGGGAAGATTTCCGGCCTATCAAGATCGAAGATCAAGCTTCAAAGCCCATTTCGACCGTCAAGCGGGCGTTGGGCCCGGCCCTAAATCAAGACCTGGGCCGCATTCAAGTTAATCAAATTTTAGGCATTAACATTTGGCGCTAGAAGGAGGGGGCCCGACAAGTTCATAGCCTCGGAGTCCCGCCAGCAAAAATTTCGTACACGCCACTCGAAGAACAGGTTTCGAAGAGGTGAACAGGTCACAAAATGATGAACAGGTTTTGAAGAGACGGATAGGTCACTAAAGACGAACAGATTTCGAAGAGACGAACAGGTTATGAAAAGATGTACAGGTCACGATAATGACAAACAGGTTACGAGAATGGCTAAAGAGACGCCTAGAGTTCAACACCGTCAACGGTAAATATTTGAACGGGGAGGCTAATACGCTCTCTATCATCTTACTATCTCAAGACCCGCCACATCGTCAATAAATCCAAAACCTGGGTCGACTGTCAACAAACCTCAAGATTCGTCTCGATCGTCATTAATTCTCAAGACCCGCTCTCAACAAAATCAAGGCTCATACCGATTAATGATATAATTCGAGTAATAACATTAACGTCAGTCATGTATAAAGCGAAAAAGGACGCAAAAATTGAAATTCTAATATATTTTAGACAACTCGATCACAACAGATTGTTCTCCCTATTTAGTATATTTTACAAACTTTGCTCGATATAAGCATATAATATATACATATAAATAAAAGAGAGAATCGTCAATGAACAGCTCGGATCAACGGAGTTCCACCAAAGCTTCGTCGCCACCGCCCGGAAAGCCTCGTTTTTTCGCTGCCGAAGCTCCAGCCAGGCCAAGGTGGCTCCCATCGCGCGCGCGGTGCCTAAGCGTGGAAGTTATCGTTTCCTCATATCTGCCACGACGCCAAAATAGGGGTCCGCGACCTCCCGATCTCCTCCACGAGTTCCGATGAGCAACCCAGCACTTTTGCAATCACCGATGGCTCCACGGCGTCCCACCGTCTTGCGCGTACCTAACATCGGCAAAGGCACTCACGCTACCTAGATCTGGAACCGAAAGACCATCAGACGCCGCCGAAACCGTCGGGGTATCCAGAGCTCAGCCGGAAAGAGCCACGCGTGCGCCGCCGTTGTCAGCCACCTCTGCTCCGCCACCTACGAATCTGTGTAAATTTTTAGGCAACCAAGACCTGCAATCATGCATCACTCTAACCTCCGAGGTCGCCGGCGAATCGCCGACCGGAGCTGCACGCTTCACCTCGCCGACGAGTTCCCCAGAATCGCTCCTCACAGCCATCTCGTGCGCATAACTCCACCCAACTCGAATCTGCCCCTCGTCGCCTGTGGGGAAGACTCCATCGTCCAGAAAGCCCACCACAGTCGCCTGCGGTAGCCGAGAAGGTTGACGGCGCGCCTCCCTCCAGTGCGCTCCCCTGCGCGAGTCCAGATCTGAATCTGGGTCTCCTCCACGCGCTGCCGCTGCCAACGAGGACGCCAAAACTCCTCCGGCCTTATCCCCGCGCAAGCCTCCAACAAACGCTTCCAACTTCGAGCTCGGCGCTGCCACCGGAAGCTTCGTTTCCGCCATAGGCGCAAGTCGACGGTCCCTAACGACCGGAGAAAGCGACACCGAAATGAGAAGGGAAGAGGCAAGGGTTTTTTGGGAGAAAACGACGAGGAAGAAGGGGGAGTCTCTTTGCAACGCCTCCCTGCTCGACCAAGAGAGAAAACGGAGAAGAAGAGAGGGGTCGGAGGAGGATGCCGAATGAAAAGGAAAAGAAAAAAGAAAATATATATGTGTATAATAAGGAAAACTTGAAAAAATGTCACAAAAAAACACCATAATTCAAGTTTTGAACTCATATTGAAAAAATACATGTTTCTAAACTTTGCCCAATTTTAGACAATTTTACCCCTGATTAATTAACCCCCACTTCAATTAACTCACACAATTATTTTGGTACTTTACCCACTTTTCACCCTTTTTTCGAGTACTTTACCACTTTTCACCCTTTTTTCGAGTCTTGTTTTTGTTCGAGTCTTGTTTTTGGTTTCTCTCTCGCCCAAACCCAGAGCCTCCCGACAGATGACCACGTTCATCTCCCTGACCCCAAACGCACACGATTCTGACCACGAATCGTGATCCCCCGTTTTCCACTCTTCTCCCCAAATCAAAACCCAGATTTATACCTCCTCCCCAAATCGCGAAACTCCCAACCCTAATCGTGCTCTGAATCTCCGCCCAACCAACGACCACAGCAACCCACAACGACCTCTCCGACGACGACCACAGCCTCTCCGACGACGAACACAACGACCTCCGCCCAAACCACGACCACAGCACCCACGACGATAGCGAGTTCCAAAGTCAGTAAGGTTCGTTTCTAAAGTTAGCGAGGTTTCATTTACTTTTCAATGTATGATTGGGTTGATTTACAATGTTAGGGCTTTCAAAGTATGATTTAGGGTTTGATTTGCATTTAGAATTAGTATGTGTGTTGCATTTAGGGTTTCGTGGGTTGATGTTGTGTTTAGGAATCAGTATTTAGTGTTTTGGAATTCTTGATGTTGTGAATTGGTTGTAGTGGAACTTGTGCATTCCATCTGTTTGATAAAATGTCTAAATTAGGGTCTGTTTTACAGAGGAAAAAACATGTTTCTTGCATTTTTAGGGAAGTTTTAGGGGATGATTTTATCGATTATTTATCATGTTTTATTTGCGTTATGATTCGCAGATGGATTACGTAGTTGGTGAAACCGAGCGACATTCACATCGAGTGTGGTACCGCGGCAGCACTCGTTTAGACAACATCATCAAGTCTTTCCGAGAAAATAATCTGTTGGAAAGGGTGCTTGCTACTCCGTTCGGCCAGTTCTTTGTAGAGCCCCGTCGTAAATTTTCGAGTGCACTGGTCCATCAAGTTCTTTGTCGCAGAATTCCATCTCCAAGGTCCGATGAACTTCTGTTCAAAATCAATAAAATTATATGTAAATTCGGCCCTCGTGAGCTTGTTGCCGTCACCGGCTTAAAACTCAACGACAAAATGACGAAAAAACGACCGAATTCGCAAAAACTTTTATTGGCTTCTTGTTTCCCCGACGTAAAAAATAAGATAACGTATGGCGATTTGGAGAAGACGTTGACGGAGTGCACTGACCCCGAAGATGTATACAAGCTCGGGCTTTGTTGTTTTGTTGAGGGGGTGCTTTTGGGGACGCCACCGGATAAGTTTGTCCATCACGAGCATTTGGAAGATGTAGACGACGTGGATTACTTTTTATCCAAACCATGGGGCGAGTTGGTTTGGAATGTATCCGCCAAGTCCTTTTGTCGGGAAATTAATAAAGGCCGAGCAAAATCCAAAGGCGATGGAAAGTACTTATACCCCAAGTACGAGTTGACCGGATACGCCCCGATGCTTCAAGCTTGGGCGTGCAAAGTGGTCCCGCAGCTAGAAACCCTTGCTTCTACCATGAAACAAATATCTTCCACTATAGTGGGTAATGTGCTCGACGATGACAATGTAAGTTTTCGTACTTTTTTTTAGTTATTTCGAGGACAGTTTGTAGTAATAAATATTATTTTATTTAGCTATAGTAAGTGTGTTTTTTTTTTAATGTATGAAGGTGGAGGTGCTCCCTTACATTGTAGCAGGGCGTGAAGAGGAGAACATGTCACCTTCAAAGGGCGTTTCCACACCAAGTTCTCCGTCGAAGCAGCCATTAGCCCGGTCTAGAGATGGACATGAAACAGAGGTACCGCTGCCCCCTCGTCACTCAATTGAGTCCTCAAGCATAATCAAGATGCTTGATGACATTAAGAAAAAACAAGAGGCCGAAGCTGCAAAATTTGACGAATTTTTACGGAAACAAGAAGTGCAAGAGGCAAATATCCTTGACTTGGTACGTTATATTTATATTCGTACATTTATTATATATAATTTTACCAATAGCTATATTTTGTTGAATCTGTAATAATGAAATGTTGAATTGTATTTTTTTTTGGCAGACCAAGAAAACAAGCACAATTTTTAAGATTGTTCGTGACTTTGTTGAGTATAATCCCCATCTCAAACAAATGCCGATCCCCAAGAAACACCCACCTACCGACCCGACACCACCTCCCAAGCAACCTGACCCAGCCACCGAGCCCAGCTCGAAAAGATCAAAACCGAGTCCTACAGAAAGCATATCCCACAAGAACCTTGACCCGATCCCGAAGAAATCAAACCCGAGTCCCAAGAAACCCGACCCATCTCTGGAAACAAGCCCACGGAAACATTACCCGACAAGAAGCACGACCCCCAAGAAATCCGACCCATCTCCCGAGAAGACCAAAGAACCCCGAAGCCTCAAGAAAGCCGTCGCAATAAAGAGCCTTGCCCGGAGCCCGAAGAAACCAAACCCGAGTCCCAAGAAACCCGAGTCCCAAGAAACCCGGAGCCCGAAGAAACCAAACCCGAGTCCCAAGAAACCCGACCCATCTCCGGAGCCAAGCCCACGGAAGCAGTATCCGACAAGAAGCACGACCCCCAAGAAAGCAGTCGCAATAAAGAGCCCGCAACGTGTTAGAGCCCGGAAAGGTGTTATCTTGACGCAATCTCAGCCATCTCCGCAATCTCAGCCATCTCAGGGATCTCCGAGTGAAAACATAATGTTCGATGCATTGATTCATGAAATAGAGCACGAAGATACGAACCAGCCCTCTCAAGAAATAATTGTCTCTCCCCTTGTTCCGATACCAGTGCAGATAGTAGATCCAATTGAGGTTGCGGATGACTCGCCGTTGATGGAGACGCCACTGGCGAAGAGGAAACGGAAGGCCCCAAATATGGATGACTTTACCAACCCGGACACTGAGACGCTGAAAAGGAGATCGGAACCGTACGTGTTCAAAGTTGTCGTACCGCCTACCAAGAGCCATCTCACCGCATTGAAAAGGTGGATTAAACAAGGGACACCCGAAAAGTGGAAGTGCATACAAGGAGAGGAGAATGGAAGTTGGTTTACGGAACTACTAACTCCACGTACATGGATAAATACTACGGTATTTTCTAAACTTTGCACTATTTGTTCTTTGGGTTAATGTAGGAAAATATGGGACAATTATTGTGTTAACCAGGGACAATATTTGCGTAAAATATGGGACAGTTAGTGTGTTAACCAGGGACAAAAAATTTTGGGCAGTTTATATCTAATTATTGGTTATACTTTGTCTTTTTGCAGCACATTGATGCAGTGATGTGTTTGTTTCGACGTCGTCGTCGAAGCGTGTATTTCAAAGGATATAAATAGCATATCACGAACATGTGTCCGTACTGGACGAGCTCGCTCATGGAGAAAATGCAACGATGGAAAGAGGACCCAAGTTGCGATCCTAAACTAGCCCAGATGAAATGGGCTGTAACCGGAGATCATGAAACTGCCCATGCGAGTTGGAAAAATCTGGAAAACATATGTTTCGTCGTGAATGTCCGGGAATCGCATTGGGTTTGTGTAGTTGCTGATTTGAAATATTGGAGGCTGGAAGTCTACGATAGTGATCCGGGGTGTTGCAGTGACAGCTGTCTCGAATCGTTGCTAGAACACTTAGGCAGCAGTATACTTGGGATGCTTAAGATATGCGGATACACTACTATGCACTTGAATGCTGCTGCTAAACCATTCAAGGTTGTGCGTATGAAAAGTCACGTTGTTCCGATAGCGAAAAGAAAGTAAGTAATTATGTTTGAAAGAAGGAAGATATATTTACTTCTAATTGAAACTCGCTAATAGTTTTTTTTTTTCAGCGGCAATTGTGGCATATTCGCATTGAAGCATGTGGAAAACATCATGCATGGCGAGCCAATGATTGAAGTCCACAGCGACAATATCAAAGATTATAGAGCGGCATATGCTGTTGATGTGTGGTTAGGCAACGAAAGAGTGGTGAATAACATTTGTCCTTGACTTAATCTATTGTAAGCTAAAGAATTCAGTATAACACTTGTCCCGGTTTTGTGTAAACCAAGGAAATGTTTTTAAGTTTAGTCTTCACCAGGACATGTTTTTGTCTTCACCAGGGACAGGTTTTTATGTTTACCAGGGACAGTTATTGTGCTGTCGAGGGACATTTTTTTTATAAAACACGGGACAATTGTTGAAAAATATGGGACAGTTATAATGTAAGTCCTTGGCATTAATCATCGTAAGTAGGGACAATATTTGGGAAAAATATGGGACAGGATTTGTGTAAACCAGGACAACTTTTTGTCTTCACCAGGGACAGGTTTTTATGTTTACCAGGGACAGTTATTGTGCTGTCGAGGGACAATTTTTGTATAAAACACGGGACAATTGTTGAAAAATATGGGACAGTTATAATGTAAGTCCTTGGCATTAATCATCGTAAGTAAGGACAATATTTGGGAAAAATATGGGACAGGTTTTGTGTAAACCAGGACAAGTTTTTGTCTTCACCAGGGACAGGTTTTTATGTTTACCAGAGACAGTTATTGTGCTGTCGAGGGACAATTTTTGTATAAAACACGGGACAATTGTTGAAAAATATGGGACAGTTATAATGTAAGTCCTTGGCATTAATCATCGTAAGTAGGGACAATATTTGGGAAAAATATGGGACAGGTTTTGTGTAAACCAGGACAAGTTTTTGTCTTCACCAGGGACAGGTTTTTATGTTTACCAGGGACAGTTATTGTGCTGTCGAGGGACAATTTTTTTATAAAACACGGGACAATTGTTGAAAAATATGGGACAGTTATAATGTAAGTCCTTGGCATTA
The DNA here is from genome assembly GCA_954871525.1 of Parietaria judaica. NCBI lineage: Eukaryota > Viridiplantae > Streptophyta > Magnoliopsida > Rosales > Urticaceae > Parietaria > Parietaria judaica. The sequence goes on from OX940860.1 coordinate 59,980,517, forward strand.
ATCATTGTAAGTAGGGACAATATTTGGGAAAAATATGGGACAGGTTTTGTGTAAACCAGAACAAGTTTTTGTCTTCACCAGGGACAAGTTTTTATGTTTACCAGGGACAGTTATTGTGCTGTCGAGGGACAATTTTTTTATAAAACACGGGACAATTGTTGAAAAATATGGGACAATTTTTTTATTTCTGAGGGACAATATTCAGGCAGATTCATTCTTACTTAAAAATTCGGGCAAAATATATTCCACAAAATATATTCCATAGAATATATATTCAGGCATATACATGTAATAATTCCACAAAATCCTACGAATAATTCAACATAATATATTCAACAAAATATTTTCCACAAAATATATTCCCTCTTTCGTTCCTACGAATAATTCCACACAATTACCCCCTTGATTTACATGTTACTCGGTTATGACCTAGCACTCCACAGTTCGAGCACTTTCTACGCTCCACAATGATTTCACCTTGCGACGGTCGACGCTTTGTCGGACGCTTTCCCCCCTTTTGTTTCTTTGGACGACCTGCCCGTTTTCTCTCTAGGGGAACTCCAACATGAATGTTCTTCAAATGTTCTGGGAGCACCCAATTACACTCATCACCAACTGGATATATCACACCTTCGTATCAACTCCTTCAATTTAAAAACAAGATAGTTAAATAAAACAACAAACAATAGATCAAAAAAGGAAAAACTTAAACATATACATGTACGTCTCGAGCAAATAAAACGGCGAACATTATGTGTAGTTGCCTAAATTGCGTTTGAGGGCAGCAGCCACAACGTGAATGCAAGGAATACCAATTTCTTGGAACTCGCCACATTCACACTCTTTTGTCCTTAGATCTACAACGAAACTTCCCGACGGTGTAATGACTTTGAATTCAAGCGTATCGAGATTATGAATAGTTAACAGTCGCGCTGCATCAAGGGTGTCTTTCAACTCTTTCTCGAGTTTGGGTACAAGAGTTGAAGTGTTATTTTGACCTACGGTTCGCTTCTCATAAAACCAATGTTGGAGAGTAAACTGAAGGTATTCAAACATATTTGTTATCGGAAATGTCCTGGCAATCTTAAGAACAGAGTTAAAACTTTCCGCATAATTACTCGTCATGGCGTCGTACCTGTTACCGCCGAAATGAATACGTGTCCAATACGGAAAGCCAATTTCTTCCATATATACTGCTACATCTGGGTAATGGTTCCTCAACAAGTTCCAGTAGTATTGAAAGTCGCTCATCCGAAAAGCGTACGCAGCATTAAACACCAATTTGGTCGGATCTTCACTTTTAAACGTATGGATGATGTTCCTTTTGAGGTGGGCCCAACAAAAACCGTGATGAGCATGAGGGAAAATGGTCTTCACCGCAAAAATTATACTGTCGTGCCTATCGAAAATAATGGCTAGATCTTCAACGGGCCCGATGGCTTCCTTTAACTTCGTCAGAAAATAAACCCAAGAGTCGTTGTCTTCACTATCTACAACTCCATACGCGATAGGAAACAACCTTGTTTCACCATCAAGTGCCACCGCCGTTAACAATTGACCACCATACTTGCTCTTGATGAAGGTGCCATCCACGCATATCATTGGCCGACACGTTTTAAATCCTTGTAAATAAACTCCAACGGCAGCAAAGGCATATTTGAAACGACCCACTTCCATCACAAAATCAGTTATCGATCCCAAATTCTTTTCCTCCATCACATGCAAGTAGCGTGGTAACTTCGAGTACGAATCCTCGGGTGTGCCCATTGCGTATGCCATGGCTTTTTCTTTGCATCTCCATGCCTTCTCATATGTTAGCTCAACACCGTAATGCCTTTTCAAATCTTCTTGCAAAGCCTTTGGCATGAACGGTGAGCTCGTAGTAGAAAACTTATCCTTATAAATCTGCCCAACAACTCGGGGAGCTGCTTGCTTATGCTCTAGCTGACAACGATCAAGGGAGCAATATGTTCGTGGACAAACCGAGTTATCTTATACAATGGTGCGGTTTTAATAAGTACCCGTGCATTCAATTTCCACGTGCATGTATTGTCCTTGCACCTCACATGCCATAATTCCGGGTTAGATTTGGATACTCTAAACTGAAAGTTATTTTTAATCGCGTGAATTGACAGTTTAATCTGCAACTCCTTCAAATTTTTAAATATATTTCCCTCTGAAAACTCAAACAATATACCTTTACACGACGACTCGGGATATGACTGTAAATCCTCCGCATAAAACCGTGGGTCAACCCATAAACGGTCATCCACATCTTGCGTCGGGGTCGGGAAATACTCGGGCACATCACTTCGGGCATCAGAAGAAGATGGGAACTCGGGTATGGTACTTTGGGGATTTGAAGAGGATGGGAAGTCGGGCATGGTACTTTGGGGATTTGAAGAGGATGGGAACTCGGGCACGGGACTTCAATGTCTTCGAGATGGTTCAAAATCAGGGACTAGCTGGACATCAACGTCCACGATGGCATCATTGTCGTCTGCTAAATGAACTTCGTGAAAAACCTTTTCTTCACACCGCTCCGAAGATGGCATTACAATTAACTTTTTCAATACCGGAGTTACGTAGAGTATGTTCTTTCCACGGCGAACAATATCAAGTATCTGACGATCAACATCCAACTCAACAGGTCGACATCCGTGCTGCAACAGCTTTACCTCGATTCTGAGATCATACACCCGCTCATCCACCCCAAGTCTTTCATACAACTGATCCATCAACTGTGTGTGACTAATGTCCATCGGCGCTAAGAAAAAACTATTCTTCGCATTGGTGTAGTTCCACTTCTCATTTTCAAGAACCCACTCGCCATCATATTCGAAATATACATCCAAATCTGTTTTCACGGGAAAGTACAAAATCAATTAAGAAAAAGCAAGGACAATCACAAAAAAAATTGACATAAATAAGAATCAAATCATACCCATTGGTTTTGACATGGTGCCGATGGGTCTATGACAATGTTGATAAGAAACTCTAAACGAAAATTTGAAACAAAAGAGAAGAATGTTAATCGTACAACCTCCCACAAAACTGCCCAGAAAACTGTCCCTAAATAACCCAAAACTGTCCCGAAATCCAAATTACTGTCCCCAAAAAATGAAGAAACTGTCCCAATACAACCTTCAAGTGATCTGCCCAGAAAATTGTCCTTAAAATACCAAAAACTGTCCCCAAAATCCAAATTACTGTCCCCAAAAAATGAAGAAACTGTCCCAATACAACCTTCAAGTGATCTGCCCAGAAAACTGTCCCTAAAATACCAAAAACTGTCCCAAAAATGCAAATTACTGTCCCCAAGGATCATAAGAAATTGTCCCAAGAATGTGACTCATACCACCTTCAAGTGAACTGCCCAGAAAACTGTCCCTAAATTACCAAAAACTGTCCCCAAAATGCAAATTACTGTCCCCAAGGATCATAAGAAACTGTCCCAAGAACGTGACTCATACAACCTTCAAGAGAACTACCCAGAAAACTGTCCCTAAATTACCAAAAAGTGTCCCTGGAATGCAAAATACTGTCCCTTAGATCTGAAGAAACTGTCCCGATTCCTCAACATCGAACCCCAACCTCCCAAGCCCACGCCAAAAAACTGTAACAAAGTTCCTAACAAAGCCTTCCAGAGAAAAAAACCTAAACTTCATGCAACTTAATGAAGAAAAATACCAAAACTAACAAGGATTCCATATCCTAACTTAGTGAAGAAAAATAAACCCTAGAATAAAAGCAAACCAACAAGAAATCAAACCAAGCTAAATCAATCGAAAGAATCATAGAGAAAACGAACGAACCTCATGCAAAATCAAACGAAAATGAGCGAGAGGAGAAGGGAGACTCACGGAGAGGACGTGCGTACGGCGGACTCGCAATGGAGGCACGTGGTTCGGTGGTCGGAAGATGTTTGAGTTCGAGTTGCTGCTCGAGTTTTGTGTGGGTTCGAGTTCTGTGTGGGTCGAGTTTGAGTTCTTTGTTGCTTGGTCGAGTGGTGTGTGCGATGGGAAGGGAAGACACGGGAAGGAAGGAAGAGAGGAGAGAGAAGGAGAGGGCAATTAATTATTTGGGTTAATTAATGTGGGTGTTAATTAATTAGGGGTAAAATCATCAAAAATTAGGCAAAGTTTAGAAACATGTATTTTTTCAATATGAGTTCAAAACTTGAATTATGGTGTTTTTTTGTGACATTTTTCCAAGTTTCCCTATAATAAAAATCTGATTGTAAACCATCAGATTATAAAAAATAATAATACACGTAAGTGTGAATATGTATATTCAAATAAAGAAATAAGACTTCCAACGAAATCATATATATTATATATATAATATATGTATATATTGTATATAGACAAACAGAAGCGTAAATAGGCAAACTTAAGACAACAGAAAATAAAATATTATATACATTATTATAAATATGTATATATAATTATAAAGGGCTCACTTTCACGGAAACAACGGTCCGAGTCTGAATATCGAAAAACAAGAACCGAAATACAAGTACTCAAAGAAGGAGTTGAATGTCGATTCGGGAAAGACAGGAACCGAAGTTCAGAATCCGAAGAAAACGTTTAACACCCGCTTCGTAAAATACGATAACTGAAGTATAAGTTCTTGAAAAAGACGGTCATAGTCCGAAGCCTGAAGACGACGCCGAAGGCTCATCAGGGAATAACGACAGTCAAAGTCCAAAACCCGAAGACGATGCCGAAGACGATGCCGAAGGCTCATCAGGGAGAGACGACATCCAAAGTCCAAAGCCCGAAGGCAACGCTAAAGTCTCATCAGGCGAGACGACGACCAAACTCCAACGCCCGAAGACAACGCTAAAGTCTCATTAGGGCGAGACGACGACCAAACTCCAAAGCCTGAAGACGACGCCAAAGGCTCATCAGGGAGACACGACGGTTATAGTCCAAAACCCGAAGACGACGTCGAAGGCTCATCAGGGAGAGACGACAGTCAAAGTCCGAAACCTGAAAACGACGCCGAAGGCTCATCAGGGATAGGCAACTATCAAAGTCGGAGATCCGAAGACGAAGCCGAAGGCTCATCAGGGAGAGACGACAGTCAGGGTCCGAAACACGACAACGACGTTGGAGGCTCATCAGGGAGAGACGACAGTCAGGGTCCGAAACACGACAACGACGTCGGAGGCTCATCAGAGAGAGACGAATGTCAAAGTCAAAACCCAAAGACGACGCCGAATGCTCATCCGGGATATACAACGACCAAAGTCCGAAGTCCGAAACTCGAAGACGACACCAAAGGCTCATCAGGGTGGGACCACGACCAAAGTTCAAAGTCCAAATTCCAAAGAAGACGACATTGGTCTTTCTAACGAACGCGAGCTTCGCATTGGTCACCTCAGTGACTGCGAAATTAGCATCGGTCGTCTCAACAATCTCAAGCTTCGTATCAGAATCAAGATTTTCATTGGTCGCTTCAACGACCATAAAGTTCATCTCGGTCGTCTCAACGACCTGGAGATTCACATCGGTCGCTTCGCTAGCAACAAAGCTCATTTCAGTCGTTTCAACAACCTTGAGATCCTCATAACCCGTATAGATTGCTTAAAACCAATTGCAATTTTATCCTCTTTAAAGATATCAGTTGGCTTCCCAAGGAACATGCCATCCGGCCCCGCCAAGCATAAATGCGAATCAATAGAGGGAGCCAAGCTTAAAAAAGGCCACAAAATGGCACTTACTATAAATCTCGTTAACAACGATCGGGGTTAGAATCACATAAACAACGATGAAGACCGATCTTTGAAAACGACTGTAAAAAACCGATAATAACAATAAATAACCGATCCAAGAAAGACAAACGTGACGCACATATTCTTAGAAAAAGAATGCCCGAGTTATAAAAAGACCGAGAAAGGCCGGATCTTAATCCCGTCGACTCTGGCATAAAGACCGAGAAAGGCCGGATCTCAATCCCGCTGACTCAGGCAACAAAAAGTCCGAGAAAGGCCGGGTCTTAACCCCGTCGACTCAGGTAACAAAAATTCCGAGAAAGGCTGGGTCTTAATCCCGTCGACTCAGGCAGAAAGTCCGAGAAAGGCCGGATCTTAATCCCGCCGACTTAGGCAACAAAAACCGAGAAAGGCCGGATCTCAATCCTGCCGACTCAGGTAAAATACAAAAGTTTGAGAAAGAACGGATCTTAATCCCGCCGACTCAGGAAAAAAGTCCGAGAAAGGTCGGATCTTAATCCCGCTAACTCAGGCACAAAGACCGAGAAAGGTAGGATCTTAATCCTACCGAATTAGGCAACATAGACCGAGAACGGCCGGATCGTAATCCCGCCGACTCAGGCAAAATAAGACCGAGAAAGGCCGGATCTTAATCCCGTCGACTCAGGCATAAAGACCGAGAAAGGCCGGATCTCAATCCCACCAACTTAGGTAACAAAAAGTCCGAGAAAGGCCGGGTCTTAACCCCGTTGACTCAGGCAACAAAATGACCGATAAAGGCCGGATCTCAATCCCGTCAACTAAGGGAAAAAAGACTGAGAAAGGCCGGATATCAACCCCGCCGACTCAGGCAATAAAGACCGAGAAATAAGACGCTACGGGGCAGAAACTCGGCAAAATACTAAAAAGACGCTACAGCGCAAAAGACCGAGAAATAAGAGGCTTAAGCGTAGAAACTCGGCAATATACCAAAAAGACGCTATGGCACAAAAGACCGAGAAGTAAGACGCTAAAGCGCAGAAACTCGGCAAAATACTAAAAAAAAAAAGACACTATGGCGCAAAATACCGAGAAGTAACACGCTAAGGCGCAGAAACTCGACAATATACTAAAAAGACGCTACGGCGCAAAATATCGGGAACTAAGACGCTAAGGCGCGAAGCTCGGCAAAACAATAAAAAATAAGATGCTGAGAAGCGAAAACGAGGAAGTAAGACGCTAAGGCGCAAAACCTTCAAAAATATCAAAAGCCGAATATTAATTCTGGCAACTTGTCCAAGATGACATAACGCATAAAGTTTCTCGCAAGATGAATCTCGCAAGAAACTGGGGGGTTAATGTTATGCGTATTTTTCGGAGCCTAAAAAATTAAGGCCCAAGACATATTAGGCCCACTAAATCGACTTTGACCCGCTCAGGAAAAGTCAAAGCCAAACCGGCCCGAAAAAGTCAACAAAAAGTCAAAGGGCCCGAACCGGAAAAGTAAAAAAAAAAGTCAACGGGGCATACCTAGAAAGTCAACCCAAAAAGTCAACAGACTGACCCGAATGGTCAACCAAAAAAGTCAACGGGCCCGACCCTAAAGGTCAACAAAAAGTTAACCCGAACTCACTCGGGAAATGTCGACTTGGCCCGGCCTAAAAACATGCCTTCGGGGCGCGCCGCGCGCCCCGAAGGCATGAAATCGAACATTTCGCACTATAAATACAAGGGCACCCCCGTCATAATCGGCAGGCACTCCCGAAGCCAAAAAACCTCTGTTTCCCGTTTATTCATAAATTCCGACTCAAATACTCGACTAATGTTGAGCGTCGGAGCGGGCGACAGAGGATCCCCCCTCTGTTCCCCTTCGGAGTTCACGTTTTTCTACTATTTTTACATGAACGGAGGCAGGTTATACAGGGAAGATTTCCGGCCTATCAAGATCGAAGATCAAGCTTCAAAGCCCATTCCGACCGTCAAGCTTGCGTTGGGCCCGGCCCAAAAGCAAGACCTGGGCCGCATTCAAGTTAATCAAATTTTAGGCATTAACAATTATCAATAAATTGCATCTTTTGGTGATAGTGATACCCAATTTCTTAAATGAAAAAAGGGTAATTAAAGTAGATAAAAAGTTGAAAGGCGGAATGTTACTCTTATGCAAGGTTCGACCGATTATCCGTCTTGCCGCTAGTTATCGGCATGACGGCTATGCCAGTACTTTTCCATGATTTTTGTCGAAAATCGGCAAACATCTTGAAAAATAACAAAAATATGGTACTTTTCAAGAAATTTTGCACTTTTTGATGATTTTATTCGAGTATTTACATATGTGAGAGTGAGACTATATTTTATTACCTATGTTTGAGTATGAAATGATTTTATTTTTGGCATTTTAATGTTTTATCAACATTATAAACTTAGTAAATATATTCTTAAAAATATTTTAGGGATTTTTCATCGATAATCCTCGATAAGTGTCGATAATCCTCGATAAGTGTTGGTAACGATAATCTATAGTGTTTATTAGTTTTCCGTCGATTAATCGACAAGCAAACGATAAATCCGTCGAAAACGGCAAGCGATTTATCGGCAAATTCGGCATGTTGAAACTTGCTCTTATGTAAAAAGATAAGTTCTAAAAAAAGTTGTAAAGTGTTTAATCAAGTTATGTTCGGTTGATGATCACTAATCCTATCAATTATTTAGAGTTTAGTTATTCAGGAGCTACGAAGATGAAGGTCCCAAGAAAAATAACAAGTCTGTGTACAGTTAAAAAGTTAAAAATTAAAATTATGTCGTTTTTATATTTGTAAAGAACAATGAGTTACTTGTTGAAAGTAAAAGGAACAAGAAACAAAATGCACAACATGCTTTTTTAACATATGAAAATTTCAGAACGAGTCAATCCAAAGCTAAACATACTTAAACCTTTTACGGTTTCTACTTTCTCGCGTATAATATTTTCTCGGACCCCGGATGCTCCTGTTTAAATTGACAATACGGGTTGAGGAATCCGTGGTGAACCGGCACATACGAGCATGCCCAAATATTTCCCGAGAATATCCATTATCCCCTCCTTAACGAGCATATTGGGAAAGCAAAATTCCGCCACCGCTTTTGCCGGAACATCAACCACGTCGTTGCCATTAGCGATAAATCAGTCGACCGAAACACCAAAGCATGCAGCCTCGTCACCTTGAAGGCGCATCCACTCTAGACGGGGGATTCAGGTGCCTTGAAGTGGCTGCAAAGGTTTATGATTTCGCGAGCCGAGAAGTTAAAAATGTCAATTTGTTTCAAACAAAACAATGCTAACCTTATAATTAGCAGAAAATAACAGAAGGTAAATCACACTCACTTGTAGGCTTTGCAATTCTCAAATCCAGGCTCTTTGAAATCCTTGATGCTTAGATCAATCTTTTATCCCAGATCAATGACACAATCATTCTTATGAAGATTTGAGACGCTAAATCCACAGGTTCATGTAAATTCTAACAAAGAATACAAATGTAATTGTTGAGGTACGATTTCGTCTACGACAATTTAAATTGTTACGACAAAATCTATCTCTGACGTTCAACAAATTGGGCTATAATTGCCAAAAAGCCCAATCGATGAAGCCCATTCATTTGTTTTGATCAAATTTTAATACACTTAAATAACTTTTATGATGAAACGTTAGTGTTGATGCAGAAAAATGCCTCAAACACTTAGCGGCCTCATGTTGGGCCGGGCCCAACATCGTCTTGTTGACTTTTATGACTCTTGGGCTTGGGCTCCTGGACTTTCGAGCCAAACGGACCCTCCACTGACTCAGGACTAGAAATCCGAGGCAAACACCACTACCTGTGCCAAGGGGCTAGGGCTTGGTCTGGCCCTGGTTACAGGTTCGAGACGCCAAAAACGGACCCGGCCACTGCGTAAGGGGGATCACAGTGTTGACTTTCCATTGAAACCTGGTGGACCAGACACTCGACCGGCGTCACAGGTACAGATCCGGGTCCTACGGTCTATTCGCTGAGTCAGTATATCTGCCGGAGATACTAGACTGAGGAATAGAACGAGCACCTCACGGATCTACAACCTTGGCATGGAGGGTCTTAGATCGTGCCAGAATTTTCTCCAGGGTTTCCGCTCTAGTAGGATTTCTCACTCTCTGAACCTGGACAAAACAACACCCGAGATCAGGGAGAACCGAGGGGGATACCCCCTGATTCACCTCCGACGCTCTACATTAGAGTGATGTTTGAGAGGGAGGCGAGTTTAGAGGGAGTAGAGAGAGTTTTGAGCGAGTTTCCAAGGGTCGGAATGAGTTACTATTTAACTAAAATCGAGTTTCTATTTATAGGAGGGTCCGGGGGTTAAAACGTGAATAGCTATTACTCAAGGAGGCCCCCTGGGTAATATTATATGTTTTTCTGGGTCCCCCGGACGTGACCGATCCAACGCCGCAATCGGCTCGGTGATTGGACCTCAGACGCACCCTCACGCGTGGGAACAGTGCTGCTGACGCAGAGCCCACGCGCGTGGTGAGGTGGGCGCGCGTCAGCCTCCACGCGCGTGTTTTGATATTTTTAGGAACATCTGTACACTTTGTTTGCAAAAACGGGCCTCCGAAGGGCATTTAGGTGTTGAAAATGATTTAATTAATAAAGAAATGATTAATTAAATAATATTTCTTTATTAATATACTTTATAAAAATACCCCCAACCAAGGTTTTAAATACTGCTTGCCGATTTCGTTTTGCATTTTTCGTTTTACGGAGATATCGCTTGCCGATGGGTATGCCGATGGAAAAATTGTAAAAAAAAGAAATACCGCATGGCGCATATACCGCACTTTTCGCATGGGCATACCGCATGCCGATGGGGTTTTCGACGGATATTCTGTAAAAAATATTTGAGTATTTAAGCAAAATATTTATATAAGTTCAAAACTACATATTTAATAAATACAAGATATTTGTAACTTAAATATGTAGGTGACATGTATAATATTAAGTCACTTTATTAGTTGAAGAAGTGAATAATATTAAGTCAAATTATTATGTAAAGTTAATATGTATGTTAATTAAGTGTGTAATATTAAGTGAATATGCATGTTAATTGTATATGTATGTTAACAAATTTAATATTAGTTGAAGTGTATAATATTAAATGAATATGTATATTAAACGTATATGTATGTTAGGTGAAGTTAATATGTATGCTAAGTGTATAATATTATTTGAAGTGTATAATATTATTTGAAGTGTATAATATTAAGTTAAATTATTAGGTGAAGTGTATGTGTATGTTAAGTGTGAATGTGTGATATTAGTTGAATGAATAACAAAAAGTCCCACATTGATAGATGACAAGAGTTTAGTGATGTTTATATACCAAATATTAGGGATAAGGGCTTGGGCCCTTTGAGTCATAGGATTTTGTGGATGGGGAGGACTCACACAAATGTTACACCACGCGCACGCCGCCGCCGTCCTTCCGACCGGCCGTGCCGTGGCGGGGCGGGGTGGGGTGGGCTTGTGTGAGTATAATTATTTTTGCCGAAAGTTTAATTGGTATTTTTGCCAAAATCTACCAAAAATTTGATTTTTACCGAAATTCCAACCAAATTTCGTAATTTTTACACTAAAAATCGAAAAAAGATTTTCCACACCCATGCCCATACGAATTTCGCAAAATTTGGTGAAAAGAAAGAGAAACGACAGGGTTTTCGAACCGCAAACCCTCAAAAAATAAAATTCAAGCGAATTTCGCACCGAATTTCCCAAAATTTACTACCTTGCCCCCAACAGTTAGCATAAAAGTTATATATCCATCGAGGCTGGACCCCACAAGTGAAATTGATAATTGAATAAAAAGATCATTCGTGAAATTTGAATAAAAAATAAGTGAGAAAGCTATACTAGCAAACAACACTTTCGGTGTAATTTCGAGGCTGGACCCCACAAGTGAAATTGATAATTGCTGCCAGCAAAGACACCCAATATTTACCAACCAGCTTTAATAATTAAGTCAACTTTCAGTCTTTCATTCACATTTCTTAAGCAAAACACTGTTGTTTCAGTCTTCATCTCCTCATCTTCATCTTCGTTTTCACTTCCATTGCAATCTTCCTCGCTCTTTCTGCATCTACTTCCCTTGATTTTCTTGCTTTTTTTATATAAAAAAAAAAACCACGAGAAAAAACTTCTAAAAAAAAGCTCATATTTTCACAGAAAAAAAAAAAAAAAACTTTGTTGGTTCAGTTTACTTCATCTTAATTAAGTTTTGTTCATGTTCATTGGGTTTTCTTCATCTTCGTTCAGTAAGTCTTCATCGCTCTTTCTTCATTGATTCTTCTTCCTTCTTGTTTAGATTTGTTTGTCAATATTTATATATATATAAAAAAAAAAGACTCGTGTCCATATTTTCATTTTCTTTAGCTTGCTTTTTCTTTGTAAAACAAAATCCAAAAAAAAAAAAAAAAAACTTTGTTGGTTCAGTTCATCTTCGTTAAGTACGTCTTTTTCATTCATCTTCGTTAAGTCGTCTTGGTTCAGTTCAGATCTGTTTGTCAGATTCTTAAAAAAAAAAAAAAAAGACTCGTTCGTGTCCTTATTTTCATATTTCTTTCTCATTTGGATTAAAAAAAAAAAAAAAGACTCGTTCGTGTCCATCCAGTTTCTTAAGTTTGATTTTTCTTTGTAAAACAAAACAGAGAAACTTTGTTGGTTCGGTTCACTTCATCCTCGTACCTTGTTTACTTCATTTTTCAAAAAAAAAAAAAAAACTGTCAAGGTTTGTAAACATCCATTCAACCATCTTCATCGAAGTTCCATAATACAGTCTCGCTCTTTCTTGTTTACTTGATTCTCAAGCCTAACTCCCAAACGAAAAACACGAAATCGACATCGGTGAGCTACTTTGTTGATTAATCTTCCATAATTCACTGCTCTCTTTCTAACAGTAACACTTGCACTTCATTGCAGTTTCTCTGGACTTGGTTGCTTGCGTTGCACTTCATTGCAGTTTCTAACACTTATCAGTCGCTGATATCCAAAGAGTTAGTTTCTCTGCATTTTCATTTCTCTCTTTTTTGTTTGTTCATCATGTGTTGCTAATTCCTTTTCTAAAAAGTATTGCTCTTTCTGGACGGACCTCGTTGCTCGGCTTAATAATCCTCTCATATCCTCTACCCTTCGTTGCTTAATCTCTTTCGTATCAACTTCATTTTGGTCAGCTACTTTCTTTCGAAATTCACGGCCGTCTCTTCTCGTTCATTTGGTTGCTGTAACGTTATTGTTTCTTCATTGATTCTTGTCAGATTGAAAGCAGCAACGCAAACAGAGAGACTCCCTATCTATCAATCAGGTACTTTCTTCCTTAATTTTTATTATGATTTATTTGTCAATTTGAACACTCTCCTTATTTTTCTGCTTCCTCCTTGAATCTTAGTTTCCGATCAAGTTGCGGCTTTTAGATCTGTAACTAAAGAAAGTACGGAGGAAGCGACAGGAACAGAAAGAATCTGCTGGTTTATTACAAGATAAGATTTATAGACTCGCAATCGATCAGGTACTTCATCTTTTCTTTATGCTTGTACTATGGTTCTAGTCCTTCACTTATAAGGATCTTACAAATATATTTACAGGGAAACAATTAATTTGCAAGTAGATACTATGGACAGTCTTATTGGTCCGGTTATCGACAAAGTCATTGATTGCACGTGTGGTGTGGTTACTCACCGTCTTGCTGAGTACTCTACAAGCCTCGCTGATCTCAACCAAAAGCTTAAGGATTTGGAGCGGGAAAGGGGCACATTGCAAGGTCGGGTTGATCAGGCAAAACAAGACGGTTATGTAATCAAAGACCAGGTTCAGAAGTTCTTAAGCGAAGCAACTCGTATCTCTGAGCAAGCTACAACCTTTCTGCAAACAGATTGCCAGACGGCCGATGTCAAGTGTTTCGTTTGGTCTTTTCCAAATTTAAGGTCAAGGAGACGGCTGAGCAAGAGAGCGGAAGAAATTATTGGAGAGCTCTCATCACACGCTGCCAAGGCTCTGACAGGCGATGGATTTCATACAATCACGTCTCGTCCTGCTCTGCAGAGTTGTATTGCTGATAGGGACGGGTTTGAGGCTTTTGGAACGAGAGAGCGGATTCTGAAGGAAGTTATGGCTGCTCTGAGCTCCGATGGATTCACAAAGATCGGACTGCACGGCATGGGCGGCGTCGGCAAAACCATGCTCGCTAAAGAAGTTGCTCGACAAGCTGCAGAGAAGAATATGTTCAACGAGGTTGTTTTTGTTACTCTATCTCAGACTCCGGATCTCATAGCAATTCAACAAAGTGTTGCTGAGAAGATTAGTTTAGACTTCGGGGGGATACAATCAAAGGCAGAGAGAGCCGATCGGCTTAAACGTCGACTGAAGGAAGAAAAGAGGATCCTCGTCATTCTAGATGATATATGGAATGTACTTGATCTGCAAGAGGTGGGATTGAACTTCGAGCATGATCAAAAAGGGTGTAAGATCTTGATGACCTCTAGAAATCGTAATGTAACCCGTTCTATGGGTGCCGAGAAGAACATACCGGTTCATGTTTTGGACTCTAACGAAGCAACAACACTGTTCTCCACGATTGTAGGCGAAGTTACAGTTGAACATTCGGATTTAAAAAGTGTGGCGATTGATGTGGTCAAAGAGTGCAATGGCTTGCCACTCGCCCTTAAGACAGTCGCAAATGCTCTCAAAGATAAAGAGCTAGACGAATGGAAGAATGCTCTGTACCAATTACGAAACCCTGCCACGAGTAACATCGGCGAAGTGCTCCAAGACGTCTACCCTAGTATAAAACTGAGTTTTGAATGTTTGAGGAGTGAAGAAGCTAAGAAGTTGTTGTTGCTATGCAGTCTCTATGAAGAGGATTCGGAAATTGAATTGGATGATTTGGCCATGCTTTGCGTTGGTTGGGGCTTGTTTCAAGATGTCTTTAGCGTTGGAGATGCGAGGAGAAGAGTTCGGTCGTTGCTAGGTATACTTAAAGATCGTTGCTTGCTGTTAGATGGTCAAAATGATGAACGCGTCAAAATGCATGATGTTATACGCGACGTCGCGATACACATTGCATCTGGAGATAAGTTGGATATGCATAGCTTCGTCATAGATGATAGGTTTGAAGATCGCTTGAGCAAGAACAAGAGTATCAAAGATGCAAAAGCAATCTCACTACACAACTGGCATCCTGGTTATGACAAACTTCCTGAAACAAGCTTAAATTGTCCCCAGTTGGAGTTATTTCTTATGAGTTCTCGTTTTCTAATTATCCAAATCAAAGATTTTTTGCAGGAATGTAGAAATCTCAAAGCTTTATTTCTGCGCAGCGCGAGTCTTGTGTCAGTGCCTTCACCGATCCACTCTCTTCAAAACCTCGTTACTTTACGCCTTTCAAATTGTCAGCTCGATGATGTCGATTTTATTGGAGATCTCAAAAGTTTAATTATTCTCGATCTTTCTAGTTCTACTATTCGGTTGTTGCCCTCAAAAATTGGGCAGCTAAATCGTTTACAAGTATTAAACCTAAAAAATTGTAATAATCTTCAATTGATCGAAGAGAATGTCATTTCGAGATTAACAGAGCTAGAAGAGTTGCATATCCCACATAGTTTTGGGAATTGGGGGGTTGGAGAAGTTGGAAGCGAAAAAAGAAATGCAAATGTGGATGAATGGATGAACTTGCAAAAACTCACAAGTTTATCCTTGAGAATATCAGATGCTGAAACTTTGCCGAAAGAATTCGTATTTAGTCAAAAGTTGGAGAGATATCGTCTACACATTGACTGTGATAAGATGTTCAGGCAATATTCGAGGGGATTGATGTTCAGGCAATATTCGAGGGGATTGATGGTACAGGACTGTGAATTAAGAGTATATGGAAGTTTGATTAAACGTTGTGAGTATTTAATCTTAAGAGGCCTGAATAACAGGGTCATTCATGATACGGAAGACCAAGATTTTCATGAATTGATACATGTCGAAGTGCTGGAATGTGGGAGATTGAAGAATCTCTTCCCTCTGTCTATCATCAAAAGACTTCATCGCATTGAAGTGGTTGAATGTGAGGATATGGAAGAGATTGTGAGTGTGGATGATGATGATGCATCAAAACTTCCTATTCAATTTCAACTCCAATTGTTGCGTCTGAAGAATCTGCCAAAGTTTGTTGGATTATTTGGTCGGCCTCTCTCCACCGAAGAAGCTTTATTCACCAAAAGGGTAATGATACTATCTTAAATATTGCTGTTTATTCTATAAGATTCTTTTTTTTTATGGAAATTGTATGAAATGCCCATCTTCTTTTTATTTGCGTATTTTTATTTTTCCTGATTGGTTCGATTTTCTTCAAGTAATTTTTAAACGAGTAGTATTTAGAAATAAGTTCCGTTATTTAATTATATAATTTAGGGTATTTAGTTTTTCTTCTAATTATGTCATTTCAATTATTTAATTACGTCATTTATATTATTTTAACTTGGTTAATTATGTTATAGAAGATTATTTTATTCGGGCACTCATTAAGTTGTAATCAAGTTCTATTTAAGAGAGTTATTAGCCGATAATCAATCGCAAAGTTTATTCTATAATTTGGACTCCGTTAAGATTAGACAATAAAGTGTTAAGGTTCTTGAGCCTTTTTTATTTAGTATCATATCAGTGAAATTGTTCACCTTGTCCGTTTTCTGATTATTTTTTGCTTTTTCAAATGAAAAATAATAGTCATTTCAGAACTATGTTTAATGTAATCTCTTCACGTTTTGAGAAATGAATACTTATTTCTGTTTTTAAACTTTTAGAACTCCATTTCAAGAAGAGTTCGTCCATATTTTACAAATTAAATATAGTTTGTCGATATTTGAGTTATTAAAAAATTGATGTCAACTGTGAAGAAAAGTAAATGAATTCTTTTAATTAACTGTAAAAAACTTTAAATGGTTCTTTTACTACTCATTACAGTAAAAGACAATTAGAGAAAGGTGCCAGATCTTCCTTACTAAAGTATATAAATTTTCAGTCACTTATATAATCATGGGCTCAAGTTGAGCTTTAATTGTTCCAAATAGCTAATATTATATATTTCAGGGTTACGGGGTTAGTCCCGTTGAGAAAAAATATGTTGTAAATAAGATGTATTCATGTACTGTATATATATTTTCTCTATTTTCAGGTTGCATTTCCTAAGCTAAGTAAACTAGTTATTGATAAATGCGACGACGTAACGTATCTGTCATCGACATCCACTGGGCTCACAGCTCTCGATGAACTAATAATAAAGAATTGCAGAAGTGTGGAAGTGTTGTTTATAGTAAACAACAAACCAGGAGGAGACGAAGAAGAATCTTTGTCGTCAGGGCAGACACTTTCATTTCCTAAGCTTCAATCTCTTGAGCTCGAACATCTTCCGAACTTTAAGAAGTTTAGTGCAACAATCGACGAAGAAATTATGCAGTTTAGCAAACTAGAAACTCTCTTCAACAATATGGTAAATACATTTACAACAATTTTTTCCACCCATTCACTTCTCCGTTTCACTCTTTGTTTGAATATTCTTAATGCATAATTAGAAATATTTCACGAATGTTATGGATCTCTAAATATTTCACGAATGTTATCTTATTTGCTATAGGTAACCACTAGAGGCAAGAATATTTAACTCTTTATAGCATTATTATAATCTGTTACCTTATATCATTGATGAAGCTAATAACGTTTCCTAATAGTAATTTTGGATATTTCAATATACTTAACAATCGGTTATTTCAAAGTTTATATTAATTAGATTGTGATGCTTTGGTTAGACAATCATATTTCTTAGTCGGTGCCAGATGATTCGCGCTATTCATCATAAGTTGGCTATAAACGACTGGATTATTTAATATATATATATATATATATATATATATATATTCATCCATTTAGGAAACAGAATAAAGTTTGTGATGGCATGCTAATAGAATTCATCCATTTAGGAAAACAAGAAACTAGTTTTTGATGCCATGCATGCTAATAATTATATATCCATTTGCAGGTAGCGCTTCCTGAGTTGACACGTTTAAGATTGCGTAATATAAATGTAGCGAAGATATGGACAGATGATGATCAGTTTCCATCATCAGCTTCCAACAATTGCATGCAAAAACTTGAGGTCTTAGAGGTTGATAAATTTGACAACTTGTATTACGTGTCATCAATATCCGCTGAGCCCAAAAGTCTCTATGACCTAGCGGTAAGGAACTGTAGAAGCTTAGAAGTGATATTGATAGTGAATAGTGAACAAGGAGCAGATGAAGAAGGGACGTCGTCTTTGGAAACGCTTTCATTTCCTAAGCTTCGTTATCTAGAACTTGCCGATCTTCCAAACTTTAAGAAGTTTTGGGCGCCCGTTGACGAAGAAATCACACAATTAAACAAACAAGATACGCTATTCAACGGATCGGTACGTAAACCTTTTCAATTTACTTTCCACTTCCTTTTTTTTTGTTGCGAAAATGATGCAGGTATTTTTCTTCATCTATTTATTACAATCTTTTGCTATTTAGTCAAAATTTCAAGCATATAATGTACTTTGTCATTTCAGTTGGGAAAATATTAACCCAACACTGCATAATTAGCTTACGCATAAGAGAATGTTGGGCAATTGGCGACTATACCGCTTGATTTTGAGTATAAAAAAAATCATATTCTTTCAAGTTTCAACTCCAATGTTTGTATTTTATGTTGCTTATTTTGTGCGAACTTTTTATGTTAATAGTCTCAAATTGACCCACTAAGTATAATTGGGTAATTTTATTTTTTAAATGGAATGACATCTGCACCCTTCCTCCACCGAAGAAGCTTTATTCACCAAAAGGGTAATAATACTATCTTAAATATTACTATATTACTATATGCAACTGTATATTCTTTGAGATTCTTTTTACTTGCGTATTTTTATTATTCCTAATTGATTCGATTTTCTTCAAGTAATTTTTAAACGAGTAATATTTGGAAATAAGTTCCGTTATTTAATTATATAATTTAGGTTATTTAGTTTTTCTTCTAATTATGTCATTTCAATTATTTAATTACGTCATTTATATTATTTTAACTTGGTTAATTATGTTATAGAAGATTATTTTATTCGGGCACTCATTAAACTGTAATCAAGTTCTATTTAAGAGAGTTATTAGCCGACAATCCTTTGCAAAGTTTATTCTATAAATTGGACTCCGTTAAGATTAGACAATAAAGTGTTATGGTTGTTGAGCCTTTTTTATTTAGTATCATATCAGTGAAATTGTTCACCTTGTCCGTTTTCTGATTATTTTTTGCTTTTTAAATTAAAAATAATAGTCATTTCAGAACTATGTTTAATGTAATCTCTTAACGTTTTGAGAAATGAATACTTATTTCTGTTTTTAAACTTTTCAAAACTCCATTTCAAGAAGAGTTCGTCGATATTTTACAAAACAAATATAGTATATCTAATTAGCTTTTTGGTATACAAATATGAAATTTTAGAATTTGAATTACTAAAAAATGGATGTCAACTATGATGAAAAGTAAATGAATTCTTTTAATTAACTGAAGAAAACTTTAAAGGGTTCTTTTACTAATAACGGTAAAAGACAATTAGAGAAAGGTGCCAGATCTTCCTTAGTAAAGTATATAAATTTTCAGTCACTTATATAATCAAGGGCTCAAGTTGAGCTTTAATTGTTCTAAATAGCTAATATTATATATTTCAGGGTTACGGGGTTACTCCCGCTGAAAAAAAATCTGTTGTAATATTATAATTTGTTACCTATTATATCATTGATGAAGCTAATAACGTTTCCTAATAGTAATTTCGGTTATTTCAAGATACTTAACAATCGGCTATTTCAAAGTTTATATTAGATTGTGATGCTTTGGTTAGACAATCATATTTCTTAGTCGGTGCCAGAAGATTCACGCTTTTCATCATAAGTTGGCTATAACCGATTGGATTATTTAATATATATATTCATCCATTTAGGAAACAGAATAAAGTTTGTGATGGCATGCTAATAGAATTCATCCATTTAGGAAAACAAGAAACTAGTTTTTGATGCCATGCATGTTAATAATTATATATCCATTTGCAGGTAGCGTTTCCTAAGTTGAGCGATTTAAAGTTGCGTAATATAAATGTAGCGAAGATATGGACAGATGATGATCAGTTTCCATCATCAGCTTCCAACAATTGCATGCAAAAACTTGAGGTCTTAGAGGTTGATAAATTTGACAACTTGTATTATGTGTCATCAATATCCGCAGAGCCAAAAAGTCTATATCACCTAGCGGTAAGGAACTGTAGATGCTTAGAAGTGATATTGATAGTGAATAGCGAACAAGGAGCAGATGAAGAAGGGATGTCGTCTCTGGAAACGCTTTCATTTCCTAAGCTTCGTTATCTAGAACTTGCCGATCTTCCAAACTTTAAGAAGTTTTGGGCGCCCGTTGACGAAGAAATCACACAATTAAACAAACAAGATACGCTATTCAACGGATCGGTACGTAAACCTTTTCAATTTACTTTCCACTTCCTTTTTTTTTTTGTTGCGAAAATGATGCAGGTATTTTTCTTCATCTATTTATTACAATCTTTTGCTATTTAGTCAAAATTTCAAGCATATAATGTACTTTGTCATTTCAGTTGGGAAAATATTAACCCAACACTGCATAATTAGCTTACGCATAAGAGAATGTTGGGCAATTGGCGACTATACCGCTTGATTTTGAGTATAAAAAAAATCATATTCTTTCAAGTTTCAACTCCAATGTTTGTATTTTATGTTGCTTATTTTGTGCGAACTTTTTATGTTAATAGTCTCAAATTGACCCACTAAGTATAATTGGGTAATTTTATTTTTTAAATGGAATGACATCTGCACCCTTCCTCCACCGAAGAAGCTTTATTCACCAAAAGGGTAATAATACTATCTTAAATATTACTATGTTACTATATGCAACTGTTTATTCTTTGAGATTCTTTTTACTTGCGTATTTTTATTATTCCTAATTGATTCGATTTTCTTCAAGTAATTTTTAAACGAGTAATATTTGGAAATAAGTTCCGTTATTTAATTATATAATTTAGGTTATTTAGTTTTTCTTCTAATTATGTCATTTCAATTATTTAAAGAAAAACTCATGAAATGCCCAAAAACCACCTAAGGTTTAAGGGAATTGACCATACTTTCAAGCAAATCATTTATACCCATTTAAAAAATATTTTGGACTATATTAACCTTGATTTTAATTATATTTATTTGTTTATTTTTGTATTTAATTATTTATTATATATTTTTATTTTCGAAATTAAATTGATTATCCTAAAATTTTGGTTGAAAACTTCCCATATTAATTAGGCTATCATTTAATTTTGTTACTTTGACTCAAAAATTAAATATCTCCCTCTCCTTCTCACGTTCGTCTCTCTCTCTCTCTCTCTCTCTCTCTCTCTCTCTCTCTCTCTCTCTCTCTCTCTCTCTCTCTCTCTCTCTCACGTCGGATCACCATCGCCGGATTCGGGTGGATAGCGCAGCGACTTTGGGCGTGGCTTCGGTGACTGTGGGCGCGGCTGTCGAGGAGGCGACTCAGTCGCGGTCGCCCTCCATCGTGCCTCTTTCCTCCGTCGTGCATCCTTCCTCCATCGCTCTCCGTCGCGGTCGCTCTCTGTCGCGGCGCGATCATCCTATCTATACTCTCGATCGTAACTGTAAATTTATTTACAGTTTTTTGTAAATATGTTTACAGTTTTAAGGTAATATATTTGATTTTTATAAATGATTTTACAATATTTTGAAGTGATAATTTCTCTTGAAGTGGCAATATTTTTGTAAATGGATTTACACGATTTTTGTAAATGTTTTTACACTTTCTTGGAGTTATTTTACACGAATTTGCATTTGTGGATATGTATATGAAATTTCAAAATCGTGTCAACAGATTTGTAAACAGATTTACATAAAATGAGTTAAAACGAAAACCAAGTTTCGTAAATAGATTTACATAAAATGAGGCAAAACGAAAACCAAGTTTCGTAAACAAATTTACATAAAATGAGGCAAAACAAAAAAAAAAGTTTCGTAAACAAGTTTACATAAAATTAAGCAAACAAAAACCAAGTTTCATAAATAAAAATTCGAAATAAATACTGATTAATAGGAAAATAAATTTTAGATTTTAATAGTTAAAATAAGGAATATTAAACGTGATTTGTTAGAGCTAATAGAAAATGATACTAATTAATAGGGGAGATTTGTTTTTAATTTATTTAGTTTGCCACATTTAAGGAAAAAATTTATTTTTTATTTTAATTTAAAAAAACGAATTATAATTAAATGTGATTTAAAAATTAGAAGGGCAATTTAGTCCATATTTCAATTTGTTGGTGGTTATGATTTCCATAATTAGAAATGAGCATTTTTTTTAAACGTTGAGCCATAAATGGGCATTTGCCTTATTTATCCATTATTTAATTATGTCATTTATATTATTTTAACTTGGTTAATTATGTTATAGAAGATTATTTTATTCGGGCACTCATTAAGCTGTAATCAAGTTCTATTTAAGAGAGTTATTAGCCGATAATCAATCGCAAAGTTTATTCTATATATTGGACTCCTTTAAGATTAGACAATAAAGTGTTATGGTTGTTGAGCTTTTTTTATTTAGTATCATATTAGTGAAATTGTTCACCTTGTCCGTTTTCTGATTATTTTTTGCTTTTTCAAATTAAAAATAATAGTCATTTCAGAACTATGTTTAATGTAATCTCTTAACGTTTTGAGAAATGAGTACTTATTTCTGTTTTATAAACTTTTCAAAACTCCATTTCAAGAAGAGTTCGTCGATATTTTACAAATTAAATATAGTATATCTAATTAGCTTTGTGGTATACAAATATTAAATTTTAGAATTTGAATTACTAAAAAATGGATGTCAACTGTGAAGAAAAGTAAATGAATTCTTTTAATTAACTGTAAAAAACTTTAAATGGTTCTTTTACTATTCAATATGGTTCTTTTACTACTCAATAGAAGTAAAAGACTATTAGAGGAAGGTGCCAGATCTTCCTTACTAAAGTATATAAATTTTCAGTCACTTATATAATCAAGGGCTCAAGTTGAGCTTTCATTGTTCTAAATAGCTAATTTTATATATTTCAGGGTTACGGGGTTACTCCCGTTGAGAAAAAATCTGTTGTAATATTATAAACTGTTACGTACCTTATAATATCATTGGTGAAGCTAATAACGTTTCCTAATAGTAATTTCGGTTATTTCAAGATACTTAACAATCGGCTATTTCAAAGTTTATATTAGATTGTGATGCTTTGGTTAGACAATCATATTTCTTAGTCGGTGCCAGAAGATTCACGCTTTTCATCATAAGTTGGCTATAACCGATTGGATTATTTAATATATATATTCATCCATTTAGGAAACAGAATAAAGTTTGTGATGGCATGCTAATAGAATTCATCCATTTAGGAAAACAAGAAACTAGTTTTTGATGCCATGCATGTTAATAATATATATCCATTTGCAGGTAGCGTTTCCTAAGTTGAGCGATTTAAAGTTGCGTAATATAAATGTAGCGAAGATATGGACAGATGATGATCAGTTTCCATCATCAGCTTCCAACAATTGCATGCAAAAACTTCAGCTCTTACAGGTTGATAAATTTGACAGCTTGTATTACGTCTCATCAATATCCGCTGAGCCCGAAAATCTCAATTACCTAACGGTAAGGAACTGTGGAAGCTTAGAAGTGATATTGATAGTGAATAGCGAACAAGGAGCAGATGAAGAAGGGACGTCGTCTTTGGAAACGCTTTCATTTCCTAAGCTTCGTTATCTAGAACTTGCCGATCTTCCAAACTTTAAGAAGTTTTGGGCGCCCGTTGACGAAGAAATCACACAATTAAACAAACAAGATACGCTATTCAACGGATCGGTACGTAAATCTTTTCAATTTACTTTCCACTACCTTTTTTTTTGTTGCGAGAATGATGCAGGTATTTTTCTTTATCTATTTATTACAATCTTTTGCTATTTAGTCAAAATTTCAAGCATATAATGTACTTTGTCATATCAGTTGGGAAAATATTAACCCAACACTGCATAATTAGCTTACGCATAAGAGAATGTTGGGCAATTGGCGACTATACCGTCCAATATTTAAGATTCTTAATATAGGATTATTAGCATACTAAAGATTTGTGATATATCAATATATTTTCTTTCTCCGATCGCAGGTCGTGCTTCCTCAGCTAATGAGATTGACATTGCGTAAAATGAATGTCAAAAAGTTATGGGCAGAGGATGAGCTTCATCCGAGTTGTCATGATTACATGAAAAATCTAGGTCACTTACACGTTGATGAATGCGACAACTTAAATTGTTTGTCATCAATTTCCGATGAGCCCGAAATTCTCTACCACCTGGAGATTAAGAACTGCAGAAGCTTGGAAAGTATATTTGTCGTAAATAACAAACAAGGCGGGGATGAACAAGGAACATCGTCGTCGACAAAGCTTTCGTTTCCTCATCTTGGATTTCTAAAGCTTACTGATCTTCCAAACCTGAAGAAGTTCTGGGCAACGATTAACAAAGAAACCATGATATTTGACAACGGCGAAGCTTTCTTCGATGAAACGGTAAATATATCTTCTTTATGTAAATATTGTGTTCATATATCTTCTTCATCTAGTTACTCGCAAAATTGCTTAATTTCCGGCATGCTAATAGTTTGTCATTTGCTAGCTACTAGTATTGTCATATGATTTCATCTAATCTATTTACAAATTAAGGACAAGAAACAATAAATTGTGTAGTCTTTTATTATTTTGGTGAAGCACTCGCCTCTCGTCGATACATGATTCCTTTTAAGGGAGGCTCGAAAACAAAAAATGTTCGGAATAAATAAACACATTATCATCTTTCTCATTCAATGACATGATTCATATTATATTTATCTTCATATATAAATGCCTTTTGAGGACTACTTTATTATCTAGTGTACGGAGATTAAAACTGGTTAATATAAATAAATAGTCATGCAAGTCAATTGTAAACTAAGATTTAATTATATTGTCTCAATTCCAGGCATTTCCTGCATTGAAGGAGTTGACTTTATCGGGGCTGAATAATGAAAGTTTATTTCCGGATTTTGATCACAAGCTTCTACCAAGTTCTTCTGTAATTAATATGGAAAAGCTTGAAAAGGTGGAAGTTTCAAATTGCAACAAGTTGAAGTATCTGTTCTCTTTTGCTGTGGCCAAGAGTCTTGTGAAGCTTAAGACACTACAAGTCAGTGAGTGCAACGAGATGGAAGGCCTCGTAGCGAGAAAGGAATCAGACGGACATGATTGGCCCGACATGTTCCCCAAGCTGACAGAGCTTCGTCTCCATAACCTTCCGACACTAGAGCGCCTGTGTTTGGGATCTGATGAACGAGTGCAATTCCGAAATCCAAAAAAACATGAAATTGTTGATTGTCCAAAATTGAAGACGTTTTTTTGATAAGAAATGAGAGAGAGAGTGGAGCTTCCGCCACGTCAGCTCACCAACGGTTGAGCCGTTACACCCAGTCCACGTCAGCACAAGGTGGTTAAGGGTCATCCTCTGCTGAAGTTGGAGTGTTTGAGTCATTACTCATGTATTAATTAAATACTCATAAATATCTGTATAACTCATTTTGAGAATCAAATTTCTCTCTAAAAGTTTGCTTCTCAAGCAACTCTCTGAGATTTTTTTCTTCCCTCTTCTTCATCTTCGATCCTTCAATGGCGGTAGGCTCTTCATCGTTTGCAACCTCGCTGAGCAACGCAATTTCTGTCGAACTTGATGAATCCAACTATCTAGCTAGGAGATCTCAGATCTTACTTGCGCTCGGAGGTCACGACCTTGAAGATTTTTCAGGCGATCGCCGGCTATGGACGTGGATCCAAGCCTACCCAGGGCCACACGGCATGGTATCGGAATAAAGAAAGCCAGACCATCTGCTGTGTTCGCAGGGTCTGAAACATCTTTGATCCGCATGGTACGCCGACTCCGGCGCTTCCGATCATGTCACTGGACAGCTTGAGACCAGTGGCGGAACCACAAATTACCTACCGGGGTGGTCATATATAGTTTTTTTGTAAAAAAAAAAAAAAAAAAAGGTTAGCATTGAAATTTTGTTAAAAGTTAAAAAGGGGTTTAACTAACATTTTATATAAATTTACATTAAAAAACAAAAAGAATTTTTTGGAGAGGGTGGTTTGAATGGAGCTGGTAGTATGTTATTTCATTGATGATTTTACACAGTATACTTCGATTTATCCTCACAAGCAAAAATCAGATACCTTAGTTGTCTTCAAGCTCTTCAAAAAGCTTGCTGACAACGCGCTATCGAGGAAGATCAAGAAAAGTGACTAGGGTGGCAAGTTTTGGGTACTTCTGCCATTTCTTAATGAATGTGGGATTCATATGATATGAGGCACTTGTGTCCACGTGTTCATGAGCAGAATAGAGAAGGGCAATGGAAGCATCGCACATAGTTTAACTCACTTTTGCAAAACAATTCCATTGAATTTCTGCAGCTTTTGAAACTGCAGCTTTTCTGATAAATAGGTTGCCCACGCTAATGTTGCAAAACAGTGTCCGTTCTTTAAATTGTTTAACATTGAGCCCGATTACTCTATTTAGAGTCTTCGACTGCACCGTGTTCACTCATCTTTGCTCATACAACAAGCGTTGGGAAAATTATTTCATTCCTCGGTGTTATATTAATGATATTTTGGTGTTAATTCGTCCGAGTTACATTTAAAAAAATATTTTAAAGCAGATAACTTGTTATCCCGAGATACGGATCGACAATCGGATATTATTATAAACAAGATTGGATAATTGATTAGCAATTTAATTATCAATATAAATTTTATAACACAATATTAAAAATAAAACAGTAAGTAAAGTGGTTGCATTTATTGACCTAATGCATAAGGTTGTACCTCGGGTTTGATGAATTCCGGCTGCATGTTCTGAACTGGGCAGGGCTCCGCCGGTGCTGAGGAAAACTCATGTGATCTTCCAGGATATTCTCCTGGATTCCTCTTTTGAAACTATCGGAGAACAACGTCTCACTAAGCCGAACCGAAAGAGAGTTCAGAAGTCCAAAATTTGCAGACTCTTGGGAGAGGAAGAGAGAGAGAGATTGAATTTTTGCTCCGGAGAAGGTGTGGAAAATGTGTCGAATAAGCTCCCTATTTATAGGCTCATACTGTAACCGAATTGGAAAAATTCTTTCCCCCTAATTTTCGAATTCAATATAATTAATTTTCTAACCAATAATCCAGATTAAATCTTCAATCATCCAATGGTTAAATTAATCAGATATTTAATTAAATACGGAAGACTTAGTAAAATAAAAACCAAATCTTATTCTCATTCAACAAATGATAATAATAAAAAAAACGGGTTTAAGTAGTCTACTATTTGGGTTCCGGGTTTTTGTAACTCAAATCCCGAATTGGATAATCCGGTAGGGTTATCTATATCTGGAGTCCGCAATTCAGATGTCGGTAGACTCGTTTTTAGGAAGAAGAAAAAAACGCATCGTATGGTTAAATTAAAATTAAGGTTTTAGTAACTTATAATTTGGGTTCCGGTTTCCGGGTTTTCCAACCCGAAACTCGATCTGGATTACTTCAGTTGCATCTACCTGAATCCGGTTACTTGTTAGCCTAGCTTTGAAAAGGGGGGTTCTTCCCAGTTCTAATTTTTCGAACCAAGTTTTTGAATGCTAATTTCCCTTATACAGGTATCATCTGGATTGTATGACTTTGTCGGATAAACGGCTAACGACCGCAATGGAGTTTCTGGTGAACGTGATGAAGTGGCCGTCGGAGAAGATAGCCAAGATCCCGACTGTGCTGTTCTACAGCTTCCCGAAGATGATTTTGCTGCGGTGTTCGGTGATCCGAGTTCTTCTGGCCAAGGGCTTGGTGGAGCAAGAGAGCGTCAACCTGGTTTCGATCTTGAACAGGGTCGAGGAGCGTTTCTTGGCCGTTTACGTCACCAGGTATCTCGACGACATGCCTAATCTTTTGAGCGTTTATCGTGGAACAGTCAAACCGGAAGAAACTGCTTGAGAATTAATGTCTTACATAGCCTGCAAATAATTATTCAAAAATCATATACCAAAGATAACTTTCACTAATTTATTACTTATCTTTTGATTGTCTCTTACGATTTTCTAGCACTAGTACTTTTTCGGTTAGATGAGCGTTTTTTTTTTTTCCCTTCAATTTATTGTATGCGGTTGAATTCTGCATCCCGATAGTACAAGTTCAACTACTCAATCACACATGTATTTTTATTCGTTCCAGATTTCGTGATTTGTCTATTATATTGCAAATTTTCGGGATTTGGGTTGTTCATTTGTTTCATTAAACAAGGGTTAGGCTCACGTGAAGATTAAATCGCTTAGAGAATTATTGTTTCGGCAAGTGCGTTGATAAAAGACATCATTTTGACTGTGTTTTCAGAAAGAACGTTTGTTTGTTTATTTTGTCGTTTGCAACTAAAGTTACCGATAATCACTGCGCAGGTGATTACCGATAGGCTTAGGGTTTGTGGAGCGCACCGAACGTATTCAAACTGAATTGTAGATTTGCGTTCCGCGCTCTAATGAATCACAAAGCGTACTTTACAGCAAATGAGCCAAAACAAAAATGATCTAATTCAAAAATCATACTTTGTTCTTCTACTCTTAAGGATAAGGCACAACATATCCGACATGTTCGAAGACGAATTGAAGAAATTCCACGACTCGAGCATAACGCGTTTGTTATATATAAATCTGAGATAATGAAAATTGCCTGTAAAAATTTAAATAGCACATACCTTGACATCTAAAGTCATGCCGTGAAATTGACCCGCGCCTTCCGGTGGGGTCTAATTGTGTGTAGCGCAAGGAAGAAAACAATACCGAGGCATCTCTGACATCTGCAAGAAACGTTTTTGGTTTGGAAAATCTCGAGGTATCGAAAGATGGATGTTCCCTCACAACCCAGGCAAGAGCTAACTGATCCCCGAGCATCCGAGAGGTGGTTATGTACTTTGATTCGTATACTCTCAGCACTTCTTGCAGAAAATTCTTGGCTCTGCAATAAATATATATATTATACATATATATATATATATATAGATTTGTCTGATATTCCCATTGCTAAAAAAAATGTGACAAATTATGCACCTTGAAATACCGTCATTTGTCCCTTTTACGGCTATGAATCCCGAATTCAGAGGCTGATCCTTGTTATTCCTGAAGGCGAGCGCTAGGTGAAAATTCGGAAAATCACGAAATATCTGCCCTAAATCGTCGATCACTGCTATATCCGAGTCTGTGAAGATGTAATGTGTAATATGCTCTGGTCTTTGAGAAAGTTCTTGGCGCTTCGTTTCTAGGAATGCCTGAATTAAGAAATATATAGGTCTGAAATTAAGCATTGTCGGAGTAAAACGTTACAAGATCATAGATAAACGTTTTTTGTGGAATGTGACAATAATCGAAAGAGAGAGGCTCTACCAACAATAAATGCAGTGTATTTCAAGGTGGATTGGATACACAACGACGCCGTTTCTGCTCATTGATAGATCGGATGCCGGGTCTGTAAGAATGAATACGCTGCTCAAAGGCATTGTCACCTGGATAATGTCACATGTGAAGCTTAGTACTTCGATCTTCGAAAACGTAGAAATATAAACTCTCTGGAATTTAACCGACATTATTTACATACTCTAGAAACAAATCCATGTAAGCGTACCTGAATGAAGTCAACAAAAGTATTCAAAACGGCCATGGATCTCTCGGCTTTACTATACGCTGCATTTCCAACAACGACCGAGCTCAAGGTGTTGAATATTATATAGCTTAGTGAGTGTTTATAGTTTTGGTACTTTTACCGCTATTTTATTTTCTTGTAATTAGGGATATAAATACCCAAATTCATGAATGAGAAAATAACTTTCCCAATCCAATTTTCACATGGTATTAGAGCAAGAAAGTGGGAAAGCTCAAAAACCCTAGCCGCCGTCACCGACTATTCCCGTCGGACGTTCATCTCCGGCTATCTCTCCGGTGACGTTTGCTTCCCCGGTGTTCCTCCGGTATTCCCAAGCTCTGTCGCTGAATCTTATCTCCCTGCACTCCGAGCGCACTCTGTCGCTCCTTCTGGTGACTCTGTTCAGTGCGACTCCGTTCAAGCTTACCCGGTGCTCCTCCGGTATTCATAAGCTTTCCCGGTGTTCCCGGCATCTCTCCGGCATTCCTCAGGCGACCTCCATCAGCGCCATTTCAAGAACCTGCCGTTCTCAAGCCTTGCTCATCCTCAAATCTCGTGCTCTCAAATATGCACGATTTCCTCTTCGAGCTTAGGGCTTTCTTCTTCATCATCTCAGGCATCTTCTCCGACGAAGCCTTTGGTTCTCTCAGTCGCGATTCCAACCCAGCCAAGCTTGCTTCCAGATCGGCATCGCGTGTCTCGGGTCACTCTGGCGAGCCTCTTCCAGGCGACTCCAACAACGCTTCTCCCGACGAAGCTCTCAGCGGCGTTCGTCTCCTCCAGGCGAGCTCTAATCCCCAGCAAAGAGCTTCTCCAAGAGCTTCTCCAAAGTTCTCAGGCGAGCTCTCTTCCGCGCGCCCCTCTTCCAGACGAGTTTCGATCCAGTCCGGCGAAGCTCCGAAACTCGCTCTCAGACTTCCGACGAACTGCACCTCCTCCGAGCTTCGATCTTTCCGGTGACTTCTTTCCAGTGCACCTCCTCCGACTGTTGGACATATGTGTCCTTAAACAAGATATCTTATCCATTTGTAAAAGATTATGACAAGTCGTTGAATAAAGATGATACTTATTATGATAATCTTATTATAGTTTCTGGTAGAGTAAAATAGAATGTTTGATCCTTAGTTCATAAAGGATGCAATTATGAATTATTATCACAACAAAGTCAATGTGAGGAAGAATTAATAATCATAATAAATGAAATTAAAATGTCCGTGACCTGATTAACTGGGTGGGAGCCCATTAATCGTATAAGGTCATTAATGTGACTAAGTGACAATCCTATTCTGGATTTTGTGTGTGTCACACTCACTAGAAGTGCATTAAGTATGAAGTGTCTTCATACTGGACTGGACCTGACTTAAACTCCGGAAGTTATCATATAAAACCGTCACTGATAACTTGGAGTTAAGTCACTAGTAGATGATCAAATGGATATTCGATCTAAGTCCTGAGTGATCTTGAGTCCGAGCTGCTGGCTTGATTGTTCTTTGATTTAACCGTTAAAGAACACAATATATTACCGTTGTTCCCAACACTATTATTTTGGGTGCATGATAGTCAGCAGTAAGGGTAGCTTGGTCATAGACATGGGCATCACACAACTTTCTTCAGAGTCATGATGATTCCCTTGATTGTCGGCGGTGAGAAGTGAGAGGTACCCGTGCGCAACTTATGAATCGAAACCATAAGTGGGTCACTCATAATATTACTTACTGAGTCAAGGATGAAATTGCAGTGAGGGGCATAACGGTAGAAACCGCCTGCTCGTGTGTGGATCATCAAGTGAAAGATCAATAACCCGAATTTGATTGTATCAATGGACACCCTGCTGTAATAAAGGGAATAATATATTATGTATCACTAAAGAATGCAGCCTCGGGTTTATAGTGGAATAACACCGTAGCAGTTCGTTGGAGCTTAAGTGTTACGGGTCCATGGTCCCCAGGATAGCTCCGTAACGGATGATACATACGTGATAAAGACATTGAAATGTTTTTAAGATCATTTCGCAAGACTCATAAAACTGAAGTCTGTGACAGACATCAGATAGTTTTATCAGTAGAGTGGCAAAAGTACCATATCTTGGTAACCGAAATTAACTGACAAAATAAAGTAGAATTTGGATTTTCTGTTAACATGAAAGTTGTTGGAAATTAAATTCTAAGCAACTTTACTTTTGGAACCAAGTCGTTTCGACGTACGGTTTGTTATTTAGAGAATTTCTAAGTTTGTGATCGTTTAGGTAAACTATGAAATTAAATCACATGTCACGAATTTAAATGATGGTGTGTCACCATGACATTTAAATGTGTGATATTGAGATCAGAGAATATTAATATAATTTAATTATTCGAATTTTATTATTAATGTATTATTAATAATTATTCAATAATTAATAGATTTATATTAATATGAAAATAATATATTTTTATATATTATAAAGTGTAGAAATCGAAATGGGCCTTTGGATGTGGATCCATTCACATTCGAATGGATATACTTTGGTCTTTCCATAATTACGGCAAAAGTACCAAATGTTTTGGTATTTGAGAAAAATCCTAAAATCAATTTAATCCATTGGATCGGTTATGATTTAATATCAACCGTTGGATTAGGATATTGATGAATTTGAAATTAATAACTTGGTGACCAAGTTTCATTTTTCGAATTTGGTTAATTAATTATATCCGTTAGATCGGTCTAAGATTTAATCTTTACCGTCGGATTGGAAATTAATTAATTATATATATATATATTTATATTATTTTCGAATTATGGTTTATGGATAAATTCGAAATTGTTTTTTATTAAATCTTTTAATATTTGATTTTATCCTAAACTAATTTGATCCATTAGATCGGTTTAAAGATTTAATTCAACCGTTGGATCTAGATAATGATAATTCAAATTTTAATATATATATATATATATATAATTCGAATTTATAAAGATAAGAAGATAAGATTGGATTTTTGATTTTATCCAAATCTTTCTTATTTAATTAAATCCCTAATTAATTATATCCATTGGATTTAGATAGGATTAAATCTGGACAATTTAATTGAGATATTTAATTATATTTAATATATGAAATTCGAAAATTAGGGAGGGAATTTTTCCAATTCGGTTACGGTTTGAGCCTATAAATAGGAGGCTAATTCTACACATTTTTCACACCTTTCCCCAGAGAAAAATTCGAACTCTCCCTCTCCTTCAGGGTCTGCGAATTTTCTCTCTGATCTCTCTTTCTGGTTCGGCTTAAGAGACTTAGTTCTCCGGAAGCTTAAAAAGAACCATCAGTTTAATTTTTGCGACGGAGTGCTGCCGGCGAAGCGCACGGTTCGGTACGAGGATTCCAGGAGAATATCCCGGAAGATCACGGGAGTTTCCCTCAGCACCGGCAGAGCCCTGCCCGATTTAGAACGCGCAGCCGAAAGTCGTCATTAGAGGTACGGCCTTATGCATTGGGTTAATAAATGCAACCATTTACTGCTTTCTATTTATTTCCTATAATGACTAGATTATTAATAATGATGTATGAATATTAAATTATATAATATTTATCAGATCTTGTCATATGGTTATTATCCGATATCCGGACGGTTCGGAGGTATAATTCGTGATAATTTACACGGAATCCGAGACGTGATTTCCAACACCGACGACGCTGCACCTCTCACGTAGTCGCTCCACCGCTCTCATCTCCGGCGTCGGCGTTTCTCCGGCGACCTCATTCACTCCGACGAACCTCCGGGAACTCCATCTCAGCGAAAGGGATCTTTATCCCTCGAGGGGTAGTTTGGAAATTTACTTCCTTGGTGGGACCCACGCGCAAAGGAAAAAACAACAAGGGGGCATGTCATATTTTTTATCTCTTCTCTGCGTGTTCCAACATTCCTTTTGGTGTTCCAACACACAGAAAGTCCTTATTTTTTTTCTGTGTGTCCCTGCACGAAAGAAGTGTGTGCCAACAACCAGAAAATTTATTTTTTCTCGGCTTGCCTCTACGACTCGCGCTTGTTTAAAAATATGTCTTCTCGGGCCAATTCCTCTACTCCCGCTCACTTCTCTTCGACACAACGTCGAGGATGTCCTTGGTGTGATCATTGCAAAGCTCATGGTCATTGGAAACCCCAATGTTGGAAATTGCACGACAAACCAACAAATCGCACGGATAGCTACACGTCAGGTATGAGTCCTCAGGATATAGCTACAGCCAGTCAATTATTAAAGCGTATCAGTAGTGAACTCAACGATCTCGAGGAAAAGGTCATTGCTCAAGAGGAATTAAAGCGTATCAGTAGTGAACTCAACGATCTCGAGAAAAAGGTCATTGCTCAAGAGGAGGCTGAGTCTCTATCAAATCCGAGTGTCGATCACACTACCGATACTCATGCCCATACGAGCTTGACGTCCGATCGTCTTGTTCAAATCCGGCAACTGAAAACCTGGATCATCGATTCAGGTGCATCCGATCACATGACAGGAGATCGAAGCTACTTTATCATATTCAGGCAAATTATGGGTGATCACACCGTAAGGACCGCTGACGGGACGTTTATATCGGTTGTAAGAATGGGATCAGTTCGAATATCAGAGAACATTGTTCTCCAATCTGTCCTCTTTGTTCCAAAGATCCGGTGCAACCTTATTTCGGTCAGTAAACTTACTCATGATGATAAGTGCATGGTCCGTTTCTTTGCTATGTTTTGTGATTTTCAGGTGTTGGGTTCCGAAAAGGAAATTGGTCAAGATGAGATGCGCGATGGCCTCTACATGTTCAAAGATACAACTTCTCTGGTAACACAAGTTCAAGATTCCGACAAAGGTCATGTGTCATCAAGTGCTATTACTTTTTCCAATCATGTATCTGTCGAAGATCAAGTTATGTTATGGCACTATCGCCTTGGTCATCCCAGCTTCCCATATCTTGAAAAAGCGTTTCCAAAAATTTTCACCAAAATCAAGCCTTCTCATTATCACTGTCAAGTGTGTCAATTTGCAAAACATACCCGACATTCATTCCGTAGCGTCGACTATAAATCATCAAAACCTTTTTTTGTGATTCATAGCGACATATGGGGGCCCTCAAGGGTACGTCACACTAGTGGAGCTAGATGGTTCATCACATTTATCGATGATCACACTCGAATGACGAGGTCATTTCTCATGAAAGACAAAACCGAAGCTGCTCCAATTTTTAAACACTTCTACTCCATGGTTGAGCGTCAATTCGATACCCGCGTGCAAGTTCTCCATACGGACAAGGCACGGGATTACTTCAACCAAACTCTCTCGCCATACTTGACAGAAAAGGGGATTGTTCACATAAGCTCATGTGTGGACACACCGCAACAAAATGGTATTGCTGAGCGGAAAAACAGACATATTCTCGAAGTCGCTCGAACCATAATGTTTGCAAAGTCTGTCCCAAAACATTTTAGGGGTGATGCGTGTTAGGCATATTGCCCTTAAACAATGTTTTATTTACCCATTGTAAAAGTTTATGACGTCACTCTTAATAAAGAAGGCACTTATTATGATAATCTTTTTTATAGTTCTTTATGTATAATCGAATGTTAATCCATAGTTCATAATGGAATGCAATTGTAATCTATCTATCACACAAGAGTCAATGTGAGGAAGAATTGATAGATGCAATAAATGAACTTAAATGTATCCGTGACTTAATTAAGCGGGTGGGAGCCTCTTAATTGATAAAGTCATTAATACGACTAAATGGAGAAAATCCTATTCTGGATAGATATGTGTGTCATACCCATTAAGTGTATTAAGTACGAAGTGTCTTTGTACTAGATAGGACTTGACTAAGTTCTGAAAGTTGCTCAACTAAGACCGTCACTGACAACTTTGAACTAAGTCGTAAAAGATGGTCAAATGGTAATTAATCTAAATCCTGAAGTGATCTTGAACCTTGACTGTTAACTTGATTGCTCTTTGATTTGCTAGTTAAAGAACACAACATAACGTTGTTCCCAAAGCCGCTATATTGGGAACATGATAGTCGACAGGGAAGGGTAGCTCGATCACAGATATGGATATCACATAGCTTTTTACTAAGTCAAGATGATTCCCGGAATTGTCGGTCGTGAGAAGTAGTACGGGACTCATGCGCAACTTACGTCTCGAAATCGTAAGTGAGTCGTCTACAATACCACCGATGGAATTCAGGAAGAAAAGCACTAAGGGGCTAAACGGTAAAACGCCTGCTCAAGTGTGAATCATCAAGTGAAAGATTAATCACTGGAATTTGATTATATCACTGGACACCTTAAGATATAAGGAATATATTATTCGCATCACTAAAGAATACAGCTTCGGGTTTTTAGTGGAGTAACACCGGAGTTAACGGATTAATCCGTTGGAGCTTAAGTGATGTGGGTCCATGGTCCCCAGGATAGCTCTGTAAAGGACCAATCGTACAATTAGAATATTTGTTATTCTAATTTATGATAGAACAATTTAAACTGAAGCTTGTGCAAAGTTTTGGAAAGTTTCAAAAAGTTGCGACAAAAGTACCTAAAGTTTTGCCAAAGAAATAGCTGATCGGAAAAAGTCAAAACTGGAATAAATTGTCAACATCAATGTTGTAGTAAATTTAATTCTAAGAGTTTTTTCTTCTATGATTTTATCTGTAAAATCTACAGAGGAAAAGATATGAATTATATATCATAACAAGAGGTTATGTTAATTCATGAGAATTACTTAAAGATAAAATTAATGGGCTAGGTCCATTGGGTTTAATCTTAGCTAATAGTAAGAGAGGAAATTCGACCAAGCCTTGGTGGATAAGCCCACTAGGTATTTTCCTTATCATATTTTAATTAAAGATTAATTATGTTAATTATCATGATAAACATATAAGGTAAGATTTTGAATCATGGAAATTACCAAGCTTGATTATCAAGCAATAAGTTGGCGATTTTGAACATGACTAGAAATTGAAATTTATATGTTATGGTAATTTAAGATACTAATTAATCATATTCAAATATGGTATTAATCTAAATTAAATAAATAAGAATCATATCATGAATATTAATTATGCATGAATCATAAGAACTTGATTTGCAAGTTTTAAAAAAAGATTCATAATGCATGAGAATTAATATTGATTGATTCATGACATTATTTAATTGATAGGTTATTTACAAATAAGGAAAAGATTGATAAATCATATGTCACCTAATTTGATTTAATTGGAATTAATTTTTTATTAAAAATGATGTTAGAAATCGACAACACCTATTCATGGAATGGGATTGGATTTCTTGGTATTTATTTTAATTAAAGAAAATGTATTCCCTTGATTAAAATATGATGAAATCGAATTTTACCTAATATGGTAGGTATTTGATTTTCATGATACATATTGAAATCATATGAAATTAAATCTTAGGTATTTCAATCATCATAATTTCGAACTCCTATTTAAATGGGAAGGTTGGAATTGATTCTTGATTGATTTATGATTAACACTAATTAGGGTTGATTGATTTGTAATTGACACTAATTAAGGTTAATTGATTTATCTAAATTTGAAAGTTATGTGTGCATGCCTTTTACTATAAATACAAGGCTTAAGCATCACATTTCCATAACACTCTCACATGCAAAATTCGAGCTCTCTCTCTAAAAGAAGCTCTCGAATTCTTTCTCTCTCTCTCTCTCTCTCTAGAAATCGGCTAGGCTAGAAGCAACGAAGTTTCGTCAAACGAAGCCCACGCTTTGTGTACGAGGAAGTTCTGGAGAATATCCCGGAAGGCTTTGGGAGTTTCCTTGTCGTTTTAGAAGTCGTGCGGAAGCTCTACTCAACCTCCGTAGGCGCATTCTCAAAGGCCGGCGGAAGCTCTGCCCAAATTCAGAAAGCGCAGTGGAAGTCATCGTGAGAAATAGGTACGGCCTTATGCATTGGGTAAATAAATGCAAAACCATTTTATTGCTTTATTTATTTCCTTGACTAGAATTAATAATTACGTGTTTGAATAAATAACTAATTACTTAACCGGTCGAATCTCCGTTATCTTGGTGCTCGATTCTAGAAAAGGAAGTAACTTCGGAAAGTGTAAAATGGGCTTTTCCGTGTAAAAACAAATTTTTAAAGGTTACCCCGATGGATCGAGGGCCCATCCCGAGATATGACGGAGGGGACATTAAATATTTTTCCCAACAATTGGTATCAGAGCACGAGTTCGTGGTTAAATAATTACGTTATTTTATATGGTTTTCATGTTTGTAATTATTTTGGTGAATTATATTTATTTTTTAAAATTGAAATTTATAATTTCGGGTTTTTAAAAATAATATTAAAAGTGGAAAATACCCGACCCGCAAGTTTGCGGATTGGATATTGGGTCGGGTCGCATGGAGCAACCCAACCCGTGTAGGGTTTGCCCTAGCCACGGTTTGCCAGGGCCTTACCCGTGCGCAGCAGCGGCCCACTAATGGGCTACCCGCTGTGCCGCGATAATGGGCCCAGGCTTCTGGGCTTCGGGCTCGGGCACACTGAGTCTTGCCCATGCGCAGCAGCGGCCCTCAAGGGGACTGCACGCTGTCACGCGGCAATGGGCTCGGGCCTTGGCCCGGTGAGCCCGCGGCAAGTGCAACCAGATCGGATATTATTTTATCCAACCCAAACCCGTTGGATAAATAATTAATTATATTTATTTTTGAAATAGAATTTTATTTTATTTTATTTTATTTTATTTTATGAATTGAATTAATTAATTGATATTAATTAATTGGAATTAAAATATGGATGATTTTTATTTTAGAATAAATTTCATTGTCTTATTTTATTTTTCATGAATCAATAAAATTAATAAAAATATGAATGGTAATTATTTTGAATAATTATCATTGACATGTTTTTATGTTTTTCATAAATAATAGTTTTAAAATATGAATGATAATTATTTTTGAATATTTATCATTGACATGTTTTATTTTATAATTAATTTGTTTTATGTATGATAATTCTCTTGTGAATAAGTATCATGAACATAATTTGCTTTCCACTAAATTAAAAAAAAAAGTGAATGATAATTGTTTTTGAATAAGTATCATTAACTTGGTTTATTTTTCATCATGGAAATAATTATATTGGAACCTATTTTCATAACACACATTTTTGGCGTATAGTAGCTATACGTAAAAAGGGTTTTTATTAATATGTCTGAAAAGGATAGATATAAATAATGAACAATAATTTGGATTTGTTTTGTAAATGTCGGAAAAATCTCGGTTGTGCGTTCTTGTCTTAGGAAGAGGGAACCAAAAGTGGGGCCGGTTCACCATCCACTTCTGGGTGACCGGTTAGGACCCCTCCCATCGACCTAGAGAGCGTACTTCTCGACCTATCACTACCGATGTTTATTAAGCAAATAAACTAGGCTATATTAGATATTACACTAGTAATTATATCGCCTAAAGATAAGCTTTTTAATGGGTCATTAAATGAGAGCTTATAATAAGTTTTTTATAACTTAGTAATAAAACACTTTTATAAAAAGAATGGCAAGAATAGTATATTAAAAATGGTCTCCATTATTGCTGTCACAACGTCTGCTTCACACACCGCCTTTGGCTGTCTTCGTATGGCCGTCCACAAGGAGAGGTGTGCCCCCGTGTGAGGTTTGACACCGTGAAAGCTCAAAAAGTATAAGGGGATTGGATGGTTCGTGGAAGTTGTTAAGGTCGGATTTGGTCAAATCCATCCTCAACACAACTCGTGTCGTTTTGTCCATAAACGACACGAGGGGAGGTGAGGAAGTTCACCAGCGAGAGGGATTATCCCCGAGGAGGAACATCCCCGAGGAAGAATACCCCCGAGGAGGTTCAACCACGAGGAGACGCAGCCACGCGAGAGCAAGTTGCGATGAAGCGTCCCATCACACCCGACGAGGAATTTCGTCATGATGATTGTGCAGGGTCGAATGACCCTTGACGAGACGTGCATTTAATGAAGCCGACCTACTCATTCGATGAGAACACCAGCGACGAGGCTCGCAGAGCCGAATGACGGCTGACGGGACGCGCATTTAATGAGGCGCACCTACTCATAACGGCAGCCTGCTCGGAAGTGACATAAAGCAAGGATTAACCCTGCTACCCTCAAATCACGTCAGAGGGTGAATGATGAAAGAGAAAAAAGGCGGGAAAGATGCGAGGGGAAGGCATTGTAAACTCTATAAAAGGAAAGATAAGCCTCATTTGTAAAGGTTCAGAAAAATATAGAGGAAAAAAGGACCCGAAAAACAGAGAAAGAAATCTTGTAATAGAAAAAGGCCAAGGAAATAAGGAATCTGAGGCTCATGATCCTTCATCTGTCCAGCTATTCAACGGAAGAATACCGAGCTCATTTCGGAAAATATAATAAAACAGAGATATTCATCATTTATTGTTATTTGGTGATTGTCTTTGTGACTGGAAAAGGGTGGTGAAAAAGCCCCTCTACAGTTTGGCACCCACCGTGGGGCTTTGTTTTCTTTCTAACTCACAGCCAGGAATTTGGTGGAACATGACGTTGTCAAACGACGCCGTTGTCAGCAACGTGCTCGACGGCTGAGCGCGCGAAAATAGCGAGCAGAGCATAAGGAGGCAACTCAAGGGGCGGGAGTGACGTAAGAAGGGGAGACGTACGGACTCTTTGCATTCAAGAGAAGCTGATTGATGGACGGTTAATCAGAAAAAGGAGTGCACGCGTATCAATGAGTCAGAGCAACTCCCGAAGCGTTGTGAGGTGATAGCGAAACAGAGAATACGAAGAGTTGCAAGCGAAGCAATCAACGGTTATAAAATGGGAAGTTTGGAGAGGATCAGCAACAACAAGTCTGCGGAAATAGAAACCAACTCGGTTAACTCCCAGATAAGTACCATTCTCTCAACCCAGAAAATAAAAGTTCCTTTCTCACTTCGAAACCAGTATTTTCTAGTATTTTTGCGATACAGGCCGAGAAACACACGTGGAGAAGATGGCGCTCAGGGAAAGAGGTGCTGGCCAAAGCCACACAGACGAGTCGGAGATGATCGTGGATGAACGCTGGGTATGGCCCAAGGAGGACGCAACGGGGGCACGAGGAGGAGATGATCACGAAATGGCGAACTTCTGGAAGCACGAGGAATGGCCGGAAAGCAGCGAGCCATGTCCAATGGAGGAGGACACCGCGGAGGGCCAGCGGGATCAGGAGGAGTCGAGGATCCCAGGCGAACCACACCCCGCGTTGGAACTGGTCCTGCCGTATCTTATGCCCGAGGAACTCCTCGCGGTGGAGATGGTGTGCACCTCGTTACGCGACGAGGTTAGAGGAAACAACCTTCTGTGGCGCAACCTCAGCATCTACAGCCCGTTGAGCGAGCGGATCACAGACGAGGACCTCATGAAGCTGGCGAGGAGGTCTCAAGGGAAGATGGAGACTTTGACTCTGCACGAGTATGACGAGGTCACCAACACCGCGGTGGAGACGATCATGCGGGGCAACCCGACGCTCGTAAAGCTATGCCTGCCACGTTGCCACCGGATCACCTTACACGACGTGGTCAGCAACTTGTCCACCATCGAGCACAGGATAAAGTTCATGAGGGTCAACGAGTTATTTTCCAGGCTCGTGGACGGAACCAGGGTCAAGCTTGAGGATCTTCCCCCACTGCTCGCGGCAGGGGACCCAGCCGACTACCTCAATCAGCAGGCGCTCACCCCACACGGTCGTCTGCTCGACGCGGAGTTCTGCAGGTGGTGCGAAAAAAATGTCCTGGTCTACGAGAGGCCCACGAGAACTCAAGCAGGAGACTCCGTCCGCCCGCCGTGTTTTGGACGACGCCGAAATGGGCGTGCTTGTGGTTTTTGCAGGTCGTGTTACATCCTTGGTACCACATGGTACACTGACCTCTGCCCGGAATGTAACTTCGGTCACCCCAGCTGGAGCTCTATGGAGAAAATTGCGTCGTCAGCCTGCTCGATCGTCGAGGAGGAGTAAGGCTCATACGCTGCTCGGCGCGAGGAGATGATTGGGGTGGCTACCTTTTTAACCGTTAGTAGATTATAATAGGTGGTAGAAGTTTGTTTGGGTTTGTTTTTTCTTTCAGTGACTATGTGTGTATGTTTTTTCTTTTGTTTATTAAGGAGCGAGCAAATTTATAAAGTTGGCAAAGTGTGTATGCAACTCTGCTCAGCGATAGTACCAAATAGGAGGGAAAGTATCTTCGCAATATTCATAAAAAAAAAAGAACCGGCTAAGGGTGCCGAGCAAGCCCGATCCGGCGAGAGTGCCGAGAAGATTACGAAAAATATATATATATATAAAAATATAAGTATAATAATGATAATAATGTATATATAGTAGCATGTATATGTGCATATAGTACAGTGACAAATAAAATATATACTAATTATATACGGCTAAGGGTGCCGAGCAAACCCGGTCCGGCAAAACATGTAGAAATCCATATATACGGCTAAGGGTGCCGAGCAAACCCGGTCCGGCAAAACATGTCGAGATCCATATATACGGCTAAGGGTGCCGAGCAAACCCGGTCCGGCAAAACATGTCGAGATCCATATATACGGCTAAGGGTGCCGAGCAAGCCCGGTCTGACAAAACATGTCGAGATCATATATACGGCTAAGGGTGCCGAGCAAACCCGGTCCGGCAAAACATGTCGAGATCTATATATACGGCTAAGGGTGCCGAGAAAACCCGGTCCGGCAAAGCATGTCAAGATTCATATACGGCTAAGGGCGCCGAGCAAGCCCGGGCTGGCGAGAATGCCGAAGAAACATACAAGGCGAGGGTGCCTATGGGATCCTGGGAATTAGTCGGCTCGTACCCGACAAAACCTAGCGATACCCACAAGATACAACTAAGGCGAGAGTGCCTATGGGATCCTGGGAATTAGTCGGCTCGTACCTGATGAAACCTAGTGATACCCGCGAGAGACAATTGCGGCGAGAGTGCCAAGGAAAAGAGGTACGGCGAGAGCGCCGAGCAAAAAAAATATACATATCTATACAACTTAACGGCTAAGGGCGCCGAGCAAGCCCGAGCCGGCGAGAGTGCCGAGCAAAGGAAAATTATATTCTTAACGGCTAAGGGCGCCGAGCAAGCCCGAGCCGGCGAGAGTGCCGAGCAAAGGAAAATTATATTTTTACGGCTAAGGGCGCCGAGCAAGCCCGAGCCGGCGAGAGTGCCGAGCAAAGAGAAATTACATTTTTTTCGGCTAAGGGCGACGAGCAAGCCCGTACGAATTCAAAGATTGCGAGCAAACTCTTAAAAGAAATCATCACATGCTCATTTTTTCAAAAGTACAAAATACGGGGTATCATCATTTACAATTCATTGTCCACACCCCAAGTCAAACACCTATTATAAACTCTCACAGGGACAGATCCTCTCGTCTGACGGCACCATCGATGGGATCTTGACCCAAGACTGCATCGGCACATTCTTCAATAATGGCGTCGCAGCATTGGCGAATGATGCCTTCCACAAATTAGCAAGCAGGATCGTCAGCAGGAAGTCCCGGGAGCTTACTCGAAGAGGTTCCTGCAATGTTCGCATCGGCCCTACTATCAGCCTGCAAATGAGGAACCAAAAGTAAGGGATCAACTCTAGAGGAAAGAGGTAAAACTACAAATTATTTATACTGAGCTACCTCATACCGTACTCGACGAGGAAGGAAGAACTTCAAAACCAGGCGAGCGCGCCCTAGCAACACCCGGAGGGAGACAAGGGGAAAGCGGGGAAGAGTTTGGAGCACCGGAGATTTTTCTCTCCAGCTTGGCCAAATCAGCCAAGTATCCTTGCTCCAGCTTGCGCCACCTTGGCAGTTTTGCTCGAAGCTCACCAACGGTCGAGCGGGAAGGTAATCCCTCAACGAGCTTGATATTCGAGAGCACACCGCCCAGCAGGCGCTGAACACTGGCAATCCCCTTGAGTGCACCGAATCTCTCGGAGGCGCGCTTCAGCTTGTCGACCGCTTGGTGATAGAGGCGTAAACGAGAAAATTCCTCCTCTACCGCCCAGCTCCTGGCTGCGTCGCGGTCCTTGACAAGCTTCCTCAACACGGCGTTGACCCGAGATGCCAGGTGGTCTTCCCGTTCGGGCGATACGCCGACGGCCTCGCCAATCTGAGCGAGGCATTCAGCCTAAAGCCTGAGCTTATCGGAGAGGCTCGCTTCCTTGATAGCGTAAGAATTTTGCTGTTTCGCGAGCTCGGCCTCAGCGGCCCGGCGCAGCCCGGCGCAGCAAGACTTCCGACTCCAAGGCGGACTTGGTCTCGTTGAGGTCAGCCTCAACGGCCCTGCGCAACGAGCTTTCGGACTCCAAGGCGGACTTGGCTTCGTTGAGCTCAGCCTCAGCGGCCCGGCGCAACAAAACTTCCAACTCCAAGGCAGAATTGGATTCGTCAAGTTCCGAGGAAAGCTTCTCAGCCTGCTCCTGGAACTTCTGCCCGTCGCGAGTGGAGGCCTCAAACCGTCCCCGGACTAAAGAGAGTTCTGCCGACAACTCACTGCTCTCTCTCTCAACCCCAGCGGTGGATAGCCGCACGGAGGTAATCACGTCTGTCAACAAGGCTACCCCCGGGCAAC
Source organism: Parietaria judaica (assembly GCA_954871525.1). Taxonomy (NCBI): domain Eukaryota; kingdom Viridiplantae; phylum Streptophyta; class Magnoliopsida; order Rosales; family Urticaceae; genus Parietaria; species Parietaria judaica. Next base: position 60,024,709 of record OX940860.1, read on the forward strand.
ACGGTCGACCAGTTCCAAGTTCCTCACGGGAGCGCTGGAAGGCTCAACGAGCCCGTGAGAGGCTTCGGCCACGGGAAGTGCTCCCGGGGAGGCAAGGCTGGGAAGCTGGCTTGGGCCCGTGGCGACCCGGTAGGTGCCTCCTCGGGGACTTCCTCGGGGTCAAAGGATGGCGCAGAAAGCTGCGCCGAGTAATCCGTTGATTTAGGCGACGCGCTAGGAGGAATGACAAGAGGTGCTTGCGAGCTAGAGGCGCCGGTAAGATCGGGAGAAGGCCGGACCATTGAGCCCTCGAGGTCCTCAATGACAAGTACGTCGGGAAAAAGTTTCAAGCCAGCAAGATTCACCTCGAGGTGCACCCCAGACTGTTCCTCCTCGGGCCCGAAGAGAATCTGTTCTGGAGCGCCTTCCTCGCCAACAGGCCCCGTATCCCTATCGTTCGAAGCATTGGTCTCTTTGACCAAAGACTGAGTCGGAGGCATTGAGGCCGCGACCGGGTCTCGCGTCGCTTCGTCGGGGATTCCCCGAGGCGGTGACGGGGAAGACCGAGTCGCGACCCCCGAAGCAGAAAGAGGAATGGGGTCTTCGGCCCCCAACGGAGGTGGAGGAGGAGCATTCGGCGCGACGACCAGATGCTCGATGTCTTCTAACTCCACTCTCTCCTGCAGGTCCATGGCGGGGCGTCCGCGCACGTCCGCCGCCGGTCCCGTCCTCCCCACTGCGCCCTCGACAGGCGCGGTGCCCGAGGCTCCCTCCGCTGTTCCTCGAGACGGACCAGCCGCTTCGAGTTCAGGAGTCGGGTCGGGAACTCTCGCCTTCTTCGCGGGAGAAGCATCACACACTTCCTCGGTGGGGCGCTTGCCCGAAGAGCTTTCTTCTCGATGAGATCTCCTCAAGGAACGGGAAGTATCTGGCGAGAAGCGGGCCACGGACTCCGTCCTCGTTCTTGTTTGCCGCTCGTCACCAGTATCCTCGACGGGGCGTTTACTCGAGAAACCGTTTTCTCGGGGGGTGAGCCCCATGAAGCGAGGGGCGTCGGATCCTGCCAGGGACCTCGACGATCTGTGCGCCTCCCGATCCCGACCAACGGGAGCGCTGTCCCTAGCGGCAATGATTTTATCCTCGGCGTTCTTCTTCAGCCTCGAAGCGGGTTTCCTCCGCTCCACGGGAGATCCGGGGCCGGTTCGCGAAGGAAACCTTTTGGGAGAACAGTGTTAGGGGGCGCCCCGTGGATTCGGGCCAATTAATAAACCCAGACTTCTCGAGCCACTGGCCCCCGAAGTCTTTGCTCCCATCGCGCCTGGGGTTGGCAAGGAGAGCAGCGTGGATGCTCTTGAACCACGCCTCGGCCTCTTCATTCTCCTCGGGCTTAAATCGAGGGAGGTCCACTCCCTCGAGCACCAAATCCCTCGGTAGGAAAGCATGGTGGGGACCGAAGTTGGAGTTGTCCACACGAACGAAGAAATACTTATTCTCCCAACCGGATTCGTTCGACGGCGTGTTCAGGAGAATGTGCGGTCGGACGCGATGAGAGATGGCAAAGCGACCCAGATTCTTCGGATTGTGGGAGACCTTGAAGAGGCGTATTAGGTCCTAGAGCGTGAGCTCCACTTTCTGCTCACATGCAATGGCGAGTGTGCAAAGGAGGAGGCGAAGAGTGTTGGGGCTCACCTGAGCAATCGGAACCCCGAAGGCGTAGAGAAACGCCACAACCAGGAGCGGCGTCGGGAAGCGTAGACCGACGACGCGGAAGAACGACTCATAGACATAGACAAAGTCGCTCTGAGGCTCGTCGGCGAATTCACCCTCGAAAGGAAGACGTGCAAAGCAGACCTCTGAGTCAGAATGGTTGTCGACGATAAACTTCAAACCCTCTTCCGTCATGACGGAAGGGGGACTCCGAGTCTTAAAGACTGGGCCGGAGCGGGAAGGACCCATCGAGGCGTCTAAGGGAGAAGGAAGAAGAAGCTCGGAGGCGAAGGAATGAGAATAACAACGAAAAAGAAACTTTGAGAAAGTTCTTGAAAACACAAAAATGTCTGAAAAGGTGGGTATGAACTTCAAATTTATAGAAGGGGGAGAAGGATAGATAGACACGTCTTGATCTGACGGCCCGAATTCAAAGCTTGCTAACTCATCAACGGTTCGTATCAAAGGCCCGTTATGAATCTCTACAAGCACTCGAATGCGAAAAGGGGGTGGGCATTCAATGCTGAAGGGACGTGCGCAAGATTCAAGGCTGACAGGTTTTAGGGAAAGCAAACCAAGGTGGGTCCCAGACCCAAGCAACGGTCGGAGAAGCGAGAGAGTCGGGCTTCCCTGATCGTTAGCAGGGATCTTCGCGGAAAAACTCCTCGCTCAGCATCGTTGAGAAATCTTCATCGCTAGGAGTTTCGTCGGGAAAGTTATATTGTTTTACTTACACAATGCATGTTTACATTTACACCTTTGGCCTTCGAGGCGTATATTTCGGTATTTTACAGGATTTAGGCAAGCGAAGAGGGTTCTCTACCAAAATGCCAGCGACGTTTTAGTCACGATAGCCCTCCCGGACAAGGGACCGGGCTCGCAACAAGGGAGGACGCGAAGGAGGCCTAGCAAGGAAAGGGAGCGGCTTAGCAATATAACCACGCGAGGAGCCGAAGAAGCAATCACCGACCAGGAACCAAACAGGGCCGGCTAGAGCCGATCTCCGAAACAGTTATACTTTATTTTACCAAGTGTATACACTTGATAAAATGGTGGGCGCCAAACTGTAGAGGGGGTTTTTCACCACCCTTTTCCAGTCACAAAGACAATCACCAAATAACAAATAAATAACAATAAATGATGAATATCTCTGTTTTATTATATTTTCCGAAATGAGCTCGGTTTTCTTCCGTTGAATAGCTGGACAGATGAAGGATCATGAGCCTCAGATTCCTTTATTTCCTTGGCCTTTTTCTATTACAAGATTTCTTTCTCTCTTTTTCGGGTCCTTTTTTCCTCTATATTTTTCCGAACCTTTACAAATGAGGCTTATCTTGCCTTTTATAGAGTTTACAATGCCTTCCCCTCGCATCTTTCCCGCCTTTTTTCTCTTTAATCATTCACCCTCTGACGTGATTTGAGGGCAGCAGGGTTAATCCTTGCTTTATGTCACTTCCGAGCAGGCTGCCGTTATGGGTAGGTGCGCCTCATTAAATGCGCGTCCCGTCAGCCGTCATTCGGCTCTGCGAGCCTCGTCGCTGGTGTTCTCATCGAATGAGTAGGTCGGCTTCATTAAATGCACATCTCGTCAAGGGTCATTCGACCCTGCACAATCATCATGACGAAATTCCTCGTCGGGTGTGATGGGACGCTTCATCGCAACTTGCTCTCGCGTGGCTGCGTCTCCTCGTTGTTGAACCTCCTCGGGGGTATTCTTCCTCGGGGATGTTCCTCCTCAGGGATAATCCCCCTCGCTGGTGAACTTCCTCGCCTCCCCTCGTGTCGTTTATGGACAAAACGACACGAGTTGTGTTGAGGATGGATTTGACCAAATCCGACCTTAACAGAAGTGATACCGCTAGATGTCTTCGTATGTCTGTTCCATAAGGACGGCACTTTCACGACAAGTCCGAAAACCGAAAATAATGGGTTAATCTTGAAAGGAAGTTTGTCTTTCTGACCTTCTATGGTGGTAGTTAATTTTCGTAGAGATTTCTTGGATTTCTTGATATGATTATTAATTGAGTTTTAGACTGAAACTTAGTTTAACCAAACTACACGGTTGATCCCACTGAGTCATCTTCGTATGACCATTCCATAAGGACGGCAACGACGTGTACAGTCGGTTGAATTATCACGAAATAGTAAAATAAGTTTTTGAATGTGTTTTGCTTGATATGTTTGCATCATATTACTATTTCATAATATTTATGTAACATTCGCCTATATTAAACTTTAATTAGCTTATTTATTAATGCCAGTCGAAAATGTCTGACTATATCAATGTCACTTCTGATGATGAGCAAGACACTGCTTCTTCGAAGATGATATTCGAGAACCCACCACCGACGATATTTGACAGTGATTGCGACTGGTTAAAGTATGATGATGAGTACAAAATGCTTACTCACTACTTTAATCAGTATCACGAAAAAGGTCAGGAATATCGGGCTTCGCTGGTGAAGGTTTCTATGAAAGAAATTGATAGGCTTATGGCAAAGGTTCGTCAGGTGACTAAACTAGTCACCACGGCAGCTATGACCGAGCCTAAAGTTGAGCCAAAGTTCGAGTCTGAGAACTTAATGGAAACTGAATCTGGTTTGGAAAAGAGAATTGGGCTTGGAGGAAATTGCTTCCAATGCCACAAGAAGAGACAGGTGTACGGTCATATTCTTTGTCGTGATCACCTGGAGGATTGGAGAGGTAAAACTCTTCAGATAATCCTATTAGTTTTTTATTGGAGAGATTACATCTCAGATCCATAGATTAAAAATACTAACATATTCTTCTTATCTCCTTTTTCAGCAAAGGAACGCACCTTTGAGAAGGGCGACAACAGCTAGTACCCGAGCGTCTCGGAGAAGGATAGCGGCGATGATTGGATTTCAGTGGCTTCGTTTTATCGTTTTCTTGTTTAAGTTTGAATAAGTCACATGTTGTGATAAGTGTTTTTGTTTCTGAATAAATTGATAAATATTTTTTTTTAATGAAATAATAATGATGTTTTTCTTTTATTATTCCTTTTATCCGGAGAAACAAAAATTATTTAAACTTATGAATGCCTTAAGATATAAATGTTTAAAAGGTTGTATATTAAGATTGGTTTTAAAAATGATTGTGTTATGATAATCTATAAGTAACTAAGCAAGTTATAAGATTAAAGTTTTCAATCAAAATTTTCTAACTTGTTTGGGTTACATACAAGATGATATCAATAACAAAAGATACAACCAACTTTTATGAGACTTGTAAGATTAATCAGATAAGATCATCAAAGATCTGAATTCTCTTAGTCTCAAAAACTCTTTGTGATTTAGAATCACCAGAAATGAGTATAAGTATCTTGTTCTTTCTTATAGAATAAAGCACCTTTTTAAAAGTTTTTATATCAATCTGCATTCAAAGCATCATAATTAAAAGGAAAAAGAGTTTGATCTTTTTGATTAAAATTCCTATTAAGAATTATGATCTAATTCATAGATATAATACTCGAATATAAAAGTCTTATGACGAAAGTTGCCGCTTCACCAACAGTAATTGTTGATGAAGAGAGTGTAGAAATCACAGTCCCAAATCAGAACTCTGGGGTACTCAGACGTAGTGGGAGGTTCAAAAGACAAATTGAACGCTACGAGGAACTCAACTTAGCTGTTAGTGATGACAGTGTTGATGACCCATCATCCTATACGGAAGCTATGATGGATTCTGATAAAGGGGAATGGCAGGAAGCCATGAACCAAGAGATAGAATCAATGGATTCCAACCAAGTCTGGGAACTTGTAGACTTGCCAGAAGGTTTTAGAGCCATCGGCAATAAATGGGTCTATAAGAGAAAGAGAGGAGGAGACGGAAAGGTTCAAACCTTTAAAGCTAGATTGGTGGCAAAGGGTTTCAACCAGAGAGAAGGCATAGATTTCGAGGAAACCTTCTCTCCTGTTGCTATGCTAAAGACCGTTCGGATACTCCTCGCCATAGCCTGTAGTCTCAATTATGAGATATGGCAGATGGACGTCGAAACCGCCTTCCTGAACGGCTATCTTGACGAAAACATCTATATGGCTCAACCAGAAGAGTTCGTGCAAAAAGGTCAAGAGAACAAAGTTTGCAGACTTTTCAAATCCATTTACGGATTGAAGCAAGCTTCTAGATCTTGGAATCTAAGGTTCGACGAGATTGTCAAATCCTTCGGATTCACACAAAACATCAACGAAGCCTGCGTTTACTAACTCGTTGATGGAAAAGCAGTGGTTTTTCTTGTTCTATACGTCGACGACATACTTCTAATCGGAAATGATGTGAAGAAGTTATAGGACGTAAAAGTTTGGCTATCGAATCAATTCCAAGTAAAAGATTTGGGAGAAGCCAGCTATGTTCTTGGGATCCAACTTTTCAGGGATCGCAACAACAGGCTTCTAGCCTTATCTCAAGCGGCCTATATAGATAAGGTGTTTGATCGTTTTGCAATGGAAAACTCTAAGGGGGAGGTAATTTACCTACCAGACATGGAGTCGTCCTTCATAAAGGACAATGTCCTACTTCTCCGGAAGAGCAAGACGCGATGAGGCGCATTCCCTATGCTTCAGCCGTTGGCAGTCTGATGTACACTATGTAGTGTACTAGACCAGATATCTGCTACGCAGTGGGATTTGTAAGTAGATACCAAACCAACCCTGGTATGGATCACTGGACTGCAGTGAAGAATATTCTCAAGTATCTTCGGAGAACGAGAAACTATATGCTAGTGTATTCAGGTACTGAAATGAATCCACTAGGCTACACTGATTCAGACTTTATGTCTGACCGGGACGCGAGAAAGTCGACGTCTGGTGCAGTGTTCACCCTTACCGGTGGAGCGGTATTCTGGAGAAGCGTAAAGCAAACCTGTATCGTAGATTCCACCATGGAAGCTGAGTATGTAGCAGCCTGTGAGGCAGCTAAAGAATCAATTTGGCTTAAGAACCTCTACATAGAACTGGGAGTAGTTCCTGATGTAGACGGACCTATGACACTGTACTGTGATAACAGTGGAGCAGTGGCTAACGCTAAAGAGCCAAGGAACCATTCTAAAAGGAAACATATAGAAAGTAAATACCATCTCATCAGAGCGATAGTACATCGCGGTGATGTTAGGGTTATGAAAATAGCAATAGCGGACAATCTGGCGGATCCATTTACCAAGACATTGCCAGAGAAAGTCTTCAAGAGGCATTTGGAAAATATGGGTCTTAGAGATATGAGTCATTTACTTTAAGTGCAAGTGGGAGATTGTTAGGCATATTGCCCTTAAACAAAGTTTTATTTACCCATTTTAAAAGTTTATGACGTCACTCTTAATAAAGAAGACACTTATTATGATGATCTTTTTTATAATTCTTTATGTATAATCGAATGTTAATCCATAGTTCATAATGGAATGCAATTGTAATCTATCCATCACACAAGAGTCAATGTGAGGAAGAATTGATAGATGCAATAAATGAACTTAAATGTATCTGTGACTTAATTAAGCGGGTGGGAGCCTCTTAATTGATAAAGTCATTAATACGAATAAATGGAGAAAATCCTATTCTGGATAGATATGTGTGTCATGCCCATTAAGTGTATTAAGTACGAAGTGTCTTTGTACTAGATAGGACTTGACTAAGTTCTGAAAGTTGCTCAACTAAGACCGTCACTGACAACTTTGAACTAAGTCGTAAAAGATTGTCAAATGGTAATTAATCTAAATCCTGAAGTGATCTTGAACCTTGACTGTTAGCTTGATTGTTCTATGATTTGCTAGTTAAAGAACACAACATAACGCTGTTCCCAAAGCCGCTATATTGGGAACATGATAGTCGACAGGAAAGGGTAGCTCGATCACAGATATGGATATCACATAGCTTTTTACTAAGTCAAGATGATTCCCGGAATTGTCGGTCGTGAGAAGTAGTACGGGACTCATGCGCAGCTTACGTCTCGAAATCGTAAGTGAGTCGTCTACAATACCACCGATGGAATTCAGGAAGAAAAGCACTAAGGGGCTAAACGGTAAAACGCCTGCTCAAGTGTGAATCATCAAGTGAAAGATTAATCACTGGAATTTGATTATATCAGTGGACACCTTAAGATATAAGGAATATATTATTCGCATCACTAAAGAGTACAGCTTCGGATTTTTAGTGGAGTAACACCGGAGTTAACGGATTAATCCGTTGGAGCTTAAGTGATGTGGGTCCATGGTCCCCATGATAGCTCTGTAAAGGACCAATCGTACAATTAGAATATTTGTTATTCTAATTTATGATAGAACAATTGAAACTGAAGCTTGTGTCAAGTTTTGGAAAGTTTCAAAAAGTTGCGGCAAAAGTACCTAAAGTTTTGCCAAAGAAATAGCTGATCGGAAAAAATCAAAACTGGAATAAATTGTCAACATCAATGTTGTAGTAAATTTAATTCTAAGAGTTTTTTCTTCTATGATTTTATCTGTAAAATCTACAGAGAAAAAGATATGAATTATATATCATAACAAGAGGTTATGTTAATTCATGAGAATTACTTAAAGATAAAATTAATGGGCTAGGTCCATTGGGTTTAATCTTAGCTAATAGTAAGAGAGGAAATTCGACCAAGCCTTGGTGGATAAGCCCACTAGGTATTTTCCTTATCATATTTTAATTAAAGATTAATTATGTTAATTATCATGATAAACATATAAGGTAAGATTTTAAATCATGGAAATTACCAAGCTTGATTATCAAGCAATAAGTTGGCGATTTTGAACATGAGTAGAAATCGAAATTTATATGTTATGGTAATTTAAGATACTAATTAATCATATTCAAATATGGTATTAATCTAAATTAAATAAATAAGAATCATATCATGAATATTAATTATGCATGAATCATAAGAACTTGATTTGCAAGTTTTAAATAAAGATTCATAATGCATGAGAATTAATATTGATTGATTCATGACATTATTTAATTGATAGGTTATTTACAAATAAGGAAAAGATTGATAAATCATATGTCACCTAATTTGATTTAATTGGAATTAATTTTTGATTAAAAATAATGTTAGAAATTGACAACACCTATTCATGGAATGGGATTGGATTTCTTGGTATTTATTTTAATTAAAGAAAATGTATTCCCTTGATTAAAATATGATGAAATCGAATTTTACCTAATATGGTAGGTATTTGATTTTCATGATACATATTTAAATCATATGAAATTAAATCTTAGATATTTCAATCATCATAATTTCGAACTCCTATTTAAATGGGAAGGTTGGAATTGATTCTTGATTGATTTATGATTAACACTAATTAGGGTTGATTGATTTGTAATTGACACTAATTAAGGTTAATTGATTTATCTAAATTTGAAAGTTATGTGTGCATGCCTTTTACTATAAATACAAGGCTTAAGCAACACATTTCCATAACACTCTCACATGCAAAATTCGAGCTCTCTCTCTAAAAGAAGCTCTCGAATTCTCTCTCTCTAGAAATCGGCTAGGCTAGAAGCAACGAAGTTCCGTCAAACGAAGGCCACGCTTTGTGTACGAGGAAGTTCTGGAGAATATCCCGGAAGGCTTTGGGAGTTTCCTTGTCGTTTTAGAAGTCGTGCGGAAGCTCTGCTCAACCTCCGTAGGCGCATTCTCAAAGGCCGGCGGAAGCTCTGCCCAAATTCAGAAAGCGCAGTGGAAGTCATCGTGAGAAATAGGTACGGCCTTATGCATTGGGTAAATAAATGCAAAACCATTTTATTGCTTTATTTATTTCCTTGACTAGAATTAATAATTACGTGTTTGAATAAATAACTAATTACTTAACCGATCGAATCTCCGTTTTCTGGGTGCTCGATTCTAGAAAAGGAAGTAACTTCGGAAAGTGTAAAATGGGCCTTTCCGTGTAAAAACGAATTTTTAAGGTTACCCCGATGGATCGAGGGCCCATCCCGAGATATGACGGAGGGGACATTAAATATTTTTCCCAACAATGCGATCCTCACAGCGACATACCTCATCAACCGTATGCCGAGTAGTATCCTGAATTTTCTTCTTCCTCGTCAAGTCCTCAGCGAAATTCATCCACATCTTCTATCATTCTCTTCAGACCTACCCAAAAAGGTCTTCGGGTGTTCCGTCTTTGTCCATGTCCACAAACAGCATCGATCCAAGTTCGATCCTCGAGCTGTCAAGTGCATATTCTTGGGTTATTCTTTGCATCAAAAAGGGTACAAATGTTATTGCCCTTCTACTCGCACTACATATAACTCAATGGATGTCACTTTCTTTGAAGGTGAGTCTTTCTTCCCCAAATCCGACATTCAGGGGGAGAATTCTTGGGAATCTCAAATTTGGGAAGTCAATCAAGACACTCAACCCGAAAACCCGTCACCTTCAATCCAACAAATCGACATTCTTGATATCCCTTCGACTCCTATTCCTCTTCCGGTTGTCGAAAATATCACAGAATCTTCTTCTCCTAGCTCATCTCGGTTTCCTGAACATGTAGAGACCTCCTCAAATCGTCAAATCGGCCAAGATCCGGACCCGACTCCCTCTACCTCGACTAATCCATCAGGTATGGAAATTCTTCAACCCGTAGTCGATGATTCAGATCTCCCTATTGCTATCCGGAAAGGCATTCGTAAGAAACCTGTTCATGGGAACACCGAATATCCCATTGAATGTTATGTTGCCTACAACAAGTTGCAGCCGAAATATAGGGATTTTATCACTAACCTTGATAGCATCAAGGTCCCTAGCTCTATTCATGAAGCTCTTCAGGTTCCTGCTTGGAAACATGCAGTAGAAGAAGAAATTCGAGCATTGGATAGCAACAGAACATGGAGTCTCATTGAATTGCCACGCGGGAAATGCCCTGTCGGGTGTAAATGGGTCTTCACGGTCAAGTACAAGACCGATGGGAGTATCGAGAGATTCAAAGCTAGACTTTTCGCAAAGGGTTTCACCCAAACTGAAGGAATCGACTTTCAAGAGACGTTTGCTCCAGTGGTTAAACTAAACACGGTACGAGTACTTATTTCTCTTGCCGTAAATATGGTGTGGCCACTATTTCAACTTGATGTCAAAAACGCATTCCTCAATGGAGACCGTCAAGAAGAAGTCTACATGAATATACCTCCAGGACTAGAAAAAGACTCCAATCGTCACCTAGTCTGCAAACTGAAAAAGTCGTTGTACGGCTTAAAACAGTCTCCAGTGGATACCTTCAATGTCAAGCTGATCAAACTCTCTTCGTTAAACGGAACAACAATGGAAAGATTGCAATTCTCATTGTGTACGTTGACGACATCATCATGACCGGTGATGACTCGGAAGAAATCGCAAAACTAAAGAAAGTACTCGCAACCAAATTCGAGATTAAAGATCTCGGAACTTTGAGATACTTCTTGGGCATGGAAGTAGCAAGATCAGACGAAGGCATTGCTATCTCCCAAAGGAAGTATGTACTTGACTTACTTCAAGAAACCGGTCTTCTTGGTTGCAAGCCGGTTGACACTCCGATGGATCCGAACAAGAAGTTCTCTCATTCCGCCGAAAGCGCTCCTGTCGACAAAGGGAGATATCAGAGACTTGTCGGTAAACTCATCTATCTCTCACACACACGTCCGGACATCGCATACTCTGTCAGTGTTGTAAGTCAACACATGAACAACCCAAACGAGGACCACATGGAAGCCGTGAACCGAATCTTGAGGTATCTAAAGTCTACCCCCGGTCATGGCTTATTGTTCAAGAAATCAGAGAACCGTGAGGTAAAGATCTTCACCGACGCTAGTTGGGCTGGAGAAGCCACTGATCGAAGATCAACCTCGGGTTATTGTTCATATGTATGGGGCAACCTCGTTACTTGGAGGAGCAAGAAGCAATCGGTTGTTTCCCGTAGTAGCGCAGAGTCCAAGTAATGTGCTCTTGCCTTAGGCATATGCGAGGGAATGTGGATGCTGAGGATCTTGAAGGAGCTAAGGATGCATCAACCAGGGGCTATCAAGATGTTTTGTGATATTCAGGCCGCAATCAGAATTGTCAAGAATCCAGTCCACCATGACCGAACGAAGCACATTGAAATTGATAGACATTTCATTTCGGAGAAGGTCAATGGTGGCATCATTGACTTGAGCTACATTCCTTCCAAGTTTCAGATTGCGGACATCCTCACCAAAGCTTTACCTCGAAGTTCTTTTGATGAACTTAGTTCCAAGCTTGGCTTGTATAACATATACTACCCAGCTTGAGGGTGAGTGTTGAATATTGTATAGCTTAGTGAGTGTTTATAGTTTTGGTACTTTTACCGCTATTTTATTTTCTTGTAATTAGGGATGTAAATATCCAAATTCATGAATGAGAAAATAACTTTCCCAATCCAATTTTCACACAAGGCTTTCTCATCGATGAGCAAGGTATTATTATAAACAGTAAAGACAGTGACAAATGCTACATTGTCTCCGAAGTTGGACAAACCCGACGACGATGAAAAACGGGTCTTGTTGAGAGCTTTGGTACCTAAATCCGAAACGCGCAAGTAAGAACTCATCAATCTGAACACATCTTGCAACTATGTATGCATCAATCACGGCAGTTTCCGACAATATTCGAGAATTATTTGATGAATCGATACTCTAAAACTGCAAAATCTGAGAACACAAGCTTCTTTGTTGATTATCAAAGCCACACTGACAGAATAGTACTTAGAGCGAATCTCAATCCTCCAAATCAGCGCATAAAGTAATGAATATACATGAATTTCAATCGAGAGTTGAATCACCTTGGTATTGCAATCGATTTGGCAAGCCTTGACCAGAACCAGGTCCGAGAACCAAATGATCAAACTTCTTGTTCTTCTTCGGTCGTAAATCATCAAAATCTTCTCTTCGATGCAATTCTGTGACTGTAAATTCAATATGAGACCTAGAATGCTGAAATGGAAGTGCGGTTGAGAGGTAGAATCAAATCACCATTGAAGAAGAAAGGAAGGAAGCAGACGAGAGGAAGGAGACAGAGGAAGCGACGCCATCCAGTGGGGACTCTCATCGTCTTCAAGGGAACGCCATGGACGAATATTCAGATCTCGGAGCAGGGCTTGGTCTTGTGCTCCAATAGAGGAATCAATTGGCTAAAAGACCTTCTTTCGGATTTTGAATAAGCTCGTACCCTCTTGTAACTTGATATTTCTTTTATAATTATATTTAAAGCTCAATAAATTTGATATTTCTTTTATAATTATTTTTAATCCCCAATAAAAGTAAATGACGAGTTTACCCTTTCTCATTACACTGCATTTAATGAAATCCCGAATTTACCCTTTGTTTAAGTTTCCTTTTTATATTTATTTCTCATTCATCATCACCTCACTCACGCAACCCCTACAAATTCCTACTTTCCCTCCAAAACCAACTCTGGAATCCCTCTTTCACCCCTCCGATATCGGATATTCTTCGTCCTTCTACTATAGCGGTCGGCCAACTCTTTGTGTTGTGCATCTCTTGTCTTTCATTCTGATTCCTATTCCGATCGTTTTAAACTGACCAAGAGTTCAAAACATGCAAAAGGGTTTCGGAGGCACATTTCGGCATCGATCATCGTCTTCATCCTTTCTTCGGCATCAACAAAGCGGGCAGTTAAAATGGAGGTCCAGGTAAATGTTTATTCTTTAATTTTCTACGTTTCTGACATAAGTAATGATATTATAGTTTTCATAGTTTACATGCGATTTAATTTACTGTCTAAGTTACGAAGAAAATGTACTTGGATGGTGATTTATATGAGTGTGGACGAGTATAATAATCAAATTAGCACAACCGCTATATACTTTTATTCCACAATCTGTTACCACTATATAATCTATTTGTTACCGCTATATTTTTTTGAACTCGCCGGATAGCGGTAATATAATAGTCGAATAAGAGTATAGCGGATATGCTAAATTGATTCGCTAATATTTCATTCCACTGTCTACCTATCACCTCTGTATGCTTTAGATCACTCCCGCTATCTATATATTTCCATAAACTGCACTAATCTAGTTATGATTGTTTTGCAGTCGTTAAAGCTACATCCAGTGCTGTTGAAGGAAGAATATTACAAGAATAAACTCACCACCAAACAAACAAATTTCCACAATTATATAGAAGAACTTAGAAACTGGTTGAACCATGAGGAGCTAAAGTGGTTCTGGAGCACCCAGTTTGGGTATTTGTTGGACGTCCCACTACACTGCGAGCATTGTGCCCAACTTTTGCGGAATTTGCTCATCAGATACACTGAAGAACAACCGCACGACAACGAGATGTGGATGTTGGTAAATAATGTTCCATTACGGTACGGGATTCAGGAATTTGCAATCATCGCCGGTCTGCGTTGCCATAACCTGCCAACAATTGAGATTTCTCAAGATGAGAAGGAACAAGAGAATCTCTACAAAGCTTTCAAGATACGCTTATGGCCAAATTCTAGGGATAAGAAGGTGAAACTCAGCATGATCATCGAGTGAATCGAAACTATTGAGGATAATCCTGTGAGTGAGGATGATAAGAAGCGCTTTATATTGTTGTACTTCGTCTTCGGAGTGATCTGTTTCAAGGACAGAGATTTCTGCCCAGCTACACAGTTTATTCTATTGGTGGAAAACCTTGATGAATTCATTGCTTATCCTTGGGGAAGAATTTCATTCGAGTACTCATTAGAACAGCTCCATGCTAACGAAAGAAATGAGCTGCTTCGCAAGCTAGGCAAAAACAAGGTGGGCATGAATATTCCTGGGTTCTTACACCGACTACAGGTATATGTAAATTGTTTTAGTTGTTTATTTCCTCCGTAAGTTTTACATTCAAATTAACATTTTAACTCCTTCAGTTTTTAGCTAACCCTTTAGAGTCGGCGGACGAAGAACCACGAATGAGCAAATGGAAAATGCGGCCAATCGGGACTTATCATAAGGAATTCACAGATATTGATACGGTTATAGAGACGGGGATTTCCGCGGTGAGTTGCGTAATATAGCAGTTATGTAGTTACATAGCGGTAATGTGGTTACATAGCGGTAATGTAGTTACATAGCGACCAATCAGGACTTGAATAAATTCAAGTTATATAGTGGTGGCATCATATATTGATCCTTTCGTTTATTACAAGAACAATTTAGTATACTTAAGGTCCGGCCAGCGGAAGCTGACACATACTACATAAGATATGTCCGGCCGTGTGCACCCTTGGAAGACCCTCACTATGAACAGCTCGTGCATTTCTTGGAGAATGAAGAACGGATCATCCAGTCGCCGCCAACCCCCAATAGGCGCCGGCTTTTAGATGAACTACCAGTTAAGCCAATTAAGCTAGAGAGAAAAACACGAGGGAGGAAGAAGGTTTCCAAGCCGCAACAAGAATCACCTTCACCTCCACGGAGAAAAACACGAGGGAGGAAGAAGGTTTCCAAGCCGCAGAAAAAATTACTTTCATCTCCACGGAGAAAAATACGAGGGGGGAAGAATGTTTCCAAGCCGCGACAAAAATTGCCTTCATCCCCACATAGAAAAACAACAAGAAAAAAGGTATCCAAATAGCAAAGTGAATCGCCTTCAACCCCTCCAAAATGACGAAGGTATATATATTGAGGTGACTTACACCTCCGGCCCCGAGAATGGATCGCCATCACCACAAGGCTCAAGAAAGAGACAAAGCACCCACTCCTATGCTCCTGTCTCGACGTTAAAATGCCCTCGTCAATCTCCGGCATCGGATCAACAAAAGTTCAGCAGAGCTTCAGCTTTGCTATCTAAGTTAGTCACGGAGGCTAACAAGAAGATGTTCGATCTACCATTCGATTCCCTCGATGAAAACGAGCAAGCTGTTGCAAATGCGGCAATACAATTGTATAGATACATGCATGAAAAGAATCCTTCGGACGAATCGAGGGAGGCTACGCCGATTGCGCAGGCTCCGACTATGGAGCAAGAAAATCAGAGGGAGCAACATGAGCAGGTTAATGAAGATGATTAGAATCCCGATGATGTTCTTACATTCCCCGATCGTGAGGAAACAAATAATGATGCCAATGAGGCTATAGTAGTGGAACTGATGTACCATGAGGACTTCATTGGGGTGAAAGATGTGAATTCCAACATTCATGAGAATGAGTTGAGTGACAGGGAATCCTGTTTGCAAGCGAACGCGATTGACATTGCAAAGTCTATAGCACAACAATACACCCGTGACTTTGAGGAGGAGGACGAGCATGACGAGCAAGATGATCATAACGAGGAGGAGCCAGGGAGAGCAAGAGGAACAGAGGAGCAAGAGGAGGAGGAGAAGCAAAGGAAGGAGGAGAAGCAAATGGAGAAGTTGGAGGAGGAGAAGCAGAGGGAGGGGGAGAAGGAGAGGGAATAGGAGAAGCAGATGGAGAAGGAGAAGTTGGAGGAGGATAAGTGGAGGGAGAAGGAGAAGTTGGAGAAGGAGAAGGAGAAAGAGCAGCAGAAGAATATGAAAAACAAGAAGAAGCAGAGGAATGATTCGAAAGAAGCATTAGAAGTGGCGAAATCGCTAGTCAACCTTGGTTTGACAAAGGTATGTAGATCAATAAGTCATTAGCGGTATAAAGACCACTAATAGCGGTATGCATATTTAAGAATAGAGGTATTCATATTTAAAAATAGCGGTATTAAATGTAGATCAATAAGTCATTAGCGGTTTGTAAACCACCAATAGCCGTATGCATATTTAAGAATAGCGGTATTAAATGAAGATCAATAAATAATTAGCGGTATGTAGACCACTAATAGCGGTATGCATATTTAAGAATAGTGGTATTTAATGTAGATCAATAAGTCATTACATGTTTTGTTGCAGACCACTACGCTTTTTGACCCGATTGAGCCGATCACTGAGGAATTGTGGATTCCTGTAAAAACGTGGATGAAGGAGGATGAGTCAGAGCCCTTAGAACCAAGGAAAAAGTGGTTTAAAGAAATCATCGCATCCCGTTCTTGGCTAGCAGATGAGGTAATCATCATTCCACGGCAAAATGAGTAATTAAACAATTTATTTTTATCATTATATTGAATAAATTTAATTTTAAATGCAGCACCTAGACGAAATCGCATACGGGGTCCGTAAACGACTGCATGAGCTTCCCGAGAGTATTCCAAATTCTAGGAATATGGCTATTCTTGATACATCATTCGATAAGAGTACACTGATCCAGCTTGATAAAATTTTAGAAGGAAATTTAACAGAGAATGATGTTACTACTTCCGTGGACTGGGTTGAAGGTAGAACGCCCACACTTTACAGAAGACCGTGGGCGGAATTGGAGCAGCCGTACTTCCTGATAAACTATGAGGGTATACAGAGCTTTATGATCCATAACATTAGGGAATTATAGTATAAACAGTAGCTGTTCTTCAGATAGAGTGGAAGAATATTATTCCCTTCAACTGTATAATAGATAATACGAGGTTTAAACGAGATAGAATATGTAAAGAAGGCACAACAATACTAGTTAATTAGATGCATGACACGTTAATAAATTTATTTAAATAACTCTCTTGTTCATACTAGTTACTTAGATCCGGACTCTTGACTCGGTAGGAATCTTGTCCTCTTTTTTCCTCCTCTTCGTTTTATTACAGTATGCGGCTTAATCTTTGCCAAACTCTCGGTAAGATGAGGAGGTATGTTCCAATCATGGTTCAGCGGTAATAGACTTACATGTACATCGTATGTATGCCACCAGTGGTTCAAACTGTAGAATTTATCACAGAAATCGTAAACGTTTTGCTTTGCAACGGTGATTGCTTTGATGGCATGCACACATGGGTACCGATCCAAGTTCAGTTTTAAGCACGTGCACGTCTTGTGCACAAGATCTACCACCTTAAAATCTGCGCTACTCCTCACTTGCCACGATTGCTCGAAACCTTTAGTGGCAGTCATTTTCTTGGCCTTTTTCCAGTTTTCACGAAGCCTTTTCTCAGTATTCGGAGTGACTCCAAAGTTCGTTTAGCCGATACATGTTGTGCTCATTTCTCTGAATCCACTCATCATTTCAGCCACCATCGTCAGGGACTCATCAAACAAGGCAACAATAGGAAATCTTCGAGCTCCGCTTATTGCATTATGAATGAAACTTGAACCGTTAAAAGTAATAATGTCATCACATTTCTCCACGAAGTACGCTCTTGCCCATCGATCTCTGCTATCAAGATTTTCAACGAGAAAAGTCGCAGCTAAAGGAAAACTTTGTTCCAACTCATCCCATTTTATTTCAAATTCAACCTTGGTATATACACTTGCCACTTCCCAAAACTTCGGGACTAACCCCTTCACTTTAAACTTTCTTTGCAAGTACTGTTGAATGCGATAAGGACAAATCCTTGGGTTGCCAGCGGATACACTAACCACACGCATTCTTAATGGATGCGCCAATATCCGTTACGATGACCAACTCACTTGTGTCATTAAATCCTTGTCTCAGATTCTCAAAAAACCACTCCCACGATTCGACATACTCTGAATCCACTATACCAAAAGCAAGGGGCAAAACATGGTGATTTGCGTAGCACTGTTTACGGCTGCTCTCAAAGCACGTCTAGACTTATAGTAACTGATTGGGAAACACTATTTTGCCAAATAATCCATGATCTCCTTTGTGTTCGGTAGTTCCTTCTCGTGACCAAAATAGGCTCTAATCTGATCGCAAACATACGAATATTTGACCTGTGGAGGTAGAGCTTGTCGGGCTTCAAGGGTACAAGTGTGGATGTTGTTATATGTCCGTATGGAGAACGTCTCGCCAGGCACCTGCACTGCACGTAACATCCAACCGCATGTCTGATCGAAGCATCTGACTACGTATAATTGCTTGTCCGACTTCATTAACTTCACACGAAATTTTCCTTTATCAGCACTATCAGACACAACTTTTATCACTTCCGCCTTCGACGCAAACTCCTGGTTAACTCTAAGATCCATACCATCGGGAAAACCATATATCGTTCCTTATTGCTCCAATTCAAAATCACGAGGAAGAGGAAGAGCAGAGGATCCCACAAAGTTATTCGAACAGTCTATCAAAAGAGTCAGTGATGCACCTTCACCATACGGGGACGAAAAAAGATCCGGAATACCGTCATGCGGAACCGGGGCATGCTGGAACTCTTCTTGCCCAAATCTTGCTTGTTCAGTACCTACTTCACGAGCTTCCTTCTCCATTAACTCGACGAATAGTTGTTTCAATGCGTACCGGCATAGTAGAGTGTCGAAATGGGTAATAACTTATCTTTAGATCATAACATCGATTTATACCAGCCTTATCATATAAAATCTTCTTCAAATCAGAACAGTTTTTCAAAGCAGACTTTTCAACGATAAAACTATCTGCCATTTCATTACTCACCTCCCACTGCCAGTTGCCTGAATTTTTGTCACATACCCACTTTCCGCCAACACTGACAATCATACCGTAAACAGACATCCTGCAAATGAAAAAATCTTCACATTAAGTTAAAATGCTATAATGTTTTGAGATACTGGTATATTAATAAGAAACCGCTATTTTAATCAGAAACCGCTACATCAACCATTAAGATGTACACAAATTCATGTAGCGGTAAAAATTTTAATCGAACTAGAACCTAAAAGAGGCTATATTAAACCCATAAATTAAAAAAAAATCACAGTAAGATACTGGGCTAACCTTAAAACGAGGTAAGTTTATGTTAAATAATCCAACCGAGGAGCTCTGAAACTTGTTAATCGTTGACTGGGTAACGTAGAAGATACAGAGGACGAATACAGCGAATCGTGTGACTGAGAATCAGAGCTTAGGGTTTCGGCAATTGGGAAGTCGTTGAAGAAGACGAATAAAAGAGGAGAGAGAAAAAACGCGGGAAAAGAATAGGATATAATATAAAAAGGAGGAGAGAGAGGGTAGCTCGAGAAAATAATAAAATAAGAGGATGAGTTAATTTTAAAGTTACCCAGCACTTTTACCCTTTAATGAAAGGGTATGAATGCAAAACATGAACAATAATAAGGGTATATGTTCTTTAAAATGCCCACTTAAGGTCATTCTCGCAAAAAGCCCCCAATTGAGTCTGTGAAATCGTTAAACACTGGTAATACGACGTGTCGTTTGTTACTATTGTGTTGTCGTTATAAATGAGTAGCAGTATGCTTATTTTTAGGTATAATTACGATAAAAGTATTCAATCTTGTTTGAAATAACGCAATATATTTTATACTGAAAGCGTATTGCATTTATTCTTTTTCTGCCTTTTATGAGCGTGAAATATACTTATATAGTACTACATTAATCATTTATCCGATCTGGTTTTTTAAAGTTTTAACTAAACTATGAGGTGTAGTGAAAGACGGAGCCAGTCTTTTGATACAAAAGGGTCACCGACGAATAATTAAAATAACAATGATAGCACATTAAAAAAATTGTATTTTTATGATAAAAATCGAAATAACAACTATCAGTGACCGCGATAACCAACAAATAAATAAGAGAAAATAATTTCATAATGAAGAGGAATAAAAACTTGCACAATCAGATTATCGGCGTGACGCGCAAAATAGTAATCCGGCAAATTTGGTTGTTCTAAGGGTCCAAGACAGAGAAATAAAGAACCACTATGAATGTGTTTCGGGATGGTGAACAAGAAATTAATTTAAAAATCGGTCATCGAGACAAATAACCAAGAGTCTGAGATGAAGAAACGAAAAACTACACATGCGTTCCGAGACGACAGAGCAAAATAAAAAAAACAAAAACAAAATTAACCACAAGATATGAGGGAGGGCAGGGGCCAGGGTGGGTCCCCCTCCCTCCGTCGTTGGGTATAGTAATAGACATTGTATTAATTCTTTTGGGATAATTGCAGTCTAAGTACATAAACATCGACCAACTAAGAAAACAAAAAGGCTTTAAAGTGAAGAAAAAAAAATAGCAAAATCACCTAAATTTAGTAATGTGAGACGATACATTTTTTCATTTTTTTCATTTTTTGTTTTGTTTTTACGAACGTTGGCCAATCTAATAGCATATTGCTATTAAATCATACCTAAGATCATAGTTGCGGCATGTCCTGAACAACTTAATCTATCAACATGATGTTTTTTTTTTTGTTTATAGTTGTGGCATGCCCGTAAAAAGGAGGAAATGAAATAGTGTCGGCATCAACATTCTAGAACCTTGCCTAAGATCACATTTATGTACTTATTATTAATTTTTTTTAGTGGGATGGCACTATCGACGAAGGGTACAATGCATTCTCACATTACTATATATATTCAGTGTAAGAATATGTGACAATATTGGCCAGATTTACATATGTAAATGGGACACTCATTTGAGTCTCATGGGGTTTGAATCTGTGGACCTCTTGAATATGTATGTAGTGAAATTATCACTAGGCCAAGCAAACTTGGTTCATTTATATACTTATTCAACTATCTAAAATCTTCTCTCATTTGTATTCAATGAAAAAAAATGTGTCGCCTCAAATTTGTTACATTTAGATACTTTTATTGCTATTATTGACTTTAAACCCGTAGTCTCATTTGTTCAAAATTTTGACACTTTTACCGCAGTTATCCCTTAATATTTCACTGTCGTTTAGTACTAAGATGTACAGTATTACAACTACATTTATTTTGTTGATGTCGTTTATTAGGAAAGTAGCCCCGGAGTTATTCTCTTGTCGTTTATTAATTTTTATGTCGTTTAGGCAGGCACTGAAACCCTTCTTCCACCGCCAAACCCTTGGATTTCGCCCCAAGCTCATGCCATGTTTCTTCTCCCTCGCACCCTTCGAAGACGGCTTCTCCCGTTGACCTCGCCAAGACCCGCCGTTGAATTCTCCTCGGCCACCGCGAGATCACCGGACAACGACGACGACGGCGACGAAGCCCACTCCTTCACGGTCTCCTACCTCGTCCGCTCGTGCGGGCTATCGCCGGCGTCCGCCATTACCGCCGCCAAGAAGGTACAGTTCCGAAACCCTAGAAAGCCCGACTCGGTCCTGGCGTTCCTCAGGTCCCACGAGTTCTCCGATTCCGACATCTCCCGCCTCGTCGCGAAGCGCCCCGAGTACCTCCTCGCCGATCCCGAGAGCACGTTCCTCCCCAAGATCGAGTTCTTCCATTCCAGAGGTCTCTCCAAGAAGAAGATGGCGAAATGCTTCTGCGCTTACCCTTACATCCTCCACAGAAGCTTGAACAACCACATCGCTCCCACCTTCGAGTTCTTCAAGCGATTCTTCATGAGCGACGAGGAAGCCATGGCCGCGATGCTCAGCAATCGAGAGCAGTTAGGTTACCATCTCGACAACATCTCCGCCAACATCGCGTTCTTCCGGCAATTAGGGTTCAGCCACTCCAGCATCGGGGCGATTATGCTCAACTTCTCCGAAGTGATGGTCCTGGATCTGGACCGCCTCGTCGAGCTCGTGAACAAGGTCAGGGGCATGGGGTTCGTCCCCGAGAAGTACACGTTCCTGTTCGCGCTGCGGATGCTCTCGCAGAAGAGCTACGAGGAGAAGTGGCGGAACACGTACCGGGTTTACGAGCGGTGGGGCTGGTCGGAGGAGGAGATCGTCAAGGCGTTCCGGTACCACCCCAACTGCATGCTGATATCGGAGGAGAAGATCGAGAAGACGATGTCGTTTCTGGTGAACGAGATGGGGTATTCTTCGAAGAGGATCGCTAGGTGTCCGGTGGTTCTGTTCTACAGCTTGGAGAAGCGGATTGTCCCGAGGCTGTTCGTCGTGAGAGTTCTGCTGTCGAAAGGGCTGATCGAGGAGTCCGAGGTTAGCTTAGGGAGTGTTCTGCAAATCGTAGAGAAGCAGTTCTTGGAGAAATACGTGGCTAAGTACACGAGCGCCGTCCCGCTGCTCGAGAGCGTGTATCGCCGGAAAGTTCTTCCTGAAGACGCTTGAAATTGAAAGGGATTATTGCCAATCAACTCTAAAGGGCAGAGTTTGAGCTCTTGAAGATCTGCAAAGAGGGTATTGTCGTCTCTTAAGCTGGTTTTTGCTCATCAAAATTCGGATTTTGTTCGAATCGTGACTGTCGTCCGACGATCCCGATTCAGTCAGATGTTGTATGGTATTTGGACATTAGAATTTGTATAAAAGGAGTAGTGGCATTGTTGAGGCGACATAAATTTTGATGTTGCTTACTTATATATAATATAAAAGTTTGACTCCTCTCGCTTCTTTTCTCTCTGATTGAAATTTGTATGCATGAATCGGAAATAGGGTGGGAGAAAAAAAAATTGTGAGCACAAAACCCAGAAATTTCAGTGGTATGTAGGTCAGCAAAGTTTACCAATTTTCAGGTGTAAAATCAATTATGTGAGGGTAATTATTGAAATTTTCATTTTTTTTAACTACAATCAAGATTTAAGAATTAACTTATATTTTCAAATCATATGATGGAAAATTGGAAGGAAATAGATATTTACAGCCTTCTTAAAAAATAAAATAAAAAGAGAGATATTTATAGCATAATCTGTTTAGGATTTGATTACCACTTTATCAATTTTTTTTATTTTTGGGAAGAATAGTTGAAGCAAAAAAGAATAAGCTTCTTAGAGTTTATTGTGAATAGAAGAAGGTTTAGTAAGTTAATTTTGTAAGTTGATTGATGAACTGTGAGGGGATGTAGCTCAGATGGTAGAGCGCTCGCTTAGCATGCGAGAGGCACGGGGATCGATACCCCGCATCTCCAGCTTCTCTTTTTGTATAATTAAACTTAAACTACAGATAATGTGATGTCGTTAAACGGACAAATACAAATCAAACGACATGCTATTTTAATCTTATCTGTCGTTAAACGGACAAATACAAATCAAACGACATGCTATTTTAATCGCCAACAATGTGTTTGGAAGCATTTTGGAAAATGATTTTGTGTTTTGGGAAAAGAAGCTTATGAAATATTCTCTCCAAAATGTGATTAATTGTGTTTTTAACAAAATATTTTTAGAAAATCAATTTTCATTTTCTTTAGTTTACACATGAAAATAAAAACACCTTTTATAGGTATTCATTTTGAAAAGCTAAAGCTGAGATGAATAAATCTTTATAAAATATTAAAAGACCACATTGCAAATATAAAAGCGTTTTTATTTTTTCTTTCATTAATATTTTTATAAATATAATATATATATATTGTTAATGCGTAAAAATGGCTTTAACTTAGAATCGGATCCAAGGTTCGGGTCCCGAGAGTGACCCGCTGAACACAAGGATAATTGAATGATGAGTCAACGCGGGTTGACTAATGATCGTCAAAGCTGGAGGGGAATCCGTCGTCTTGGATGAGTCTCCGGGCTGTCCTTGGCGATCCTCGACGAACTTCCCTCGTGGTGGCGAAGTCCGTATCACGGCGAAGCTCCTCGTCGGACTTCCCTCGTGGTGGCGAAGTCCGGGAAAGGTCCTTGTCTTGGCGAAGCTCCTCATCTGAGCAGAGTCCTTGTCTTGGCGGTATCCTCGTCTAGGCGAACTCCGGTCTTGATGAAGCTCCGAGCTAGTCTTGATGATTCTTCGTGGTTCTCCTTGCTTGGCGAGCTCCTACGGCGATGGAAGACTTGCAAAAAAGGGTAGATTGGGCCCGTGCCCCGTCGCTTATGGCTGGGCGAGGCTGCCTACGTATCTCAGTTTAAGAGAATCAGGTCCCACGTAGTTCGGGGTTAGTGATAAACGGCGGGTAAATGACGATGTGGTTTGACTCGTCGGAAGTGCCGATGTTGGCGGCGCGGGGGTGACCCTTGGCCAGATGGCTGGGTATTACCGGCGTGAAATGTTCTTCGTTGACCTCGTTGGTGTTGGCGGGCTCACTGTCGAACTTCCCTCGTGGTGGCGAAGTTCGTATCACAGCGAGAGCCTTGACCTGACGAGGGGTGCTCCTTGTCGAGGTTGGCGAGGGCGCCTAACCTGTTAAGGGATGCTCCCTGTCGACCCCGCGGGTGTTGGCGAGCTCCCCGTCAAACTTCCCTCGTGTTGGCGAAGTTCGTATCCCGGCGAGGGCCTTGATCACCTGGCAAGGGCCTCCTTCGTCGACTCGTCGAACAACTTCTCTTGTCGAGACTAAGACTCTTCTTCAAGAACTCCTCTTAGTCGGGCCTCAGTCAGCAAGCTCGCAATTCTTGCTGGGGGGAGAGAGGGGCGACTTTCTAGAGAGAGAAAACTATAGAGAGAAGCTCTGGAGAAAGCTGTGAGTGAGTGTGGAATTGAGGGGGGGGGGGGGGGGGGGAAGGCTCTTATTTATAGGAAAGCTAATTCCCTGAAATTGCACCTCCAGGGGCCTGCGAATTTCTCCCCTGCTACAGGGGGTTATCGAGGCCCCTAGCCCTGCAATAAGGGTCGTCGATGCTTATCGATTCGTCTTTGATGTCTTCCGATTGTCCGCGAGTCATTGTGTTGAGTCCGGGGGAATCCGGAGGATTTCCCCAGAGATCTTCGTGGTCTCGGATCTCCTCGTCGTGTGGAATAATTACAAGTTATGCCCTCGTCAAGTTATGACGAGGGTGCTTGTCGGCTTGTCGCCTCGTCCTCGTTGGCTTGTCGCCTCGCCGCCTCGTTGCCTCGTCGCCTCGCCGCCTCGTTGCCTCGTCGCCTCGCCGCCTCGTCGGCTTGTCGCCTCGTCGCCTCATCGCCTCGTTGCCTCGTTGCCTCGTCGCCTTGTCGCCTCGTCGCCTTGTCGCCTCGTCGCCTTGTCCTCTTCTCCTTTTTGACTCCGGGCCTCGCCAATGTCTTAGTTCGTCGGCCTCGGGTCTTTGGCTTTGGTGATGGGCGTTGACTTTTCTTAATAGGCTTTGACTTTTCTTAATGGGCTTTGACTCTTGCCAAAATGGGCCCAATTTTTATATGTTAGCAAAAATGCACATAACATTAACCCCCCAGTTTCTTGGGTAATTGTATTGCGCGAGAAACTTTTCTTTTAAACCTTAAGGCAACTTGTGTTATTTGGCGAGGATCCGAGTTGTCAGAGATTTTAGTCTCCTCTCCATCCTCACAAGGAATTGCAAATTTCCTTTAACTGGGTGTTTTAAAATATTTTTGAAAATATTCGCATAAATAAGCGAGAAATAACTCGAGCATAGTCAAACACATAAGCGAATTGATTAAATAAATGACAAGCCACTTTTTTTTTATGATTTTATTCGATTTTTGGATTTTTGGAGGTTTATAGGCGTAATTTGTAAAATAAATGTCTTTTAAATTAATTTTGAACTCCGCAAATAAATCCAAAAATAAATAAATAAAATCAAGGGACATAATAAATGATTTTTAAAAATAATCATTTTGAAAATAATAATTGCGCATTAAGCTTGAAACTTTTAAAAGTTCCTTAATTATTGCGCAATTTTTTACTTGTAATAAATACCGTAAATAACTAAATAATTCATGAAAACCTGGGAAAATAATTTTAATTTGGTTTTCATGTTTGAAAATTAAAAATGAAACTTTATAAAGTTCCAAAGTTTAATTTCCAAGGCTTTTTAAATAACCTTTGAAAATAGCTTTTTTCACTTAAAAAACGTATAAAAGCCCATTTATGATCGTTTTTGACCATTTTAAAAATTAAACTTCAGCTTTATGGGCCTAGTTTATGCGAATTTTGGGCTTGCATGGGCATAAAAAATTCGAATTTAATTAAAAGAGGAAATAACATTAGGGTAAAATATTACATCATTAATACCTTGTAGGGTTTAAGGCTTTTTCTCTCTCTTCCTCCACTCCCAATTCGCGATTTTCATCTTCATCGGGCACTTGACGGCTGCATTTTCCTTGCTTGCGGTGGTGATGGCTTTCTTCGACGATCTTGGCGGGGATTTCTCCGTTGACGACGTCCTTTTATCCGGTACGTTCTCTTTGTCGAATTTTTTCTTTGACGACGAAACTCCGGTCACCGTTGATGGTGCTCCGGCGAACTTGGATGATTGGACGTCGTGTCTTGAGGATATATTCCGTGTAGGTGATGGCGCGGGAATCAAAATTCCGGCGGGTGTCGTGGAGGAGTGGGAGAGTTCGGCATCGACGTGGCGGGAAGGCATGGCACGGATGGTTCGGCGGCGTCTGTGGCGGCGGAAGGCGGCGTCGTGGCGCTCGACGCGAGGGCAGCCACTGTCGGCTTCGGCGCGGGTTCGATCGGCATGGGCGTGCTTCACGGGAAGCTCGGCGCTGGCGGTGGGACCCGTGGCATGGTGAGCTCGTCTGGGGAAGGCCAGTCGGCGCCGTTTGTGACGGTTGCCGGCGGTGGTGCTGTGTCCGGCGGCGGCGCGGGGGTCAGAGCATCGGGTGGCGAGTTCGGCGATGGTGCTCGTGCGGGTTTCAGCGTGGGCAGCGGCGGAGTGGGCCGTAGGGCCCACGGCATGGTGGAGTTGGCCGGGAATGGCTCGTCGGCGATGCCTGTGGTGGTCGTCGGTGGTGGCGCGGTGGACGGTGCGGTCTTCGGTGTAATCGGCGCGTCCTTCGAGGCGGGCAGCGGCTTGGCGGAGACTCCGGCGAGTGCTCCGGTGATGTACATTGGTGACGGTGAGGTTGTCTTCAGCTCTGGCGAAAAGGACCGCCAAAAGTGGTGGCGGAGTCCGATTTCGACGGAAACTTTGATTTCAAGGGCTTCGAGACTCCGATTAACGATCCGATTTTTGCGTTTGACACGTCGGGACCGGGTCTATATCCTGCCAAGGAAATTATCATTCCTAAGCCAAGCATTCTAGTCTCCAGACTCAGTAAGGACCTCTCATTGTTGATTCGTCTTTTATCGTCGGCTCCGGCGAAGAGCGTTTTGTCTTCTGAATCTCCTGGATGTGCTGTGAACTTTGCATGTGGCTTGGTGGATGGAGGCGGATCTCCCAGCGAGCATGGCTCCGAGCCTTCGGTCCTTGATGGTGCCTCTTGACGTTGAGTTTGCTGATGTCGATACGTATGATGTCGTCGAGGAGCAGGGTGCTGGCGGGGACTTTGTCAACGAGGCGCCCGTCGCTGAGGAGGGACCTGCAGGCGAGGGTCTTGCCATCGTGGGCTTTGCCACTGGCGAGGGTCCTCCTGCTGACGAGACGCCCAGACAGTGTCTTTACCGCGTTTCGGTCATTTGTCCTAAGTTGATTGTGCGTAGCCACATCACTGAGTCTTCGTTGACGTCCTTTCTTGCTCTTCACGGGTTGTCGTATATCGCCGGTCTTCGAGTTCCTGCTGCTGGCGAGCTTCCTTGTGATCGTGTTCTCGGTTTTCTGCCGGTGCATTTGGAGAGTCTTCGTCATGGGATGGGCCTTCCTCTTCGACCGTTCGTTCGTGATATTCTGGTGTCGCTGGGTGTGCCGGCCTTCCAGGTTGTGCTGGGGTTTTTTCGTGCCTTAGCGACGTGCTTCTCAGCTTGGCGGGTTCTCTCTCGTCGATCTCTGACGGTCGAAGAGTTCCGCACTGCTTTTCGCTTCTACTGCCGCAATTCGGAGGCTGGAGAATACATGGTGTCTTCGTCGTACGTTCGTCTGGAGTTGCCTCGATGCAGGTTGGATCTTCACTTTCGTCGTCAATGGGTTTGGGCTCCGACGTCCTTGCTTGGCTCGTCTCTGCCTGACTTCAGCTCTTAGGTGTTGCGTCTGCCATATTAGCATACGTCTGGCTCGGGGACTTTTGGCAGCCTGATCTCGGGGTTGGTGAAGAAGGGCCGTCTGCTTTCCTTTACGAAGTCTCGACAGTGGATCTCGGCAGTCTTCGTTGCTGATTCGCTCGGAGGCTTTGTTGATGTTGATGAGGCAGACGTGCATGCTCCGGTTTCTCTTCAAGTGCTTCCTCTGGTTGAGGATGATGCACCTCGGGCTTCTTTGCGGGAAGGCGTTCGTCGTTATTCGAGGACGGATGTCCGTCGTTCTTCAAACGAAGGTGTTCGTCGCTCTTCAAAGGAAGGTGTTCGCCGTTCTTCTCCGGCGAAGGCTTCGTCGAAGGCGAAGGCTCCTGCTTCTGAGCGACGTGTTCCTTCGGTGGTCGTCCGTCCTCCAGCTGCTCCAGCTTCATCGACTCCTGCAGGTATAATTCCCTTTGCTTGGTCTTTAGTAGCTGTGCTGTTCTCCATTGCCTTGTTCGCTGTTGCGCAGGTTCGTCTGGCTTCAAGAAGTTTGTTCCTCAGATGCATCATCGAGCCTCTGCTGTTGCTTCCGGTGCTCGTGTTGCCCCCGGTGTTCATGCTGCTCTGACCTCGAAGTCGCCTGGCGAGGGTCTTGATGATCGTACCTTCCGTCTTCTGAAGCTGCGATTATCGTCGGAGAAGGCGTCTTCGTCTCGTCGTTCGCGCTCGCCGTCTCCTGGCAAGGATGGGGACTCTTCTCGTCGTGTTCGTCAGCGTGGCGCTGGTCTTGGTGGGATGTCGTCTCCAGTTGTGGCTTCAGGGGGCGACTCTCGTGGTGACGTGCCTGCTCCTGTTGCCGTTCCTCCGTCAGGCGAGATTCCCAAGTCTAGCGGTTTGTCAAGCGTTGCGCGCGCGGTGAGTCTCAAGCGCCTTTGCGTCAGGAGCGTCTCCGATCTTCGTCCTCGGGTGATTGCGTCGGTGGTGGATGCTCCGGACTTGACTTTGGTTGTTGATGACTCCTTTTGTCAGGAAAAGGTACGTACTTTTCGGCATTCTTGCTTACTTCGTCGTATTACTCTTCTTTATAATCGACGTTTGACTTCTAGGCCTTGTTGTTGTCGGCGGAGGTGGCTCGTTGTCTTAAAGTTTCCCATGCCTTGTGTGCGTGTTTGAAGGGTGACTTGAAGGAAGTCGTTGCCGAGCGTGATGCGCTGTAAGGCGAGGTGACCAAGGTGACACTCGAGGTCAAGATCTCCCGGGCTGATGACGTGCGCGAGGGTCGTCGAGCCGCGAAAGATGAGCTTCGTATGGCGAAGGACCAGATCACGGCTTTGAAGGCTTATTTGGCGAGGCTGTTGGACATATGTGTCCTTAAACAAGATATTTTATCCATTTGTAAAATATTATGACATGTCATTGAATAAAGATGATACTTATTATGTTAATCTTATTATTGTTTCTGGTAGAGTAAAATAGAATGTTTGTTTCCATAGTTCATATAGGATGCAATTATGTTATTATTATCACAACAGAGTCAATGTGAGGAAGAATTAATAATCATAATAAATGAATTTAAAATGTCCGTGACTTGATAAACTGGGTGGGAGCCCATTAATCGTATAAGGTCATTAATGTGACTAAGTGACAATCCTATTCTGGATTATGTGTGTGTGTCACACTCACTAGAAGTGCATTAAGTGTGAAGTGTCTTCATACTGGACTGGACCTGACTTAAACTCGAGAAGTTATCATATAAGACCGTCACTGATAACTTGTAGTTGAGTCACAAATAGATGATCAAATGGATATTAGTTCTAAGTCTTGAGTGGTCTTGAGTCCGAGCTACTGGCTTGATTGTTCTTTGATTTAACCGTTAAAGAACACAAGATATTACCGCTGTTCCCAACACTATTATTTTGGGAACATGATAGTCAGTAGTAAGGGTAGCTTGATCGTAGACATGAGCATCACACAGCTCTCTTCAGAGCCATGATGATTCCCTTGGTTGTTGGTGGTGAGAAGTGAGAGGTACCCGTGCACAACTTATGAATCGAAACCATAAGTGGGTTACTCATAATATTACTGACTGAGTCAAGGAGGAAAATGTAATGAGAGGCAATACGGTAAAAACCGCCTGCTCATGTGTGAGTCATCAAGTGAAAGAATAATAACCCGAATTTGATTGTATCAATGGACACCCTGCTGTTATAAAGGGAATAATATATACCGTATCACTAAAGAGTGCAGCCTCGGGTCTATAGTGGAATCACTTCGAGGTTTGACGAACAACTAGCAGTTCGTTGGAGATTAAGTGATACGGGTCCATGGTCCCCAGGATAGCTCCGTAACGGATGATACGTACGTGATTAAAATACATTCTGGATAATGTTTAATCATTTGGCTAGACTTATAAAATTGAAGGTTTGTGGCAGACGTCAGATAGTTTTATCGTCAGCGTGGCAAAAGTACCATATTTTGGTACACAAAATTAACTGATAAAAGAAAGTTAGAATTTAGATTTTCTATCAGCACCATGTTGTTGGAAATTAAATTCTAAGCAACTTTGCTTTTTGAACCAAGTCATTTCGACCGGTTTGTGATTTATGGATTTTCTAAGTTTGTGCTCGGTTCGATAAACTATGAAATTAAATCACATGTCACGAATTTAAATGATGGTGTGGCACCATGACATTTTAATGTGTGATATTGAGATCAGAAATTATTAATATAATTTAATTATTTGGATTTAATTATTAATGTCTTATTAATAATTAATTAATAATTAATAGATTTATATTAATAATAATATATATTTAATATATATTAACTCATGTGTAAATCGATATGGGAGTCCACACGAGTTTAACCTAGTTAGGGTTTTAATATTTGCAGCATTAGTACCTAAAGTTTGGTACTTTAGCAAAAACCCTAAAATCAATCTTATCCTTTAGATCGGAAATGATTTAATATCAACCGTAAGATTAAGATGATTGATTTTTGACCTGACCCTAATTCGAAAATTGTAGCTTGGTGACCAAGCTTAGGGTTTTCGAATTTGACCTAATTAATTGTATCCGTTAGATCGGTTTAAGATTTAATCTTTACCGTCGGATTGGAAATTAATTAATTATATTTATAATATATATATTTCGAAGATAATGATATTGATAAAATCGAATTAGGCTTTTACTAAGTCTTAGAGTATTTGATTTTTTATCCCAAATTAATTTCATCCATTAGATCGGTCTAAGATTAATCTAAGCCATTGGATCTAGATAATTAATTTTGAAATTATCAATATTATATATATATATATATTTCGAAATTAAAATAAGTAGATAAGATTGTTTTTTTTTATTTACCAAGTCTTTATTATTTAATTAAATCCCTAATTAATTATATCCATTGGATTTAGATAAGATTAAATCTAAGCCTTTGGATTAGGATAATTAATTATATTTAATAATAATTTTAGAAATTAAATATATATATATATTCGAATTATATTTAAATAAGAGGATAAGATTGGTTTTTGTATTTACCAAGTCTTTCTTATTTAATTAAATACAAGTTTAATTATAACCATTGGATCTAGATGAGATTAAATCTCAACCATTGGATTGAAATAATTAAAGTATTTAAATATATATAAAATTCGAATTTTGGAGTGAAAATCTCTAATTCGGTTACGGGCCAAGTCTATAAATAGGGAGCTCATTTACAACATTCAACACACCTTCCCCAGAGCACAAACTCGAGCTCTCCCTCTCTCTCTAGGGTCTGCGAGTTTTCTGCCTCTGATCTCTTTTTTCTGGTTCGGCTTAGTGAAAATGTTGTTTCTCCGGTAGCTTAAAAAGAACCTCAGTTAAAGTTTTGCGACGGAGTCCTGCCGGCGAAGCCCACGCTTCGGTACGAGGAGTCCAGGAGAATATCCCGGAAGATCACGGGTGTTTCCCTCAGCCCCGGCGGAGCCCTGCCGAACTTCAGAGTCCGCAACCAGAAACGTGAACCGAGGTACGTCCTTATGCATTGGGTTACTAAATGCAAACATTTACCGCTTTCTATTTATTTCTTATTTCGACTATGATATTAATAAAGAGTTGTGAATATTAAATATGTAATATTTATCGGATCTTATTAAAATGGTTATTACCCGATATCCGTGCCATTGGTCCGATAACAAGTTTTCCGCTTTAAAATAGTTTTTTAAATGTTACCGGAACGGCTCGGAGGCATATTTTGACGTAATGGAATCGGGAATCAAACCCCGACAATTTTTCCCCAACCAACAGAGGCGTGATTCCCGGATTGAGCGTCTTCAGCATGATGTCTCTAAGGCTGCTTCCTCCCATGCTAAGCTAAAGGGCGGATGCTGACGCGAGTCTCGCTGAGACAGAAACGACGTGGCACGCAGCTTCCGTCGAGGTGTACTGGTCGGGATTTGCGGATTTCCAGGAGGCTCATCTTCAGGAGAACGGTCATCTTGCTCTTTCATTCAGGTTCCTTGACGTCCTTGGTGCTCCGGACTCCGTTCATGATACGGAGCCTCTCAGCTTGGTGCTTCCCAGAGATTAGTTTCCCTTTTCCTTGCCTCTATGATTTATAGACATTTTCGGGCTTTGTTTTAGCCGTACTCGTTGCCCTGGCATGCTTGTTTGGCGTATTTCGCCTTCTTGTTTCGTACCTGTTTAATGACATTCATGCATTTAGTATAATTTGAACTTTGAATTTTGTTCATACCTTTGCTTGTCGAGTGTGCGCGCCGTGGCGTGTTGTGGCAGTCTTGTGAGTGCACTCTGCTGCGATTGTAGGGTCGTCACCCTTTTTTAACCTGCAAGTAGTATAGGTTGTCCGTAGACGATTGTATGCCTTTGCTCGCCGGGTAGCTAATCCGACGAGTTTGGGCTGCCTATTATGTCCTGGCGAAGGAGTTCCGGATCGTATCTACCGGTGCCTGTTTATCCTGGCGAAGGAGTTCCGGATCGTAATTGCCAGTGCCTGTTTATCCTGGCAAAAGGAGTTCCGGATCGTAATTGACGGTGCCTGTTTATCCTGGCGAAAGGAGTTCTGAATCGTAATTGCCGGTGCCTGTTTATCCTGGCGAAAGGAGTTCCAGATCGTAATTGTCGGTGCCTGTTTATCCTGGCGAAAGGAGTTCCGGATCGTATTTGCCGGTGCCTGTTTATCCTGGCGAAAGGAGTTCCAGATCGTATTTGCCGGTGCCTGTTTATCCTGGCGAAAGGAGTTCCGGATCGTATTTACCGGTGCGTGTTCATCCTCTGGCGAAGGAGTTCCGGATCGTAATTGCCGGTGCCTATTGTAACCAGGCGAAGGTCTTCGGCGCGTAGCCGGGTTTTTTTTTTTTTTATGGCCGGTATATACCGTAGTACCCGCCGAGTTTTGGCGTAATCTACCTTGTAGTTTCGGGAAAACTTTTAGAGTATTTCGTAAAAACGAACTTATTCATAAATCAGGTTGGCCTACTTGTTAGACTTGGCCTTGCGCATTGCGCTTTCAAAAGGATATGAGGCTTTCGCCGTGTCTTCAGTAGTGCGGGTTGACTGGTAGGACTGGTAGCTCGCCTTGGCGTAGAAAGTTGACTATCGCAGTCATCCACTTGGGCTCGTCTTCGGTGTTGTAAGGGCGTGACAAACTAACGGACATAGACGCGGAAGTGTTAACAGAGGTTGACTTTGAGTACGTTTTAAGACTTATGGAATATATGCCGCGAAAAAAAAAACGGGAACATAAGTCGGATGTTTGCAAAAGAACAGGAACATATGCCGGTAATAACCCTATTACATATTATCTGTTTATAATTTGAATCATCGACTATCATATTACGTTGTATTCATGATGTATTATATAATTTTGATGTGGTATAGTTTTTATTTATTTATATGTATGTGATTAGTTTCAATTAATTATAATTATTTTTTTAAAATTAATTTCAAAAACAAAAAATAACAATCAAACACTATTTTTCTTTTTTTTTTTAAAAAAACAATGTTACAAAATAATAACCAATCACATTTTTAAAAAGTTTTTATAAAGCTGTTTTGCAAAATAAAAAATGCAAACACAAAATAGAAATACAAAACGCTTCCAAACGCTACCCAAGACTTTGCTACGGGATAGGTTCAAACGACGCATCGTACAGTAAAGTAATTGGTTAAAATATCCCTTTAAAATATTATTATATTCAGGCCATTTAATTTCTAATAAAATGTATGGACATGCATAATTTAATTTTAATTTTAATTAGTGAATTACACCTGTCTACGCCCGGTGCTGGAAAATATTGATTGATAAATTAGAATCTTCATATCTCTACAACACAAATTCACTTATATATTAAACATTTAATGGAATTTTTATGTTACTGAAATTACTTTTTAAGAAAAGATTATTAAAATCCTAAATTTTGTACATAATGTACAAATTAGTAAGCTAAAATGTTCGTTTTGAGTCGTTGGATGAGCAATGTGTTGTTTGGTATAATTTTCTCTTGATCACGACAATTCATCTTTATTTTTCCGATAGATATTTTGAAAGGTAATTTCCAAGATATCATAGGTTTTAACCTCTTGAGCAACCTACAAAAGGATTACTCGATAGGAAAAGATTACCATTGCGTACCTTATCATCATCACCCACAGTTGTGGGCTTTTTTTGAATTAATTTATCCACAATAGTTTCTCCCTCCCTCACCGTTATATCTTCATATCGGCTAACTCAATCCCTATCAAGTCTCAGCTCTATTCGACCTCTCTAGCGAACTTCATGGGCGTCGAAGCGCGGGCCGAATAAAGACCAGAGGAAGGGCAAAATTCTAGAGAGAGAAAGAAGAGAGAGAAGCGCCTCTGGAGAAAGTTGTGTGAGAATGTCCAAAATGAGGAGGAGCCTCCGATAGGTAAATAGGTGAACCACTTTTCCTTGTTTTAGGGGAATTAATGGACCCATTAATTAGGTTAAAATTATGGGTCCTCCCTGGCAAGGTCCTCTGGCAAGGTCCTCCCTAGGCCTTGCCAGGGAGGTCTTGTCGTGACTCCTCGTCGTGTCGAGGGGTTCGTTGTTGCTTCGTAACTCGTCTGTGATGTCTTCCGGGTGTCCGCGAGCTTGTATGTTGATTCCGGGGGAATCTAGGGGACTTCCCGATGACTTATGTAAACTCGAATCTCCTCGTCGTCTGCAATTATTGTGGGTTATCCCTTCGTCAATGCTATTGGAGAGGGGGCTCGTCAGGGCGAGGAGGCTTATCAAGGGACCTCGCCATGAGGCTTGTCGAGGCACCTTACTATGATTGCATTTTATGATGACATGCTTTTTGGTCAAGGGCTTTGTCTTCTTGGTCTTCAGGGCTCCGGGCTTCGTCAAATCCGTTGCGTCTCGGGCCTTTGGTCTTGACTTCGTTAGTGGGCTTTGGCTTTCGCCAACGGGGCTCAAATTTTACATATCCCGTAAAATGCACAAAACAGATACCAATACTTTTTGTAAACACAGTTCGGACTATCCCTTATGGATAACTTACTTCTGCGGGGTACTCACCTAGTTTAATCAACCAAAAGATTACACGAGATGAATACAAATAGTATTACATATGGACTTTAATAATAAAACTTAATGTTATAACATCAGTTTTGACATCCAGCACTTGAAGTCTCGATGATCGCAAGATCCCCCATGAACCAACCAGCTGTGAACGTCCCGTTCTTCTTCGCGTCACGGTAAATCAATGATTTCCTTTTCCTATAATTTTTTCTTTTGTAATAGAGAGTAGTCGAATTGAACCTCAACTACGGGGTTATAAGAAGCCAAATATCACCAGTTCCATATTTTGATTTCCATAAATCTTGCTTCCAATCAGATATAAATTACAAGAAACCATTCATTGATTCTGGGCTTGTGATAGCTGTAGGAACTCCTTGAGAATATTAGCTGAATCGTTTAATTGATTGAGGATACGCAAATCCTTGTAGTAAATGCGTAATCTGTCTGGATAGATGTCGTTGATTTTTCTGTTATAACATTGGATACGATTATCATTGTACACAAAAAGCCAACACAAATACACGCCGTAATAATAAAAACGACAATGTTCCTCCAACAACATGACACGATAACATTATCAAACTTTATAAAATACTTCTGTTTTATGAATTATGATCGCCACCGCACTTCGGATATTCGCCACATGCAACACAGAAACACACGCTCTCTAAACAATGTATTTAAACCATGGTTTTAAATATCCGGATATGTCCTCGATATATCCACGACGTGCCCAGAAAATGAGAAGTGCGATACGATATTCGTAGAAAATCGATATATCCATTTATTCC
Organism: Parietaria judaica; assembly: GCA_954871525.1. NCBI lineage: Eukaryota > Viridiplantae > Streptophyta > Magnoliopsida > Rosales > Urticaceae > Parietaria > Parietaria judaica. The sequence continues at coordinate 60,061,332 of OX940860.1, forward strand.
CATTTATCCGTCGGTAAACGTCGATATATCCGTATAATAGAGAGTGCGAAACGACATCGATATCAGCATTTAAAATCGTGCTTCATATTTATGTTTGTACTCTACGACTTTATTATAATGTCTAACTTATTTTATGCTATGTCGACATTATGTTACGAGTTATGACTTTTATGTTATATGTTTGTGTTATATTATGATTTATGAGTGTTTTCAAGGCTATAACTACGTATCATATTTATTAAATTGGTAATTTAGAAACTATATAAAAATATGATTGAAATAATAAAAATATTTTTGGAAATATCCGTCGATATTTTGATCGGCGTGCGATATATCCGCGAAATTATGCGATATTATCGGCAAGCGATATATCTTATTCTTCGGATTTATCCATCAACATACCCGTCAGCAAGCGATATATCCGTAAATTGGAGAGTGCAATGTTGAGGGCTATTTTCACCACCCTCTTCCAGTCACAAAAATAATCACAAAGAACAGGATAATAACGATGATCAGTGAATATCTTTGATTTATTATGTTTCCGACGAGGGCTCGGTTTCTTCCGTTAAATAGCTGGACAGTTGAAGGATAGAAATACAATAATCTTTCTCTCTCTCTCTAAACAATGAGTTTTTTCTCTCCCTCTCTGGTCTTTTTTCCTCCGATCCTTTACAAATGAGGCTTAACTTGCCTTTTATAGATCTTACATTTGCCTTCTCACGTCTTTCCCGCCCTTTGTCGCATCCAATCACTAGCTTCTCTAGGAGTGATTTGAGGAAAGCATGGTTAACCCATGCTTTACGTCATTCTAGAGCAGTTGGCCAGAGTGGGTAGGTGGGATCGGCATGGGCGTCATTAAATGCACATCTCGTCAGTTGTCATTCGGCTCTGCACGCCTCGTTATCGATGCCTCTCGTCGAGACGTGATGAGACACTTCATCGCGGTTCGCTTTTACCCTAGTCAGACTTCATCGCGGATTAAATCTCCTCGAGGATGTTCCTTGGTTGACCATCGGTCAACGAACCTCCTCGCCCTCTTCTTACGTCGTTTTTGGGACAAAACGACACGAGTTGTATTAGGGATGAATTTGACCAAATCCGACCTTAACATGCGAAACGATATCGATATTTAGAACCTTGATTTAAACTATATATCTCATTTAAGTTTATAACTAATATTAAGGGGCAATCCTGCTATCATTTTCAGGTCAAGGGGTTTTTGAGAACCGCCCTTTAAATTTGAAGGGTGTTTGAGGCAATTACTTGTAATACGTTTGCATCGGTTCGCGCGACAGTTCAGAGTCGCAAATGGCTAACGTACTGTCTCTGAGCTCCATGGTTGCCTTGCTGCTGCTTAGTTAGGGCTTTCCACTGAAGTCAAGGTTGAGCTTCAATGGTGGTGGGACCGAGGAGGCAGCCACTGCTGCTCGCTTCCACCAAAACTCTCCTGAATTCGGTGCTCACTCCCTCCGACCACGCGCCGACTGGTTTGGATTTGTCGGCAGGGATTCTCCGATTCAACAAGGCCGATCACCCCAAATTCAGCTCGCTTGACGATTCTGCCTTGGTCGGCCTTTCGATCTCCTCGCTCAAAAGGCTTTCCCTCACTTCTGGATCACCAGTGAGCTCTCCTCCGTAGATTTCTCGCGATATATATACATATTTGAGTCAACTTAGTGAGATGTTCTTCGTATTACAGAATATGTGAGTTTATATAAGCTCCGAGATTGATATTCTCTCACCAAATTTTCAATTGCTTTGCTTCTGCGAAATCGGAAATTTTGCTTAAAAAAGTCTATTTTTGGGAGGGATTATGTAAGAAAGTTCTGTCAATTTCTGCAATTGATCGAAATTTTCTTCCTCCATTAAGGTGCTTGTCAAGAATATTGAGACTGGAGCGCAGAGAATTGGTCAGGCTGTAGTGCTCGATCCTCCAGACGAACACGCAGGTCCGGATGAAGCTAAACTACCATCCTCTATCTCTGCGCGTGAAATGCTTGTTTTCCCGTCGTGTACTTACCCGGAAACTGATCTTCGTATAATAAACAATGAAGTTGCGTATTTATCTCCTATTTTGGCTTTCAATCTTGACTTGCATGTCTCGTGCTTGAGCTCACTCGTCCGAGGAGGGGAAGAGTCTGTAGCCTCATATTTCAAGGATATAGTGGAAGGTGAAAGTTGTGATATAGGTAACGGAGCTTCTGTAATCGATATCCAATTGAAACCCGCCAGTGTATTGCCGAGATATGCTTCACACTTGAGGGTTTCTTTCGTGAAGATACCGGAATGTGGTACCCTCGAGTCTCTTAAAGGAGCTTCAACTGTTGAAGCTGAGGATCGTCAAGAAATAATCGATTTAGCGTTACAGGATTACTTTGAGGTGGATAGATATCTAGCGAAAGGCGACATTTTCAGCGTCCGTATAGACTGGAGTTGTAAATCACTTATTTGCATTCCTTGTAGCCGAAGTTCAAAGTGCAAAACTGACGAAAATATCTATTTCAGGGTATGTTTCGTGTAGTTCTTTTCTAATTATGTATGTCAACAACGTATCAGATTGTTCCTTAATACTTATTTTGCACGTAGGTCGTAGCCATGGAACCCGCTGATGAACTATTTTTACGAGTCAACCGCACTAAAACTGCTCTTGTTCTCGGAGGGAATGTTCCTTCAGCTGTTCCCCCAGATTTGCTGATTGCAG